>JARUHQ010000006.1:2650000-3975000 GCA_029955515.1 Chrysomela aeneicollis
AAACATTGAGGCATCCCAACGTAGACTTGCTGCAAAGATTATAAATATTGCGACAGTATCAGGAATAATCAAACCGAGGTATTTAAGAGTCACAAACAACTAACAATAAATCCAAATAGAAGTGAGAAACTGTCTCGGGACCAGTCTAGACTACCTGGAAAATTTGTTTTGCTATTGCACAATTTATAGGATTTCAATTCGTCTGATGTTTGAGGAAATCTGGCAACATTCCACCCAAAATAAACCGGTATTGATCATGCGCACATCTAGGCCTAGAAATACCTGAAGAAGAATTTTTTAATCCTTTGCCGAAGGTGAATTTATTGGACTTGGTCAGTTGTTAACCCTGGAGTCATAAATGTCATTCTTGTCAAAAACGACACTAAATATTATGGCGACCATCAATGCCTGGTATTTTTTTTGTGATATGAACGATTATGAGATATTTATAATCTTTGCTTGTAGAGCATATACTGTGTTGTTGGACAATTCAAATGTGATTCATAAAATCTGATGGTGATTATGCTTTCAATTTCCAAATATATGTCGAAATGGAAGGGTTTAGCCACCGGCGTTTTCATAGAAGTTTTTAGTGACCAACAGAAACTATGAATTGCACTTGTAGTAGTGGAACGCTGGTATTATTGACGTAGCATATTCTACAGAGTGGTGCACAATATTTTGAAATATTCAATGTTGCCACATGTAGATATTCATTTATCGTCAACAGTATGAAGGGAAGTATCAGCAAACATAGGAATTTTGATGGTTGGGTGAAACATACAGTATAAAATATGTATTTTTTTAACGTATCTCGCAGTTTGCTGGTGAATCCGTACATACTAAGTAGTGAAGCCCGATGCTATATGAAGTGAAAGATAACTGTATTGATTCGGAGTTACATATCTACACATATTCCATTGCATAAAAAATGACACGTGAACAAATGAAGTATAGCAAGCAGAAAAAAATATTTATTTCAATTCAAGCAGGAAATGCTAGATTTTCGTTCGAGAAATTAGTTGATAATTTTCCGCATTTCCATTGAAAACATTACTTATAAATGTTTGCCCAGTTAATTTTTCAACGGATTAACAAATCAAAGAGGGATTATTTTTCAATTATTTTTAGAGATGCTTCGCAGGAATTGTTTAGCGCTTGTTGTCTTCATTTGATCGCCTTGGCAGTTCATTAACACCTGGAAGTTCCTTGCCATATATCCATTCCATTTGATGACAGTTATCACCATGAACTTATTTAACACTATTTATCTAAGCACATTTATTTTGCTTTGTTTGTATAGTATATAACCATTCTTAGTTACTTTTTTTATGTATATTGAACATATTATTTATGGATTTTATCACAAATGATCAACGTTTGTGTTGGAGTAGTTATTGACCGGAAATGAGTTTGCTTTTAGTGACTTCCGATTTCGAAAAGGTATAATTATTCTTTATATTTTATGGCTGTATATACATATATTTTATGTAATCACTCTTTACATTTGGCAATATAAATTCGACTTTAATATAATAGAGCTTATCTAAGAGTATTTAAAGAATTATTAAAAATGTACAGAACGTATTGCAATATCGTAACCAGTAATTAATAATGGAATATATTATAAGCATAATATTCGTATTGTTATGATTACTGCATGAGGCATGTAAAAAATAAACCCGTTTTTACTTTGAGTTTGTTTTATTTAGTGTGCAGTATGTTTGATGTAGCTTTGCATGCTGGCTTTTGTGATTGCAATTGCTTTATGAAATTGTCCGTTTTAAAATATTCTAGCGAAATCAGGTAATGATGCCCCCACGTATCAAACACATGGTATATCTCCAAACTAATTACCATAATATTTTGAAGGCATTTTATGACAATGAATTTCGATTCCGGTCATGGTTCAATTGGTATGATCTAAAACTATTGAAATATCAAAATACGTTCGATGATAAAATATTTCGTCTTGTCAATATCCCAGAATGAAGTATAAAATACACAAGATAACATCAAGACCCTTCAGAAAATAACAGACAAAAGATTCATGAGAAAGGTATTTCATTGATACCAAGTCACAGGGTGTCACAATTTGGAGCAGACGTATTTTGGTACTTTTATACATTATTTCAGGAAATCGGAAAATCTCGGTGTTTTTTTTTTAATTGTAATCAAATTAATTTCTTTCATTTCTATATCTTTGGATTTAATAGGGAATAAAAGTGCTAAAATAGTGATAAGAATTAAAGGATTAAAGGTCTACTAATAGAAAAATTTCTATCTGCCAGTGAAAAAGAGTTTATATTTGAATCAACTGCATATTTTAAGCAGTTCAAAACAGCTTACCCTATCAACTGAATATTTTTTCCAATAAAAATCATTTTGAAATTATAATTTCGAACCTGTTTGTCCAGATTGGCATTCGCTTTCTTTGCGTGTGAATATAAAATTATCTTTGAGACTGGTAGAAGAAAAGCTATCAAAATCAGGCATGTAAGTACGAAGAACACGACATTGAATGGTGTCAAATTTTGCTCTTGCAAAAATTCTGACGCTTAATTTTTTTCAAATAATGGTAACAATTCAGTTCTGTTTCTGCGGAAATCTGTGATTCTGGATAGTTTTTGATCATACCTCCCAGCTTTCCCCGGTGCTTTCTGAAATGAATGTTCTATGTCATGAATACTGTTTATCATTTTTCCTGATCAAGCAATGGTGCTTTCTATTTTATAGACCACAGCCCAATAATGCATGAAGGTAAACTCGGAATCTGAGAAATATTTAAACACTCATAGTTTTATTTTCCACAACTGGTACTCAAAGGCTATAACTTAATATTTTCGTAAGAAATACCGCTTTTGGGAACTGAAAAATCTTGATTTAAAATTTTCTGAACCAGTCAATCTATCATGAACTTGTTGATATTTTATTACATTTTCCTGATATCAAATAAGATGTGATATATCTCTTCCATACCTTTTAATTGACTCATATTGAAAACGCAAACAATTCATGAAACCAGACTGATGTCATATATAGGTTGAATTTGAGATATTAGATTACAGCCTTTCATTTCTATTGAATTCAGAATTGCATGATTCCTAAAATAAGTGTAATATTTGAATATCTTAACAAGTATCAAGCCCTGGCAAAATCAGTAATAGAATTCTTATTTGCCTGTCTCCTTTTTTTTAGATGAAACGAGTTGGAAATGGTTTTTTCTCATTCAGAAAAACGTTTGAGCTTCCACATGATTTCCCCGATCAAATACGGATTAGGCTTATTATAATTTTTTTTCAACGTTGGGCTGATTAGGCTTTAATTAAAAATATTGTTAAATAAAAGTACCACTATGTTGTTTTTAAATAAAATTAATTTAATATTCGAGAATATATTTTATGAGTCAAAATGTATTTAGAAGTTTTATTCGTATTAAAAAAAGTGTGTTATATGAAGTGTTTTATTGAAGAATTTCCCCTTCAGCCTATAACACAAAGCATCGGAATTGATTTTTGTTTCCATATAAAAATGATAAACAGTATTTTGGTGACCATCATTGTTTGTTAGTCCGCAAGGCAGTTGACGTTGATTAGTTCATTCTATAAGTTCCACTAATTTTCAATTTTGTTAATTTCAGTTTTGAGTTACCTCTAGTGCAATATTACACACCATTTTGCAATTGCTTTCCGAAAAACAGGTAAGTTTTCATTATTTCATCTGTCCAGCACATTATATTTCAAGCATGAACTCGATCACATGCATGAAGTTTATAGTAAAATAAAACCTGGTTGATTTTTCATTTGTTGTACTTTTCAGATTTTGATGAAATTACGACGTATCATCTGACCGAAATCTGAGGTGCCATCTTTTCAACACTTCATGATGACATGTAATCCGTATTCGTACTTTTTTATTAGCTTTGTACATTTTTAGTGGATATAAGTGAATAACTGTACAATTGATTTTTAATTTGGCAGTGAAATTTACTTTTTTTCAGTCTATTTTCGTCATTATTATTATTATTTTTAAAAGGTATATACATGTGCACGAAGTGTTTTTTTATAGATATATTCTTGGAGAAAACATGTGAATACTTAATTCATTCATTCAAATTCAGATAAGAAAGCTAACCTATTCTAAACACTATTATTTCGATTCATTTTCAATAATTTGTAATAAGTTTCAACTGCCATAAGTATAAATATTATATAAGGTGCTTAAGTTTTAAAATTTCAATATATTTATATTTTTAATATATATTTTATCATTTATTTTTGAATTATTACTTTTATATTTACTTTAGTTGAAAACAATTTTTCAATAATTGATGTTTAAAATAATGTCTTGTGATATATTACGTTTTCATTTAGTTTCAAAAAGTGTAAATATATTTTGAGACATAGAAGTTGAAAATGATGCTAACAGGGTATTTGTTTTGGCATTTTTATTATTGTGACAAAATGAAGAATATAGTTCGTTTTCATTAAATGCATTTTGCTATGTTGTGGAATATACAGGGAAAATGTAACCAAATTTTGTGTGACTGAGAATGTAACACCGTAATCGAAAATTATTCAATAAAATACTTTATGTGAATATTTCATCGTTTCCTTCAGTTATATTCTGTCACAATTTAATGTGAATAAAAACTCATTCATGTTGCTAAATTTGTGATGAACTGTGTTGATATTGATTGAATTATTCAATATATATATATATATATATATATATATAAATCATACTGATAAAAATAAAATTCCAATAAGCTCTGAATATTTCCTATGATAAATTATCAATCATCGAACGATAAAAAACTAATTTGGTATGTACATTCAAAATCCACTATAAAATGTAATATCATTTCAGATAAGTATTTTTGTTGTCTATTACCTCAATGTCGAATTATAAATAACTAGGAATTCCCATGCATAAAATATTCTGGGGGTTTTTGAATACAATGCTTACATTTGTTTATTTAGAATTCACGTTCGATAGAGAAACATTTTCAATCAACAACAACCAAATCAATTTCAAACGCTATACTTATTCTTTTCACATGAAAAAAAATACGGGTTGGACAAGAGATCAAAAATTGGTGATTGGAATATGTAGGTGAAAAAGTTATTGTGAAAAAAAAATCGAATTATCGGTGTACTGTATTTGTAGAGAGAAAAGATTAATATATTAAAAACAGGTCACTTTTGCCAGTTTGCTCATCATAAAATGTACTGAATGAGATATCTGAATTATAGATATACGCACCCTCTGACTGGGTACTTATCGTATATCCAGATCATAAATTAATCTATACGTGAGAACTAACTCGATTATGATATAAAATGCTCATGTGAGATCTGATATCTACTATGATTTGAAGTACATATGTAAATTTGAGACTCCAACTCGAGTAGGTACGTTTTATTGTGATTAACTGATTGGAAAAAAATAAACAAACTATTCGATGAATGATTCATGTCTGCACTCGTAAAAGCATCATTTCACAAAATTAGAATTAATGTCTAAATACAGATATCAGCTATAAAGATGAATCGCTGAAATAGCAAACTTTCTCAACTTGAAATCAATTTTGGTTTGTGAATTCGGCTTATCAGTTTTATTTCGATCGATACAAAACCTATTTGTTAAAACAGTTTCCCTTTTAAAAATGCGTATTTATATTTATTTTCAGTTAGGGCGGTTAATTCTGTACTCGAGCTAAAATAAGGCTAATTATACGAACACCCTGTATTTCGAGGAGAGAAAATCGGTTTGCGATAACAGTAGGGGCAAGGTTATTGAGATTAATCATGGACATGATCCAAAACACTATCAACGAAAATTCGTTTGGTTTTATTGTGTGGGTACTTATTTTATGTGTGTCTTATACATATATATATCATATATCCCTTCTCGTTCCCCCAGACCCCCAACCAATCAGTTCCCCCAATTCATATATGTATGTTAAATTTACGAATTTATTATCTTTACATGAACAACTCCGCCTATTTGGTATGACTGATTTAAAATATTTATAAAACTCGTACCTCAGTTGTATCTGCGTTTTGTTTTGTTAAGTTCTGCAGTGCCTGTGGTGCCCTGAATCCGACGAGACGGGAATGTTGGACTGAATTTTGAGGTTGAAGTTTCATCAGCTTCCGAGTTGTCATTTTTATTTTCTGGGTATTTTGAAAGTTTGTTTTGTTCGCTTATGATGACGAAGTTCATTTTGCTCATTAGTTAATTCCAGCACAAATTACTTTTCGAGTTATTTGGGCACTCCTCGGAAATTTCTGTGTGACCATCAATTTTACACAAGGTGAGTTTGCAAGGGGGTACACGTAAGTACACATTTTTTATTTTCAAAATGAGTGGTATTTAAATTTTTAAGATGTGAACAATAGGACACAACAGAAGTGATGATAAGTAGGAAGACCTTTATCGAATTTCTGCGATTGTTGAGTTCCAAACATTATTTTTACATAATACTTGAGTTGAGGTCAAGTCACAGAAAGAGTTGAAATACCTACCTCACCTTTTACCCATCGGAGTTCCTAATCAATTCCAATTCTATAATTATATTGCATTCACTAGATAGCCTATGGAAACATCAGCTTTAATGGTTTAATTATAAGTCAACAATAAAATTTTATAATAATAGCTAGAGCTGCCAAGGGTTGCGAGGATTCTTTCCCGAGTTCTTTCCAGTACAATCTATCCAATATTATTGATTTGACAACATTATTGCTGATTCAATACAAAGTACCTTCCTATATCTGTTATACTCATCTATATGTTGGATGGAAAAATAAGCAATTATTGTTACATGCTCATTATTAAATAATCTCGTAAATAATTCTACTTGTGAAGGATAATTATAAAAATATAAGAGTAGGCACTACACTAGAGGTACTTTTATTGTATTCATTGTGATTTTGTGATAGTGATACCTACCTGTGATTCCTGTGAATTAATTCAAAGTTACTTTTTTGGAGTATTTTCTTTCAAATATATTTATTTAATGAATTGAATTGAAAATTGAATATTAACATCCAAATATCAGTTTATGAGTATTTTTTGTAATTTAATATGGTTTTGATCAAACAGTTTTTCCGATTTTTCATGTTTTTTTTCTGAAAAACGGAACCAACAGCATCAAAATAAGTGATTCAGAAAATAATGATCATAAATGTACTGATAGTCTACTGATTAGTCGTACCTGGTAGATATTATCAATTAATTATTGTATGTATTATCATGCATAAAGCAACTCTTTTCAACAATGTAAAATATGTCCGTGAAATTTGCTGCAATATATAACATGTTGTTTCAAGGTCAATTCTATGCAATTTTAAAGATCATCAGGCGTGAATAATGTTTTAATCCGGCATATTTTTTGAAGTCTATATACATATATATATATATATCCTCGTATTTATCATACCTGATTAGTTATATAATATACTTGAAAATATATTTTGGAATTCTACTTTTCAGCTTTATAGGGTAGTAACTTATCTGTAATGGTCTGGTACAGTTATATAATCGTTGTTTATTTTCGTTTTTTGATTAGTAAGTAGTAACAATAAGGCTTTTCATTTGAAATAGGTATGGAAATTGTTTATTCCGATTAATCAAACAAAAAAATCTATATGCATAGTATACGTGATGCGAATCACTCGGTATTTTGTTGTCAAAAGACTGAATAATAGTTCAAATCCACAAAATTAACATAACCACAATTTGAATAACAGATACATTCAAAGATGAAGTATGTGGTATTCCCTAGAAAGAAATATTTCTGTTTACACTAAAAATTATGAACAAATCCAATAAAGAATGATGAATGATCTATTTGTTTCTATGATATAATACCAGCTTTGAAAATTTCCCTGGACTTATTTTGTTGTTAGAACTATGGACACAATCATCCAACTTAGATATGTGTGTGTATATTTTATTCTGATTTCAAATCTGTTGAAACCCAAAATGCTGTCATTATAAAAACTGAATATGGAGCTTATATCTCGAAATCATTACATACTGAATCAAATCCTCAACTCCACATCTAAAAGATTAAATGAAAATAAGGTTACATCAGTTTTTTCCATACTCATTTATGTAATTCGAAAAAAATCATGCTTAGCCCCGATTTCAAATTCCCAATCAAATAATTCCCTAGATAACAATGGTGGGTATTGAGCTTGGGACACACTATACAGGGTGGTCAAGATAAGAATGAACATCTTCTTTCGTTTTCGAGATATTTGAAAAAAAAATCGCAATTTTCGTTTTCATTTATTACAAAAAATAATGTGTAGCTACTTTCTTGTTACAATTTGTTGAGTCTTAAAAAATATCACGAGAAAATTTTTATATCGACCTTTGAGATGTATCATCAAGTTTGGTTTCAGGAAGATTTCTTCCAGTAAGTAGGAAGAAGAGAGCCAAAAATTCATAAAGGTATTGAAAATAATGTTTCATTCTTTATTTCAGATGGGTAAAGCCGATGAAAATTTGAGTTCTCCAGCCGGTGCTAGTGAATCCAATAATGAAAATGTCACAAAATTTGATGTCACTTCTGGTTCGCCTGGGGCCTCTGAAAATACTAGACTATCCAACAAACAGACTTATTTTGTAGAAAACAAAATAAAAATTCCTGAAACGTCACATGTAAGTGTCAATGTACGAATTCGGTTGATTGGGAATTGAATTGTAAATAATTATTCCATTATTATTTTACTTATCGATAAAAATATATTTCTTTTTCTAGTGATTATATATTTTTTTCATTTGATATATTCAGTAGACTTTTTGGTTTATATATATTTTTTTGTTTTCAGATGTACATTTTTATCACAATTTGTTCAATAATTGTTTCAACTACTGTTGTATCGGATTTGAAAAATATCTCGAATCTCATGCAATCTTATTGTTATTTTGATTTACCTCTTTGAATCAAGGTCTAATCATTCAGATTGGTGCAATAATGAAATATGTGAATATGCTTGAAAAAAATCTTTCTTTTATTTCTAGAGACTGGATAAATCATGTTACTGAAGTATTATTTCCGATTATCTCCGTCCTATCATGGATTAATTTCCAGTTACTTTATATCCCATAAATCTCCAAATGACATCACATTTATCAAAATATATTTACAATATTCAGTTTATTACATATTTGCTTCTCCATTAATTTAATTCTGATATTTTTGCCTGGTTTTGGGTCACGATAACTGAATAATCGAGATATCAGGATTAATATGTAGTTATTTAATCCCTATTTTATCCAGGGATGAACAAATCACTGTCTGATATATGTTGTTGAACCAATAAAATATTACAGTCTGCATCAGTTTGAATCCGTTGACAATGACTTATGAAACGGCAGAATAAACTATTGCATTTTCATTTCTTTTCTGTAAACAAATTGTCTTCAAGCTATCGAGTAATGTTTCCAAATTTTAATAAAGTATTATAAATCCATTCAATCATGTTTCCGAGAATGACAAATACTTTTCACGATAAAACTATACTCAAGATAAATTTCGTTTGAAGAGCAAAATCATCGAGAGTAAAAGTTATTAAAATAAACCTACAGGGTGGAAAAACAAAAGTTTCGCTAATGCGCGAGTATAATTCAGACATTTGATATACAGCATGATCCAATATTTTCGCTCCTGACGTTTTACTTGTTCTCGATCTAACTTTCAATGATGACCATGACTACATCAATTTTTTGTGCAACTTGTTGGAATAAATCATGTTTGCAATTGCAAAATAAGAATTTTATATCTGATTGTGTAACATGACATAATTTCAACAATGCAATTATATCATTTATATGCAGCATAGAGTCAATAAACTGCATTTTATCAAATTACCATAAATTATGCAAAAATGTCCCTATTTCTCGGTCTTCTTGATTTATCAATTATCTAAGTTAAATGGCAGTAGAACAAGCCTCTAGCTATCCAATATAGAAGTTAATGGATACGAGTGGATATAAGCATAACTCAATGAGCCAATAATCGCCATTTCTGGAAAAAATCTAGAAATTGAATGTGGAAGAATTTCAAATTATTGCGATATTGTTTTTATTGTGAAATCTAATTGAATAGGTAATGATTCTTTACAATCATTTGTATTCACCCATTGCTCAATGCCTGTCCTGTTCAATCATGGATTGAAATGATGTTCAAGATGTTCAAAATCCACAGACTATCTCAAAATGGTATTTCTGGTGGTTGGAGAGAAAGTATAGTCGTCTACTACCTCATTATCTTCCGGAAAATTTGAAAACAATCATTAGATATTGCAGCTTCTCGAAATATTGAAGATTTCAAAGAATATTCGTCGTTGTTATTCTTTCTTTCACTTTTATTTCAGACTGGTTTCAGCTTCAAAAAATTATGGGCTTTTACTGGACCCGGCTTTTTGATGTCCATAGCCTACCTAGATCCAGGAAACATTGAAAGCGATCTGAGAAGCGGCACATTAGCCGAATACAAATTATTATGGGTGTTACTTAGTGCTACTCTACTTGGACTCCTCATGCAAAGGCTGTCAGCGAGATTGGGTATGCGATATTCAATACAATAATAAGAAAATATCAAACTAACTTTCAGAATTGTTTCTTCAATTTTTAAATGTATAGACTGAGTTCGGTAACCTGCAAATGATTAGTTTTTTTCTTGGCAAAGAGGAATTGTAATAAAAAATAAAGTTTTCTGTCCATTTCAGGTGTTGTGACAGGCTTACATTTAGCAGAAATGTGTTACAGGCAGTACCGAAAAGTACCACGTCTTATTGTGTGGATCATGATTGAAATCGCTATCATAGGCAGTGATATGCAAGAAGTAATTGGCACTGCCATAGCGATATATCTTCTATCAAACAGAGCGTAAGTTATAAAAATTTGTTATCGAAAAATTAAGACGGATTCATATGACTCCAAGGTCTATTTAGGATCCTATAAATTCAGTTTGAAATGTTAAAAAATATTATTTTTCTATCAGAAGACCTTGTACTTCTTCAAGTTTCAAGTTGCTAATTGAAATTATTTTTTGTTAGATCAAATTTGGATAAAAAAAATTAATGTCGATAAATTGAATTGGTTGGCCATCAAGATCTGCTGTTCTGTCAAAAATATTTTTTTTGTTGGGATATGATGACTACAGAAGACATTGATATATATTACATAACAAGTGACAATATTTCGCATGAGTATTCGTTTGAACGGAAACGTAATAAGTGCAGGAAATTCACTTTCCAAGGACGTTTATACACCATTTATCCCACGATCTTTTTTTTCTTTCGTTGAAAGTAATTTCAATATTGAATTGAGGGGCCTCAATAATTTCAGATATGGTGTCGATTCGATATCACTGAGTGAATTTAGAGGTTATGTCTCATTGCTACATTAAAATTAGTTACGAAATCCTTATAATCCAGGATATTCCATTTGTCAAAATACTCTCTTCACGATTCCTGATACTTTTAAGTGATTTCCAGGATTCCCATTTGGGGAGGAGTTCTCATAACAATAGTGGACACCATCACTTTTCTGTTTCTCGACAAATACGGTTTGCGCAAACTCGAGAGCTTCTTCGCATTGCTCATCACCGTCATGGGTGTGACATTCGGTTACGAATACGTGACATCCAAACCGAACGCCCTTGGGGTGATCGAGGGCATGTTTACACCCTGGTGCAAGGATTGCGATTCCAGGGCCCTTCTTCAAGCAGTCGGTATCGTAGGTGAGAAACTTCATCCCAGGCGGCACATTGATGACGTCATTTGGACGACACTTTTTGGTCATCTGTGACGTACTGCGACGTTGGAGATGACGTGACTGTAACGTTAAAATGACCGGTAAATGTCACAAACCAAGACGTCATGTGTAACGTTTTTGCGACGTCATTTGTATCCAAGGATGGTAAACTAGAGAAGGATGGTTCATTCAAGCGATTTTTTCGGCCAAAAGGCGTGGCTTCCGAAGGCGCGCGATGACGTAGTCAACGGCCCTGAATTAAAAATTATTAATGCTGAATATCACTAAATGGACATTAAAAGTAATTTTACTGTGATGTACCTTTTTATAATCGATACATATTGATTATTGATGGTTATTGGTATCATATGGCTTCAAATATTAGTAATTTTTGTGAACAAAAACTCCTTGATTCACAAAAATTCCTGAATGTCCACCCAGAAAATAATACATGATAATTTAACGTTTACAAAACAGAGAATATACCTATTCCATAAATAGGTAAGTACCTAATACTTTGCTAATACCTACCTTGAAAACAATTTCATATTAAAAATAGGGAAATTTCAATGAAGAATTCATAGAGGTACTGGATGAATGATGCATGTAATGCATATGTGTGCGTATATATTATTCAATGCACAGGTTATTGAAAGTTCATATTTTGAATTGAAATACCTACCTATTTTATCAAGTTTAACAATTATCAGTGAATTGTGAAAATAAAATACATTCTTTAATTTAATTTATTGGTACCTACATTATACATAATAGGTATATAAATATATTGACATCCATTTCGATTTTCTAATATAGTTGCAATCCAGGTTGTTTCTTTTATTTGCAGGTTTTTATATCCTTATAGCTCAAAGTATACAAAATTCCTGAATCTGATTACATGGAACAACATAAAATAATGAGAATATAGGTACTTCTTTTTCATAATACATTTTCATCTACCCATTTTGTAGATCTCTTTCTTAAATTTGGTTGGACAAATCACTGCTCTGATGTATGACTTGTATCAGGATTCACAACATCTGCATGTTCACAACTCATCCACCATTTCAAAAAAGTATCCCAAACAAAATCAATGCCTTTTGGAAATGTGTGGTAAATAATACTGGAATCCTCTTGATTTAAGTCCAAAAATAGCAAATCTGCTACCTGGCATACTTGTTATCAGATGGTATATGAAATTGAAATGATTTCATAAACACTACACACCTTTCAATGGAGGTGATGTAATAATTTATTAATATTTATCCACACTACTAAATCTTCTTACTGGTTAATTTGATTATACCTACAATTATTGAAGAACTCTCTTAAAAAAAACAATTTGTACAGCCACAATCCACAGTATGAGTATCGAAATATAAACGTAAACAAAGCTTGAGGGCCGCCAGTGACGTCACGATCGCGTCGTTCGATGTGCCAACATTGCGTCTTATGGCAATGAACCATCCTTCTCTAGTTCACCATCCTTGATTTGTATCGTCGTTGTGACGTCGCCTTTTTCGTTCTTGTGAGGTCGGTTTGACGATATTCTTTGGTTGTTCTGTGACTTTGAAGATGACGTGACTGTGACTTTGAAATGATAGGTAAATGTCAGTCCACAGGCGTCATTTTGCAGCACTACAGCACACTCTCAGGCATTTCACGTAGATATGACGTTATGGCAACGTCAGCTTGTGCTCTTAATATATGATAACCTCCAAATTACGTAATAATGACGTCTCCCTGTTGACGACAAAGATACATTGGCAATATGACGTTATAGCAACGTCAGCTATTCGTTAGATGACTTAATAATGCCGTCAAAATGACGGCAGTGTGCCGCCTGGTATTATTTGGTACTCTGTCAGATGTAAAATTAACCTCGGAACGCTACAAAATGACTGCCCATTCTCCATAATTTGACAGAATTGACTTATTAAATTTTTGTCTGCTGAAGTTTTGAGCAACGTTGGACCAATTTTTTTTTCAAGGTGCTGTCATAATGCCTCATAACCTTTACCTGCACTCAGCCCTTGTGAAATCCAGAGATATCGATAGGTCGAAATCTCAAAATGTCAGGGATGCAAATATGTACTATTTCATTGAAGCATCAATTGCCCTTTTGGTCAGTTTCGTCATCAACGTATTCGTTGTGTCTGTTTTTGCCCACGGACTATTCGAAAAAACAAATGCAGATATGGTAGGTGTTGTACAAAATATTAGACAAACAGTTGAAGATAATTACTTTTTTTTCAGCACCAATTGTGTCTTGCACATGAATCTATTAATGCTTCCATATTTCCTGTGAGTACTTTTTTAATACCGTCAAAAAATCGTAACGATTCGATATTTCATCATCATTACATACCTTCAACTGCCCTTTGAAACAATTTTGGGATCGATATAAAATTAACTAATTATAATCACAGATCATCTTTAGCTGGATTATTGAGATAAGAGCTGAGCTATTGAAAACGGGCAGTGAAAGGTAGGACCCTGTATACGAAATGTATTTCAATTCATTTTGCAGATCAATAATGAAACTGTTGACGTAGATTTATATCGAGGAGGAATATTCTTAGGATGCACTTACGGATTGGCCGCCATGTATATATGGGCTGTTGGCATTTTGGCAGCAGGACAAAGTTCCACAATGACCGGTGAGTAAAATTTTGGTAATTCTTCCGTTAGGTGGCGATGTCTTTTTTTTTCAAAATTTTTGGCCTTACTTACGTATTTTGGCCTCCTGATCACGAATCTGAAAACCAAATTGTGCGGAAACCAATACTTTTCAAGATATTCGCAAAATAAAACCTTTATCATCCTTCTTTTGCTATTGTTCAACTGCTCATCATTGGCTTGTCTGTTGTACACGAAACTCGGTGTAAGTGCTCGCGGAAAATAGATACCATATTCATTATAATTCAGTTATCAGAAAAACAAAACGAGATTGCTAAAATTTGATATTATCTTAAATATTTATGTAGTTTTTTAAATAACGGCCATGATAGCTGTCAATAGAGACAACACTGGCAATGTTGCCAGTGGTCGTCCGTTCACGCGAGGGAATTCTCATTCAATATATATCTGTCCTTCTTTTCGTCACGAAGTAGAGATAGAAAGAAATACTGAATGCTCCACGAGAAAATTTGTTCTGAAATTTGTCACCAATGTCACCTTTTCTCATGGAAGATGAACTTTGATAATAATTTAGAAATAAATGGTTGAATTAATAAATATAATGCCGTTTCTCATGAAATATTACTTAATAGTTAATAAGGAAGGTATATAGTTAATCAAATAACAATTAAAGAATAATGATAAAGGTTGAATCACTGAATAAGTGTTGCTAAATAATAGGGTATTAATGACATTATATTGCGAATATCTCAAAAAGTATTGGTTTCCGCACAATTTGGTTTTCAGATTCGTGATCAGGAGGCCAAAATACGTAAGTAAAGCCAAAAATTTTGAAAAAAAAAGGCATCGCCACCTAACGGAAGAATTACCGAAAATTTTTTCGCAATATTCATTATAATTATTTATAATGATCATCGACTTCGACATTAGGCAGTTGAAAAAGTTTGAAAACCAATTGAAAAAAATGTTGATTATGGCCAAGAAAAGTTAAAACGTCGAATTCAAAAACTATTAATGCAATTTTGTATATCACAAAAAGTGGAAACGAAGAAATACTTCCATTTTTTATATACAGGGCTATTCAAATTCGAGTCTATGCTTGGGGATTTCGATAACGGTAAGAGATAGAGTGTTGGTTAAATGGGGGCATATTTCAGAGGCATATTTCAGAGGTTAATTATATGGATGAAAAAAATCTGACCTAGCTACTTCAGTTCTGGAGTTATACAGGAAAAAATGAAAAAAAAATGTTGAAATTTTACTGGTAATAGTTCAATATTTCCAAAACACTCTGTAATTCAGATGAAAATACTGTGTCAATATGAAACATGCCTCTTGGCACTCAAACACATGCAATAAAAAATACAGGTCCGTATTTGAAAATTAAAAGTTGAAAAGTAGTCCGAGGGCGGTAAAGTGCTATTTTACGCCCGCATAACCGGGCGACAAAGTGCCATTTTACGTTCAGTCGTGCATAAATAACTATTATGCACAACCGTGCGTAAAATGGCAGTTTATCGCAGGCGAAAAGTTGAAATTTTACTGGTAATAGTTCTATATTTCCAAAACACTCTGTATTTCAGATGAAAATACTACGTTAATATGAAACATGACTCTTGGTATTCAAAAAAATGCAATAAAAAATACAGGTCCGTATTTGAAAATTAAAAGTTGAGGGTGGCCCAATTTATACGATACCCTGTATATAATTTTTATTCAGATATTTGGAAAGGCTACAAAAAGTTGCTATGGCAAAGTGGCAAAATTTTAAAAAAATCTTCGTAAAATAAAGAGATATAGGCAAAAGAAGAATTTCGAAATTTTCGATTTTTCCTGTATAACTCCAGAACTGAAGAAGCTAGGTCAGATTTTTTTCATCCATATAATTAACCTCTGAAATACGCTACTTTGACCCCATTTAACCAAAACCCTTTATCTCTTACCGTTATCGAAATCCCCAAGCATAGACTCGAATTTGAATAGCCCTGTATATTCAGAAATCAGTTTTTTTTTTCGAAAACGAAAAGAGATCGTGGATTTTTCTTTCACTTCAATAATGAGCTTAAACTTCCGTAACTTTGCCCCAATTTGAATTTCTTAGTACTTCCAATAAGGGTTTTCGAGATCCCAATGATGAGTTTCGAATTTGAATAACCCTGTTAATATATATAAAAAAAAAACTCATTTCAACCAAGAAATCTACCGTAAAATTGTTTCCCAACCTTTGATTCTACACCTTCTATAATGAAATTTCATTACACCAGTTCAGCAAAGGGTTCTGTTTACTCGGATCATCCAGAATCTAGATGCACCGGTATATTATTCGTTGAAATGTCAGGTACCTATGCCGGTCAGTTCGCCATGGAGGGCTTCTTGAACCTGCAATGGCCGAAGTGGAAGCGGGTGCTGTTCACGAGAACGATCGCCATCATACCGACCTTCTGCCTGGCCTTCTTCAGCAACATCGAGGACCTGACCAGCATGAATGACATCCTCAACGCCGTCATGAGCCTGCAGCTGCCTTTCGCCACCATCCCCACCATAGCGTTCACCAGCAATCCGCAGATAATGGGCGAGTTCGTGAATGGAATGTGAGTGCGATTTAACCGCCTCTTCTTATTCTTCTCGATCCTATTCCGCGATTTTTAGGTTAACTTTCTTCTTTTCCTTTTCGGTTCTATCCTATCCAACGATTTTTAGGATAACTTCCCTCTTCTTCTTGATGGTTAGGCCCACTGCGTTCCATTTGAAAAATTGGTAGTGTTCATGTCATATATATAAAACAAAACTATATGGATAACACCTATTCTTCTCTTTACGCGAAAGTGAAGCCAGTTTTGGAAGAACAAAACACTGTCTAGCTTGCTAATGATGAATTGTGCGCATGCGCAGGTTTTGACGAGTTGAAATCCACTGACGTTTTTAGAATTTCATAGGTTAGGTATATTTGTTAACCCAAATTATGTCAAAGAGAGTTAATATAGTTATTAATGTACTTACTAAATGTTCACACAAGTGATATGAGTGAGTGATGACAGTGATTGATTAAAAATTGACCCACGAATCCTGTTCCGATGACATCTTCGTCACGAGAATATCTATGCAAATCGCAAGTATTGCTTCATAGATTACACCCATCTCTGTATCTAGCATCAACTATTATCTAACATCGACCAACAATCCAACAATAAATGAATGTTTGACAAATAAGTCATGGCAAAATAAAAACATCGAATTGGAGGTTATGTGACACATTTGATTGATTTTTTTAATAATTATCATACGTTTGTCGCTCACTAGAAAGCTACAAACCTCCATGATGCAAACGAATGTCGATTCTTAATTCAAACTTGGGCATGCGCATATCAGCGATTTGACCATGGAAAAATTCATCGTTGCCAGCGACGCTCTTTTGTTTCGGCTTCAGATAGGCTGTCCTTATCATCAATATCCGTAGATAATAGACATGTAATCTATATGCCGCGGAGGCAGCAAGTTCTGAGTATATTTCGCGTTTCAAGCATCTTATATGCTTAGGTGCTATCCCACTCCTTCATAGTGGCAAATACTAATGATGTATAAAAACATAGTGTTTAAGGGATAATTAACCTGAATAAAACTGAAACTGTTTCCAGCGGCAACACCGTGGCCTCGATACTACTGAGCGTCCTGGTCATCGTCATCAACACCTACTTCGTGGTCAACACCATGGGCGAGCTAGAGCTGCACTGGGTCTCGCTCCTCCTAGTGGTGCTCGTTGGGGTTTGCTACTTGCTCTTCTGCCTCTACCTGGTGGTGCATCTGGTCGTGTCGATCGGCAACACGAGCTTGTTGCGCTACAATTTCGTTCATAAGTACGTGATTGGTCCAGTGGACGCGACTTTGGACATCAGCCCCATCAGCTACTCTAGGTGAGGACTTGGAGACGCTTTCGAGAGCATGGGGACGCATTAAGATCGACGGGAATGATTTGCGAATGAATGCAAAAACCGGTCGATTTTTATTTTAAAACATTGGACAGAATAGTACGAATGACATTCATTCATGTATATATATATCACTATCATCGATCATAAAACAGACTTGATCATATTTTTGCATATATCTACTAACTTTTCATCCCTGGAAAACCTGAGAATGTTTTCAAATTAGTTGAATAATGTTTATACAACGAATGGTACGACACTGAGTAACTCACCAGTGGAATGATGTGTTCAGGTCACCACTTTTAAATCATCTCATACACATTTACCAGCGTTTCACCATCCTTTAAATTCGATTTGAACAGAATTAGCGAGGTTTTCAAGTGAAATCCTATTCAAATTTTCACACAAAACTGGAAATATGCCGTTTAATGAATAATCAAACAAATTCTGATTTGGAAACGAGAGGTTTCGCGCTGTCACTGTCAGCAATCGGTTGAACGAAATTAGCGGCGTTGGCGCATTCACCAAAAATGCCGCAATCTCCAGAAAGACGTGCTATCTATAAACCACTTATATTATATGACGAACATTGCATACATAGCTCATATGACTCATATAAGTACCAACAGGATATATATATATTTGGAAACCTTGAAACAATGTGGTCTTGGGATGGTTATCACTCTCAAATGTTACGATGTGGCAACCTCTGTGGGGAAAAACATGAATATGAATTTCATGTTGGCTTCAAGCAATTTGAAGTGTTTCTATTCTGTAGGTTTGTTGTTCGGAGATCACTATAGTGTTATGATAACAAACAGTAGACAGAATGATATAATCTCTATTCACTATAGTGCCATAAAGAACACTGGACAGAAATTCAATATTCATGTAGGTATATCTATATATATATATTTAGTACTCACTGTGTTTTATATATAATCCGATACCATACTGTATATTAACCCTAACTCAACTGGACACGAGACACAACACCAAACTCTTCGCTAAATGCCGCTCTCAATTCCCTGAAAAGAATTATACTCCCTACTCTATATTCAATACATGACTGATTGCTTGTCTGTAAACCACTATCTCCTTGGAAAAAACTTATCATCTCTTAACCCTTTACTTAACTGGACACGAGACACAACACCAAACTCTTCGCTAAACCCCGCTCTCAATTCCCTGAGAAGAATGATACTCCCTACTCTATATGAATATGATGATATTGCCATGTGTTCTTCATGAAATTACCTTTATTATTATGTACCTATCATGTGCTGTCATTCTTAGAGTTTCCCCTAATCAAATCCTATTGACTAGAGAAACGGATGCTATTTACCAATATTGTGATATGATAAATCGACCGCTTTTTGCTTTTTTTGCATTGAAGAAGGTCTTTTCAAGATGTTTGTTGAATGATAGATTGAGATGAAAGTGTGTGTAGGATTATGAAATATCGCGTAAAATTCTCTATCATCGTCGCTATTATTGCTTAATTTTTTGCTTATCATTTATGAATTTTGCAGTGGAGATTCAGCATGATGCAAATAATGGGGATGCCTCTTTCTATACTGTACGTATCTTATATGATTGCTTTAGTAGCTTGGGATTCTTTTTTGTTGCGATTTTGATAACCTACTAATTTTCTCTTTATTTTGTGTTAACAGCGTTATTAAGACCGTCAACCAGCAAATTTAGCCCTAATTATTTTTCAGTGAGTACCTCTTTGTTAATTTTGCGCAATTATTTTCGCATGTTCTTATACTCGAAAAATAAGATGTGTAACATACATTTTATCATTTTCCCAACACTTATGTTTATTTTAATTTCCACAGATCTCAATCTGAATCAACTATCGCAACTCAAATCGTTGAAGAAAAGCGGTTTTAATGAGTTACTCAAATTGAATGTGTTTCCATGCATATTTTTTTGTATGTGCAATTATAATACTCCCATATGTAACTTATATGAAAGAGAATTCTATTTTTGTAGATAATGAATGATTATTTTACATACATGTGAAATCATAAAATGTATCATACAGGGTATATTCCTAGTAAAATCGAAATAGCCTTAGTTCCCTTGCCAAGGAACAAAACAATAATTATCAAATAGTTCATTCATCCCAGAGTTCATTTTCCTTCAGTAGTTTGATGATAACTTTTAACACTATACTATTTTATAGTTTTAAAATTAACGTTCCTTCTCGATTATTTATTATTTTTTCTATGTAAGAAATTTGATATTCAAGACGATTGAAAAAAAAATGCAAATGGAAGTATAATTATATTCTTCAATTGTTATTAGTTGTTTTTTGAGTGCAAAATGTAAATATCAACTAGTGTACACTCTGACCAAGATGACAATGAATAGCATGAACGTATTCAAAAATCTTCACATCACACAACGTTTGCTAAAGGCAATCATCATTGGTATATTAGAAAAAAATTGAGCTCATCAAAATCATCTTATTCAATGGAAATTTTGATAACTTCACGAGTAGCTATCAGAAAGCTTTTACCATGGGTTTCCCAAACGCGGTTCATTTTCAACTTGGACACACTGTATATGATTTAGTATTTAGTGAGTCGTAAATATTTCCATGAATCCCACGTCTTGTGACAGGAGAATATTATATTAATTTAATCATGATCATCATTTCATCTAAATCTCAGTAATCTCACTATAAAGTGGGTTTTAGATCAATTGAACTTTGTACAAACATCACATTATCATATCAGATAAAAACTAATTCAATTTTCTTAATCCAGGGGTAGATTTTGTAACAGGCTTGTTTGATTGTCTATCACTTTAATAAGAATGTCCTATTTGAAACGAAACACCCTTAATAACCCGATTAATAAATCATAAGAAGACATACGAATCTCACTTCTACTCTTGCAACTTGAAGGAATTTACATGAAATAACACTGGACTCATTTTCCATTAAGATACTTTGAAAAGATTATAACAATCGATACCAACATAACATTTTCACGTTATTGAGGTTGTTTCATTTCAAATGTACTTACCTAACTACTTAGCTCACTCAGGTTTTTGACTTTTGATTGGGACACCCTATATTTCTTTAGATTACATATCAGTTTCCATAATAGCATCTTATTTGGTTGATTTATTATTCTTCAAATAATTCATTGAGGCCAAATTTGTTGATATCAAGTTGAAAAATTGGGTACAGAAACGAAAAATGTACTTCTTGACAGTTCCCTAAAAAACGAAAACACAATTAATGATCAATAGCGCATATTTGGTGAGTACATAATTTGATTTTTCATGATGATAATTCTAATCCAATCTGGGTAAATCTTCGTTAACAGTGCCTGTTGAACAAACATTTTTGGTTTTACTAACGTATTTTGGCCTCCAATTTCTGTTAGATGAAAACACACAACATTCGTCTCTTTTTAACCTAAAACTTCACACCCGCTTACCTCGTTTTAAATACTTTTGCGGAAAATGTTTTTTTCAAAAATTCACCTTTTTTTCATTACGTAGACAAAACCCGACAAGAACCGAGCCGAACAATCAAGTTAGCCATCTGTCAAGTTTAAAGATCAGGTCTCATGTTTTGTTAACGTTTTGAAGGATTTTCTTGAAAAACACCAGTTTTTCCTCGAAAAATTGTTGAAAACAAGTAAATGTAAGCATATAAACTACGCAACACTAATTACGTCGCACCCCGAAATTTTGCCCCTGTTTAAATTTGAATAACTTTTTGCTTCTTTGAACAATTCGAATTCTGTTTGCACTATTCGCTAGCTCAGTCCTTCAGCATTAATCTCGTACTTCTTCGATACATAAGGTTATTTCCATAAAATTGCTACAGGATGTTTTTTGGAACTGTGCAAAATTTCGAATTTTTCAAAAGGATCCCAAATGAAGAAAAACAGTTTTTTTTTCAACTTCAACAGCTGAGGCATGAAGATTATCCTTTTACCTTTGGCCATTTCCAAAATTGTCTTCTTATCACTTTTCTTCACAGAGTGATCTCAAAAAATCAATTTTTTAATTTTGCAGTCATAACTTTTCTCCTCTTCAACCGATTTTCAAAATCTCAGGCTCCTTTTGAAGCTGAAACCTCATATGAGAAGATTTGAAGATCAGAATTAACTCAAGATGAACATTCAAGATCGAGGGTTTCCTCAAAGGTGACCCAAATCTGAAACACTCTGTAAATCCCGACTGGGAGGAGAATTAAATGAAAATCAACTTGTTTTCGGAAGGATCTTTCATTCTGGATACATCCAGATCTTTTTTTCTCTCAGTAGTCAAAAATTGTGCGTGAGAAAACCGAATTGAAACGCCATGTTCTCGAAAAAAAATCAGCCCATAAAAATGCATGGTCCGTAACCAAGGTAACAAGAATCATAATGAGTGACTGACAAGACAGGTTGAAAATCACGTTCTCGTGAAAATAAAGATCAGGACAGAAAAAACTATTCATAGGTCTTTCTTATCTGAAGATATAAGACTTCATAAAAAAATTCAAAATAAAAAAAATTCTGAATACAACAAAATTTCAGGGTATCCTTCTCACCCCCTATACAAAGTCTTCCATCATGTTTTGGATTTTTTTCGAAGAATTTAATTTTTTAGACCCCCAAAAAAAATATACGTACGCCTATGACACATTTTTTTTTCATCTCTTCGATCAACTTTTTCCGATGAACACAGCTATGGGTATCGCTTGTCTCGATTCTGAAAAATAACTTTTTTTCGTCCTGTACATCAAACTATGATAATTGGAGTACCCGAGTTTGGGCGATTCTTAGTAGTTTTGTACGAAACTCACGAGAAAAATATGTCAAAAAATCACAAAAATCTCCTTCTCCTTCATCCGTACCCAAAGTACCCCAAGAGGGGTAGGGGGGGAAAATATATATATTTTTAAATCTCCGATCCCGATGTGGTGGTCAGGTGAAATATGTTTACCGATATATCTAAACGTTTGACCAGCAAAAATTTTACCCGCGAAAAAAATTTTGGGGGGTCAAAAAATTTTGTTCAGTCTTTTTGGTGGTGATATTTTCGTTTCGATCAAACAACGTTTTGGATATTTTTCTTTTTTAATCGGGATTTCGAGGGGGATTTAGATTTGAGTCACCTTTGCAGAAACCCTTGATCTTTAATATTTATTTTTAGTCAATTTTAATCTTTATGTCTGTTCATCTAACGTTTCAGCTTCAAAATGATCCTGAGATTTTGAAAATCGGTTGAAGAGGAAAAAAGTTATGACTGCAAAACCAAAAAATTGATTTTTTGAGGTCACTCTGTTAATAAAAGATAAGAAGACAATTCTGGAGATGGTTCAAGTTAATGAGATCCCCTTTATGCCTCTGCTGTTAAAGTTGAAAAAAAAAACTGTTTTTCTTCATTTGGGATCCTTTTGAAAATTCCGAAATTTTGCACAGTTTCAAAAAACACCTTGTAGCAATTTTATGGAAAAAACCTCATGTAACGAAAAAGTACTGGATCATAGCTGAAGGACTGAGCTAGCGAACAGCGCAAACAGAATTCGAATTGTTAAAATCAGAAAAAAGTTATTCAAATTTCAACAGGGGCAAAATTTCGGAGTGCGACGTAATTAGTGTTGCGTAGTTTATATCGTGTTATAGTTGAAGGAAGAACGAATTTTTTGTTTCCACATCAGCAGAAATTTCAAAAAAAAAATGGGGCCACACCTTGAGGGCGCTGCTTTTTGATATTGAATTCGTGTACAGGACGCCAGCATACGCGAGTACCAAATTCTTTTTCAACTCGTTGGGCACTCATAACAAATATTTACCTTAATCTTATTGTCTGAGTTCAACTAAGTACCTACTTAAGATAAGGAAAATATGTACCTAATGTTGTAAAGTTTTTTATGAGGAGAGTTTTACGGGATAATTCATCCAATGTTATATATGTTTTTATGAAATAAAAAATATTGAATTATGAGTATCATATAACTCATTTGTTTCATTGTAGTGAAAAATTCTAGGGGAATAACAATCCATATATATAGGTAGGTAGTATTTATTCATCAATGAAAAAAATACATCACCATTGACAAAATAATCGTTCACCTCGTTGTTTACAAAAATTTAAACCTAAAGATAAAATGTATAAAACTCATAAGAGCTCATTACCAAACACAACATACTGTGTTAATAAAAAAACGAAAACACAAATTCAATATAAATATTACTCAAGAGTATAATTTCAAACAAATTTAATATAAATAAAGTTGTCAAATAATTAGAAAGATAGAATATCAAAGATATAGGTATTTATTAGTATAAATAAGACAAAAACATTGGATCTAAAAATATTTGATATTCATATAAAAATTAATTCCTATCATGATTATTTCCTTTATATTGTGAATCTCTCTTATTCACACTTTCAACACACATTAATCTCGAGTTTATCCTGAAATTATCTTGACACTGGAACTTCAAACCAACAGAACATGTTTTGTAAACTGATTTAAAAAATTTACTGTTTGACACAACTTCTTTATTGTCTCTCTCAGTATCTACATATATGCCTGAACTTTATGGTATAACATACAGATATGGCTGGATAAGATATTTAGTAGCCCTGTAAAAACATTATCAAAATATGAAATCGATTATTCATATCATAAAAATTGCAACAAAATTTCCATGCAATTCACAAAACTACATTCAAAATTATAGTTATAGTATATAAAATACAATCCGTATTCAAGTCTATATTGTTTCCTTATTCTATTTCCATATTTATTAACACAGCACAACAGTGACTCACTTAAGAGTGTAAAATGAGAAGATTAAGGATAACACAAAACTCCATTTATTTCAGAAATATGGCAAATATCTATGATTTGTGTATAGGTGTTCTATAGTTAATGTGACATTATTGTAATTTAGATAATCTGGTAGTTATTTTATTACAGCTCTTCGACCAAAAATTCAAATGATAGTTCCAACAAAATCACTCCACATAGTGTTTTGAAATCAATACATCATGAATAATTCATTTTTAATAGCACCAATGATTGAACTTGCAGCTTTCATTTTCAAGCAGGCAAAATGCTGTACATGTACACTCTACAGTGAATCTCACCATTGACCTGTGTTTCATTGACTTGATTATTATACCAGACCTGTTTTGATTCAAACTAGAACTGCATGGTTAGGATGGTTCTAGAGAAAGAATCACAAAAACCAAAGCAAACTCAACCAAACATGTGTTTGTAATAACTTTAAATAAAAATAGAGAATCATAACCTAGATTTTTCAATTATAAAATTATCCAAAATAAAAGTGAAGATGCTATGGCACATGTATGATTATCCTAAAATTTATTGATAATATCGAAATCACAAAAAATCGATGATCATATGAAATAATCAGGTATCAATGTTTTTCATTCGTATACGAGGTTTGTGGAAAGATGTAAATTTTGCCCCCAAAAGTAAAGTTCCTTTATTTTTTACTCGACAATATTTACAAGAAAAGTCGACAAAACTCCCATACAAATGCAAAATATTGATACGATTATTTTCTTTTTGAGTTTCAGTCCATGCATAATTTTTTTATAAAACAAATAATAAAAAAGTTTAGCTCTATCTTGTTACCAACTTTCAATAAAGATATTTCAAGTAAAAATTTAATCAATCAAACTTTAGATAGATAGCGTCTTAGGCCATGTATTTTATATTTATAAAAGCAAAACATTCCCCCATGTTGAATCTATTTACAAGCCGTATTTCTTATGCCATACCAGTATTGGCATCACGAAAAGGGTAAATGATAGGAAGTTGATTAAATTAGATGAAAGTAGCCTATTTTAGTGAACAATAAAGTAATGCTTCCAAATCGGAAATATTAGGAAAACCGAAATGGTACGTTTTATTTTCTTTGCGCTGGCGCTTTAATTTTTAGGGATTTGGAAATGTGTTCAACAAACTTTCCTATTTGTTTTAAATTTGCTTCGTTGTGATGTGCTCTGATTTTCATTTACCGTTTTCGAGATGCAAATAATAGTGGTAAGACATAAAAAATACTTTACAAAGTGGTTGATTTAGTTTTTGGTTCAGTTGAGTTTATATGCAGACCATTAAAAAATCAATAAAACATGGAAGATATCACCGGGATTTGTAGAAGCGTCTCATAAACCTAGGAACCGAGTGAATCGTGTCAAGTAACCCCCCCTCACTGCTCCAACCCCAACCCCCTACCCCCCCGACGCGTCCCCGAGCGGCAAAAGATCGCGGGACGTCCCCGACCCACCCACACACTGCGCCTCCGGCAGCTGGCTCTTCTTGTTCTTCTTCAGCGTGCACTGGTTCTGCTTGGCGAACGTCTCGGCCGCCGTCTGCCCCTCCGGGCTGTCCCCCCCACCCCCCTCTGAACTACCACCCGCCACCGCCGCCGCCGGCGATTGGTCCTTCGAGCCGCCTACCAGCGGCAGGTCCATCACCAGATCGGGCGTGCGGCCCTGCTTCTGCGCAGGCGCCTCGCACAGCTTGTGCGCCTTGAGGATCGGCGAAGCCAGAGCCCGACGTTGCCACAGTTCGCGGTTCTCGGAGAAGTTGACGTTGGACTCGTCAATCTCGGATTGCGGTTCGGCCGACTGCTGGGCGGGTTCGTCTTCCTGCTTTATGATTTGCACCTTGAATTTCTCGATGCTGGCGCCGATTGGCTCGGAACTTCTGGTGGGCTTCGCCGGTAGGGTGTTGTTCTTGGCCTCGCCCGAGCTGGAAGCCTCTGAGAAGACAGAATCGTTCGAAAGGGAAGACCTCCTGCAGACGTACTCCTCCGAGGAGCTGGACTTTGACATGCTCTTGTCGTCACCCTTCATCTTCAGCGATATGTACTTGTCGGGGACGAGCCCTTCTTGGCCCCTAACGGCGCCCCTCCACCAATCGTTGGACACCTGCGAGTACAAGGTTACCGAGTCGCCCCTCTGAAGGGACAGTTCGCGGTCCGATCTAGCGACAAAGTCGAACTGGGCCGTCGCCTCTACGCCCTCAGAGTCGTCTTCAGAAGGGCAAGCCTCCGAGTCCGCGTCCTCCGTGGGGTGGTCTGGGCTATCCCCCACGTCCTGGTCCTCGGGGTTAGGCGAAATGTACTTCTCGTAGACGGTGCCACCGTCATCCGGGAAGATGTCGTCGCTGAATGCGATGATGTTCTTGATGAGCTCGTTCACCTGGTTCTGGTACTGCACCTGGTCTTTGTCCTCGGGCACGGGAACCAACGTGGGGCCGAAGCAGATGGCGAGGTTGTACGGGTCCATCATGTTCTCGTCGGAGAACTCGGACAGGTGGTTCAGGAAGGCGAAAAGATATCTCAGCACCACCATCACCGAGCGCGACAGGCTCATTATCAGGTCCCTCATCTTCCTAACAAACTCCTTCTTGCACTCCAACTGGGCCGTGTCCATGAACTGCTCGAAGTAGATGATGGGGAACAGCGGTTCCCTCAGCTCCCGCAGGTACAGTTTCAGCACCCCGGCCACGCTGTTGATGTCAGAGGCGTCCGTCATGTCTGCCAGGGGGTCTTCGCCCCTCTCGAACCACTCCCTGAAGTTGTTTATTTCGACCTGCGAGCCCGAGACCCGGAAGATGCCCTGGTGGTGCAGACCGTACAGGTTGATGACGCGGATGCAAGACCTCATGATCAGGGGTATCTCCTGGTTGGTGGCCTCCTGGTACTCCTCTATGGAGCCCCCGAAGAGCTTCGGCTGGCCGCTCATTTGCAGCCTGCCTATTCTCTTGCGTTTCGGCGTTTTCACCACCGGCTTGATGGAATGGCGGGAGTCCGGGTACTGGGCCAGCAGGGTCTGTCTCAGGAACTCCTGCTTGGACTCCAGACGAGCTATCTTAGTGGACCCTAGTAGATACTCGCGGAATTTGGTTAGATAGAACTCTTCGGTCTCCTGACGATCGGCCCTGAGCTTGATGGAAACTGTCTCTGGGGGCTTACTGGCCGGTAACGCGTTGTCACCGAAATAGGTGCTGCAATCAAAATCTTTGGCACTCACCATCTCCAACAAGGTGCTCTCGGCCGTCTCCAGGGTCTTCCACACCTCTTCTGATTCGGCCCGGAGAGATGTGATCCTCTGGTGGAGTTGGGTCAGTCTTGATTCCATTTCTCTGTGCATGATGCTCTGGATCCCAGCCTCTGGGGATTCCTCAGTCTTTTGTCCTTGGAACTCCAACTTTTTTGGTATCATGAATGCACCATGGTTGAACTCTAGGAACTTTTGTTTATCCAGACGGGAGTCCAGGGAGTTCAAACATGCTGTCAAATTGTCTAAGTCGCTTTGTACTGATTTTTGGAGGCCTTCCTGTGATGTGACATGCATTAACAGAGCACGGGATATGCAGTTGTGAAAACCAAAATCCATGCAATCAATGAGATCAGATAAATCATCTACAAAATACTTGTGAATTGTTGTATTTGAAGCTTCCAAACATAAAACATACTCATTTCTGGCTTTGAGAGCTTTCACTTTCACATCTGTGTACTTACTTCTCCTCTTAGTAACCTCTTTTTCCATCAATTTGTATTTTTTTGAGCGTTCAAGTTTGTCTTGTGTGAATGACTGTTCCATTTTGGTTCTTTGCAACTCGGCGGTTCTCAATTTGGCTTCCGCTTGACGCAACTCCGTTTGATAACTTTGGTAGGTCTTCATAGTTGTGTGCAGTTCATGTAATACTCTTAAAATCAGTTCATGTGTTTCATAGCCTATTTCACGGCACCTCTTGTAAATTCGTTGTACGTCTTCCATCACTTGAGTCAATCGGGAAACCAAATGGGTAGAATAGACCTCTGATAGAGCTGCATGATCCCTACTCAGATTCTTCGTCTGGGAAACAAGCTGCTGCCAACAGGCATAACTAGAGAATAAAGGCCACTGCTCGCGTTTTTGCTTCTGCTCCTTATGGCGTATTTGTAGCGTTTTAGCCAGCTTGTCCAAGTTCTTCGAATAATCCAGCTCCAGCTCGCCCTTTTTTCGAAAAAAGTCCTGAATTTCTGTCAGGAGGGCGACTTGTGCTTCCATGCGGACGTCGAGGCATCTCAGCTGTTCGTTCAATTGCAAGCGGATATCTGGATACACATCTTTGTTCTCCGTGTTGTAGGGGTGAATCCAACCATTCTTCTGTTGGATGATGCACTGAAACATAACTGTTTGCTAGTGCTATATCTCTGAGACGGTTTTGTCTTTTCGTGTTTATCATTCGTCAGAAAAGAAATCGGAAAAATTCGATGCAGAACGTCGTCGAAGAACGGAAGTACGAACATATAAAAGCACTGGAATCCGGTGCAGGACGAACTGAAATCGTCTAAAAATACAAATCAAAACAGTGAGGGATCGTTTGTTATTAGGAGAAAGCAAGATGCATTCATTTGGATCGATGCATCCGTTCAAGAGCGTCGAAGATGTGGGGAGAGCAGGGTCCCACTCCTCAAAAATTCAATATTTCCAGTGGAAATTTGCTTTCCATAATATATTTTCGTTATGATTTAATTTGTATTCTAGTTTGAGCTTCAAATCTGAAATATCTGTTGTTTTTTGAACGCAAAAGAGCTAATATCATGCATTTCTTAGTAGGTTAAGATTTAGCCTCAAGCGGAGTGGCAGTGCACCGTGAAGCCATGATGCCAAGTTGCAAATACGGTAAATGAATCAGAAACTCGGATAAGATTGTTTCGGATATCTATAGATAGTCCTGATTGAAAAAAAATAGAGTTCAAGCCAAAATTATGGCATGACTAATCGAGGCACAGTATAGTTCCATTGGGATCTCCAAACCGATTCAAATGGAAGATTATTATTTACAGAGTTTCTAGCAACTGTGTAATTTAAATCTCAAATGGATTTACCAGACAGCAGACGTGACAGCCAGTGGCAGCTGGTCAAACTTTTCTCTGTTTTTTTTTCCGCAGCTGTCTCGAAAATAAAATTTTCGGCATAATTTTCAAAAGTACCGATTTACACATATAGTAACGAAAGTAACAATTTTTTGGACGATTTCTTTCTTCACTATTGAAACGATTCGGACTTAAAAGCTGCGGCAATAAAATGTTTTTTTTATTTTATCATGATTCATGACAGCACTTGTCAATCAATATTGATATCTTTATTGATGTTGAGCTTCTCAAATTCAAAAAAATGGAAATCAGTACCAGTAGTGAAAGTGAAGCTGAAATGATTCGACATGGTATTGGTGAATCTGCCAAAAAGCAGCTACCAATATGAATTATTGCCAGTAAAGTCAAAACATGGATAGGTATGAATTGGTCTAAAATTTATTTGTTGACATTAACACATTGAAACATAAGATATTGTCATCAGGAGTATACTTCATTGTTGAGCTCAATACTATGTTTCTTTCTCAAATGAACTTTCCTATAATAATTATCTATAAAATTTCTACCACAATAATGACACTTGAATGGTCTCTCCCCAGTATGAGTACATATATGTTTCTGAAGCTTGTTGTTGAATGCAAATATTTTGGGACACATTGGACAAAGATACTTCTTTTCTGGCTTGGCAATTTTCATACTGCCCACATCATGGATTATTTTCATATGCTTTCTCAAACCATAACTGTTCTTATATTCCTTATTATTGCATATAGAACACTTGAACAGGCGTTCACTTGAGTGGCTTCTGATGTGTTTGGTCACTTCAGATTTATCAAAAAACTTCTTTGCACAGATGTGGCATGCAAACTCCTTCACTCCCTCATGTCTTTTCATATGAGTTGCTAAGCTTGAGCTGATAGGAAATCTTTTATCACAGTGGGTGCACACATATTTCCAATCTTTTGGTTCTGTGTGCATGCATATTTTGTGTGTTCTCAGAATGCTGGCTGTGTTGAAACCTTTCTCACACAATTCACATTTGTACTCTCTTTTGTTCAAGTGAATTTTACTATGGTGGTACAAGTCCCCTGAGCATACAAATGTTTTTCCACAATAGGAGCAGATGAATGGTTTTTCATTATTATGATTTCTTTTATGCACCAACAAGCTATGTGAATTTGTGTATTTAGCATCACATAAGTTACATTTGTAAGGCTTTTCAAATGTATGCTTGGCTCGAATATGAGCAGAATAGTGCTGCCTCCTATGGAATATTTTACCACAATACTCACAAGTTAGGGGACTCTTTTCTTTGTTGTATTTTTTCATTTCCTCAGGGTTGGGTTTGCCTTCCTCATCACTAGAATAATTACTGTCATTATGCACATTTTCATCATTTTCACTTGTTAATCTCTCTTCCAGTTGCTCATTCTCATCAATAATCATTTGTTGACTCTGGTTATTCTCAGATGGGGTGCTGAAATCTTTCTTGAAATGGATCCTGGTTAGATGTAACTTCAATGATCTCCTCAAGCAAAACTGTTTCTGACACACACTACACTGGAAACTTGGATCTTCCTGCTTGATTTCTTCCTTGGCATTATTTTGAGCATCCAATAATATTTGCAACTGCTGGTTTCTCAATTCTTCACTGAGTAAGCAGATTTGTATGAAATCATATGCAGACTCCAGCCTCTCTATGCAGTTTGTACAGATATTGTGGTTTTCATACCATTTCTATGGAAAGACAAGGAGATTTAAAACAAGAGGATTCTACAGATTTTCTACTTACTTGGTCTGGTGCACAAATGGAAAGTTTGTGCTTGTGTGTGAGTTTTCCATCATCAATGTTATTTATATTTTCCAAATGTGGATATTTTTTTACGCAAACACAACAGAAATCTTGTAAGTCTGACATATCATTCATCTTTTTAATATTATTTTACTACCTACAAACAAAATCAAAATAAAAACAACAATCAAAAAATAATCAGTGACTCAGATGTCAGCTGATGACACTCGATGACAGTAATGACATATGGACAGGTGATGACCAATGCATGGGGGTCACCAGGAAAAAAATGGCAGGGCCACAGAACTTAAACACTATAAATTCCAGGTGGGGGCGAAATAGAACAAAAAGTTTAAAACAAAAACTCAAAAAACGAAAGGAAGACTTATTACATCTTATCCAATTCGAAATATCAAACACAGGTTGAATGCGACTAGTAGATCACGAGCAGAAAAATACTTTCACACTTTCCTGGCTAGTGTCATGCAAAATATTGAATTATATCCACTCGTATTTCCAGGAAACATAATTTTTCCACGAGTACAATAAAAGTTTATTGAAAATATCACAATGGGTCACTATACATACATGAAAATAGTTTATATATAAGGCACTTTCAACTCATATACAATAATACTACAATAATATATCGTCACTTTTTGTTAAAAGAAGTTTGGCCAATTGATTCTCGTTTCCTAAAAATAAATTCCGTCTATTGGAGCATTTGTCCTCATGGTACTTTATTTTCAAATTCATTTCAGTAGCTCTCATACAGTGAAGCTGACTGAATTTCACAAACATTTCGAAAATGTTTCCTGTATTCTTATGATCCTCATGAATAACATTTTTGATATCATTATCAATCCGCACTAGGGGCATCAAATGCTCATATTTTTTTCTAGCTGAAACAGAAATGTTTGATGAAACATAAATATCTAATCTATAGATATGTCAACAAAGTCTTCACTTTATTACATAATACATACCAGAAACATAGTCCTTCCCATAAAAAGATATAAATTTGTATTCTTCTTTGTCAAAATGTCCCGTATTTTTGTTGATTTCGAGACCAGCCGATTGAGATACTTTTGGGTTATACTGATGAAAGGGAATTGGACTAAATACTTGAAAATTTTGTATAGTATTCATGCGAACCTACAATAAAAATTGTTTTATTATTATTATATTAGTGACCAAATAGAGCAAATTATTCCATAGATTCGAAATATTTCTGGTGGATCTCGCTTATCCTAAGAGATAGGAAGTTGGTTGAATTAGGGTATATTCCGAATTTTTTGCTCAGTAATGAACTGACAAGAAATTTGGAATATCTTCAACAGTTTTATTTTATTTTGGGAAGTTGTTAAAATGAATAAAAATAGTTACGTTTGCTGAATAAAAAACTTACTCTGTTCAAGAAGTCCACTGTGATATTACAGTAAACGTCTAGGACCAAGGAAAGACTATCAACTCCAATTTTTTTCAAAGTCAAATCAACCATAGCGAAATTCAAAGACGGATTTTCCTCAACAAGAACTGGTTTTGCACTGGAAGGAAGCCTGATAGACAACCAAGCGATCTTTGCATCGTCATTTCTGTATTTACTTGTCGCGTCTGTAACTTTTTTTTTAATTTTCTTAAAGACATCCGAATCACCCCTGCTCTCGCTGTTAAACTGATAGAGAAATACAAGCATCAAGAAAGTTTTTTCCTTCCGGTCCATTATAGTTTTGGTGTAAGCTGTTAGAAAATCTAAAGCCAATGAGATTTCTGTTTCTTGTATGGGAAGAATAATATTAACCCTAGTATTCTCGGTCATATATGGGACTGGTACAAATTCTATACTTCCAAGAGGTTTGCATACTTCAAATCTGAAATGACGATATCAGCATTTATGAAAAAAATTGTTTGATTGATGAATTTTCAGCGAGGAAATCAGTTAAATGCAAACTGAAAATGGAAATTACCTCTTGATCACTTCTTTTCCTGTGTTGAGATCTCTAAAAGAAATATCCAAAATATAATCCATTCCTCTGCTCAGGTCAAAAGTTTTTATACCATTCTTCAATTTTCTGAATTGTAAATCTTTGGAATACTTATCTGCCACTTTAGATTTCACTTCTTCTAAAACATTCTGGAAAAGAAAACTAAGAGGATTTTTAAACTGTCATCATGGTTTCAAATAACTGAAACACTGAAATCAAAATTGATAAAATATCCATTATAAAAAGTTGTTTTGAGGATGTTTTTCAGAATTAAGGCAAATATAAGGGCATATTCAAAGATACGAGCTTTCTCCTCACTTTCCAGACCTTCACTTTGTGAAATCTGAAGTCGACTATCATTACTGATTTCTGGATCTCAATGATCCTTGCCTTTTGTGAAAATAGAGTGGAACTAATCTTTATCCACAAATTAATGTGAGCGCTCTCTCAAGTTTTCTAAATTTTTAGGTTTTGGCGAATGCGCAAAAAATTGAAATAAAGCAAAAACTGACTTTTATTGAGACTGAATTAAAATAAATTAAGTGTTTTTAGTTTGATTTTAATGACAATTTTGAAAGTAAGTTGCAACTGTGTTATTTTTTCATTGATTCTGAATTAATATGAATCCAAATTAACCTATAGTTGAAATGCAAATTATTAATCTCAGAAGAATTTATACCTCAATATCCATCCTTTCAGGCTCTGAGTGTTGTCTAATTTTTGTAAAATCATCGGGAAAAAATACATGTGACATATTGAAATAGTATTGTCTTGGTAAATCAAATCTAGTTGCTGGTTTTGAACCACCTCTCTGTCCTGGTGGCCACCCTTCAATCAATGGAATTGAAAGATTGTTAACTTCATCCATCAATGTAATTAATCTTTGCTGAAAATAAAAAAATATATATGTTTCATTGTTTATAATTTGTCCCGATTTATCAATGATGTTATATTAAAAAAAGGTTGCATCAAAATAAAGAATTATTTAACATGTGCTTCATTCAATTCATTCTACAGGCATATGAGGACAACATATTTTGAATGAAATATTATTTGTCCCCTTTCAAAATACTTCTTTTTAAATAAAATTTTCAACATAGTCAAAATATTTGGTAGAATTCTACAGTGAATTCATGGAGAAAACTATAAAAAATATTTGTGGCATGATGTATCACTTTTGATAATTTCATAAATTTTAAAGGTTTGGAAGAACAGAAGAAAAAACATATGAAATAGGTACTTTACTTTCAAAAAATGAGCATTCAACATATAAAAATCATCTTTCTGTAGTACAGGATGGACTGTGACAGCACTGTTGAAATGTTCATTAAGCACAAGTTCTTTCAAGTGTGAGCCCAGTTCGAAGTGTTTCAATTTGAAAGAGGAAAAAGTTTCCATCTGAACATTTTCCTGACAAGATAATCCCAGGCTGTGGTGAATGCATCTCCCTATGTTCTCACTCTGATCCTCAGATATGGCATTCATGATACACCAGTCCAAATGTGTTCTCATAGCCTTCAAAACTGAATTGCTGATGATGATTCCAGAATCTTGAAAAAATATATTCACCAAAATGTTTACCAGTATAAATTATTGAATTCACCTAAACTACAATAGCTTCCATCCTTAACTCTGGTGCCCAGATAAATATCCATGCTGACACTAATCTTCTTCACTAAATCATTCAACTTATGAGCATTAATGAATGTGTAATCATTGGCGAATAAATAATAATCATATTCCTGTCCAAATGTATCACAAACATATTTCAACACTTGAAATGGTCTATACTTAGACCTTGAATCAGTAAACCCAACCAATCCTGTTAAGTTGAAAATAGTTTTCATTTTATATTGAGCAGTCATAAAAAACTTGATTTTGTCAACCAGATGTCCAATGGTTTTATTTATGTGTAATGCTTGAGTATTTATCTTCTCTTCTGATGTAAATATACCAACAAATAGTTTTTCTCGTATCCCAAGCTCAGTGGAATAATATCTGGGCCGTATCAACTTTATTTTCTTGCTAGGACTAGTTTTTTTTGTGATAATTTTGGGGGCAAACTTGTTCACAGATGAGTTAATTATTTCTTGTGCCATATGATGCTTTACATCAGATATCTCTGCATTAGGAAGCCTATTACAGGTGCCGTCCAAAGAAGTAGAGAACAATGAGGAAAAGTACATGCCAATGATGATACCAAGAAATAAATATACGTTTTCTGAGAAAACTTTCCTCAAACTCTTATACATATTGATGACCTTAAGGATTCTGTGCTTCGTATGATCCTGAAACCCTCCTGCAAAGTATAATTAAACTAATAATAGATACATTCGAAAAACCAATTAGTCTATTTTCACTTCAACCATTTGTTATGACTTCTCAAAACTCAACCTTCATGTTTTGATTTTCCATTCTAACCACATTCTAATTTCTAACCTAGTTAACACTTTTCTTGCTTGCAGTCGAGGTCATCAGCATACATTTCCGGAAATAACCGAACGTCCAGTGGCGTAGGACATGACGCCAATTCGTAAAGAAGGTAAATAATGTTTTGTGGATTCTGCTTCTGTGTTTTCTTGATTTGACATTTGACACCGACATTCAATGAAAACGAAAATAAATACAATGTACAAGTAAAATTTAATTTTAGTTTCATAATTTTAGTCAAAATATTGGTTGTTCAGACGCTTCTTGCTATGGGGGTCGAAGGAGACTATTATGAAGGTCCATGCAAATTATTAGAACTCCCACATGATGTTTTACGAATCTTATTTTCTTATGTGGATGCCACTACTTTATTCCATTTGAGCCAGTATGTATACCCCAAGCACATATATTAGAAATCTGTGTCTCAAGGTACCAAAATATCCATATCATTGTTATAAATATATTGCAGAACTTGTAATTACTTGAATGACTTCATTGAGGACCTTTCATTTTGGCGTTACATAGATGCAAGAGAAGAACCCAACGTTCCTGATAAGTTGGAATACTGTACTAATAAAGTACATGAAAAATCTACTCATCTACTTTTACAAGGCAACCTCAACTTATATGATCTCCCTAATGATTTTTTTGATAAAATCAGACCCTACCAAAATCTCAGGGTACTAGCTTTAGAAAATTTGAAGCTACATGGGTCCAAAGTATGTATTGCATTATAATATAATGAAAGTTTTATTGTGTACCATAAATAGCAAGTGTAAATACAGTAATTTACTAAGAAATCATTACTTTTCAGGTTACTCTCAAGGACTTCCCATCAGGTTTAGAAGAGCTTAGTCTCAGGAGAACATATTTGAAGAATTCAAAATACTTCTTTCAGCACTCTGTTAGGAATATGCCAAAACTGAAGGTATTTCTATGTACTTACCAAAAGGTCATGCTTCAAGAAATATTTCTTGTATCAATATGGTTATTTTATTCTGATATTATATTTAGAATCCAAAAAAGAAACTCTAAAGAGAATTAGGAATTTTTAATTAGTTTTCTGGTTGGTTCTAAATTGAATCATTTCCTGAAATAAATAATTTATGAGGAATTTTGGACTTATACCTCATATAGTACCAGCATTAATGAAAACAATAATTGGTACAACTAAATATCCTTGTATTTTTTCATTTCAGGTGCTAATTTTAGATGAATGCTGTTGGGTAACATGTAGTTTTTTGCTTTCTGTCTCAAAATATGAACACTTGGAAATAATTTCTATAGTCAAATGCATAAGAGTCCACATGAACATGATCCCTTATCTGAATGTCTCCAAGTTTGGCTGTAAGAAGTTGAAAGTTGTTGACTGCAGATTCACAGGTAAGCTGGTCATCCCCAGGTGTGGATGATTTGTGATTTCAATTTTTATTGCAGGCATTGGGGGCGATTTGATCCGCACATTCTTCTCAAGCAACTCCATCCAGAGATTGTATTTCCAGAGCTTCAATTCTGGAGAAGTGGACTACAATGAAAAGATCATAGAATCTGTAGGAGTTGCCAAGATCAGATCACCAGCTAATACAACCACAGACATAAGTATCTCAGACAATCACCTAGCTGACTATGCCACAGCCAGTTCCAAACCCAAAAGTGAGATAGAACCTGTTTTCCAGAGTGTTCTGTACCAAGATCCATATCCAGCTTGCACATGTGGGGTTGATGGGTCAAATGAACACTTCAAAGGTAAAATTTTGCCTGATCAATAATTTAAATAACATTCATACAACTTTGAGCAGGCCAAAAAATAATAGAGATGCAACTGAGAAAAATTATGGATGTCATCTTGGCAACCAGTTAAATGTACTCAAAGCATCTGGAAATTGAAGAATTGATCATTATATGAATACTTGTCAAAGTGATGGTATAAATTTTGTGTCAAATTGGAAATGTTCTTCAAGAAATGTGAACAAAATAACTAACTTTTCATAATCTTAATGAAAATTCAGATAAGTCATCAATACAGAACTTTGAAGAACTTTGTTCTATTGGGCTTTATATTTAGTACATTATATTATTATTTTCAGTTGATGAGGCCATATTTTGTGAAGATGACATCTTAAATATTCCATATGGAAGAGGGGAAACTAAATTTGTTTGTAATAAACATATGAAGGATGTAGTTGATTTACCCTCAAGTTTTAGGAATTTTTTCCTCACCCAGCAAAATCGATTCAATCCAGGTAAGATACATTTATGATTGATATTTGGTGGAATCAAATGAGATCTGCATGAAAATTTCTTTTAGTATTCAATTATTGATATTGTGGGTTCAAGGTTATCAATCAGGAAACCCTTTGGATCATATACTGGGTTACCACAAATTTAATAACCAAGCTTCAGAAATATCATCCTGCTATAATTCTGAACACATTTTATGTATGTTATTTGCCATTTGTGAAAAAAAATGGTATCTGGGACTTTTTGGAGTTGAGATTATAATTTTTATTTGTCAAAATCAAAAAATTTAAAATAACTTCAAGATGGCGGACAAGATATGTGGGTGTTTTCGAAATCAGATACTATGAGTTTTTTGTAAAATTTTGTAAATCCCAGATGGAGGCTCAAAGAAGATTTTTGAAACCGAAATGGCGGCTCCAAGATAGTGAGTTTTGTGATCATGATGAACAAGCTTTTCTACAAAATAAATGCACTAAAGAGGAAAAAATAAGCTTATTCAAAAAATGTATTTTTTGACGTTTGTTCATGATTATACTAGCTTAGTGATTCCAAGATTCATTTTATTATCTCAATGAATTTGTTTTTGTGTAAAGTAGTTTCTGTCTTGCATCGGATGTGTTTTATAAAGAAAAATTTAATCGAACAGCATAACGGGTAGTTTCAGTAGTAATACCATAGGTACTTCAAAATATTCGGTTAACTTGTTGCATAATTTCAAAGAGTGTAAGTTTAACGTTGAACTGACACGATTACAATTATACATGGATGGGATTGTCGATGAAATAATTCAGTGACTTTCCTCAATGAAAGAGCAAAGATCACCGAAATTCAAACATTTGGCGTTTGATCTCAGCTCACACCTCTGCTATTTTCGCGCTACAACCACTGAACTCAAACAAGAAATGAAACGACAATATAGCAGGATGCGCGAGGATTATTTACGGCCAACAGGCGAAGCATAAACCTTGAATCTAGCACATGCGCAATATGTGCCAGTGTTAGCTGGGCACGTCTGAGGCTACGTTTTTGATGTGTTATGTGAACGTATGTCTGAAATTACATATTTCAGCCTATAAGTTTTGTTTCATTGTATTTTATTGCTCTTTGTTCTTGAATCTTGTCCATTTCGATTTTCAGCAAGCTGTTTTCGGCTTCGTATTGTGTTTGTGTGTTCTTGTTAAATTATTTGTTGTTTAAAAAGCTGTGTTATTGAGTTTGTCATCTTTGGTAGTGCCGGTCCTGTGCAAAAGGTTTCTGCGCATGATCCACATTCAATTTTGCTATATGATCACATGGTATGCGCAAATTCAATTTAGCGTAAAACTGCTGAATTGCATTATCGTTCCATTTCTTGTTTGAGTTCAGTGGCTACAACACAAATAGATTAATTTTCCGCTGGCAGCATCAGAAGCTGACGAGGACACAGACACCAATTCTGAAGACGAAGAGGACGGGTGCTGCTACTTCGGCATGGGCTCAAAGATGGTCTTGCCGAGCACCCCCGATCGCACCCCTTCCAGAACGGAAGAGATGAGCTTGCCCGAAGAGGGCGCTCGCAACCAGAGCCCGAGGGTGCTCATACTGAATCCCCTCAGGGAGATGGAGCGAGAAAATGGCGACAGGAATAGTGACAGGTACCGACAGAAATGAGATGAGGAACATTGGGCGTCGAACAAAAAAACAGAATTTAATGTTCTTCAGTTGTTAATTTGTACCAGTTTTGGAATATTGTTGCTTGTGCCGGTATAGAAAAAAGTGGATCCATGCCAGCAACAAAAAAGCATTAAATTCTGGTATTTATTTCGTTGACATGTATAGAATTTCACGTCTTTCTGAATTTCTATTTTTTGGGCAGACCGAACAGTTCTGGCAACAACGCCAATCGAGAGAGCTCGAGTTCCAGAACGAAGACGAAGAAAAGGCGCGCCAATAGCGATGACAGTGACTGTGAAGGTGACGAGCTAGAGCGGAAGAAGGTGAAGCTAGAAGAGTCGCTATTGTTGGGCGCCGATCTTGTCAGGAATGGTATAGAGAGGATCGGGATGAAAAACGGTTTCCAGCCGTTTTCAGGGAGATCACGGTGAGTGAAACAAGAAACAATCGGTTTGTTGAATGAAACCCTTATGGGTGACTTTTGGAAGATATCACTTCGAGATTTGGGCTTATTATACTGTATACTTGGTCTCAATACTCAAGGATATCACTTTTCAAAATAAGAATTTTACCTCGTATAAGATTGATAGAATTTGATATCTGAGAACTTTTTTTTAGGAAGAAAAATAGTACTCATATGTAGCTAACTTACATTTGGTGTACTTGAGCATAGCATCCCAGGTGTACCCCGGCATGGTGTAGTACCATGCTGGATCCAACCCATGGGATGCGATGCATTTTTTCGAAAATTTCAGTCAACAATACATCGGTCTTCAAGTAGATATCTGAATATACCCCTAAATCCGAAATGTTGAATGCTATCACTGGTTTAATTTTTCCAAACAGTCGATGTAATCGTAGGGAAAATTAAACTCTTATTTTTTATATTTTCAAGTCTTTCCGACTCCATAATAGATTATTTATCAAAAATCTCCCCATCAACCGAAAAGAGTCAATGAATCGAAATTTAATGTCTGTCTTCGTCATGTCAGAGTTTACAGAATATACTATATTCTGTAAACTTTGGTCATGTAGAGGAATTTCTTCTTGTTGATTGGAAGTATGCTCATTCTGCTCTTCTTGCTCAATTATCTTATCATTGTGGGATTACGAACAATTTTTGAAAATTCAAATTGCATGCTTGGTGTGCAAATCCTCGTAATAACCCCGTGAAATGATCGTGGTCACGTACGATAAAATAATTTTCATGTCAGTTTTTCCCGTAAAATCACAGATTGCCAAAACTTTTCGTCTGCTTGGTGAAATTTATCCAACAAAAAAAACTCTTCGGTTTCAACTGATGACAAAATCCCGCAACCGATTTCAGCGACGAGGGGGGCCCGAGCCGGCCTCAGCGGAGCCCCGACCAGTTGCCGTCGTCGAGCTCCGCCGGCGGGCCGAGCGAGAGGGGGCGGCCGCTTGGCAGCCCGCCCTCGCCCGACTCGACCTCGGGCGGCGGCGGAGCGGGGGCGAGCGACCGCAGTGGCGGCGGCTCCTCTGCCGAGTCCACCTCCGACTCGGAAGACTCGGAGGAGCGGGAGGGGCCGGCGGAGCGCCAGCCGGCGGCCCGGAACGTCTCCAGGTAATGATGAAGTTCTCATGTATTGCTTTATAAACATTTTTTTTTTCAAAATGTCAGGACATTCGGATATTCATTTTTTAAATGTTTTTTTTTGCAACCGACTCAAAAGTTGTCTATTCTTGTTTTATAGGATGGAACCATTCAATAACAGGAACTATGTGATATTCAACGAACAGGACCGCAGGCGATTGAAATTCAAAATACCGCTGAGGCGATTGTCCTTGAGGGGTTACAGTAAAATCACAGATCTCACGCTTTTATACTTGAAGAATGTAGACTTAGAGTTGATAGACCTGACATATACGTGTGTTTCCAAACAAGGAATTGATGATTTTCTTGTTCACAATCCAAATTGCAGGGTTATTCACCCCTTGCATTGTAGATGCAAACCTAATAATTCTTTATTCTGAATTCACCATCTCTTTTCATAGAGATAACAAATTATTTATACCCTCAATTTATAAATAAATATTATTGAATATTGTATGTTTTCTTATGTCTTATCCCTATTTGAATTGAATTTTAATATCAAATAAATAATCTAGACTTTTAGTTTAGACATGAATATATTTATTGTTTATTTAACAAATATAAACTGTAGATGTGATATATTCATACTTCATCCGTTTTCCATTTTAAAATAGCTATTTTGTCAGGAAACTTAATTTACAGAGCATCCCAACACTTGAAATCAATTATTGTAAAATACATCACAATCAATGTTTTGTTAAAAAATAGCCAAATGGATATTGATTGATAAATTATTAACACATCACAGCAATGGAATTATTGAAACTTAAATGCAACACAAAGCTACTGGTATGAACTCAGTATCCATTATACAATGAATGTGTCAGAACTTTCTTGTTGAAAAAATAATTTCATTTTGTTTTCTCTTGGGATTTGAATCCAAGCTTTGCCAATTGTTCCTTTGCTTCCACAATTTCCTGAAAAATGCAAGTTAGACAAAGTATTTCAGTACATAGTTTCACATACATCTTGGAGTTCAACTGCAGCCTCTTCACAATCATTAAATGTATATACCCTGTATAGAACTATCATGGCTGCATATAACTGCAATTATTGAAAGTTTATTATATGAATAAAAAACAATCATCAGTTTGGCAATCCTACCTACCCCAAATAAAATTGTACAAATAATTGGTGAATACAGTATGAAATCATAGTTGTTTCTCACATATTCATTTTCTTTACTGGTTATCAAGTAAAACCATAAAGCAAACAAAATACCTCCACCAGCAAGCCATTCCTCAAGTTTGGTCATGTTTTCAATTCTTATTACGATGGTATTTTTGATTATTAAACATAGAAAAATCTCTACAGAAAAAAAAATTAAAACAGCTGACACGTCATGTCATTTGAAAGGAATAAATATGTGAAATGGGCTTCCAAAGCTCAGTGCGTACAAAGATTATGTACCTATGTTCACGATCATTTCCGATTGGCCAATGGCGGGCACTTCCATTCGGCGCGTGATCCACGCATGCTCATATTCCGCCCCGACGAATAGAATCTTTGAATAAATATCGGAATCACTAATTTCGGTGTATTTTTAAGGAAAAAACAACAATTGACCGGGCCTGAATCAAATAAACTAACGAAAAACTGTGTTCACAATACATGTAAAGTACAAGGTGGTACAAGTTTTCAGAGATTTTGAATTATTTCATGACCGTAATGTAACACTTTCTGTACGTTTGGTTGTCTAACAGTTTGGAGAAATATAGAAGTAGGTTTATGCAACACTTCTAACAATGTTATCGTATTTTTGGTTGTCCAACAAATAGGAAAGAGTGGCGCGACTGGCCAATCGTTAATGTTCGGAATTTTAAGTTACTGGCAGCTTGGTTCACATACGTTTATTGTTTTGACTTGACATTTTGACAAGACATGTATTTGAAAAATATTCAATAATAATTAGCATACAAATTTTCTCATATTATTTTCTTTATAAATTGAAGTAGTAGTGTAATGTCAGTAACCCCTTTCAAATAGATAAAATTATCAAGAGATAGTGACTAAGCAAATACATATTTTCTTTGTTTTGAAAGTTTCGGAATTCTCCTTTCAAAATAGAAACTCAGTAGAAGTATAATTTTATTGAAAATTCTTGAAAATATAGTTCACTCACATATCTATTATTTTATCAAAATGGATAGCATTGTAAGATTCTCTCTGAAAGGTAAGGTTTTGTCTATGAGTTGGGATATCTGTTGTTGGCTTGGCAAATTAGGTAATCAGGAAGTGAATATTGCCCTTTTCAGATGGTATTGAAAAATCAGCTAAAAACTTTGAAAATTTCAAAGTCCTGATAGAAAAAATTGATGGCTCAGTGGTGAAAGTTCCAGATGACTTGTCTTATGTGGATGTCAGTATTGCAGAAGGAAATTACAACATCATCAAGTAAGTTCAACTAGATATGACAAAAGATTAAATATGCCAGGATTGCCAGGAAATACATTCAATGGAAGGGTCAATGTTTCCTTCTTCTGCTTGTATTATTGGTTGTCTATACTCCACATTTATGTAGCTATTTTCCTCTTTATTTTTGTAGTGTATATATTATTGAAAATAAGAGACAGGTCCCGTTCTAGTACTTATTGAAAGGTACAAATGAAAGATTAAAGAAATTAGGCATTGAGAAAATACAATCAAATAATCTCTTCTATATAGGCAGGAGCTCAGGGAGGAGATACTTTCTACAATGGTTGTAATGCATTTTTACTTATTTTTACTATATCTAAAAGTTTCCACCTTTTCAAAATTACCATTTTCTAGAATGTTATGTTGTTGATAATCAATATCTTGGTTAAGTATCTATCTTGTTTACATTATGAAATAGATTTTACCTTCTTTTGAATACTTATGATAATCTGAATTTCAGACTTTCATTTATGAAAAAAGCAAATATCAGGGACTAAACATGATTTATGATGGTCACCTGACATAACAATCATATTGAATCAAAGAGTGAAATATGTTAATCTATCAGTAAATTGTTAAAAATCCATGCATTTTTCAATTTTTGCCAGCTCTGGAAATGTTGGTATGCTCTATCAATATTCCCCGTATATTATCCATATGATTGAATTCCTGGTATATACCCGCGAATCGCATATTAATTCTGACAATTTTATCACACACATCAGTCAATATATGGTAGGGAAAATGATTGTTAAAATGAGTGCTCGCCAGCTGTGTTCTGATAAACCACGCAATAATTGAAGCATCATTACAATTATTTGTTGTCTTTTTCAATTTGTCTTTAACAATGTGGACGAATGGGTATAAGGTGTTTATTGAATTGGTGACTTTCAGAAATTCGTAAGTGGCTATGTTTTGTACTAAAGTATCAAGTAGGCATTATGGTAGTGTTTGAAAAGTGTTTTTTCGTACTTCCGGGCCTAAAGTGACAACTTCACTCCCTTGTGACAGGTACTAAAGTGTCACATTTAATCCCTCCGGGATTAAATATTGACGAAACTCCCGGAACGATTAAATCACAAACAAACGAATTTAAGGGATATTTTATTGAAAAATATAATTAATTAGAATGGTAATTAACGTTAATATTCAAATTAATATTGTGACAGTTCATCATATTGACCAGTCTCAGAGAGTTGAGGCACAAACCGCTTTTGATTTATCATCGAAGTAGACTAACAGCGCATTTTCAGTAGGTTGTCTCACATTTTTTAAGCGGCACCACTTTTTAAAAGCATTGTATAGTTTTTCGTATAGTTTTCTAGATTTCGGTGGTAACAATTCTTCACTTACTTCGGCTGCTCTTTTATCAATATCAGATACACCTTCTTCACTCATGATACCAATAATTATCAATAACAATGTTTCTTTACAATGACACTAGTAATGACAATGTTTCTAAATTATAACTGTCACAACGCAATGTTACTATGGTAACTTATTTTAAAGACAGTTTATTAAATGAGTTGAAGAGAGAAAAAACTGATTGAAATTATTGAAATAATTAATAAAATCATACCGGAAGTACGAAAAGTATCGTATATACCTTGCGACTGAAGTACATTTAATCCTTCAGGTAAATTATGGCCCTCCCTGCGGTCGGGCCATAAACTTTACCTTCAGGATTAAATGTACTACTTCAGTCCCGCGGTATATAATGTACTATTACCCGCTCACGAGTGCAAATATGACAGAGATTTTGAAAGCGTCCTGAGGATTTGGGATTTTTTTTTTATTTCAGGCAACTTTTAAATACGACACACTGTAGGTTTTATGCTATTTGCTTACTAAGAACCATTTACAAACGAGGTGTAATTAGAGTGGTGTTGGTAAACGATGATAAAAATAATGAGGCTCGTAGGCATGACGAGCTTTCAGCTCTTCAATTCTTTTCCGTCGGCGACAGTTTCTTGGCGAGAATGAATTACATTCTCTCGCTTCCATTGATCTCGTTTCGGCTATCTACAATATCGAGGACACGTTAACCGGATCATTTCACTTTTTTTCGTCAGGGAAACACAGTTTCATTCTTTTTTTGTGTTGAACAGATGTGCGGAACTGACGTAGAGTCGTCGACGTGAAAATACAGGCGGTATTTGCTCGTGTTTTCCGCAATTTTACTCTGGTGAATGTGATGATTCAGTGGGAGACTCTAAAGAAAATGATTGTGCTGAAGTAGTTTTTGCCAAGTAGTTATACCAAAGCCAAAGCTGAGAAAAAAGTAAATTTCTTGGTAATCTCAGACGAATAACAGAAGAAAATTACAATATGTTTTCATGGAGAAGGTTCGCATTTTTTTTTTATTTTCCATCAAAGGGTGAAATCATTTTTGATGGTTTTTTTACACATGCTTCGGAATATGAATATAAAAACCCTAGCAAGCAAATACAAAACGATGGAAAAGGTTTAAAAATTTTTCCCGCGTGTTTATCGACTTGCACTGTATACAGTGTCCTTCATAAAGTTCTCATCATATGGGAAACACTTTTATTAATTGAAAGAAAAAAAATATCCTAAATCATCTCCACAACATTTAATCTGAATACCTATCAATCAATCTTTATTTCCGTTTCTTGACATGGTTTACATGTTTTGGAATTGTCAATAAATGAAATTAAAATGAAAAGTAAATCGCTTAAAAACTATTCTTAAAAACTATACTCGAAGAGTGAAATGTAAATATAAAATATATCACGAAGACTGGGTTTCTATAAAATCATTAACATTATAAAAACATTTTTCCAATAAAAAATATTCCAATTTACGTTTGAATGAATACAGTTCACCAATATTTTTAATTTCTAGTGGGAGTTTGTTAAACATTTTGAGTCCCATATGATCAGGTGCATTGGATTGAATTTTCCTTTTAGAAGGATTTATATGAAAATGGTACATATTCCTTGTTTGATGTTCATGAACATCAGAGTTTTTTTTAAATTGTTCTTTATTCTTAAAAACATAAATGCACATTTCAAAAATGAATAGACAGGGAAGCGTCAAAACATTAAACAATTTAAAAACAGTTCTACATGTTTCTCTATCAGAAATTCCAGCAATACATCTCAAGATTCGTTTCTGGCCAATGAACACTCCTTTTGAATCAGCTGAATTACCCCAGAGGCAAATGCCATACCTGAGTCTCGATACAATTTGAGCATGATAAACATTTAACATCTGATCCACTTCCATCACCGATCGTAAATTGATGAATAGAAATTTAAATGAATTTAATTTAGATGACAATTGTTGACAATGGGATTTCCAAGAGAGATGTTCATCCAGAGAGATTCCCAAAAATCTAACTTCACTATGTGAATTGTACAAAATGTTCTCACCAATTTTAACTTCCAGGTCATCGATGTTTTTTTGACGACAGTGAATTCTCAACATTTGTGTCTTTTGAACATTGAAAAGTAGATTTCTACAATCAAAGAATGATGATACTCTATTCAATGTTTCAATGCATTTCGATTGTAAACCATCGGTATCTGTGGAAGATATTACTAATGAAAAGTCGTCTGCATATGCAGTATAATCTCCAGTGCGAATAACCAAATCCAAATGGTTTTTATACAGGATGAAGAGAATAGAATCAGCCTGAATAAACGTTAAGTAGATGGTTAACAAGATGTCGGTGGTTGATAATTTTGTATTCATGTATTCCCCATTTTTCTCTTTCTTTATATTTCAATCCTGATGGACTGAATTATAGGGCACAGGGCCCTAATAACTAACCTGTTTTTTCCTATTTAAATTTAATATGTTGTAAACAATTTTTTTCATCTACATAACGTTTATTCAGGCTGAAGATGAACGTATATACGTTCGAAACATGTCCCTGATATAGGTATTCAGATTAAATGTTGTGGAGATGATTTAGAGTATTTTTCTTTTTTCAATATACACTACTCCACTTTGAGCTACTATATGGAGATTACTTTTATTAATGATTTATTTTGATATTCGAGTTGGGCGTTAAGTTGTGTTTTGAAAAATATGAAAAATTACCTACTCGGATGTGGTCACGTGACTTTCGCTACCTGTCAAAAGTAATATTTTTTCAAAGTAATCGCTGAAAATAGGCTTTTATTGGAATTTCAGAAAATTTCAAGGGAAAAAGTTGTTTCTTTTTCGATTTTACACCTACATCTCAAATTTGAACGTTCTATTGCAACTTTCACTTTTTGCAATTTTTTTGATAATTACAAAATTTCTGGAACATCAAAAAATTCGTAACTTCGACAAAACTGTTTTATACCAGTAGCTCTAATATGCGACTAACTTTCAATCACGAATCATCCAAAAAAAGATGTTTTTCTCAAGAAAATGGGAATTACTGGTTAACATTTCTGTTATTTTTGATGCAAAGTTGACGTATCTTCAAGCATGTAGGATAAGAATTCATTTAAGTGGATTTTTTCAGTAGGTAATTTTTTATATTTTTCGAAGCACAACTTAACGCCCAAGTCGAATTTCAAAATAAATCATTAATAAAAGTTTTTCCCATATGATGCGGACTTTATGAAGGACACTGTATATGCGATTATAAAATTTCAAATTATTCTTGAAAATTGCTAGATTGTGTTTTTTCCACAAATGGAAATAACTGAAAAATATATTTATGTGTATAGGTACTACAAAATATACAATCAGAGTTATTGTGGTTTCACTATCACAGCCTAGCTTCCACCTGTCAGATAATACATTTGAAAAACAGTTGACTTTTTCATATTTAGTGAAAGAATGGGGTATTAAGCAGATGAAAGTTTTTTCTTTGTGAGTATAGTTTAAATATTTAAGAAATATAGCTTTTCCTATGTATAATGTATAAACAAGTATTCTAATAATTCCAAAACGACATAAATAGTTTAGGACTTTATGAGATCCACCACCTAAGATTATTTTTACTATGAAGGTTCTAAGAAATATCTGTAGAAATAAACAGAAGAAGACGATCTGAAAATGTAACACCTTGTATATTATTTTGGTCTCGCATTATAAATCGAATTCTACGGTCATTTTCTGCAATAATCCTCATACCATTAGATCATGTTATACATGGTCAAAATTTCATTGTGGAAATGCCCAGAACACGAAAATTTCGAAAGGAAAGTACCATTTTTAAAAATATTTTCGAAATTGATTTCGCTGAGTCATGTCCCATGTGCCAGGTATGAACCCATAATGATACAGGAGCTAAAAAGATGGAAATGTTTGCTAAAATATATGGTTTTATGAATCATGTCTGTTATGACCACTTGAACTTCATTGTGAATTATCCTGTACAGCTCAGGGTATAATAATTATATGCAATGCAGATATATATACCTCGCTAACAATGGGAATAGGTCATTATGGGGTTAAGCCTCGGGTTAAGCCTCGGGTTAAGCAAAGAAGCATAACATACACTTTAAATACTGTTTGATATTGTGAATGGAAGTCATATTTATGTTAGGTTAGAGATTTCTTAGAGTTTGCCAATATCGCAGTGGGTAACTGTGTACAAAATACATCGATTTTTCGGTATTGTAGAACCATTGTCGATCTGAATGGAAACCTAGTAGGCTAGAACTATAATATTGTCTGTTCACTGTAAACAATTACGCATCTTCTTCTGTACGGTAGAGACATCTCATAATAACCGCGTTGCCGTGAACTATTTTGAACTTGAAGTGTCATAACTTGACATAACCTAGCTTTTTTATTTACATTTTGAATTACGCGCTCCTTTTAGCACAGGAAGTAGAAAAAACATCGTGAGAAACTCAAATGCGAGGCAAGTGAATGTATTGGCATATCTATTGTACAAGTTGATATAATTTTAATCACTTACGTTGAGTTGTATATTTGCTCCACGCATAATTCATACCCACTGAAGAAAGCACACAAAAATTAGTACTTCTTTGAACTTAAACACCACACACACTTACATTCACTTGTTTTCAACATATTTCAGCAGAATAAACTAGTATATTTGGAAAAATTTTAAATATATTACCAAACCCATCGAGAACCGAGCATGACGGAAGCTGAACTTTGTGACAGTGTCAAATTGACAGATCAATGTCAAGTGTTTCCGAAGAACGGTACATTTTTTGAAAAATATTGAATTCTTTCGCTGAAAAGAGTTGAAGATAAGTGAATGTGAGCGTGTGTGGTGTTTTAATTGAAAGAAGGACGAATTTTGTGTTTTTAGTAGAAGAATTTTAAGATGTCAAATGGTGGGTATATATTAACGAAACAAGCGTTTCGGATTCTTGTTCTGGGAGGCCAAAATACGTGAGTACCTCCAAAAATTTTCCTTGGAATATGCCTTATTATTGTTTCTAAAAACTGTTATTGGACCTTTTCGAGTAGAATATGTGCTGAAGTCAAAAAAAAGAAGACCATAACAACAACCTAAAATTGGGTTGCTGACAGAGAAAAACTGAAACAAATGAGCATCAAACGAATTCTATAAAGTAGCGACCTCAACTTGGCAGACGTTTGGGGCTTTAGTGAACAGACAATATTATACAGTCTACTAGGTGTTCATTTAGATCGACAATGGTAGAACAGTCATTGTATCGGAAATATGTAGAATACCTACTGTTCTATTCATTTGGCCATCAGAAATTGGAATGTTCATTATCGAATGGAATTTTATCAATTTGTTTTTGTTACGACACTGCGGTGTGCTTGGAAGAATGTTCTGGAATAACAGCACAATCGCTTTCCTCATTAGGTAAAACTTCACTCAGAATATCCGTGACTAAAAAGTGAAACAATGACAGCGATGCTGAAAAAGTGCTTGTGAGTTCTGGATTGTTCAGTTATAGATATCAAATGTTGTAACCCCAATCTGGGCGGCTTCAAATACTAATTTTCTCGAAACCATTTACACCAATATACAGGGTGATGCTTTACAAGAGTGTGGCATATCAAAGTTGTATTTTTCTTATAACTTGCGCCACAAAACAATAGAATCGATGTTACCTGACAATTTGTTGAAAATACCCGGAGGAAAATTTGAATTTGTGAAAGATTGCAAATTCGACAGTAGTCTGGATGATTAATTAACATGTTTACAAAATATTTGCGGTAAAACAAACAGGTTTGTTTACACCATTTTCGCCGAAAAATATTCATTCGTGAAAGAGCTGGATAACTAAGAGCAGAGATAAGTGACAACAAGTGCAAGTCAGACTGTTTCGGCACTCCAAAAGTGTCATCAGTTGCACTGGACCTTTTTTTAATCGATACACGAATAGTCTCATATCCAGCCAAATATCATATACAGTTGAGATTCTAGCTTATTCACATTGTTTGCCGAGTTGGTATTATTTGAAATCAACAAGGATATATTTTCAACGAATTTTCATTCAGCCTCCTGTGAAATTCTAAATACAAAATATGGTGTTATCAGTGTTTCTACCATGACGACTTGTATGTACCATGGTATTGTGTTGAAGATATCCCATTTACTGTTTCGCCTTATCATATTAAAGATAAACGTGTTGGGTATTTGGACTAATCAACGCGTGCTCTCAGCACTAAAGCAAAAGCTCACTCTCTCACAGTATCAAATTGGTGTCCTTACGATAGAATAGTAGTTTCGTGCGCTTGTACAATACCTACTTTGAAGTGATACAATGGATACGGCGCCACTTTTGGATAACGATGACGAAGGGTAATTTTTTTTTCATAGTTAGATGAGTTCATGTGTTACTATTCTTACAGAAGACAGAGAGAAACATTGTTTAATATGCGGGGAATATTTCTTGAACTGTCAAAATGATTTGGTTTTACTTATCGCGTCTAATGATTTATAGCATTTGAGGTTAGATGCCTCATTTTGATAATGTTTATTGATAATTATCATTCCATCAACGTTTCTTGATTATTTTATTATGATAATAATTTAAATGATTATATTCTTGAAAAGTGATATTGAGATATATAACTCCTAAAACTTCTGAAAGGAACGTGTAAATTATAACACTTTTGAAATTTCAACTGGAAATAATGGTAGTTTTCAACACATCTAGGTTCTAGCATTACGAATATACTCCCGAAAAATCAGTTCGCTTTTATTCCAATTCTTTTTTCGAGACAAATTCACTGGAGAAAACGAAAATTTGATATCGTCTTTTGTTTTCGAGTTATAAACAAAAGTTCGATTTTTAGACTTTTAGACACATTTGAATATCATGGTTGTTTGTTTGAAATCAAACGGCACATAGCTGAAACATTTCAATCGAAAACAGTAAAGTTGTATTTTCACAAACATTTTGGGACTGAAATTGGTTATTGAACGTATCCATAGCTCTCGAGAATGAAAAATGTATTTCGAAAAAAAAAACATTTTAAAAAACGGTTACAAACGGAAATAAATGATACATCGTTGTATTCTGAACAAATCACTTCCGGTGAATCTGGAATTCTTATGAAAGTTGAGTTACTTACTTGCATTAAACGGTTCCTTCAAATTCTATTCCATTATCTCCGAAAACAAAAAAGTTAAACGAATCAATTTTCAATAATCATTTTATTGGAAAAAATGTTTTGAAAAACTAAATTAAAACAAGAGAAAAAATAATAAATTCTACACCACGAAGCATTTCCGGACATGCACAATATTATAGACGTACTAATGTTATATCCTGTATATAGCTCCATTTCAATAGAAAAGTTCAACTTCAATGATACTTGTATCAATTATCTCATTTTATTTTCACAGGGTGAATTGTAATGAATTGTCATAGATATTTTCGAATGGTCATACTTTATTTTTCAAAATATAACATTCATTCTCGTTTATTCGAGGTGATATTTTCCACATGCATTTCTTGTGACTTGGTTTTCACGATTACCTGATTTGTTGTACAGGGTGGCCAGATAAGAATGCAAAGTGCAGTGTCTCGGAAACTATTCGTCTAAGAGACTTGCGGTGAAAAATGTTATAACTAAAGTTAAAGTTTTCACTAGCCTATTAAGGTATCATTCCACTACATTTTCATGGAAAAAAAGTTATATAATTGCATTTGATTTTTCAGACAATTTTGCAATTTTTTGTTATTATGTCAAAAAACGCGCTGTAGTGGCATCACTTGAAATGAATTTGATAGACCAATGAATGCTCTTTCCAACGATACCAAGTTTGTTGAAATCCGTTCAGGAGTTACAGCTGTTTATTTGAAAAAACATTGAACCACCCCCCACCACTTCATTTAAATAGATACGTCAAAAAGTGTCGAGCAAAAATTACTCGAATGAAGCTCAACTTCAAAAGGTAGGATTTTATTGGTACGTTTAGTAGGCGTATTTCGTCAAAAATTCATTTCAAAAGTTTTAGATGGTGGTTACGCCCCCTGGCGGCCATCTTGGAAACATGAAAAAAATTTCCAGGATTTTCTTTTGGTAACTTTAGTTATAACATTTTTCACCGCAAGTCTCTTAGACGAATAGTTTCCGAGATACTGCACTTTGCATTCTTATCTGGCCACCCTGTACACAGTGCAGTTTCAAACAACATTGGTTTATCTACCTCAGATATTTTTTCTTTACAGAAACACTTCCGATACACTTGGTTTCGAACCACTCGTCAACCAAAAGACATCTCCGAATGAAAGGATAACCACATATTCTGCTTCTGCAGGTGACTATGAGGTCGGTCTCATCGATAACACAGAACCTGAAGTTGATACCATCAGGGTCAACATCATAGGCATGACTTGTATGTCATGTGTTAGGAATATAGAGGGCACAGTTAGTAAAAAGCCCGGAATATATAGTATAAAGGTGATGATATTTTTAGTTTTTGTATTCATATTGATTAAATTATTTCGTACCGAAACTTGCTTTTTCAAGAAGAATTAAAGTTTCAATTTGAACTGAATGAGAAGACTCATATTTGAAATGTCTAAACAAAATACTATCAGATACAAGGCATGAATAGTTAATACCTGGTTACCCCGTATGCTTTTCAGTTTGAAAGAGTTTCTTTCTGTTGTTCTATTTGTTGTTATTGAAGATTGAGATTGAAATATCAGTGCTTAGCATAGTCAAATTCTTGGTGATGTAATATGTCTAGACATAATTTTATGCTGATGTAAGGAAAGACACTCATATTCCATATCACACAGTATATGGATGAAACTTCTATCCATATATGTTTATGAGTTCACGTCACGTCTGTTTATTACTTCTGATAGAAGGGTATAGTGAATATTGTATTACTATTGTTTTATCTCTGATGATAATTTATTATTTAATAATGGAATCCTGTTTTCTATAAACCCATCTAACCATGGATTCCAAGATATTCTTCCTGAATTTTGGTCTTCAATTATTATTACTCGTTACAGTAGTAAAAAAGAAATAACTTTTCAAAAAACGTATTTCCGAACTACATTGAATTTTCCATAATGAGCTATCTAAAAAGATACACATATGATAACCACTGATAAGAGTGTAATAAACAACACTAAAGAATACCTACTAGACTAGTTCACTTCAAAAAACGAAATACCTACGAAAAATAACCATTCCAACATAGAATTTATAGATATGAGAATATTGGTCAAGAGCACCGATTTGAGTAGTTATGTTTGATTATGTCTCAACTAATTCAAAATTTTTATGAATTTTGACAAATAATTTTTAATTGAATCTGACGATAACCACAAATCTCGTCCGCCATATTGGAGCCGCCATTTTGATTTTTGTCTCCAACAATGATGCCGGAATTATGAATATATGCCAGATTCCAATTGAATTGGACAACTATAATTTGGTCAAGTTTGCAAGGTTTCATCCTAGCAGACAGAAAAAATCCACTCACGGATTTCTCTATAAATTGATTGAAAAGTAGTTTAGCTTTTAAATGGGGTCAAAACAACGAATATTGTCACACACTCAACAAGTTATGCAGATATTAGACACATACATAATAATTCGTCATTGTATTTCTGATATTCTAATTTTCTAATCCAGGTGAATTTGGAGGAAAAATATGGGTTAGTCCATTATGATTCGAAAACTGTGTCACCACAAGAAGTATGCGATTACATAGATGACATGGGCTTTGAGGCATCCTTACCATTGTTAGCACAAAGTACTGAAGAAAAGAGCATTTGCTATATCGACATAAGAGGAATGACATGTAATTCATGTGTACAAAGCATAGAGGGTAAGAAAAAATTTCGGCTTGTCAGCTTCTCAGCAACAACAAACTGAAATTGGTGCGACCGGTGTTTTTGAGTGGTCAATTTATTCTATCAATATACTACTGATATAGAAATGCTTGCTAGACACGTTCTTATTTATCATGAATTCCTATGAAATGAGTCAGAATAAAATTATATTTTCTAGGAATGTTATCGACGAGAGAGGGTATCAAAACAGTAAAGGTGGACCTAAAAAATAGCGAAGGCTACATGGAGTTCTTGCCAGATAAAGTTTCACCAGAAGAGATAGCAGAGCAGATAGAAGACATGGGATTCGAGGCTTACGTCAAATCTGTCAACGGCAAAAGTAGATCTAGCTCAATTACACCTAGTCCTTCCCCTAAGCCGTCAAAAGAAACGAAAGATGTGGGCTCACAAGATGATGAACATCTCGAAAAATGCAACTTGCAAGTGAAAGGCATGACCTGTGGGTCTTGTGTGGCTGCAATAGAAAAGCATGTACTTAAATTGCCAGGTCAGTATATGAAGCTTTTCATTGATCTTATTTTTCATTAATAATTAGTGATAGACGATCAAATATATTTCAGGTTCAGTTAGAATATCTGCTTCAAATTATTCTTGATCCAATTGCTAAAATTTTTCCTGAAATTTTAATGCTATAAGGGGATTTTTTCATAAAATTGTTGGTGGTCATTTTTTTTTTCTATTCCCGAAAGTTATTACAGACAACAGTCTCTCCCGAAACACTTCTTATCGTACGAAATCTGAAAAATTTATGGCAAAGATGAGAAAGATATTGCTTGACAGCTGGCAAGATACAAAATCTATGTTGCCGGCTTTATCTGCTCCGGCGAAATAAAAACCAGATCTCATAAAACGAAGGTCATAATACCAATGGTGTTAATGAGACCCAGCATTTTCAGCAAACAAATTCTGCATCGAAAACATTTGAATTTCAGTCCGGGATGCGTGGACGATAGAGGCGCCAGCGTCGAAAAATATGTTGATTTGTCCCAATCATGGACGTATAAACACAGATGGACTCAGTTGTTTACGTTATAATGTGAAGCCGAGAAATTCAGTGACATGGTCACAATCTGTACACCTGCCATTGAATTAGATGTTGTCACGTCTTGTCATTGATATATCCTAATTTTAGTCTAAGATTATATTCTGTTCATTTGGGATATTTTAATTATCCAATTCTATCGTAATAAATTCAGAAAGTTCCTGAAACGAATGGGATCAACTCAATAGAATGAAAATTGCTCGTAATCGAGGTAGTATTACGTGGTATTACTCCTGCGGAAGTAGCAGAGCCAACAGAGGTTATGTACAACTGGCAACATTGCTTCAAATCAGTCTCGTTTGACATTCGCTTGGAGCAAGTCTTTGTTTACCAAACTTCGTTTGAGTGATTAATAGTGTTTTATCGAGTTATTTTGTGAAATACTTTGAACATAGACAGTAAAAATGGTGAAGCAGTGCTGGTTATGCAGGAAAACTTAAGTTTTTACACCCAGATCTGACATTTCATTCGTAAATACTATATGTTTACATTATCGAATCTGAGTAACATAGGCGCATCAATGGGTTTATTTATCATTTCATGTTCATAATAGTATTCCAATGATATTGTTAGTTATATAGCAGGTTTCATATCAAGGAGTTTGAATTCTATTGTCACTTGCTCCAGATGTAAGAAGTTATTGACGGATGAAAATGAGAAAACTTTTTCCAAGCTACAGAAAAGGAAAGAGTATGAAACCATTACAAACGCATCTAAATTAGTCATTAGAATTCGTAAAGAGGCTGAGAAATATTTTAGATTTTTTAATAAAACAACGAAAATTTATAATAAAAGAGTTATTAACCTTGTGAATATTTTGGTGAGTAAAACATTACAAAATATTCCGAAGGAATTATATCAACATTTTGGTGACCACTTTCTATGATGGAGATAATATTGATGGCTACCCTGTACAATTTTTTAAACTAATCCTTCATAAATATTTCAAAATAAGAATACACCACGAAACGATGAATGAATTAGATTCATCAACTGTCAGATTACGGAGTGTTTTACGAAGACTATTCTGTTCAGAAATCAATAGTCACATTGAGGACCTGTTTCAGAAATCGCAATTCTATCTCAGTCACTGTATCTACAAAATTAATAAAGTAACCTTAATATAAAACTTTGTTTTATTACATCATATTATCTTTCTACATTAACTTTGAGTTACCTATAGAGAACAATAAAATTATCACAGAGGGATTTAATATCATGTTATTTATTCAACTTAGGATACTTCTGCCGTTAGATGTTCGATAGATTATAAGGGTTGTCAAAATAACTGATATTATTTATTTTTATTCATTCTTTATACTTATAGCTACTAATTCAATGATATTTGAATGTGTATTTAGTTTTGAATCGTCCATTGAATTTTATTGACAACGAAATAAAACTTCTCGATACGTTAATCACGTACGCCACTGTAGCGAAGGGAACAATCACAGTCTATCGTTTCCAACTCTCTTCCCTTCAACCCGACTGCCTACGAACTCTAAGCCTTCAAAACAATGTGCGATGAAGGTATAGGCGTGCTGTGTCCATCTGTGTTTATACGTCCATGGTCCCAATCATTCACAAACTCATTGGAAAATGGCTAACAATTAGATGTCATCCAGAACCGTGTTGTATTTTTATCTGCAGTTACCTTAAAATTTGCTTGAAAACCGGGCTGAGTTCAGCCAGATTTACCCAAATCAAGAGAGCCAGGATAGGAACTAAATACAGCAATTACTATTCTAACCACCCCACTGCCTAATTTTCCACACGTGGACAAACAACCCTGTCAACTGGTGGAAAATATCTTGGTGCATTCAAAGATTGTTGAAAATGCTTTTTTTCTTAGGCATTCACAAAATCCTCGTGTCGCTGTTGGCAGCCAGAGCTGAAATCCATTTCGATCCAAAAATCACGTCTCCTTCCGACATCGCGTCTTCCATAACGGATTTGGGCTTCCCGGCTTCGGTGCTGCAACAATCTGGCGCAGGAGAGTCCGAGACCGATATCGAAATATCCGGCATGACGTGCTCCAGTTGTGTGCACAAGATCGAATCGCATGTACTTAAGCTTCCTGGGATCAAAAGCGCGCAGGTAAATGAACTTTGGGACATCTTATAGGCTAGTGGACAGGTCGAAGTCACGGGAGAGGAATAATCTTGTTTGTGAGTAGATTTAGGTAATGAACGAAGAATTTGAGCTGTAATAATTGATCCGAACCATTACTGAGAAAAGGAGCTCAACAACTATCATGAGTAACCTGAAATCCGATAGCATGTAGCAAGTAAGAAAATTCAAAAAAAATCGGACAAGTTAACCTAGAAACCGAAGTATACACGCCGATTCTAGCAACTCACCTTTGCATCAACTATTTTGCTCTACCCTTATTCAATTCCTGGCTTCTACCACTCGAGTGCCCGTGTTTTTTTCATTGAAAAGTGACATGCTGTCATTTGGTTGACACTCATGACCTCCACTGATAAAGGCGCCTCTAGCGGCAGCGGAATCGTCCATGCCTGCCATTTGTGACCTGAAACATTTTTAGAGATGGTATTGTGATTATTGCAGAAAAATTTCAATCTGAGGAAATCTCATTACATTCCAGTGTGTTTTCTGGAAGATGTTTACTGAAAACAAAATTGAATGCATTTTTATTTTTCAAATATTTTCTACCAACATTATTCGAAACCGGCTGCAAATCTCGCTTTCATCTCTCTGAATCTCAAATTCATTGCTGGTTTTGTATGTTTATATGGTTGGGAAAAAAATAAAGCATGACAGCTGACACTCACGTAACCGTATACTGTATACAAGAAGTGTATATAGGCATTGTAGCACAAGTCCCATTATAATGCAGTAGAAAAATGTGTATACTTATGCTAAACTTCAACAGTGACTATGCGTTTAACCTAAAAAGTGGCGGCCCATCTGCTCAACATTGTTTTTCATCCAAACCACTTCTTCATTCGGAAGTCAACATATCTGAGAAAAAAAAAATTGAAACTTTTTTGAAATAAAATTATGCAATGTTCCAAAAAAATTCGCTTTAAAACCCTCCAATTCAGCGAGACATCTCAACAACAGCATCATGGCCGCTTCTCGTGACGTTACAGGTCCTCTGATAGGCATATTGCTGTGTTGCCAGTCTGAATATTTTTCAGAAATTCTGAAGAAACAATAGTTCGTATTCAAAATTTTTTTTCTGCGTATTTGAATAATTACGTGATGAACATCAAAGAGATTGACCAATGGTTTAACTTGAAAAATGACGCTGGCATCTGCTGCTGCTGGACATTACAAATCCGCTTTCTATCAGAACCACTTCGACCTCGCTTCTGACCGTTCCACCCCGCTTCCAGGTGGCTCTAACCACCCGCAGGGGCCGGTTCAAGTACGACCCCGAAGTGACGGGCCCCCGGGACATCATAGAGGCGGTGACAGCGCTGGGCTTCGCCGCCAAACTGTTCAGCAGGGACGGCAACATGGAGCACCTGCAGCAGAAGGAGGACATTAGGAAGTGGCGCAGGAGCTTCCTGATCTCGCTGGCCTTCGGCGGGCCCAGCATGATCGCCATGCTGTACTTCATGGTGCAGATGAGCGCGGGGCGCATGTCCCACGAAGATATGTGCTGCGTCGTGCCAGGTGAGTTGGATTGGGATACATCTGCGGATCCGACTTCTGAATTCGGGTTTGAAAATTACTATACATCTGTGGATCCCACTTCTGAATTCGGGTTTGAAAAATTACTCTACATCTGTGGATCCCACTTCTGAATTCTGGTTTGAAAATTACTCTACATCTGTGGATCCCACTTCTGAATTCGGGTTTGAAAAATTACTCTACATCTGTGGATCCCACTTCTGAATTCGGGTTTGAAAATTACTCTACATCTGTGGATCCCACTTCTAAATTCGGGTTTGAAAATTACTCTACATCTGTGGATCCCACTTCTGAATTCAGGTTTGAAAATTACTCTACATCTGTGGATCACACTTCTGAATTCGGTTTTGAAAATTACGCGCGTCACTATAGGTTTATTCATTAATAATTTCTTTTTTTATTATATGTAAATGGTCTGTTGATCATTCCATGCCTGGTGTTTAGGATTTACAACCAATCTGCTATACTTTTGGTAACTGTTTGTTTCTTTTTTCTATGAATAAACTTTTTATTAATGTTATTACTCTAAATCTGTGGATCCCACTTCTGAATTCGGGTTTGAAATTCACGCGCGTCTCTCGCTTGTTTCAGATGCTTTGGTAAATTTCATAAGATTTATTTCTGTTGAAGTAGATTCCATGAACATTTCTCAACATGCTGTAATTAGTTGTCAATAATATCGTGTATTTTCGAAATGTGTCAGCCTTATCTTATTTTTGATTGATGGAGTCGAAGTTTGGCGGGAAATTCAAATATAAACATGAATGAGATCACAAATATAAAATATATTGGTCTGAAAGTATAGAGAGCTGAATATTAATGTCACACAATTAACCATAATTTTCATTCTGCATGCCGGCTTTCACTTTTTCGTATTCCAGGATTAAAATTACAAATTTTTTGCGAATATCTCGAAACGTATTGGTTTCCGCACAATTTGGTTTTCAGATTCGAGTTCAGGATGCCAAAATACGTAAGAACAGCAAAGACTTTTGAAAAAATTCGACATAGCCACCTAACGGAAAAATTACCATACTTTTTTCTATAAATTGATAGGTTTAGCTCATTTTTTGAAACTTTTGCATTCACGTAATGGGGTCATAAACCTCTAGAGCTTTAGCAGAATTAATAATCGTTTTCCGACACCTTACTAAACTACTACCGACATGGCATCAAAATTAAATCGGAATATTCTTTTATGCTCGAGAAAATCGAAATAAAAAATAATTATTTGACAGCACCATATTTCTGCTGACGTCACCTGGTAGATCGGGATGGTATCGTGAAAATATCGAAAATAATAGGGAAGAAGAATTTTTTGACATAAGTGATGGCAGATAAGTCAGATGACAATATGTCAATTTTTAATTCAATTTTTTTTCGATAACGAAACTAATTCAAAATATCTAAAAAGGCGCATTAATTGATTGTTTATCATCTATATAACGCAAGTCAGGTATTTTATATGAGTTAATATATTTCTATAGGATTTTCAATACCACCTCAGCGAAGTCAATGAGATGATTGAACTCAAAGACACTATAAAATAGAGAAATAAAAATGAAGAATTAATTCAATTAATAACTTAATTGTCTGGGAAAAGTAGGTAAGTGTAGTGGTGCATCTGATAATATTTTAAATAAACAACACAAGTTGATATTATAATTACATATTCACAATATAATGTAAAGAAGATATCTCATATAAACTCACATCATAGATAGAGTATGTACTAACAATAACTGAGGATTTAGGAAAATACATTTATTATTTACAGAAGTGCATGACAATAAGGATTTGGTTTATTAGCTTATAACTATTACTAAAATACTTTGTGCTCTCACTTAACAGGTTCTCATGATGTTCATGTACAAAGATTCAAAGAATAAGGATAAGAACTTTAACTTAGATCAAAATTATCTTCTCAGCAATTACTTGCAGATATAGCTATGTGTTGTCCTACTGCAAAACATAAAGTTTGTCTCATATTAACACTTGGAGCACAAATATGAATTTCGAGAATCCACATTCTTGTTGCTACATGAAGCACAGTAAGTCTTTGAATCTTTCTGAAAAAAGTGGTCGGTGAGGGGTATAATGAACGCTGAACAATGAAATAAAACTCAATAGTAACTTACCTTTTATCATCCGAATATTTTCGCAGGAAGAATTAAAATCGCCCAGTAATTTTTTACCGCCATCTGTCAAAGATGACAGAGATTGTCAATTCTTCTTCCACTTCGATTAATGGAACAGAACCTAAACCAACCTACCAGGTGACGTCACATTATTAGAAAAGGATGGAGAATTTTCGATTTTTGAATGCAGATTTTGGAAAAACCCTTGAAAATAAAAATTTCAAAAAAATATCGACGTATTCTCTGGAGGCCCGCGTTTCACATATATAATTTTTGAAAAAAGTTTACAACCCTATTGTTCTTCTGGAGCAGCGATATGAAATATCATCATCCACAAAATGTCACTTTACATACCGCTCCGTGCCATCAACGTCAACTGTCATCGTTCCAGGCTTGTCAATGGAGAACCTCATCATGTGGGCGCTGTCAACACCCGTCCTCGTCTTCGGCGGCCGGCACTTCTTCGTGCAGGCCTACAGGGCAGTCAGGCACGGCACCACCAACATGGACGTCCTCATAGCGATGGCCACATCAATATCGTACGCGTACAGCGCATGCGTGGTGATAGCCGCCATGGTGCTTCGGCAGCACACCTCGCCGCAAACGTTTTTCGACACCCCGCCGATGCTGCTGGTGTTCATCAGCCTGGGGAGGTGGTTGGAGCACATCGCCAAGGGCAAGACGTCGGAGGCGCTCAGCAGGTCGGTGGATGGTGTGAGGTTATCATCGGATCGAATAGCATCTTTTCTACTTCCGAATTATTGCGCAAGTCGAATCAATAGTAACATATTTACTTATTACGTTAATATCTTGGGAACCGCCTTTTTGTTTCAACTGAAACACTTCACCCTCCGTTATTCCCTTGTTTTGCTGTCAAAATGTCAATCTACAGGGTGTTTCATAATAAATGCGGAGGACTTCAGGATATGATAGCTCTATGAAAAAAAGTTCCTATTGACTTACCCTCTAAAATGCACCATTTTCGACATACAGGGTGTTGAAATAAAAAAAAATAAATCGTTTTTTGCGAATATTTCTGGAACCGTTTATCGCACAGAAAACAGATTTTGTAGGCATTTTCTACTCATAATAAGCTATGTTTTGGGCTGATTTATTGTTACGGCCACATAATGAATAAAAGTTTTGTAGGTCAAATCGTAGGTTTTCTATATTAAAAGTAACAAACAACATTCAAAAGGGTTACTCACAATTTATTTAACATTTCCTCATACAGCTTCAGCGCAAAACATAACAGTATCACATTGCAACACACACACTATAACGACGAAAGGTACAACTCGGTTAATTTTTATTCCATTCTCCATACTTCGGTCAACTATCTTGTGGTTTTGAACTAGAGACGATCAAAATGCTTGTCAGTGGAAGCTCACTAACACTATAAAATCCTCGTTTTCCTCGATCAATTTCCCCAATGTTGACATTCTGAATCGAACCTAAAAATAAAGTAGACATTTTAAAGATGAACAAACCCTACGGGGAAGGGTATACTTACCATATTTTAAGTCGTTTCCTTTTATCTCGAAGTCGCAGGTCAACTAATCGATCAAGTAGTTGTAACAAATTGTTATTGTTTTGGTTCGCTGAAATTCCAGGTTATGATGTTCGACAAAAGGCTCGACGTATGACAGCAAATTTTTGGCACGTTAGGCATTAGGCCGAAGGGACATTGGAGCAGACACTTGAAGTTGGCCACTGACCACTGAGAATACTAACCGTGACCTCATCGACCGCTGGCTGGACCTACTGACGTCAGTAGCGTTGCAAGGGGTTCAATAAAATAAATTATTATTTTTTTTTGCATAGGAATGTTTTGAAAGTTATTGAAATGCAATTTTGGGAGCATTATGATGAGATTCAAGAGTATATAGTGAGATTCGATTTGGAACGAAACTATTCGTCAATTTGTTTGATTCAAGATTTGGTAGGTACGTCTATGTCTTTTGGCATTTTCTAGAAAAGTCTAGATGCTTTCAATTGGAGCGACTAACAGGTGCTGCCACTAGTTGCTACCGTCAAAAAAAAAAGATTGGTTTGGCTGCTTGTTTTCTCCGGTTTGTGATCAATTCTTTTAAAGAAATTGCCCTTATTTGTGGGATTAAATTCTCGTGAGAGAAAGTCAAGGTGTGAAGAGTTGTTGGGAGATTCGGCGATAAATATCCAGCTGATATTTTGATGTATTTTCACACCTACGCCTTGTGCGGACTCGACCGGCAGACCAGCCATTTTGGTAGCCTTTCTGTCTGAACACTCTTCAGACAGCTTCTTCAAAGCCACTCATCATCAACGTAAGTTACACCCTTACTAGAGTTATTGGATTTCATCATGGTAATTCCATTGGTAGGGCTTTTAACTTAGGGATTCACCTTCCACCGAGGATCTCGTTCCCCTGTATGGAGTCCTGCTGGCCCCCTATAGGGCTTCTTGGGGTAGTCTTGCTACACCTGTGTGCAGTTTTCCAAGTGAAGAGGCCCCATCATGCCCGGTTCACGTCCATTACCCGAGCGACCTGCTGCCAGGTGTCAGGCTGTTCTGGATTGACAGGAGCCTGCTCAGGACCAGGACCTTACTATCCATCACCCACGCCAAGATTAGTGGTTTAGAGGAGCCAGCTAAGTGGTCACCATATTTCCAATTGATTTACCCTATGACCCATCATATATATTTTTTTCCATTGGTATTTCACTTTGAGGAATGTACCCTTATGGCAAATGCTCCATGATTAATTCTATTGTGTAAGACCCAAGAGAGATCTCCCTTGCGCCCTTTTCAGTTCATGTTACCTTGTCTTTATTGGTTAAAATATCATTTGGGTATTAGGGGTATACTTGATGGTATAACTTCATTGATTAAATTTTTATTCTAAGTGATTAAATGTCCAGGCTTTGAGATATTGTTGGCTTTCATTAGAGGAACCCAAGGGCTATTATACAGAGAACCCACGATAGTCAGGCCGTGTGCTAATACCTCCTTATGTAACTGGGCAATTTTGGTGCACGTTAAATACTTTCTTGTTAGTTCCTTTTCCGTCAGATTTTGAGCTAATATCTGTGCAATTAAATACATGAATAATATCGAAAGGGAGGAACATTAGTTCCCTACAAAAGTCCCAGTAGAATTGAAACCTAACATTATTATTTTTTTAAATCCATAATTGGTGAAGATTCTGAAGGGGTAGTGGGTGTTATTTCCTCCAACTTTTACGCCACTGGAAAAAGTACAATTTTGAGCCACCTATTCAAACCGCCAATGTTTTCTACACAAAAAAGGGACTCTTGTTTATAAGCTCTAAAGTTGACCGTTTTCAAGAAAAATCAACTTTCATGTTGAAAAACATGGTAAATTTTTTTAAATAATTTTTTTCATAATTATACAAAATTTATTTAAACGTTAGAACAAGTAACAAAACCAAACGTTAACTTCATATTTGCAAATTAAAAAAAAACAAATCATACTTAGTTAAATTAAGTGTTGGAAATGTCCGCCGTTAGCTTCAATGCACGCAGCAATTCTTCGATGCATTGACTGTCTAACACGTAGGAAAATACCCGGAATGTTCCGAATTATGTTGCAAAGAGGCAACAATGCGCTCTCTTAAATTGTCAACATTTTCAACTGGAGTAGCGTAGACTTGGGTTTTAAGATGGCCCTGTGTGTCGAAAATGGTGCATTTTAGAGGGTAAGACAATAGGAACTTTTTTTCATATTCTTGAAAGAGCTATATCCTGAAGTCCTGCGCATTTATTATGAAACACCCTGTATATCTCGTGAATTGTACAGTATCGTTTTCAAATTTGATGAAACCCAATGAAACATCACACTTATCTATCAACAGCCTATCTGAAGCCGAAACAAAAGAGTGTCATTGGTAACGCTGAATTCTGCGCTTGCGCGAAAATAAAAGTGGAAGTTGACAGTCAAATTGGAAATGATCATGTGTTGGGTATCACTTTTGCGTTATTTCTCAAACAAGCAGATCCAGGTCATATTCCAAAATTCCAGAAATCAAGACACAATGGATGTGCTATCAATTTCTAATGGGCGTATGGTCAATATTATAGTTAACAAATATATTATGATGAAACAATTGACAGTATTGACAACTACACGTCAGTGATATTTATGGCGCTTAATGTGAATCCTAGCTCAAAATTTGTAACTGGCGAAGTAATTTGAAGGAAACAAGTTTTATGTATTAATTCAGGTAAAATAGGACAACCTACTGAAGTTTGAAAGAAGTGTCAGCCCAAAAGGGATGCGTGTGCTTATTTTTGAAAAAGATGGATGGTAGATGGAAAGAAGTTTATGCTAAAACCAGTAATACTTTGATATCGTTATAAAACGTTGTTGCAGGTTACTTTCCCTGAAGGCTACAGATGCTGTACTTGTTAGTATAGGCAAGAATAATGAAGTACTGAGTGAACAAGTAGTGAACGTGGATTTGGTTCAACGCGGCGATTTCTTGAAAGTGGTGCCAGGAGCCAAGGTACCGGTGGATGGTAAAGTCATACAGGTAAAATCGGAGATTACTAATTATCATTACGCAAATTTTGATACTTTCCTGAATTGGCATGCCCCATTAAAAATAATTTAGTTCACTACTTCATTCATTTTTTTTATCGCTTCGTGGATTCTCGCGAATACGCGGAAATATTCTTGATTGAGCTCTAAATATCAATCCGTGACGACTAATGACACGCGAAATCATACGCTCTCTGTGCCGTGACATACGTATCTATTTTCCATTTCTGTTAGATTCATGATTTTCCACTAATGTCTACTTTACCACACACTCTCAAATTTACTTGTTTTCAATACTTTATAGTGTGAAAAATCAATATTTTTCAGAAAAGTGTATCGTTCTTCGAAAACACGAGACTTTGATCTGTCAACTTGACACTGTCACAAAGTTCAGCTCCTGTCATGCTCGGTTTTCGATGGGTTTTAATGTTTTGAAAGGTGAATTTCTTCAAATATACTAGTTTTTTCTGCTGAAAATTGTTGTAAACGAATAAATGTAAGTGTTTTGTGGTGTTTTAGTCGAAAGAAGGACTCATTTTTGTGTGCATTTTTCACTGGGTATGAATTATGCTTGGAGCAAATATACAATTAAATCTAAGTGATTAAAATTGTATTAACTGTCGTACATTTGATATGCCAATACTTTCACTTGTCTCGCATTTTAGTTCTTCAATTTTGAACCACTTTTTGAACACGTCCTTTCTAATTTGTAACATTACACATTTTTCATAGTCACATCACTGACACTGACTGACGATGTTTTTTTCTGTTTCCTGACTCTCTGATATTTGAACACTTTTGTGCTTGGAATATGAGCTTCGCTGTGCTAAAAGAAGTGCGTAATTCAAAATGTAAATAAAAACGTTGGTTATGCTCGGTTTGACACTTCAAGTTCAAAATGGTTCACGGTTATTATGAGAAGATGTCTCTGCCTTACGTCATTGTTTTCAGTTAACAGACAATATTACACCATCTACTAGAGGTGTTCATTTATTGGAAACAAACGAAAAACGATAAGATTTTCACGATAAATATATTTATATATATTTTTCACAACATGTTTCACTAACACTGTAGCTTCATCAGGTATAAGTATACTTAACTAACTACTACGATAACAACCATATTTATACCTAATTACACAGTTATAACAATATTTGTACCGGTAGGGATTAAAGAATGTTTATCCTCTTTATTGCGGTAGATAACAAAAATAAAATGAATATCTAATTAAGCTATTTTTAGGAAAACAAATTCAACAAAGGAGAATTATTCAAATCTAATTGGTCATTAAGCAAAAGATTTGAATTCTTGAGTATATTAATTTCGAGTGTTTCTAAATAGTTAAGTTTCACTCCTTTGTTTTCAACATGTAATATTTTGAATTCTTCATCAAAATCGTGATTTTCTTCTAAAAGGTGGTTGGAATATGTTGAATTTGTTTTGCTATTTACATAACTCATGTGGTGCTCATGGATGCGATTTTTGAAAGTTCTCCCAGTCTGACCAATGTATACCTTCGGGCAAGTTCCACAATTCAGTCTATATACTCCTGATTTTTCATATTTAGGAACTATGTCTTTATTATTTTTGATATACTTTCCCAAAGTATTATTTGTTCTATAAGCAATGCTAGTGTCTTGGTTATGCAAAAATGAAGCTACTTTTTCGGTTGCTTGTCCAAAATAGGTCAATGTTTTGTAATTTCGGTCATGATTAATAGCTCTTGAATGGAGTTTTTTTTTGAGAATATTTTCTATGATGTTAACTTTATATCCATTATTAACTGCAGTTTGTTTTATGGTGTTCAGTTCTTTATTAAAATTTTCTTCTGAAAGTGGAACATTAACCAATCTATGAATCATACTATGATAAGCTGCAACTTTATGTTGATAAGGACGATTTGAGTTAGAATGGATAGTGATATCGGTGTGGGAAGGTTTATGAAAAATTGAAAAATCATGTTTTTTGTTTAGTTTCGTTATTGTCAAGTCCAAGAAATTGATTGAGTTCTAGAATCGGTTCTATTTCAATAGTGAATTTTATATTTTTGTAATATCTAAAATCTAAAAATAGCTTTATAAGATATTCATTTTATTTTTGTTATTTACCGCAATAAAGATGATAAACATTCTTTAATCCCTACAGGTACAAATATTGTTATAACTGTGTAATTAGGTATAAATATGGTTGTTATCGTGGTAGTTAGTTTAGTGTTTATGTAAGAAATTGATTGAGTTCTCCGATTCTATTTCAATAGTGAATTTTACAAAAAGTGTTCATTCAGATCGACAATGACTTGACCGACGTTTCAGGGCCAATCGATGTGCGATGAGAGCCTCATCACCGGCGAGAGCATGCCGGTGCCGAAGAAAATCGGCAGCGCCGTCATCGGCGGCTCCGTCAACCAGCACGGCCTGCTCTTCGTCGAGGCCACCCACACGGGCGAAGCCACCACGCTGTCGCAGATCGTGCGGCTCGTAGAAGAGGCGCAGACCTCGAAAGCGCCCATCCAGCAACTGGCCGACAAGATAGCCGGCTACTTCGTGCCGGCCGTGGTGATGCTGTCGCTGCTCACGCTGGTGGTGTGGTCCGTCGTGGGGGCGCTCGATGTTGACAGTTTACCTGTCAGCGAGGCGGACAGGCGCGGGTTCACCAAGACGGAGATCGTGCTGCAGTTTGTGTTTCGGTGCGCGCTCAGCGTGCTGGCGGTGGCTTGTCCTTGCGCGTTGGGTTTGGCCACGCCCACTGCTGTCATGGTGGGGACGGGTGAGTTGGCATACGCGTCATCGTTGACGTCACTATTCGGTGCATGAATTGTGTGAGACGATGCTTATACGTTCGTTGTGCTACTTGTACTATTGATGATCCTCACTATGATCACGTGAGATCACAAAAAAATATATGCTGTGGTTTGAAAGCATAGAAAACTAAATTCAAATGAATTCTGTGGTATTCCGCCATTTAACTTTTTCGTCGATTTCTCAAATGTCAAAATACGTCGTTGTAACAGACAGACAGATAGACATAACATGAATTCAGGTTAAAAAGACATTGGTTCTTCGAGCCGGATGGTTTCATCTCAAAGTTGAACCATCTACATCTTCCGCCAGGAGAGTGATTCTAACTCAACTAATATGATTTATATCCTCGCTTGAACCTATATCCAACCCCAAAAAATTCACATACGTACTGTCGAATCTTCAACCAAACCCCATTTTCCTCTTGAATGCATCGGCGCCGTCAACGGATCTTCCGCCAAGAAAATAATACTAAAATAATATAATTTATATCCTTGCCCAAACCTAACTCAATCTCAAAAATTTAGTGTTCCGCCATTCAACTTTTGCTCAGCTTTCTCAAATGTCAAAATACGTCATTATAACTCTCAATTTGGGAAGGATTAAGAAAACATTGTTCTTCGGAGTTAAATCATGTGTATCCTCGCCTGAACCCAACCCGACTTTCCTTTCGAAGGCATCGGCGCTGCCACAAAAAAACATTGGTGCTTCGAGCCGGATGGTTTTATCTCAAACATTGGTTCTTCGAGCCAGATGGTTTCATCTCAAAGTTAAATCACGTGGATCCTCGCCTGAACCCAACCCGACTTTCCTTTCGAAGGCATCGGCGCTGCCACAAAAAAACATTGGTGCTTCGAGCCGGATGGTTTTATCTCAAACATTGGTTCTTCGAGCCGGATGGTTTCATCTCAAAGTTAAATCACGTGGATCCTCGCCTGAACCCAACCCGACTTTCCTTTCGAAGGCATCGGCGCTGCCACAAAAAACATTGTTGCTTCGAGCCGGATGGTTTTATCTCAAACATTGGTTCTTCGAGCCGGATGGTTTCATCTCAAAGTTAAGTCACGTGGATTTCGCCTGAACCCAACCCGACTTTCCTTTCGAAGGCATCGGCGCCGCCACAAAAAAACATTGGTGCTTCGAGCCGGATGGTTTCATCTCAAACATTGGTTTTTCGAGCCGGATGGTTTCATCTCAAAGTTAAATCACGTGGATCCTCGCCTGAACTCAACCCGATTTTCCTTTCAAGGCATCGGCGCCGCCAACGGCATCCTCATCAAGGGCGCCGGTCCGCTGGAGAGCGCGCACAAGGTGAAGGCCGTCATGCTGGACAAGACAGGCACGGTGACCAAGGGGGCGCCGGAGGTGGCGCGGCTGTGGATGCGCGCCGGGGGCGGCCCCCGCCCCGCCGCCCTGCTGGCCGCCCTCGCCGCCGCCGAGGCCAACTCGGAGCACCCGATCGCCGCCGCCATCGTGCGGTTCGCGCGCGACGCGCTAGGTGGCGCCACCGCCGGGGTGGCGGCGAACTTCCAGGCGGTGCCTGGGTGCGGCATGCGGTGCACCGTATCGGGGTTGGGAGGGGCCGTTGACAGGTGAGGGGTGTGAGGCGTTTTGTGATAAACAGTTATCTCAGGTTCTCTGTAGATATTTTAAATAAAACATATCAAATAGAAATATCTTCTATTGAATAACGTATTCAGTAGACTGCAGTCACAAATCTAAATAGTTATGATATACAGGGTCACTCACGGTCGATGGTACCTTAGACGTTTACGGAGAACGGGACGTAGGATTATTCTGAAAATTTGGTTTATTGGGTAATCAGTTTTGTTCTATCGATCTAAAATACTTTCAGCGTTGCGGTGTTACCGCTTCTATCAAAAAGTAGCAACAACTTTGTTATTTCATATGGAACACCCTGTGTTTTATTTCGTTTTTAGATTCTTCCTGAAGAGCTGATTTCTTCGATCTATCATACTTGGGGTATAGCGAAAAAGATTACAGAGATATAGGGTGTGAAAAATCGAGATTTTTCAACTTTAGGAATTTTTTATGTCGAAACTAATCATTTCTGCTCAAAACGGCTTACATGTCCCTTTCTTAACTTTGCATTTACTATCTACTGACATTTAATAGAAACAAATAGAGGGTGATGCAAAACTCAAAATTTTGAACCACCCGTATTTGTTTCAATCAAATATCAATCGATAGTAAATGGAAAGTTAAGATAGGGACATGTAAGCCGTTTTGAGCAAGAATGGATAGTTTCGGCACAAAAAAATCCTAAAGTTGAAAAATCTCGATTTTTCACACCCTATATCTCTGTAATCTTTCTCGCTATACCCCAAGTATGATAGATCTACGAAATCAGCTCTTCAGGAAGAATCTAAAAATGAAATAAAATACAGGGTGTTCCATTTGAAATAACAAAGTTGTTGCTACTTTTCGATAGAAGCGGAAACGCCGCAACGCTGAAAGTATTTTAGATCGATAGAACAAAACTGATTACCCAATAAACCAAATTTTCAGAATAATCCTACGTCCCGTTCTCCGTAAACGTCTAAGGTACCATCGACCGTGAGTGACCCTGTATATCACTCTCATACAATATGTTATCCTAAACAACTTATCTGTAATGGGGAATATTCCTCAATTCGATTTATAACAGCAAATGCAATTATGAACTGATTGATTTTGAGTTTCATTCATGAATTTTTCGAATTCGTTGCGACAACCATCTAAATTAATTTTTCAAATATGGGGTTTTAAATTTAAAATTGCTTTGTTTTTAGTGCACTAATTGGCAACAGCGCCTAGTAGGCTAGAAGAACAACAACTCACATTTGGCCACACTTTCATTATGTACACTTGATATAAAAAAAATAATCAGTCAAAACATGAATTTCAGTCCAACAAAAACACCAATCCATCCACAAGTCAAATATAAACATAACCTCCAAAACTGACTAGCATATCTTTCGAGGAGCATGGAACAGAAATAAGCAAAATGGCACCTAACCCACAGAACTTATTGGTAGTATAACTTCCGTGTTCTAACCTGATCAAAATATGACTATCTTTGTTCACCTAATCAAAGTAATGGATTTGTTGTCCTTTATTATTTATGAAATCTGCAGTCGATGTTGCCAAATAGTGAAATAGGAAAAAAGTGCTTTAAATTTTGAATCCCCGTATTAAGCACTAGAGATGTTTTTTTTTTTCCGAAAAGGGTTGAAATATACGACGTTTTGAAGATACTCAATAAGAATTATCGTCCGAAGGAGAATTCCCCATTGTTTTAGGATGAATTATCGATTAATAATTGACTCTGGTTAAAATAGATCCTTCATAAAGTAATATTTCATGTTTATTTTGTGAATTATTTTGGCAGTGAAAAAGTTTACATTTACGCATCAATAGAGATGCAGAAATGTCAAGTTTTTTGACAGTTTTTTACCCCATCGGGTATTTAATGTTACAGGTCGAAAAACAGCACGGAGCTGACAAACTTCACCAACCTCGTCGATGCCGGCAGCTCGGGCCTGTTCACGGTCAAAGGGGTGCCGATAGAGGTCAGCCAATCACAGAACGCGAGGCTGGGCGAGCTGATAGGCGTGTCTTCGTCGCTGGAGAACGAACAGGGCACCTACGACGTCGTCGTCGGAAACAGGGAATGGATGAACAGGAACGGGTTCATAATCGAGGCGGAGATCGATAGGAAAATGACCGTCGAAGAGGAGCTAGGGAGGTCAGCTGTATTGTGTGCCATAAATGGTGAGGATTAATATCTTCAATATTTTTATCGAGAGACATTGGTTCTTCGAGCCGGATATCAATTAGTTCTTCGAGCCGGATGTTAGGTAGAATATGCCGGTCTTGCGTACGTCGATATAGAATGATATGTTCCTACAACCACACTGAACTGAATGCTCATTCAATGCGCTTCATTGCATAGATCGGTTTCAGACCAAAACATTGTCTTCAACCTGATACACCATCAATTTCAGGTAGTATTGTTCTGATGTGTAGCGTGGCGGATACCGTCAAACCCGAGGCACATCTGGCCGTGTACACTCTGAAGAAGATGGGACTGGAAGTGATACTTTTGACAGGTGACAATAGGCAAACGGCCGCTAGCATAGCCAGGCAGGTGGGCATCACGAAAATCTACGCGGAAGTGCTGCCTTCACACAAAGTCGCCAGAGTACAAAGGTGATTATATGATCAATGACACATTGTATTTGTTATTTTATGAATCAGCCGCTTCAGATATGACGTGCTTCGTGATTGAAAATTGACGTTCATGAACCTAGAACGAAGTCAAACTCCTCAAAACCGGCATTTTGCTAGGCTATTGTACTTTTTTGATATTGCAAAACCGGCATTTTGCTAGGCTATCGTACTTTTTTGATATTGTGCAACCGGCATTTTGCTAAGCTATCGTACTTTTTTTATATTGCAAAACCGGCATTTTGCTAGACTATCGTACTTTTTTGATATCGTGTAACCGGCATTTTGCTAGGATATTGTACTTTTTTGATATTGTGCAACCAGCATTTTGCTAGGCTATCGTACTTTTTTTGTATTGCAAAACCGGCATTTTGCTAAGCTATCGTACTTTTTTTATATTGCAAAACCGGCATTTTGCTAGGCTATCGTTCTTTTTTGATATCGTGTAACCGGCATTTTGCTAGAATATTGTACTTTTTTGATATTGTGCAACCGGCATTTTGCTTGGCTATCGTACTTTTTTTATATTGCAAAACCGGCATTTTGCTAGGCTATCGTACTTTTTTTATATTGCAAAACGGGCATTTTGCTAGGCTATCGTACTTTTTTGATATCGTGTAACCGGCATTTTGCTAGGATAATGTACTTTTTTGATATTGTGCAACCGGCATTTTGCTAAGCTATCGTACTTTTTTTATATTGCAAAACCGGCATTTTGCTAGGCTATCGTACTTTTTTGATATCGTGTAACCGGCATTTTGCTAGGATATTGTACTTTTTTGATAATGTGCAACCGGCATTTTGCTAGGCTATCGTACTTTTTTTATATTGCAAAACCGGCATTTTGATAGGCTATCGTACTTTTTTGATATCGTGTAACCGGCATTTTACTAGGCTATCGTACTTTTTTGATATCGTGTAACCGGCATTTTGCTAGGCTATCATACTTTTTTGATATTGCAAAACCGGCATTTTGCTAGGCTATCGTACTTTTTTGATATCGTGTGACCGGCATTTTGCTAGGCAATTGTACTTTTTTAATATCGTGTAACCGGCATTTTGCTAGGATAATGTACTTTTTTAATATCGTGTAACCGGCATTTTGCTAGGATAATGTACTTTTTTGATATCGTGTAACCGGCATTTTGCTTGGCTATCGTACTTTTTTGATATTGCAAAACCGGCATTTTGCTAGGCTATCGTACTTTTTTGATATTGCAAAACCGGCATTTTGCTAGGATATGTACTTTTTTGATATTGTGCAACCGGCATTTTGCTAGGCTATCGTACTTTTTTTTATATTGCAAAACCGGCATTTTGCTAGGCTATCGTACTTTTTTGATATCGTGTGACCGGCATTTTGCTAGGATATTGTACTTTTTTGATATTGTGCAACCGGCATTTTGCTAGGCTATCGTACTTTTTTGATATCGTGTAACCGGCATTTTGCTTGGCTATCGTACTTTTTTGATATCGTGTAACCGGCATTTTGCTAGGCTATCGTACTTTTTTTATATTGCAAAACCGGCATTTTGCTAGGCTATCGTACTTTTTTATATTGCAAAACCGGCATTTTGCTAGGCTATCGTACTTTTTTGATATCGTGTAACCGGCATTTTGCTAGGCTATCGTACTTTTTGATATTGTGCAACCGGCATTTTGCTAAGCTATCGTACTTTTTTTATATTGCAAAACCGGCATTTTGCTAGGCTATCGTACTTTTTTGATATCATGTAACCGGCATTTTGCTTGGCTATCGTACTTTTTTGATATCGTGTAACCGGTATTTTGCTAGGATATTGTACTTTTTTGATATTGTGTAACCGGCATTTTGCTATGCTATCGTACTTTTTTTATATTGCAAAACCGGCATTTTGCTTGGCTATCGTACTTTTTTGATATTGCAAAACCGGCATTTTGCTAGGCTATCGTACTTTTTTGATATCGTGTGACCGGCATTTTGATAGGATATTGTACTTTTTTGATATTGTGCAACCGGCATTTTGCTAGGCTATCGTACTTTTTTGATATTGCAAAACCGGCATTTTACTAGGCTATCGTACTTTTTTGATATCGTGTGACCGGCATTTTGCTAGGATATTATACATTTTTGATATTGTGCAACCGGCATTTTGCTAGGCTATCGTACTTTTTTGATATCGTGTAACCGGCATTTTGCTTGGCTATCGTACTTTTTTAATATCGTTTAACCGGCATTTTGCTATGCTATCGTACTTTTTTTATATTGCAAAACCGGCATTTTGCTTGGCTATCGTACTTTTTTGATATTGCAAAACCGGCATTTTGCTAGGCTATCGTACTTTTTTGATATCGTGTGACCGGCATTTTGCTAGGATATTGTACTTTTTTGATATTGTGCAACCGGCATTTTGCTAGGCTATCGTACTTTTTTGATATTGCAAAACCGGCATTTTCCTAGGCAATTGTACTTTTTGGATATCGTGAAAAGACTTTTGTTTTTATCTCTGGACAGATTACAGGCGAAGGGCATTAAAGTTTGCATGGTCGGCGACGGCATCAACGATTCGCCGGCTTTGGCGCAAGCCGACGTCGGGATGGCCATCGCCGCCGGGACGGACGTCGCTGTCGAGGCAGCACACGTGGTGCTCATGCGCAACGACCTGCTCGACGTCATCGCCTGTCTGAAGCTGTCCCGCAAGACTGTCAACCGGATACGGCTCAACTTCTTCTTCGCCAGCGTTTATAACCTGTTGGGTGAGTTTCGCACATGTGCAGTGCAATAACAGGCGCGATGACAATCAACAAGAGTTTTTTTATGGAATCAAACTGCAGATACGGCGATTCGCCACGATGTGTTGAATACCAATCAAAGCGAATTACGGCATTTCTATGAAAACGTTATTTTGTTTCGTTTGAACTTTGACCATCTCTGTACTGTTCATCTGCGTGTAACAGCGTTTAATTAGAAGGCAAATAGATCATAAGCCCGTAAATTCAGTTCAAATGTCCTTGTAGGTGTAATATTGTGGTGAAATATCATGTATTTATAGTTTTCCCAGAAGATATCACGTAATGTTTGATTGAACGCCGCTCTAAAACCCTCCAATTCAGCGAGACATTCGAATATGTGACGTCACAAGTCCTCTGATAGGCATATTCCTGTGTTGCCAGTTTCAGTATTCTCCGGAACTTCTGTTATCCATTTCAATCCAATGAACAACACAAAATTTTGACTTTGTTTTGGATAGCTGTTGATCTTTTATGACGTGTATGTATACTGAGTGCTATTCCATTAGTTTTTCGGCCTAAATTGTAAATAAATATTTTATTATGATTAATGATCGGCATCGCTGTGAAACATTATTTTATAATGCTATTTTAATTGCCGAACGGTTGAGATTCATTTCTCCTACATCTAAATGTCGATTTAGATTGATCTGATAGTAGGTGATTCAGCACACTGTCTTCGAGTTTGGAGGACGAGTTGATATGAAAGGTTAAACAACCTGCGCAGAACTGGTGAATATGTTCTTATCCCATCCAGTTTCTCCTCAGAGCTTCGTGGATTCCCCACAAAATTCACCCTGGAGTACATTTCCTAAGACATCTACCCTGCAAACACCGTAAATTCCACGTTGGTTTCCTCCTCTTCCAGGTATCCCCCTGGCGGCCGGCGTCTTCAGCATGATGGGCCTCATGCTAGCCCCGTGGATGGCCAGCGCCGCCATGGCGCTCAGCTCCGTCTCGGTGGTGTGCTCCAGCCTGCTGCTCAAGCTGTGGCGCAAGCCGACCAGGAAGGACCTGGAGACGGCCGAGTACTTAGCCGACAGGGCCGTCGGCGAGCTCGACAACATCTCCATACACCGCGGCTTAGATGACATCGAGCACATCGACGGGCAGCCGTCGAAGTTCACCAGGTATGAGGTCGTTGTCGACGCCGATGCCGCCGAGTGAGTTTTCTGCCCGGCGCGTTTCGTTGGGCGGTGACGTCAAATCTAGCGGGAGTGGGGTCGGCGGTGTCACTTGTCACTGTCACTTGCCACTGTCACTTGCGTTTCGTTGGGCGGTGACGTCAAATCTAGCGGAAACGGTGTCGTGTCAGCGGTGTCACTTGCCACTGTCACTTGCCACTTGTCACATATCATGAGTCATCGAGTTATGTCAATATCTAGAGGTACACAAACTGATGATGGTGAATTTATAAACTCAACTAAACTAAGAATACTAATTAACAATTGAGAATGAACAACTACACCAACTACATCATCATCATCATAATCAAAGATGATAATTTCACAGTACCATACTTTTGCTAAAGTCATCAAGTAATGTGGCACGACATCGTGATGTAACAGTGAATAAGTAATAATCAAGATTATTTTCAAATCAATCATAGTATAACAATTCATATCATTCAATATTTTTCGTATTCCACTGTTTTTTAAGATTAACCAACCATTATGAAACAACTAAAGTGATCAATAGGGAAGTCATCAACATTGAACTGTTATTTATTCACATCATCCTCATTCAATATCGGCAAAATTCCAATAAAAAAGATTTTAAAAGTGTCAAGTTTGAAATGGTAATGTCACTTTTTCTGAACTCTGCCACATCACCGGGTGACGTCATTTATAGCAAGAGATGGACCATTTCAAATTCGAAAAGTCGATTACGAGAAAATCATTTAAAACATTTCGAAAAAATACCTAAGCCCATTTCTGTGGTATCAAATTTGTTCTCTTTTTAGATATATGCCTATGTTTTATAGTTGTGATACTTTCTGCGTAATAAAATTCATATCAGAAATCAAGACTTTGATTTCAATGCTTGTTATTTTTCAGACCTGTGAATTTTCAACTTAATTGTTGGGATTCGTTGTGTTTCAATTTCATGAACATTGCATACTAGCTTTCCGATATGAATTTCTTTACTCACCGCATAAATTGATGAATGAAATTCGCATTTCCAAATGTGTCAAAGTGGCAATTCTGATATTATAACCTTATATAAATTTACGTTTTGATTTTCAGACAACTTTCACTTGTAGGCTTCCCTGTAAATATTAAAGCAATCCAAGCCTAGTAAGTCTTTGTGTCAATGTTACTCTTATTGCTAGCTATTACCAGTTTTTTATCTGTGATTTTTTTCTGTACTAATTTTTATTACAATGGCATGAGTTTGTTTATTGGTTTATTTTTATTTTTTATGTTTGTGATTGTCTTACCCACCTATACTTTTGCTTTTGCTCTGTGTTCGCTCACCACAATATGTCAAATTGATATTAGAAAACTTCGAAATTTTACTAAAAAATTAAATAGAATAGGAATGGTGAAGTTTATTCTTGGTTTAACAATTATTATTCAATTGTAAATGGGATAATTAATTTCTTCCATAAAAAACATATCTTGTGGTGTACCCCAAGGGTCGATTCCCGGACCCATTGCTTTTCTGATATATATAAATTTTCTATAAAATTTGAAAAACTATACAAGAGATGAAAAACATAAGGAATACCTCGCTTTGATTATATTATTGCGACGATCATAATTTGGCACTTGAATTTGATGAATCATCTGTCATGTTTTTCTAAAAACAGATATTGAATAACCAAATCAAAGTTTGCGCAATTGCGCAAAAAAATCTTATTTTTGTAGGTTTAGCTATAGATCAATCTTTCTTGGTATATTCGAATACTCGGTAAAAAATACCTCACACTAAACAAATTATTTATTTCAATTTGATTAAATCTCAGCTACACTATTTGATATCAATTTGGAGTAGTGCAGCAAAATTTGAGGTGTTGAGTCAGCCGCTTTAATAGATTCAGTATAAATATTATTGATCTCAATAATTCTGAACTATTTTCGTTTTTTTTCAACCTTCTTTCTTTAGTTCAGACAGCCTTGAACCGTCTAGATTTACCGTCTAGATTGAGCGAAGTTCAATACCTTTGAGAAATCTTATTCAATAAAAAATAACTTCAGCATCAAGAAGAAGGGGTAGGTTAGGGTCCAGTGAGTAGATTCATGACGTATCAGCACCAGTACTTGCATTTACTATAAAAAAAACTTAACGTCTTTCTACTCAAAGATGGCTAAAAATGAGGGCTAACAAAATAAATCATAGCAGGTTGCAAAAAAGGTCTGTGAAAGCCACCTAGCACTCGAATAGCAGTTTCCAGTTGCATTTTGGATATGTTTGCAGTGAGAGAGGTCCTGAACGAGTGTTCAAAATTTCAAGCACATGGTAAAAACTGAATTATGGACGAGCTGATCATTTGTTACAGATTGTTGGGAAAAAACAGAAGTGGTCGGCAGTTACTATTAATCAATGATGAAGAGGAACCAACAATAGCATTCAATAAAGGACAAGAAGTCCACCAACCTCTCATGTGATGGATGTCTGTATCTTTTGAAATCTGATAGTTAACCTCATACGCCAACAGTTGTTTACAAATTATATTTTTTATATTATTGTTATTTTTTAAGTAATACCTATGTGATTGGTATGTATATAAGACTATGTTCTATGGAAATCCGATTGTTTTTTTTTAATAAACTCTTATTATATCTGACAATATCGTTTTTCGGCAACTGTCCGGAAAGCACGTACTTTCCAGACGATTTTTTTTGAGAAAGTGGCATTTTTCTGGCCTAGTCCGGGAAGTACGTACTTCCCGGACTAGGCCGGGAAGAATCACATCGTTGTTGTCATTGTAAATATGAAAATCTTGGTAGTATGGTTTTGATAAATGCAGTTGATCATTACCATAGCAGCAAAATAACGACTGACAGCTATCTGACATAAAATTGGCTAACATTTCAATTTTTGAAAGAAATGTGTTTCTTTGATTTTCTTTGATTTGTTATTCTACACGGTTGCCGAAAAAATTGTGTACGCAACACGCCCGAAAACAGTTTTTTTGGACTCGCAGAATTCCAGGACTCGCTACGCTCGTCCTAGAATTTTGTCCCCTCATCCAAAAAAACAGTATTTTCCGGACTTGTTACGTAAATTACCATTCTTGATACTAGGACCAACAATCATACACATCTGTGTCTTAGAATTTTTTAATGATTATAAAATTTCATGAGCAATCCAAAAATAACAATGCTATGAAAGAAAGTAAATAAAAATTCCAAGAATCGTACTAGTTTAACACAATCTCCTTTCACCAATTTCCAGCAATGAATCAAAATGCTTAAAAAAAATCTCATTTAACAAATTTTTGTAACTCATAAGAACATAACTAATGATTTCATTATTTTATTCTGAAAATGTGTTCAAAACTAATTTACTCAATAAGAAACGGAAACGAGACATTAGTCTGGAATGAATTTGTAGTGACATATATACTGCATTATTGATTGCTATAATTCATCAATGATTTCTTCAAAAGTCAAACATGAAAATGATCAGAATTCTGTTAGCATAAAATACTCGATTCATCAGTCATGACCATGGACTAGTATAATGAACAAAATACATTAATATAGAGTCCAGTTGTTTTCAGAAGGCAAAATAGGCAATGAAAAGTTGAAACGACATGCGTATTATTTTCAACTAGTTTGTGTTTCACATACAAGTGTAAATGGCTTATACTTATACTCGAGTCTCACCAACGTTTTATTGCCTATTTCGCCTTCCGAAAACGCCAGAACTTCTTGTAATCAATGTATTTCCCATTTCCAATGAGTCGAACTGTATAAAACATAGACACAATGAACAAATACTGATGTGTAAGAAACAACAATATAAGAAACACAAACAAAACTAATTCTAGCTACGTGATAAAATAAAATAAATAAAACATCTTGGTAATATAAAACGCAACGAAATCTCAAAGTAAAAAATAGAATAACGAAAACAACAACACTTTAAACCTACTTTGATGATTTTTTAATATCACAGGCCGTACGGCGCTCAATCAGTCTTTGGCAAGCGGTTGTCACTTTGGTATTTTGTTTTCAATTTGGCATTCACAACCATAAAAATTAGTTCGTTTCTTGATTCGTCCAGAAGTCCTCCTATTCATTACTTCCTCCATGTTTTGTACTTTTTTAGCCCTTCTGTATGACGAGGCAACATTCGTTAGATTCTTTGTTTCCAACAATACATCTGCAGAATCATCACGATCTGTCCCCTTTTTCTTGCCCTTTTTAGGCCTTCCTGGCGGGTTCCTTGTTTTCATTGGAATGTCTGCAGAACCATTTCGACTCTGGTCTGTCTCAGATTCAGTTGATTTCGCCACTTCGATTGTGAATTTGGCATCCATAAGTATGGGTAATGCTGGGTTTGCTTTAAGATCTGGGATATTCTCCAAGTTAGCTAGGACAGATTTGCTTTTACAATATTCATCGAGCTCTTTCGGAAGAGAATTTGACCCCTTCCTGGAGTACGTTTTCAAGGATTCTCCTATTCTGACTCGAGACTGAGGTTCTTCACACCTCAACTCAGTTTCAGTTGGCGTTGAAGCTGTGTCCTTGTCTGTCATTTCTAACGGCTCGTCCACAATTTCTTCTATATCGAAGAACAGCACGGGTTTCATGTGGCATGCAGGTAAGTCTTCCTTCCCCACATTTGATATGTCAGTCGATTGTGAAGATATTTCGTTTTGGTTGTCGTATGTTGTATTATTATTGTCGCCATCATCAACAGCAATGTCATCACCATGTCCTTTCGCAGATTTTGCGCTGAAATGATTTTGTAAAAGTAGTTCACTAGCATTAGCCTCTTTGATCAACTGTTTCAGTGTACTCAATGATGTGTCATCCGATGATAAAGCGATCTCTTCTTTACCAGCATCGTTCCCTCGCGATATGTCATTGAATCTGTGCAAGCTTTTCGACAAGAGTTTTCTGAGCTTCTGGCTATGCAATGACTTAGTTTTCCTTGATTTGGTTCTGATCACACCATGTTTTCGACGGAAAGTGTACAATTTCATTGTAGAGTCAACTAATTTTCTAACGAAACCGCTTCCAGTGGTGTCTTGATCTGAAACACTCACATTCTCATTGATGATATCGGCGAAATAGGAAATTATCCTCTGCAATTTTTGTATCTTTATCTTGGTTTCAATCTGCTGGACCATTCCCCCACAGTTCGTTTCTGAACAAGCCTCTTCAGCTGGCAATTCATCAGTCTTATCATCTGATATGATTTGGTGAATATGGTCGCGGATTTTATCCTCGTAACTTGTTTCCACAGACGCGTTATTTTCTTTTGATTTTGTTACTTCAGGTGGATGATCACATGAAACATAATCAACTCTTCCAACGGAGCTGGCGAGTGGTTGTGAAATAAATCCTCCGTCTGTTTTACCATTAGCTGTGTCTACATTATGTTCTGTGCTGTCGATTGCGTCCGAAATAATTATCACCTCATCTGGGGTGCCAAATGTGTTTGCGAACGGATCATCGCATGACACCTCAATCATCTCCTCAGCTTTCACCTCTTTGCCTAAGATCTCTAGATTTTCTTGAGCATCGCTCTCAGTTGGAGGTTCTATTGTTGTATCTTCAGATTCAGTTGTAGCATCGTTCACATCTGTGGCTGGTTTATCCATGTCTGATTCATCTTCTAAATCAGTGTTGGTGTTTGTTTCTGCTTCTGAAGCGTTAATGAGATGATTCTCTTCTTCTTTGTGTTCGATTTTTCTATCAGATCCATACACGATATCTTCCAGCAATTGTATTTGTATGTTCAGATTGTCCAGCAGGGTTTTTTGTGCAGCCGCTTCTTTGTCTCTGACGTTGGTGGTGGTCCCGTTTGCTACTGGATTTTGTGCTTCCATAACCTCGGAACCATTTTTTTCTCCAACCTCACAATCAGATGTCGCATTGATCACCCTCAAAGTCTCTACACGGTCATCCAAGTACGTTTTACCCTCCCGGTGCTCTTCATCTTTCAGCAAGCCCACTTTCGGATGGTACAACCGCGCATCAGTTTTGTCCTCTTCCAGATGCTGTATCTGCAGATCGCTGTATTGGGTTAGCGTAGCCACTGAAGTGGAATTGCTGTTGATGAGCACGTCTTCGTTGAAGATGGTATCCTCGAGACCATGCTCCTTCTTGATGGCGACTGGTTCGAAAATGTCTTCGGGTAGGGACTTTAGACGAGGAGCCTTGAATATATCGAACTCATCGTCGTCATTGATGATGATTGTATCGGAACTGATCACGTGGTGATTGCCGAAATTTATCCTTCGATAACCGGTATTGCCCAAGCTGTTCGGGGTGTTCAACTCTATTCGAATAGCTTTGGGAAGGTTGGGTTTTTCATTTTTTTCTGAACCTATGTGTCTGGAGCAGATATCTGTCAATGGAAAAATGCGTATTTGAAATTCCAACAGTGAGAGTCGATAATACGTATATTAATTAATGAGGGTATACTTTATCTTCAGAAGCAATTAGGGAAAGCTTGATAACAGAGTTTGTACAAACGAAATTAAAGAATATTCGAGACTTGGAGCACGTGTCTAAGAATGTAAACATTCTGGTACAGTCACGCACGTATATGAATTACTACGCTTCCAAGCACCGAGCTACTTACTTGTTGAAGGATTTTTACTTATCCGAAGGGAATTTTTCATGACCAGACTGCTGAGCAGATATCTGGTACAAGTTTGACTAGTTTCAAAATCGGGTCCGACTGGCTTCGAAGATGCAAATGAAGAACCACTCGCAGGTAGATTGGTTGCAGTTTCTTCTGGTCTCTTCTTCCTTGTGTACGATCGTTTCTTCAACTTCAAAATTTTCTTGTCACTGTCTGGTTTTTGGCTAGTGCCGATACTAACGGTTTCTTTTTTCTTGAGGATTGTTTTGGATTTGTTTTGCAACTTTTCAGTTACATTGAGACGTGTTGAACCGCTAGGGGTGGGATTTACAGTAGCTAAGGGCGAGATGCTGTATTGCGGACCCTCAACGACGAAGTTCTTTGAGAAAATTGGATCTGAAACCAAGGAAGGATAGATCATGACCTGACCGAACCAACTGCGTTGATATTCATGAAAACGATATTTAATCAATGAGAATCAATCAGTCGATTTTCGATACACATTGTTGTAGAGATTTTATTGAGATTCATAGAAAATTGCGTTTCGCAGTCTAAAGCTCGATTTATAAACTCCGTTGCCGTAGCGACAGTTGACGCTGCAGTTACTGTTCGTAGGTGGACTTTGTAGACATATGTTCATAAACTCCGCAGGTGCCGTCGTATATCTCCTAAATACATTTTGGAACGGCAGCGTCAACTGTAGCTAAATCGAGCTTTATAGTCTTGCAGAACGTGGTGATTTATTCCAGTTTCAATATTTCTGGTATCATGAATTTGTCTAACTGGTTCTAGTTGAATATTTCCTCTCTCGATGAGTTTAAATTATACAATCATACGGACGCAGTAAAGTTGTCGCAAATCATGAACACGGGCCTCTAACAAATAGGTCATAACTTGAATATAATGACTATTACTGGAAATGCTCCATCCCAACCATAGACAATAATTATGCCGTGGGAGATTTTTATTAATTGCCCTGGTATTTTTGAAGATATTTGGAAACGTGTTTTATCCGCCAACTTAGTTGCAAAGCAACTCTGGTAAGTCTGAGACTTGTATGAGGAAGACGTTGTGAAAATAATCTCCTACATGGGTAATTGAATCTTTATTAGTCCTCTCAATTACGGGATGATAGTTTCGATAATCAAAATAGGACCTATAGTGGCACTTGTTACGTAGGGTTCTCATATTCAACGTCAAAACATTTTGTTTCAAACAAAAATAGCTACAGGGAATTATTAGCAACAGTTAGAAGTCATTAATAACCGAATCATCAGGCCTTTGTATCGTTATTTGCAGTTACCTATAAATTTTGTTGAAAACCAGACTAATTTTAGCAAGATTTTCTTACGCAATGTCAATTTCATCGAATCTTTTTCAGGAATTTGATAATTATCACCAATTCTCAATTTGCCCAAAATATGAGTTGATACCATTCGAATGTGAAAAAAAAGTATAGAAATTTTTGTTTGAACCATTTATGGATGTTGGTCATTAGCGTATCAAGCAATTTATATCCAGTTCATAAGATTGCTGTATCTTCGGCAAATCCCAATATATCACTTACAGTTCGAAGTTTCAATAATCCATTGATATAAATGGCGAATAAAAGCGGCCCTAAAACTGTACCTTGTGGAACACCGAATGTACCTACAATTGTATATCACTGTCAAAATAAACTATTATGTTCCCTATTAGATAGAAAACTTTTCAAGGGATCGTGAATATTTCTCTCATTCTACATCAGTTATCTAGTTTTTGTAGAAGCTTTGTATGAATGATTGAATGTCCCTATAAATCGCTTTAGTGCCGAAATACGTATTTAGTTTCAAAACTATTCTATGTTCTGCTAATTTTTTCAGATCTGGCAATAAATCCACTTACCTCTTGTATATATAATAATTGTTCGTGGAAAAACTGTACATACAAGTTTAGACTCGTTGGGATTATAATCAATTTTTGATTTAATAGACATACTTAAACGCGGGTAGGGAATAGGAAATTGATCAATTATTATAGCATTTTTATTAAAGGGATCTAAAACGAATGTAGGGCTTCACAGACAACTAACAATAATTGATTACAAATTGGTGAAGCTATATGAGAACTATACCACTAATAAGGGTGTCAATTAGATTTTTATCACAGGGTGACCCAAACAAACAACAGCGACGAGCTTCTGGTAGATTTTTATGCCAATATAATTATGATTATAATACGAGAAAACATAACCAGTAAATTCTTCTCTAAAAAAGAGATTAACTTCATCTGCATTTATCCACCCTGTACAACACTATTCTTGCGATAATTATTCCAAATGATTAAAAAATACATTAATTCCATATCTCAGTTTATCGAATTATAATAAATAATTCACTTTTATAATATCTTTCAACGGAAGCGTATCTGAACACTCTGTACTGTCAATTAAATCTTGTAAAATGTTATCGTCTATCAATAAAACACATCTTTTTTTCTTATTATTTTAATTATTATGTCTTGACGCAAGTCCTATCCTATAACATTGTGCAAGTGAGATAAAATTATTGTCAATGGAAATGGGATGAATAAATAATGATACGATTTATAATCATTATTACAACTATTGAATTATTTATGTTAACTCACAGATTCCGGAAGTGTATTTGAATCGATAAATCGTTAAAATCGATAATCTAGAATCTGAATAGTTTGACAGATCGGTTATTCAAAAATAAAATGACCAATTTTCAGCCGACCCAATGAAAGGTAATGACCCCTTCTTAGTCTGCCGACATATTTTATGTCCAAAATTCAAGGAAAACATTAATTGTGAGTGGCATTAACGTCAAGCCAAAAAAGTTGGGAGTAGTTTTTTCTAGGAAATGATGTGTGCGTACGAATTATACCTTTTCGTTGAGCGATAGTAATTTATCTCCGAACTACATACAGGGTGTTTTTGGCGATCGATGGTATGTGATCCGAAAAATCTACGACGAAAAGACATGTTGATTACAAACAAATCGTCTTTTGATTTGACACAATTCTTCGAATGAATAATTATAAATAATCGATTTATAAATAATCATCACGTTCTCAGCAATATTTTCATAAACTTACAGGTGAGTTACAAAAACATGATGGACCACAAAAAAATCATAATACAACTAGATAGGCATTATTCATAAAAAACGAGAATTATTTTTGAGCAGTTTATTAGTTTATCAACAAGTAGAACGTGAAATAAAATGAAATATCTGACCAATGATTTATTACTTTTATGAGTACCTATAAATTTTCCCATACTGATAGTACTACAAAAAAACAGACCATTTCATGTTATGTAATTGGAATTGTGACCTCTAGTAGTCAAATCAGAAATGATTTGACCTAGCCAATTGCAGTTTTTATGTTACATAATTATTTATCTATAACCAGTCGGCTCACACTAAACTATGTAGATGTCAAGGTATAGGGTGATCCCTAAAATTCAATCCAATCATTATCATGATTTTTTAATAATTGAGTACATTAATTTTCTCGGACAAAACATCAGTTTTATATTTTTAGATTTTGGGGGTTGCAGATTAATGATTTTCAGTCAAGATGGTGAGTTTTGTGATTAGGAGAGCGAAGTCAATTCGAAATTGGAAGTATCAAAACAGATGATTGAACAAAATGTTATGCAAAAACGTAGAAAATAATGAAAAAACAAACTTTTATATACTTTTAAGCTTCTATACAAATGCACCAAACAGGAAAGAAATAATTTCTTTCATCGTTTTATCTGGATTAAGGTGAGAAAAAATTATCACCTAAGATCACTTAAGATCTTATCACCTACGTAGTTAGAATATGGAAAAAGCATTGTTTATGTTACAAAAAATTCAAGACTCATAATTAAACACTTAAAAAAAAAGGAAAATAACCAACTTCCAACTTGAGAAACGGGTTTTTTTAAATAGGTAGAAATGAAAATAGGATTTGTGATCGAAATTGACACCTTCGTCTTCCGCGATTATACAAAATTATTGTGAAATTGGGATTCATAGTGGAATAATAATTGTGCTATGGGTATTATTATATATTATAACCATCAGCTCTATCATGATTTCTTTCGGCTTTTAGAGTTTATCTAAATCTCATTAAAAAGGAACAACAAAGCAGATAATTCAAATTAGGTACTAAAATAGGCATAGAAAAAAATCTATTCCAGTTTCTTTTTCATTTGAATCTAATGAAGTACATGGAATAATCTCAAATCAGAGTATCGAATGTTATTATTTTTATAACAAAATCCACTATTATGTCTCAATTTTTTAGTGGTAATTATTAGATGCTGAAAAGTTTGTGTAAATCCACCCCTATTCTCTGAGTAATAGATTCGAAAGCTTGACGTGCAAGATTAACTATTTTGTATTCGAGGCAAGTCTAGAGAGAATCCCTGTACAACAATGAAATAACTTATTTATTTCTTTTTATTGCATTTGTATAAAAGTATAGTTTTTGAAATATTTTCTTTACCATTATTAATTATTCGACTGATTCGACTAGCTGTGATACGAAAAATTTTTTTCTATAAATAAAAAACCATTTAACTCTGATTGTATCGAGTAGGTATAATCAGCCACTGATTCCCCCCACCCCCCCAATGCTTGCCAACGAGTGTTCAACTATTCAATGACAATGACGTAACGCACCTACGTGCAAAATGCCTCATCTCCAAAGCCTGCTGCCTACGTGACACTCGTTCGGAATCGAAAAAATCCACCCTGTGAGAGCTGGTAGAATAATGATTCGGTCCTACACATACCGACAGGTGGAAATGCAGTGTTGCCAACCACGATAACCCAAATTATCCGAAGACTGGTATGAAATTACCCGAAATTATCCGATCCTCCAATGGTGGGTCGAATAATGTTTTAGTTAATTAACTGACCAATAGATGGCGCCACTCGCAACAATAATCTGATTCAAAATCATTGTTCAGCCAGTTATTTCATTGATATTTGTTTTTGCTAATTCTTCGTTGAATAATAAAAGCTCCAAATCAGTGATATCTGCTATAGGTACTATTCGTTAACGAATATAGACGATTATTATTCGAATAGTACGATAGCAGCGCATCTTCCGAATGTCCTTCGAACTAAATCCTTATGTTGGTTCCAGTGTTTTTCACATAAAACATTGTCAGTTATTTCATTTGAGTCTTGTGTTAATACAACCAATGACGGCTAAATGAAAAATCTAGCCAACTTTTGTTGGCTCGGACTTTGTCCGAGCCTACCAGAAATTATCCGAAATTATCCGATAAATTTCAGGATCCGAAAATTATCCGCCGACATTAGAAATTATCCGCAAATCGGATAATTATCCGCAAATCGGCAACACTCCGTGGAATGCAAGAATTTGCTTTGCTCCGCTCTCATCTCAGCCTCTGATATAGACGATGTCGATGAGAACGGCTGTGTCTGGTCGAAGTAGGCCATGACTCATCACTGACGTCACACGTGGTACATCACGTCGTGATTTCTCGCCATTTATTTGGCATGTACCTGTCAGTGTTGCTCTTTTATTACATTTTTACTAGATCTATTACATTTCACAAATTTTTGTTACGCTATTACATTTTTGCAAAATCTATTACATTCCAAAAATGTGACACGTCAAACCTGTTTTTTTTTTGAATTCCTAGACTATTGAAAATCATTCACTTTCTCATCCAAATAGGTTATTTTTCCGTTAGGTGGCGATGTCGAATTATTTCAAAACTTTTGGCTGTACAGGGTGGCCAGATAAGAATGCAAAGTGCAGTATCTCGGAAACTATTCGTCTAAGAGACTTGCGGTGAAAAATGTTATTACCAAAGTTACCAAAAGAAAATCCTGGAAATTATTTTCATGTTTCCAAGATAGCCGCCAGGGGGCGTAACCGCCATCTAAAACTTATGAAATGAATTTTTGACGAAATACGCCTAGTAAACGTACCAATAAAATATATACCTTTTAAAGTTGAGCTTCATTCGAGTAAATTTTGATCGACACTTTTCGACGTATCTATTTAAATGAAGTGGTGGGGGGTGGTTCAATATTTTTTCAAATAAACAGCTGTAACTCCTGAACGACTGAACGGATTTCAACAAACTTGGTATCGTTGGAAAGAGCATTAATTGGTCTATCAAATTCATCTTAAATGTAATGTGTCTGATTTTAAGTGATGCCACTATAGAGCGCGTTTTTTGACATAATAACAAAAAATTGCAAAATTGTCTGAAAAATCAAATGCAATTATATGACTTTTTTCCATGAAAATGTAGTGGAATGATACCTTAATAATAGGCTAGTGAAAACCGTATCTCGATATATACATTTTTCACCGCAAGTCTCTTAGACGAATAGTTTCCGATATACTGCACTTTGCATTCTTATCTGGCCACCCTGTACTTATGTATTTTGGCCTTCTGAACTCGAATCTGTTTTTTGTCGGAAATAACATCATTTGGCATTTCAAAATCCAATCCAATCACATCTACTTGTATTCAATAGTTTTAAGCAGAAAACACGATTCTTCCTCAAAAAATTTTTAAAAGGGTGATTTTTTTGAATAATATTTTTTTGAAAACGTAAATGTAAGCGTGTGCGGTGTTTCAGTTGAAATAAGGAAGGATTTCAAGGTCAATAGAAAAGACGAATCTTGTGTTTTCGATGGCAGAAATTTGAGTTATCAAATCATGTCAAATATATAGCATAACCAATCACACTGTGTTTGCCATCTAGTGACGTGCACTGCATCAAACATGACTAATCTCCATCTAATCTCTGATAAAAATTGAAATCTATTACAAATTCTGTAAATCTATTACATTTTCATTAAAAATCTGTTACAATAAATCGAGCTCCTGGAACAACACTGGTACCTGTACCTGCTACCTAATGTTCTGCTTTGCAATAGTTTGCATCTTCATGCTGTGGTTTCACCACACGAGATGTCAATATTCCAGGAGGAAGTGGAGAGGGTAACTACCCCCTCTCATAGAACGAAGGGTTGAAAGAAAAATAAGTTTTTCATGATTTCGGTTTACTTATTTGGTTGGAGAAATGAATCCTATGAGAAACGAGAAGCAAAATGATATATTCCCGGTAAAGGTAAAATTCGGTCCATCCGTTTGGAAGTTGGAAGTATACAGCGATTTGAAAAATTAGAAAAAGGGACCAAAGATACCCCCTTTGATTTCATATTTTTCCAATAAAAAAAAGAATTGCGTTCTCGATTTCGGAAAAATGGATTCTATGAGAATAAAGAAGTAAAATGATAACCCCGTTAAAATTGAGTCCATCCATTGAAAAATTCGAAAAAGTTACAAGGAATTTTGAATGGAAAAATTGATTCTATGAGAAAAAAGAGCAACATGATAACCCCAAAGTAAAAATTCGGTCCATGCATTTGGAAGTTATGGCGTTTGAAAAATTCGAAAAAGTTCCAAGCAATTTAAAATTGAAATTTCAATATTTTAGTTTACATATCCATTACAAATCGCCACGAATGATTGGAAACAGTGACTGTGTTAGTTATTGTGATGTTAATATACAGGGTCACTCACGGTCGATGGTACCTTAGACGTTTACGGAGAACGGGACGTAGGATTATTGTGAAAATTTGATTTCTTGGGTAATCAGTTTTGTTCTATCGATCTAAAATACTTTCAGCGTTGCCGCTTCTATCAAAAAGTAGCAACAACTTTGTTATTTCAAATGGAACACCCTGTATTTTATTTCATTTTTAGATTCTTCCTGAAGAGCTGATTTCGTCGATACATCATACTTGGGGTATAGCGAGAAAGATTACAGAGATATAGGATGTGAAAAATCGAGATTTTTCAACTTTAGGAATTTTTTGTGTCGAAACTACTCATTTCTGCTCAAAACGGCTTACATGTCCCTATCTCAACTTTCCATTTACTATCGATTGATATTTAATTGAAACAAATACGGGTCGTTCAAAATTTTGAGATTTGCATCACCCTCTATTTGTTTCTATTAAATGTCAGTAGATAGTAAATGAAAAGTTAAGATAGGGACATGTAAGCCGTTTTGAACAGAAATGATTAGTTTCGGCACAAAAAATTCCTAAATTTGAAAAATCTCGATATTTCACACCCTATATCTCTGTAATCTCTCGCGCTATACCCCAAGTATGATAGATCGACGAAATCAACTCTTCAGGAAGAATTTAAAAATGAAATAAGATACAGGGTGTTATATTTGAAATAACAAAGTTGTTGCTACTTTTTGATAGAAGCGGCAACGCCGAAAGTATTTTAGATCGATAGAACAAAACTGATGACCCAATAAACCAAATTTTCAGAATAATCCTACGTCCCATTCTCCGTAAAAGTCTAAGGTACCATCGACCGTGAGTGACCCTGTAGAAGCATTGATGCTACATCATAGATTTTACTTAATATTTTCTATTTTCCTGTTATTCCACTTCTCCTTCATATTGAATGAATTGGTAATTTTTATGATCTTTTTCATGGTGTGAAATTCCAAAATGGCTGCCAATGAACAAATCAAAGTTGGCTTCGATATTTTCAAATCTAGTGTGCCTAGATTTTTTTTCCACATCATTGTTGAGTTCAGCATGCAAAATTTAGTAACCATGCCAAATTTCAAAAGCCTTGCTGCAATAGCTGGAAAGATATAGAAGACTATAAGAATCGACAATTTTCAGTTTTTTCAGGATATTTCCAAATGGTCAGAAAATTGCACATCTTTTTCGTGATCAGACCTAGTGCGTATCTCTCTCCGGTTCCGATTCTGACATTATTAGTATCAATAGTATCGAGCGGCAATCTATCACTTTGCTCTCTAAATACACAAATAGCTAGTCTTTTCAAACAAATTCTTCTCTGAGTGGAAGTCTACTTCAGCAAAATCGGATCGAAATCCGCGCACCAAGAACCTCGTTAGCTGTTGGTAATGTTGGTATTTTCCATCATGACTCACGCTTGATTCGATGATTGGGCCCACATCAGTGAAGATTTCCAGTGAGAATAACCAGTTTGAACCTGTCCGCTACCCGATCACACGCCAAATGAAGACCTGCAGATTTATTTCGTCTAATGGGCCGCGGGAGAAAAAACTGGTATTTCGACCGCACCAAGAATCTCCAATTTTGTCGGTGAATGAGACAGAGGAATGACTCTGATTCCCTTTTTGAATGAAGAGGTATTGTCCCTGTCGGCAAAGATTCAACGCTCAATGCCTGAAGACATCGACATCCATTGGGTAAATCTTTGTTTATCGCACTCCAATGAATTTGAAAACACTTTTTGGTCGAACTTACGTATTTTGACCCCCTGATCACGAATCTGTGGCGGCGGTCCCAAGTATTTTCGGAGATACGGCCCCATTTGGTAGTAGAAACACACGAAATTCACCCTACTTTGAACCAAAACACTATACACGCATATATTTACTTGTTTCAAAAAATTTACCCTTCTTCAAAACGTAAACAAAACCATCTTTTTTAATTGATTTGTATTTATGATGTTGGCAACGTGATTGTTTGGCTCATGGTAAGAAGTTGCAACATCATAAATAAAAATGACCAGAAAATCAGTGAAAAAATATGTTTTTCCGCAAATCGCTAGGAAATTTTGACATTCCTGTCAAAGTTTCTTGAAGAAAAAGTCAGGACTTCCTTACTATGAGGAAATGTCATTTCCTTACTGTAAGGAAATGATATTTCCGTACAGTTGTTAGTGTTCTACATAAATTATTGAAAACACATTGCTTATAAGGAATTAATTTATATTTTGAAAACATCAAGTCATTGCTGAATACATTTTCAAGATCAATTTGTTATTTTTACAGTAATTTGACAGTTAGTACAATATTATTGAACATTGGAGGAACACTGTTAGAACTATGAGAAACATTTTGAACATGCGGGGTGGTAGGGTTATTTTGTTGAATATTTTGTACTGTGAAAATTTTATTTGCCACCTCAACCTTATTGTTAAGCGATTCTTCGATATATCCTTCAGCAACGTTTGATGACTTCCATCCGCCATGCCTCTTTAAACTAGTTATGTCGGCACCAGAGTCAACCAATATTGTTGCAGAAGACCGACGAAAGCAGTGACCAGTGTATTCTGTCGGATTTACCAAGTTCAAATAAGTAGTAACTATTTTGGGCATTTTTCTAAATTGATGAATTCCTACCACTTGTCTACAACCCTTTACGCTTTGATATTTAAAGAAAAATCGGCCACTGTTCATATTTTCTGGTCTTAACGAAACATACTTTCGATAAACATTCAAGTAGATCTGATTAATTACAAATGATCTTGGTTTGTTGGTTTTCGAATCAGGTATGCTGATTAAAAGCTTAGATTCTAGGTCTTCTATATCGTGTACAGTCATTCGGACTAACTCATCCATTCTACAGGCCCCAGAAATACCAAATATTACAGCCACCTAAAAAATAAATGAAGGTACAATCTAAATAGAAATTAAAACCTTGTAAATTACCTTAATCATTAAATTTTCTTTATCTGGAGCTTCCTGGATACATTTTTCAATTTCTTCCTTCGTTAAAATCTTAGATTTCTTTGCCCTATAACCTTGAGCTTGCCGTTTCAATAAAGAACGAAGTTTTGAGTATGTAGATATATCTACATTGTGTTTAATTGCAAGGGTTGACTTCAGCATTGAATAATTGGCCCATAATGTTGAAGATTTCATCTTCAAACAAAGGTCTAGGAAGTATGCCATTACAACATTTTCTGAGAAAGAACTCGTATTTTTACTCATGCGATAATCCATAAAACGTCTGTATGCATTTTCGTACTTTTCTGTTGATTTCTTTGGCAATAATTCTAATGAAGCAGTATTCACTGCCTCAACCAGCTCTGGAGGAGTCTCAGGAATGGAAATTTCATCATCACTTATCATTTTACTTTCGAGAACACCAGCAATTAAATTTATAAGCGTCAAGTTTGACAATTCAACCTCAATACGTTTCCATAGTAGCCCAAGTAATTTTATTAGGAATTTCAAAGCACCATTTATTTGGGAATAAAATTATCGCGTTTTTTTTAAATCAATCAATATCTGTCGAATTTTAAACGATTTGCGGAAAAATAGTATGTTTACCTCGTAGGAAAAGCCACATTCCTGGACTCTGTGTTGCTAAGTCTCGGCTTGCGCCTCGACTTAGCAATCTTCACAGTCGCCCAGGAATGTTAAGCTTTTCCTACCCGGTAAACAATGTACTATTGTTTATGTTTTAAAGAAGGATGAATTTTTTTTTAAAATAGCAGTTTTTACTGCAAAAAAAGTGTTGGAAACAAATAAATGTAAGCGTGTGTGATGTTTTGGTTCAAAGAAGGGTGAATTTTGTGTGTTTTTAATAGCAGATTTGAGATGTCAAATGGTACATTTTTGAGACCGCCGCATTTTGACATCAGAGATTCATGATCAGCAGGCCAAAATACGTGAGTTCCAACACATTTTTTTTTTCAAATTCATTGCAGTGCGATAAACGAAGATTTACTGCTTCTGGTCATGAAGAAAGTGTGGAAAAATATGCGGATTTTTTTCTATACAGCTGTAATACGAAACTACTGGAAAATATATCAATATCTTAGAGAACATTGAAATATTTCATTCTCTGTAATCCAAAATGCATGATCTCAAGTTATTTTGAAAATCAATTTTACTTTTTTAAATTCCCGCCAAATTTGAGGTCACGTGATATAAGTTGTAATAGATTTTTTAATTGTCAGACATGCACAAACAAATCGCTATTAGAGTTTTTCAGAAATATCAATAATTTTTTTTCGACAAATTCAAAAGCAATTGACGTGTTCACAATAATTACCTCTTGTTTTTATCCCAATCCATCCTAGAAGGAAATAACTGATGAATTCGTAGCTGAATATGAAGAAAATCAGTAGAGAAGCAAAAAAAAAATCTCTGGAAGAAATGACCGCCAGAACAGATTCCTATAATAGATGCACTTAGTTATTCTAAGGTAAAATACAGGTTGAAAATAAATATAATTATTATTGCCTTTTTCCATTTTCCGAATTAGTTAGAGAACACGCATATCCTGTTATTTATACCCACTTATCAGAAAATACAGCACTGCACTTCTCATACCAGTCACTTTTCTTGGCATTTCTTGAACGAAAGTACAAGAATAATTAGCGACAAGACAAGTGGAACATAATTATTTTCAGATAATCGAATTGAATTTGCTGATGCCATAATAAAACTATACTTTCGATGATAATTCAATGCCTTCTGGAGAAATTCGTACTGGATTAGATCAAAAATTTCAACATTTTCGACCAATCAATATTTTGTATCGTTACTATAGCAACTACAACGATTTCCGAATTTGGAACGAATGTATGAAATTGGAAACTGAGCAACTTTTTTCTCTGGCATTTTTCGAAATTTCCATAAAAAAACTGATTTTTTGAGGATTATAGAAAAAAATTTCAAATTTGACAGGTTTAGAGTATAGCACATAAAAAAAGGAAAGATGCTGTATTTTCAATCACAAACTAACTGCGAAGCCAAATTTTCTTTATATCTATTAATAAAAAAAACTTCCATATGTCGCGAACTTTATGTGTGACACTGTATATAATTTATATCACTACTCTACAAAACAATATTGATTGATGCATTCTTTGGCATCATGATATCATGATGATATAAAAATATTCGCAAAATAGTTCAAATATTTCAACTCTATTGCGATATTTCTTTTCAGCGGAATTTTTTTGACGTTTATAGGTTGAATGACAGTCACATTTACCGATACGGATTTGGTGGCTAGTGGACCGGTAGCGGCTGACTATGAAAACTGTCAATTGTTAATGATAATCAAATTCGTGTTCTACGATTATTGAAATTGTACATCTTGATTAACGGAAGTCACAGTTGATATAATAGAAATAAGACTTGAACAGTCAACCTCGCCAAAGTTGTATTTTATTTTACTGTTTATACACAGCCGTACGGTTAACTAACCACTTGTATGCTTGCCTGGCGTCTAGACCAATGACAAACGAGGTCGAACATTCCCTATCTCTTACCGAATACCACTCTAGCTTCAATTAAAAACTGCAATTTTTTTCTCGAACATGAATATTTTCCATAAAATTCGTGTTGTTGAAAAAATTTCCAGTAATAATTGAAGCTCTAGTGATATTATAAGAGAAAAAATTCACTCGAATTTGAATGAAGTCGAAAACGCTAAATGATGAAACGAACCGTATTCAAAACATAGTTTTCCAATATTGCAATACCAAGTGGCACCCTGTACGTAGAGAATTATGTCTTCGAAGATGCATCTATTCTTAGTGATTTTCTTGGTATATGATTACATAAACTATCTATTCTATCATTACTTTGCTCAAGACACTTGATGAAAATAATGACCAAAAATTGAATAGCCCCCCCCCCCATCGAGCTTCATTAGGGTTCGTTTGTTTCCCTCGTTTATGCTCGAAATAATTTCGTGAAAAGAGAAAATAATTGCTTTCTGGACGTAAACATCAATTCCGAGAAAAACAAGTTGCAGCCGCAAATTATATCAGCCATGCCAATTAAAATGTGGGATGAGTTTTTCGAAAGGCACAATTTATCGAAACATTGTGATGTTTCAACAACTACTTTTCTTGAAATTGGGTCACTGAAACTGAGACAAGATCTGTATAGTAACGAAATCATCTTGGGTTGAGACGTCATCTTTTTTATTACAATTATTCAATGGGAATCCGTTAAAGTAAATAAATCAGGCGCCCCTAATATTGATTCAGTGACGAGCAATTTCCCGAATAGCTAGATTGTCATCGCGTATAACGAAAGATTACAATGAATGAACATCCAGTTCATTCATTTATTTATCAATTCATTCATGAAATCGTGAATGGTCATGTTTACACTCCTGTTTATTCAAGATTTATTCGGATGAGAACAGCGTACAGCAATATATCTTTCGTCCCGAATTTCCCTCATACTTTTACACCTTTTCCAGTTCAGAAAGCGTCAAGTTAATTTGAGAATTGTCACTTGTATTTCAGAAAGTACCTATCAATTGTATTTCAGAATAGTCAGTTGTATATCAGAAAACAGGGGTTTTTCGTGAACACCTCATTTTCCATTTCTCTCTGAGAAATTATGTAGCTGCTTACGAGATTGAGAGGACCATGTATAAAGTGAGCCGAAACAGAAAATTTGTAAACTACTTCTTTTCCATCAGTTATATTCAAAAACCATCAGAAAATATTGAATGTATTTCAGAACCAGGCATTTATATTTCAGAAACAGAATTTGGTCTCTTTCTACAAAGAAACCGATAAATAATAGAAAATGAATGATCATGTGCAAAATTAAAAAAAAAAATGAAATATTTCGAAAACAGCTACACTTGGGTAAAGGACATTATGTTATGCATGAAATATATCAAGAATTTTGCGTAAAATCAAAAAGATATATAGAGGGTCCCATTCAAAATAACGAAGTGGCGGTACATAATTGGAAGTGCTAAACTTTGCCTAATATACATTCTCAAGAATATTATGTTAGATGGATAGCCCCAAGATAGCCCCCATAAACATTAATTTATTACCAAATTTTCTGATTCGGCTCACTTTATACAAAGTACATCAGTTCATTTCCTCTCAATCTCGTTAGCAACTATACATAATTTCTCAGAGAGAAATGGAAAATAAGACCATAAAACACGGGGTGTTCACAATGAACCTCTGTTTTCTGAAATACAAGTGACTATTCTGAAATTCAAATGACGAATTCTGAAATTCAGTTGACTATTCTGAAATACAATTGACACTTTCTGAAATTAAAACGCTATTCTGAAATACAGTGACTATTTTGAAATCAACTTGACGCTTTCTGAAATACAACTGGATAAGTTGTTGTTTATGGAGATTATCCATCTAACATATTCTCAAGAATTCAGCACTGTTGTACCAGAAATGGACCGCCACTTCATTATTTTAAATGGGACCCTCTATGCATGATCATGTTTTTTGATTTCAAGCAAAATCCTCGATATATTTCATGCTCCATCTCCTTCCTACACCCAAGTGTAACTGTTTTCGAAATATTTCAAATTTTAAATTAAAGATTACGTATGCAGGTTTTTTTATTTTTGCACAAGATCATTTATTTTCTGTTCTGTATCGATTTATTCGTAGAAAAAGACCCAATTCTGTTTCTGAAATTCAAATCACGTTTACTGAAAAACATTTGATATTCTCTGAAAATCTGAAATACAAATGACGTATTCTGATGAAATTCATTTGATACTTTCTGGTACTGGTAATATTAGCACGGGTGCTGATACTGGCGCACTTTGCATTCTCATCTGACCACCCTGTACACTGACGAAAACTAAAATTTGTCATCGCCTTTTTTTTTCGAGTTATAAAAAAAGTTCGATTTCTAGACTTTTAGATACATGTGAATATAATGGTTGTTTATAAGGTTACGAAATAATAACTTTTACATTCTTCATACGCTTTTTCGAGTCGCATCAAGAAAAATTGCTGGGGCACTTTCGAGTTATGGCCTAAAGTTGTAGTTTTTCAAATTGGATTTGGATTGATTTTTTCCCTTGAAGTCTTCAACAGCGATTAGTTAATTTTGTATTAAGTTCGTAAAATGATGGCTTTTTAATGGCACATGAGAGTGTTGATTCTTCTCTCGAATGTGCCATTAATAATTGACTGTGTTAAAAATAAATCCTTCAAAAAGTAATATTTCATGTTTATTTTGTGAATCATTTTGACAGTGAATAAAAGTAAATATTACGCATCATTAAGGTCAGTTTCCAATGCAGCGTTTTTGCTTCTCACGTCGCGCGTCATGCACTCTGATTGGTGAAGCGGAATTTAGATAATATTGAAGCGAAAAAGTTCAATAATTTCAACTTTCTTGCGTCGCTGATCGCTGCTGGCATTAGTTAGGTTAGGTTATCTTGAGACTGAGTAAAATTATTGCTGTTATCCTGAATCATATTATTGAGGTTTTCAAATAATAGCAGTATTATTGTGGATTAGGCAGCATATAACCCAGCATAAAAGTATTTTACTCTGTCTTCTACGTTTTCCTAGGAAATAAACTAATGATTTTCTTCACTTTTGTTTCCTGCGGTCTCTAAAAAAGTGATCGAAGATGCGCCCTCCATTTTTTGTATCTCATATAGTTACCGAGTCACTCTATTCAAACATCAAAATGTTCCCACTCTGTGCATTGGAAAAACCCGACGATTTTCCACCAAACAAGGTGCGCCACCCTGTAAGTGCAATCTCGAGAAACCACGAACGCGAGCCGGCACTGAATTGTCGCCGATGCTTCACTCTCAGATATTATATATAAAAGATTAGAGGGTAGTTCTTATCACTCAGCGTCGAAGGTCCATCGCGAGAAAATGGTGAGTACCTCATTCGACTTTCTTGCTTCCGTCTTGCAATAGTTTTTTATTCACGAAAACTAATTGTTTATACAACAATGCTGACGAGAATTCTTCATTTTTTTTTTTCATTTTGAGCAAGAACCTCTTTTGAACCGATGAAGTTGAGATTTCCATGATGTGATGTTACGAAAAGTTATTTATTATGAAACAAAGTAAGTCATCATGATAAAACCGTGTATCCAGCATTTTTCAAAACGTTTGACAATCTTGCATGTTTGGATAGAAAACGTCTTTTTTCTATTTTGGTTATATAATGAAGTCATTGTGCAACGCAAATGCGTGTCCAAATAGCTTTTTTCGGCAACCGTCCGGAAAGTACGTACTTTCCAGACGATTTTTGTTTTGAGAAAGTGGCATTTTTCCGGCCTAGTCCGGGAAGTACGTACTTCCCGGACTAGGCCGGGAAGAATCACATCGTTGTTGTCATTGTAAATATGAAAATCTTGGTAGTATGGTTTTGATAAATGCAGTTGATCATTACCATAGCAGCAAAATAACGACTGACAGCTATCTGACATAAAATTAGCTAACATTCAAAAATTATCAGATGAAAACAATCAATGTGAAACGGAAACTTTACCTTCTTGTTCTGACTTCAACAAAAGGCACTTAAATATACCAAGCATTTCAAACAAATTGAATCCATTCAATATTAACAATTGTTCTAATTTTAATATAGATATTAATATAAATAAGAATTGAAATGTTCGAAATTTTGTTCTAATAAAGAAATGTGTTTCTTTGATTTGTTATTCTACACGGTTGCCGAAAAAATTGTGTACGCAACACGCCCGAAAACAGTTTTTTTGGACTCGCAGACTTCCAGGACTCGCTACGCTCGTCCTAGAATTTTGTTCACTCATCCAAAAAAACAGTATTTTCCGGACTTGTTACGTAAATTACTATAATTTCGATACGCACTTTTTATTATTCGGAGATTGGTACAATCGAACTGTCAAATGAAAGTCAGAAGAGTTAGGCCCAGTTTACTTTTAAGCGATTTGGATTTGGTGATATTAGCAGTGAAAAACTCATTGTTTTAATTGGTAAATTTCAATTCAGAGTGTTATTTGATTTAAATTGACCAATGAAAACAATAACAACATTGAATTTTTCACTGCTGGTATTGCAATAATCAAAATCGCTCAACTGTAAACTGGGCTTTACGCTTGTGCGTCAGATTTTAATTATTTCAATGTCATCATTGTTACCAATCGAAGATGTTTCTGTTATTTATCGATATTAGATCCATTTTTGTCTTCAAATCAATTCAAAATAGAAAGAATTGCATATGACACACGTTTTATAAGACACATTGTCGCACTTGTTCACTTGGAGCACTCCTTGCTTTGCTCGTCGTACTCCAAACAACGCATGCGACAAAATATCGTCTTATAAAACTTGTATCATAATAAACTATTGTATACTTTTTCTCTCAGATGAATTTCCCAATTCTTACGGAATTTCATTTTCAATCACGATTTTACCTCCTATGAACCGATGTAATTGACATGTAATCTAAAAGTTGTTGAATGGTTCAGCCAATATTCCTCTATAAACTTTCAAAAGTAATTGAAGGGTTCGAATTTAATATTTTCTTTGTTAGTGATTACGAAACAAAGCAAGTCACCATAAGGAAACTGTATATTCATAATTTTTCAGTAACTTTCAGCTGGAAACAGCAAATTTGAAGTACAAACACCTTTTGTATACTATATATTCGGTGCGAAATATTTCTCTCATGCATTTTCAATAAAATTTTACCTTTAACTAACATTTCCACTATACAGGGTCACTCACGGTCGATGGTACCTTAGACGTTTACGGAGACCGGGACGTAGGATTATTCTTAAAATTATCTTATTTTCATTGGGTAATCAGTTTTGTTCTATGGATCTAAAATACTTTCTGCGTTGCGTTCTATCAAAAGTAGCAACAACTTTGTTATTTCAAATGGAACACCCTGTATTTTATTTCATTTTTACATTCGTCCTGAAGGGCTGATTTCGTCGATCTCATACTTGGGGTATAGCGAGAAAGATTACAGAGATATAGGGTGTGAAAAATCGAGATTTTTCAAATTTAGGAATTTTTTGTGCCGAAACTATCCATTCTTGCTTAAAACGGCTTACATGGCCCTATCTCAACTTTCCATTTACTATCGATTGATATTTAATTGAAACAAATACGGGTGGTTCAAAATTTTGAGTTTTGCATCACCCTCTATTTGTTTCTATTAAATGTCAGTAGATAGTAAATGCAAAGTTAAGATAGGGATATGTAAGCCGTTTTGAGCAGAAATGATTAGTTTCGACAAAAAAATTCCTAAAGTTGAAAAATCTCGATTTTTCACACCCTATATCTCTGTAATCTTTCTCGATATACCCCAAGTATGATAGATCGACGAAATCAGCTCTTCAGGAAGAATCTAAAAATGAAATAAAATACAGGGTGTTCCATTTGAAATAACAAAGTTGTTGCTACTTTTTGATAGAAGCGACAACGCCGCAACGCTGAAAGTATTTTAGATCAATAGAACAAAACTGATTACCCAATAAGCCAAATTTTTAGAATAATCCTACGTCCCGTTCTCCGTAAACGTCTAAGGTACCATCGACCGTGAGTGACCCTGTATAATGTCGCACATATATACTAAAAGTTGTTGAAGAGTTTAGTTGATATTTCTTTTCTAACTTTGGAAAGATAACTTTTGTCATTGTTTGCGAAACAAACTGAATAAGAAGCATTTTTCTGTGCGTTTCTGTGGTTCTCAATAAACGAAAAGTAGTTGAAAGTTTGAATTATTATTTGTTAGTGGTTACGAAACAAAGCAAGTCATCATAAGGCAACCGTACATTCATGATTTTTCAGTATGATTCAGCTTGAACATGCAAGTTCGGAGTGAAAATTATTTTTACACTGTTTGTTGCACGAAATTAAATTTCAAATTTTTAACAAAAACATTTCTCTGCCCGCTATTTTATACCTTCAAAAAACTAATTCACAGAAAGTGAGGATATTGACTTCGATGGAAACTTTCTCATGCTGGCAGCACTGTTGAGATATAAAAATTATTCAAGTCTCGGAATCGAAAAATACACAACTGTTTTCTTACTACTATTCCTTTTTGATCATTGAAATCAAATGGTCGAATGATCATATTTGATCGAACCGGAAAATGGTTAACAATAGGTTGTCATTAAAATTTTTTAAGCAAAAACTTTCAGATATTTCTATAATAAAGATCTACATTTCTGTGCACAATGAGATGTAGAATACATAGTGGTCTAAAAATTATCTGCTATCCTTATCAGTCTCATTTTTTCTGGGCTGGATTTATCTAAAAAATTCCGAACCTTCCATTCGCGAGATGAACTTTGAATTCGAAGAATTGGAAATATCGATTTCTCAATCTTCCGTCAAAGCGATAAAGAAACCAAATGCGGCGTCATTTTCTCACTAACTAGGACAAAATAATGACCGAAATAGTTTTGTTTCGACACTAATTTCCGGACCTTTATGGACGAGTGAAGATTGTGATATCGATGACGCAAGTGAGATGATTTTTCATCTTAAATATCTTGAGGTAGAAACATCCTGAAGTTACACTAAAACGAGCAGGGCTGTCAAATTGACACCATTGAAAATACTGCTATAGTTATCTTAGTGATAGTAGGGGAGCCAAAGCGGGGGTTTTCGGGAGTTACTTATACAGTGTCACACATAAAGTTCGCGATGGAAGTTTTTTTTATTGATAGATACAAAGAAAATTCGACTCCGCAGTTAGTTTGTGCTTGAAAAATGAGTATAATACAGCATCTTTACTTTTTTCATGTGCTACTCTAAACCTGTCAAATTTGACTTTTTTTTCGAAAATCCTCAAAAAATCCGTTTTTTTTGTAAATTTTGAAAAATGACAGAGAAAAAAGTTGCTCAGTTTCCAATTTTATACATTTGTCCCAAATTTGGACTCTCTTCTGTCACTTCGACTTTTTTCAATTTTTTTTAATTTTTCGAATCTTTCGCTCTATCGATTCGAACGAAACATGATTCAAATTTCATAATTTTGATCAATATGAGACTTCAATATCATATCTTGCCCAGGAAATACCGACATTGACCTGTTACCAGAAAATAAAAAAATGCATCTCCAGAAATTCGTCTTTGTTGTTGCAAAGTTCATCTGGTTGAAATTGTCCCAAATATTATAGTTTGACATATTCCCGAACCAGTGAGTTAGTTGTCCATGTGAAACTTCCTAGTGGGTTATAGATTTCACCGCTTGTTAAATTCACCGCAACTATTTCTTCATTGCTTGGTTAGGCGTTTCACAGCATATTATTATTAATAATGATGAATGAATTGAATCGAAAAAATTCCACCAGACCTTGACAACAGAACAGCTGCACATCTCCAATTTTCTCTCACTATCAGAATCGAACTTAAATGACCCACAATCGTTTGTCCAGATATTGTACAGGGTCGGTAATCAACCTTCTGTGAGATGATTACTTCATGCATTTCGTTTTAATAATTATACAAATTTCAAATGCATATATAATTTTTTAAAAAAGTGTACAACCCTATTGGCAAAACTCAGGCAATGCGTAGAACATTAACAACTATGAAAAATATTCATTGCTGTCAATCACTAACTACGACGCATTGATTAGGACTGACGATGTCTGATATGAATAATTTTGATGTTGGTTAAGTCTTCTTTTTAGTTGATTGTTGCGGGAGATTTAGCTCTGGTTTCGACCCAGATTCTGAGCTATATGAAATTTCGCCCTGTGGAATTATCGGTTTAACTACCGCACTGGCCTTATCATACCAGCACACTTGAGATTGCCAGGCATTATTATCTACCTGTTGCGCTCTTCACATATTCAGCGTATTTTAAATAATGCTAGAACTCAGTGGCGTTTTCGTTTTTTTTTCGAAGCATGAATATTTTGGAAAAAATCGAGATGTCACCCATGCCAGGTTTATGCAGAAAAAAATTATTTTAGAGTAATTTAGAGAGCTAGGAAGTGCAAAAAATGTTAATTGACAAGTTCAGCCAGCGTTGAGAGAGAAGAAAATATGTCTACCCTAGTGTTGTCTTTGTCATCAAGATTGCAACTTAAAATGATGAAAATGTTATGATTGGGACGTAAAAAAAGATAAGAAGACTAATACCACAATTATAATCTGTTTGGAATTATTCCATGATCATTGTAAGTATTCAATGCTCACAAAATATTCGAAATGATAGGAATAACGAAAATACTACAAGAAAAACAAACCAACTATATACAAGCCTTCTTCTTTTTTAGTCCCAATCATAGCATTTTTATTATTTTAAGTTGCAATCTTGATGACAAAGACAATCGCTGGCTGAACTTGTCAATTGAAGACCTAGTAAAAGTGATGCAATTCTTGTTTTCAATGTTTGTGATACTTTCAGTGTTTTAATTTCTGTGAAACTCCTCAATAATATTTACAATCATCTCATTTATCTAAACATAGTGATTCATTGAGAATGGGCAATCTCCGAACTGCAGATAGTAAACAAAAAAATATTAAGATTCAGGCTCATAAAAATGTTGCTGGGTCTTTGAATGAGGAATTTGTGATTTTTCAATAACTTTATAGTTATAACAGCATGAAAATAAACAGTCGTACCTAGTTTTATGTTTTCTGGCAAAGGAATTTCATTGCATGAAAATTTCATCAGTAAAACACAAATTGAAAAAGGGTACCTTTTTCATTAAAAACTGAACGAGCTTTCAGATTTTCAACTTATTTCAATCATTATTCAATGAAAAAAATCTGTAGTTCTTATGTCAGACAAGTATAGTGCCAAATTTCCTGTTCATGCTGTCAATTCAGTTGTCAGACACTGATTTATTTATATTTTTCCTTACCCTATATTTTGGTATAAAAAACAAATTATCCTTGATTTTCCAAGTAGATTTACACCCTGTGAAATCTTCAAATGGAAAAATGTATGTAAGAGTTTGTATTTATTTATTGATTGTGAAATGATTCGGCGGATGCCAGAAAGGAACGAACCAATCACGCATTATGTGTTGAATGGTTTCCACATAAATAGGAAATGTTCAATTTTACGAATGGAAAAAATCAGGGGATTCACAAATCAAATTGTGTACATAACATGAAGCCCAAGAAAATCAAATAACATGATAGAATCGCTTGAAAGTTGGACATTTAGGTGGGTGTTTTAGATTTAAAAACAAGTCCTCTCGTTCTGATATTTTCTGTGAAATTAGTTTTTTTCCTACTGATAACGATTTCATCATACGTCTTAACATTCTAACTAGTCAATTGGATGATATAGACAAGAATACTCTCAAGAAGAAGGCGGAAATGTACTATCACCGGCAAAGCTGTTGACGGGACAAGAAATCTCCTGATATAAAATCTTCTTCATTGTTCAATGATCAATATTAATTTGCTATTATACATTTTCTGATTTCAGGTGTAACATTTGATATGTCAGTTTTTCAAAATGACCGTCTTCGCCAATGAAGTGGCTAGGCATTTGACATTTTGTTAAAGTTTCTGAATTCTGCTAGATCGTATTCTCTAGCAGAGAAAATGTTTTTTGAAACGAACACCATTCCATTTTATTTTTGAATTCTCATTACGAAATAATATGATGAATGCTCGCCAGATAACTCAAGTTTATCAATGTGATTTATGAGTAGAAAACGTCATGCAATTTTATTAACAAAGCACGCTGAGGGTGATAATGTCAAAGTTTATGAAAAATACAATTACGGATTATCTCGTATTGTCAGGACTTTTTGTTTCTCGATCTCGTGATGTACAGGGCGCTCTCTGTACAGGGTCACTCACGGTCGATGGTACCTTAGACGTTTACGGAGAACGGGACGTAGGATTATTCTGAAAATTTGGTTTATTGGGTAATCAGTTTTGTTCTATCGATCTTAAATACTTTCAGCGTTGCGGCGTTGCAGCTTCTATCAAAAAGTAGCAACAACTTTGTTATTCAAATGGAACACCCTGTATTTTATTTCATTTTTAGATTCTTCCTGAAGAGCTGATTTCGTCGATCTATCATACTTGGGGTATAGCGAGAAAGATTACAGAGATATAGGGTGTGAAAAATCGAGATTTTTCAACTTTAGGAATTGTTTGTGCCGAAACTATCCATTCTTGCTCAAAACGGCTTACATGTCCCTATCTCAACTTTCCATTTACTATCGATTGATATTTAGTTGAAACAAATACGGGTGGTTCAAAATTTTGAGTTTTGCATCACCCTCTATTTGTTTCTATTAAATGTCAGTAGATAGTAAATGAAAAGTTAAGATAGGGACATGTAAGCCGTTTTGAGCAGAAATGATTAGTTTCAACACAAAAAATTCCCAAAGTTGAAAAATCTCGATTTTTCACACCCTATATCTCTGTAATATTTCGCGCTATGATAGATCGACGAATTAATTAATTTTTTATGATAGGTGTCTTTTACTTCTTTTACTTCTTTTGAAGAGGGAGTTTTTCCTCATGAACTGAAGGTTTCAATTGTTTCTCCTATTTTAAAAAAGGGTGATGCTGAAATGATGTCGAATTACCGACCAATTTCAATATCACCAGTTTTGTCAAAAATATTTGAGTACGCCATGCTGAAGGAGATGTTGAAATTTTTGGAAATTCATGAAGTGATTACTGATCATCAACATGGTTTTCGAGCAACATTTTCAACTTCAACAGCATTGGAATCTTTTTATAATGAAGTATTGAATTTGGTCAACCAGGGCGAAAGTCCGATTGGGATATTTTGTGACCTCAGTCGGGCTTTCGACTGTGTTCAACATAGTATTTTGAAAGAAATATGGTATGAGGGGAAAAGCGTATGAATGGTTATCCTCGTACCTTAATAACAGGTTACAATCAGTCAAAATTGTTGACAAAGGAATGACATACATGTCTGATCTTATGGTAAATTCACAAGGAGTTCCACAGGGATCCATACTTGGACCTTTGTTGTTTATCTTATATATAAATGAGTTACCTTCTGTTATACCAGAGTCATTTACCACTCTTTATGCAGATGATTCAACATTTTTGTTTAGTGACAAAGACCCAAACATTTTGAAGGCTAAAATCATGAATGCTTTATCAAAATTTTCTGCCTGGTCTAGTGATCAATCCTTGTTATTTAATACAACTAAAACCAATTTCATTTCATTTCATCCTCGCCAAAAAACTTTTTCACCTGACTTTGATGTATTGGTTAACAACTCAAAAATAACCAGAACAGAAAATGTTAAATTTCTGGGAGTATTGTTTGATTCAGATTTGTCTTTTAGGACTCACTGTTCGAATTTATCGAAGATATTAAATTCTAAATGTTTTCAAATTAGAAATTTAAAGAAGACACTTAATGTTAATCACATTCGTTTACTTTATTTTAGTGAAATACAGTCTAGGATTGGTTATGGAATTTGTATTTGGGGCAGTTCCCCTCACGCCAAAGATGTTTTTTTTGTCACAGAAAAGAGTTCTAAGGTGTATTTCAAACATCTCATTTGTAGACTCCTGTCGACCTGTTTTTATCAACATGAGAATTTTGACTGTTTATGGCCTCTATATATTGGCTTTGATCACATCAGTTCATAGAAATAAAAACGATTACTTGCGGAATAGTGATATTCATGCTCATGACACAAGAAATAAATCAGATTTCTCTATACCTTTCCAGCGTATAGAAATCTGTAAGAAATCACCTATGGTAATGGGAACTAAACTTTATAATAGTCTCCCACAATGTTTCAAAGATATTGCCTTGTTGCATAAATTTAAAGAGAAAACTAAAAATTATCTCATTGACATGTGTCCATATTCGGTTGGAGAATATTTCGAAAATACTCGTTGAATTGATGTTTGTCTAAACTGCAATATATACTTTGTTTTATCTCAATTTTAGATGTGCCTACCCGTGCGTCTCATTTTTTTTATTTACTACTTTTTGTATATTCACGCTATTGTATTAGTTATTTCAAGGTAAATGTTCTAGTTTTAGCTAGTTTTTTTTAATTTCAATTCGTTTGTATTTGACCTGTCTTATGTCATTATTTGATATATTAAATTTCAAGCATTTGGTGTTTTTTATGATTTTATGTTTCAGAATCGTTCTACTTCACCACATTCGTGTCATTTTTCACTACTAAGATCGGAATTAACACCACCTAACAATTGTGAAATGTATAATAAAAAGGACAAAACTTTGATATTCGGGTGTTGTATTCGTCGGAGTCTGCTCTGAAATCTATTTGATTGAAATTACACCCAATTTTTTTTTATACTGTGTAGATAAAGATACCATGCGTGCTGTTGAAAACAATTTTGTGAGTTTTGAAATACAATATGTATCATAATAAAACATTGAAAGCCACATGACAAAAAAGTAGTTTTGATAGTACCTCTTTGAATATCTTAATTGGTACCTACCAGTTCGCTCTCCCAGCTCTAAATTACCAGGTTGTTGGTTCTGAAATTCACTGGTTTATATTAAGCAATAAATTAAAATCCGAACAGGCAGGCACTTACCGTGATGAACAACTGTTATTTATGTGTCGGTTCATTAAAGACACGTAAAACTTATACCGGTATAATTAGATAGTGCCCACTTTTGATTGCTCTTTTTTTCGTTTGGCCTCACCCGATGATGGGCGTGAATGGCGAATTAATTTTCACCTCGTATACATAGAGGGTCGTGTCAGAGATGGATTGATGACATTTGATGGTTACGAAGACCAAGCAGAAGAATACTTTCTTGAAAAAAAAATTGATTCCCTATGATCTTGATAATTTTTTGTGTCCTCCAATGAGAATGTCCTAAATTGACAACATCTGGATTTAATGGATGTAATATCCCTATAACTTTCAAATACGAGTCATTCGAGAGATTTGTCAGCGAAACAGTTCATTGAAATCAACAATAATGTCAAAACATATCCATGAAGTGGAAATTATTTATTTTACAAATGACATTCGAAAAGCGTCAATTATAATTCAGATTAGTAAATTGAAAATCAGTAAACGTCATTTTTTGTCATCCAAAATGCGTAATTTGTAATTAATAAAGCTTCACTCGTTATTGAAATTTGACAATTGAAAGTCAGAATGCGTCATTTGTGATTCATTATTTAGAAAACGTTATTTGCAATTCAGAAAGCATCATTCGTGATTGGAAATTGACAATTGAAAGTCAGAATGTGTCATTGTAGTGCAGAAAGCGTAATTTTTAATTGAAATTAGTCCATTGAAAATAAAAAAACGTCATTTGTGATTAGAAAAGAATAATGTATAATTCAGAAGACGTCATATATCTAATTCAAAAAGCGTCATCTATATAATTGTAATATTCAGAGCAGTCCTAGTTAACTCCCTAATACGTTCCTGGGAACTGACAAATTGGTGTTCTTGAAAACCGGCAATTGAGCATACAAAGTTGCAAGAACGATGAATTAATAAAAAAACTTTGGGATTATGAAAGCTGACAGATATGTTAATACACGAATGTAGTTGGATATGAAATATCAAGAAGAATTCAATCTATGCTGACGATGATGAATTTCTGCATGAATAATATACGTTATACTCTCATACAGGGTGTGTGCTGAGCATAATTACTGTAAAGGACTTTAACCAGTTTAAAAAATATTCACTTGGTTTGTTTGTTGAATTGTCGGTTTATGGAAATTGAATTTCGCTATAAGTATATGCAGTTTTTATGTTCTGTTTGTAATTGACTTTCCTAAGTATTTTCCAGAGCTGTTATACTCATAGTTCAAATGCCATTAGAACACCCTGTATTTTTTCGATCCACATGATGCGGTATACAAAACGAATTTTTCATTCCTCTAAGTCTGCCTTTACCTTTCGGCATGATGAAATCCGGACTTACTATAATAGCTTATTAAGTGAAATACAGTGGCGTACTTATTTTATTTCCATAAACGTTAATATTCAGTAAATTAGGCAAAAATATATTTTATAAGATTGAGACACCCTGTATATTTAATATAATTCTATAAGGATTTTTTTAAGCTCATCAAACTTGTATAATTATAAACATTTCTTGTCGCTTTTAATGCCGATAGGTTTAAAAGTGGCCAAGATACGGGATGTGTTCGAAAAGTGGAACATTTCAATCTCGCCCTGTATCTCATAAACAGGGAGGGCTACGAAAGTTCTGTTCTCAACAATGTTCGTTTCACAAAAACGAAAGGCATTAATGTGAAAACCAAATTTTCAACATTCCCCTGAAATAATTTGAAAACATCAATAAAAAAAAAGTTTTAAGAAAAAAGTGCCAAGTATTATAATAGAAGGAATTCGATTTTCAAAAAGAATATACAAAAATATATAGGGTGGTCCAAAAAGAAAATTACAAGTTAATGTCATATTCATAACTTCAAAATCAGTTTTTACATAAAAAAACAAGATACACCACTGGATCCCCTGCTCTGATAAATGATAAATATTTTTATTCTATCATGATCCCATTTTCCATAAGTTTATTTCCGTGAAATATGTGGTTAACATCATTCATTTGAATTCTATGTCTATGCCATACTGTGGTTGACTTTTGACTTTCTGTCTGGTCTGACTTCATATGTCATATTCTGTCATATGTTTAACAAGATGTCGCATATCAGCACAAAAATGAAAATGTGTAGCTGAAAGTGCCTAATTTTATGGATATTTGACCAAATTATTTAAATTAACAATGTAGTTTGTATTTCCCAATTTTCGTTTTCATATATAAAAATAGTTGTTCTTTTTTTTCCATGTAGGTAAGTAATTACTTAACCTCTAAGATGCCATGTGTCTACTAGGTACTTTCTATTTTAGAATGTTTTGAATTCAGCTGATGATGGACCTATATAGGTCCGAAACATGTTCTGTATGAACTATAATAAATAATTGTGGGGACGACTTTGAGTTTTCTTCCCAGTATTGAAAATCTGCTACTCCACTTTGAGGTACCAATGGACTTCTACTTTGGATCTTATAAGAATGCCTGAGGAATATTTCACAACAAAAACAATAAATAATCATAAATAAATAAGTTACGAGAGAGGGTTGAAAATACACAAAATTCAAAACCACCTTGTATCTTTTAAACTGTTCCAGATATCGATGTGCAGTTTTCAGCATTCGATTTTCCACGATAATCGAGCTCGTAACAAGTATACAGGGTCACTCACGGTCGATGGTACCTTAGACGTTTACGAAGAACGGGACGTAGGATTATTCTTAAAATTATCTTATTTTCATTGGGTAATCAGTTTTGTTCTATCGATCTAAAATACTTTCAGCGTTGCGGCGTTTCCGCTTCTATCAAAAAGTAGCAACAACTTTGTTATTTCGAATGGAACACCCTGTATTTTATTTCATTTTTAGATTCTTCCTGAAGAGCTGATTTCGTCGATCTATCATACTTGGGGTATAGCGAGAAAGATTACAGAGATATAGGGTGTGAAAAATCGAGATTTTTCAACTTTAGGAATTTTTTGTGTCGAAACTAATCATTTCTGCTCAAAACGGCTTACATGTCCCTATCTTAACTTTGCATTTACTATCTACTGACATTTAATAGAAACAAATAGAGGGTGATGCAAAACTCAAAAATTTGAACCACCCGTATTTGTTTCAATTGAATATCAATCGATAGTAAATGGAAAGTTGAGATAGGGACATGTAAGCCGTTTTGAGCAAGAATGGATAGTTTCGATACAAAAAATTCCTAAATTTGAAAAATCTCGATTTTTCACACCCTATATCTCTTTATTCTTTCTTGATATACCCCAAGTATAATACATCGACGAAATCAGCTCTTCAGGAAGAATCTAAAAATGAAATAAAATACAGGGTGTTTCATTCGAAATAACAAAGTTGTTGCTACTTTTTGATAGAAGCGGCAACGCCGCAACGCTGAAAGTATTTTAGATCGATAGAACAAAACTGATTACCCAATAAACCAAATTTTCAGAATAATCCTACGTCCCGTTCTCCGTAAACGTCTAAGGTACCATCGACCGTGAGTGACCCTGTATAGCTTATTTTTTCCAACCCCTTCAGAAATCGGTATCCAATTTGGACCACCCTGTACCTGCATTGGTAAATATCAGTGTCTTGTAATTTAGACCAAAGTGAAAACTATGTAGTTCTTCCTTAAAAAAACAACCACCCCATCTTCTCCGTTCCAATTTTCGGAATATTAGAGCGACTCAAACGTTCGTCACCATCGAACACCCTGTATGCGTGCTTCCGGGCATGGAAAAATCCTAGATCTTTCGCAGAACCCATCCACCGAGACGCTGTATCTGATCTTTTCTCGGAATTGCGTCCGGCACAACCTCAAAAATCACTACGACAAAATATCTTCTACACACGAAATATTTGTCCATCCAAGCGGTTTAAAGCTAATAAAGCTCGCCCTCTGATTGGCCGGAAAGGTAGGTGTGTGCTCAGAGATAGTATAAATACTTGTGAATGAGACCTAGTCGAGCGTGCCTTCGTGTAATCGCTATACAGGTAGTTCAGTGATATTTGGCTTTGGAGGCTGACGCAACGTTTTCCAGATTTTCGTTTTTTTTTTTATTGGTCCGTCGGTTTTCGAACTGAGTGCCTTTTGATTAGCAGAGACTTGTTATAACACCCGAACGTTGTTTTTCAACAGTGCTTGCTGTGCTGTATATCCAAGATGGTAAGTGCAAATGCACACTAAGCACGTTGAAGTGTTTGTTTTTTCTTTCTATGGTATCTTTGAGCCGATTTTTTTAATTGATGAATGTCCGAGAAGCGAAATGTTCGAACTGAGCATGCCCAGTTGGGATTCTTGATAAAATTTAACTGAAAATTCCTAAAAACGACTGAAAATGCATAGAGAATATAAAATAATTATTCAATTCCATGTTAGAGCTAGAGTTGGCAAATTAGAAATAAACCAAAAAAATCTGATTTCATCAATTGAATCTGTATGAATTTTCAACTTTGAAAACATTTAACTCCGAGTGTGAGTTTTGAGCCAGATAACGAAACACGAAATTCCAAGTTCGAATTAAAAAAAGTTTTATCTGTCAAGTCGGAAAATTAGATTTCCAGTTCAAACTACGTATTTCCAACTGCAACCTTAAACTTTTCAGACTGAGAAAGAAGTATAGGCAACTCAGAGTTTGAATCGAAAAAATAGAATTCCGAATTTTGAGTTGAAAATATCAAGTTTTCTATTATTAAACAATTGAAATCTCAGTTCGAATGAATGATTTTCAACTTCAAATAACTGTGATTTTCAGACTTTGAATCGGAATATAGTTAGAATTTGAAGTTGGTTTGAATATTTATTTAGATATTTTCATTCATTGCTCTATTCTAAGTGATAAGAGATTGAATGGGAAAAGGTAACTATTTGGTCTACGCTATAATAAACAGGAACACCATCATTTATGGTATTTGAAAACCAACGAAAAATGAGAAATCCTAAGAAGTTTGAAAATGGTGGACAACGAGCATAAAACAACCACTTTCCTGGCTGATGCCACGGAGAATCATTGACTCAGTTGATTTCGGCTCTTTGTCCTCCTTTTTTGAAACATTTCAGATGGTTTTTGGTGAACTGGTATTAAGTCAATTCGTTGCTTATCGTTTGTGTTAAGAAATAGGACATAGTAAAGTCGGGAATAATTGTGCAATTTTTCATTATCAAGCCAGATATTGGCATAATTGCCGAGATAATTTCACCGAAATAGCTTTTTTTAGCTAGATATTTGAATTTCTATAAGATCCACACAGCCGAAATTAATCCGCGATTACATCTCATCATGAATCACCGACTTTAAAGATCGGACTTTGGACCGATCGGCTCAGACTTATCAGATCAGCCGGGATTTTTGAAACAAATATCTGATATCGGAATACCTGAACGTAGTAACGAAAAAATCGAGATAACGCGACTTCCGAGATTATCTGTCGTTCCGAGAAGTCGAGAACCCCGTACAATAAAAACGTCAGGCGATTTCTCGGAAATTGACACACGAGTCGAGTGAACTCGAACAGAATGACGCAACATCGATGGGTTTTTCGTTGGGTTCGGTTCTGGATCGAATCACTGGAATCGTGCTTATAAACTCAAAAATATTGAGCAGGGTTCACAGGAAATATAGGTTATACAAGCGGCAAGCGCAAGTATGGAAAAAAGTCTGCCCTAACTTTTCCAGTGATAAATTAACTCCTGTATAAAATGTGTCATTTAAAGATGACTGTTTTGTCAGTTTGACAGCGATAAATAGGTGCATCGTTTTTTATCACCGATAAATCAACTCCTCCATAGAAAACACCATTTGACGATGACGTGAGTCATTTTGACATCGATAAAAAAGGTGCATCCTTTTTTATCGCTGTAAAAATGCCTGTTCCTCGAAACCTTCTCCATCTAGTATGCGCCCGTCACTTCAATTTCTGTCGTGTCAAGTTTGATTGTTGGGTATTATTCACACGAAAAATCGCAGGATGAGCCGTTTTGGGGAAATTTCGTCTGTAGAAATCACAAATAATATAAAAAAATCAATTCCGCAAACTACAAGAAACACGAAATCGTCGATTTGGAGACAATTCATGGAGTTTTGTAAAGCCAGAAATTACGAATTGGGAGAAGAAACACCGGTACAACATATAGCAGATATATTGAAAGACTGGGCTTATAACATGAAAAAGCGAAATGGAGAAGATTACAAGGAATATGCTCTGAAAACAATCTGGAATTCGACTGCAAAGATGATTCAAGAAAAATATTTCAGTGAGTACAATATTAAAGTTGATCCTTTTGCCGATATAACTTTCAAAGAAGCTCGTGATGCGAGAAATAGTAAACGGAAAGAATTGCAAGCTATTCCGGATAAAAGAAAGTTAGGTTCTGTTGCAATAGATAAGAAAGATATTATAAAAATGGCAAAACTATGGAATATAAATGAACCAGATGGATTGCAAAGAAGATTTTTTCATATAGCTTCTTATGAATTAGCTTGGAGGGGAGGAGAAGCTGTAAACTGTAGAATATACTATTTCAAAGAAGAGAAAAATCAAGATGGAACTCCTACAGGAAGAATAGAATATAATACAATATTTTCCAAGACGGCACAAGGTGGGTCAAAAAGATTGGCAGACAGCAAATGGATAACAAAAAATTATATTGATGAAAATATATGTCCAGTGAGATTATTAAAACTACTCTTAGAAAGAAGAAATGGAAACATAACGTCTGAACGACTTTTTTTAACTCCAAACCCTTTTTGGAAGCTCGAAAATTCTAAAGGATGGTTTAAAAATGTTCCACTGGGAATTAACATGATTTCTTCTTGGACCAAAATTTCAGCAACGAAAATTGGCCTCGACACCACAAATAATAAAATAACCAATCATTCAAACCGTGCTAGTACAGTTACACAGTTAGCCAAAGCAGGAATAAGTGACCAACAGCTTATAAAAATAACTGGACATTCTTCGTCGGCATCGATCAAACCCTATCTACAAATTGACCCTGAACATCACGAAAATCTTGTTAGTAACTTGCGATCTTCGGATATAAAGAAGTGTTCGAACGAATATTCGACATGTGTCGAAACCATCAGAGAAGAAAATATCGAAATTTCGACACCGAACCAAAACATTTTCAAAAATTGTATTTTTAATAACTGCTCCTTTAAATAGTTATTTCAATAAAGTTAATTATAATTACTGTTCATTTATATATTGTCGTTGATTTATCTTGCCAAAAAACACTCGAACTTTTTTTTATTGGATAAATTTCTTTACTAACTCAAAAATTTTCCATCAGTAATTTCACTCGAAAATCTGACATTAGACAAAATTTTTTCATGTCAGTTTTTCTCGTAAAATTACTGATTGGCAAATTTTATTCGTTAGAAAGAGAAATTTATCCGATAAAAAAAAAGCTCTTGTGTTTTTACTGTTGATAAAAATGCTTGTTCCTTTTAAGCGTCTACATCTAGTATGCTTACGTTACTTTAATGTCTGCCCTGTCAGTTATTTAGGTATTGTTGGTAATTGTAATTGATACTGAAACATTACAATATGAGTCGTTTTGGGAAAGTTTCGACCCAACAAATAACAAAAAATATAGAAAAAGCAATCCCGCAATCCAGAAAAAATACTAAAGCGTCAATATGAAGACAATTTTTGGAGTTTTGTCAAGTACGAAATTACGAACTGTCGAAAATAACTCTGTTACAAAAAGTTGCAGATATATTAAAGGATTGGGCCTATAATATGAAAAAAAGGAATGGAGAATATTCAACTGCGAAGGAAAATATTTCAATGAATACAATATTAAATTTGATCCTTTTGCCGACATAACTTTTAACGGGACACTCATCATCATCTTCTATTAAACCCTATATCCAAATTGATCCTGAACATCACGAAAATCTTATTAGTTCCTTACGAGCATCGAGTGAGAAAAATCAAAATGAATATTCTACATTTGTGTGAATACCAGAGAAGAAAATTTTGAAATTAGTACACCAAATCAAACAATTTATAAGAATTTTGTATTTAATAACTGTTCATTTAAATAATTTAATTGTATCAATAAAGATAATTATTGTTCTTGTTCATTCATATATTCGGTCTTTAATTTATCTTGCCAAAAAACACTCGAGCTTTTCTTTTGGGGATAAATTTCTTTTTAACTCAAAAATTTTCAGTAATCAGTAATTTTGATCTCGCGATTTTTTCATGTCAGTTTCTCTCGTAAAATTACTGATTGGCAAATTTATTTCGTTACGAATAGAAATTTATCCGATAAAAAAAGCTCTTGTGTTTTTACTGTTGACAAAACTGTCCATTTTTCTCAAACTTGCGTTGTCAGAAAATAATCTTATTTGTGGAAATGTCGCGATTTGGAGAGTCTTCGAGTGGAGAAATTGAAAAAGCCATCAATGATAATGTGCCTCGCAATACTGTGAATTCAATTACGTCTATTTGGCGACAATTTGCGATGTTTTGTTTGGAAAAAAAATATGAACTCATTGCAGAAACTTCCACTGAAGATTTAGCTTCTTTTTTATGTGACTGGGCACTGCACTTATCATGCGATGAATATTTTGATGAAAATTCTTGTTGGTACTCTAGTTTTCGAGATAATCGATGCCAAAGTTCGAAATTCCACCTTCTTTTACTGATATCTATCTTTTTTTTTTGACATGTATTGAAGGGAGAAAAAACATATCACTGACTCGTATTGCCATAAGGCAGCTATGAATCCACCTTTATTCGTTCAAGATTCGCACAGAGGTTTTCAAAATGGCCGTTGTTTATGTATCCTAGTTGGTAAAATAATAGTAAAATTACGGAAAACTTACATATTTATGATGTTTTTTATAGACAGAAATCGAAATTAACCATGGTAAATGCATGAAATATGTCCTGGGATCTAAGAAGATACAATACTTGCCCAAAACTTGCCATACAAAGAAGGTGGAATTTCGAACTTTGGCATCGATTATCTCGAAAACTAGATATATGATCACGATAATATTATGAAATTCGTGTTTTTCAGGTCAAAATTCGTAAGTACCAACAAAAATTTTCATCAAAATATTCATCGCATCATAAGTGCACATTACCAGAATTTTTAATCCAGTTCAAGAAAACGAGAAATGCACGCGACACAAAATGCAAAATTTTACAAGCAATTCCAGAAAAAAGGAAGGTGAATTCTAATGCTCTCAAAAAACAAGACATTTTTGAAATGGCACTGTCCTGGAGTAAAGAAGAACCTGTAGGCCTGCAAAGAAAATGTGATCACATTGCTGCCTATGAAATGGCTTGGATAGGTGTAAAAGCAGCAAATTGTAAGGTAGTCGATCTTGATATCGAGACAGACAACCGTAGAAGAGAGACCGGAAGAGTTGAATATAACCCAGTGATTTCGAAGACAGCCCAAGGGGGAAATTAGAAGTTGGCCGACAGTAAATGATTGGTAGCAAACACTGAAGAAGATTGTGTATGTCCAGTAAGATTGTTTAAACAAATTATGGGAAAACAGGGAAACCATATCACATGTGAAAAGTTTTTTTTAACTTCAAATCCTTTCCGGCAAGAAACAAATTCGAAAGGATGGTATAAGAATTCTCCAATTGGGATAAATAAAATAAAAATATTAGACTTGGTGTCAAGCTGGTGAAAATTACGAACCATTCTAATCGACTGAATTGTCCAAGGGTGGTATAGGTGAACAAAAACTTGTGAAAATAAAAATTGCGTATGCTGGCCAAATTCTTCTTCATTTCTTAACAGGATCAATATGTATCGATTTCTTCATAGAACAAGACCCAATTCAGCAGAATTCTGACACAAATTGGATTATAATTACACAGCAAAATATAAATATTGTAATAATTCTGCGAAGAATTAATACATACATAATGAAATATAAATGGACGAAAAAATAAAAAAAAATTCAGAGACATGCTGAGCAGAATCTGCTGTACATTCCCCTCTAAAAATTTAGCATCACATGAACATTGTCCAGACTTGTTTCGACAGGTAGACCGCGCCACGTGTCTGTAGCTCTGTCTGAGGCCTCTGATCTGAGCTAGGATTTCACAATCTGCCGCAAGCAACAAGCAGACACGAGAGCAACTGACTTTGTAGTTTGTCCCCACCAACTATCATTACGCACCAATCTTCACGTAGACTTTAAGGCAGCGGCCATTTCAAATTTGACCGGCAAGTCACACACACTGTGTCAAAATTTTGTAAACGCGTGCTGTGATAGAACCCACGTAGCTATTTTTTTTTATTTTTTTTTCTTGTTAAAGGTTACTTCAAAAAATAACAAAATGGTGAGTCCAACTTACTGAATTATTTTTTTCGCGGTTCAATTTCTTCTCATGCGAGTTTTCAAAACATTTTTTTCTGCTTCATTTTGAGAAACGAAGCTGGCAAAAATAACCTCATAGTTTGTTCCAAATGAATAGCACACATTTCTTCTAGAAACATCAAGATCAAATTTTTATCAGAGATGAAATATTCTTGATCCTGAGGTATATTTGAACATACAATTTTTGCGTAATAATTTCCAAAGTGATAAATGAATTGTGGTGGTATAGCAGAGCTTGCTTCAGAATATGTTCTCCTACAGGGTGTCTCGTTTAAAACTTTTGAACAGTGCTACTCATACAAAAATGCTTTAGTCAATTCAGTCTTTCTGTCAATTTTATTTGATGCACAACTTTCTGCGAGATTTTCTGCTTCTATAAAATTTTGTCACGATCACAAATTCTCAAAACACATACATGTATAACATTTTGCATTTTGATTATGTGGGAGTTGAAATATTCATCATCCAATCTTATCAATAATCCTATAAAGAAGATAGATTAAACGGATGGTGCAATAAAGCTCAAGAAAAATTCTTATACAGGGTGTTTCATTTATTGAAACGTTGTGCTATTCGGTTGCATTGGATTTTTGGGTTCCTCAAGTTTTGCGATGCCATATTATGTTCATAGGCGTTCCCCCTACATTTTTTGAAAATTTTTGAGACTTCTCCTTCGTTATTTAAACTCATATAGCCTAGCATATAACTCTGACTTGTCCGGAAATTGTACGCAAAAAATGAGGTTTATTTGAAAACATCATATTTCCAAAAGTACCTATAACATTTTTTATAGTCGACTTTGGAATGCTTAGTACGGCATGTTCTTTTTCACCTTTGGTACAAATCAGACTTGAATCCCCTAAAGCCAAAGAGCATTATTTTATTATCATTATTTTCAAATAGACCACTAATAATAACTTCCTTATCAGTGATATTTCGAAAAAAATGTAATAGGACCTCTTGGCAATATTTTTTTCAAATTTCGGACACCCTGTAGAGAAAACGGAAGTCCAGTTATTTATTGCAAATATAAATAAGATTTATAGCTTCGCAAAAAGCAGTATCTATCTGAAACAAATGAAACATTTCACAAATACATCATTGATGTCGACGTAGAACTCTATTGTTTAGAGTAAAACAAAATGAGTTCTTGAACAGGCCAGATTGGTTATGGAATATTTCATTTTTTCCAATACTAAAATTGCTTCTTTCCAGATATTTCTTTCTCAGTCATAAAAGTTGTTATGTACCTACAGCCAATACCTATACTCAGTAATAGAACGGTAATTTTTTTTTCTTATAAGGAGTCTATATTCAGAACATAATCAATTGAAATCAATAGAAAAGAAATAATCGAAACATGATTTAATATTTGTCGGTAATTTTGCACTTATGAGGCGATAAATTTTTTCAATAATAGTATATTTCATTACGAGTCTGTCTCGCAACTACTATTGTATCTCTTAAGAAGATCACTGGATAAATTACATTCTGTATCTGTCATAGCTGACTTTCCACTCAGTGATACATTCAAAAATATATACTGTGTTATCCCCAAAGATATGGAAAACTTATTTATTAAGGGTTTTTCGACGAAAAGTTATTCTTGATAAAAGTTTGTGCATCCCCTAAAACTAAACATGCACCAACAAAATACAGTAAAACAAACGTAATGTACGAGGAGCTTTATTTTGGACAAGAAAATCTCCAGAAAATCAATGAGTTTGTTCCGAAATACCTATTTTATTTTGATGTTTGGTGATTTGATATTATTGAATATTGAGTTCTTGTTACAAAACTGTATAATTTCGAGTAATTTTCGGTGTTAACAAAAAATAAAAATAACTTTGCACCTAAAAAATTTAAAATTATTTCACTTCTCGGAAAAATTGACCGTGGTTAACACCATAGTTGTGTAATTTGTAATATTACAGGCTTTTAAAATAAACCGACGTATACAGGATGCTGTCTATGAGATTTTTCAAAATAAGAGTACTTTACTCTTGTCTCAAAATCAAATATTTGAAGGCTCCTCGTACATGTTTAGTTTTAGGGGATGCACAAACTTTTATCAAGAATAACTTTTCGTCGATGGTGCATACTTTGGGGATGACACTGTATATAGTTAGATATCAGTAAGAGAATGTGAAATTTCGAACATTAGCATGGATTATCTCGAAAAGTGGTGGTTTGTTTTGTTCACGGTTTCAAACAGGACAAACAAACCATTTTGTCTACTTCAAACCACCATGAAACGCAAGACTCTCAAGAGTTTTATATATCTATCGAAGGGTCATCAGCTTCAGTAATCGGACACACTGTGCAACAAACCCAGCAAAATGCCCGACAAGCCATCTTCCGATATTACAAATGGAGGAACACCTGTGCACATCTCGTCTAATAATAATGCGCTGCCGGCAAAAAACCGACAAACCGATGACGATTCCAGTCCTCTAAGCTCTGGGTATGCCCCTAGCAACAGCTAATGATATTTGTTCGTTCCGAGAATGCCAGCTAGCGCTACGTTCGAATGTGGCACCAAACAGTCTCTCAGTCACAAGTCACAACCAGGAGTTGTCGAGATAATTGATGATTGACGTCACTCTGTATGCTGTTCCGGGAAAATCATATCGCGCGCTTTCATCCGTTGACGTAACAGGTGTTCAAGACGGGAAACTGGGTTAGGATGATTTTTGGAGCGTTGCGAACGTTTTTCCTGCTCAACTAGCGGCCTAGCTGCGGTTGACGCAGTTGACAGTTGACTTTGACGGTTGACAGACGAGCGAACATTTTTTCTAGGTTATTCATGAACCAATCACTCTCTCGGCGGGAGATTCATGTTACACTGTCTTCCAAATCTTCATCGCAATTATTGTCTGACGTGTCAACAAGGTTTCTCGATAATCAATCGACATCCTGCCATTTTTCTACCCTATCGAGTAGTCGTAATTTTCTAATTTCAATGCCCATCTACATACTCGACTAGAAGGAATTTTTCAGAGTATTGAGTCTGCATAAACTGTGATTATCTGTCATGATTTTGACTGGGCGGTCATAAAGTAAATGTCGGTGGTAACTTAGTGTCCAAACAATAGCCAATGCTTCCATCTCTATCGTGGTGTATTTTGTTCGGCTTTCGATAAACTTCGGCTGATATACGCTACAGGATTGGGTACAATCAATATTCAGTTTTCTTCACTTCCAATCCAATTTTTTTCAACTTTGCCTCCATCAATCAATAATGAAATGAAGCTAGGACAAATCTCATCGAAATTGTCCACAATCTTTATATTTATCAATTATTTTTAAAGGATACAATTTCATTGCAAACTTTTGATCGTAGCATGTTGAGAAAGGTTCATGGAATCTATCTCAACAGAAATGAATCTTTGCCAATGCATTTGAAAATAGACGAGAGATGCGCGTAGTTTTCAGACCTATACGATAAGCATTGGAAATTCAGAAGTGGGATTCACAGACCTCACTAATATGGTCTACAAGTAACAATGGCAAGCATAATTTCAAATAAGCATGTGTTCGTTTGATGAAGTTGTTTTGGGTGTTCTGATATTTACAAAATATGGATGGATTTATTGCCTTATAAAAAACAGGCATAATTGTTAAATGTCATATTATCATACAGCAAATCTTTTGTGTTTCCAAATCGGAAATATCACGAATCGAAAAACTGATTTTGATAGTATTTTTTTCGAAGAAAATCCAATAATTCGCAATTCGCGAACACCCAGTATTCGTTCGTGGTCCGACGAATATTTCTATTTCCACGTCGGCTTGTGAACACTTACGAATTCGGCACCCTGCCAAAAGGATGTCGAAATCTGAGAAATTAAATTGATCATCAATTTCCTGCAAGGTATTTCAATTGGACAAGCGGTATATATACCGCACTTTCGATTCATAAATTGCTTTTGGCAAGAAGAGAGGAATCCCCAGACAGGTGACAGACTTTTGGCAACGGGATTAAAGGACGGAAATCACATTTGAATAATCACCGGTGTTTCTCAGAAATTGTCTACGCCGATTTTAGAATGACTATGACACAGAAGTTTGAACTTATACAGGGTGAGTCATTGATATGGGAAAGCTCGATTGCATCTACACCGTTAATGATATTGAAATAAACCAAACGGCACTGCAAATGGGAGGTTAAAGTGCAGTTTGTAAAATTATTTTTCCCATAGGGAGTACCATTTTAGTGGAGCACATTCGAACATTTTTTTTAAATGACACCCCTGTATATTTTCACACATATTTTAATTTGCTCTTTGTTGAATTTCGTATATGTTTCGTATATGTTAAGTTTTTGCAATTCGCTTCCACCGTTCAGATTTTATTCAAGTTTTTCCAAAAATTGACGCGTTTGCAGGTACTGTTTCGAAAAATCGCAGTGCACTCGGTTTTCGGAATATGAAGTTGAGACTTTGCCTATGTTTGAGCAACTACTTCAGGTATATTCGAGCGGTAAGACCGTCTATTTTCATTGTGACATCACCTTGCTGTGACACATTGACTTTGGTTAAATTTGAAGGACCATAACTTGATTTTTTCAAATAGCACCCTCAGCTCACTCAGTCGTATAGAGCGTTCAATTTTACATATTATTTGACTCATATGATTTTTTCTCAAACGTAATAGTTCAGGAGATAATCAATATTCGAAAAAAAAATTAACACAAAATTTCATTGATTGAATTCTGACAACAAACGTCAAAGTTACTGCTACGGACAAACCTTTCGAATTTTTACAAGAAATTATTGAGTAAAAATTAAATAAGCTCAAAGTATCAAAACAGCTAAATAAATATTTATTGAATCAAGGGGAATAGCCAAAAACTCTAAGTGGAGTGGTGGTGTAAAAAAGGAAAATAAATATCTCAAAGTCATCTCCACAACATTATTAGAATAATCTAACATAACAAGGTAGAAAACGAGCAGAAAAGATAGATGTACTTTATTGTCTGAGAATCTTTCACCCAGCAAAAATTCGTTTTTTGTAAGGGTGGCCGATATTACTCAATAATCACTTCGGAAGGGACGCTCGTAGCTGTAACTTTGACATTTATTGTCAGAATTTATTATTTTTCAGCGCACCCTAAGTTCAATTGATGAAATTATGTGTTCATTTTCTAGATAATGTAAATTATCTAGATACATAGAGAAGATAGATGTACTTTATTGTCTGAGAATATGCACTCTCATTGAGGAAGTCCGAAAGTTCTAAAATACTAAATGGATATAAAAGAATAGTAGTCAAACGATAATAATGAAATTTCTTTTCCAAAATTATTTACTCGAGTATTGAATATACAGGGTGTCTGTTTCTAGAGCTTAACCATGGGGAATCTCAGTTATTATAAGAGATACGAGGTCGGTTAAATTGGGGAAAAGTTGCGCATTTTTATGCTGAACAATTGTGTGAAAGTAAAATGTTTTCGAAATGTTGGGAAAAGAAAAAGAAATTTGTAGTTTTCGTTCACTACTAAACACAATTTTACTATTCACCTCAAGATCTGTATAGCTCAATCGAGAATCAGATCTCAGAAGAAAAAATGCTGGATTATTGTTAATGGGAAATGAAGGAAGATTTCTTAAAATTGTACCAATCCGTTATATGGATTTATGGTATGGAATAAATAAAAAATATAAAAAGTCGAACATTAGTCATCAATAAACTATGCAGTCCATTGCAGTCCAGTAAACCAGAATGGAGAATATTGTGAAATATTTATATTGCATTAATTTTTCCTCCTATCTTTAAATCGTTGCCTGATCAAGACATAATTATTTTTTCCTGGAATCTCATTATTTCCGGAGTTTGTTGCAAAAGATCTTGCCGTCTCAGCTGACAACTGATTATAATTTGAGACGCAGAAATACTACAGCAGATACGATAACAACTGTTTACTCGACAATAAATGGAATTTTATGAATGAACTTAATCGCTTATCAGTGATTGGATTCGTTAGCATACGCAGCATTATCGGAGAAAGGGAAAAAAATTTCTTGTCATCCCCGATTCCGATGATCGAGGCCATATACAGGATGAACGGAAATTAGACCACAATAAATCTAAAATCTAAAAAAACTGATTAGATTTCAGAGATAAAGGAGATGCTTATTTAGATAAAATAAACGCAAATGATCAAACAAGGAGAGTAATCAAAATATTTTTTCACTTTTTAAATCATCTGTCCTAATACTTTCAATTCACGAAACTCACGATATTGGATCCGATATCATAAAATTAAAAATTCTCAATCTGCGATTCCAAAAACTTCTACATACTAATTTTCAATAGGATTGAACCATGATAACTAAACTCGTCCGCCATTTTGGAGTCGCCATCTTGGATTTTTAAATTTTGATAAGAAATTTATATCCTGCAATTCTGAAAAATCCCGCACATCGATTTTCAATCGAATCGGACCATGACCACAAAACTCGATCGCCATTTTGGAGCCGCCATCTTGAATGTTTCGATATTGACAAATGAATTATCATCCCCGACCATGAAAAACCCAATGCACCAATTTTGAGTCGAATCTGGCCACAAACCCTGAATTCGTCCGCCATTTTGGAACCGCCATTTTGGATTTTTAAATTTTGATAAGAAATTCATATCCTGCAATTCTGAAAAATCCCGCACACCGATTTTTAATCGAATCGGACCATAACCACAAAAATCGATCGCCATTTTGGAGCCGCCATGTTGAATTTTTCGATATTGACAAATGAATTATCATCCCCGACCATGAAAAACTCAATGCACCAATTTTGAGTCGAATCTGGCCACAAACCCTAAATTCGTCCGCGATTTTGGAACCGCCATTTTGGATTTTTAAATTTTGATAAGAAATTCATATCCTGCAATTCTGAAAAATCCCGCACACCGATTTTTAATCGAATCGGACCATAACCACAAAAATCGATCGCCATTTTGGAGCCGCCATGTTGAATTTTTCGATATTGACGAATGAATTATCATCCCCGACCATGAAAAACTCAATGCACCAATTTTGAGTCGAATCTGACCACAAACCCTAAATTCGTCCGCCATTTTGGAACCGCCATTTTGGATTTTTAAATTTTGATAAGAAATTCATATCCTGCAATTCTGAAAAATCCCGCACACCGATTTTTAATCGAATCGGACCATAACCACAAAAATCGATCGCCATTTTGGAGCCGCCATGTTGAATTTTTCGATATTGACAAATGAATTATCATCCCCGATCATGAAAAACCCAATGTAGGTACCAATTCTGAGTCGAATCTGGCCACAAACCCTAAATTCGTCCGCCATTTTGGAACCGCCATTTTGGAACCGCCATTTTGGAACCGACATCTTGGACTTTTAAATTTTGATAAGAAATTCATATCCTGCAATTCTGAAAAATCCCGCACACCTATTTTGAATCGAATCGGACCATAACCACAAAACTCGATCGCCATTTTGGAGCCGCCATTTTGAATTTTTCGATATTGACAAATGAATTATCATCCCCGACCATGAAAAACCCAATGTACCAATTTTGAGTCGAATCTGGCGACAAACCCTAAATCCATCCGCCATTTTTGGAGCCGCCATCTTGAATTTTTCCATTCCGATACAAGACCCGCTAGAATTGGGTCTCGTGATGAAATGATTTCGTCTTCCTTTCCAGATGATCCTATCAGTATTATTCCTCACCATCACCAGCTTGGACCAGTTCCAGTGCAGAAGACTGATCGAAGATATCGACAATGAGGTGAACAGCGATCCGGGCGCCAACATTGTCTACGATTCGTGGGTGAAGATCAGCAAGCCGCCATCACCTGTCATCACCAAGGCGGTGGGAGCGCACCTAGAGCTGCACTGCGAAGCTATGGGGTCGCCGCCGCCCACGATAGAATGGTACAAGATGAATCGGAAGATCACAGAGGTGAGTGGAGGTCCAGAGCAACCGGCAATGTTACCTGGGGCAATGATCTCGAGGGTGTAGCGAAGCTTTAGAAGATGACCAAGGACTGAGCTCTTCACTTCTTCGGCTGCACCACTCTAAAAGAACCATAAATTGCCACGTCAAATGAAAGTTTGTTGGCTGCCAGTATCATTCCATTTGTGTTTTTGAATGCCTCTGGTACTTCTGAGGATGCTTTGGTATATCCAAACTCTACTTCTCTCCACTCGCTGGTTGATGCTTTAGAGCAGGAGATGGCTCTAGCCTACTAAGAACCAATATACCTCGACTCGTGTCACTGGATTAGTTAAAAGAACCATGGATTGATCGCTTTGTCAGTTGAGAGTTTGGTGGCTTTCAGTACCATTTTGTTTTCTGGAGAACATCTTCATGTTTTTGAATGCCTCTGGTACTTCTGAGGAGGCTGTGGTACATCCAAACTCTACTTCTCTCCACTCGCTGGTTGATGCTTTAGAGCAGGAGATGGCTCTAGCCTACTAAGAACCAATATACCTCGACTCGTGTCACTGGATTAGTTAAAAGAACCATGTATTGATCGCTTTGTCAGTTGAGAGTTTGATGGCTTTCAGTACCATTTTGTTTTCTGGAGAACATCTTCATGTTTTCGAATGCCTCTGGTACTTCTGAGGAGGCTGTGGTACATCCAAACTCTACTTCCCATCTCCACTTGTTCAGAGATTCTTTAGGGCAGCAGATACCTCTAGCCTAAGAACCATTGTACTACATTTTTCACGCTGACCCAAGTCTTTCTCCAAAAGAACTATGGATTGCTACGTCAGTTTCTGATGGCTACCAGTAGCATTCTGTCTCCTCGAGAGCAAACTCTACTTCTTTTCTCTACTTGTTCGTAGATTCTTTTGGGCAGCAGATGCCTCTAGCCTACCAAGAACCATTGCACCAAATTTTCCTCGCTGAGCCAAGTCTTTCCCCGAAAGAACCATGGATTGCCATGTCAGCTAAGAGTTTCCTCATGTCTTCCTTTGCAGAACGAGAGCTTCGAGACCAACGTAGCCACACAGGGAGCCGCCCTGGCTAAGGTCGCTTCGCGGCTCGTAATCAACCACCTTCTGCCCAGGCACCAGGACGTCTACAGGTGCGTAGCGCAGGGCGGGGGGCAAGTAGCCAGCGCCCCCACCAAGGTGGTCATCTCAAACAGGGAAGGGCGCGAGATGAACTTCACGCAGATGCTGAACGCCAAGATCCTCGGGGCGCACCATATGCCGAGGGTGACATTCTGGGCGTCGACGTACATGGACACCATAGGTGAGTTGTAGGTGTGGATTTTATGGGGGCCGTTGAGGCTGTGCAGCCTCTCAAGCACCTCGACCTATAAGATCTTTTGTGCATGGCCCTTGATCTATTTGAGGCTCGGAATGCTAAGTTTATCAGTTTCCTGGGAGCTAGGTTCCTGACATCGAGAAGGCCCCTTCCAGGAACTTGAGCGTCTTGCAGAAGAGCGCTGGGCATTCGCAAAGCAAATGTTCTGCAGTACCAGCGAAGCTCTCGCAGTAGCGGCAACTATCACTCTCTGTTTTACCCATCTTTTTGAGGTGATACCTCAGAGGGAAGTGTCCAGTGAGGAGTCCCGTTACCAGTTTCAAGTCTTTTTTGTCCAACTGGAGAAGCTGTTTAGCTTTCCTTGGTGAAGTGCTCACTATCCTTTTCGCTTGTCTTTGTACTGGCACTTTATTCCAGTGAGATTTAATTTCATCCGCTTCTCAACGTTGAATCTCTTCTCTCAAGTGGGCCTTGGAGAGTCCACAGAAGGGTTACGCTTACAACTCTCAAAATCCTTTCTGCCAAGAAGATGTCGGTACTTTAAGAAAATCATCCGATGCTCATTTGTTCCAGTTTTTCCACTGTCAGTGACCCAATTTTGGGTTGAATTTATGTTTATTTTGAACTTCAGTACATATGTCATATTTTGTGCAGGGGATAGAAAGAGAATAAAGTACTAACCGAATCTGATTTATTCTACCCCAATACAAATTTTTAGGAAGCATAATCTTGTTGTAAGCAAAATATCTTGAAATACTAACATATTCAAAGATTGATTGATATACTCACCTTTTTAATTGCACAAAGATCTTCACAATAATTCCACTGAAATTGATACAACCTTGTCATTTTTCTTCCGTAGATGAAATAAGCTTGGAGGGAATATACAACTCAACATAAATTATGAAAATCGTATTTTGAGACATATTTTTCGAGAGCACATAATTCAAATTTTATATTGAAAAGCTAGGTTATTGTCAGTTATGACACTTGAAGCACAATATAGTTCACGGTTAGTTCAAAAGATGTCTCTAGCTTACCGAAACGCTTATATTAAAGAGCTAGGTTATGGTCAGTTTTGACACTTCAAGCACAAAATGGTTCACGGTTAGTTCAAAAGATGTATCTAGCTTACCAAACAATTTTTTTCGCCTACTAGATGTCCATTAGGGACGAGAATGCTCACTTGGGGATTGGTTCACGACTCCGAAATTCGAATGTCTTGGTCTAACGAGCACTTTTTGGTGTTGTTTCAGGGACAGACGCTCTCCTTCCATGCAAGTTTGTGGGGAACCCCAAACCGGCTGTGATTTGGATCGACCCCAACAGCAAGGTGATCGAGAACAACGAGAAATACTCGATATCTCAGGAGGGTGAGCTCAGGATCAGGTCGATCGAGTGGTCAGATATGGGAGGTTACACGTGCGCGCTGGAAAATTCTGTCGGTGAAGATTCCGTGGAAACGTTTTTATACCCGATGCAGGTAAATGAAGCTTTTTTGTGGTTTTCCTCACGATATTTCTAATTGGGTTCGTTAATTCAAACACTCGGTATTAAAACTGAACAATTTATTATTTCACCAACTACCTACTCATATTACAATAAACACTTGTTCAAACACTCTCACTATTCATGTTTCTCTGTACACTCAAATATTATATAATTAAACTTTCGGAACATCACTGTCCGGGACACTGCGGCCTTCTTATAGATGCAAAACCATGTTGCCAGAAAGAATGCTTTTCATCTGGAATACTCGCGAAATTCTAGGAAATATCGGTGGTCTTTGATTGCCAGCCGCGGCTATCCTAACGATTATGTTAGCTTTGTTACATCGATGAGAAAGTTCACCCGAAAATAACTGTTTTTTTGATAGCTTCAAAACATATACATAAATTTTTTTCAACATTTTTTCTTTTGTTTCAGGAATCTTCGAAATAATCGGCAATTAGCGGAACAGTCCCTTCCAAATCTGATTCTAGTCAAATTATCTTAAGCATTCCAAGAAGAGATGAGCTTGGATATTTTTCAAATTAATTTATGAACTAGTATTTATAATCTAGGTATTATTAGTTTAATAAATTATGTACTTATTTATATATTGATGTATAAAAGTGAAATTCTTCAATCGATGAGATTAAAAATACATGACTAAAGCCTGGTTTTTCATTTACCCTTTTTTGAAATATCAATTCGAGAATATTCATTCGAATTGATTTTTTTGGGCAATCTCTACAAGGAAAATAATGAACTAAATATTTTCAAAACGGTTGTATCCAGATCACCATGTACCTAACTGGTTTAATAAAATGTTATTATTGTAATATATTCCCGTTTTCCAGTCAGAGTCCATCTTGGAAATATTTTCAGAGATAAACATCAGATTATGTAGGTACATTTAAGCAAAGATGTTGCTAATTTGTAACTTTAATTCAAGATATTTTGAAAAAATCGAAGTTGCTTTGTTTTTTATTAGGTCCAGAAGGCTATTATAGGCAACCCATGTTTCTTGTAAACTTTGATACCGTTTTCGAATGTTTGATCAAAATAACAAAAGCAATGCGCAATGCAGGTGTTCATTTCTGGATTTTAAAAATTACTCATATCCAATGATCTAATAATATATTACTCATATCTGAGCAGCTGTAAATTTGATTACAGTCTGATACTATTAACGCCATCTTACAATCAATGGTGAAAAGATGATTTAAGGTAAAAAGGGTCACGATTTCAGTTGTCTTGTCAAGGAAGATATTATTTTCGTTTTGATCAGAGAGCAAATAATTGCGCATCAATGGAATCACCATATTTTATAAATCATTATCAATGGTGATCAGTATCTATTATAAATAATGTAGCTATTGTATATTGTATTATAGGAAGGATAATATAGGTATCTCAAAAAGAAGCTATCACTAAACATCATTGAATTACTTGATAAATTAGTTTTCAGACGGTTTACCTATTTCAGTTGATAGTAAACTATACATGCAACTAGAACTAGAATTCTCATTATATCAAAATAATTATTTCATTGAATGGTATGCAAATTCAGAAATTCATAATACCAGAAATTTGAAATTTTCAATGGAACTTACCAACAGCACGCTTCATTTTCCGTTGTCGGACAGCAATCTTCTTGACAGTAGTCTCCTAAAATTTCTAAAGAAATACGACTTTTCTGGCATCCGCAGTCTTATGGAAATAATCACAAGAAACTACATAACACAACAATTATTCAAATTTGATTCCAACTCCAACGGTTCTTTAATGATAAATAGGTAAAAATGGTAAAATGGAATATTTAGATTGGGGAATGGGGAAGGGAAACGGAAAGTGCGATTTGTGTGAGACAAAAACACTTCAAAAACACAACACAAACTTCGTAAAACAAATGACGTGAATGACGTGTGACATAATATAGACATAGAAAAAACTGAAAAAAAGTTCCCCAAGAGAAAAGTTCAAATATGGTGTGAGAACTGATATGAGAACATCAACGAGAGAAGGTCGAGAAGGAGCACAAATTCTGAAAGACACTCACACCAAAGATCTCATACTGCAATAAGAGGTAAACAAACGAAATATAGAAAAGTTAGTTCAAAATCTCAGAATGCTCAGTTGACTCAGTTCGTTGTCTATTGGTCTAACCACTAATCTTTGGTTCTGTATCGTCATATGTTCTGTGAAAATGCCGGCAACGAAGGTTGGATTTCAGTTGGATTTTGAATTGGAAGAGATACCTATTTGAATCCAAAGTTAATAGATATATTTTTAGTGAATTTCACATGGTAACTTGTGTGCTGAAATATCACCAAGTTGATTTTACTTGAAATATTCAGCAAACTGAAACCAGATCGATCCACAGTTTCGAAAGCACACACTATACCCACATGTAAGAAGAATTAGGAATACTTCCATCCTTCAATATATCAGAATACCTAGAAGGTTCAGCATGCCATTAAATAACACATTAATGCAAAAACAATTGACTAATAAAAGCAACACTTCATTTTTAGTTTGGTTCTAGTCACAAGAATAGTCACCTCTATAGATTATTATGGATTCATCTAGGGGCAAGGATATTGAACTGTCTAGGGGTACCTAAGCCTGCCTTAACTAATGAATGATCCAGGATTGGGGCTGTCAGTGCAAATAATAGAAGTAATTGATAATGTCTTGTCTATGAAATGTAAGTACCTCTGTACCTACCTCCTGCTATATCTTCCTCTTTATGAGTAAAACCACTACCTATATAAACTTCCAGATCAAAATAAACAGCATGAAATACTTTAATGAGAATGATTGGATTAAAAGTTGATATATGTTCAAATTGTAATTGCACAAGTAGTAATAAGATAATATTTATGCTGTTCAAATTGCTGTGGTCCTTGAATCTGAATTTGTCAGAGTCTATAGTTCTCTTTTTTATAGATATTCTTATAATGATCAAGAATTATTCAAAGAATGTCCAAAAAGCAGACAATTTCTATGAGATTCTAATAAATATGTATTACAATCTCTTATGGAGATTTTATTGATGAAAAGCAAGATGAATGATATTATTACTCAGTGACAGTAAGTGAAGTGTAAGTGGATCCATCTAGGGCTATAACAGCTAGTTCAAAGCTGTATCAAAAATTGTAGGTATGCAAAGTGTAATATGGCAAAAGTAAGTAAAATTTACTAAACTTGCAGGAAGGTATGAGACATTGAGATATGTAACTGCTTTTGAATACTGTGTTTGAAACTAGGTAAGTGGAATATAGTATTTCAAGCTTCAGAATTAAAATTGTGTATTTAATGTGTTTTGCATGTTTTTGAAAATATATTATGTTCCTATTTATATTTCACAAAAAAGGTATTTTCTCAATGGCAGGAAATTTGATTATTTTTCAGGTGAGTGGAAGAGAAAAGCCTACACCAAATGGCAACACTGACCAACCAAAAAATCGCTGATAGTAAAGATTTTACCTTTCTTTTGTTTTAGTCCACAGACTTCAAATTGTTATTTCCATAGTTTTCTCCATGAAAGAAATGTATCTTTTATTGAAATCCATTGGCAAATGAATCAAACACAATGGTAAACAATTATGATTTTTTATTTGAAATACTCCCTTAGGAACCAAAATTTCTTAAAAGTCAGTCTTAATAATAATAAAACCTTAAAAAATTAAAATAATCTAAGTACATAATATAAATTACCTATTTACAATAAAATTTGTACAGCATACTACAGTCAGTATATACAAATTTCAATAATCATTAAATTAATGAATGAACACAAACAATAACGAATTGAGTGTCTATATAAAATTTACGTGCAATCCTTACAAAATTCTTAACAATAACATGATTTTCCCAGACAATTTCATACAAAAATTATGATCATAAAGCTTGTCCCACTTTCATACAGACAATATAATGCTTTCATTTTGTTATTGAATTCCTCAAATCAAATTGACAATTAAATATATATCACATGACAATGAATTGCTTGAGTAGATTTTGATTCTAGATTTGAGAATTGCTATCTTTAAATTCCTATTTTCATCATGGAGAAAATTGAACAAACTTTTGAATTATATTAACAATATTTTTTCAATTAGTTAATATGAATACTGGCCAAATTAATTCACCCCAATTAAGGATTTCATGTAATTTATATTGGCATAAATTCCTCAGGAGATTCTTAATTGAAAACATTGATTTCTGGGTGGTTTCATTTTGTATTTTGAGATGCCACTATTTATCACACTAGATCTACTAATTTCAACTGATTCTGAATAACACATCTATTGAATCTAAAATTGATTTTTATAGTGTTTTTTAGATAGGTACTACGAATTTCCAAATAAAAAATTGAATATATTTTTTAATGTTGAGAAATATTGGTTGGTTTGAAATTCAAAATGTGAATTTATGTTCCCGCTTTCATGGCACTTCAACAACATAATATGATTCCAAGACAAAAAAATAAATCTAGGGCAACAAAAATAATTATTACAATGGATCTATCTATAGGTCACTCACTCGAAATCATCACAATGTTTATAAGATTATGTTTGAGTACTGGCATGTTCAAAATATAATTTTATGACCTTTTTCATTTGTTTTCTACATCACAGTGAAAATATACTCATTACTGATTTATCATATACGAAATTTTAGGCCATACATGAGTATAATCAGACGAAAATTGTGAGTTTATTGTTTTCTCAAATGATATTTCATTCATAATAATTTGTCCTGCTATACAATGCTGGAAAATCAAGTTTTACTTGTATTGAATCGTCACATAGTCAATGATATTGAAAACTCATGTTTCACGTGAAAAACTTACACATAAATAAATAATTAATATTTTCAATCGAAAAAGACACCGTTCCAACGTATTTTTGTACTTTTATCTTCGAATAACCGTCCACAAATGCAAAGAAAATACAAGACGTCCACTTAGGGTCGATAGTTACGTCATTATTAGTGGATGACAAAGGTGTATGAAATATTGACATTTACAATTGAAATGTATCACTAACGGTCCTGATGCCAAATTTAGTTTAAATTTTTCAATGGATTTCCGTAATCAGCTGATCTCTACTATGAACTAAGAATGCATTTTTTACAGCACATATTTTTGATCTACAGTGGATGTGGGTGATAAAAATCATTCAAAGTCAACTTGAAAAAATACAAGATTTGGAAGAAAGCAACATCACATTCAAGTTTGTCTTTTCAAATCTTGAATACTTTCACTATTATTATTCACTACTATCATTAAACAGACGAAACGGCTCTTAGGTATCAGGCTTTGAATATGGGAAATATAAAAGATTATTCATTGTATAAAACATTTCCATAACTTGCTTCTCAGGGTTCTTATAGTAGGGGGGATTAGAAATGTCATAAATTTTGGCAGACATTTTGATTCTTCATTGGTGGGGCATGCCAAATTTGAAAATGCCACACCAGCAAGTCTGACAGTTATTTGAACCTGATGAGTTTTTAATAATTGTGTTTTGTGGATTGATTGCTGAGAATTTCTATAAAGCTAATTAGAACTGAGGAAATCCAAACATATGGTCACGTGATAAGAGTTTTTAGTTGTCAGACGTGCAAAAATGAGCCGCCATTAGAGTATTTGAGAAATTTAAAATTCACCAGAGGTAATTTACCCACTCTAATAGCAGCTTGGCAACCTTATTTCTCACCAATATTTCCCTTGCCCCCGGGCAAGCTTTGCTTACTTCGTAATCCCCCTAGTTTAAGAACCCGATGCTTCTTGGAATTCCATAACCTCAGTAACAATGCCGATTTTATGAATGGGTCAGGTCAATAAAACAAAGAAATAGGAGATTACCCTAGTTACACTTTTATTGTGTACTCTGCATCATTTCCTTTAGCAAATTCAATATTTCCTACAGCCGCCACTATGGACTTCACTTCAATAACGAGCTATTAGAAATCTTTCTCAAAATTTCGTTTCGCTGAGAAAATAATACATTATCAAGTATATACGACGATCAGAACTTTAGACACATCCCCATTAGGAAGGGCGGTCTATCAGTCGCTTCCACCGTTGCCCCCGAATACCCAACTATCCACCCCGAGCGCGAACACCAAGCACCCGAACAACAAACCTACTAGAAAAGTAACGCCCCAAATTGCCTGAAGCCAACATGAAATTCATATTAATGTTTTTTCCCCACAGAGGTTGCCATCATCCCGAGATCAAATTTTTTAGGGTTCCCAAATATATTTATCCTTCAGTAGGTACTTATATGAGTCAGATGGGTGTATCAAAAGCTATGTTTTTAATTTTCGTCATATAAGACAGTGCCTTCGTTCAACCGATAATCAACCGAACAGTGACAGCGCAAAACATCTCGTTTTCAGATCAAATTTTGTTTGATGGTTCACTTAACGGCATATTTCCAGTTTTGTGTGAAAATTTGAATAAGATTCTACTTAAAAACTTCGTTTATTCTGCTCAATACGAATTTGAAGGATGGTGAAACGCTGTGAAATGTGTAAAAGACATTTTGTGAGTGGTGACCAGAATACAACATTCCACTGGTGAGTTACTCAGTGTCGTATCATTCGTTTTATAAACATTATTTACCCATCCTAATATGCAAAACAATTTGTGGTAATTTGTGAACATTCTCGGATTTCCCCGAGATGAAAAGTTAGTGGATCTATGAAAAAATATGATCGGAATGTCTCTAGAGACGCTAGAGTATGCTCGCTTCATGTTCAAATTCAGACCCTTCCTAGATAGCAAGACCCTCGTACTGGGGGTGTCTGTCGTTACTATCCTTCTTTCAGAAAAAGGTAACCCCAGTAACTGATTCAGATGTTGGCTTCAAACAACTACTGTTTCAAGAAGTATTGTGCGTTAACCATCTAGCCTATCAAATGATCGAAGTGGAACACCAACTAACCCCCCGAACATGCCAGCACCCCGACACCCAAAAACGGAATCATACCTACACATGACGTCATGACAAGATGCTGTCGAGGTCGAGCGGCGCGTTCGTGTTCTGCTGCAGGTTGAGTATCGAGTCGATCGCCGATTGCACCTGCTCGTCGATGCTGTTGTTCTCCGGCTCGTTCTCCATGGGCGACGTCGCCGTCTCGGACGCCATCTCCGACGCCTTCTTGTGGTGCTTGTCCACGCGGAACCGCTTGAGCGTCTCGAGGCGCGCGTCGCTGCTCGAAGAGCGCTTCGCCTGGGCGGTTGCGGCGTGGTGCTGCGCCATCTGGTGGGCGTGGGGGGCAGCCCGCTGGTCGGCGGTGGTGGTGGGGGTGGGCAGGCAGCCCAGCTCGCGCTGCAATAGGAAAGGGGCGTGTTGAATGTAATGCGGCTCGGGAGGGTCCAGGATATGACGAAGAAGGGGCAAATTGTACGGAAAGTTTGTCAAAACGCCGGGAAACAGCTCTTTGTACACTTCACCGAAATGGCTACTTGGACACTTTATCGAAAGTGAACACCGAAATGGCTATTTGGACATATTTCCGAAAGTAACCAAATCGTCCAAAAGGCTCTTTGGACACCGAAAATGACCAGAATGTCGAAACAAAAGCGGTATCACTCCAAGATCAACGTAGTGAGGGCACAGATCTCGGCGTACTTTTCGTTGAAGAGTGAAGACAAGGAGTTGGTGGAGTCATGGTTTCAAAGACCATTTCCTCCTCAGACATAAAACTCATCATCTCTTACCGCACCAAACGATAAGCTTTGTCATCAGTGGAATGAATCAACGGATCAACATGACTATATAGCGAGATTCTTACACAACACCAAACTCTTCGCCAAACGCCGCTCTCAATTCCCTGAGAAGAATAATACTCCCTACTCTATATTCAATACATGACTGACTGCTCGTCTGTGAACCACTTTCTCCTTAGGAAAAAACTTATCATCCTTAGCGCACCAAACGATAAGCTTTGTCATCAGTGGAATGAATCAACGGATCAACATGACTATATAGCGAGATTCTTACACAACACCAAACTCTTCGCCAAACGCCGCTCTCAATTCCCTGAGAAGAATAATACTCCCTACTCTATATTCAATACATGACTGACTGCTCGTCTGTAAACCACTTTCTCCTTAGGAAAAAACTTATCATCCTTAGCGCACCAAACGATAAGCTTTGTCATCAGTGGAATGAATCAACGGATCAACATGACTATATAGCGAGATTCTTACACAACACCAAACTCTTCGCCAAACGCCGCTCTCAATTCCCTGAGAAGAATAATACTCCCTACTCTATATTCAATACATGACTGACTGCTCGTCTGTAAACCACTTTCTCCTTAGGAAAAAACTTATCATCCTTAGCGCACCAAACGATAAGCTTTGTCATCAGTGGAATGAATCAACGGATCAACATGACTATATAGCGAGATTCTTACACAACACCAGACTCTTCGCCAAACGCCGCTCTCAATTCCCTGAGAAGAATAATACTCCCTACTCTATATTCAATACATGACTGACTGCTCGTCTGTAAACCACTTTCTCCTTAGGAAAAAACTTATCATCCTTAGCGCACCAAACGATAAGCTTTGTCATCAGTGGAATGAATCAACGGATCAACATGACTATATAGCGAGATTCTTACACAACACCAAACTCTTCGCCAAACGCCGCTATCAATTCCCTGAGAAGAATTTATCCCTACTCTATATTCAATACATGACTGACTGCTCGTCTGTAAACCACTTTCTCCTTAGGAAAAAACTTATCATCCTTAGCGCACCAAACGATAAGCTTTGTCATCAGTGGAATGAATCAACGGATCAACATGACTATGTAGCGAGATTCTTACACAACACCAAACTCTTCGCCAAACGCCGCTCTCAATTCCCTGAGAAGAATAATACTCCCTACTCTATATTCAATACATGACTAACTGCTAGTCTGTAAACCACTTTCTCCTTAGGAAAAAACTTATCATCTCTTAACCCTTTACTCAACTGAACACGAGACACAACACCAAACTCTTCGTCAAACGCCGCTTTTAATTCCCTAGAAAGAATGATACTCCCTACTCTATATTCAATACATGACTGACTGCTCGTCTGTAAACCACTTTCTCCTTAGAAAAAAACTTATCATCCTTAGCGCATCAAATGATAAGCTTTGTCACCAGTGGAATTAATCATCGGATCAACGTGACTATATAGTATGATTCTTTTACACAATGGAATCACAATAATACACCAGAGGCCATAAAGTCCTATTACCTGTATGCACGCCCACTCGTCGTAGTCCTCGACTAGCGCTTCGGGCGGGCCGCCGTGGGCGGGCTGGGGCGCCTGCATACCAGCGTGGGCGGCCGGCTCGGGCAGGCTCAGCAGTTCATTCTCGTAGTCCTGGCGCAGGCGCATCAGCGACTCCTGTTCCTCGTGCAGGTACATGCGATCGAGCATCATCAGCTCAGACGTCGGCACGTGTCTCTGCAATGAGGAAGTTAGTTTCCTTCAAACGGATTCTCAAGAAATTATTGTTTGGACTAGTATTATGTTTCTGCTGTCTCACATCAACTCACCATACTCTCCTTCATCATCAGGTATTTGTACTTGTCCTCCATCTTGGCGAATTTGTCGATGAAGTGCTGAGCCGTCAGTTCGAATATCTCATCGGCTTTGCTCAGGTCCTTCTGAGACAGCACCGGTTGGTCAAAGCAATGGTACCTTATCAGTCTGATGCAAGCTTCTTTCTTGTCCCTGAATGGCGTCTGGAGATCCGGCTTCACAGCACCGTTTTGGTCTAGATTCAGTTGTGTTTCTATCCTGAAATATGCTATGCATGAGCAAGGAATGTGATTTTGGTAGGATTATTTTCGAAATGAATTGACTTATCGTCAAAATAGATTCGGCTACGCCCTAAATTGGTCCGTCGAGCCGGATTTTATTGAATACCACTATGGTATAGTTATAGTCACCTTGGCAGGGGACATAAATGTCAAATGAGACCATTGGTAAAGTTATAAAGAATAGATATGGAATTTGAAGAAGATGAACCCTGACAGGGGAGATATATGTAAAGAGTTCATCTTGTAAAAAGTATATTGGTTCTTCGAGCCGGATTGTATAGACCATTATTAACGCTAGGAAGAATAGATATGTAAGGCGAAGAAGATGAACATCCTGACAGTGGAGAGATATTATGTCAAGAGTTCTTCTTGTGAAAAGTATATGGAGTCTATTGAGCACTACTGATATGCGGCCTGATGCAAACTTTGGGGAAATATTATGTTGTGTACTGAAGAAAAAAAAATCGGCTTCGTGCACAATTATAACCCCTTTTACTCTGCAGACACAGCTACACTTACAGGTGTGCCTTTTTCGCTTGTGTGTGGATATGTTGTTGCTGCTGCTGTTTCTGTTGCTGCTGCTGCTGCAACAATTCTTGCTGCTGCTGCTGCTGTTGCAAACTCGGCTGGGCGGCTGATGGTTGACACCTAGGCCCGACCACGTGATTCAGGTGATGGTTTTGGTGATGCGCCACCTGGTGGTGATTGAAGGGCTGCTGGTGGTTGGAAGGGGGTGGTGGCGGCGACACGGGCGGCTGGGCGTGCTTGGGCGGCTGGAGGTTGTGGGCGGGGGCGCGCGGCGAAACGCACGGGTGGCTCTGAGGAGGGTGGGCGTGATGATGATTGTTGTGCTGATGGTGGGGGTGGTGGGGGGACTGTTGGTGGTGGGGGGAATGTTGCTGATGGGGATGGTGAGGGGAATGTTGGTGGTGGGGGTGGTGGGGGGAATGTTGCTGGTGGGGGTGGTGGGGGGAATGTTGCTGGTGGGAGTGGTGGGGGGAATGGGCGTAGGGGTGGGGGTGATGGTGGATTGTCTGGGTGGCGGTCGTTTCGCTGGATGGCACCGAGATCGATATCCTTGGTGATGGTTGTGCTCGGGTTGTGATTGGCTGGGATTAAAAAAGATTTTTGATTAGATGTTGACATCATGTAGCCTCTCTAAAGAGCACAATTTGAATAAAAACGATATGGAAATCATACGAATATCATGGATTCATGGAAGACAACTCTCGGAATGAAAAAATAACTATAATTGAATTGATGAAAAAAATTGCATTCATAAGTATCGGATTTCATTTTGAATGCGAATTCTTTTCTATTGTTACAAAGGTTTCAGAATGCTATCAGTAAAAGATGATTTCACGTATATTCATCATACATGATGTAATAATAATAAGTAGACGAGATTTAATCTAATCATTAGAAAACTATCAAAACAAATCAATTGATCACAAAATTCGCATTTCATTTGTTCAGATTCAGAAACATTTGTCATTAATTTTATTACATGTTTATTATAAACAAATGCTTCTGAAAGCACTATATATCGATTAAAAATAGAATTAATTTGTACGATTTTGAATATTTTGTCTATCGCGAAATAAATAGCTAAAAGATGAGAATTAGCTAAATAGGTTTCTTGAAGAAAGTAAGAGATGAGAAGATGAAAACATCATCACGGTAGTTTTGGGAGATTTTACCCGGTGTTTTTTGGAATATCTCGGAACAGGAGAATGATAATTTCTACCAAAGCCAAGCTCTCATATAGCATTTTTTGCAATGATTGCCAACGTCCTGATTCCTATTCCAAGATATTCTTGCTGGAACCTATTATCCTAATAACGCTGTGAATAACAATCCACTTGAGAATGTGCAAATTATACTCATGAAAGTAGGAAATAAATCATTGAGCAAGAAATTCCATTTTTCATTATTATAATCAGCATGAAACAGGTTGAATTATGTACTCACTGATAACAAACGGTGATGAAATTGATCATAACAATAGTTCCAGTCGAAATGGGTCATGACAACTGATTCTCAACCAGTGCCAAATCAACCTCAGTGGCATTGATAAATGGTATGTTATCATTTCAGTTGAAACCTTATCAGCTAATTACTGTATGTTTTTGTTCAATTATCATTCGAATCATGATATACTGAATGGGTTTTTATGAGATTAATCACCAACAATTCCTAATTATTACATGAATTTTTACACAAGAGTGTATTCATGAACCAAGAATATTGTTTTTTGATGGATTTTATTTGTGAATCATCTCATTGCATTGTCAATCAAGGAAATGAATAGAAGTATAAAAAAACTCTATTTAAAAATGTATGGTAATGAGTTGATGAGACATAAAGTCCATGCGTTTTCGGAAGGCGAAGTAGGCAATAAAACGTTGGTTAAGCCCGACGTAAACACGCACGCGTGTCCTAAGTACATCACAAACGAGTGGGACTTTGTCGAGTCTCACCAATGATTGATTACTTGCTCGGCCTTCCGAGAACGCCTAGTAATTTTTTACATTTCCAGATAGAGCATGAAATGTGCGCGTCTGCTCTCACCTGCTGACCACTGAAGCACTGCGTCTCGACGCTGGTAGTCCTAGTCGCCGCCTGACCATTGGTCGAAGCTGGCCCCGCCCCCTGCGGGCTTGGCGGCGGCTCCACCTTCACCTGCGGCGGCTCCACCTTCACCTGCGGAGGCTCGACCTTTAGCCGCTCCGCCGACGAAATATTCAACCCGGACGGATTCACGATGGTAAGCTGATTGTTGTGATAGTAAACGTTATCGGGGGGCAACAGCTTCCCCGTCGCCAGTATCTTCTGCTGCTCCGCGAAGAGCATCTTCAACGTGTTCTGCACCTCGGCGTCACCAGTCGTGAGTCGCGCCGACAGCGCGTGGATCTGCTGCTGGATGTTCTGCAGGTGCTGCTGCTTCTGCGGCGTCAACTGGATCGTTGTGATCCTCTGCTGAGGTGGAGCAGCGCTAGCCGAAGCGCCCGCGGTCTCTTCGAAAATCTGGCCGAGCAGCTTGTCCACGTCCGGGCCGCCGTTGGCGTCTGGCGCGATGACGGTCGGCGCGACCTTTTGTTGCTTCGGCACCGGCTTCTTCGGCTGCACCAGCGCCGCCTTGTGGTGGGGCACGGGCTGCGGCTGAACGTGGTTCTGAGGTAGGAGGTGCTTCGAAGCGTTTAAGGCACTAGCCGGTGACTTGCCGGCGTTCTCTTTGATCTGCTCGGGGTTGTTGCCGGTCTTGACGGAATCGTTGTGGTTGTCCTGGAGGATGCTCTTGATGCTCTGTATCTTGTTGACCTTCTTCACCGGCTTCGACTTGGGCGACATCTTCTTGTCGATAGGTTCCTTCGAGCGTTGCATGAAGATCGTCTGGCCGTTCACGGTCAGCTGCCCGTTTCTCTTCAGTTGCTCCAGCTGGTCCGGCGTTAGATTGACCACATAGGAGGTGGGCGGGGCGTTATTCTGGTTCTCTGGTTGCTGCTGCTGCTGCTGATGATGATGATTCATGTTGTGATGCTGTATGGGCTGCACGGTTTGTACGGGCGGCTGCGACTTCTGGAAGGGTTGTACCTTCAGAACCGGCTGGCTCTGAGGGTGCGACTGGTGCGTGTTGAAATTCTGTACGGGCTGCGCGGTTTGCGAGTGCCCCCCGTGGCGCGGGCTCTGCTGCAGGACCGGCACGTTCTGCTGCACGCTCTGCACGTTCTTCTGCAAGCTCTGCACGTTCTGTTGCACGCTTTGCAGGTTCTGCTGCACGCTCTGCACGTTCTGTTGCAGGCTTTGCACGTTCTGTTGCATCCCCTGCACGTTCTGCTGTATCCCTTGGACGTTTTGCTGGATGCTCTGCACGTTCTGCAGGTTCTGCACGCTCTGCAAGTTCTGCACGCTATGCATGGATTGCGGCTGCACTTGCGAATGCTGCACAGTTTGGGTCTGCACCGCGTGGTTCTGTTGCTGCAGCAGGCTCTGTATTTGCCCCTGGATCTGCGACTGCAAACTGTGGACCTGTGACTGCGATATCGAGTGCATCGGCTGCACCTGCGAGTGTATGCTGTGGATCGGTTGCGGCTGCACGATTTGCATCGGCTGCTGCAAGGCGTTGACGGTCTGGTGCTGAATGGTCTGGTGCTGTACCGTTTGCTGCTGTATCTGCGGCTGCAGCGACTGTATGGTGTGCTGCACGGTTTGCGGCTGCACGGTCTGCTGCTGCACAGTCTGTATGGTCTGACTTTGCACCGTCTGCTGCTGTATGGTCTGCACCGACTGCTGCTGGATGGTCTGTACCGTCTGCTGCACCGTCTGCTGGTCCATGGAGGGTTGTAGCACCAAGCCTCCGAGCAGGCTCTGCAGGATCAATTGGGACTGCAGATCCTGGTTGAGGGTGGGATCGTGCTGAAGCACGAGACGACCATCGTCGCCCATGGTGAGCTTGAAGCCGCCCGTCCTCTGCAGCATCAAGCCGTTGTTTATGGTGAAGTTGGGGGTTATGAACGAGCTGAAGGGTATGCCGGCCTGCGCAGCTGCCGCCTGCGACGTGCTGTTGGATATCATCCCGCTCTGGAAGTTCTGGTTGAGCACTTGAACGACCGGCGTGGCGGCGTTTATGGTCGGCTGGGCCATCGCCGAGATCTGGATGTTCTGCATGCTCTTCTTGCCATCCGTGTGGATGAAGTTCGCGTGAGCAGGCATCGCGTTGTTGGGGGCCATCTGCTGCGGCTGGGGCGTGGTGGGCACCGAGGTGGGTTCGCTCTCGCTCTGCGAGGTGTCGCTCTCGAATTGGATGTCATCCTCGTCGCCGATTCCCGACAGTTTCATGATGTTCGCCAGGTCTAGTTTCTTTTTCACCTTGTGCTTCGGTTTCTTTTTCATCTGCTGCTGCATCACCATTTGTTGGTGTTGCAGTTGCTGGTGTTGGTGGACATTGTTGACTAGTTGTTGTTGTTGTTGTGCGATGTTGGTTGCGTTGATGGGCTGTTGATGGCTGCCCACCTTGAAAGGAAACGAACATTATTTCATGTCATTTATTTTCATTGCTTCTTTATTATTATTATTTTCATTTTTATCGCGGTAAAAGCATTTGAGTAGTTTTCCCAAAGAAAAACATTATGAGCCGTCCGATGACTTGAAATTTGATGATTTTTCATAATTGCGGTGACAATACATTATGGAATTTTTGTAGAAGAAACAACAAAATGGCGGCTTCAAGATGGCCGACGATTTTCTTGTTTGTTGTCCGATTCGGTTGAAAATTGGAATGTGGTGGTTTTTGATGTCGGAGATCATGAATCTTTCATGAAATTTAGTGAATTCAATATTACAGCTCCAATATGGCGGACGATTTCTGTGTTTATGGTCTGATTCGGTTGAAAATTGTTATGTGAGGGTTTTCGAGGTCGAGGATTATGAATATTTTCTCTAATTTCATCGGCTCTAAGATGGCCGACAATATTTGTGTTTATGGTCTGATTCGTATCAAAATTGCTACGTGGTGGTTCTCGAAGTTGGAGATTATGAAATTTTTATAAAAAATAGCAAATTCAATATGACAGCTACAATATGGCGGACAATTTTTGATCCGATTCTATTCGAAATTGGTGTATGGAGGTTTTTGGGGTCGTAGATTGTGAATTCATTGTTGAAATTGAGAAATTCAAGATGGCGGCTTCAAAATGGCCGGCGATTTTTGTGTTTATGGACCGATTCGGTTCAAAATTTGGTTATGTGGTGATTTTTGAACTTGTAGATTATGATTCCTTCAAAAAATTTCATAAATTCAATATAACGGCTCCAAAATGGCTGACGATTTTATGTGTTTATGGTCAGTTCAAAATTTGTTATGTGAGGGTTTTTGAGGTCAGAGATTATGAATCTTTTATCAAAATTCGTAAATTCGATACGACAACTCGAATATGGCGGACGATTTTTGTGTTTATGGACCGATTCGGTTCAAAATTGGTACGCGGTGTTTTCGGGGTCGGATATTATCAATTTGGCAATATGGCGGCTCCAAGGTAGCGGACGAGTCTCTCCTTAGTATTATTTCAATTCATAATGAAGGTAAATCCTCACCTGAGTAACATAAGTGGTAGTGGATGGAGCCAAGTGCATGCCATTGGTGAGCACCCTAACCATGGGCTGAGATCTGGGAATCTGCAAGAGTTGTTGGCCGCCGGATTGCAGAATCAGCCCTTGTGGTGTCGCGGTGGCGGTTTGCATTTGGGGCTGCAGCTTTGTGGTTGTTTGAGGCCGTATGATGAACTGCATTCCGGGAGTTGTCAACATGGGCATTTGGTTCAAGAGTAAAGGCTGGCCGGTAGGGACCATCGATGATGTGGCCTGGGCGTTACTAGGAATTACTATTTGAGGGCTGAAAAAAAATCATGCATTAGGTATCTTTCACTTATGCTATTTGTAACATATTCGTTATTTGGCAGATACTATGTATATTTTATATTTTGAGTTGCCAAGATGTTGAATGAAAGTTGTTGGTTGATTGTCAATATAATTTGAAAGAGTCTATTTGCTTTCAATTAAAATAGCTACTTTTAAAGCCTTTTGCCGACGACTACATTACACAATTTTAAAATCGGATGGAACTGAAATAGTCCTTGGACATTGCCAACAATAATTGTATGTCCAATTTCGATAAAATTACATATTAATTAACACTCCCCAAGACATACTTCTATTTAAATATCAACATGGAAAAAAATCTAGTTTGGAAATATCCTATCAGCTTTTTTTCTTCTAGAGTATTTTATAATAGTGTATAAAGGAACAAAAAACTGTTGGTCCGGTTGCTTATAACTTCAAACTGAAGCTTATATGAAAATATCTTGCAATATTCTAGAGATAAAGACATTCCCAAACTGATAAATTGAATGATTGTGTGTACCAAATTGTTGGATGATTTTCAGAATATCACAAAGTATATGACCAGCACTTACCTTTTGAGAGAACCCTGAGCTGAGAATAAATAATGAGAGAGAAATATGCATTTTCCATCAATCACTTGACACTTTCAAGAAACTTGTTGAATCTGTGATTTTAATGAGACCTACTAGAATTAATCATGAATATACATGTGATCAAGTAATGCATCTTGATAATTTCATTTCTCTGTAATGGGTTTTCCTAAAGAGATGAAACAAGTGTCCAATATTCATTTGACATTTCATGTTGACTGGTTTTGCAGTTAGTGTGATTTCAAATGTTTGTTTGAAAATACAGCCTTGATTTTGATAGCAGAAGAATTTTTCAACACTTTGACAAAATAAATTCCAACAGATATTATTTTATAGTAGAATGGCGCCCATCAAGAATCTTCCTATATCAGTCATGAAAACAGAGGAACATAATTTTAATAATGAATAATATGGATTATTAATTACTATTGACTGTTCCTTAAAAGCCATTTCTATAATTTTTGAAGTTGCTTCTTTCTATTTTTCATGACAGTAGTTCTAGAGATTTTGGATATTTTTTATTGAAAGTATTGTGTATAATATAGAGCTGTGGATGTTTCCAAATATAAGAAGTTAACTACTATATACAGTGGAATTGAGTTAAGAATTTTGATAATGATGATGCTATCATTGAAGATATTAAATTGAAGAATTTTGATTCCCATTTAAATTGCAATTGGATAAAACATTGGGGAAGTGAAGAACTTGTCAGTTCTAGTTTAATTTGAATAATAAATAGACTTCCTTGGGTAGAAAACTTGTAGTTCCTCAAGAGATGTTTCAGGTAGTGTTTAATTTCAATGTATTCCACCATTCAATGAAAATGTTGTTTTTCATGTTTTACCTGACACTTGGTTTTGGTGATGGCTGAGGACTGGCTGAAGGCTTGGGCAAAATATTCAGATGTGGCTTCAATTTGATGATATTCTGAGGCTGGGAAGTTTGCATGGACCTGGCCAGCAAGTTGTTGGGGATGATCTGCATGACCGGAAAATTCGGCTGAGGCGTTGGAGGCTTCAAAGACGGCGACGGTGATTTGAGACTAGCTGGTGAGGAATAGGGGGATGGGGGATACCCAGGGCTGGGATTCGAGTATGCAGGAGACATGCTGGTGACTATCTGAGGCTTCTTGACCAGATTGAGGTTGTTGGACCCCACCACAGTGCAGTTGGTGTTCAGGCTTTCATAGTCGATCTTGTCATGCCTGATGGTATGGTAGGATGCACTTTTTGGCGATTTACACATTTTTTGTATGGTCTTGTGGGGCGTTTGAGACATTTTTAAAACACTGGTTCAAAGCACAGTTTCACTCTAGCACATTCCCCGATAGGTATTTTTCTTGTCCACCTTGGAATGTTTTAGTCAAGTCTAGAGCATTATGGTTCACTACCAGAAGGTCCACTTAGCCTGTTTGTGTCTCACTGTTCAACACTCATTATCACTTATCCGAATTCGAATAAAGCCATTTTATCGTTGTACACATCGAAAAAGTATAAAATTGACAACAGCATTATTTCACAAAGGGATGAGACATGACGAGGGTTTGTTGTACACAATTCAAAATAAATATGGGCCACCAGACTAGAAATTATAGTAAACTGATCCACGATATTTTATGAATCTTCCTTGACTGGCCTTCTTTCTTTGGATAAACCTGAAACAAACGAAGAAAACTTGAAACCCAAACATAACCTCAACGGAAAAAAAATCAAATCTCATCCATGCATTAGTCCGATTCGAGTACTGTATACCTACAATAATCAACAAAAACGATACTGTTTTCGAGCGCTTCACTTTCAGGTGCCTTCGCTATCGATAACGATTTGTTTACAATTTCGCAAATTCGCAACCACAATAATGAGATATCACGATACCGCCATCTTTCACGATGCACCTTTTTCTTATGCTTCTCCGCGCTGCTGTTTCCCCCCACCTGTCTAAAAATGGACCAGTCCATCTTGTTCGAGCCTCAAGGCCTTCCTTAATGAATAATTATTAATAAATATCCGTATCATTTGCATAATTCAATACATAATATGGGTATTAGTTTTCGATTATTAGCAGAAATCCGCAAACACGCCTCCAAATCATCAGAATATCCAGCCTAATAAAATATAATTTATCGATGTAGAGTGGGAGGGGAAGACAAATTACCTATCGAGGATCTAAAGGTGGGGAGAGGGAAAGAAAAGAAAGTGAATCTCGATTGAAAAATCACCTTCGTTTATCTGAAAACAATGCACATTTTGATTATAGCAATAAATCACAACATTTAATGAGCATTCATTGTTTGCATGATTGACGCCTGATGAATAATGGCATTAAAAAATCAATACGAATGTAAGGTTAATACAAAGAAACTCAAGGTAAAATTTCCATGGATGATCATGTGAAGGCTATGATCCGAAATCCCATAAGTTTCATCGAAAAATGCCGGGGTTTAGCTATTTTCCCAGAATAAACGACGTGAAAGCGCAACCCACACGGTTTTCAACATAAAATGAATAAAATTCTACGTACCTTTTAACAATTTTCACTTGATGGGTAAAAACGGGGTTCACTGGTAGGGTAGGAGCAGGGCAACGGGCTATCTGATTGGTCGGTCGGAAGCGTCATTTGATACACAAAAAAATAACATTTACTTTAAGGTTAGATTGATGTGCACGCCAATTTGAGCTCTGTGCAACATGGTGGTAAGGTGTAAAGAAACGATCTACCTTTATCAAATGACGGATACTTGAAATCTGATCGGTTATGATGAAACCTTGTAAAAATGGATTACATAGATTAACAATTTTTCTATTGGCGTAAGTAGGTGCTCGGAAAGTAGATGTGATTCAAAGTTTATCATTGAAAATTTGTCTTTGATTGAAGTTGATCATTACCCAATAAAGGAACGTATAGTTTTGTTCAATGACGCCAATATAGGTACCTATAAAGAGTAAAATCCAGATCGATCAGCATTTGAATGATGTATGCTTTTGTGACATATTCGTTAGAGTTACATTATCAGAGAAAACATCCATATATCATATCAATAATTAGATCAATAATTAGGTATGTCATTGTTCATTAGGATTAGGGCACCAAATCAAAAATCCATATTTATAATTATAATCAAAGTGGGCGTTGTTGGGTTGATCTGCTAGGAGACATTTGACAATCGGTAGCGCCACAGTGGTGGGGGATAATCTACGGCGGCGTAGGGGAAGCATAGATATAGAGAGAGGGGAAGTCGTCTTTCTGTGACGGATTGATCGCGTCTTACTGCGCAATTCCTGAGAAATATTGATGAAGCGCCGACCTTGAGGTAGGACAGGACAGGATATCAAGGCGGTTTATTTGAGTGAAACTTGACACTCTCTGATGTAATGGATCTGCTACTGCTTATTTGCTGGTTTCAGATTGGAGCAAGAAGGTTGGAATATCTTTGTCTTTGTCACAGGTGGAACAAGGATAAAATATTATCTTTTCACGAGTGCAATAATATACACGTACACTTTAGACACTTGTTTAATAATTTTTGGGATAGATATATACATATTCTATGTACATCGTACTTCAGATTCTCTTATTAACGATCCACTCGATAGATAATATATGCAGATTTATTTATCCATGGTATTTGTATTATTCATTTTGTTATTATTGCATCTAGAACTATGCTACACATTCCCATAGATGTCGCCCTATCCTTAGAAATCGCAGGTATTATATTGACATATATACTTCTGTGGATCATGATAGTCATAAAAGACTCTCAACTTATTGATTGAATACATTTGAATTTAACCTCCCCTATTATAGACTACCTAAGTGTGACGTCAAGAATGGGCGGAGCTTAGCAAACCTTTCCAAACAAAGAAATGTTACATTGAATCTTCCATAAGAGTTTTTTTAAATGATCATATAATAATTTTGAGTGATAAATAAGCATTTTCTTGAGGATATTCATAAACTTGGCTGTATCTACTACCTTTCTGTCTAAATCTGAGTACGGTAAGTGAATATTCGTTAGACTTATGGGCGTTTGAAGTATTCTGAGGTTAGGTTTTCGTAAGATAAATTCATTATTGTGCATCTTTTTATTCTTATTATTGAACTGTATATGTTTTATGTAGTGTGACTACAGTTTTTATTGATAATATACATTTTCTTCTAGTTTCTCGAAGCTACAAATATAGTTATGTGTGAACACTACAGAGAAGGTTGCATGCAAGTTCTTTGTATCACCTGCAGTACAGTGCAGAGCACAGACCACCTACCCTGCAGAGTGCTGACCCTACTGAGAGGAAAAAGTGGATCAATTTCATAAGGTACAATCCTATAATATTCATTGTATTGAAATAACATTCTGATGTGAAATACTTTGCAGGAGACAAGATAGGGAACCTTCAAATAGTATTATATTTGGTTTGTTGCCATTTCATCAACAATGATAGAATAAATAGATGAACCATGTTAAATTGTATTTTGATTCCCCATAGAAAAGGTGCCTATGTCATTAGAGAAAATAAAAAGGTAATTGTGTTTATATAGTGTTCTGTTTTTAGACAATATATGGTCAGATGAACTAACATTGAAGCCCCTCTAGTTTCTGCCTTGAGTGCAACTAATATAAGTATAAATGTAGCAGGACCATCCCAAATGAGCCAGGAACATCAAGAAATGAGAATACTCTATAGATATACCTGCATGTTCAAGAAGTGCTTACAGAAGACCATGTGATTAAAATTAATAGGTCATGTATTTTCATTTGATTCTCTATGTAGGTGTGAACCTGACTTATACAAATTGAATATAACTTTGAACATTGCAAGACATTTTTGTTAATTCAAACAACCTCTGTTTCTCATCACTACATACATACTATATTTCATTTCAAGTATTTTTTCAATACATATAATTTCATGGAGATTTATGAGATACAAATTTCATGTTTCTAAGAGATTTACTCAATTTAGTTCTGATATAATATAGACAATTCAAATAATTTTTATCATAACATATATTTTATATATAACTTATATTTGTTCAAGAACTAATTAAGAAGTGGATAACAATAATATTGACACTAATATCCTCATAATATTCTAGGAATGTTCAACTAACAAATGTATTCGATTTTGGCACATTCCAGGTACTTTCCTAGTCCTAATCACATAGATATATTGTCATGCCCAAATAGAGCTATGCTGCAATACGATGGTATTCTTCTGGGACAAGCATAATTTGCTGTGGAAAATTCTTCAGATTCGTTCAATGTTATCTGTGATAGAAATGGTATAATCAGTAGATAACATCACAAATAAGCAAATGACATATTTACCTTCTGTACATTATGTTATTCTTCCTTCTTGTTGGCATGTACTTCTCCTGTGATTATCATCAACTCAATTTTATACTGCATGCCTTTCATATGTCCAGGTTATAAGGCATTTTCAGCCTTTTTAATGATTTCAAATGAAGATTTTCAATTAACTCAATAATGGAAGAAATCTTCAGAGAACGTGTTTTGAAACCATTTTATTATGGAAAGCTAGAAAAAACAATTTTGTTATCCATTTTAATAACAACAAAGTAGTCACACATAACCTCAAAATATTTATATTCTCAAAATAGCAGCTATTTGAAAACTTACCTTTGTGATATATTCGGTCACAAATCAGTGATACCCCACTGTAATTGAATATGTACTTGTTTGCCCTTATTTCCTACTAGAAATTTTTATAAAATCAAATAAAGTATCTCTTATGGCAGATTAACATGTAACATCGATTTGTTTGGAAAGGTTCGCTAAACTCCGCCTACTTGTGACGTCAGGACTTAGGTAGTCTATTAAGAACCCTGATTTCAACATAGGGTTCAGACATTGAACGTTAGAGGCGTTGGCGTCGTAACGTAAAATGTGCGTAAAATACGCCATTTGAACTCACTCATTGATCAAGTTTCAATAACATTCGAATTGGTTTCTTGCTGGTTGTTTTTCATGAGCTGGAAATCAAAGAATTGTTGTTTTGTAATGGCTGATTCAAGTTTTGATTGGGTTATGGTTATACAGATATCACACATTTTATGGAAACAGTATATTGGGTAAAAAATGCTTATTCACAAAGGTACAAATACTATTCATTACAGTTTGGCATTTTTGTGAAAAACAACAATTATTCAGACTTACTAAATTAATTTAACACACTCATCAATAGAAAATACATGCCTGTTATTGATGTGTTAGGGAAACAATAAATTTAAAGAACTTTGAACAATAGAAATGAAAAAAAAACATTCCATAGCTTTGATTCACCCACTAGAATTCTGTTGATTTGATACTTTTCTTGGATTTCTGCCTTGGAGGGTGAAAATTCCGCTTTTTGTGGTTGAATTGCTAGCATAAATTTGAAAAATTGTTATGTGCATTCCATGGTCGCCCAAGAATTCGAATTTTCGTTGAAAGCAGGTACTTCAGTGGCCGAATTATTTTCATTTTCTACACTAGTCGAGGCTCCAGCCCCATTCTGATCGGGATTCGTTACGTTTTCCTGAGTGTTCGTTTCCTCCCAGTTTATTTTGAATCTGGTCACTCGAGGTTCAGATGCCAATATATTTCTCATCACCTGAAAACAATGCAAAAATGCAATATCGATTGATTTTGCGATCATTTAAAAATCATTGCAAATAAAAAAGGTAAAACTTCGTTTATCGCACTCCTATGAGTTCGGAAAAAAATGTTGGTGGAACTTACGTATTTTGACCTCCTGATCACGAATTTGAAGTCAAAACGCGGCGGTCTCAAGTATTTTCGGAGATACGGCCTCATTTTGTCTCAAAAATGCACCATTTGACATGTCAAATTTCTGCTATTAGGAATACACAAAATTCACCCATCTTTGAACCAAAACACTATACACGCATATATTCACTTGTTTCCAACACTTCTCAGCAGAAAAAACTATTATTTTTCAAAAAATTCACCCTTCTTTGAATTGTAAACAAAACAACCTTTTTGCACTGATTTTCTGGTAATTTGTATTTATGATGTTGGCAACGTGATTGTTTGGGTCATGGTAAGACGTTGCCAACATCTCAAATAAAAATAACCAGAAAATCAGTGAAAATAGATTGTTTGTTTACGTTTTGAAGAAGGGCGAATTTTTGTGAAAATAACAGTTTTTTATGCAAAAAAGTGTTGGAAACGAGTGAATGTGAGCATGTGTGATGTTTTGGCTCGAAGAAGAATTAATTTTGTGTGTTTTTATTAGCAGAAAATGGAGATTTGAAATGGTGCATTTTTGAGACAAAATGGGGCCGTATCTCCGAAAATACATGAGACCGCCGCGTTTTGACTTCAGATTCGTGATCAGGGGGTCAAAATACGTAAGTTCCACCAACATTTTTTTCCGAACTCATAGGAGTGCGATAAACGAAGTTTTACCATAAAAAATGCATTTGGATAATATGATGGCATATTTTTAATAAAAGTTTGAGTTTTTATCTGAAATCTTATTCAAAAGCAAATGAACAAAATATAATTTTAATGACAAGCTGACAATCCGATTCATCAGTAATTTTTTTGATACACAGACTGTCCCAAAACTACAGATCAAATTGAAACAGATGATTCTCCTCGAAAATAAATAGGACTTATTTTTTCTCAAATGTCCTTTGCTGCAACTTGGCGTCATCTCCGAACAATATTTCGATTATTAGTACTTAATGGCACACCTGGTATAATTTCAGTTCATTTGTTACTGTTTTTTTATTTATTTTTTATGATTTTTTTATTCTTAACGGCTATGGCTATGTTCAAATAATTAATTTCAGTTCTAAAATGTGTGTAAAAATACAACAACTGTTTTTGAATATGTGACGTTTTTTTTTTAATTTCTATAACTACCCCATTTTCAAATAGCAGCATGGTGGCTGGTTGTGTTAGAAATAAAGAATTTTATTAGGACTAATTTGATACGGCACTCTATACTTTTCTATGAAAACAAAAAAGAGTTATCCTGAGACTATTCATCAGCTATTTCCTAAAAAAATTACACATATCTACTGCCAAAATCAACTTGAATCTGAGTTGAGTGCATGAAAAATGCAAATACCAATTCAATGAACCCAACTAAAATCTTACCTGATGTGATTCACCTATTATAATGAACAAAATAGCAAGAACAATAGTTAGTCATCATTTGATTCAGAATTTTGATGTAGTAATTTTTTTCCTTACATGATTTAACTCACCTTATCAAATTGTGGAGGACTTGGGGGATTCTCCTTTAGTTCAGGATCATCATATTCATTATTTATAAAATATCCAACCCGAATAAATTCTTGACTCTTATATGAACATGTTAACAACACAACTGTTACTCCAATAGCATCATTTTCAGGAATTCGGGATACATTTGGAGGATCAGCCTGAAGATAACAATATAACATGAAATATATCCTCAAATCAATACACAACAAATGAAAGATAAAAATATGTTGTATTATTAAAAGAAAAATGGATATATGTTTATTCATATGAATCTTCAGTTCAGGAATTAAACCACAGATCCTTCATGGTGGTGTACTTCTCTTCTCAGATTAGAGCTGCATCACTCTTCAATCCAAAAGCATCTCTTATAACTCAAGTGCAAAATAATCATTTCTATTCTGATGTTGAAGCCTCTAATTCCCCTATCAAGATGTTTTGCACCATCTTGTCAAGGAAAGTGATAACATAACCTTAGTGTAGTGAGCAGTACTTGCAGTAAAGATTTTAGTATGTAAAACTCTCAGGAAGTTGGTATTTTCGATAGTTGTATACTTGTAATGATAACCTACCTGAAATACGAACATGTGTTTTCCTTCAGGAATAGGACCTACAAATACTGAATCCAGTACTTGATCATGCTCCTCACTTTCTGCAGATCCCACATATATCATTTTCCATTCAAGATCTGGAACAAGTATGTTGCGGAACGAGAAAAATCGAATTGTATATACCAATTACCTTCCTTGAGCTCCTCTATGCATTCAAACGTTATTTCAAACTGAAAGGGATTCAGGAATTGACTGGGATTGTCCATAACTGTGATATTGCACAACTGAACTTTTGCCATTTTACTAGTTTATTGATAACCACTCTCAATTTCAAACACTGACTCTAAATAAAGATGGGACGCAAATTTTTCTTAAAATCAAGTTTCTCTCAAAAGTTTCTGTATCGGTTCGCGAAAGAAATACCGATATATTTTTTAACATACCAGGTTATTTACCCGCCAGAACAAAGAATGAATCAATGTGACGCATGACATGACAGGAATGTCTTCTTTCATTTCGTTGTTGATAGCATATACAAGCATATATCTAATAATAACTATATAGGTAACATGGATACCAGAGCTGAAGCCGAAAAATAAAACAAATGACAGTCTGCGGGACAAATCGCGAATATGCGCATGCGCAAGTTTGATTTAAGAATCGACATTCGTTTTCATCATGGAGGAGAGTAGCTTTCTAGTGAGCGACAAACGTATGATAATTATTAAAAATCAATCAAATGTGTCACGTAACCTTCAATTCGATGTTTTTATTTCATCATGACATATATTTTTCAAATATTCATTCATTGATGGATTGTTGGACGATATTGAATAATAGTTGATGATAAATGCAGAAATGGATATGATCTACAAAGCGATACTTGCGATTTGCTGAGAAACCTGTCACGATAAAGTCATCGGAACAAGATTCGTGGGCTAATTTTTGATCAATCACTGTTATCACTCACTAATCACTTCTGTAAACAATCAGTAAGTACATTAATAACTATATTAACGCTCTTTTACATAATTTGAGTCAACAAACATATCTAACCTATGAAATTCTGAAAACGTCAGTAGACTTCAACTCGTCAAAACCCGCGCATGCCCACAATTCATCATTAGCAAGCCAGACAGTCTTTTGTTTTTCCAAAACTGGCTTCATTTTCGCGTGAAGAGAAGAATAGGTGTTATCCATATAGTTGTTATTATATATATGGTTGATAGCCTGGTTTACATTAAATTTAAGGCATTGACCTAACGCAAACGTAGTTCATAAGATCAATGGCATAATGCATGTAGTTAGATAACACGTTATTTTACTAATGTTTTACTACATGCTCGGGCTCGCTCATTCATAGATTGTCATATTTCATAGGATACAGTTGAAAGTTGATCATCCTAAAGGATATTAAATATAGTTTAATATCCTTTGAAGTCAAGGTTACTAGATTGTGTCGTGAACGTTCAAACTGACGTATACGCACGCGTTTTCTTAAAAGTTAAGCAACATTCCATTGACAGTCGTTGGAGACATAAGAAAACGACGATATGAAATTTCAAGTCTAAATTGAAAATTCACGAATAAAGCCTGGTTCATGCGTATACGAATTTCGCAAAATTAATACGAATCGGAAAATTATAAATATTTAATTGATATTCCTACTCCCAACACTATTGATTTATGCATTCTGTGGTATCATGGTATTGTGATAAAAATCCGCAAAAAAGTTCAAATATTTCAACTTAATTGCGATATTTCTTTTCAGCCGCCATTTTATTCGCATAAATTTTCTGATATTCGTATAAGCATGAACCAGGCTTAAGACGAATACAGTGAATGTTGCATTAAAATATTCGATGAACAACTAAACAAAAAATTTTCAACTCACCGTATTGCGTTAACTTTATATTTTGTACGTAAACGTCTACGTACTGTAACTTCAACTCTATCATTAGAAACTTCACCAAGAATTTAGAACTGTTTGAAAATAAATCCATCGGAGCCCTTAATCACAGTTTCCTTAATTATCTCATTTCAAATTCAGATTTTGTTGTTGATTATGAACATGATATTATGAAACATCCTCTTTATCGTTGAAAAGTCAAGAGTATATTTTTCTGAAGCATTTTTTAAATAAATTTCGACAAAAACCTTCATAATTGTTGAATATATCCAGCAGCACGGAGGATTTAAACTTTTTGTTTACCATGGTGATTCAGAGGTAAAAATCGAACAATGAAGTAAAAGTTTATTTTAAAATATATTTGGTACTTTTTACAAAATATAGTAATATTAAAAACTTTACAGTTGCAATATTGTGATTAAGGCACAAGTTAAAAGGAATGTAGTTACGCTTACAATAGTAATTAGTATGGTCATCGGAAAAATGCCCCATTATAAAAAAAGTCGTTTACGAATAAGTATAAAAATAACTCGCAAGAACTCAGTTATCACATACATATAACAAAATAATATTACAATACATTCGAAAGTTAGGTGTTTCTCAAAACAGCTATAAGAAGGAGGCATTGATATAAATAAGAACAATAATTCAGCAGGCGAGTTACAAAAAACGAATGAGCAACATCAATTTTAACAAAATGTACAATCATCACTAAGGAAATGAACAGCCATTGTTATTTAATTTTAACGAAAAATAACAGACTAACTTCCAAGTTTGGAACTATACTAGCCAGTTTGACCTAAAACTAATAAGTTATATTTGTCTTTTTCTTGATTTTTTTTTATTGGAATACAAGAAGTACAGAGTATTCTATGAATGCCTTAAACACTTTTTGAATTATATTATCACATGAATGAGTAAACATCAAGATATAATATTACTATAATACTTCTTTCTATATAAAGTTTTGCTTACAACTAAAATGTTACAATCACGAGGGAAAAAAAATTTGCCAAACAGCACGTGCATTCCCACAAATTTTTCTTCACTCTTAGATAATTGGACGACACGGAATAGTAGTATACATGATATTTATTGCGAAAAAAAAAATTTAAAGCTCATAATGAATGCTTATGTTCATCATGGAAACTTGTTCAGATATTACAAATTCAAACCAAATATACAGAACCGGCGGATCACAAGACTTGATTGATATTATCAAGCAGAAAAGGTTCAGTGCAAAGCAAAGTACATGCTATTTTTCAGCTTCACAGATGGAACATGAATATTCAGGAAAAAGTTCAAACAGAAAACAAATGAGTTGATCTTTCAGATTACTGATTTAAGTGATGCTACAAGAAGGGTGTTTTTTTTTTGTTTTATTCGGTGGGGTGGCTGCAGATCAGATATTTTTCAGATTTTTAAAACATTATGGTGTCATTCCTTGAGCTTCCTCACAATTTAAATTTTTTCTCGTCAATACAATTCATATAATGTGGATGTAGTTGAATTTTTTTTTTCATTTCAAGTTTTTAAATGAACTTCAATCGCTGTTCAAGAAGATACTTGAAATGGATATTCCAACTTTCAGTTCTTAATCTGATGAAAAAATAAGTAGAAATACAGGATTATTGAACAAAGGAATGAGTATTGATAAAAAACACAACCTTAGCTGAAAAATAGCATATTGCTATCGATAGGATAAAGAAAAGTCTGACAATATCTTATAATCTGGATCTTTCTTTTTTCACATAAAATGAAATGGTCCGGAAGCAATTTTTCATCTAAATGCTCAACCAAACAGCTAAACAATTAAATGACAAAAAACATTTCGAGGGGGTACAAAAAATTCAGTCACACAGGTCATTATCATTTTTTAATTATTAACTATTATGAGATCATGAATTTCCAATTAATTTATGTACAAATTAGTTTTGGGCTGTGGTTAATATGGCAATACTTCAAAAATTTAAAAACTTTCATAGGTTCAGTTAATTAAGAGCACACAGAAATAGATATTTCAAAACTTTCGCAGGGGATTTGCAGCAGACAGTTTTACCCTGTAATCCTGCTAAAAACAAGCTCGAACGTGGAGGAAATGAAAATAATGTCATGGCTGTATACGAAGGACCCAAATTCCAAGAAGGTGCAAGACTTTTTGAACAATTCAGAACAAGTTTGGTCGTTTCCATACTCATAATTTGATTAACCCATTCATGCCAAACAAAAATTATTCCACTATAAAAACTGATAATTTAGTGACTCTGTTGATTTAGAATTTTTGATTCACTTCCAGGAACTGAAAAGCACAAAAAGTTGAGGTAGATAATAAATTTGGGGGACGCACAAATATACAGGGATTTTGAAATTATTAACTTCGTCACCGTCTAATAAATCATCAAACCTCCTGGACATGAACAGGTTAATATCACTAGGTCAGCCACTGACTAAAAAAAAAAACGAACAAACGAACAAGTAAGGCCGTCGAATTTCTCCACTTTCAATAAAGATATAAAATATAGGCAAAATATAACTATCAGAATAACTCTATACTTCAATCGATAACACAATAGAAATAATAATATCAACGATCACCTAGAAAGTCGTTGTGCTGATGCTCCTGTTGACCTTCTTGCCGATAAGCCTCGAGTTGATCTTGGCTATGGAGGGCAACTTCACCGTCTCGTTGGCGATCGTCTTGATGCACATGGCCGCCTCCTTCAGCTGCTTCACCAGCATCTCGTTCTTCATCTTTTCCGCGTTCAGCTCCCTCGTCAGCTCGAACTTCGTCTTGGAGCTATCGGGAGACAGGGCTCTGCAAGGTGTTCAATAATAATTGTAGACAACACGGTAATGGTGAAAAATATATTGGTTCTTCGAGCCGGATGTTCGAGAGATATTGTAGGTCATTGGTCCTTCGAGCCGGATGTTTTAGTTGGTCGAGTTATGGAGAACAGACTGGAATGTGAAGATGAACTATCTCGCAGGGAGGAAAATGTTGAGTTCTTGATAGAATATCCATTGTTTGTACAACCATTGACAACAAAAAGTGGTGTTTGACGAGTTCTAATGAATGCATTGTCATCGAGAATATATTTTCGACTCAAATATAAGACGAAACAGTCTGCAAGTGTGTGTGTTTGAAGGGTTTTTGACCGCCAACTTAGTTGCAAAGCAACCCTCGAAGTCTTATTAAGACTTGTATGAGTAAGGAAGACGGGGAACCTCAGCTTTTTAAGTGTCATCCGAAGCACTACTCGGCTGGTTATCGTTAAAAGTCCGAAGGATTGATATCTAGATACCAAGAATGTTCAGTTGGTCCTCCCGCTAAACGATGCTACAGAAATAAATAAAATTTCCAAAAGCCGCACCGAGATTCGAACCCGGACACTCTGGGGGCCTGCCATATGCCAGCGCCTCAACGCACTCGGCCACCGACCCAGAAGAAAGAAGATATTGTTTCTTCGAGCCGGATCTTATAGAAAACCATTGGTAAAGTTATGAAGAATAGACATGGAATATGAAGAATATGAACATCCTGAAAGAGGAGAAATATTTCAAGAGTTTCTGTAAAAAGAATATTGGTTCTTCGAGCCGGAATTTATAGATCATTAGTAAAATCACGAGGAATGGAATGTGAAAAATCCTGACAGGGGGGACATGTCAACAGTTTTTCTTGTAGGTAAAAAATATATTGGTTCTTTGAGCCGGATTTTATAGATCATCAGTAAAATCACGAGGAATATATATGGAATGTGAAGAATCCTGACAGGGGGGACATGTCAACAGTTTTTCTTCTAAAAAGTATATTGGTTCTTCGAGCCGGATTTTATAGATGATAAGTAAAATCACGAGGAATATATATGGAATGTGAAGAATCCTGACAGGGGGGACATGTCAACAGTTTTTCTTCTAAAAAGTATATTGGTTCTTCGAGCCGGATTTTATAGATCATCAGTAAAATCACGAGGAATATATATGGAATGTGAAGAATCCTGACAGGGAAGAGTTCGGTCGAGTTCTTGTAAAAAGTATATTGGTCCTTCGAGCCGGATTTCATCGAAGACGATCGAACAGTAGATACGGAAGTTGAAAGAGACATGAAGGCACAGAAAGATATTCGTACCTGTTCTGCAGGATCTGGCTAGGAGTGGGTCTGTGCGTCGGGTCCGGTTGTATCATCGACTTGATGAGGTCGACGAGGTCACGGCTGAGCTTCTGCGGCAGCGCGGGGATCTCGCCGCGACGCACTCGGTGCCAGTCGTCGCCGTTCTTCGGCAGGGGGCCGGCGCCGGCGCACTCGAGCGCCGTCATGCCCAGCGCGAAGACATCGGCTTTGGTGAGGTGGGCGTAGTCCTCGTGGAGGATCTCGTTCGGCAGGTAGCGGCAGTCGCCTTCTTCGACCTGAAATGTTCCGGTGGTTACCAAATGATCCGCGGACAAAGTTTTAGAAATATCAGTCGAGTTGAGGAAAAAGTACATTGATCCTTCGAGCCGGATTTTATAGAAGATCATTGGTGAAGTTAGGAAGAATAGATATGGAACATGAAGGAGATGAATACCTTGACATAGGAGGGATATGCCAAGATTTCTTCTGGTATGAAAAGTATTTTGGTTCTTCGAGCCGGATTTTATAGACCATTGATAAAGTTATGAGGAATAGAAGAATATAAAAGAGACATTGGTTCTTCGAGCCGGATTTTATGGACGACCATTAGGAACGCTAGAAATAATAGATATAGGATGTGAAAGAAGATTAACACCCTAACAAAGGAGAGGTTATGTCTAGTTCTTCTTGCATAACAAGTCATTGAGAATATATTTTGAACTGATATTTAAGACAAACCAATCTTAATGAAAAAGATACATTGGTTCTTCCACTTCTTCCAGCCGGATTTTTCGGAAGACCATTAGTAATGCTAGAAAGAATAGATATAGGATGTGAAAGAAGATGAACACCCTGACAAGGGGGAGAGATATGTCATGTTCTTCTTACACGGAATGTCACCGAGAATACATTTTGAACTGAAATTTAAGACAAACCACTCTTAATGAAAAAGAGTGGTTCTTCGAGCCGGATTTTATGGACGACCATTAGGAACGCTAGAAATAATAAATATAGGATGTGAAAGAAGATTAACACCCTAACAAAGGAGAGGTTATGTCTAGTTCTTCTTGCATGAAAAGTCATTGAGAATATATTTTGAACTGATATTTAAGACAAACCAATCTTAATGAAAAAGATACATTGGTTCTTTCACTTCTTTCAGCCGGATTTTTCGGAAGACCATTAGTAACGTTAGAAAGAATAGATACAGGATGTGAAAGAACATCAACCCCCTGACAAGGGGGAGAGATATGGTCATGTTCTTCTTACACGGAATGTCACCGAGAATACATTTAGAACTTTAATTCAAGACGAAACAATGAAACGAACACATTGGTTCTTCGAGCCGGACACCATGTCCACCCACCTGTGGATTCTGCAGGCTGGTCACGTGTCCCAGATCGCCGATCTTGTAGGTCAGCTCTTCTTCGAGCATCGAGGCATCGTCGAGATCCTCGAAGCCGTCGTCCGCCGAGTCGTAGTTGGTGATGTGCAGCTTCTTCTCGCGCGACAAGAACACGTTGCCCGGCTTGATGTCCATGTGCACCAGGCCCTCGGAGTGGATGTAGCGCAGCCCCTCGGCGACGTGCAGCAGCAGGGTGCGCAGCTCTTGCGCGCTCAAGGGCTCTCGCGCTATCTTGTCGGCCAGCGAGCCGCCGTTGCAGTACTCGTTCTGGATGATCATGTGGTTGTCCTCCGCCCACGCCGAGTAGTATCTGACGACGTGCTGGTGTTTGCCTGCGGGGAGATGAGGCTTTTTTTTTGCGACGAAACAGTCTCGAAGACAGTTTTTAAACAGTTTACACCTCTACGTCATCATTCTGTGAGCCGAAAAAATGCGACGTTTCATTATTGACAGTTCGCCATTTTGAAACATGATTGAAACGGTCCAGGCCAAGTCCAGGCATAAATCTTATAACGCTAGATCCGATATCCTAGTTATTTGTTTTGTAGAGGAATTTTTTTTGCGACGAAGTTATTTAACATCAGATTACAGTTCGCCATATTGAAACATGATTGAAACGGTTCAAGAGATGCTTTCAAAACGTTTTGAACCAGAATAAACACTCAATTTCCTGAACCATTTGTGAAGTCATACTTTTGAGGCAGTTTTTTTGCGAAACAGTTTTGAGATTTCAATATTTCATTTATTTTATCCTACAATCCCATAATTTTATCTTGTCTTCTTTAATCCCATTTTCAAATTCAAAGACTTTTCAACATTATCTCAGTTTTTTTGTAACAAAACTTTACTACTTGGTTGTCAAATATATTGTGAGTTCAATTCCCTCATACATCAATTTGTATTATTTTTGGTATATTTGTAAATATGGCAAGATCAATTTGTAATGTAATTACAAATTGATATGAAGTTTCTACACAATATTGATTGTGCTTCAAATTTTAATTTTTCATATTTTGGAATTATTCATAGAATAGTCAGTCCTCCTTTCTTGGTATACTTGTCATTTTGAAAAAAAAATATTTCAGAATTTTATATTACTTTTCATAGGACAGTATTTGATTTGCTGACAAAATGTTCTGAAGAACAACTCCTTCTTCCTTTTTATTTAAAATATCAACTAGGTGCATTCAAACAATCATAAATTCAGTAAAAAAACTTACCTAATACTGCATGTGCATAAACTTCATTCAATGCTGTCTTTTCAAAAGCACTGCCTGCTACTGGTTTAGTGGACTTTTTGACTGCATAAACACATCCATCTAATCTATTGACACATTTATAAACCGATCCAAATTGACCTTTTCCTATTAGTTCCAACTCTAAAAATTCCTGATGGTATCTTGATATATTATTCTCCTAGAAAACAAAATACACTGTTAATTATGGATCATATTTTTCTACTAAATTACTTACTTGTAGAGCAACTCTTTTTGTTGGTTGTTCTATTTCAATATCTGAAGCATCACTTTCATTCAGATCAAATTTTGGTGGTTTAATATCAGGGGATCCTATCAAAGATCTTATTGACCTGGACCTTTTCTTTGATAGCAACATTCCTAAAAATAAATACATACATTTAAGAGCAAGTATTTGAATTTCTTAAATTAAACCTATTAAAATCCCATTAAAAGCTCCAGTCAGTCCCACCTAATAAAATAAAATAACCCAAGATTGAACAGAATATAATTATGTACATGAAATAATAGTTGTGAATGTCTGGTCTTGTACAGAGCTCTATATGTGTATCTATATTATAAAGTAATTGAAAAGATGAAACTAAATTTTGGACAGACATTTATCAATATAGATATTCTTACTGATAAGGATCAATACATTACTCTGATAGTAAAACAATTTATTACAGCTTGTAGCTAGGGCTAGGGGTTGGATTAAAAATCCTTTGTCCCCTCTAGGACCCCTGCCCAAAGCTCAAAGCCAAACAGGTATTGAAAATAGAATATCTGAACTCAAGATTATTGTAGGCTGATATTTCAACTACATGTTGATAATAGCATATGGTTTATAATTACCATTTGGTGTGAATGGGTTCACATTAGCTGTAGGCCTATCTTCTCTTCTAGCATAAGCACTTGCCACAGCTCTAGGTTTATCACTAAATAATCTGCTCCTGGGCACAGGGGTGTTAGAAGAGGATTTCTGTATGATGGTCTTTGGTGTGAGAGGACTATCAAATAACCGTAGTGCTCTGACCCTTTTGTATGGAGGACTGAATGACATTGTCTTCTGTCCAGGTGTTCCATTATTATTATCACATCCAGAAAATTCTAATTTTCTTGGTCCGTGGCTTGCCTTTGGGCTAAAATAGGGCATCATGTCTGCGACATTGTCACTAGACAACTCGAAAGATAAATCGCAGCCTGAGGAAGAGTCAAAGTCTTCGGATTCCCGTAATTCGTCTTGTAAACTGCGTACGAAAGACATAATGGTATAGAAGATTCAACTATATCTTGTCGGTTTATCACTGATACACTTTCGTTTCGCGAAGTTTGTCTCGAGTAGGTACTTTTATTATTAAACTTTCACATAAACAACACGCATCTATTCACTCATCTGCCTAAAACGGTTAATTTCTGATTCAGGCATCTGCGTTCAATTCAGACCAATCAGGTCACAGGAAACGAAGTAAACATGGCTGACACATTCTCAATAATCTCATTGGCTGACTGAAGAATCCATTGTCCGATGTCAGCGTCCTCTCAACAAAGCGCCAAATTCAAAATAATTTTAATCTCCGGATAACTTCGTAGAGAAACAGAAAAATTACTGATGTTACTGGTGTGTGATGCGTTTGCGTACTTTTAGTATTAATATTCATCCAGTGGATGTTAATATAACCATATAATATTGCAGCAGTAGTTAGTAGTTCAATATCCTGTACAGTTAAACATCCTTGGGCTCAACCCGCAGAATATTCGATCCGGACGTGACGTCAGCGCGAGTTCTTGTGTGACTGACACTACTGACAGTGACAGATTATCCTTGTTCTAAGAAGACATCGCGGTGACATGTGACGTATCTCCAGAGCTGCCAACCTTGGATGTTTCGTATAAATTTCAACTTTGACATTTGCTCCATAGCGACATCTTGACAAGCTGACAAGTGAAATTTGAATATTTTGTTGATTTAAAAATCAAAACACGTCACCTTTTTCTCAAATTCAAAAAATTAGTGGCATAATTTATGCTTTATATTAATTTTCTCAATTGTTCAATCATCGGCCGTAATAATGGCTGATGTTTCAGTAGAAGTTTCTGGAGAAATGGAGCCTCCTTTGAATTTGGGGGAGAAAAGTAGACTACCAAGGTAAATTCAACTTATTGTTTACTTATGAAAAAGTAATAAGTAACATTCTAGCTTCCTGAAGATTCCAACACAATTACCGGATCCGAAAGAATGGATTGGTCAACAAAGACAAAATGTGAGGCCCTGGTTAGTTTTCATCCAAACATCGAATTTCAAAGCGCCCCCTTCAGTAACCCGACTTGGGAAACGAGTAATGCGAAATATTGAATACTTCCAAGCTAACTACTTGTTTGTATTCCTTGGACTTGTTGTTTACTGTTTGTGAGTATACAATCCAGAGGCTCACATTGGATGATGACCTACTTGCCAGATCTAAAAATAATATGTTTCCTAAGTTGATTCTAAAAATTATATATTTTTTTCAGATTAACATCACCTCTAGTTCTCCTGGCATTGGCTGGAACATTCTATGCTGGTTATAGACTGAATCAGAGGCATTCAGGAAAAAAACTTGTAATATTTGGAAAAGAGTTGACCTTAGCTCAGCAGTATGGACTAGTGTTCATGTGTTCCATGCCAATATATTATTTGGTTGGAGCACATGGTGCAATGTTTTGGGTTATTGGTGCATCCATGGTTGTTATAACTCTGCATGCATCATTTTATAATATTGAGTCATTAATAGCAAAGGAAGATGATTCATTTCCCCTTTTAGAAGAAGTTTGAACCTATAGGGTTTGAAATTTCAATATTGTATATAAATATGTATACTATACCTTATTGTTTTTCAACAATTATCTTATTTCCCACCAACTACATGAATAATCCATGGAATGTAGGTTTATTATGCTTTGAATTCCCAATATTAATTTGTACATAGATCTTTTCTAAATCTTGTTTGCCAAGAACTGTAATATTTTGAATACAATATTTTACTTTATTAGATTGTTAATTTGTGTATTGTAACTTTTCTAGTAGTTACATAAAATTTGATACAGAAAATGGGTAATTACTGAAGACAAATTCCATAGAAAAATATCAGCTATTATTGTCTACTAAAAATTTGATGCAACATTTCTGTCTTCATTATCTTGGAAATATTAAAAACTTGGATAATTAGAGGTTATCACAAAAAAACAACAGGATTATAGAAAATACTTTATTTTCTCTCAGAAGGCATTACGTCAAAATAACCAAATTCGGTAGTAACTTGACGCTTCAACTATGAGGAAAATCAACGATAATTTTGTACAGTATAATTGAAAGGAAAATCTATTTACATGAAAAAAGATAAAAACAAAATAGTAACTTCAAATATCAAAACAATGTATGGAATAAATGTGATTAACAAATAAAAAATTCAGATAGTGTATTCTACAAATTTAGGATAGAAAAAGATATTAGCACAGGTTTTCATACATAACTGAAAACTCGGATATTTCAACAAGAAAAATTAATAAATTAACAAAGTCATAACAAACTGACATTATCCTCAGTATAACTATTTTTCAAAAAACATTTTTCTAGCTATAAAATATATACAATATCATAAAAGCTGTGTTATAGAAATTAATAAAAAATAACTACACACAAAACGTTTACCCTGGATTTAGAATATATTTCAGAATTTCATATTGAAACTGGTTCATTTATATTAAAATCCGCAAAATAGAGTAATTCAAATGAAACATGGTTCATCTAAACATTTCAGATGTCATTGAAAATTGATGAATCACATTCATAAGACAGAAACATTAGAATGTAAAACATTTGAAATTATTTCCAATCAACTCAGATTACCATAATACAGAGTGTGTAAACAAAGCTTGGGATATTTAGCCTCAATATATCTATTTTGCTCACACATAAGGTCTGAGTCAATCTAATACAATTAGCAACTAATTTTGATTACCTGAATAGTTGAAAACAAGATGTATGGGTAAGAGCTTTGAGTAAAATTCAATTTTCAAATATTTTATAGGTCTACTTTTAGGCCTCATTAATTAACAACATACAAAATACATTGGTCCATTTTCTGGCAAGCAAAATTAACCTGCCAGAATATTTTTGCAGATACAGCAGATATAAAAGCTATTCCAAACTTTCTTTCCACACTGGATTTCTCAATTACACTACAGAGTGGCTGAAACTTCAAAGGCACTTTTATTCCATCAACATAATTTTGTGAATTATATGAGGAAATGGATAAATGAAAAAATGCCTATTAGAAATTTACAAATACATTCTTATGTATATGTTCATTTCTCCATTTTCAATCAGAATTTCTTCATTCAATAATATCAAATATTTGGTGTATAACTTTTTTTGTAAAAGATAAGCTTGAATTGGGTCATTCAAATACTTGTTTGTTCAAAGGAGCATTTTTTCGTTCTCTCATGTATTCATATTATTCCTCAGTTTCAAGTTTAAATTAATCTTTGAAAGTCAAAAACATTATGCATTAATGTGTGTAATTATCTTGCAAAATACACAATTTCAACTTGTCACTGAAGAATATGCTTTCAAAGTTGAGACATTTTAGTGAACCAAGTTTTGCTGACCAGCCAAGTCTAATCAAACAATTCTTTTATTTTTAATGCCTAATTTGATTTCAAAAAGCTTTTCCATGTTTGTGACCTGCAGAATTTTCATTTTTCAATTGGTACAAAATATGCTTACCTACAACTCAGTTTTGAGAGCACATACATTCCTACAAAAAGATGTTATGACTAGTACAATCAGGGTACCAACTCTCAAAACCAAATGTAGTATTTGAATTTATTAAAATATTGGCTGCTTGGGAGAAGAACAGTTTTTTATAACATAATATGTCCAGACTTCTGAAACAGAGAATTACAAAATGATTTCAAATAGTGGATTTAGATAATTGGCACTTTTTCTTGAATTGTCAAATGTTTTACAAAGAAAGTAAACTGAAATTAATATAGATAAGAGCAGGGCATATGAGTTAACTAATGGAAAAGCTGAAATGAGTTGGACATCATCAAACATGGTAAAAAATACACATTCATAATGAAGCTGTATGAATGCAACAAAATACCTTCATTATTTCTGATGAAGGTATGCTAGATATAATACTGCGAAAATTACTATTATATAACCAATTTGTATTTTTTGGAGAAAATGGTTAAATTATTCAGCAAAACTTTATTTGAGAAATAATTCATCCTGAAAAATAGTGACAATTTCGTTAAACAATCTCTTGAAGTATGCAAGAATCAGTTTTATCAAGATGAAAAATTAAAATAATCCCACCCAACACTTGAATTTTGGAAATAGTGAGATACATGAAGTTGGTTGAAAAATATATAGCTTCTTGTCCCCACTTATTTAATTTTCTGGAATATTCTGATTGACCAGAGAGAACTGAATTATATGGAAATCAAGGAAATTGTACTTTTACCATGCTCATCATAAGGAACTCTTTCCAACCCACCAGTAGCTTATTGATTCTACTGAGACTAGGACTTTAATCAATAATAACATATGGCAAAATTCTCAAAGTTTCACCATTATAGGAAGGCATCTCTATGACATCATGCCACTCTCTGAAAGACTCAGCTTGCTCACAGCTAGGCACCTCGCCTGTCCGACCGTCTTTCTCACTTTCCAACCCCCCCTCACCACCACCTTTGGTCTCTGAAAAACTATACCTACTGTAATTTTCACTGGAGAAGTTTTTCACGTCCTTGGGTATACTTTCTATATTTACATTAGGCACTACGTTCACATACAAACCATTATCTTGTATCTGGGCGTCAGGCTTCGGGGGCCCTATACTAAAATTACCATTTACATTTGGTATGGGCATATGGTGCAACCTCTCCACCTGTTCATCAGTTACACTATCCAAATGGTACTTTTTCCTTAAACTAATTTTCTCTTGACAGTCGTGGTCTTCTTCATACTGGAACCTTGTCAATGCTTCAACCTCCGTGTCTTCCTCCACTGAGAAGTCCGACTTTTTTTCCTCCAAGACGCAAGTGCATCTCACCTCTTGCTCCTCCTCCAGTAAAACGGATTTATCAATGGGGGGCAGCAGCGCCAAGGCCTCCTCCTCGCTCAGAGCAGTGATGACGTCAGAGTTTTCAGTCTCTTTACTCTCTTCCTTCACCTGAGCCGTGGATTCCTCGGGTCGCTCGTCTTCTTCTGCATCTACCACGTTGATCTCCTCTTCTTCTTTTTTCACCCGGGCATCCTGCTGCTTCAGCAGGCTCTTGTCGTTGATCACCGAGCCGGACTCTATGACCCTCTCGTGTTTTTCTATCTTGAATTTGTTCCGCTGGGAGTTCTTGTTTCTGTTAGCGTTCGTGTTGAGTTGTTGGTCTATGATTGACACTCTTTCCGTCAGTTTAGCCGCCTTTTGTATCAGATCTTCCTTGGGTTTAGCAGCCAAAGAGTTCAGAGCTGCGTTTGAGTTTCTGCATTGCAAGCTAGCCAACAATTCTTGGGTGGTTTTGACTTTGGAATTTCCTCTTGACACTGACACAGCTAGCTTGCTGGTGAATGAACTCTCAGCCTCATCCATCAGATTCCTGTGGTTCTTGGAGCCTTTTTTCCTGCCTCTTCTCTTGGGCATCTGCTGGTCCACAAGGGGGTCCTGTTTTTCAGGCATGCTCGAATTTGAGTCAGAATTAATAATGATCACATCACGTTTTGGTTCTGTTTTGACTGTATTTATCACATCTTTGAAACTGGAGTTGGATATATCAGAAAAATCCAACTCTGATATACCACCATTTAGTTTCAATCTTTTGGCATTTATATTGTCTAAGGAATCTTTAGCCGGCCGTTTTTTGGCCTTCACTTGATTCAAGTTCACATCTTCATGGTGCAAAGGCAAATTCGAAGATACAATTGGGGCTTGTAGTGGAGGACTTTGCTTCTGCTGGCCATTTGTCTCAGGTAAAACAGCATTTCTCCACTTTTTCAACAACTCTTTTGCTCTCTTGGATAAAGACTCATTGGTAGTTTTGCGTCTCAATTCATTTATGTACTTTCCCAATCTGGTGGTCTAAACAGAGAATTACAAAATAAGAATTTTCTGGCAACAAATTTTGAAGTGGATCTCTCACTGCTTGTTGAAGTGCTAATCAAAAATGAAGGTTTCAAACAAATTGACTGAAAAACATTTCCACTGAGGACTGCTGGTCAACTTTAGATACAATACAGAAGTTAATCAATACATTGGTAACAGTTTATTTTTGTATGTCATTTTACAAAGCCTAAAAACCTTCAAACAGGACACCTTTCACATTGATACCATATCTTGTACCATATTTATAACCATCAATGACTTTTGTGCCAACAAAGATATATTATTTTGAAAATCTCATTATTACACAAAGCTAGGTACTTTTAAATCTGATACATAAACAGCATATTCTGATACCATCCAATTCAACTCACCTTTTTGATTCTTAATGTTTTCATATCACTGAAAGTAGTTATTTGCTATAAGCTATCACTAGTGCATTGATATTCAAAGCTTTGTTGTGGTAAGCACATGCCTACATGATATAAATTCAGAACCAGGAAAGCTTACATCTCTAAAAAGTTCTGATATAGACTGGATTTATGTAGACCTATATATTAGATATTATGAAGGAGAACCTATGTTTTGTAACTTAAGATATAACAGAATATAAAAGGACACCACAGTGGTTGAAATACAAATAATTATGGAATAAGTTCCTCAACAGTCAGCAAGGGATCCACTAAAGTTGTAGATCTTCAACTTAGCAAACTAGAGTTCAATGACATCCCCAAAATTATGCAGCTCAATTTTCATTTAATGATGTTTCAACTAAATAAATAAATACTCAGTTATGGACTTGACAAATGAAAGAATAGATAGCATGCAAGAAGATATAAAATATGTGTATTTACCTCCAGCAACTCTTTGGTAATAGCCACTTTTTCCAATGAGGATATGATTTCAATAACAGCAGGCATATCGACGACCTAAAAATCAACATTGGATTTTGAAAAATCTTACATTCAATTGGGAACACCCTGTGTGGTAAACTGTACTGGAGTCGTCTTTGTTGAAATTATGTCACCTAAGTATCACATGAACACCCAATATTATCAAAAATAGGACACGTTGGACTATTCGAAGAATTCCTTCTTTGATGTAGTATTGAGAAATTAATGAAGCACTATTAATGGAATATCCAACACTGTCTTCTTATGTAAAACAAGCACTTTTGACGTTGCGAAATTGCAACTAATTTCATGAATAATTTCACAGCAATAATCCAAAATGTTGGAATACAACTTGATTCGGAATTAATAAATCAGCCGAACATTAGGGAATATCAACATTTATTTAGTCACTCTATGAATAACGAATACAGTACAGTCCACCTGGTTCATGAAGTTCGTAATGGTGTTCACCAATATCACGAATAAAATAGGAAAACCTTATTTTCCTTACATTATAATTATTATCCAGTGAATGTAGCAGTTTCTGTGATAATTCTGTTACGTTTTTCTGCATTTAAAGTCGGTTTGTAACGTGAAAACCGAATATACTTGGAGAGAACTGTTCGTAGTTCTTCTCGACAGCAATGGCGCACGTACATTGCGCTTTGTGCAGTTCTCAGGTCCGCACTGTGAAACGAGAAACATGGAGCACCCGAAACGACTGAGTGGGGATCGGCCGAACGAATCCCGACGAGATCTGCGCGTGTCTCTGTGATTTTTACGTCATCAACTTGACGGACGTAAATTTCCCTGAATGAGTCATCGCTTCGGTGTTCCTCCCAAGTCACGAACGATTTTGTATATCGTTTTTTTGATTTTAATTTTTACCAACCAGTCAATATTTTCATTGGTATGGATAGGAAAGACATTCGTTTCGATGGATTCATACATTTTTACCAGCAACGCGATTTGTATCAAGTGAATTTGATTAAATCGTTATTGTAACCCAGGAAAGAACAAATGGCTAATGTGTTAGCGATTTTTTCGCTGTTGTATTGCTCATCCTACGAAACGCAGCGGTAAATTTGAAAATCGTATTTTTATTTTACGAGAATATTTGCATATCAGTAGATAATATATATTTTACATACAAAGTATAAGAGTTGGTTCAGATATACCGAATATTAAATGCATATTTGTGATAAAAATGTGCCGATCTGTCAACACGTATTAAAAATCCTTGTTAAAAATGACCATATTATAACAAAATATAATGTCAATTTTAATAATATGAGAATTTGGTGATTCACTATTTTCAAAATGATATACATTTTCAAAGTACGCATCATATGAAAAATTATTTCAACTGCATCAAAAATCAAAAGAAACCGCAAAATACGGCTGAACAGTGCCGTTCGTGTTTAGCGGGAGATTTAAAAAATATACAAACTATGTCTCAAAACACAAATATCGAATAATCTCATTCGAAAAAGGTTTTAATAATGACATTCGATACTTATGTACAAGTTTAAAAAAATCAGGTAAAAGAAATAAAATTAGCGTATGGTTTTAAAAAATTTCATCTCTGACATAGAAATTCAAGTCAATAGTATTATTTTGAAACAGTATCGAGATTAATGTTTTGAAGATATTTCAGTGTCCTGTTATGACTAATAGTTTTATGACAGAGCCGTCCAAGTGTAATGATTTTATTTACAGTGATTTTTGGGAAAAACTCCTAAACATGGCAATTCAGGTAGCAAAGTCATTGTTATTTATTTCAAATTAAAATCTTTTGGAATATGAAACCTACCTGGCTTATTGAAACAACATTGTTGTGAGCTCCATTTCTGTAGATAACTCTATTATGTCAAAAATGCATATGATTTTTGTTCTATAATTTTTTTTAAAGGATTCATTTACAGGTTTTAAGAAAACATTGCTATATAAATGTAGACCATTTATTCTATAATAATTGATTCATTTCAACTTTTCAATTTGACTAGCATTATATTTACGTATATATTAATTTAATTATATATTATAATAATACAACAGTAATACTATCTGTACAGATCAATAAAACAATTACACATTGGCACAATTATAAATTCAAAAACATAACAAAATCTCATAACAATAGTTAAGTTTAAACAATATTCAGACTTTGTGAAGATGTTGAAGCTACCATACAAATTAGAAACAATAATTTATATTTGGTAAATACTGATTACAAAAAAACAATATTTGTATAATTATTATAAGTAAATCATAGATATATAATTAATCACATTATATCCAGTTATCTCAAACAAATAATTCAATGGATAAATATTAATTCTTCACATGTTGAAAGTTTCTAGAATCATGGTGCAGATATTGATTATCTGCGGATGAGATCCAGGATGATTCACGAGTTCCTTCAACATTTCATAACCTTTCTCCTCTTCTAGCATTCTACAATACCTCTTTGCTGCAAATAAAAAGAAAGGGAGATTATTCCAAACTGAGTATAACATTATTTATTGTGAGTAATTCCTTCAATCTATTCATAACCATTTGATTTTATTGCAGCACCTGATAACTCGGATTATCAGTCCAGTTCTTTGAAAAACTATCAGAATTGTATGGCTTGAGCAAGCATTGTAGTTAGGGGGATTAAATCTAATGGCCTATTCATTAATTTGTTCCTGGGGATTACAATAGTAATATATTAGGTAGAAATGTTATTGGAAAGTCATGGAATACCCCTGAAATTATTTTTCAAATATGAGAATAATGCATCATAATGAGAAAGTTTATAATATTGAAATTTCAATTTTAAAAGTAGCTATTATCAAGTGTCATCTATACATCAATGAAATTCGGAATTTTCAAAACAATGCTAATTTTTGCCATAACTAAACGCCCTGTATCTCTCTTGGTTCACGAAATCCCAATCATGAAGCTCGTATTCCAACTACCATGTACACAGAGTGTTTCAAATTATCGAACCTACAGTACATTTCACCGTTCTTGACATTTACGTCATAGGTGAATAATATTGCAATCATCATATATCGATGCAACGCAGAAAAAAAAAAGAAATATTTCAACGGTGTCTGGTCGTACAAAACACATATCAGCACTATCATCAGAAGGTTCAGAAGAAGCCATCACTACTCTACGCAACGTGCACAATTTGACATCAGCACATACAATGGCTAATAACTCTCGGTCGCTGGTTGTGTATGTTGTGAACCACTCCGTCTGTTTTTACCTTTGGTCACCTTCCATGGACACCTATAATCTCCCGAATAGTAGACATGGTACCTACAGAGTGATTAACAGAGAAAACTTAGTTGCATATCATCATTGGTATTTTTGTTGAATAAATGCTTGATGGGACAGTTTGCTGTGTAGCTGGTGGTAGCTTCATTTGAAAACAATTCCGAGAAGACAAATAAGGAATACTACAGAAAATGTATCATACTCCACAATTGAATTTTGATTTATTGCTTCTGTATATTGACACAGATTAGAAAACCTTACAGATGAGACGCTCCGCCCATTTTGTTTGATGTACCGACATCCGTTTACATTGACCTCGGACCTTTAAATTCTACGCATTGCAGTTGCCGGATTGTCGTTGTCACCGCTAGAACTACTGATGTGCAATGTTGCCATTTTAATGCATAATATACAACAATATAAAAGGTTACCTACTTCTGAGTGATTTATTATGAATATGTTGTCATCAGAGATTAGTTTCTATCAGGAATAAGATGGATTCCTCGATGTCTTCTGAATGAAGTTTCATGTGAAATTCGAATATTTCGAATTAAGCCCATTCATTGTCACGAATAATAAAACACTATTCAATTATCTGACGATGTGATGTACAAACAAATACAGAAAATATGATACATCTTTTATGTTAAATAGAGTATTCTGAATTTGAAAAGCAAATCAGGAAGATATATTTGAGAAGAAAAAATAGTACAAGGCGAATTTATATATTGTTTGGTAAGGTAGGTATATGTTTTATGAAAAATACCTCGAACTTTGAGTAAGAATACAAAAAGTGTTACTTTCATCTTGAAACTTGAAATGTGATATAGCAGAAAATGTTAATATTCTCATGGAAATGGAAAATTTTTATTGAAGTCAATAATAGGTATGTCAATATAGGTTTCGAAAAAAATGTAATTATATATTCTCCAATTTATTTGAAAATGATTTGCAATCATTATACACACAGTAATATTTGCCACTGGGAGGTGCACCTTCTCTCTTTGATTCACTCATTGTTAATTCAACACTTGTTTCTTGTATAAACCACAATTCTACAGTCAGGAACAGATCACTTTTCAAAAAACACACACACTACACAAAGTCCCTGATCTAAAACTAACAGGCATTCAATTTTCATTGTTACTTTCATTTGAAAAAGTAAGGTACCAGAAATGAGTACCTACCTTGGGATTACTAGCAAACAGGCCAATAATCTTAAATTATAATATATCCTATAATCTAAAGCTAATAAACTTTGAAATAAATATAAATTGTAGGTACCTAGGTCACAGGTTGTTCATCTGCGCTCGTGATGTGATTACCCTCAAAACCTTTATTACATTTCCTATTGTATTAGGGTTTATGGAAAATAAAATATGTTACACATTGTGAGAACATCCAAAATATTGGACCGTGAATCGTGTGAAACGAAAACATTTGTAACATAACCAACAAAATGATGACAACGATGTATTCGATGTAAACAAAACACGCGATCAATATTTTAGCGCCTGCGCAAATCTATGACTGGCCCTTTAAATTAAGCGCTTTCGACATCTCTCTCTAATTTTATTCGCTCTGTCTGACTGTCTCATCTGTAAGGTTCTCTAATCTGTGATATTGATATGAATCACCAAAAATGTTCAATTTTCCAGTAATGAACAAGTACAAGAAACGCTTTTTCAATCGGACACTCTGGATGACGCGGTGCCGCTTCTACTAACCTTGCACCAGCAGCGCCAAAAAAAAAAAAAAAAAAAAAAAAACCACTCACGGTTCTTGGTGCACACGTGATGAATCGCCCACACGGCCCACATCTGGACGCGATAGTCGACGCCGACGTTGAGAAGCGCAAAGAACGGCCTGAAGCTGCGGTAGGCGACCATCTCGCAGTCGGGCGGCCGCCACCCGCCCACAGCGAGCTCGAGGGCGGTCAGCAGGTCGGGGCGGCCGTCCGCCCAACCCGCAGCGTCAGACGCGAGGTGCGCCACGATGCCGGCGGCGAAGTAGCCGACGTCGATCTTGGCGGAGGCCAGCAGGCCGCCCAGGGCGTCGAGGAGGGCGGGAAGGGCCAGCTGGGGGCGGAGATCGGCCACTTCGGCGATGTTGTTCAGCAGACCTGGTCGGTTTTTTTATTTATTTCTAACAATTTTCGCCAATTTGAAGCCAAAGGAAATGGAAAATTTCGGTTTCGGTTCAGTTCTTGCCTTTTGTCATTATCTACAGAATGCTCGGATTGGAAACAATGTAAATCAATGACAATAAAAATTATTTTTCCATTGAAAAAAATGTTAATACAATGTAACTTACAATCAAGGCGATGAACTTATTACATATTATGTGCATAATCTTACCCAAAACTTTGGTCACTATGGCCGTATTGTCTTTGAACACTTTCAGAACATCGAAAAACAGATGAGCCCCATTTTGTTCTAGAAAAACTTTGCACGTTGCTGAACTTTCATCTGTCAAATTCCATAGCGCGCTCAGCGTGAATTTCAGTGTTATATCGGGTACTTTGGAATCCACTCTAGATTGAACCATGGCCAGCAGTTTTTTCATGTATTCGGGCTTCGCTCCCAGTACTGAAGTTTCTTCAGTTGAAACCTTGAAAAATGTTTGGGTATCAAAAATGAAATATTTCAACTAGGCCGATGAGACCAAATTTTCATTATATGTTAAATTGGCCTTTTGCAAAGTTGGTTTCCATTGTTCGTAACATCAAATATTTTATTCCATGCAACTTCTTCAGTAACAACCGAAATATTTCAACCTACAACTGTCATTGTTTTTCTATTTGTCTGTTAACTGGATACAATGAAGTAAGTTTTTCTGTAAGGCAGGGACCTCTTCTGATAATAGCCGTGAACTACTATGAACTAGAAGTGTCACATCTGGTCATAACCTAGCTTTTTTATTTACATTCTGAATTATGCGCTCCTTTAATCAGAGCGTTAAGAACATAAAATTGTTAGATATCTTTGAGAATCAGGATTCTGAAAAATACATACATTGATGATTAATACAATTTTAATCATTTATGTGGAGTTGCATATTTACTCCACGCTTATCTCATATCTACTGAAGAAAACTGTAGAGAAGATATATTCTTTCCGTAATTCTACTTATTGTTTCTCTGATATGAACTTTTTGAAATATTGGAGCCACTAGCAGAATGAAATGGTTTCTCTACGGAATCTAAGATTAGTCAAATAACTTTTCATCGTTCATATCAATGCCGTGATCTTTGATGATAATCAGAAGTATGCAATGGAATTGTATACAGTGTGTCCAAGATAAGAATGAACAGCATGGGGATATCGGAAACGGTCAAAAATTCTACCAAACTACAGTATTATTATGACAACAGAACATGATGCGGTCATTTTTTCCAGCGCCTACTATCTAAAATTGAAGAAAAACAAATTAAGTCATCACTAAATTACATTTTGCGCGAGAAATGGTTCCGAAATCATATTGTGTGATACATTGCTGTATTCACAATGAAAAATGGAGTCGTATACAGGGTATACTTTAGTTACGGCTCATATAAAAATACAAAGTTGATGATGTTTTCTAAAAGACGAAACGTCGCAGAAAAATTCTGCTTATGTTATCGGGTAGTCCTTAAAAAGTGGCCATGGCGAAGTGCTATTTGTTTTACATTTCCTTTGAAAATAAAGCTAGGAGAAAATAAAAACGAAATTCTCAAATTTCGGTTTTTCTCGTTAATCTCCGAAACTACTTGGAATATTAAAACTTTCTAGATGTCATATTATTAGGCACATAAATGCGCTACTTTTCTCTAATTTAATCGACCCCGTATCACTTACCGTTTCCGATATCCCCATGCTGTTCATTCTTATCTTGGACACAGTGCATTTTGAAAATAATTGATAAAAATAAACGAATTCGATGAGAGTTTGTCGTAGCTTCACTTCATCATATGTTTCAAATATCTCTCGACGGTGGCGCCCTTGTAGCGCCTCGATTGTTTTTTCGAAGAGTGGCGCCACCAGATCTCACATTCATCCCTACCAGGACCCGAAAACCCCCCGCAACCCCCAAAAAACCCCACCTTGGCCGCCAGAATGCTACAAATCGCCACCGCCATGCGATCCATGTTGACATCCTCGAACCGACACAGGGCGTCCAGCACGAGCCGGGCGCACCGGAACCTGTCAAACTTCACGTCCTGCAACATCCGGTCGCTGCACAGCGTCAGCAGCGCGTTCTTCTGCAGCTGGAACTCGCCGGGGAAGGCGTCCATGGCGCGCAAGGTGAGATCTACGCCGGCGGCCAGCGCCGTCGGGTGGATCGTCTTCGAAAGCTCGCCCCTGGTGAGGTTGTAGAGGCACGCGGTGGCGGCCATTTGGACGCCGAAGACGGCGCCGTTGGCCGCCATCGCGGGCACCACCAGGTCGAACATGTCGGGGCGGGCGTCTTTGAACGAGCTCGTCAGTTGGAACAGGTAGTAGAGGGCTTTTTGCACGTACAGCGACCTGAAATTATTATATAAGGTGTCTCATAATGGGGCAGTTTCCTTCGAACTGATTTTCATGAAATTATTGTTTTAATAACAAGTTTCTGTTTCTGCTGTCTAGAATTACTGTTGGAATCATCCTAATAATTTTAATTTTCAAATTACAGCGATATAAAATTTTTATGGCGGAACACTATGACGTACTAATCAGATTTAGTGACATTTGGGGATATTTGTTGTTGATAAGTTTCTGAACTCAATTCGGTTGAGCCTACGGACTACCTCCATTAAGCTAGCAGAACCACCTTGGATTTTTTGAGTTTTTATTCAGCCATAATTTGAGGCTAATTTAAGGCTAATTTATTACCCTATTGCCGAATTTTTTGCTCTTCGTTTTATACGAAAAATCTTGGGTTCTGCTAGCTTAACATTAAGCTGGCAAAACCAAACATAAAAGAAATAGTTTATAAAAAATCTTAACACACCATAATTTAAGGCCCATTTAAGGCTCTCATTGTAGCCTATTGCCGAATTTTTTGCTCTTTGTTTCTGGAACAAAAAATCGGACTTTGGTTCAGGTATGCAAGTGTCTGAGCTAAATGAATCGAACATTGGACAATGTTTATGGAAAATCTGAATATACCATAATTTAAGGCTTATTTTGAGCTCTTATTCCAGATCATAGGCGAATTTTTTGCTCTTCGTTTTTTCAAAAAAATCGAGGGTTTTGCTAGGCTTAACCGTTAAGCTATCAAAACCAAACATAAAAGATGAAGTTTATGAAAAATCTAAACACACTAATTTAAGGCCTATTTGAGGCTCTCATTGTAGCCCATTGCCGAAGTTTTTGTTTTTTTCATTTGGGGAAAAAATACTCTAATCTGAAATTATGAATCTGACAGAAATGGAATATGATTTCGCTTGTGATTGGTTGCCACTCACGGGTTGGTATTAAGAGCTCAATCTAGATTTCCGGGCGTTTTCGATGTTTAGAAATACACTCAATGGTAAAAAAAACGTCCAGAATTGATCACAATGTAACTTTTTTAATTCTTGTCCGATTTTGTTGAAATTAGCATCAAATCGTAGATTTATTTATGTTTAGGAATGTTAGCCTGAATTGCAGTTCCCCTAAACCAAGGCCTGTATTTTTGTTCCAAAAACAAAGTGCAAAAAATTCGGCAATAGGCTACAATGAGAGCCTTAAATGGGCCTTAAATTATGGTGTGTTAAGATTTTTCATAAACTATTTTTTTTATGTTTGGTTTTGCTAGCTTAACGGTTAAGTTAGCAAAACCCACGGTTTTTTTTAAAAAAACGGAGAGTAAGAAAATCGACATTAGGCTAGGATTGGAGCCTTAAATGAGCCTTAAATTATGATGTTATCAGATCCTTCGAAAACTTCTTGTAGTAGAAGTGGTTTTGCCATCTTAACGTTAAGCTAGCAGAACCCAAGATTTTTCGTATAAACGATGAGCAAAAAATTTGGCAATAGGGTAATAAATTAGCCTTAAATTAGCCTTAAATTATGGCTGAATAAAAACTCAAAAAATCCAAGGTGGTTCTGCTAGCTTAATGGAGGTCTACGGACTGAAAAAAGACGAAGTAGAAAGCTGTTGCTTGCACTGTTGCCAGATTGAAGTCACTAATTTCTTGGATGAATCGAAACATTCATCAAAACATGGAATACTTGACTAGCATAATCAACTTCAAAGAAAAATTGCCAATATCAAAATTATTTTTTACCTGGCCATAACTTCAAAATGAAAAAATACTCTATTTAAATATTTATCTTGTCCATAATCAACATTCCCTTGGGCACCGGTATGAAATTTCAAAATATAATTCAGTTTCAACTTGAATTATTGAACAAATGATACATTGGATATCATAGCAATACCAAGATGTTAATGCAAAATATCCGACCATTTAGACATATCGATACTTCCGGCAACTGTGTACAGGCGCAAAAGTGCTAGCGTGCGTCAAGACAATGATGGCAATATCTATCCATCTCGGTCAAGGCCTTTCTAATAGGTACGTCATCAGAATGGTGGAAAAATACGTATTCCATGAATTTTTATAAACTTCAACTTGGAATGAAAATCTGAATTTCGGAAACTTCCCCATTGGCTAGGGAAACATGATCGAGTTCACATGGGTCGAAAAATGAACTTAGAGGGAGCTACTGCCTCCCTGAAGGGGGAATAATGCAATTCGGTACAATAACTAAACTTTTCATGTCCAATGAAGTGGAGAAATGGACTGAAATATTAGATTAGCGTATTTTGGGGTCTAAAGTTGCTTCGAGGAAGTAGGCATTTTTGAGCGATTTCAATGTGTAATCCTGTGAAGACAATAACAATGAATTTCTTTCTCAAAAATTTATCAAATGTCGCAGAGAATGGTACTTGGGAATTACAAAATTTGCCGTAAGCCAAATGGAATTGCTAACAATACCAGCTTTATGTGTTTATTTCTGTTTGATATAATATATTCATGAAAATCAAGCACATATATGAGGGCATGAATCAGAACATCATTATTCAACCAGGAATAGATTTAATACTTTACTTCCTCTACACACAATAGCTTCATTTATCTGTCCATATATTCTTTCAATAAATTACCATCAAACATCACAGGAATGCCTCTAAAATAATTCAAAACTCAATTCCTAAAAATGTGTTGTTCAAATTATGTACCTATTTAGTTCTGGATTTTTCAACTATTTTTATATACAGTGTGGCCAAGATAAGGATGAACAGCATGGGGATCTCGGTAACCAAGAGTTACACAGTAGCTCAAATCGGCAAAAGTTGGGCAATTAAGGGGTCAATAAATAGATGTTGAAAAATCCTAAAAATGTTGTTTACTTCCGGAGATAATAAGATAGTTTATAGTTGTATCTAGATAAACATGTCAAGTGGTGAATATTTATATGATAAAGCATAGATAATTTTTTACAGATTATCTCTGAATAAGACTATAATTGCATATTCAATGATCCATTCTACATACCTTGAATTCTGTAATGTATCTAATCACAAATGTATGAATATATCCATGTCTCTGAATTATTAAAACCAACAAATTATTGCAGATCATGAAAACTCAAATATAAACTTATTGCACCCTTGATTAAAACAGGAATACATTTTTTTTGTGAAATATACCATCAGTATTCTAAATTTGACAAAACATTTAGGTATACATATTATATCAATATGTTGTATTTTTTATTACCAAATTCCTATTATTAATATGATATAGCTAGATTAAATGATAAATAGAACCATTCTAGTCTCACAAATTTGAATCTGAAGGGTAAAAAAATATTTTCAATATACCACTTACCTATCTTTGTAGTTCTTGAGGGTGACCTTGATTTGTTCCTCATTTCCCAAGCCAGCAATGACCAAATTTCTGGAATGACTGATACCCCCAGAATCAGAAAACACAGGATCATAAGCTACAGAGCAGAGAACTATGCCCAAATATTGAAGTTTTGGATGGGACTCAATGCAAGCCATTAGTTCATCTTTGGAACTGTACTTTTTCCATCCAGAAATATCTAAAGCACAAAGTTCTGGCAACATGTCAGGATCTTCTAGAAGTGCCACAACAGGATGGTGGTGAAGATGTGAAAGCTTATTTTCTACTTTTTCATTGCATAAACTACCATCTAGATATCTAAGTAGCTTGAGCTGCTGTATGGTGCTGATCCCATTTTCAGCTGAGGAAAGGTCCTGCAAAGAAACAGAAAAAACTGGTTCAGGTAAGGATTACACCAGAGGGGAATTTTACTCACACAAATTGAGAGGCTTGTCAGTTTTGGTGCAAGCAACACTAGAGGTTTGAGATCTATGACATGGGTTCCTGATATGTCCAACTTTTCCAGATGTATTAAATCTTCACAGATTATTTGAAAAACTGTTTGGTTCAGTTCAGTGTATGATAGATTAAGACTCCTCAAGTTCTTCAGGTTTGATATTTTCACCATGAAGGTGAATCTGCATCCATACATGAAAGTACATCTGGAGAAGTTGATAGTTGCAATATTATCAATGGACCATTGACTTAAGCAATCTGAAACAATTTATTATTTGTAGTGCACTGAAAATGATATGTTGGTAGAATGCTGGATGTTTTCATGATACATGGGTGAATTTAGTGTACATATGAAGATACTGAAGAAAATCTCACCTAAAATCTCTCCAATGGTAACTCCATACATCCCAACACATTCTAAATCTTGGATTTTATGGTGTTTCAAAACCTGTAAACCATTTTTTGTCACCCTATTACAATTCTGTATTTTGAACTTGGTTAGTTTTGTGTTTTCCATTGAAAATATGCTCAAAAAGGCATCTTTCAGTAGTCCCCTTTCCATTAATCTACTGAGTAATTTCTCAGATATTGATCGAATAAGAAAAATCTCTGAGTCCTTAAACCTGAAATTACTGCTGTCATCAGATTTATCATTGTCTTTTGAGCTATTCAAATTTCCCTTTGTTTCCACTGGTTCTATATAAGTTAAAATATTATCACACACAGATTCTAGGCACAGGTCCTCCAAACTATTAGGACTTTGACACATTTTGAATATTATACCGAAGTATATTCTTACACCCAACAATATAGTTTAATTGTTTGGAATACGAAACGACAATAACTGTTTTCCAGTAAATAATTATAAATAATTTTAATAATGAATAACAACCACCATTCAGTCAGAGATGCAGAAAAACATTGGATGACAGTATTGACAGCTTAGTGGCAGCAATCCTCAGAAAGACGAACGACAGTTTTCAGATGTTTTTGATTGGGGCTTGCGTGTAACCCACTGAACTCAAACAAGAATGAGTTCAGTGGTGTAACCTTAACCCAGTGTAACCACAAACCACAGTTTGTGTTCGCCTTCGTGTGCCTTCGTTCAGCATGGATGTTTACGAGCAGTTCAGCAGCAAGGTTGCTCAGCAATTTAGTTCAGTTCAGTGTGTGTCCAAAAGAATAACCTCACTTTTTTCGCTTGTTTATCTGTGCTTGTTTAGTTTTTTACGTTGTTGGTGTTGGTGTTGAGTTGGTTCAAGACTTGGTTCATATGGAAATATGATGATTATAAATTGAAGCGAGGCCTTTTATTTATATTCGAGAAAATGGGTATTGATTTCGATATACTTGAACACTGTAAAAAAGTGAGGTCTGATCATGGACCCCCATATACCTGCCCTATTGAAAAATGTTCAAGATCTTATAAGTCAGTTTGTGGGTTACAATATCACTTGAAGAGTTACGATCATGATAATCCAACCCCTCTACCTCCAGTTACCATGAATACTCCTAGGAATAAGAAAGGTGCATCTATCAAAAGGTACATAATCATTGAGTAATTTCAACTTGTATTGTAGGAAGGAATAGACTGACCAAAGCAAAGATTCCTCCTCAACAAATTGCCCCTGAACCTCTCACATTTGAAGAAGCCCAGACAATGGTACAATTTGAAGTAAATGGAGTTGCATGTAGGTGGAACATTAATGAACCATTGGATGTTGTTCCCAAAGAAGATTTTTCAGATGATGAAGCAGAGGTGAAGTCTGAACAACCACCTGGTGAGTGTCATTTCTGAAAACTGATCTTGTGAATTCAAATTTTCAATCTTTCTAGCTCCACCCCAGCCTCTTGCTGAGCTTCCTGAAGCCAGCTTCAAAGAACTAGAAGATTATAATATTTGTGATGCTCCTCAAAGGCCAAATGCATATATCAGATTCATTGAAAAAAGTACAGAGGAATTGGATGGAGAGGTATATACACAGGGGAATCTTCTCCAAATGTTGCAGATAAGACACTGCTCATCTATCAAAGTATGATAAAAATCCTGTTTTAGGTTGAATATGATGTGGATGAAGAAGATACAGCTTGGCTTTCTATTATGAATGAAAAAAGAGAAGCCAGTGGTTTGGCCCCTGTATCTGTAGACTCTCTAGAGCTGTTGATGGATCGCTTGGAAAAAGAGTCATATTTTCAGGTGTGGAAAATAAAATGTCCTCCATTTATATTTTACAGTGTTTGGAAGTATACCAGGATGTTTGCATTATGCATTTTATATCAGTGTTTTAAGGAGTTAAAATATTTCTAGATGATCCTTAGCTGAATCCTTTATGTGCTCTGCATTTACATCCAATATTCTCAAAAAAGAGTCAAACATAATAATACTATTCTGTATCAAGGATGTAAATTCTCATGGTGTCAAAATTTTATATTTTTTGAGAATATCTGCTTTTCTACCTCATACGACAACCTTTTAACTTTTATTAGCAAGATATTGAATGAGGTAATAAGCTTCAAAACAATTTTTAAGAATTCTATCCTGATATCTGTGTTTTGTTTTCTTTTAATTTGAGTACATTCCATAAAAACCAGCATCATGCTGCATTTTTATTGAGTTTGACAGCTTGAGCAGAAAACCATACTAAACTTCTTTTTAATGTTGGGAACATGCCATCTCCACCATACTGTACTCATATGTTATATTTGAAAATGTGTTGTTTTTATTTCATGTTGTAAAACATTATCCTGATTGATTTTTATCATACACAAGCTTTGACCAACACAGCCTCAGTGATTATCTTTGTTTATTCATTGAGTGATTGCCACATCTTGTCCACCTTTTTAAGAAAATCATTTTCTGTGAATGAGCATCATCTGTTGAAAAAAAAAAAGATAGTTGAAACCAATCAAATGTTTCCAGGCTTCTGTAAATGGACATTCTGGGGCAGTGGTTGATGATGATGCAGTATGCTGCATTTGCATGGATGGGGAATGTCAAAACACCAATGTCATTCTGTTTTGTGACATGTGTAATTTGGCTGTTCACCAAGATTGTTATGGAGTGCCCTATATACCGGAAGGGCAGTGGTTGTGTAGACGGTATGTTTTCTAATTGGATATGGATTCCTATCAGGAAGTACATTATCCTCATATTTTCCAGTATTTAGCTATACACCCTGTATTTTTCAGATGTTTGCAATCTCCTAGCAGGGCAGTAGATTGTGTACTATGTCCAAACAAGGGGGGAGCATTCAAGCAGACTGATAGAGGCAACTGGGCTCATGTGGTCTGTGCCTTATGGATACCAGAAGTTAGATTTGCTAATACTGTGTTTCTGGAACCAATTGGTATGTGTACTGATCAATCAGTTGATTTCTAAACATTGTTCTCAATATCTAACAACATGAAAACAAATTTAAAACAGCTTTTCCTATTGATGTTTGAAAACTCGGCGCTGATTTTTCTCAAAAATTAAATTTCTTTGAGCTCTGAGAAGATTTTATACAGTTCCAAAATTCCCGACTGGAATATTGAATAGTTTCAGCAAATTGTTGCTGTAAAGTTACATAATTATCCAAATATTTGGTCCTAGACATTTTTCAAACAAAATCAAAGAACTCTCGCGAAAATAAATTGGCTGTAATTTTATTTTAGTGAGATGGGTCGTTAGAAGAACGTGAGTTTGAATGATCTATTTTCTGAGATAGAAGCGGCTAAAGTTCGTATAAACCTCGTATTTGTGTAGGATTAATAAAACAACATTTCACAAAATCGTGGAAAAAAAGGAATCCAAGGATTACATTGATTTTTTAGGTTTTTCTAGGTGATGTGATACTCTACTTTCGCTCCATATACGTATTTTTCAGAACTCAAATATATCGTGTGACATATCATCGTGTCTGATATCAAGAATGCCTTCAAAAATACGATGAAATATTGAGCTTCATTGTAAAGAAGTACCTCATGAACGTCCTAGTTGAAAATGTCCAGTTCTCTTTGTTTTCGCGTTAAAAATAACGAAAAGTAACGAAAATTACGAATTTAAGTAACTAAAAATGACAGCAAATCTTCTTTAGGAATAATGTTTCCCCATGAAAACGCGCAAATTTGCCCCAATTTAACCTGCCTCATCGTATCTACCTATCTCTTCTAATAACTGAGATCCTGATGGTAAAAAATAGTAATCGCCTTTATTCGTTCACCAAGAAATATAACAAAAATAAATATATACAGGGTGTTCCTTAAAGACATGCTAATATTCAAGGGGGTGAATCTTTGACACATTTTAAGAAAAAAACTTCCTATAAACGTATGTCCTAAAAGTCTTAACTTTTGAGATACAGGGTGATTAAATTTTGAAAAAAAATAGTTTTTTAATAATAACAGATAATATTCTAGACATCTTTATAAAATGTTGTGTTTATTTTTTGGATTCTTATTCATTTTGGAACAAAGCTGATCTCTTAATTTGCTTTCATTCGATGCACGAACATTTCCGCGCCGCATCAGATTTTTGAGGAATAGATCCGGAAGTAAAACGATTTTTAATTTTTTAAGCGGAAAACCATGCGTCGGACAAAGAAAATCCATGAGATCAAATTTGCTCAATAATGAATGAGGATCTTTGAAGTAATTTTTATTTTGAAAGTAAGCAGTGGCGTAGTATTTTTTTCTCCAAAAATATTCAATGCAAAACCCGTGCGGACGCCACTGGTAGAGAAAATGAAAAATTTCGTACATCACAAAATGCACCTTGATGCATAGAAGACATAAACCATATTTTATAAATATGTCTAGATGTCTAGATGTCAGTTATTATTAAAAAACTGATTTTTTTTTCAAAATTTCATCACCCTGTTTCTCGAAAGTTAAGACTTAGGATATACGTTTATAGGAAGTTTTTTTCTTAAAATGTGTCAAATAATCACCCCCTTAAATATTAGCATGTCTTTAAGGAATACCCTGTATATATACCTATATGTAGGTATGATTCTGAAGTGAACAAGTGAGTTGAAGTTTAGCTTACGCTTTTCTTCCACTTAACCTCATTGACACATTGACAAGGTCAGGCACATACTTGCATGGACTACGAGCAGGTGAACTTCAATGTTCTGCGTGGTATTTGCCAGGAAAGTGTTTGTTCTCTGCTGGTAATCTACCCTCAGTTGTTTATTAGTGAATTATTGACGGTCGATATTGTTTCTTCTCATTTCGTTCTTGTGTTAGCCATTGCAATTCGTGGCTCTCCCATCGAATTAATGTTATTATTACCAAAGTCAGCTAAATGGAAAAAATCTAGTCTTCCGTGCACTATAATGTCTGTTCAATGGCCAAGTTCGGTGTATGATTGTTTGAGGGCGCTGCTTGAGTGGTATAACAAGTGAATGACGCATTTTATGCCATTTTTTGATTTTTCACATATTTTGTAGGTTGAGGTGCACATGTCAGTCATGTAAATGTCACATTCCTTCAAAATATTTCTTGTTTCTTTTATACTTTTTCATTTCCGCGAAAATGCATCCACGCCACGACTTTGCGCTAAAACTAAAACTAAACAATAAAAAGTGATAGGATTTCATGAATTCGCCAGTGATGGGCAAGAAAATATACTAATAGGTACCTATAGTTTGCATGAAGAATCTTTGTGGTAGGTAATATAAATTTATTAATTCTAGCTTTGGAATGTCTCTAGAGATTTCTGAATATTGTGGCATTTGTGCTCACCATTTTAATACCGAAATTCCTCAAAAAGAGCTGTGTGCCTACAACTTTTCGAGGTAAGTCCAATATTTTAGTGTATTTGGTAGTGAACTGAATTCCCGAGTGTTTTCTCTATTATCCTTCTATGATATAGATAGATATTGGCCACTTCACATATTGTTTCATCCAACATTCACTATATCAGAATATCACCTAATATCTTTGCCAATATCCTAGGTTAGGTCCAAAACAGAGATAGAAATACGAAAATAGTGTTTAGGAAGCGGCGCTGCTTGAGTGGTATTAATTTTTATTGAAAGATCACTGTAGGTGATTTTCGCTGATTGGGCAGACATTATAGTGCACGGAAGACTAGATTTTTTCCATTTAGCTGACTTTGTTATTACCATCACGTCCGCTTCGCAGACTCGATCGAGACAATTCCGGCCGCCCGTTGGAGACTCACGTGTTACGTGTGCAAGCAAAAGGGTCTCGGCGCGTGCATCCAGTGCCACAAGAGCAGCTGCTACTCGGCCTTCCACGTGACGTGCGCCCAGCAGGCCGGCCTCTACATGAACATGGACACGGTGAAGGACGGCGGCGACGCCCAGCCGGTGCTCGTCCAGAAGATCGCCTACTGCGACGCCCACGCCCCGGTTGATAGCGGTACGTGTGAGCCAAGTTGCTTTTTTTTTGTGGCTTTAGGACGGTGACCACACAGCTTATTATAACAGTAGCCCTAGTAGAAATAACCTAGGTTCACTCGTTCTAAATAATGATACTGATAAATGTGGATGACAACTTTCTAAAGTGTTGGCGACATTTGGCCGTTCTTCCATGTAATAAAAAAAAAGAAATACATGGTTTGCAAGCAACAAACAAATATTCATGCATAAACAGAAAAGGTATCTAAAATCATTAATTTCATTAATTAATTATTCACTATTATATTGAAATTCAATCCAATAATTCATACCTACATCTAACAGAAAAGAAGGAAAAATGACTCAATTGATTGAAATAGAATTGCCATAACCAGGGATCGAACCCTAGCTGGCGGCTTGAGAAGTCGCGCTTTGAACCCGTCGGCTATTGAGGCTACTTGAAAACTTATGTCTATGCCACAGTTGAAATACATTATGAACCCAACCTATTTTTTCTTTCAACTGACTAGTGTTTTTTGAGAAACACGACAAATTAAGGATACTTACTTTGATATCTTTAGCATTCAAGCATTTCATGGCACCATATCATGAATCTATCATATCATGTTCGCACTTTCTGCTACATCAGTCCATACTTACATTTGCTGTATTAAGCCGAATTGTGGAATATTCCCTAATGGGAAGTTTTCAAATTACAGCAATATTATATTTTTATGGCGGAACACTATGACGTACTAATTAGATTTAGTGACATTTGCGGATATTTGTTGGTTACAAGTTTCCGAACTTAATTCGGTTGAGCCTACGGACTGAAAAAAGAAGAAGTAGAAAGCTGTTGCTTGCACTGTTGCCAGATTGAAGTCACTAATTCCTTGGATGAATCGAAATATTCATCAAAACATGGAATATTTGACTAGCATAATTACCTTCAAAAAACAAAAATTGCCAATATCTGAATTATTTTTCACCTGGCCAAAAATTTCAAAATGAAAAGTTACTCTATTTCAATATTTATCTTGTCTATAATCAACATTCCCTTGGGCACCGAGATGAAATTTCAAAATATAATTCAGTTTCAACTTGAATTATTGAACGAATGATACATTGGATATCATAGCAATACCAAAATGTTAATGCAGAATATCCGACTATTTAAACATATCGATACTTCCGGCAAACAGGCGCAAAAGTGCTAGCGTGTGTCAAGACAATGATGAAAATATCTATCCATCTCTGTCAAGGCTCTTCTGATTAGTACGTCATCAGAATGGTGGAGGAGCCGTAACTACATTTTTGAGAACGTTTTTCTAAGTAAAATTTGACGAGGTAAATAAAAAATACGTATTCGATGAATTTTCCTAAACTTCAACCTGGAATAAAAATCTGAATTTCGGAAATTTCCCCATTCTCGCAGGCGATCCCAAAAAGGACGATTCGAAGAAGAAGATGGCGCAAGCGCGCAAGCTGCTCGCCAAAAAGCGCACCTCGGCACCTGTCATCCTCATCCCCACCATACCGCCTGAGCGCATCCAAGAGATCGGCGCGCTGGTGGGCGTGGCCAAGCGGTCGCAGTTCGTGCGCAGGCTCATCGCCTACTGGACGCTGAAGCGGCAACACCGCAACGGCGTGCCGCTGTTGCGCCGGCTGCAAAGCGCCCACGCAGGCGCCAGGGGGGACGTCGGCGGGGTGGGCGTGGGCGGTGGGGGCGTGGGCGGCTTGGACGTCGACACTGTCGAGCTGTGCCGGCAGCTCAAGTACTGGCAGTGCCTCAGGCAGGATTTGGAGAGGGCCAGGTGAGATTTTGTGAAAATGATGCGAGCGTTTCCAGAAATATTCTCTTTTCCGATAATATTTTTTTATATATCCACTAACTTTCTCGGGGAAACTCGAGAATGTTTTCAAATTACCACAAATTGTTTTGCATATTAGGATGGGTAAATAATGTTTATACAATGAATGATACGACACTGAGTAACTCACTAGTGAAATGTTGTGTTCTGGTCACCACTTCCAAATTATCTTTCACACATTTCTCAGCGTTTGACTATCCTTTAAATTCGAATTGAACAGAATAAACAAGGTCTTTAGGAAGAATCTTATTCAAATTTCCACACAAAACTGGAAAAAGGCCGTTTAATGACCCATCAAACAAAATTTGATTTAAAAACGAGATGTTTCGCGCTGTCAATGTCAGTGTTCGATTGATTATCGGTTGAACGATATAAGCGGCGTTTGCGCATTCGCCAAAAATACCGCAGTCTACAGATCGACATGCTATATATACACCGGTTATATTTATATTTTAAATTTAATTCAACAGATTGCTATGTGAATTGGTGAGAAAGAGGGAGAAGATGAAGCTGGAGTACATGAAAGTGTCAGAGAAATGTATGCGGATCAAGCTGAAACCACTGGAAGCTAGTCTAAGAAATGTTTTGGATTTGATCCAAGCGAAGGACACTAACGAGATTTTCACAGAGCCGGTGGATCTCGAAGAGGTAACTTTTCCGAGAGAAAATATTATTTTTCTATCTATTCTCTTTGATATATGTCTATGACACGACACTATTTATTCATTCTTATATATGTCAGTTTTATTCCATATCATATGAATATTTCTAGGTACCAGATTATACAACAGTAGTAACAGATCCCATCGATCTTAGTACTATGAGAACAAAACTCGATGAGGGACTTTATCCTGATCTCAATAGCTTGGAGAAAGATTTCGATCTGATGATAGCCAATTGCTTGGCCTATAATAACAGAGACACCGTTTTCTATAGGTAATTTCATCCTTCCAAGAAAATGAACTATGTCACTAACATTTTATTTCCTTGATATAGGGCAGGAATAAAAATGCGTGATCAATGCGGTGTCATTTTCCGCCATGCCAAGAAAGAACTTGAAGTAGCTGGACTGCTGAATAACAAGGAAAACGGCAAACAACAATCCGGAGTGGGAAATGGAGAAGAATCAATGGCGTCTGACATCGACAAAGAATTGGCAAGTTTGCAGGTAAATATTCAATGAAATGCGATCTTTCAGTCCCAAATCACACGAGAATGCTTGAATTTATAGGGTCAAACGGGCGCGGATGTAGTTACAAAACTGGAAGACCTTCTGGTGAAGAGTCAAGCACTGAAGCACGGTCTGGCCAGGGCAAAAAGGGTGAAATTAGTGAGGAGCGAACTGAATAAAGCGAAGAAAAGTCTCGCAGCGCTCACAGACACCGATCCAACGTCGCAGTCTGACGTAGACGTCGAAACTGACATTGCCGATGTCAAAAACGGTTCCATCAACTCAGGTAGGAGGGAAATTCGAGTTTCCAACTGTGTGAAAATATTTGATTTTTAGTGTCGCCCTCTGGGGTGAACAGAAGGACGGCTGTTTTGTTCACAAAAAAGGCTCAAGCAGCTTTGAAGAAGGAAGATAAGGATAAGGAAGATAAAGAAGATAAAGACGATTCCTCTGTGTCAACTGTGAAATCGTGAGTATTTTCGAGTTACAATATTAGTTGATGGTTTCTGATTTGTCAATTAACTTATTTCATCCGGATCCTCCACAACATAATGGTAAACAACATGGCGGTTCGAATTTGCCGGGCGAGATTTGTGATTATTTTTGTCAAAATTCATAACTTTATTTAAATCTTGAGCGTTACTTCTTCACATAATATATTCGTAAACGATTTGATAATGCTTATCTACTAGATTAATAAAAAAATACACTCACGGTCCTGAATCAATTTTTTATAGTTTGTTTCTCGTATAAAACTAATGGGTAGAACGTTTCCTTGATGGACATCGGTATTTATTTTAAAGTTCATTTTAAAAAAACAGTCAACAATTTGAGTTTTTGCCCACTTACAAATTTATCAGTGGTTGTAGATTCGTTGAAGTCGAGATTTTGAAAGACTGAACAAATTCGCAGCTACATCGATCCATTTTCCGGTTGGAGTCATCTCTAAAAGCGTTTAAAAAAATACTTTGTATATGCAACGTATTTAGTATAAATATTACATAAAAATGCTGTAGACTAACAATTGACAAGTTCAGCCAGCGTTGAAAGAAATAACATATGTCTACCCTAGTATTGTCTTTGTCATCAAGATTGCAACTTGAAATAATGAAAATGCTATTATTGGGACCAAGGTGGATATGGGATGGTGAAACAGCTCTTCAATTGTTTCTGCGAAAAACTGTTAGACCGTTTGGGAAGAAATAGAAATAGTTTTATTCATCACTAAAATTTTCATACATACACAATTACAAAATTAAGTACATGAGAAAACTTATTGGACTAGTTAAAAGAGTGATAATGCTAAAAAAGCTAAAACACAAAAATTCAAAAAGACTACATGTATAAATGAAACTATGTCATTTAGGCACTGAAAGCAAGAAATTCATCCATATTGTAGAAGGTAGTAATATTTCAGCTACTTGAATGAAGATGGCGGTAAGATCGATTATCGAAGAAGATTTCTGTTGCTTACGTATTTCTGTGGTTCGCATCTGACAGACGTGACTTGAAACGGCATTAAACAATATATTTTCTATAAATCTGGAATGAATATTGATATTTTGACTCTTCTCAGTCATTTTTCATCTAGAATAGATGAAACTGATAAAAAGATGACAGAAGCACATTTTCTGTTTTACCGACACAAGGTATGTCGCCATCTCTGTTAATTTCAGGTAATATTACTACGGTATGAAATCAAGTAGGCAAAGGTCTACAGTTTATTCTAGTGCTTGTTAATAGAAATCTGTTTCACCATCCTATATCCACCTTGATTGGGACTAAAAAAGAAGAATACTTATATAACCTGTATATAATTGGTTTGTTTTTCTTGTAGAATTCTCGTTATTCCGATTATTTTGAGTATTATGTGAGCATTGTAAGCTCACAATAATAGTGATATTAGTCTTCTTCTGTTTTTTTACGTCCCAATCATAACATTTTCATCATTTTAAGTTGCAATCTTGATGACAAATACAACACTAGGACAGACATATTTTTTTTCTCTCAACGCTGGCTGAACTTGTCAATTGAGGTGGATTCATCAACTCATATGTAAATAAGATCTACTTGGAATAAGAATACATGGTGTTTATGCAACATTCAACATCAACCAAGAAAATTGAGAACAAATTGAGTCATCTGTCCAAAACTGTAATTGTATATGAATGTTGTTATCATAAATAAATGAAAATAGGTATTATTTAGACCATATTAGTGAGGTTAGGTGGGAATTTCGAATTTCCCATGTATTTCTTATGAGTCTTAATATTATGCTTATCGCAATTTCTTTAAATTTATTTCTGTTGATGAATTGATTCCTCAACATGCTTTAATCGAATGTTTGGATTGAAAATTCTATATTTCTAAAATAATTGATGAATATGAAATTTGTGGACAAATTCGATGGGACTTAGCTTCACTTCATTATTGATAAGTTTGACTGGAAATGAACCATAACTTTCATTCTTCATATTCTCGAAAAACCACAACTAAATCACAAAACTGGGTAAATAACCGAAACGGTTGAGCCCATATTGAAGTAGGAAGGCAGGAAAAGAAATCACAAAATTGACACTCCAGCAGAAAGAAGTCCAAACCGTCCAAAGAAGACCCCTCCGCCTCCGACCACGTGCCCGACAGCTTCCGCGTGTACCGCGCAGGCGCCGCCCCTCCCACCGACGATGACCGCAGTGACAGCGACAACAGCCTGTCGACGTGCTACTCGCGCTCGCTGTCAGAGGTCGCCTCCGACGAAGATGACAGCGACCGCTCGGCGGACTCCCCAGCTGCCGCCCCCGCCCCAGCGGCTGCCCCCGACGCGCCCGCGGGCGGCGCGCTGCGCCCCATGCGGCTCGTGTGGGCCAAGTGCAGGGGGTATCCGTGGTACCCGGCGTTGATCATCGACCCGCAGATGCCCAAAGGTTGGTGATTACAGTGACTCTATACGAGACAGTGGCGACAATAGGAGTCAGCGTTTTGATTGACTGTCACGCCCTTAGACCATACACTAGATAGACGCGGTAAGTACCTTATGCAATGTTTGGTAAAGGTAGGGGGCGCTGACTATGGCATTTTCGGGGAGGTGAGACGATCGTTGAACCGAGAGTCCAGGGAAGTTTTTTTTTAGGGATTCAAAGTATGAAAAAAATTATGTATTCTCAAGCATATTTTCGGTTTGGTTTTCAATTCCCGCAAAAGCTGAGTGAGAATTCCAACAAATGTTTAACAAACATCATGAAAAAGTTGATTTGAATATAAAGCTCATTTTTTTCCATTTTACAAATAGTGTATTTGCTGTTGAATTCTATAAATAATATATTTCGCCTGATGAGCTGATGCTGATTCGAATGTTTTCAGAATCCATCAGAATACAATAAATAATATACCATCACATCATTAGTTTGCAAGATGAGAGAAGAATTCGAATAATACACATTTAATACAATAAAGTATATTTATACATTCAATATACATATTGATGAATCTGTGAATTGAACAAATTGAATTAATATGTGTAGTAAAAACTGAAAATGCCCAAACTTTGATTATTTTCTCTAAGATAGAAGAACCTATTGTATGCAGTTTTAAACTTTTCTGTCAAATTTCTGTTTGGCCTTCTCAGCCCAGCTATAGCTCCTCTTTTTTGATTGACCAACCTTTTGGAAACCTGGAAATGTCAAAGCGTTTTTCTAGGACTTTGCATGATCATCAGATGTAATGAATGGCAAAACTATAGGGTGAAGGTTTCCTGATGAACAAAAATGGTGTTCATATTTTCCAAGTGCAAATGACTCATGCTTCAACATTTTCTGTGGATATACTAAAGTTTAACTGAAGAAACTATTTTCTGTCACTATTAGAAAAGCTTTCTCAACAAATATCTGCAGTAGGGCAGTGATCATATCATAACATTCTGTATGTTTTTCCAATGTTTCTATTCTGAAAATACTTGACACAACTGCATCAATATTTATATGTTATTTGGAAACCTAAAAAACGTTTCAAATGTTAAAGTTTGGTAAATATTATATTCGAAAAATATTCCCATTCAAAATGTTTTCAATATGGATCATTCCTACACCTACTTTGCATCTACACCTATGGAATACTTACAAATGAAATCATTCCGTCGACGTTTTGTTATCTTTCACCAATTCTACAAGATTTTGCCACAGTCCTTTCCTCTTGAATACACTCAATAATTAATCATTTCCAACACAAATAACATTGAAAAATAAATAAAAACACGAGAAATTCTCCACATATACAAAATGTAAACAAATGCCTCCATACGTCAACAACGTCAATGTCAGGATTGGCCAATAGGAAAACTCGTACCATGTCAAATTTTGTTTCCTCAGTTACAAAACAAATCGCCCTCGATACCGAGTATATCTAGTGTATGGTCTAAGGTCACGCCAGACGCCATCAGGAGGCAAATTTTCTGTATGTTTGCATGTGGTTTATATGGTGTTTAGTGACTAATTCTTCTTGTGCAGTTATATTTTCCGAAAACATGGCAGTTTCATCATGATATAAAACGTATTATAATGATAAGCAGTTATTTCTCCAAAAATTTGAGTGGAATGTACTTATATACATAAATTCCTCTATGAAAATAACCTAACATTCGGTTTGTGCATATGGCCATGTTAAATCTTGCATATTTCGTTTCAGTTTCAAGTTCGAAGCCTAATGAGTTCAATTGCTTCATTTAAGAAGGATTTAAGCCACTGAGGAGGCAAGTAATTCGAATCTTGGCGCACTTATTTGCCTCCTAATGGCGGAGTGGGCGGAGTTTATAGCCCTATTGTCGCCTCTGTCTTGTATAGAGTCACTGTAATATCTATTAAGTATAATAAGGATAGCCTATCTGAAGCCGAAATAAAAGCATCGCTGGCAACGATGAATTTATGCGCATGCGCCAACATAAAAGTAGATGATGACAGTCAAGAGCGACTCTCTTAGTGTCGTTTCTCTCTTATGTCCTCGCTGTTACTCAAATTGGAAATGATCGTATGTCGGGTATCACTTTTGCGATCTTTTTGCATATTTCCAGTTCTGTGTGAACATCTGAATAGAATTTTACTTAAAACCCATGTTTATTCTGTTCAAATCGAATTCAAAGGATGGTGAAACGCTGTGAAATGTGTAAGAGACGATTTTAAAAGTGGTGACCAGAACACAGCATTCCACTGTTGAGTTACTCATTCGTTGTATAAACATTATTCACCCACCCCAATATGCAAAACAAGTTAGAAACGATCTTAGTAGCAGAGAATGCAACTTCAAAAGTGGATGTCTAGGTTTCCAAAAGATATTTCGATATTTTTAACCGAGTGGTTCATAGTCAAGTTATACTAATGATCTATCTGCGATTAAGAACATTCCTAGGATATGTCCTTCAGAACCATAATTAAACATTTTCTTAGAACGAATACCTACCTATTATATCATCGAGGAATTCAAACTATCGTATTGTAAACAAGTTTTTCAAGTGAATTCCATAATCACTGACATTTTATTTTTTCTGATAATACTTTTTCTACGTCTCACGTTTCACAATTCCATTTTAAGGTTACGTTTACAAAAACGTCCCGATGCCTTTTCCGCCACAAGAAGTGTTGGATCTGGCCCAGAATCATTCCGAACCCGTCTTTCTGGTTTTGTTCTTCGACGCGAAGAGGACGTGGCAGTGGTTGCCAGCTGAAAAGTTGGAGTTGCTCGGCTTGGACCCAGAAAAGGACGAGGCGAAGGTAAATTGTGCCGGCTGTATCATAAAATCCCATGTGGTCACGAACAATTATGAAATGTTTGCTTTGTGAAAGGAGAATCTTTCGATCAATATTTCTTTTTTTTTTAGGCAAACGAACCTAGAAAGCCAACTGACAAAAAAGCTGTCAAGAAGGCCTATGAGAACGCGCTTGATTTTCAAGCGCAGATACAAGAAACCGAAGAAACGGAGGGAAAAACTTAGTGCTGACATTGATGACAGTTGAGTTTTAGTCAATAAGATTTTTTACATATCAAAGTTAGGTTAGGTTCCAGTGAAGTTGGTTCGCCGAGAAATAAGGCGAGTTGATTCGATTATCATAACTGACTAATGAGATTGATTGTTGATTAATTTTATGATGACAATTTACTGAATAATTGAATTGCCTTTCAGTTAGTAATTGGTGTAAAAGAAAATAATTACAAACTATACTTGATCAGATTCTTTCGGTGGTGAAACGAATTAGTATCTATATGGTTTATTTCAAGTAGACCATCAAACAAATTACATTTATGCACTGGTTTGGTTAGATTACAATAAATTTATGTTATCCTGTGTTGAATCGTAGCTTTGCAGAATGAACAGTCCCCCTGAAGGTTAATTTTTCTTTCCAATCTTCTTTTTACCTGGAAATATATCAATAGTGATGACATATGACATTGGCATAAGACATTGACATATGACATTGGCGTAAGACATTAGCATGGAATATGAATTTGTTCTCATACCTTCTACCTCAGAGGAATATTCTTTTGCCGGTGAGCCATCAGGACCAAAATCATCAAATCCTATGAAATCGACCACCCTTCCAGATTGTGATCCTGGTTCCCTCGTTACCTCTATGGGAGAATCTTCACCCTCAACGTAAGGTTCTTCGTCATCGGTCTCGTCTACTTCATTGTCTCCTCCTTCAAAATCGTGAACACTGTATTCATTTATTGAACAACTTTTTTAATTAATAACGCAAGGAAACATTGAATTTCGTGCCAGGATGCAATTTTTCTACTATGCGGTTTTTATTCAAGTTAAAAAAGTAAACACATAATGAAAATATCCAACGCCATTAGGTACAAGGTAAAGTTGACAAGTTCAGCCAGCTTTGAGAGAGAAAAAATATGTCTGCCCTAGTGTGTTGTCTTTGTCATCAAAATTGCAACTTAAAATAACGAAAATGTTATGATTGTGACGTAAAAAAAGAGAAGAAATCTAAAAACACATGTATGATTTGTTATGGTTTGGAATCATTCAACAAGCATAATCTAACAACTACAAGAAAAACAAACCAAATACATACAGGTTATATAAGTCTTCTTCTTTTTTACGTCCCAATCATAACATTTCCATTTTTTAAAGTTGCAATATTGACGACAAAGACAACACAATAGGGCAGACTACAGTGGCTTAATAGGTTAGGCAGACATATTTTTTCTCTCTCAAAGCTGGCTGAACTTGTCAATTCACTAATGAACATATATTAGATATTTGACAGCGAGCAGAAACCAATACTTTCCTGCACAATGCAATTGTTTCTTTAATCCATTTATGGCATCTGTTGACTTGCACTATGACAAAAATCTGAATTATTTTCGGTTAATATTTTCAATTTTTCGCAAATTATGCTTTCTTCTAGAGACGATATTAATGATGATAGGTCGATAAAGGTCATATTTTATAACAAACATCCTTGGATTTTTGCGCACAATTTCCGTAAGGATGAGAAACATTGTATTATTTCATGCATTTATACCTTCCACCGGTGGTTGTTCATGATTGAAAGTAATTCCTGGATCTTCATGTACAACAGATTCGTCCAGTCCGTAATTTGTGCATCTGACATAACAACTCTGCCCAGCCTGTCTGAATTTATAGGCCTTTTTGCCGTTTCTATTCGACAACACCAGTTTCTTGAGTTGAACGTGTTTTTTGCGATGTCTCAGATGATGACGTACTTGTTGTCCTGGAACAAAGAGGTGAAAAAGTTACCTACTGAGTTTCAGTTTGGAGTCATTAATTGTTACCTACCTGAATTATTTCCGACAATATCTGAAATTGCAGGGAAAACTACATCACTGACGTTGGCCACCTGTGGCGGGATGGACCCTGTATGATTTTTTTGATAGGGCGTGGGGGAATTTCCATTTGGTGGAGGTGATGTTGAAAACTGAAAAATTTTGCCAATATAGGAATATCGAAAACATTTAATAAAATAATATGAGACAGTACAAAAGTTGTTTTCTGGTGGATTATTCGTTTTTTCCATGAAATATATTTCGAAATGTTTAAATACATTTTTTTAATCAACACATCAAAATAAAAAGTATTTAAATGATGTCTATAAATTTTTCAAATCGTACCATCGCAGACAAAAAACGAGCCTTTATTCCTACTCCATCGAAGGTGGCTTCGTTTTCTTAGCTGTCATCCCTTTTATATTATTGCGTGTGATAACCGATGATTCGTTGATGTGATTTTGATAATATATCGAAAATAGTTCTTGTGTTTTCATCGTTTTAGCTCGGTTTGGACTTTCTTTGTGACTTAATTTCGAGTAATTCGAAACCATTAGTGCTTTTGTGTGACATATCTATACAGGTGCCGCAGATATCATGTAGGAAAGAAAAGGTAAGATCAATTTTATTGATTGTATTCTTTCCGCCGTTTTAAGTGAAGGGTTTACATTCTATTTGGATTATTTATGTTTTTTTCTGGTACCTATAGTGAGGTATTCAAAATCCTGTTAAAGAGCACATCAAGGCTAAATTTAGAGTTTCAACTTTGAAGAACACATATACGGACAAATATACTCTTGAGAGTGTTGAGACCTGTAATTATGATCACTTCTAACAATAATTACATTGCCCCATTATGAATTTTTGAACTAATAAATGTAGATTTACGCCGAATGAACTTTGGTAATTTTGCACTTATCATATGCGATTTATATTTTGATGAAAATTTTTGTTGGTACCTACTGACGTATTTTGACCTGAAAAACACGAATTTCATAATATTATTGTGAATATATCTCTAGTTTTCGAGATAATCGATGCCAAAGATCTGAATTTCACCTTCTTTTACCGATATCTATATTTCTTTTTGACATGTATTGAAGAGAGAAAATACAGATCACTGACTCGTATTGTTATGAGGCAGCTATGAATCCACCTTTATTCGTTCAAGATTCGCACAGAAGTTTTCAAAATGGCCGTTGTTTATGTAGCCTAGTTGGTAAAATAATCGTAAAATTACGGAAAACTTACATATTTATGATGTTTTTCATAGACAGAAATCGAAATTAACCATGGTAAATGCATGTAATATGTCCTGGACTATCTAAGAAGATACAATACTTGCCCAAAACTTGCCATACAAAGAAGTTTAAATTTCGAACTTTGGCATCGATTATCTCGAAAACTAGAGATAAGTTCACGATAATATTCTGAAATTCGTGTTTTTCAGTTCAAAATTCGTAAGTACCAACTATATTATCACTATCAAAATATAGATCACATGATAAAGGCAAAATTACCTGAACTCTAGGTATTATACTGATGAACTTTATTCTGCTGATTGGTGTTTATTTTGATTTGACCAATGATTAATGCTTCTCTTAGCAGATTTTTTTGCTTTCATCTCCGAAAAATTATTCAGTTTCTGTAAGTTGGTAATCATTTTTAAAGAGAAACGACCATTTCAAGAGCTAATTTTAGTTTACATGAATGCGTTGATTGATATATATATTGCTACGATGAATGGATGACTTTTGATTCGCTTGCTGCTATAGAGTAGTAGATAAAGATAGCACGCGTGAGGAACCACGAGTTTTGAATTATCTACTCCAAACGAGTAACAGTCTGTATTTTCTCCACGATCAGAAAAAATGAATAAAACAAAATGGATTAAACATGAACCCTTGTTTGAAGACGACTATGTCATCACCGCCATTTACATGCATTATTAGGGTCGCGGGCATGCGGTGGTTCTGCGGAACACGACCGATCGTCAAGCGGATGCGAATGAATTTATAAAATTCAATGAAATTTCACATTTTAACTTTTTATGCGACACTCACCTCTCCAACATCAGTCTGTTTCGAAGAATCGAGCGGTGCCACAAATGTCGGAGAAGTGATTATCGGTCCCCCTGGATTGATGAAGCCACAAGGTTGAAGAAATACTTCTATAGGACAAACTATTTCGCATTTTCTAGGTGGACAGCTGCGCTTGTAATGGATTTGCTTATGCCTCGAAGATGAGGCTTCGTGAGCATGTTTACCGTTTAGGGCGTGATTTTCTGGAAAGTAGTTATGATGATGAGGATGAAGAATAATAAAGTATTGTGTAATGGTTGTATTATGGAATAGTAGGTGATGTTTCTAGTGAACCAAAAAAGTATTCCATATTTTCATTCGATTTTTTCGAAGAGCAGTCATGGCATTTTTAACTGGAATAGTAATTTACGTAACAAGTCCGGAAAATACTGTTTTTTTGGATGAGTGGACAAAATTCTAGGACGAGCGTAGCGAGTCCTGGAAGTCTGCGAGTCCAAAAAAACTGTTTTCGGGCGTGTTGCGTACACAATTTTTTCGGCAACCGTGTAGAATAACAAATCAAAGAAACACATTTCTTTATTAGAACAAAATTTCGAACATTTCAATTCTTATTTATATTAAAATTAGAACAATTGTTAATATTGAATGGATTCAATTTGTTTGAAATGCTTGGTATATTTAAGTGCCTTTTGTTGAAGTCAGAACAAGAAGGTAAAGTTTCCGTTTCACATTGATTGTTTTCATCTCATAATTTTTGAATGTTAGCTAATTTTATGTCAGATAGCTGTCAGTCGTTATTTTGCTGCTATGGTTATGATCAACTGCATTTATCAAAACCATACTACCAAGATTTTCATATTTACAATGACAAGAACGATGTGATTCTTCCCGGCCTAGTCCGGGAAGTACGTACTTCCCGGACTAGGCCGGAAAAATGCCACTTTCTCAAAAAAAAATCGTCTGGAAAGTACGTACTTTCCGGACGGTTGCCGAAAAAATATATTTTCAAATCTGATTTAACGCCCTTTGCCCTAACTAGTATAGGTCAGGCCTTACCAAATCCAGCATTCAGTATCACATATTTATATTTTATTAAACGTTGTCTTCAATAAACAAAATGGTATATTCCATATTTGCACCTTCCACTCGATATTTTCGCAGGAAAATAATAAACAGTATTTTCAATGAGGATAATCATCGGACAATTGACAATCCTTAAATAGTGAAAAACAACTTATTCCTGTACTGACTGCTCATGATGAAATCACATCTAAACAACATTTTGATTTCATATGGGATAAAAAATGACTGATTTATAGGATGCGGCATTATTCATAGGATGTCCTGTATGTGTATATTCAATGAGTACCTACCACGTAATTTTGTATCTCAAAAACTACCAACACTAAAAAAGTTTAAAAAAATTTCACTGATTGTTTCAATACTGATATTAATACATAAATACATAGAACTGGTAGGTATATTATAATGTTCTTACCCTTTGATAATGTCAAATCTTGAAGATTGAACAACACGAACAAAAAAATGAAAAACGATTGGTAGAACATCTTATTCCTTTACACAACTGAGAAATACTGGTCATTTCATTTATAAAACCAAGTAAGGGTATTTTTTGTAGTTGCATTCTCCAAATAGTTTCTTTCAAAAATGCGACCTTCGAAAACGTACCGATTCGTAGAAATATTCATGGAATTTATTATGAATAGTGAATACTGGAAAAAAAACGATAACGATAATGAAATTGAATTTTCAAAGAAATTAGTCCAAGTACGTAATATTCCGTTATGAATAAAGGATCTTCCTTCAATACGGAGTGTTCATAGCTGTATTGTGATTTTCAAAATATAAATCTGTGTAAACTTATTCGTACATGTGATCATATTAATACAGGGTGTTTTTCAGTAACTTGCCAGTGGCGCTTATGCGGAATTTGCACTTAATCATTTCTAAGAGAAAAGTGCGATGGTTTTAGAGAACTTTTTTTTGCTAGCACCCTGTACTGCATAAGTTGAGACCTATGAGACTCATGTAAAGTTATTTTCTCAAAATGGATCAAGGAATTATCTCATTAAATATTAGCAAGTTTTGCAAACTTCGGATATATTTTCAAAATTTTTGTGTGAAATTCGATCGTTTGTTGATATTTCCGCAAGTAAAATGAATTCAATGATGAAGTTTTGAATTAATTGTTAGAGCCGTCAACAAAGAAATCTCTAAAATTAAGTATTTTGGTAATTTGTTCAAAACTTGATGTTGTTGTTGATCTAAATTCATGCATATTTTGTAACAAGGAAACATTGATCATGAAATGACTAATGAAAGACGTCAACAGGACGTAGTAGGGACTTCACAAATAATATGAGCTTTTTGAAGTCATATTTTGAAGGATGACCAATGTGATGAATAATGACCATGGTGATAATGACCCAAACGTGACATGTTTTCAATGTCATCACTTGTGATCTGATTGGCTCTGTGAGCGTATAATATGGGATATATATACAGGGTTTTTCATTTTCGACGCTCATCATTGGGATCTCGAGAACCGTCAGGGATACAAAGAACTTTAAATTCGAAATTTTATGGTCATTATTATGGTGAGAAAAAAAATCCGCGATAGCTCATTTAGTCTTCATTATTGAATTTTCTATTCCATTTCTTCTTGCTTTATTGCTGGAGGTACAAAAAAATGAAAGAACTTCTTCATTGCCACATTTTGCGATCTTCAAAATAGCAATATTGGATCGTGAGTTCGACGTTTCGTCTTCTCGCGGCCATCATCAACTTTTTTTTTCAATACGAAGATGCATCTTTCTTCATATTTTTCATCATGAACTGACATAAAGATACTGATCAGCTATCGAATATGATGAAAATGGATGTTCACAAAATTCAAACCTGGTGTAACGCAAACTCTTTATGCTTCAACCTTAATAAAACAAAACTAATAACTTTCAAATGTATACTCGGCGATATAGAATTGGAGAACCACAACATAGAAAACAAACAGCATATTAAATTCCTAGGCATTCACATAGACAATAAATTAAATTAATAAAGTAAACGAGTGTCTAGTGGATGTTATGCAATTAGAGTGATATCAAATGAGCTAGGATATACTACTGCTAGAATGGCTTACTTTACATTGATCGAATCTCATATATTCGCTATGGAATAGCATTCTGGGGACATTGTAATATGCAATTACATAATACGATATTTGCTCTTCAGAAGAGGTCATTAAGATACATTTCAAAGTCCAAAGCGAGAGATCATTGCAAGCCACTATTCATCAGCCACAAAATATTAACTGTCACCTGTTTATACATAATGGAAACAGTATGCTTAATTCATGAAAATAAAACTAGCATGTCTACTTCCGGAACAAATTGTCGCAATACCAGGCAGGACCATATGCTTTATTTACCTATTCCAAAATTCGCTCTGACCAAGCATTCTCTGATTTATGAAAGTATTAAAGTATGCAACCATCTTCCTTTATTTCTGAAGAACATTTCAGAAAAGTTCCGAAGTTCTGTTAAAGTTATTTTAATCGAAAAGGCCTATTATTCGATCAATGAATTCTACTGTGACCACCTGTAAATTTTAATTTAATTTTAATTGTGAATTCACATTAAATCTTTATTGTCTAGTTTAGGAAATTTAGTTGATTGTAATTGTAATTTTTATATTTTAAATTCTGTGAATTCTAACTGTGATAATTTGTTGATTGTAATTTGACTTTTGGATTGTTTTTAGGATATTTATATGACTTGAATTTGTTTTATATTTTTTTATATTCTTTATATTTTATAGAATGTACATTTCATGCTTTGTCAATGAGATTTATCATCTTCGACAATAAAGTATATTTTGACTTGACTTAAATACAACATCTACTAGTTACTTGATCAACAACTCTTTCGCGATTGAAAATCAATAATAAATAAATGAAATATATCAATTCTTTGAGTGTCCATGTATTTCAGAAGTCAGGTCATGGTGAAAAAAATGGAAAAATATGAAACTTCGTATTAAAAAAATAAAATTTGATGATGGCCACTAGAAGACGAAACGTCGAACTCGAAATCTAAGAATGCCATTTTGAAGATCGCAGAATGAGGCAATGAAGAAGTGCTTTCAGTTTTTTTTTTCGGGGTTTATTTTTCTAGTCTACAGCAGAGTATACCAAGAGTAACTCGATTCATTTGTAAGTATTGATTCGTAGAATAATATTTCAAAATTGAATTAGCTATAGATCTATTGATTCGAAATATAGGGTTCGAAAATTCATAGGGCCACTCCTCATTCAGTATTACATAATTTTTCAGCATATCTGTATTTTCGAACTGGAAAGATTGGCTCTAATTTGACAGGTGTAGCCAGATCGATAAAAAAAATTCTAAAAGTAATTTTGCTTAGTTTGAACCTCTAATCTGCGGAAACTGAATAATAATGAAATCCCATATTCCTGTGATTCAAAATCATCTATCCACCTTATTTGTATATAGCCATATTGAAACTCGGTAATTCCACAAAAATATTTATCAACAAACTTATAATATAAACAGTGTCTTATAAAAAAAATGGTACGCATCTTCTATTTACAATATCATTATATAACTAAATGTAGGAGGGTGGTTCAGTTTTCATAGCTTATTGTCTGCTTTCCTGTTGGTTTTGCCCGTGGTGCCTTTCGTGTACCCCACTGTGGTGTTTATTGTCTTCGTTCTTATTGTGGTGGAGCTTGTCATGCTCGCTATGTTTCTCATTCGAGTGGTGTTTCTCGTGTTCTGAAACGAAAAGGACAAGTCAAGGGATACCCCTTTGGTGATTGACGTAATTTTTTTCATTCATTCACGGGAAACCCCACAAATAGTAAAAGGGTATTCCGGAGCCCTCGTATTTGACTTAGTAAATTTACTTAAATGGCCTTTCGTATAGTTACGAAACACATAGACCAACTGTTAGTTTACTAAATTTGATGAGCTCAAACGATAAAAATTCGTTGCTTTTTTTTCATCACATAACTGAATAACAATAAACCTAACTTCACCACCATAAAATCAACTTTAAATTGCTTCAAACCGATCACAGGACAAAATTTTATCAGAACAGTTTCGTAAGAACGGTAATTTTGTAATCTTACACCAGAAAATGGTAGTGCGAAGTTACGAAGGACCGCGTATTCTGATGGTCGACCAATCAGATTAGTTTGCTGAATAATGATACGAAAATACGAGGCATTATACGAGGACCGGGAATACCCCTAGTATATTATCACAAATAGTATATTATGATACAAGTTTAATAATACGCTATTTTGTCGCACGCGTTGTTTGGAGTACGACGATAAAAGCGAGGAGTGCTCCAAGGGAACAAGTGCGACAACGTGTCTTATAAAACGTGTGACATACCAAATGTTTTATATTTTGCATCAATTTGAACTATTTGATTGAAAAAATTGATTTATCATCGAAAAATAACAGAAACATCTTCCATTGGAAACAATGATGACATTGAAATATTTAAAATCTGACGCACACGCCCAGTTTACTGTTGAGCGATTTTGATTTTTGCGATACCAGCGGTGAAAAATGCAATGTAGTTATTGTTTTCATTAGTCAATTTAAACAAGTCACACTCTGAATTGGAATTTATCAATAAAAACAGTGCTAGTATCACCAAATCCAAAATCGCTCAGAAGTAACCTCCGAATAATAAAAAATACGTATCGAAACAGAGTCTATTTCGATATATACGCATTTGGGTTTCATAATGACTTCAGTATAGAACCAACATAAAAAAATATATAGGTATACAATTTAATAATATGGTGACTTCTAACGAATTGAGAAATATAATAATTTCCTCAATTCGAAAATAAAGCGTATATCATTGATTATTCACTGATTTTTCAACGTTTGCCTTCTCATCATGAGTATGGAAGAATAATCATGGTTCTCTAATTAAACAACTAAGTTTTTTAGCAGCACAGAACCTCAGGATTTTATTTTGAACACCTCCTAGAGTATATAGTTGTGGATATGGTAAAGTGGTGACCACACAAAAGAGAATATTTCGAAGAATAAAAATACTAAATTGCTGTCTCGACAATCATTTTTAGAATATAATAAAAGGAAATTACAGCAACCCAAAGAATACCTACGCTTCCTCATTTGAAAAGATAACACTTACCATTCAAATGATGGCTGTTTATGCCATGAGAGTGTTTATTTTGATTTCTGGATGAAATGTCGTAATGTCCATATTGAGATGGAATACACTCGTATGGGCAATAGGGCAAAGCTGGAATAAAGAAAAACACGTTATTGTTTTTTGGATCCAATGCCTTCCATGTGGACGATGCAAGATAATTATTTCCACTATAAAATGAAAAATCAATTATGCCAATAATTTCTATGCTAACAGAATTTCAGATTTTTAAGATTATTAATTTTTCAAAATAATGAAATGTATGATCGAATTTTCCTTCAATAATGTAAGTAACAATGAAAATCCTTACTTGTTGTTGATGGAGTTGTTGTTGGCGTTGTGGTGGGCGTTGTTGTGGGCGTTGTTGTGGGCGTTGTTGTGGGCGTTGTTGTGGGCGTTGTTGTGGGCGTTGTTGTGGGCGTTGTTGTGGGCGTTGTTGTTCGAGTCGTTTGAGTTGTTTTTGTAGTTGGGGTTGTTGTTTGAGTTGTTTTTGTCGTTGGAGTTGTTGATGTCGGATATGTTGATCGAGTTGTATATTCTGAAAAAATATTAAAATTATTTAATTCATGATAAATTATAAACAAAAACAATATTACATTATGTGTGTATACAGGGTCATTCACGGTCGATGGTACCTCAGACGTTTACGGAGATCGAGATGTAGGATTATCCTGAAAATTTGGTTTATTGGGTAATCAGTTTTGTTCTATCGATCTAAAATACTTTCAGCGTTGCGGCTTTGCCGCTTCTATCAAAAAGTAGCAACAACCTTGTTATTTCAAATGGAACACCCTGTATTTCATTTCATTTTTAGATTCTTCCTGAAGAGCTGATTTCGTCGATCTATCATACTTGGGGTATAGCGAGAAAGATAACAGAGATAAAGGGGGTGAAAAATCGAGATTTTTCAACTTTAGGAATTTTTTGTGTCGAAACTATTCATTTCTGCTCAAAAGGGCTCACATGTCCCTATCTCAACTTTTTATTTACTATCTAATGACATTTAATAGAAACAAATGCGGGTGGTTCAAAATTTTGAGTTTTGCATCACCCTCTATTTGTTTCGATTAAATGTCAGTAGATAGTAAATGGAAAGTAAAGATATGGACATGTAAGCCGTTTTGATCAGAAATGATTAGTTTCGACACAAAAAATTCCTAAAGTTGAAAAATCTCGATTTTTCACACCCTATATCTCTGTAATATTTCGCGCTATACCCCAAGTATGATAGATCGACGAAATCAGCTCTTCAGGAAGAATCTAACAATGAAATAAAATACAGGGTGTTCCATTTGAAATAACAAAGTTGTTGCTACTTTTTGATAGAAGCGGCAACGCTGAAAGTATTTTAGATCGATAGAACAAAACTGATTACCCATCAATAAACCAAATTTTCAGAATAATCCTACGTCCCGTTCTCCGTAAACGTCTGAGGTACCATCGACCGTGAGTGACCCTGTATAAGTATATCTGGTGTGGTGGAATATTTCATCTAGGCACTAAAAATATATATTAACTTATTTACAGGATAAAGCTCATTCAATTTTCCTTGTCACCAAAAAGTTGTATTCTGATTTTCTCAATCATGCAAAATTATTTTACTTTCAAAATAACAGTGCAGTGACATTGTTCCATATTATTATTATTATCAAATGTGTCGCCTCTAGGAAAAAACTGAAATAATTAAATTACCATAAAAAACATTATTTTACATTTCAACACAACTTTTCTCTGAATTTAAGGGTCATTAGAAACAACTTTCATGAAGTATTGTACCCTTTATATTATTTTTGAATACTTAGGTGTATTGTATGAAATGATAGTGCCTATATTGAAGCATTTTAAATGGATATACTCGCCAAGTCAAGTGTTTTAATGACCATTTATTCACGAATACTTCGTATGTGAGATCAAGTCAGATGTAAAATTTGCTCACTTGTGGTGGAAGTACTCCAAGGTGTTGTAGTGGTAGAACCCTTTGTGGTCGATGTATGACCCCCTGTAATGAACAAAAATTAACACTATATAAGAACTCGATTTTCAATATCAAAATCGTTCTTGATTTTCAACATTTAAAATTGTGCTCAATTATTATCATTTACATGAACAATATTCGTAACTGAAAAAAGTACCTAATCATTTTTATTTAATGAAAATACATTATGATCACTACGAATTATACTCACCACAAACTATTTGGCACTGCTGAGCATCACCTGAAGAAAATAGAAGATATTTAATACATATTTATATGACTACTTTGATTTTTCATTGCAGATTTTCGGATAATACATGAAAGAAGTAGTGTAGTCTTTAGACAATGCGTATTGATGATACACCATGAAAATTTCATGGTCAAATATTGATCATTATTGTAATTTCTTCTAGTGGTAGGTATAGGTCAAAAATTATCCCTTGATAAAATATTTTGAATGAATATAAAAGTCATTAACGTTTATGTTACATTGATGAATAATTTTCAATTTCGCCAATCAGTATCTCAAAAACAAATAGAAGTATGGAAGTTCTATTCGCGGAATCCCTTTTTTTTAAGTAGAGCAATAATGTGGAAACAACATCTCACTAAATTTTTCTCAATGTACCTAAACCAATGACTACCACGTAATGATTTTGAGATATTTGCTGTTAAATCTCGGAAGTCTCCAGATTAGCTTGGATTCTGCATTGAGTTTGACCTCTAAATTTGAAATTGATTTCTCAATGCTTGAGCTAGAGCTTGAAAAGTAATCTTGTGGTCACCCTGTATAGGGCCAATACCTTTTTACCATGTGTATTATCCTGAAAAACTGCCATTTTGCCATTAAGTGAAAAAATTATGGAAAACGCTAATAACAAAAATGAAACTTACCCAAACTAGCCACTGCCGCCAAAATCACTAGACAGTACGATATCGTAATGCCTGTTCCCATTTTGATTTCTAGCTAGCTCCCTTGCCACTCTGCTAGCGCTATAATGGCATTTCAAAGTTTTCCCACGCATTTTTATAGGTATTTGTGTCGATGAAAAAGAATGTTTTACAACATGATAACATTTTTCTCGTATGTTTCGAATTTTTTGCATACATATTCAGCATACAGGGGAGAGGTGCTATAGGTAAAATTAAGATGTGATAACGTTTTTATTGTGTCTATCAAATTTTATTTACAGAAAATACATCATCAGAACAGGAAAACATAGTAGGTATACGTTTACCACAAAATTGTCTCAACATGAATTTATTGAGAATGACAGATTCCAAACGTTACCACAAACACAAAATATCCTACTCATTCGATATCGACAGCAAAATCACCAAATTAATCTAGTAGAAAGAACTGACAACGATTTCCATACTGTGGCGACATCAAAATACACATAACGTTATAGCAAACTAGATCGAAAATTGTGTGACTTCACCCTTTTTATAAATCACATAAGGTGGATACTATTCACACTATTTCTTTTTTCTTTCCCTCGTATATTTTCCTGTCAATCCTGCCTTCCATAGTAGATATAACAAGAATCGTTGATATTACAACAATGTTGTTGACTGAACATTCATGCATATGATAAACATATGAATGTTATTATGATAGATTGCTATTGGGAATTCTTGAAATTTATGCATATAGATCATCCTACGGCTTTACATGTTTTATTGGATATGAGTAGTACACATTGAATTTATTATCGAGGTATAATTTTCTGATCAACCATTCTTCTTTATCAGTAGATTCTTCTGTTTTTCCGACTCATCCGTCTGGTAAAGTCAGTTAGTATGGCCTTATTATGAAATAATAGAGGAATTCTACAAAACTCAATAGGCTGGCACCAAGAAAAAGAGATGTAGCCCCTCCCATTGACACTAAAAAAAATAATGAAGCTAGACAAATTGCCAACATTCCATTCCAATTAATATAATTATATTCTACCGATGTAAAAACGCGATGTTGGTAAATTTCCGAAACAATTATGATAAAATTTTGAATGGAATTTTGGATTTCACGATGCGATGGTGGCCAGTAGGATTTAAAGAAAATATATATAGGGTGACCAAGATAAATGAAAGAAAAGTTGCGCTATATCAGAACCTTTTACGTGGCTCTTGCCGAAATTGATTATCTTCTTTCGTTTTCAAGAAAATGTTCGCAATGTTCGTTTTCATTTATTTCTGGAATAGTTATACAGATATAGTGTATACTTTCTCATTGCAACTTTTCGAGCTTTGAAAAATGGCTTTCACGAATTTCGAGTCCAACGGAATCATCAACGTTGATTTTTCTGATGTAGAAACAAAAATGCACCCTGTAACACGAGATTTTTCATCTGAGAAGCTTCAACGATCTAAGATACCCATCCAGTTCATACTTATCTTGGCCAGTATAGGTTTTTCTCACCTACTAGATCAAGTTTTCCCCTGACAACATTTCTCTTGAATCTCTCTGTTGGAAGTCTTTCCAAAGACAAGTCAACCGTGGCATGATTTTCCATCATCCTGTCAAAAATGCCACAATTAATCAAGTGAATCTATGTTGGACACAAGGTGGACTGTGAGGTGGATATAGGATGGTGAAACAGCTCTTCAATTGTTTCTGCGAAAAACTTGTAGACCGTTTGAGAAGGTAGTAATATTTCAGCTACTTGAATGAAGATGGCGGTAAGATCGATTATCGAAGAAGATTTCTGTTGCTTACGTATTTCTGTGGTTCACATCCGACAGACGTGACTTGAAACGACATTAAAACAATAATTTTCGATAAATTTGGAATGGATATTGATATTTTGACTCTTCTCAATCATTTTTCATCTAGAACAGATGAAACTGATAAAAGTATGACAGATGCACAGTTTCTGTTTTACCGACACAAGGTATGTCGCCATCTCTGATAACTTCAGGAAATATTATTACGGTATGAAATCAAGTAGGCTGAGGTCTACAGGTCATTCTAGTGCTTGTTAATAGGAAGCTGTTTCACCATCCTATATCCACCTTGGTTGGACATAATAGGACGAATAAAATATACTGAAACATGAGGAAATTGTGATAGAAAAAGAAAGGAAATACTATTTTTCACCACATCCAGTTCCAAGTTTTTTCCCAATAATGTCTGAAACACTGTGGGTGAGTACTGAATCTGTGTGAGGTTGATATCGATTTTTTTTTTCTCACCCAAACTTATTGTCTCTGGTAACGGACAGTTCAAATTCTGTGCAGCTGGGCAGGCAGTCACATACCAGTCCAGTTCTGTTTGCCCAAGACGCCTTCAAAACTGACAGCTCATTGTAATGCAGGGCCAAACATTGCAGACCCTCAAGGTTGCAGTGAGATTTGGATGCTGTAACAGAATGATCATCCATCCTTAGTTATATCATCGAAAATATCATTCCGAAATGTGCATAGTTCCACACGAAAAAAAAATTAATAGGTGATGACGTCTGTAGATTAATGCAGAAGCTTTCTTTGACTTCTAGCTTTGTGAAAATCTAAAGAAGCAATCACATTATCTAGAGTGTAGATTTATTATCGTTATTTTTTAGTAAGTAAGTAAGTAAGTAAAATTTATTGATCTCACATTATCAAATAATGACATAAGACAGGTCAAATACAAACGAATTGAAATTGAAAAAAAACTAGCTAAAACTAGAACATTTACCTTGAAATAACTAATACAATAGCGTGAATATACAAAAAGTAGTAAATAAAAAAAATGAGACGCACGGGTAGGCACATCTAAAATTGAGATAAAACAAAGTATATATTGCAGTTTAGACAAACATCAATTCAACGAGTATTTTCGAAATATTCTCCAACCGAATATGGACACATGTCAATGAGATAATTTTTAGTTTTCTCTTTAAATTTATGCAACAAGGCAATATCTTTGAAACATTGTGGGAGACTATTATAAAGTTTAGTTCCCATTACCATAGGTGATTTCTTACAGATTTCTATACGCTGGAAAGGTATAGAGAAATCTGATTTATTTCTTGTGTCATGAGCATGAATATCACTATTCCGCAAGTAATCGTTTTTATTTCTATGAACTGATGTGATCAAAGCCAATATATAGAGGCCATAAACAGTCAAAATTCTCATGTTGATAAAAACAGGTCGACAGGAGTCTACAAATGAGATGTTTGAAATACACTTTAGAACTCTTTTCTGTGACAAAAAAACATCTTTGGCGTGAGGGGAACTGCCCCAAATACAAATTCCATAACCAATCCTAGACTGTATTTCACTAAAATAAAGTAAACGAATGTGATTAACATTAAGTGTCTTCTTTAAATTTCTAATTTGAAAACATTTAGAATTTAATATCTTCGATAAATTCGAACAGTGAGTCCTAAAAGACAAATCTGAATCAAACAATACTCCCAGAAATTTAACATTTTCTGTTCTGGTTATTTTTGAGTTGTTAACCAATACATCAAAGTCAGGTGAAAAAGTTTTTTGGCGAGGATGAAATGAAATGAAATTGGTTTTAGTTGTATTAAATAACAAGGATTGATCACTAGACCAGGCAGAAAATTTTGATAAAGCATTCATGATTTTAGCCTTCAAAATGTTTGGGTCTTTGTCACTAAACAAAAATGTTGAATCATCTGCATAAAGAGTGGTAAATGACTCTGGTATAACAGAAGGTAACTCATTTATATATAAGATAAACAACAAAGGTCCAAGTATGGATCCCTGTGGAACTCCTTGTGAATTTACCATAAGATCAGACATGTATGTCATTCCTTTGTCAACAATTTTGACTGATTGTAACCTGTTATTAAGGTACAAGGATAACCATTCATACGCTTTTCCCCTCATACCATATTTATAAAGCTTGTCTTTCAAAATACTATGTTGAACACAGTCGAAAGCCCGACTGAGGTCACAAAATATCCCAATCGGACTTTCGATTTTGACATACTAGTATTTGGAATTAGATGATGTATGCATCCGCATTTCTTTAGCTGAGCTTCCTTTCTACATTGAACGCAACACGCAGTATAGCTGTAGTATCTGAACACATCCAAGTTTGATTCTTCAGGAAATCGACATTTTCTTTGGTCTATGCTAACATGTCTCACCTGAAATACTGATACTGCAATAATATCCTAGGATGCCTCTTAGATAAGTATATACATAATTATCATTATCATTCAAATGAACATTAACAGTGGAAATAATATTGAAGGAACTGATGAAATAGACACGCAAATGAATTCGACAAAAAGCCGTAAAATCTAGTGAACCTCAATACCCCATATATAAAAAACCGATTTGAGCTTTTTTTATGTCGATATCGATAATTTGAAATTGTTTTTTGAATATATGAATAAACGATTGACTGACCTCCGGTTGATTATCGATTTCCTTGATAGCCAAAAATCTTTGGTAACGAATATGAGGTGCGATTTGCAAAATATTCGTTGCTAAACTAGTTAACGATGGCACCTCTTCAGCTCCAAAAGTGTATACCTGAAAATACCTAGGTAATTGTTCAAAAATAATGAAATAAATAAAAAAAACTTGATGCAAGGAAAAATAATGTTCACATGAACTTGTTTGGTTTGACACACTACCTCTTCTTCAGTTTCTAAGAGTTAAACTTCAACTTTGGCTTTTATCGTATCAGTATAATTGCTTAATTTTCGGAAACTTTTCTTCTAAGACTATTTATAAAAAAAAAAGGATTATTCTGTACGTACTATATATTCTGAACTTACGTTTGATAAACCTTTTAGTTCCAAGTAAAGAGATCCAGGTCCTGTATTCTTATTGGAAACCATCTTGAATTTAGGAGGATATTTCTCGCTATAAAAGGAATGTAGGTGAATATCATTGAAATTAATGAGGATTTGAACTCTGTCGTTGAATATCAATGACATATCCAAAATGTTCACAACTCAAATGTACAAAATTACCAACAAATTTTGCGATCTTTTAAAAAATTTTACTCGGTTATTTTCATATTTTGGCGAAAGAGTATGAATCCGAATAAGAAAGGCTCATTCGGCAAATTATGGAAATAATTTTCAATACCCTTGCTTTCTTGCATAATTATCGATAATTTTCATGCACTTGTGCGATTATAACCAAAAATATATCCCAATTGTTCCCAATTATTGGTCACACAATCCATAATAACGAATTATAATATTCCAGAACTTATTAAAATGATTATTGATAATTTATAAAGTTTTCGAGATCGAAACTCACATTGTTTGCATTGAATTGATGCCAAAGCATTTTCCTAATTCGGTATTCATTGCCCGAAAATATTTGCAACAATCAAATTCTCTATCCAGCCATCTACATTTCTGGAATATATCTGCACAGGGACTTCGTACCTAAAAAAATCATCATTCATCATGGCCAATTTCGCTGGTATTCATGGTTTTGTCAATGATGAGTATTTTTCGATATGAGAAGTAGAACATAATGAATTAAATGGTTCTATATTGACTATTTGCATTTGCATCATCAAAGTTCAAAATCAATATTCCCACCTTATCTGAAAAAAAGCTCAAATTTTGCATTAAACATTGAGGGTTTCGTTGAGGAAGATCTGGCCCACAAGTCTGTAAAGTATAGAATGATAATCCTTTGTAATATACCAGCTCATTCACAATTTCGTCCAAGTTATAATCGTGTGGATCCCCGAAAACTCTGAAAATAGGTTCGACGTTTTTTTTTCTGATAACATGATATATTTGAAGCTTATTTTAGCTACGAATAAACCCATAGTAAAAACATTTATACAAAATACTTTCAAACGGTAGTTTATTTACTCATCCGTAACTTTCGCAATGTTTTCTTGGTTGTCAGTCTCACAGACCACCACAGTTGGAAAATTGCTATTCCAATCCAGATAGCTGGTCTCCACAACAAAACTAATCGCGTTGTTTTGGAAATAATTCCAAGATGAGTGAACTAGAAGTCCTGCAGCAATCCATCCCAAAGTGCAACAAATTATCCAGAATACTCTGTGAAAATGGACAATCTCGAAATATTACACTAAAAAATGTTCAAGGATTCTCCTAGATATACCCATATACCTCTCAGTCCAGTGTCTACCATTTTCGACAACATATCTGTAACCATGGAAAGAGGTATTCAGTAGATAGCTTTTGATAACAGATTCTTCTCCATCTTTCCCATCAGTCATTTTCTGTCTCGTATTCGAATAACTGAAGTATCCAGTCAAGAGTTTCCCGCTGTTATTCATCGAAATTATAAAAATCAATACTCACCAAGCTGTCTTTACCTATGTGTGGCATAATCATTCAAAACACATTATCTGATTCATTAACAATTCTTTTATTAGTATGCACTACATTGTGAGCTATGCATGGAGATGGGATTTTGATCATACTATTGCATGACGACAGGATATATTTTTATTCAATACATCATCAACAGAACAACATGAAATTACTACATTTTGTGAAAAAGAATTACTCTATATTATGAAACCACATTACATAGTTTCTTTAGCTAATTGCATCTCTAGAGAACAAGTAACATTTCTCTTTAATGATGCCTCTTCCTCTCCTTTTATATTCTCACCACCGGCATTCTTTATTTCATCTTCTGCTTCACCACATTTCCCATCTTCGTCATCCTGTGTTTCTTCATCACTAACATCTGCGAATATTTTTTCAACCATCCCCTTGTAATCAAAATAATCTCCAGACTCGTAATGACTCGAATCACTTTCTTCTTCTTGCATCGAAATGCTCCTGAAGTATTCTTCCAGCTCTTCTTCGTTCGTGGAGAAATAATCTTCATTGCTATCGTTGAGAGCTTGACGCTTATCATCACTGTCATTTTCATCACTCTCATCATCAGAATCATCATGGCATTCTTTATGACTGCCTGGTTTTTCTCTAGAGCTACCACACACCTCCTGTTCATCAACCTCTTTTTCTTCATCATCATTCTCCTGCAAGATGGCTTTCAGGAAATCCTCCTCTTCATCGCTTTCATCTTCCAGAAGCATCCCCATGTCCTGGTAATGTTTTCTGAACACGCTGTCTGGTATGTCATCGAGACTTTTGTATCTGCTCTCTCTCGTTCTTGGGGCAGCCTTCTCTTTGGTTGCCATCATCTTCTCCTTCATTTCTATGAGCTTTTCCACGACCTTGATCTCCTTTTCGACTGCAGCGTTATAGTCTCTTATGACTACGTCCCTAGCTTTCCTGGATCTTTCGTTGAAGTCTGCAAGGTCTTTGGTGAAGTCTGCGAGCTGCTCACGAACCTCTGCTATTTTATTGCAAGCGATCAGAGCGTTTTCTGGCTCCTGATCCTCCTCATCTATGATGCTCTCACGAGTCTGTCCTTGATCTTTCTGGAAAACCGGGTAGTTTTGTGACATCTTCAACAACTTGTGCACTTGAGGTGGTTTGATATCACCCTCTTTCACTTCACGACCGGTTTCCGTGAAAATACTCTTGTATTTAGTGCTGCTTATACTTTCCGTAGTGTTCTTAGCATACATGATCACATCAGTATCTTCAGCTATATCCTTGGGAGGCGTTATTTCAAACTCTGGTTTATCCTCCTTCTTACTTTGGGCAAGCGTCTCACAAAGCTCGTCCTTTACTCCCTTGTCTTCTTTCTTTCTCTCTATCGGTTTGAGGATTTGGACATTTTCATCGGAAATATGGAGATCCCACTCCATGATTTCCCTGTAGCTCTTGTCATCTTCAAAGAGATCTTTGGGCCTAGATGTCAGTACCTTTTTAATGTCGTCTTTAGTCTTCATGTTGACCGTTGGATTACAATCGCTTGGTCCATCACCCTTCCCTGTTTCCATGAAGCTTTTGTACTTCGTATTCTCTCTCTTGTCCAAGAATTCATAGTATTGTTCTTCTATTCGTTCGTATGATCCACAACTGTCATCGCTTTCGCTTCCGCTTCCGCCATCATTTATCACCATATCCTCTCGCATGATATCTTGAATGGTGTTTCTTTTGGTCAGTTTTCTTATTTCTTCATTTATGATCTTCTGTATATCTTCGTTCGACATCTTATTCAGATCTTCCATCATGACTGAGCTGCTTGCCGCTGCTTCATCCTCGATATCTTCAGTGGTGGAGTTCTTGATTTTGTCTGTGTGCGTGTTTTCATTCATTCTCTGTTTGGCCATATCAGTTTCGTCAAACGTCAGAGTGGTATTTGACAAGTCTAAATTTTTCTTCGTTTCCGTGGCTATTTGCTCGGCTGTCTTTTTGACTTCTATTATACTCTCCTCATGAATAACTGCGTCTATTTTTTTGTGATTCGAAGAATCTTCATCGCAACATGACATGGATTCATCTTCTACCAATAGGTGATCTGTTTCTTCTTCTCGTCTCTTCGGTAATGGGGAAATTGTAGGTCTTGTATCTGTATCTATTGTTTCAACAGGGTTTTCTTCTGAAGAACATCGAATACCCAAAGCTTTGGTTTCAACCATTTGGATATCATCCTTCGTTATTTTGGTTGGATTTACCAACATGCTTGAGTCGCTTGCTTCAGCTTCATCTTCTTCCATTATACTATTTATTTCCTTGTTTCTTTCAGTGAATTCGTCCTTGTTGTCTACTTCTGTATTGGTATCTTCTAGGAATTCTTCAAATGTAATTGTGGAGTTTGAAAAGTCCAACTTTCTCACATGTTCTATGGCCAATTGCTTTGCTGTCTTTTTACCCTCTTCATGGAAATCAGTGTGATTATTTTTCTTTTCAGTAATTGGAATTTGACTTTCCATCATCAGGTTCACCTTTGGTGATTCTTCATTCGAAATTAACAGATTATCATCTGCTAATAACATTTGAGTGTCTTCTTTGGGTAATCCAGCGATTGCGGTTATTTCTAATGATGAAATTGTAGGTCTTGTATCTGCATCTTCTGTTTCCACAACGTTTTCGTTGAATGCACTCTCTGTACTGGATATTTGATCTTCTGATTCCTCTATTATCTCTATGAGGACTCTCTTTTTGAATTCCCTTTCAGCTTGCTCTTCTTTCAGTGGATTTTTGCCCGTCCTTCTTGTTGAAATGGGCACCAGATTGAACATTTTATCGTTTCCATCTCCGATTCCTGTAACTTCTTCTGATGGTCTCCCAGATTCTGTCAGCTGTCCAGCAGACTCCACATCCAGATGGATACCGCTGGTACCGGGTTGATCAATTTCTTGTATCAGTATTTTCCGCGCAGGCACTGTAAATTCAATAAGTGAATTTTCAGAAAAGATGGATATTAAATTTGAACCTTTGGCAGTGGTATCTTCGTACTCCCCTCTATCAAATCCCCCCTCCTCGCTGTCGGAAGACGACCCCTCCTCCTCTTCCCCCTCCCTGCCGTAGTCGTAGGCGGGGGCGTCTTCCCCTGAAGAGCCGGTCTCGACCTCCTCCCACAAAGCCTCCCCACCCCTCCTCCCCTGCCGCCCCCGAGGCTGCCCCATTCCGATGGCGGCTTCGCCGTCGAAGCTGTCAGCTTCGCTCTCCGAATCTCCCACCGAGGTGCCGTGACCACTGTCGCATTGGTTCTGCTGCCGCCGCCGCTGTTCGATGTGGCGGTCCCTTATCGCGATCAGTGCTGCATGAATTAGTGAATTAGTGAATTAGTGAATTAGTGAATTAGTGAATTAGTGAATTAGTGAATTAGTGAATTAGTGAATTAGTGAATTAGTGAATTAGTGAATTAGTGAATTAGTGAATTAGTGAATTAGTGAATTAGTGAATTAGTGAATTAGTGAATTAGTGAATTAGTGAATTAGTGAATTAGTGAATTAGTGAATTAGTGAATTAGTGAATTAGTGAATTAGTGAATTAGTGAATTAGTGAATTAGTGAATTAGTGAATTAGTGAATTAGTGAATTAGTGAATTAGTGAATTAGTGAATTAGTGAATTAGTGAATTAGTGAATTAGTGAATTAGTGAATTAGTGAATTAGTGAATTAGTGAATTAGTGAATTAGTGAATTAGTGAATTAGTGAATTAGTGAATTAGTGAATTAGTGAATTAGTGAATTAGTGAATTAGTGAATTAGTGAATTAGTGAATTAGTGAATTAGTGAATTAGTGAATTTGTGAATTTGTGTATTTGTGTATTTGTGTATTTGTGTATTTGTGTATTTGTGAATTAGTGAATTAGTGAATTAGTGAATTAGTGAATTTGTGTATTTGTGAATTTGTGAATTTGTGTATTGGTGAATTTGTGAATGAGTTAATCATGAGTCAATTTATTGAAAGAACACATTGTTCTCAATTCCCAGGGGAGACCCATTGCTTGTGACCCTCTGGTTTGTTATTTCACAGATAATCCCAGATAATGCCAATTATTTCACTAATCATACCATTCACACTGTCCATTATCTTTTGGCGTTCTCTGTCAATCCACCTTTGTCTCTCGATATTTTCCTCTGCTATTCCCCCTCTTTCCCTGAAAATACCAAACAGAGATTCTATAAAATTGAGTAGCACACCATTCAATAGGAAAATCTCTTCATCTACGCTACTACCACACGCAGAATAAATTGTGGCATTTGCCTTTGACTCATAATAATTTTTTATACTACGTGAAAAATAAGTATTATTTCCATACTCGTAGAATGTACTATTTCTATTTTATGAATAGATGGGGTGAGAAGATACGAATTATAATATACTTACCAAGCTTCAGCACATGCTCTGTCTTTTGGAAATACTGGGCGATCATCTAGATATTGAAGATTTTTCTGAAAATGAGTATTTCTTACAGAGCAAGAATGAGACAAAATTATTGGTGTGGGAACTGAAAGTGAGTGAGAGCACACGAAATGGGTAAAATTTGCAAATGTCGAACTTTTATAAATCAAATCTGCAAATCAGAATGTAATAGGTAGGTGAATTAGATAAAAACTCGCGGATTTATAAAAACTTTTAAGCATTTGAATTTAACATTTATCACTTAATAGTTGATACATGGTAGTGGATTATGTTATGAAAATACTCGACATTTAAGACTGATTTAAGATTATTCCATGATCTTAGGTGTTATACAGGGTCACTCACGGTCAATGGTACCTTAGACGTTCACGAAGAACGGGACGTAGGATTATTCTGTAAATTTGGTTTATTGTGTAATCAGTTTTGTTCTATCGATTTAAAATACTTTCAGCGTTGCGGCGTTGTCGCTTCTATCAAAAAGTAGCAACAACTTTGTTATTTCAAATGGAACACCCTGTATTTTATTTCATTTTCAGATTCTTCCTGAAGAGCTGATTTCGACGATCTATCATTCTTGGGGTATAGCGAGAAAGATTTTCAACTTTAGGAATTTTTTGTGTCGAAACTATCCATTCAAGGTCAAAACGGCTTACATGTCCCTATCTCAACTTTCCATTTACTATCGATTGATATTTAATTGAAACAAATACGGGTGGTTCAAAATTTTGAGTTTTGCATCACCCTCTATTTGTTTCTATTAAAAGTCAGTAGATAGTGAATGAAAAGTTGAGATAGGAAGATGTAAGCCGTTTTGAGCAGAAATGATTAATTTCGACACAAAAAATTCCAAAACTTGAAAAATCTCGATTTTTCACACCCTATATCTCTGTAATATTTCGCGCTATACCCCAAGTATGATGTATCGACGAAATCAGCTCTTCAGGAAGAATCTAAAAATGAAATAAAATACAGGGTGTTCCATTTGAAATAACAAAGTTGTTGCTACTTTTTGATACAAGCGGCAACGCTGAAAGTATTTTAGATCGATAGAACAAAACTGATTACCCAATAAACCAAATTTTCAGAATAATCCTACGTCCCGTTCTCCGTAAACGTCTAAGGTACCATCGACAGTGAGTGACCCTGTATTTTGTTATAGTCACCCTCATTTCTGCTAATATTGCAACTCTTTCACAACATACAACCCATGTAAATCTAATTGTCCCTGTTATGACGTAATTCGCAAGAGCGTGACGTGTGTCTAGTCAAAAATCGATGTGAGAAAACCCGATACGTCAAACCCGGAAAACTCACGCAAGCCAAAATGACCGTCTTCCTGTAGGCAGGAACCTTCCTAAGCACAGGGTTGCCCATCAAATTGAGTACCCTCAGTCCTGGCATCCGGCCCACCACCTCCACAATGAGGGGATCTTCGATGTGGTTGTTGGACAGGTCCAGCACCGACAGCTCCAGCAGCTGCGCTAGGTGTTCAAAGTCTTCGAGCTTCTCCACGTAGTTGTGGGACATGTTGAGGGTGTGCAACGGCTTGATGCAATCTGCAAACTCGAACGTTTTCACTGGATTCTCCAATTCGGGAGAGTTCGCGTACTCTCTGGAAACATTGGTTTCCACATATATGGAGGATGACCTGGGCCACCTTAACTACAAGGATAAATGGGCTCAACACTACAAAATGTATGCAGATTCTTTTCCGCGTCAACTTCCAAGGTTGCCCTCAGAAGCTTTAGTGACATTCGTTGGTCGGCAAGGGCTGATTCAGTGAAAGCAGTGTAAGCTGGTTATGCGAATTTCAAAGAAGATTTGAATGAAATATGTCATGATAATATTCAGAAGCCGGCCTTATAAGTTGAAGCTCAGCGGCTTTTGAATCAGTCCAACTCTTCCGTAGATTAAACTAATATATCACTTCGAAAAGTTGACACTACAATCGAAATACAGATTTAGTACATTTTTTAAAATCGGAAGGCATGAAATTGTTAAGATGCGATGTGATTACTACGAACATTTACGCAAGAGATTATCAGAAATAATACAAAAGAGGAAGTGTGCTTACGATGATATTCACTTAAACTTTGCTTTCCTGTCGATTTAAAATAATCCAATGGAGATACAATAATTAGAAAGAGCGTTGCAGAAAGACAGCTTGATCAAAAAATGCCTTTATTTTAAATATGTTAATTTATGTGAGGATGAAGCAAGTTAGTTATTTTGCGGAAATTAGTACGAGAGCCCAAGGTAAATATGAACATTATTATATAATTATTTTGTTCATTGCAGTCAAGGTGGATATAGTATGGTGAAACAGCTTTCTATTAACAAGCACTAGAATAAACTGTAGACCTTTGCCTACTTGATTTCATACCGTAGTAATATTTCCTGAAATTAACAGAGATGGCGACATACCTTGTGTCGGTAAAACAGAAACTGTGCTTCTGTCATCTTTTTATTAGTTTCATCTGTTCTAGATAAAAAATGATTGAGAAGAGTCAAAATATCGATAACTATTCCAGATTCACTGAAAATATTGTGTTTTGATGTCGTTTCAATTCACGTCTGTCAGATGTGAACCACAGAAATACGTAAGCAACAGAAATCTTCTTCGATAATCGATCTTACCGCCATCTTCATTCAAGTAGCTGAAATATTACTACCTTCTCAAACGGTCTACAAGTTTTTCGCAGAAACAATTAAAGAGCTGTTTCACCATCCTATATCCACCTTGATTGAAGCTGTTTCACCATCTTATATCCACCTTGATTGCAGTTATCGAATTTCAAGTTTGAGACATAATTCGCAAAGACAATTTCGTTTTCTGTGTTATCGTACCTAAATTCTCAATCCTCTTAACTTGGTTGTAGGATATATTGAGAGTGTCTAGGATGGGACAATTCTCCAAGTTCTCAATTTTCTTTATCAAATTGTAATGCAAAAATAAACTTCTGAGTTCCTTCTGATTGTCGAGTCCGCTTATTTGCCTGAGCCCGTTATTTTCCAACCACAAACATCTTAGACCGGTGTATTCCTCCAAATTTTCGATGTAAGAAAACCCTTTGAAATGGAGGTACAAAACGTCGTTCAGATGAGGTGTCTGGTACAGTTTCTGGTCTTTGCAGTGTTTCTTGAGATATTCCCTCGTCATCCTGAAAAAGTTGTTTAGGTTCAAAGTTTGTGAATGGAAACAAACTCATCAGCCGACGTTGGCCTACCTGGGCTCATTGCATATTCCACTGAGTAAACCTGTTTTATTTGTCTCCTGTATTTTATTTGACTCGATTTTTTGTTCATTTTCCTGCAGATATTGGACTTTGGCTGACATTGCGTCTTCCTTATATTGACAAAACACAATTCTAATACACTCTGGTTACCTTAGAAACATATGTCTAGCTGGAATAGGAAATAACTTATATATATATATCACATATTGTTTCAAAACTGGCATTATCATAATGAAGGATTGTTGGGCCTAAAAATGTTATTCTTCAAGATGGGTATATTTTAATTATTACAATATCAGATTTTGGGGATCTGATGAGAATTGTTCACAATAAGATTGCAATCCAGAAATTAAGATAATTAGAAATAGTTGATGAAGTCATCGATTGAAGCTGTAAAAGTAACATTTGGGGACAAAAATATATATTTTTTTAAATTTTGTGCCGCTCATTTTGTCGAATTTGTAAATGGAAAATCAAAATATTGATATGAAGGGTGTTGTTTCGACTCGAAACCTACTTATTGATTTTTTTAAGGCCGGACCTGGAATAAGACTTTTCTTTATATTATGTTGATCGACACCACTGTTGACAAAGAACATACGTACCAAATATCACAAAAATGTATAGGGTGGTTTCATAAGTTATGATCAATTGGAAAAATTGAGGAAATTAACAAATCATCCTGTATCTTGGTTATAAAGAACGATAGACCCGTAAAATATAGGTTATTTGGAAGCACCTCGGTGTTCTCCATCTACCCTTACGGTATGCGCATTTCCCTATGAATCACCCGGTATAATAGAAAATCTACATAGGTATACATTATTAAAATACCATACATTAGTGACTTGATTTTATTGCCTACTATTTCCGAAATTTATTCATCAAATGATTTAAATCCTTCATCATTGACTGCCACTGGTTATTTGGAATATTCTTTCAGGTCACGTATTGAAAAGAATATATCAACGCACTAAAATTTCAGATAGACCACCCCCTGCCCTAGTCCACTCCTGTACTTAATTCATTATCAATTTTCGTTATCAAGTTTCTACCATCTCCAAAAGAATTATGGTTGCCTCATAATAGTGAAGAAGTGACTAATTCCACAAAGTATAGATTCATTGCTAATAAGGCTAATGTAAAATAATTATTTATTTCAGATTATTGCAGTTAGCTACGCCATCTCTCAGTAAGCAACGGAACTAAAACTTCGTTTTATCGTCAAAGATGAACCAGACAAAAGGGTATCAGGCAACGGCCAGAGTGAAAAGAGAAGAAATTGACATTTGAAAAAGGACAATTTGTAATTTGTCAGTTTTTGACACTGATTTGTCAATCCAAAACAAGTACCGATTTTTTGGTATTTGAAATTTCTGAATGTAAATATTAGATTTGAATTCAAAACAGATAAAATTGAATTTGTATGTAGATTTTAGGTCTTCTAAAATCATAAGAACCATGCCATGTGAAATGATAACATTGCAGCTGGGCCAATGCGGCAACCAAAGTAAATTGTTTATTTGAGTTTAGAGGTGTATGTGATGTTTTGGTAATGTTTTAGTCGGCTTCGAGTTTTGGAAGCGTTTATGCGCCGAACATGGGATCAATCCAGAAGGAATACTCGAAGATTATGCCACAGAAGGTACAATTTTTGATTAGAAATAACGATGCAGTATTCAAATATCTACCTATATACTTGAACATTTTTCAGGTATTGACAGGAAGGACGTCTTCTTTTATCAAGCAGACGATGAACATTACATACCTAGATCAGTCCTCTTAGATTTAGAGCCCAGAGTTATAAATTCTATTCTCAACTCACCTTACTCTAAGCTTTATAACCAAGAAAATGTGTTTCTCTCCAAAAATGGTGGTGGTGCAGGAAATAACTGGGCATCTGGGTTTTCCCAAGGTGAAAAACTGAATGAGGAAATTTTTGATATCATTGACAGAGAGGCTGAAGGTAGTGATAGCTTGGAAGGTTTTGTATTATGCCACTCCATTGCTGGTGGCACTGGCTCAGGCATGGGTTCAAATATTTTGGAGAAATTGTCTGATAGGTTCCCCAAAAAACTTGTCCAGACTTACAGTGTGTTTCCAAACCTGGATGAGATAAGGTAAATTACATTTGTCCTTTCTACCCCAGTGTTTCAAAAGGTTTATTTTTCTAGTGATGTTGTGGTACAACCATACAATTCCTTGCTTACTCTGAAGAGGTTAACTGAATCAGCTGATTCAGTTGTGGTACTGGATAACACAGCTTTGAACAGGATAGCTGCTGATCGCTTGAGAATTCAAAACCCAACTTTTACACAAATCAATAGTCTTGTCAGTACTATCATGTCAGTTTCTACAACCACTTTGAGGTACCCTTCTTACATGAATAATGATCTCATGGAACTGTTGGGGCCTCTGATTCCCACCCCACGTCTTCATTTTCTCATGACAGGGTACACTCCTCTGTCTACAGACACTGATGAGGCTAGTGTAAGGAAAACCACAGTGTTGGATGTGATGAGGAGATTGTTGCAGCCAAAGAATATGATGGTGTCCACTGCTCAAGATAGAAGTTCCCAGCACTGTTATATTTCTATTTTGAATATAATTCAAGTGAGTACTTTTGGGGCGACAAAATTCAAAAAGGATTCTTTATGTTTTTAATTGGTAGGGTGAAGTTGATCCTACCCAGGTTCACAAATCTCTTCAGAGGATTAGAGAGAGGAAATTGGCCCAGTTCATTCCATGGGGTCCAGCAAGTATACAAGTGGCTCTGTCTAGAAAATCACCCTATATTCAGTCAGCACATAGAGTTTCAGGTCTTATGCTTGCCAATCACACTAATATCAGTTCAGTGAGTATTTATTTGGATTTATCTGGAAGTATTGTTGTAGATTGTAGGAGGGGTTGTTAAGGCTGTGCAGCCTCTCAAGCACCTCGACCTATTGGATCTTTTGTGCATAACCCTTAATCTATTTGAGGCCCGGGATTCCGAGGCTTCTTGCGAAATTTATCAGTTTCCTGAGAAATGTTCTGCAGTTTCAGCGAAGTTCTCGCAGTAGCGGCAACTATCACTCTCTGTTTTACCCATCTTTTTGAGGTGGTACCTCAAAGGGCAGTGTCCAGTGAGGAGTCCCGTTACCAGTTTCAAGTCTTTTTTGTCCAACTCGAGAAGCTGTTTAGCTTTTACAAGTTTTATTGAAACTACAAGACTGTGTGAATGATTTTTCAACAGTCATCCTGGGTTGATAGTTTTGGAATTACAACTTTTAAGCATGTGGTAATCAGTCCTGGAATATTTTATGTGGGAATTGATAACGGGACTTGAGTGAAAATCTTCAAAATGCTGATTCAATGTTTTCATAACAATCAACTGCCAGAAAAAAATAATATCTTTAAAAAGGGGGTATAAAAGAGTATTGCATTGAGAAACACATTCAGATTTTTCTCCAATCTTGTCTCTGAAAAATGATCAATATTCGTGAATATAGGTTATCAAAGTTCTTTGTTTATCATTTCCATTCATCTTTCTTTTAGTTATTTGACAGAGCACTTACACAATATGACAAACTCCGAAAACGCGAGGCGTTTTTGGACCAGTTCCGCAAAGAAGACATGTTCAAAGAAAACTTGGATGAACTGGACTCAAGCAGAGAAGTTGTTCAAGATCTTGTGGATGAATATATTGCAGCTACCAGAGAAAACTACTGCACGTGGGAGCGGACTTAGTAGTTTAAATGAGATTGATTCTCAATTTGCCATATCATGCTAATGATTTTCGAATCTCACTATTTTTGAATCTTTAATTCCGTGCCAGTGAAGCGCCATATTGTTATTAATAAGAGAACTTTTATCACCAGCTGTCTCTTGAGCTTATCAGTGGGATAAAGAGGCAGTGGTATTATTTGAGTTACTCATAATAGTTGAATAAAGAATTTAAAATGTTGTATTGTCTTATTTATTGTTCAGCTTATCTACAATGACGACAATGAGATGCTAATATCTCGAAAACTATTAGATATAGGGATGAACCGATTCGTTTTCAGCAGGCCGAGAACACTCTGTATACAAGTTTTAAGCCAATTCTGAAACTTTCATATAGTTACAAAAAGATCAAAGGAGTCAACCTTGTTTCTTTATATTTAAAGAGCACATTGAATTAAAAACTGATGATTATGAATTCCAACACAACACTCAAAAATCAGATAAATAAAACAACAGAGTAATTCCTTTTTATTTATTTTTCATAGTCAAAATATAATAATTATAACCCTTATAATATGATAAGCGAAAATTGGACACACTATTATTGGAAAATGCTAAACTCAAGTACATTGATCATCAAAGCAAAATATTGTTAAATTGAATACAGGTAGAAAATTTGCCGAAAATTAAAGTTCGTAAAATTGCGTAAACACAAACAGATAGATAAAATTCAATAGAAATTATTTCAAAAAACTTGTGCTTCAAAAAGTATTTCTTGAAATAATTCCTTTACAATCATTGAAAAATAGTATTAATATCGCTCACAGTCTTTTCTTACAGTTATATGTTACAAAAAATATTCGAATGAAAACATTTATCAACACATATATACAATAATATACAGAAAAAAAATACATATTCATGAATTAACGATTATGGGGTTCTGATAAGACGAAATATTTCATAAAAAGTGTTCACCAAGTGACCAAATACTATTGAGTAGATTGAATAAAAATCTCCAGCTGCATTTATGGACTCTGAGTTGAAAATTAAATACGCCAAATCAATGAGTGTCAAATCTGAATCAAGAAAATATGTGCAGAGTTGAAGTTGTTGAAAAAATATCACTTTGGCCACTAGAGGTTATTCATACTGCTCTGGGGTATTTATATGTTGAGCACGTTAATTGATAAAAAGTGGGGGGCGGGGGTTGAACTACTATTTTTTATGAATATATTTCAAAGTCGTAACCAGAATATGTATTTATATAAACATTATATTACATGAAGAAATTGGCTGTGTGAAAAAACGTGTCGAAAATATGCAATTACACTAAAACAATAAGCAGTAGCTAAAAATGTCCAAGTTTTTCCCTTCTAAAACTTTGACACCTTTTAGTTACCCTGTATAATATCCAATATCCTTTCTTTCAACATTCTTATATTTCTAATCTGTCGCTATCGATTATGTACATTCTTTACATTTTATTTTGTTAAAATATACCTCTTTCCTTTATTTTCAGTATACCCCTTCTTGTAGCACATCATTTAGTCAGTTCCCAAAAAATCTCGACCTATTTAAACTTCAGGGTAGCTGCATATCTTTAGGGGATCTCGACTAAAATGTGACATTCTGAATCAAGCACGAACACAGTGCATGTCTAAACCTGTTTCAAGATCTGTTCTCGAACCTTTCACTCTTTGGCTAAACTCTTGCAAAATAAGTCCAGGCGTTTTCGGAAGGCGAAGTAGACAATAAAACGTTTCATTTCCTTTCTACGATATTCAATTTTGAAAAATGGTATTGCCAAAATTATTGTATTGAGCTGAAATCTGAATTCAGATTCAGTAAAATTGAGCTATGGTGTAAACTGAATAAGAGTTTTGACCAAAGTGTACACAGATCTTGTTTAAGCATCCACCGTATGTTTTTTTGGCAATTTCAAGTACCAAATATATAAAACTTTTATACTATTGTAATGAGAATACTGACTTCATTATAAAATGCCTACCTAGATATTTCGGTATTCTAAGAGACAACAGGTTTTCAGACAATATTTAGAATAAATTCTATTAAGTGTATAAGGGAGGCAACACCAATATGTATACAGTATTACAAAAAAAAATCATCTAAAGCCACCCATGAATCACGTAAAATCAAGCACACATTTGATCAGAAGAAAACATTTTCATCATCACCCAAATCAAGGGAATTTTAGATTTTTTGGACAAGATATATGAGCAATCCAATTTATATTGTCATAAAGCTCACTTGGGAAAGATGAATCAGAATGATATAATTATGATACTTCTGAATAACATCGTCACTCATTCTCATTCATCTATTGATAGTGAATAATGAAAAATTCAAAAATAAATTATCTGAATAAAAATTCAAATAACCAGTAATTACCAAAAATAGCTTTTAATTTTTAAATACTTCGATTTTCGATTACGAATGTTCCCTTTTTATGACCTTAATTGACATATATATATATATCTGGCTGATTCATCATTATATTTGCAAGATTGTTTTGCCTATCTCTCATGGCTTCAGATTTGTCTTCCATACAAGTAAATTTTTTTCAATCATTCAATAATTGCTTCAAATAGTCTCCCTACCCCGATGATTTAATTAATGTTTTACGCAATAAATTTCCATTTTTTTCACAAAATAATTCCAATTCACCTGGAACTGAGAATTCGGAAGCCGTTCTTGCAAAAAAATATTGATGTAAATCGTATTCTTCAGATCAAATGTGCACTCACTTTTGGCGCAGGACACGTCAAATGTCAATGTCCTGTGCCGGAGTGTCAAAAGTATAAAATATCCTATATTGGTATAGTATAACAATGGTCGTTTTACACTTGTCATTGCAGGCGTATTCAAGCCAGTCATACTTAAACTATTAGGAATAGTGATAAAGTAATCTTCACAGCTGTAGCTCATTTATATTATGCTGCCTTTGCCTTATCAAAATCACAGTTCTTATCTACACCAAACCGATTCAACAGGACCAGTAATAAATTATGATAAATATGTATAATAAAATCAGTTGATGGAATAATATGTTGTTCTAGTTTTGTACTTGGCTTAAAAATTCACGGAAAAAGGTCTATTGCATAATCAGAAAATGATTTCAACCACATTCTTATTACTGGCAAGAAAACACTCTGGCATTTTTTCGTTGTATTTAAAAGCTCCATATTCATTGAATTTTCAACATAATTATTGTACATTGTTTCATGTGGTCGAAAGCATAATTCGTAACATTTTTACATTATGGACAAATCCATTGCTCAAATAAAAATAAATAATTTGTATACTTCAAAAAGCCCAACAAGAATCACAAAGAACAGCTCTTTTCTTATACAACAGCTGCAGCATCATTTGGAAACAATATTACACAAATAAAATTCACTAAATGGCATAAATCTAGGGAAGTATCGTTTCTGAAAAGTTGCCATTTTAGGCCCATATATCATCACACGAATCAGTGTCTAATCTAAAACAATTCCTAAGATCCTCAACAACAACGAAAAACCTTCCAAACTGAAAGTTTTCCAGACCGGTTTTGCGCCCATTCAGAATCAATACTTCCACATATGGTACCTACTCGAAATGATGCAAAGTAGAAAATTCCACTAAAGTTCGTCATTGTTCGTATTTCGGATGCAAAAACACTTAGTATTCGGATAGAGTGTGGAGGACGACCGCCTTCTTTCATCATCTCATAACAATCACAGATACCAAAGAAAGAACGGCCAAAATCAGTGTTGGGACGAGAAGTTGGCTCGTATTTGTTACGTCACCTTCTGCACAGGTACCTAAAAAAACTCATTTGAATATCCACGAAAATTATCATCATCTAGTTCTATTTCTATATTTGAAACCACAGATTGGGGCATTTTTGGTGAATGCGCCAACGCCGCTAATTCCGTTCAACCGATAATCAATCGAACGCTGACAGTGACAGCGCGAAACGTCTCGTTTTCAAATCAAATTTTTTTTGATGATTCATTAAACGGCATATTTCCAGTTTTGTGTGAAATATTGAATAAGATTTTACTTGAAAACCGTGTTTATTCTGTTCAAATTGAATTTAGAGGATGGTGAAACGCTGTTAAATGTGTAAAAGACGATTTAAAAGTAGTGACCAGAACACAACATTCAACTGGTGAGTTACTCAGTGTCGTATCAGTCGTTGTATAAACATTATTCACCCACCCTCATATGCAAAACGATTGTGGTGATTTGAAAACATCATTGGGTTTTCCCGAGATGAAAAGTTAGTGGGTATATGTAAAAATATGATCGGGAAAGAGAATATTTCTAGAGGCGACAGAGTATGCTCGCATCAGTTTACAATAAGTGATAAAATGGTTGGCCCAAGTGGTAAGAAAATTCTGAGAGAAGTAGATAATCCTATATTTAGTGGAATTGAAAGGCAATAACAACATGTTTGATGTTATATTTTTCGAGTTTGAAACTTGGAAACTTTATATTACCGGAAAATAAACAATATAGTTTGACAGTGAATTGAATCTAATATCATTCGAGTAATACATCTAAGATGTATATTCCCAGAAAATTTTGATTCAAGATTGTTTTCATTAATTTTCAGAAATAATGGATATGATAATTTTATAAGTAAGTTAATTTATTCAAATTCAGACACTTCCTAGATAGCAAGACCCTCATAGTGGGAGTTTCTGTCGTTACTATCCTTGTTACCCAAGTTACTGATTCAGATGTTGGCTTCAAACAACTACTGTGGCAAAAATGATTGTGCGTTACCCATCTACACCTTTTCCAGTTGTATTTCAGATACCATCAAGTTTATTTCAGAAAGCGTCAATTGTATTTCAGAATAGTGAGCTGAATTTCAGAAAGCGTCAAATGTATTTCAGAATAGCGAGTTTAATTTCAGAAAGCATCAATTGTATTTCAGAATAGTCAGTTCAATATCAGAAAGCGTCAAATGTATTTCAGAATAGTCAAAATTGAATTTCAGAATTCGTTGTTTGTATACAAATGATGTATTCTGAAATTCAAATGACGAATTCTGATATTCGGTTGACTTTTCTGAAATACAATTGACGTTTTCTGAAATTAAACTGACAATACAATTGATGCTTTCTGAAATCGATCTCGCTATTCTGAAATACATTTGACGCTTTCTGAAATTCAACTCACTATTCTGAAATACAATTGATACTTTCTGAAATACATGTGATTATTCTGAAATTCAATTGACGCTTTCTGAAATACAACTGGAAAAGGTGTTATATGATCTAAGGGCGAACGAAACTCACCATTGCTGGTGAAATTGAATGCCCAATTTCCCGTCACGCCCGGCACGACGCTGCGGTGACAGCTGTCGGATACGCCTGACAGCCGCAGCACGGGCGCGCCCGCCCCCTTGCCCAGGCCGCCCTCGATGACGGCCGAGTTCGGTTGTGGGCGCGCCAACGTGTAGATGAAGCAGTAGCGCAGGTTGTCGGTGGACCTCCTCGACACCGGGGTGGTGATGACGTAGGAGACGCCGTCCTCCTCCCAGCTGCCGTGGCAAGAGTAGGCTGTGGAGGAAAATGCGACATCTTGAATTCCGGCTGTGCAATTTTGGGTCGTTATATATTGACGCCGGTGATCGCGCAACCCAAAATGCTCAAGTATTGAATTGATGCACAGATTAGAAAACCTTACAGATGAGACACTCCGCCCATTTTGTTTGATGTGCCGACATCAGTTTTCATTGACCTCGGACCTTTAAATTTTGCGCATGCCGGATACTCAACTGGACACGAGACATAACACCAAACTCTTCGCCAAACGCCGCTTTCAATTCCCTAGGAAGAATGATACTCCCTACTCTATATTCAATACATGACTGACTGCTCGTTTGTAAACAACTTTCTTCTTAGGAAAAAACTTATCATCTTTTAACCCTTTACTCAACTGGACACGAGACACAACACCAAACTCTTCGCCAAACGCCGATTTCAATTCCCTAGGAAGAATAATACTCCCTACTCTATATTCAATACATGACTAACTGCTAGTCTGTAAACCACTTTCTCCTTAGAAAAAAACGTATCATCTCTTACCACACCAAACGATAAGCTTTGTGATTCTTACATTTCTGTGTACATATTGAAAGTTTGAATATTTTTACTATGCAATTCACATAGTTATGAACAGGTTTTGAAACCCATATGATTGTATTAAAAAAAAAGAACTCACCACTAGACTCTGTTGAGCACGTCGATCTGAACTCCATCTCGTGAGATCCACTGCAGCCCACCGACAATGCTTCATAGTCATTGGTGATGCAGTCGGGTTTTTGGTCGGTGATGATACTTTTGTCGTCTGCTGAAAATTATGAAATCATGAGTACAATACCGGAACAATCGGTTCCTAAAAGAAGTTACCTGGTTGTTGTCTTCTCTTCCGTTTCTCAGATTGAGTTGAAGAACCGGCAATGGTGTAACGGCCTAAATGGGGGCACTTCTTGGGATGGAGGGTGGTGGCTAGAAGAAAAAGAAATTTTAATATCGAAAGTCATAGTCAGGGTTGAAAATAAAATATTGACAAAAAACATAAGATGAATTATCATTGACAATATTTCAATGACATATAAATGTTAGCATGGGTATGGAGTAAAAGGTTGTAGGTTAATTTGCTTATAGATCATTGAACAGTTATATGAGAGGACATAGAGAAAGATGGTCATGATATGCATGATTGAAAGCTTTGGTAACACTTTCAAAAAATCACCCCAATGACAATCAACAAGATATTGGAACAATTGGAAGGCAACTGAGAAAACGTTGTAATATAATCATACACAGTTGGGAATGTTCTGATAGAAAAATAATCACAAAGAAAAACTTACTTATAAGCGTAGTGTACGGTGCTATTGATAGGTCGAAATTGGCGCAAGCGTCATCTGGGTTTTCCACATAGGTCTCGGTTTGTTGAAGTTCAATCACATTGGAGTCCCTCTTGTGGAAAACCATACAAACATATCCACTATCACTGAAAATAAAAAATAAAGTCATGAACTTTCATAACATTCGCAACATCAAATAGACAAACAACAATTCAAAAACAAAGTTATGGATATTTATTCACACGACATCAAGTTTGCAATTCTGAATATGTCACTTTCATTTATTAGTTTATATGTAATGTTGCAGTAACTTTACCATAATCGTTAATTATGCCACATTACATTTGCAATATTACTGAGTGGCCTTCTTACTAAATCTCAAGTTCCAACTTTAGTTATTGCCATAACATTACATTACATTGGTTCAAACTTGCTTGAAGTTGAAATATAGTGGTAAAATATCATGTATTTATAGTTTTCCCAGAAGATATCACGTAATGTTTGATTGAACGCCGCTCTAAAACCCTCCAATTCAGCGAGACATTCGAACATGTGACGTCACAAGTCCTCTGATAGTCATATACCGGTGTTGCCAGTTTAACTATTTTTCGGAGCTTCTGAGGAAATGCTAATCAATTTAATCCCACGAATGAAACAAATTGTTTCAGCACGTATATCATATCGAAATGGAGACTTCATCTTGGATATCTTAAATGACATGTATCAATACTGGGTGCTAGGTCATTAGTTTTTCGGCCAGAAACATTATTTTCCGAGAATATCAGTCGGCCGTGGCCGACTGATATTTCCTGGAATTTCTCGAATATTCGAGAAAATAAGTCTCTTTGCTAGAAGCATTGTTTTGCACCTATATAAAGGACCGCAGTGCCGCGGAGAGTTCAGTCTAGTTTGAAAACACAGAGACTTGCAAAGCGAGCAAGGCGAAGTGATTTTTCTGACTGAGTGTTTATCGAATTGTGTTACAAGTAGTAGGTGAAATAAATTGTTCAGTGTTTGTACTGGGTGTTCGAATTAACAAATATCGTAACAAAATGTATGTAATCAAAAAGTTCCCGAAGCCAACTGTCCCTAAATGTTGCAGCAACGAAGAATCGAGCATCCAAAATCCAAATACCCCAACTCACCACCCCGCAGTGACGTGCGCCACAATCTGCACCCTCTTCTGCTCCTGCTGCTGCAGGATGCTGTGACAGACGACGCGCATCTCGGAGTTCTGCTTGCGCTGATCCTGCGACTGGAAGCCGAACTCCTCGAAGGCGAACGCCTGGGCGTAGCTGGGCGGTTGGGCTTTGCCCAATTTGGGCGGCTCATCGTCCATGATCTTGAGGGTGGCGTTGCGCTGCGAGAATCTGTATGTCTGGTGGTGGTCCAGGCTCAGCCAGGTGTGGTGCTCGGTTATCCAGATGGGGAATTTGCACCGCTTGTGCTGGTCGTCCACTGGAATGGACATGGATTCTTTGGTTTTTTTTTGTCGATTGGCTTGACCTTCACTTGTGGAAAACTCTTAGCGATTGTAGGGTAATATAGAACGAGGCTATTTGCTGTTTGTTTATTCTTATTATAATATGCTAAGAGATGTTTCCATTATGTTTAATCTTTACTCTCCCCACTCACATGATAAATATCTATTATTGTGTGTTTTCTTTATTTTATACAGGGTCACTCACGGTCGATGGTACCTTAGAAGTTTACGGAGAACGGGACGTAGGATTATTCTGAAAATTTGGTTTACTGGGTAATCAGTTTCGTTCTATCGATCTAAAATACTTTCAGCGTTGCGGCGTTGCCGCTTCTATCAAAAAGTAGCAACAACTTTGTTATTTCTAATGGAACACCCTGTATTTTATTTTATTTTTAGATTCTTCCTGAAAAGCTGATTTCGTCGATCTATCATACTTGGGGTATAGCGAGAAAGATTACAGAGATATAGGGTGTGAAAAATCGAGATTTTTCAACTTTAGGAATTTTTTCTTGCTCAAAACAGCTTACATGTCCCTATCTCAACTTTCCATTTACTATCGATTGATATTTAATTGAAACAAATACGGGTGGTTCAAAATTTTTAGTTTTGCATCACCCTCTATTTGTTTCTATTAAATGTCAGTAGATAGTAAATGAAAAGTTAAGATAGGGACATGTAAGCCGTTTTGAGCAGAAATGATTAGTTTCGACACAAAAAATTCTTAAAGTTGAAAAATCTCGATTTCTCACGCCCTATATCTCTGTAATATTTCGCGCTATACCCCAAGTATGATAAATCGACGAAATCTGATCTTCAGGAAGAATCTAAAAATGAAATTAAATACAGGGTGTTCCATTTGAAATAACAAAGTTGTTGCTACTTTTTGATAGAAGCGGCAACGCCGCAACGCTGAAAGTATTTTAGGTCGATAGAACAAAACTGATTACCCAATAAACCAAATTTTCAGAATAATCCTACGTCCCGTTCTCCGTAAACGTCTAAGGTACCATCGACCGTGAGTGACCCTGTATAGTGTCATTCTTTAGTTTGATAACACAGCCGTTGAAAAAAAATCATAATCTTGCATTTACTTACCCGTCGTCAACTTCATGGTCCTGCTGCCTTCGAAAGCAGTGGCATCGATTCCTGTACACGTGGCATCACCGGATTGCGCGACGTTGTAGATTGTCTTTCCATTTTCCTGGCTCCTCTGGTAAATGAAGCAGCGGTATTGGTCCTCATCGGAGGCACTCCTCCTGTTGAACTGCGATATCTTACCGATGAGGTACCTCGTAGAACCCTCTTTCCATGTCGCAAGACAAACCAGTTCCTCCACTGCAACGAAATTGCCGATTGATATTTGTTTTCGTGGAAACAATGCTGGCAACATTAGCGCTTTCGGAACATTTACAAGTATGGAACTTCAGCATGTATGGAACTCCAAAACTTTTGAAACCTTGATGAACATCAAACTTCGGTATACATGGAACTTCGACGTGTAAGAAACTTCAGCTCTTTCGAGACATTGAAAGCTATGGAACTTCAGCATGTATGAAACTTCAGCCCTTCTTAAACGTATGAAACTTTTGCATGTATGGAACTTCAAAACTTTTGAAACCTTGACGAACATCAAACTTCGGTATACATGGAACTCCAGCGCATATGGAACTGACGAATTGGGAACATTTTCAAAACATTTTAAGCAATGACGAGCATCCAACTCTGACATTCACAATAATTGAAAACATTGACTCTTATGAAACATTGACGAGAATGGAACTTTGACGCATATGGAACATTGACGCGTATGGATCATTGACGCGTATGGATCATTGAAGCGTATGGATCATTGACGCGTATGGAACATTGACGCGTATGGAACATTGACGCGTATTGAACATTGACGTGTGTGGAACATTGACGCGTATGGAACGTTGTCGCATAATGGTAAGTTGACGCACATGGAACATTGACACGTATAAAACATTGTCGCATAATGGAATGTTGACGCACATGGAATATTGACACTAATGGAACATTGACGCATATTAAAAATTGACGCGCATAAAACATTGACGCATATGGAACATTGATGCTTATGAAACATTGACGCACATTGAAAATTGACGCGTATAAAACATTGACGCATATGGAACATTGACGCACATGGAACATTGACGCGTATAAAATATTGGCGCATATGGAACCTTGACGCGTATAAAACATTGGCGCATATGGAACCTTGACGCATATTGAACATTGACGCGTAATGGAACGTTGACGCGTTATGGAACATTGATGCGTATACAACATTGGCGCATATAGAACGTTGACGCATATGGAACATTGACGCATATGTAACGTTGACGCATATGTAACGTTGACGCCTAATGGAATGTTTACGCACATGGAACATTGACACGAATGGAACATTGACACGTATGGAACATTGACGCATATTGAAAATTGACGCGTATAAAACATTGACGCATATCGAAGATTGACGCTCACCGTTGCTTTCCGTGCCCGATACATCCGGACACGCCTGGTACTTGAGCACCAGACGGGAGTCATCGGTGCAGCTTTCCGCCTTGCTGGGCGGATTGCTGCAATCGCCCGTCATGCGATTGTAGCTGAAGGTGAATGGGGCGCTCTTGAACGGGCACGGTATCGGCTTCGCCTCGGGGTTCTTGCGGAACAGGCTGTAGAGGGGCGCGTCGCCCGTTATCAGCTGGCAGATCTCCTGCAGGCTGCCTTTCGATTCACAGAAGGCTGCAACATAGAGAGAGGGCGTTTTGCGGCAATACGGTAGAAAACGTCACGCATGCGTCACGATTTTGTTTTTTACGGATGCGTGGCGTTTTCGTAACGTTTTGGTGACGTTTTCATGACGTTTCAGTGACGTTTCAGTGATGTTTTCGTGACGTTTCCGTGACGTTCCCGTGACGTTTTCGTGACGTTTTAGTGACGTTTTAATGATGTTTCCGTGACGTTTCAGTGACGTTTTCTTGACGTTTTCGTGACATTTCCGTGACGTTTTAGTGACGTATTTTTCAAGTTTCATCTTTTCAGCTGATTTGGTATTTTTCAACCTGAAATTTACATTCCAGCCACATTCATCCACCCATGCATTAGAAAATAGGATGAAATATAAAACTATTGTTAGAAGGTAACCCGTCGTTTTGCTGAGTTGCTGTTGTCTCACAGAATAATAGGTACCTATTTCTTTCTGGTAGATATAATATTGCATCTGATGGTGTGTGAAAACTATCTAATATTGTTTCAAGTTTTGTTCGTCAAAATTAAACTCACTTTCTTTGAATTGAAGTACGCTGGGATGTTTCGGGTGGATTACCATACACCTGTAGCAATCGTCTGATCTGTAACAAGAAGAAATCATCAGTGTTTTGAAAATACAGTGTCATTTAAAAAATTGGCAACTTGGGCTAGTCAAAAGGTTCATTTTTCAAGAGGATATGATCTGGCTCTCCACAGAGAAAAGTTATTTACAAGTTAATTACAATTCTATAAAGGTTTGTCAAATTTCAACGATCCCTTGTGAATTTCAGCTTCTGCTATTTGGGCTATTATACATATATCTACGATATTTATGGGATATTGAACAAACTATTTCATATCAGTAGATACTCATTTTCAATTAGTAAATATCTGTAAAAGTATTCTTTAGAGGAATTTTTCTGAATGTACTAAAATAATATCATCAGTTATCATTACCAAAAACTACTTCATACTTATCTAACCAAACTTTAGTGCACAAAATGATGCCTTGATTTAACGTTTGACATTAAGTGAAAGTCACGTGACCTCTTCCTGATACGTGTTTTTTTCGTAAAATGCAAACTGAAAAGAACAGAAGTACCTCAGGGTCCTGTTCTGGAGCCTTTCCATTTCATCATGTATTGTTGCATCCCTACATCATAATTGATACCTATTCCAAACGATGAATATTTATAGGGAATAGTTGGAGAACAGTACAGTTTCGTTGTTTAACGATTTTTTTAAATATTGAACGAAATCACCAACTGAAAGCTGGAAGTTGTAAACATTTCGCACGCCCATGCTGGTATACGCCAATTTCAATTTATTGCTGCCTAGCCTGATATCCATGCATCCTTTATAAGTTACATACATATTATTGGTTATATTTCGCAATCTCATTGATAACGTTGCCGTATACAGTCGTTTTAGATCGCGGTTTCAATAAGCCTCTTTCTGATGTAGGTAGTTGCTCATTCCACGCAAGTCTATTCAATTTCCTCGGCATTTTCGATAACTGGGGAAATGAAATGCATCGACATAATGATACACATGGACGGCGACATTTATTTTTGAACGGTATATAAAAAGCCGATACAAGCACCAATAAAAGTGACAATGGCGACAAAAAAACTGAAAAAGCAACCAATCCATGTCCAAGCATTCGTCAAATATTTAGTTCAATCGTTGACCAAGAAATTGAGCCAATTACGATATAAAACTAATTGAAAATTTCGATTCCAACACTGGGAATTCATTGATATTTATGTTTATGCTTACTTTTCGTTTAAAAAAAAGCCTCAACTGATTGATATGTGATAGAGGCTATTCGAATAGAATAGTAGCGCATCTTCCGAATGATATTCGAACTAAAATCTTATATTGTCGCCCATTTTTTAGTGAAAAAATGATTGCAACTCGAATTGAGTTAGATATTATCCTTTGGAACATTATTTTATAATCATTCTTCTTTCGAAATCTTAGGTAGTTGCTATGAGATGTTGGCATATATCTATTAACTACAATATTATCCTTTGGAACATTATTTTATAATCATTCTTCTTTCGAAATCTTAGGTAGTTGCTATGAGATGTTGGCATATATCTATTAACTACAATATTGGCCATAAGAGACAATGTAAGCAAAGTAAAGCCGAATTTCATAATCTAACCTTGTTTATTCAGCAACGTTGATTGAGGGGGCATGCGCGAAATCGGGCGCGAATTTCAAATCATGAAATGTTTAACATTTACTTCATATATTTAAATAAATATTGTCATTTGGAACATATCCGATGATATACAGAGAGTAATCAGAGATCTTATAATTCAGTGATCCACTCCTTTCAGTTTTGAAAGAATATGAAGCAATCAAGATGAAAACAATGGTAGGCATATGAATTATCCTGATCTTTGCAATATTTTGTTAGACATTGATGGCACAGGAACTGATTTCTGGAATCGTGGAAGATAACCTGAAGGCTGGACACTACATGGTCACCGACACTGGATATATTTACGGCAGTGTGAACTTTAATTACGAATAGTATCACCTGAACAACTATGAATTAATGAAACACTTAACACGCAATCAAAAAACAATAACGAGAATCGAGGAAATTCACATCAACAAAACACAGATATATAACCTGCTTGTTTGAAAAAGATCGAAAAAGTGATAGCCGACATACGATCATTTCCAAGTTGAGTAGCAGCTAGGACATGAGAGAGAAACAACACTAAGAGAGTCGCTCTTGACTGTCATCATCTACTTTTATTTTGGCGCATGCGCATAAATTCATCGTTGCCATCGATGCTCTCTTGTTTCGGCTGTCCTTATTATCAATATTCGTAGTTAATAGATATATGGATGTTGGAAATCAAAACGAGTCAACCAATAAAGCAAGGCAGTCGTCCTGGACATGAAATAATGGTATTTTCGCTTATTATTATACTTGCATTCGAATATCAGGTGGAGGAGCCAATACTATTCAAGTTTTTTTATGAAAAAATAAAAATTTCAATATCAGAAGTGTCCGAATACCTACCTAATATCTTTCGATATCTCTTCAAATAAGTGTGTTAGTAGATAGTCCGTCTCTCCAGACCACCCCCATCCCTCCACTTTTCCATTGTGTATTCGAACCGTGGAGCGCTTAGGGGAGTGTAGCCTGAGGAGACCGAGAGGTGTAGTGGAGTCCGAGTCGGCCCGAGGAGACCCGAAGGGATGTAACGAAGTCCGAGGGGTGGGGGGGGGGGGCGAGGGGTGCAGCGCAGTTCGAAATACCTCGAAAATACCATTGTGACACATGATTCGAATTTCCCGCCACAGTGATGACACCTAGTATCCTGCGTGGTTTGGTGGAGTGTGACTGGTCCATATCGACGCACGGAAAAGTGGAGGGGTGGGGGTGGTCTGGAGAGACGGACTATCTACTTGTGTTTCTAGAGATAAGAGATTGAAATTCTCAAATTTGAATATCGCCCTCGATCATCTTTGGCAATTCACTGTCTCTAAAGGCGTTTAGTCAATTTTCCAAGCGGCTTCCTCTTATTTTTTCTTTGTGGAAATCAAAACCAGCTCACAACCTACATCCATTCTGCGTCCCTGGTTCTGAAGGAATTCCATGCATTCACGCAATAACATGGAACGGTAAAAAAACCCAGCTACAGTGGCTACAATATAACAAGAAAAATGAGAATCGCTGTGGAAATAGCGGAAATATTCCAATTCGCACCAGCAAGTTTCTAAACTCGAGACGCAAACGGGCAAATTCATATTTAATATAATAAAGTTTGTCGGAAATGGAATTCGACAAAGTATTATGATAATGCAAACGTACGGTATTAGGCAAAGTTTAATTGCGTGCCAGCCGGCCAGGGTTGGATTTTAATGGACCCGTCTGGGAGTTATTTGAATTCTGTAGGTACGTCATAAATATGTTTGGGTGGATGCTTTTTAATTTTGATTCAGTGGCATATCCAGACGAGGGGATTGAGACTTTTATAAGATAATATAATTAAATTTCATCAGTTTGATAAATAGCTCTGGGAGTACTACACCTTTTCCATTTGTATTCCAGAAACCATCAAGTTTATTTCAGAAAGCGTCAATTGAATTTCAGAATAGTCACTTGTATTTCAGAAAGTATCAATTGTATTTCAGAATAGTGAGTTGAATTTCAGAAAGCGTCAATTGAATTTCAGAATAGTCAATTGAATTTCAGAATTCGTATCATCTGTATACAAATGATATATTCTTGAATTCAAATGACGAATTCTGATATTCAGTTGACTTTTCTGAAATACAATTGACGATTTCTGAAATTAAACCCGCAATTCTGAAATAGAATTGATGCTTTCTGAAATCGAACTCGCTATTCTGAAATACATTTGACACTTTCTGAAATACAACTGGAAAAGGTGTAGAGGTCAAATTATTTCCGAAAATTTTTTCGAGCTCATGAATATCTTGAAAATTTCTTGAGTCGCAGACGAGGGAAATTTTTCAAAAATATTCATGAGCGTAAAAAAGTTTCACACAGAATTGTGGTGGAAAATCAAATATTTTTGAAATTTATTTCAACAATGATATTGTTTTCTATACTCATTGTAGTAACACGGTAATAGAGTTTTATAATGAAATATATTACATTCTTTGATTTTATTTATTTACTTCGGGCTACTACAAGTGGTAGAAAATGGAAAAAATATTAGTTTCACAGATATATACCTACAGGAACAGATTTCATAATAATATTCAGTTTGTCTTCACACCAATGGACTCTTAGCCTATAAACTGTTGATTACTATACTGATTGTACTAGCTCAAAAGTGCCATTTAGGGACAAAAAATATACTATTCTTTTATTTTATAGTTACATGAGCTTACTACAAGTGGTAGAAAATTATAATTTTAGAGGTTTTTTTGAAAGCTGCATAGCGCGTTATAGTTTTGTCAGCAATTATTTAGGCCTTCAAATTGGTAATTTCAACTCATTGTAGTTGCATGGGAATACCATTTAAAGGTAGAAGCTAGTATATTCTACAATTTTACATAAATTTTGAGTAACTACAATTGGTAGGAAATCGTTTTTTTTTTCGTTTTTCGTAACGTGCGTTATACAGGGCTATTCAAATTCGAGTCTATGCATGGGGATTTCGATAACGGTAAGAGATAAAGGGTTGGTTAAATAGGGGCAAAGTAGCGTATTTCAGAGGTTAATTACATGGATGAAAAAAATCTGACCTAGCTTCTTCAGTTTTGGAGTTATACAGGAAAAATCGAAAATTTCGAAATTCTTCTCATGTCTATATCTTTGCATTTTACGAAGATTTTTTTTAAATTTTGCCACTTTGCCATTGCAACTTTTTGTAGCCTTTCCAAATTTCTGAATGAAAATTATATACAGGGTATCGTATAAATTGGGCCCCCTTAACTTTTAATTTTCTAATACGGACCTGTAATTTTTAATGCATTTTTTGAATGCCAAGATTCATATTTCATATTGACGTAGTATTTTCATCTGAATTACAGAGCGTTTTGGAAATATTGAACTATTACCAGTGAAATTTCAACATTTTTTAAAAATTTTCTTGTATAACTCCACAACTGATGAAGCTAGGTCAGATTTTTTTCATCCATGTAATTAACTTCTGAAATACGCTACTTCGCCCCCATTTAACCAACCCTATAGGTATCTCTTACCGTTATCGAAATCCCCATGCATAGACTCGAATTTGAATAGCCCTGTATATTATATATATTTTATTAGACATAGACACTAATTGAAAACATTCAAAGTCCTGCATTTTCGCCATTAGGAAGAGAGGAGGTGTCCGAAGAATATAGAAAACATCTTAGCTTTGCAATTAAAATGTGTCAAAACTGAATAAAATGTGAACAAATAAAAACCAGTCTGTCAAAAATGTCTGTTATTGTAAACGTCAAAAAATTTCCAGTGTAATTCGCTGTTGGGTATCACACGAGAAAAAAATGTTCACTAAAATACCTCCGTTGCCATGGTGATCTGTCATAATAAAGTATTTTGATTGGTTCCAAATTATAGGTGTGCAATTTTCACGGTAATTTTGCACATATCATGCGAACTATATATTTTGATGAAATTTTTTGTTGGACTTACGTATTTTGACCTGAAAAACACGAATTTCATAATATTATCGTGAACATATCTCTAGTTTTTGAGATAATCGATGCCAAAGTTCGAAATTTCACCTTTGTATGGCAAGTTTTGGGCAAGTATTGTATCTTCTTAGATCCCAAGACATATATAACATGCATTTACCATGGTTAATTATGATTTTTGTCTAAGAAAATCATCATAAATATGTAAGTTTTCAATTATTTCACCAACTAGGCTACACAAACAACGGCCTTCAATTTCACATCAAATACATGTTCAGAAATCGACTATCTATGAGGCAGAAAAAATAAATATAATTCAAAAACAGAACTGTGCATCAAAAAAAGTTACTGACTTGTCATAGATGAGGAATTTATCATTGTTCTCCTCATAGCATTCTCCCTTGCTTTCGATGAATGAACTGTTGATGAGCAGATAATTGGGAACCCCACTTTGGAACCACCTGCCCTGCCACGATTTCTTGAATTGACAACCCCCTGTAACAAAAGAGGTCATTAAATATTGATAACAACTGTGAAAACTATGGTATACATAGGTATATTTATTATTTTTTTGTTCAATTCATAGGTGTATTGTTTCATTGCGGAAATAGGTTATATTTCACGTAGTTTCGCCATGCGAAAAATATAACCAAATCCAATTATGAAATCAATTTTTCATTGATTTCTGTACACATTGCTGAGGCGTGATAAAATATTGGAAAACAACAACAATACATCGCAATTATTTTCATGGACATTCAGGGAATACCAGTTTGTTATATGCATGTATATTATTTATTTCATTGGTACGTTTTCCATGGAGCTGCATTATTAGAAATATTATTTACAGCTTCAGGATGTGAGATTCATGAAACCAATAATAATTGTTATGTGCATCGTGTTTTTTTTTTCACTCATCATCTTCCTAGAGCATGAATAATTCACTGAAAATTTTCGAACATGATCCAGCAAAGCTACTTATTCAACTATTTCTGCAATATTGCTAAAAAAATAGTTGCAATGTGTCTAATACCATATGAGAGAATTCTGGAGTGACATACTCTTTTTTTTTCTAAAATTCATGCGAAATAGATACCTTTTCCGGAGTGAGAGGCATCTGGCAATATTAAAATTTGTGAGAGATAATTCCGAGATTCTTTCATGTAGGATACACGCTTCATTATAAAACGTTTTTTATTTTTATGAATTCTAAATTATACGGTGTTTTTATTAGAGTTGACGACCCTCTTTGATGTGTAGATGAATTTTTAATAATCCAAAACAAGGCGAAGAGCTTATTACTTCGTTCGCAGAGAATTTCTCTTAGCTTTCTGGGATTATTTGAAGTGCTACATGTAGCCAATGATGAACTTAAAAAAAATTTCATTATAATAAAGATTTGAACAGGTACACATTTTGCAAACAACCGTGTATTAAATCAACCAACATTTAATTTTATTTTTGAATCCGAAAACACTGATTTCATTTTATTGTAAATATTTTCACCTATATATAAATACCAGCACTAATGGTAATATCGGCAGTATTAGCACTACTGCTAATATCGGTAGTACTAGCACTACTTAATGGTAATATCGGCAGTAGAAAAATGTTGTTTTTAAAAAATTTTACTGCTGAGTTCGCCAGAAAAAACGTCGAATACAAAATTTCAAAAATAACAATTTTATTGATACAGAGATGGGTATCGTCGGTTTGACCAATTGAATTGTCAAAAAATTATAATTTGAAATCATTGCATCATCTACTTGGCAATAAACGATCAAACTTGTTTTTTCTGTAATGCGTGGATCAAAAAAATGGAATGAAATATCAATAGATTGATTGGCAGAAAAATGTTATTTTCGAAAAAATTGCTCTGTCGAGTTCGCCCGAAGCAAACCCACAGTTTTTTCGAAAAAACCTTGAATTAAAAGTTTCAACATGGACCAGGGATGAGAGTATGATCGGTTTGAATGTTACCGCTAAAAAATTATAATTTGAAAAAATTGCATCATCGACTTGGAGCAAAACGAATTGAATTAGGGTAATTAATTGGCCCAAAATTAGTCCTAAAATATCACTTACATCGAATCGCAGAAAATAATGGATTTTCAAAAATGATACTGCTCGGTTCGCTCGAAGCTAGCAAAGCCACAGATTTTTCTATCGAAGAGAAGAGCAAACAATTTATAGGTATCGGGTAATAAAATAGCCTAAAATGAGCCTAAAATTATGAAGGGAGGGAGCAAAAGAAGGGGGAATGGGTAATCTACAATTTGGGCTACATCAAATCACCATCAAAATTTCGTTTTTAAAAAATGGCTCTGCTGAGTTCGGCCGAAGATTCTTTTATCGAAAAGAAGAGCAAACAATTTGGGAGAAGAGTAGATAAGGTAAGCCGGTACGAGCTCACTTTGACCCCGAATGACCCCGTCAAGCGACCTCCGTCAGCGACATGTATAACGCAGCGACACCAGCGCCACCACAAAAACGCCATCTGGTGGCGAGAATTGGAACTAAAGACATCTTCGATCTGAAGACATCTTCGATCTGAAGACATCTTGTAGACCACACCCCACTCACACTACCCCCTTAGGCCATTTACGCTGTAATAAAATAGCCTAAAATGGGCTTTGCTAACTTCTTATGTAACAGAAGTGAGACTTTACAAGACCTTGTACTGCGTCCATTCTGTTGGATCGACTAGCGTGGTCCTCCATATTTTTCCATCCCCAACCCACTTTTCCCTTTCTACCTCTCCACTCTACTGGATAATTGATAGAGTGTTTTTGATATTTTTGCCCCCGCACGAATCTGGGGCAAACCCCTGCGAACAACTATTCCTCAACGTAAGGGGGGCAAAAGGACAAAGTGAATTTCTAATTGTAGCTAAAGACTCCCGAACTGCATCTTCGATAAATACGGACGATGATAACGGGGTTGGTTCCGCACTATATTATTCCCTGTGTTCCATAATTCCGGGACAAGGCTCCGGGAATATGAATTTCTAGTTTAAGGCGGAGGCGGCTTTGCTCCAGAAAATTAATGGGGCTGTCGTATATATGAGCTAATAAAAGTAGGGAGGGACTTGTTTGACCTTGATTGAGTCCATGAGCAGATGGGTTCGTTTGTTTGCGATTCGATAATTTCATCTCGTGATAATTTGTTCTTACTTTGGAAAAAAATAATGGTGAATTTTTCACTGCCCTCAATCCAATGATAAAAAGTTCATAATCAAGACAGTTAAATGAGTAAAACGTGTGAAATATTACCCCTGGTAATATTTTCAACTTGTGACAATACAACAATCAATGAAGTTAGGTGAAACAGCTCATCAATTGTTTCTGCGAAAAGCTTGTAGACCGTATGAGAAGGTACTAATATTTCCACGACTTGAAAGAAGATGGCGGTAAGATCGATTATCGAAGGAGATTTCTGTTGCTTACGTATTTCTGTGGTTCACATCTGACAGACGTGACTTGAAACGACATTAAAACAATGAATTTTCGATTAATCTTGAATGAATATTGATATTTTGACTCTTCTCAGTCATTTTTCATCTAGAACAGATGAAACTGATAAAGTATGACATGACATATGCACAGTTTCTGTTTTACCGACACAAGGTATGTCGCCATCTCTGTTAATTTCAGGAAATATTACTACGGTATGAAATCAAGTAGGCAAAGGTCTACAGTTTATTCTAGTGCTTGTTGATAGGAAGCTGTTTCACCATCCTATATCCACCTTGAGTTAGGTCTAATATTAACTGTCTATCATTTCAAATGTAATCAAATGTCAGTAGTTGTTTAGTGATAAAAGTTATTGAAAACCTACTCTCTGTGTAGAAAAAGAAGGCAACAACATTGCAATTTTTCAATGAAAAAATGCTCTTCACCAGTCTCTGGAATTTTTATTTGAATAGGCGATAGCAATGCAATAAAAATGTTTTACTAGTTTTTACCAATAGTGCTAGCAGTTGACTTGTGAATAAACCCAAAATCTTCATACAGAGTTTTCATTTCTGAAAATAATGAGTTACAACGAAAAAACTAACAAGCTCCAAATTTACTTTGACTGCCTTTAGTTGAGAAATGTGGGTTTCATTTCATTTCTAAAATGACAAGAAGAAGGCAAAAACGTAACCCAGAATGATTCGGTCTGGTTGTTTCGAGTTTTTCATTGTAAATTTTCAAAAAAAAACGCCCTTCATCAGTCCCTGGCATTTTTATGTAAATAGCAGTTAATACCCCCAAAATTCTCAGCAACTAGTTTTTTGGACTTCCGGTTTGTTTGTAAGTAACGTCAATTCGTAATTCAGAGTGTGATTTTTAATAGAAAACCATGTATATTATTGCATTTTCAGATTTCTGAGGAAGTTATGAATATAATTAAACCATTCTAGTGGTATTTATAACGACTGTGACATAAAAATAAATGAAAATTTAAAATTTGACTACTGAACCATTCGAAATTATTTCATTGCGAAGATGTATTTTTTTATGGCAATGGATCCTATATATAGCGAGCTATATAGTAATATCGTCGTCACCCGATATATGAAAATTAGATGGAATTTCGGTCATAAAAAATTTACCAACTATTTGCTTTTTCAATTGAAAAGTTTGGATACAAGGTTTTACATATAAGGTTTTTGTTGCCACATTTGGATTGTTCATCTTTAATTTTTCCAACATGGAATTTCGGGAACTGATGCATTCCTTTTTCAATATTCTCCCAAGTTTCAGCCAATTACCATTTTTCATTAATTCAGCCCCAAGGGGGGGGGGGTAGGAAACCGCAGTAATCCGCAAATAGTCAATCGAGCACCATCTACCGACGAATAATTAGTGTGAGTGAGGTAATTTCCCGACTTCCAGTGAGACAATAAATTAGCCAATTTCGTGCAGGAAACAATGTCGCTCCGTGGTAGATAAAAATAATTGAAGGCCCTTCCCCATCACCCCAAATCCAGCCGTAAAATCAGTAGAGGGGGTAGATTCGCATCTGAAATAGTACATTGTTTTATTAGGATCTAATGTGGCACTTTTTTTGACAAGGAAATTGTGTGTGTATGAGAAGCGAAGTGATTACGAAGCCGTGAAAAATTCATCATAAGATTCAAGTAGGCTGCTGTCAGAATTACCACTTATTATTTGATATACTGAAATGTTTAGTTCATTTGTTATTTTGATCTCATGTAATGTCGAAGAAAAGAGTGATTGATATGCACCTATGATGTTTACATCGTTGCTTTCGAAATTCAACACGTGCCAGCCAAGTAAGGGAAGCGGCTGTCACAATGTCCAGTTCTGAGTGCTTGATGTTATAATGTGAGAAAATCAGAACTGCCAATTTCACAGTAAGAAGACTACTATTTGAAAAATACAGTTCATTTCAGAACAATCAGTGATGCTGCATGAGTTGCAAAAAAATTGTATATTCAATTCAATACAGGAGGCAACTCAACGTAGAGCAGCAATTACTTTTATTTTGCAGTAAAATGGCCCTCTAGCTCCTTTGTTATTGAGTTTCACATCATTTTTGTCACTTTTAGTGTAAATATGTGGAATTATAAGAGTGACAGATCTCGAATTAACTCGATATTTTATATTTTTCCTATTATTTCAACTTTTCTTTCATTTAACACACAAGTGTGATACATCGATGAATTGGCAATTTCATGATCTATCCGATGGAGTGAAAATCCAATATGTCTACCATTAGAAATGTCAAAGTTGACTTCGATATTTTCGAATCTATTGTGCCTGGATTTTTTTCCCTTTCACCGTTGAATTCAGCATGCGAACTTTGGTAACTTTACTAAATTTCAAAATTCTAGTAGCAATAGTTGAAAAGTTATTGATGAATATAAGAATCGACAATTTTTAGTTTTTTCAGGATATTTCAGGAACTACTCAAGATATCCTCGATTTCTTTTAATATTCGAGATAACCATAAAATTGCGCATCTTTTTCGTAATTTAACCTAGTTCGTATCTCTCTCGATTTCAGATTTAACAATAGTTGTACCATGAAATTTGTATTACCCTGTTTATCAAATGAACAAGAAAACTACATATGAAAAGTTATTACTTCCTCTTCTTCTTTTTTGTCAAATTAGGCTCTTCCTGCCAGAACATTGTTCAAGGTTAGATTATCGTGAGCCACAATGGTGGGTATCAATTATTTTTGTTGCAGAAAAAATAACATATTTCAATCGGATCAATAGTGTCTCTGTTTGACACAAAAATCGATAATCATCGATATATCGATAAATTCGCCCATCCCTAGTGGGTTGCATGTAAAATTTTTTTGAGATGCTTTTCTGGCACCGCTATACAATCTGTTCGAATCTCGATAGGAAAAACTGGAAACTTCTTGCTCTCGCGGCTCAGATGGCGTTGGTGTCTCCACTCGCACGTATCGGATTAAAACGATTTAGCAATGTCATCGAAATGGGGGTTAAGGGGGAGGGGGGGGGAAGGAAAATGCGATCCACGGCGGACATTTCGAATTATTCAAATTCGTGGGATTCGCGAATAATTCGTTTTCGCTCTGCGGACTATTTGCAAACTAATCTAAAGGAAACGCGAGCTGCTGATATTTATTCTAGGATTCGGTGTGCATGATTGCGGCTTACGACTGTTATTCAGGAATGCAGCTGCGTATGCGATATGCTATGCTAGGATTTTGGTTTCCCAAGTTTATCCGGGATGATGAGCGGGGAAGTCTTGAAGACGATGAGAGCCAGGGCTTGGATGGATGAAAATCGGTCCATCATCCGTTTGGTAGTTATGGCGATTTGGAAAATTCGAAAAAGTTCCAAGAGTACCCCCTTCACTACAATCTATAATGAAATGGATCCTATGAAAAAAAACAAGCAAATTGGTATGCGCGAAGTTGATAATCGGTCCATCCGTTCGAAAGTTATGGCGATTTGAAGAATTCGAAAAAGTTCCAAGAGTACCTCCTTTGATGCATTTTTTTTTTTCGATTTCGGTTTTTTCGATTGGAGAAATGGATCATATGAAAAAAACAAGCAAATTGGTATGCGCGAAGTTGAAAATCGGTCCATCCGTTCGAAAGTTATGGCGATTTGAAGAATTCGAAAAAGTTCCAAGGGTACCTCCTTTGATGCATTTTTTTTTCGATTTCGGTTTTTTCGATTGGAGAAATGGATCATATGAAAAAAAACAAGCAAATTGATATGCGCAAAGTTGAAAATCGGTCCATCCGTTCGAAAGTTATGGCGATTTGAAGAATTCTAAAAAGTTCCAAGGGTACCTCCTTTGATGCATTTTTTTTCGATTTCGGTTTTTTCGATTGGAGAAATGGATTCTATGAAAAAAAAAAACAAGCAGATTGGAATGCGCGAAGTTGAAAATCGGTCCATCCGTTCGAATGTTATGGCGATTTGAAGAATTCGAAAAAGTTCCAAGGGTACCCTCTTTGATGCATTTTTTTTTTTCGATTTCGGTTTTTTCGATTGGAGAAATGGATTCTATGAAAAAAAAAACAAGCAGATTGGAATGCGCGAAGTTGAAAATCGGTCCATCCGTTCGAATGTTGTGGCGATTTGAAGAATTCGAAAAAGTTCCAAGGGTACCCCCTTTGATGCATTTTTTTTTCGATTTCGGTTTTTTCGATTGGAGAAATGGATTCTATGAAAAAAACAAGCAAAATTAGTATGCGCGAAGTTGAAAATCGGTCCATCCGTTCGTAAGTTATGGCGATTTGAAGAATTCGAAAAAGTTCCAAGGGTACCTCCTTTGATGCATTTTTGTTTCGATTTCGGTTTTTTCGATTGGAGAAACGGATTCTATGGAAAAAAAAAGGGCAAAATGGAATGCGCGAAGTTGAAAATCTGTCCATCCGTTCGAAAGTTATGGCGATTTGAAGAATTCGAGAAAGTTCCAAGGGTACCTCCTTTGATGCATTTTTTTTTTCGATTTCGGTTTTTTCGATTGGAGAAATGGATTTTATATAAAAAAAACAAGCAAATTGGTATGCGCGAAGTTGATAATCGGTCCATTCGTTCGAAAGTTATGGCGATTTGAAGAATTCGAAAAAGTTCCAAGGGTACCTACCCCCTTTGATGAATTTTTTTTAGATTTTGGTTTTTTCGATTGGAGAAATATATTCTATGAAAAAAAAACAAGCAGATTGGAATGCGCGAAGTTGAAAATCGGTCCATCCGTTCGAATGTTATGGCGATTTGAAGAATTCGAAAAAGTTCCAAGGGTACCCTCTTTGATGCATTTTTTTTTTCGATTTCGGTTTTTTCGATTGGAGAAATGGATTCTATGAAAAAAAAACAAGCAGATTGGAATGCGCGAAGTTGAAAATCGGTCCATCCGTTCGAATGTTGTGGCGATTTGAAGAATTCGAGAAAGTTCCAGGGGTACCTCCTTTGATGCATTTTTTTTTTCGATTTCGGTTTTTTCGATTGGAGAAATGGATTCTATGAAAAAAACAAGCAAAATTAGTATGCGCGAAGTTGAAAATCGGTCCATCCGTTCGTAAGTTATGGCGATTTGAAGAATTCGAAAAAGTTCCAAGGGTACCCCCTTTGATGCATTTTTGTTTCGATTTCGGTTTTTTCGATTGGAGAAACGGATTCTATGGAAAAAAAAAGGGCAAATTGGAATGCGCGAAGTTGAAAATCTGTCCATCCGTTCGAAAGTTATGGCGATTTGAAGAATTCGAGAAAGTTCCAAGGGTACCTCCTTTGATGCATTTTTTTTTTCGATTTCGGTTTTTTCGATTGGAGAAATGGATTTTATATAAAAAAAACAAGCAAATTGGTATGCGCGAAGTTGATAATCGGTCCATTCGTTCGAAAGTTATGGCGATTTGAAGAATTCGAAAAAGTTCCAAGGGTACCCCCTTTGATGCATTTTTTTTTCGATTTCGGTTTTTTCGATTGGAGAAATATATTCTATGAAAAAAAAACAAGCAGATTGGAATGCGCGAAGTTGAAAATCGGTCCATCCGTTCGAATGTTATGGCGATTTGAAGAATTCGAAAAAGTTCCAAGGGTACCCCCTTTGATGCATTTTTTTTTCGATTTCGGTTTTTTCGATTGGAGAAATATATTCTATGAAGAAAAAACAAGCAGATTGGAATGCGCGAAGTTGAAAATCGGTCCATCCGTTCGAATGTTATGGCGATTTGAAGAATTCGAAAAAGTTCCAAGGGTACCCCCTTTGATGCATTTTTTCTCAAATGAAAAAATTTTTTTTTTCGATTTCGGTTTTTTCGATTGGAGAAATGGATTCTATGGAAAAACACAAGCAGATTGGTATATAGAAGCGAAGTTGAAAATTGGTCTATCCGTTCGTAAGTTATAATAACGATTTGAAAAATTCGAAAAAGTTCCAAGGGTACCCCCTTAGCTACATTTTTTTCTATAATGAAAAAATTGTCTCTTCGATTTCGGTTTTTTTGATTGAAGAAATGGATTTGATGGAAAAAAACAAGCAGACTGGTATATAGAAGCGAAGTTGAAAATTGGTCTATCCGTTCGTAAGTTATAATAACGATTTGAAAAATTCGAAAAAGTTCCCAGGGTACCCCCTTAGCTAGATTTTTTTCTATAATGAAAAAACTGTCTTTTCGATTTCGGTTTTTTCGATTGGAGAAATGGATTCTATGGAAAAAACAAGCAAATTGGTATGTGCGAAGTTGAAATTCGGTCAATCCGTTCGAATGTTATGGCGATTTGAAGAATTCGAAAAAGTTCCAAGGGTACCCCCTTTGATGCATTTTTTTTTCGATTTCGGTTTTTTCGATTGGAGAAATGGATTCTATGAAAAAAAAACAAGCAGATTGGAATGCGCGAAGTTGAAAATCGGTCCATCCGTTCGAATGTTATGGCGATTTGAAGAATTCGAAAAAGTTCCAAGGGTACCCCCTTTGATGCATTTTTTCTCAAATGAAAAATTTTTTTTTTTTTCGATTTCGGTTTTTTCGATTGGAGAAATGGATTCTATGGAAAAACACAAGCAGATTGGTATGTGCGAAGTTGAAAATCGGTCCATCCGTTCGAATGTTATGGCGATTTGAAGAATTCGAAAAAGTTCCAAGGGTACCCCCTTTGATGCATTTTTTTTTCGATTTCGGTTTTTTCGATTGGAGAAATGGATTCTATGAAAAAAAAACAAGCAGATTGGAATGCGCGAAGTTGAAAATCGGTCCATCCGTTCGAATGTTATGGCGATTTGAAGAATTCGAAAAAGTTCCAAGGGTACCCCCTTTGATGCATTTTTTCTCAAATGAAAAATTTTTTTTTTTTTCGATTTCGGTTTTTTCGATTGGAGAAATGGATTCTATGGAAAAACACAAGCAGATTGGTATGTGCGAAGTTGAAAATCGGTCCATCCGTTCGAATGTTATGGCGATTTGAAGAATTCGAAAAAGTTCCGAGGGTACCCCCTTTGATGCATTTTTTCTCAAATGAAAAAATTTTTTTTTTTTCGATTTCGGTTTTTTTGATTGAAGAAATGGATTTGATGGAAAAAAACAAGCAGACTGGTATATAGAAGCGAAGTTGAAAATTGGTCTATCCGTTCGTAAGTTATAATAACGATTTGAAAAATTCTAAAAAGTTCCCAGGGTACCCCCTTAGCTACATTTTTTTCTATAATGAAAAAATTGTCTTTTCGATTTCGGTTTTTTCGATTGGAGAAATGGATTATATGGAAAAAACAAGCAAATTGGTATGTGCGAAGTTGAAAATCGATCCATCCGTTCGAAAGTTATGGTGATTTGAAAAATTCGAACGGGAAGAAAAATTGCCCATTTTGATTTCGGATTTTTGATTGCTGAAATAGATTCTACGAGACAAAAGAAGCAAAATGATATACGCGAAGTTGAAATTCGATCTATCCGTTCGGAAATTATGACGATTTGAAAAATTCGAAAAAGTCCAAAGGAAAAAAAATTGTTCGTCTCGATTTCGGCTTTTCGATTGCTGAAATGGATTCTAAGAGAATTAAAATTTTTCGCGCCGTCAATTACTGATGTCAACTCTAATCCGGCGCTAGCTTTAATACATCTTCAACAATCGCATTAGCATAATTTGGGGGAAAGGTGGCCTCAAAAGAACCCTTAACACACCTCACTTGGACTCTGAAAGGGTTGTGCGTTAAAAATAATTCATTTTGCGGCTCTTAAATTTCAGAGAATTGACCAATTTTCAAACCCGATCAAGACGCGAATTGGTTGAATACTTAAATAATGCGAGCCTGCCTCAAACGACGGCATTATTATTGATTCCTCTCTTTCTTTCGATAAACATGTGGAAAAAATATTCAGAACATCTTTTTTCAAACTTAAGAATTTACATAAATTCAAATACCAGCTCTCTACAGAAATGAAACTAAGATTAGTCAAAACTCTGATTTATCCTCATATCGATTACTGCTGTTCAGTGTACTACAACTTCTTACCACAGTATAACAAGAATAAATTGCAACGTATTCAGAACGCTTGCATGCGATTTGTATGTTGTATACCATTCGGAGAGCACATCAGTCCTTATCTAATAAGTATGGAAGAATTAAATGTCAAAGCCAGAGTTCAATATCTTACTAGTATATTTGTGTACAGGTTGCTACAAACTCAAATTCCTAGGTACCTATATAGTTTGATAACCAGGAGATCCGATCTTCATTTGGTAAATATCAGGAATGATTCTTTCAATATTCCCTTTCATAATACCTCGAAATTCGAAGGATGCTTTTCATTTTTGGCCCCTTCATACTTGAATCAGATACAACCTTTACTGGATCTTTCAATTACTCAATTTAAAAAAGTTTTGAAATCACAACTGACTATTTCCCAATGAAAATATTTTTCATTGTCTATAGATCATCATTTTTTTTTTTTTAAATTCGTATATTTCCAAATAACTCGGGTGTGAATAATGTTATTGTTTGTCCTTAGTTAGTAGCCTTATTACTTACTCCTAGATAACATAATTAGTTTTTTTCATTTTCCTCGTTTTTTTCTCTTTTTCTATTCTTACTTTATTCATTTAATGCATTTAATTTAATTATACCATGAAAATACATGTCAATTTTGGGAAGGGTGGAAGATAGCTTATGGCTAACCCTTTTTCCCTTTGTGTGTAAAATTTAATTTTTTATGCACAATAAACGTTATTATTATTATTATTATTATTATTATTTATTCTCTCCGAAAAGTACTTTCATGAACAAAACAACATTCTAACGAAATATCGCGCTTTGAATTAGGTCTAAATGCATCAAAGGCAGCAACTTTTTTCACGTTCCTTTCAGATTCGCCGAGGCAAAAACGCCCTTTAGCTAGTCAGTTTGATGTGTAGTGGAAAAATGGAACTAGAAAACATAAGACGCACTGGAGTTAATGACACTCATTTCGAGGACAAAAGCGCATCGGCCTGTCAAGATTATTCAAGCGTTCTTGCTTCACACCATTTAGGTTTTATCGTGAAAAATAGCACGGAGATTTTCCATTTTCTGTATGAAGAATTAACTTATTTTTAAATGCTTACAAAGGCCAATCAAAAAAACTAAATCGTGTTGTTTTCATTAAGCATTTTTTTATTAGTTCCTCTGATGAAGAACGTCATATCCTCACTATAACTCGCACATATTGATTCAATGCCTGGGGAAGTTCCAGAAATTCAGATTTTCATTCCAAGTTGAAGTTTATGAAAATTCATCGAATACGTATTTTTTATTTACCTCGAGCTATGAAATTTGACTTAGAAAAACATTCCCAAAAATGTAGTTACGGCTCCTCCACCATTCTGATGACGTACTAATTAGAAGAGCATTGACAGAGATGGATAGATATTTTCATCATTGTCTTGACGCACGCTAGCACTTTTGCGCCTGTACACAGTTGCCGGATGTATCGATATGTCTAAATGGTCGGATATTTTGCATTAACATCTTGGTATTGATATGATATACAATGTATCATTTGTTCTATAATTCAAGTTGAAATTGAATTATATTTTGAAATTTCATCCCGGTTCCCAAGGGAATGTTGATTATAGACAAGATGAATATTAAAATAGAGTAATTTTTATTTTGAAATTATAGCCAGGTAAAAAAAATTGATATTGGCAATTTTTCTTTGATTATGCTAGTCAAATATTCCATGTTTTGATGAATATTTCGATTCATCCAAGAAATTAGTGACTTCAATCTGGCAACAGTGCAAGCAACAGCTTTCTACTTCTTCTTTTTTCAGTCCGTAGGCTCAACCGAATCAAGTTCAGAAACTTATAACCAACAAATATCCCCAAATGTCACTAAATCTAATTAGTACGTCATAGTGTTCCGCCATAAAAATGTTATATTGCTGTAATTTGAAAATTCAAATTATTAGGATGATTCTAAAAGTAATTATTGACAGCAGAAACATAATACTTGTTATTCAAACAATAATTTCATGAAAATCTGTTCGAAGGAAACTAAAAAGATTGAGAAGATGTGATGAGATGCATCTCTCTGAAACCTTTCAGAGGATATTTTTATCAAATTGCACGATGAAAGGTTACGAGAGATATAAAAAGTTTGAGCTGAAAAGAGTTAATTACAGGAGCCAACCATCATATCCTACGAAATCTCCCCAAACATGACTATACATCTGCATTGTATGTGTTCCCCTTTCAGCATTTGAATGTTTATAGTTGTTTTTAATTCAACATGAGCCATTTTAGTCAGATATTCTCAAGCCGTTTGTGTACATATCCCCATTAATTTTTAACGTCGCCCTTATCGTCCCTTAACCACACAATCTGCGAACCTAATGAGGCCCTACGTCAGAGGCGTAGAAGTTAGGGCTACCACCAAAAACAATACGAGACTTATTGGAATATATTCAAAACGTTGTACTCGAACATTTCATAATTCTTTGCTGTTCCTAATGATAACAGTGAACTGCGGTGTGCCTCGAGGCTCGGTGCTGGGGCCTTTATTGTACTGCGAGTCTATAAATTGCTTACCTCAGCTGTCGCTACTTTATAGCTTTTGGTGTTGTCAATTGTTCCTTGTCTGGTATGGTTTATACAAAAAAGTATTTAAATTTTTATTTCCATAAGATAAAAATGACATGATGTCGTCTAATTGGGAAGTTTACAAAATTCAGATTTTTTTCCACCAGCATATGTGCTAATACTGCCGATATTAGCAGTACTTGAACTTTGATCGAGTTTACTCAAAAATGAGGTAGAATTCAATCATTTGGGATTTCAATTATACTTCCACCTAATTCGCAATGAGTTGAATGTTACTCAAAAATAACTCAAAATTGAGGTAATACTAAATCAGTTCTGGTCACCAATTTCAACTCAACGCATCACCATTTCACTCGCTGAAATATAGTGAAAACCATAACCTAACAACTGAGTGTTTTGAAAGTTTCAAGTCGTGAAGGATAAATGTTGGCCAACTTTTCTCAGAACTTAAAAAGTATGACAAGTGCATAAATGATGAAACTAATGGACGAATTTGGAACGAGATATTGAATGAGAGTAGGTAACTTTTTATTATGAAATTATGATCAGGTACAAATTATGATGACGCTAGCAATTTTCCTTCGAAGTCGATTATGCTACTAAAATATTTCACGTTTTAATCGACATTTCAATTCATCAAAGAAATTAGTGACTTCAATCTGGCAATAGTGCAGGCCAACAGCTGTCACTTCTTCTTTTTTTGGTCCGTAGGTCTAACCGAATTAAGTTCAGAAACTCAAGAAATCATCATAAAACAACAATTGTCACCATAAACGTCATAGTCGGTGTACTTTGATGAAAATTGAAATTTTATAATTTCAGTAGTCATTCTAGACAGCATCAGAAATACAATACTAGTTATTCAAATAATAATTTAATGATGAGAATCCGTTAGAAAGAAACTTCCTCATTCCATTCCCTCTTGCTCAGGTCGCAATATACTGGGTATTTTTCCAGCTAGTTCAAGTATAATGTCCATCTGATGAAGCAAAAGCAAAAATAATTATCTTTGCCTACGCCACTGCCTCTGTCTCCTCTGACGTCCTGTATTCAGTTTGCGAAATTCAAATTAGCAACAGCCGGCTGGAAACTCCGAACTACCCCCTCCCACCCCTTTCCCCCCCCCCCTCCTCTCGCCTTCCCTAATCCGAAACATCGTGAATTAGTGAAGGTAACGACTTTGTACTTAAGATACTCCCTTATGATACACTAAGCCGTTTTGCGGGGGATTTCCCCATGTACGTCATTACCTTCTCTTCCTTGGCAGGAATATATATACGCGACGTCCTCCGAGAATTTTGAATGCCTAATTGAATCGGATCGAGATGGGGGGGGGGGGGGGGGAATAATGACCGGAATGCAAATTTATTTCCTCGCGAGGTCCCAGGAAGAAAATTCGATGAACAATGGTTTCCTTTGAACGGATTTCCATGAAATTATTGTTTAAATAACTAGTCACACACATAACATTGGTCCTTCGAGCCGGATGTTATTTCCATTATTCAACATTCAAAGAGAACAGATTCTCATAAAATTATTGTTTAAATAACTAGTATTATATTGCTGCTATCTAGAATGAATAGTAAAATTATACAAATAATTTCAATTTTCAAAATATACCGATTTACAATTCTACACTATGACGTACTACCTAGACAGATATTTGTTGCTTATAACTTCCGAACTTAATTCAGTCACAGATTAAAAAACCTTACAGATGAGACAGTCAGACAGAGTGAATAAAATTAGAGGGAGATGTCGAAAGCACAAGATTTAAAGGTCTAGTCATAGAATTGCGCAGGCGCTAAAATATTGATCGAGTTTTGTATACATATTTGTCATCATTTTGATGGTTATGTTACAAATGTTTTAGTTTTACATGATTCACGATCCATTATTTCAGCTGAATTTATGTTCTTACAATGTATTTTTCATAAACTATAATTCAAAAGGAAAAGTAATAAAGGTTTCGAGGATTATCTGGAATGTGAATCAGGTACAATAATATGTTAATTGGCAATCATTACTGTGAACATAAAGATGGCAAATCATCTTCAAATAAATCGGGGAATATCGAATTACATTATTTTCCAAGGGGCGAAAAACTGTTAGTACTTTATATTGAGTGGTATTCAATGAAACTTTTCCATTTGATGAGAATATCACAATTTTTGCTATACCTATACTGCTATATCATATTTCAAGTTGAGGAATTTAGATTCTGATCATTAATTAGATAATTGAATCGCGTTTTCTTTTTCTTTGTGACAATAAATGGGCTACATTCAGAATACTTCAATTTCATCGTAAAAATCATTCAGAATCCATCTTATTCCTATAATAGAAACTTATTTCTGATGACAAACTTGTTCATAATAAATCACTCAGGAGTAGGCTCGGAAGTAGGTAACTTTTTATCACAGATCTTTTATATTGGTGTTGATTGTGCATTACTAAAATGGCAACATTGCACATCAGTAATTTCAGCGGTGACAATGACTATCCGGCAACTGCGATGCGCAAAATTTAAAGGTCCGAGGTCAATGAAAACGGATGTCGGTACATCAAACAAAATGGGCGGAGTGTCTCATCTGTAAGGTTTTCTAATCTGTGATCCGGCAACTGTGTACAGGCGCAAACTGCTAACTTTTCAAGGATTTTCTATGTAGTACATCATCTGAATGATGGAGGAGCCGATACTATATTTTTCGAAGTAAAAATTGATCACAGGAAAACAATAAAAAATACGTATTCCATGAATTATCACAAATTATAATGTGAAATAAAAAACTGAATTTAGGAAACTTCCCCATTACATTAGGAGATTATACATTTTTTATTTTTTTTATTGGAGAAAAGATACCAGGATACTCTTCTTGTACACCACTGGTGGCAACTGAAAATGTTTTTTCATTATTAATAAAGCACTTATTGAACAGCAACATTCCTTCAAATTCAACAGACAATATTTCAAAATTGTGGAAGTTATGAATGAAAAATACTTCATATAAAGGTAGGTACACATTTTCATGCACACTTCCTTCATGATTTAGCTATCGCGACGTATTCTGTTTACAAATTTTAAATGAAATTTGAATAACACAAATTATGAGAGTGATTGTTTTTGACACAAATATCAACAAAAGTTCGATAGCACAAATTGACTGATGAATATGTAGCTACGTATGCATTGCTATCAGATTTTTCCTACGACCACATATGAAAACGTCAATAATCACACTGTTTTGTTGTTCAGAAAGTAGCTCATATCACCATGGTATTGTTTATTTGAAAGAAAAAAAGCACAAGTGTTGATATGAAAAATATCACAACGGTCGCCTGAATTGATAGAAATAATTAGGTATATTGTGAAGGTACTCACTGTCAATATAAGCGTTCTCAAATCAAATTCATATTATCTGTTGAAATTTATGTCTCGTTTCGAATTATACCGAGAATTCTTCATCTATTGATTTCAATGTGTCTGATACATAACCTCTGAATTCACTTCAAAACTGGAACCTATACTTTTTGCTGGAACTATTTCGATGTTGATGACAGCGGGTGAGATCATTCAATACGGCTACAGTTTTATGCGCGGCTTGCTGCTTGCATCAGTTTGATATCACATTATCACCAAAGAGAAGATTCTTTGGTATCACAGATGTTTGCAAGGAGTCAAGGACGCACTAACTCGTGCGCGCTTGCGCACTACGTACTTCTATGGTTCTGTATTTCTGGTTGCGTGATTACTGGCGCTAGCAGGCGTATGGTGTCAAGGTTGTTTATGTACGCTGGTGTCAATAACAATAAAATTTGTCCAAACTAAACTAACTCAATCAATCAGTAATTCACATAATGAAGAATTGTCGGAGAAGTATTCAAATATCATCTTGAATATGGAAATAAACAGTACTTGATATTGAATCAAAACCACCTGAAATTCTAGACACCGCTCAAGTTACATTTTTGACAAGACCTCCCGCGAAATGAAAGTATTCGGAGTCGTAGTAAAAATAGTGTACAAAACTCGTTGGAAAGTGCATTTCCTTCACTCGTTACGTTTCCGCACTCACCACTACGCGACTCGTGCTAAACGACTACTCGTGTGAAATATGTCACTTTCCACACTTGTTGGGTAATATACTATTCTTGTTGTATATAGTGAATACTACGTTGATACTTCTCAATAATCTAGTAGGTATATTTTATTGAATAACATATTTTACAATGCTACACATAGGTACCTGATTTTTGAATCCTAGGAGTTGAAATTCAAATAGAATAGACGACTTTTGAGTCGTTTGTGAAAAAAATGTTGGTTTTGAAGACTCAACTTTAGAAGCCTATAATGTATACAGGGTCACTCACGGTCGATAGTACCTTAGACGTTTACGGAGAACAGGACGTAGGTTTATTCTGAAAATTTGGTTTAGTGGGTAATCAGTTTTGTTCTATCGATCTAAAATACTTTCAGCGTTGCCGCTTCTATCAAAAAGTAGCAACAACTTTGTTATTTCAAATAGAACACCCTGTATTTTATTTCATTTTCAGATTCTTTCTGAAGAGCTGATTTCGTCGATCTATCATACTTGGGGTATAGCGAGAAAGATTACAGAGATATAGGGTGTGAAAAATCGAGATTTTTCAACTTTAGGAATTTTTTGTGTCGAAACTAATCATTTCTGCTCAAAACGGCTTACATGTCCCTATCTTAACTTTTCATTTACTATCTACTGACATTCAATAGAAACAAATAGAGGGTGATGCAAAACTCAAAATTTTGAACCACCCGTATTTGTTTCAATTAAATATCAATCGATAGTAAATGGAAAGTTAAGATAGGGACATGTAAGCCGTTTTGAGCAAGAATGGATAGTTTCGGCACAAAAAATTCCTAAATTTGAAAAATCTCGATTTTTCACACCCTATATCTCTGTAATCTTTCTCGCTATACCCCAAGTATGATAGATCGACGAAATCAGCTCTTCGGGAAGAATCTAAAAATGAAATAAAATACAGGGTGTTCCATTTGAAATAACAAAGTTGTTGCTACTTTTCGATAGAAGCGGCAACGCCGCAACGCTGAAAGTATTTTAGATCGATAGAACGAAACTGATTACCCAATAAACGAAATTTTCAGAATAATCCTACGTCCCGTTCTCCGTAAACGTCTAAGGTACCATCGACCGTGAGTTACCCTGTATAGGAACTGTTGACCATATTTGTTCAGAGTAGAATTACCCCCTTAATTTTTTCGTTCGATTTGCGTACACACCCCGTCTGTACCCCTACCTAATAAAACCGATGTTGGGGGATGTAAAGGAAGGGAAAAAGTAATAGGGGTAGGTACGACAAACTCCCGTAGTCGGGTAAGCGGAAACGAATAGGCCCTCATTGGCCGTAATAATAAAATGCACAAGTAAAAACACAAATACGGACGTAAACATAACAATTTCGCGGCGTAGCATGCCTTCGAGTAAAATAGGAAGTTTGAATATATACGATAATGGGGAATTTTATAGGGATTTTCGATGTTACCCTGAGAAAGATACGGCAGGATAACTCCGTACTTTTCCCCTGATGGATATTTTCCTCATAGCACAGCGGAAATGACTTGATATCAAATAATTCTCGTTCATATTTGAGAGTGACGTTCGGGTTTTGCATTAATTTCTATGCAAATGTGGAAGAAAAATTTGTTAGACAAGTTCTTCGAGAATTCTGACAATAAATCTCGATCAATTAAAATGGTCAATGGGGAATATTTCTCAATTCGGTTTATAACAGCAAATGCAAGTATGAACTCATTGATTATGAGTTTCATTCATGAATTTACACATTTGACAGCCTTTCACCATTCTTTAAAATCGATTTGAACAGAATAAGCAGGGCTTTTAAGTAAAATCCTACTCAAATTTTCACACAAAACTAGAAATATGCCCTTCAATGAAACATCAAACAAAATTTGATTTGAAAATGAGACGTTTCGCGCTGTCACTGTCAGCGTTCGGTTGATTATCGGTTGAACGAAATTAGCGGATTTGGCGCATTCACCAAAAATACCGCAATCTCCTGAAAAAGACGTGCTATCTATAAACCATGTATCTATAAATGAGGCACAGTATTATATGACGAACATTGAACACATAACTTTTGAGCTCGATACACTCATATGAGTCATATGAGTGTATCGAGCTTAACCATGGGGATCTCAGTTATTATGAGAGATATGAGGTCGGTTAAATTGGGGCAAAGTGGAGCATTTTCATGCTGAACACTTATGTGAAATTAAATTGTATGTACCATTTTTAGTTTTTGAATTAATGTAAAAAAATGAATTTTGTAATTTTAGATTTTATTTTTTCAAGCGAAAACCATGAGAACTGGACGTTTCTAACTAGGACGTTCTTGAGGCACTTTTTTACAAGGAATCTAAATCTAAATTTTCGAGGCGTTCTAGATGTCAGAGAAACAACAGTCAACTTCGGATTTTCTTAAGGGCGCCATATCAGATTTTTGCATATTTGAATAGTCTGCCACTTTCTGAATACAATGATGTGACACATGCTAATCAAAATCGAAAAAAAACCGTTTTTACGAAGAGTGCTTTGAAAATAACGCCAAATAAATTTTTATAGTTCAATTGAGGATAAGGAACGTTCACATTTCTGTCAAGCTTACCTTCTTAAAAACGAAGGTTTAAAGTTAGGAACGAACTTGACAGGAAAGCTAGAAGTTTTTTCTCCGCAAAACGAAATAAAATTATTAAATACGTAACAAAGTTATAATATACTCTCTCTTCATACAATTCTCTTCTAGACACAATTTCACTAGTTCTGCTTCCCCGATCAGCAATATCATCGATGGGTAGAATTTTAAGAAATATTTCTTAATTTTTTATGTAAGTATGCTTTCATATTCAATTGAACTTTCAGAATTCAGTTTGTTAAACAAAATTTTTGGCATTTTTTTCAAAGCACTCTTCGCATAAACGATTTTTTGCCAATTTTGACCAGCAGGTGAGATTCGAACATATCGAGTGATACGTCATAGTAATCAGAAAGAAACAGACTTTTCAAAAATGCAAAAATCCGATATAGCGACCATTAGAAAAACCAAAGTTGAGTGTTGTATCTCTGAAATCAAGAACGCCTCGGAAAATACGATGACAGATTTAGATTCCTTGTGAAAAAGTCCCTGAAGAACGTCCCAATTAAAAACTGAAAACGAAAGCTACAAATTTCGGTTTTCTTTCAATAACTCGGAAACTAATAATGACGCCTCAAATTTCTTTTCAGATAATTGTTCAGCATAAAAATGCACAACTTTGCCCTAATTCAACCGACCTCCTATCTCTTATAATAACTGAGATCACGGGCACCCTGTATATTTGGGAAACTTGAAAAAATGTGGTCAAGGGATGATGGTCACTTTCAGATGTTACGATGTGGCAACCTCTGTGGGGGAAAAACATATGAATATGAACTTCATGTTGGCTTCAAGCAATTTGGGGTGTAATATTCTAGTGGGTTTGTTATTCGGAGAAACGTATCATTTTGTTGGAGATCCCTTCCAGACGAAGAAATACGGAACCCTTCTCATGCTTAAGGCCAACCCCCGTTCGAAAAATAAGCTACAAGACAGTACAATGATTCGTCTCTCTACCATCTGTACGTTCATGTGTCATTATCTTGCAACTGATGTGCGGGCTATGTTGGACACATCCATCCGGTTGTCACACAGAGGCAGCCGGGGACTTTTTTCTTGCGGGCATCAGGTTGTCGTATATCAGAGCACAGGTGCGCGGGACCGACATCAATTTACTCCCTCGGGTAATTTAATGCGCCGTCTTACATATCTCGGATTTATGGGCCTGCAACGGGCTTCGGGAATATCGCTGTGTTTCCTGCAAGTCCTGCCGAATAATTAGTCTGGGCAGTTGCCGGCTGTGTGGCCCCTGGGGGTTGGGGAGCTAACAATAATTTCATAGGGACGGTATATATATGAAAACAAATATCGTCTATTTTCAGTTTTCTCGAAATATCTCACAAACTACTGACTTTTCTGCAGTTATCAAAACGGGATATTGAAGTGGTTCAAATTACTTCTTATACTGATTTTAATAATGTTTCTATCTCTTACCGTTCAGGAGTTATAAAACTGTCCCTATATGAAATTTTTGGCATCATAAAATATTATGAAACAATGTGATGAATAGAAAAAATATTGTCTAAATTTACGAAGTCCAGTGAAAATTTCATAAATTTATTTTCAACCTATTAGAAGGCTTCTTTTTATATACGTTGCTTATAGCAACGGGCGATTACCGTGATTATTTCATTCATGCTAAAATACACGTTATTGATTGGTTGAAATGATTGTGTTGATAATCAATAACACCATGTTTTCGATTTTGTATTTCGGCTCCTGATTGGCTATTGGATACCTACATGCTGTGTTTTCGTTTCTGTATTTCGCTTTCTGATTCGTAGGCAGTAGAGTAGTTTAATTAAACAACGACTTACTAGTTGCAATCTGTCATAGTATTTTCCGATTCCCTGGTAAATGAATGAATGCCACTACACCAAATTTTCGTCTGAACCATGATAAACACACACCAATCACAATATTAATATGTATCCACTTCATTTTCAACAAATTATGGATAATTTCAGCAAGTCTAATGTAACCTAATCACACAAATTCTGACAGCAATCAAAATGAATTTAGCTCAGTAGTACCTAGTGCGTAGGTAATCTTGCCTACATTATACAATGGCATACATGTATTGTTGGTTGCATAACGGTGTGTCGAACTACAATGCATAATCAAAATAACTAATTCCATAAACTGTACGTTTAAAATAGAAAATCAACAAAATGGCTTTGATTTTATTCATGAAATAATCTGAACAAATACAACTTGTGTTATTGATGATTATCGAAAATTCCTTCTTTTTTTCGAAACAAATCATGTTGCTTTGGGAAACCACACTCGCGCTGTGCGCTCGTGTAGTTTCCAAGCAACACGATTTGTTTCTCAAAATCGAAGGAATTTGTGTTTCGATAATCATCAATACACTTGTTGTATTACATGCGATTATTTTATTCATGCTAAAATACACGTTTTTGATTGGTTGAAATGATTGTGTTGATAAGCAATAACACCATGTTTTCGATTTTGTATTTCGGCTCCTGATTGGCTATTGGATACCTACGTGCTGTGTTTCGTTTCTGTATATCGCTTTCTGATTCGTAGACAGTAGGGTAGTTTAATTAAACAACGACTTACCAGTTGCAATCTGTCATATTATTTTCCGATTCCCTGGTGAATGAATGAATGCAACTACACCAAATTTTCGTCTGATCCATGATAAACACACACTATTATAAGTATCAACTTCATTTCCACAAATTATGGATAATTTGAGCATTAATAGAATTAATCTAATGTAACCTAACCACAAATTGTGACAACAATCAAAATTAATTTAGCTCAGTAGTACCTAGTACAATACAATACAATGGCATTAATATTAATGTATTGTTGGTTGCATAACGGATTTTCTTGTGTCGAACTACAAATCATTATATCAAAATAACTATTTCACAAACTACGTTTAATAATTAATTTAAACAATAAATAGGAAATCATCAGAATGGCTTGATTTTATTCATGAAATAATCTGAACAAATACAACTCGTGTTATTGATGATTATCGAAAATTCCTTCTCTTTTTCGAAACAAATCATGTTGCTAGCACGAGTGTGGTTTCTCAAAATCGAAGGAATTTGTGTTTCGATAATCATCAATACACTTGTTGTATTACTTAAGAAAATTTTTTACCTACTTTACTAAGCCAATCAGATGCCTTGATTTAGACAAGTTACTATGACAACAACCTAAATTATCCGGAAATTTTTGCGGTCACATGACCTAGGTGAAAAATTAATAAGTGATAATCTCCCTGGCTTGACAGTTTCAATTCAACATAGATCTACATCTTTCCCTATCTTAAATTACCATAATATTGCGTAATTTTGATAGAATATCAAGTTGATTCAAGGATTGAGACCTTATTCTACTGAAAATAGCCGAACGAGGAGCTGTCAAATATTCACCGAAAATAGTGATCCGGGCCCTAACTGAGTAAAAGGTTATGAAAAAAAAATATTTTTAATCACCACTAACATTACAGGCTGTCGTATCCACTATTACTTAGAAATAATAAATTCGAATAGGAAGGTTCTTTATTACCATCACCATGTATATAATCTCCAATCGAGATATATGTGATAATCACGGAGAGTTGAAACTATCATGAGAGACTAAAATGTAATGATCATAACCAAATAAATGGCGATTATGAATAGAACATTCACCAATACTTAAAAAAAATCATTTCAGTTCAAGTTTCTTCATATTGCAACCATTCTCTTATGATTATCAGCATGAATATATTCACTCATCAAGATATATTTCTCAAATGATATGTAGGGAAAGTTAAAACACCAAGACTGACTAGACTAGAATATAATGCAACCATTAAAATTAAATAAATGGAGGTTATATTGAATACGCGCATCCACCATTACTTAAAACATTCAATTCGAATAAGCAGAAGTGTCAACATTTTGAGATAACTTCATTTGAGTTCTGTTTATTTCGACTTTTTTTGATAATATATGATCGATTATCTCTCAATGTTTCTATGTTGGATATGGATATGATCATCGTAAATTTTTTTGTTATAAATATTATTTTGGGAAACAGATTCAATCCTCTGAGTCAATAGCTTGTTATTGAAGTGATATATTATTTCTGTTCTATACCTACTATATGTGAAATTCGAAAGCTGCCAGTGGAGAATCATCCCCACTCAGACATGTATTGTATACGTGAAATATATGTGTTCAAACATTTTCAATTTATGATTATGTCAATGGGAATTTTCAATAATATATAAAATATATTTATTGGCTTTTTTTCCATTATAATTATTCCTATTCATATTTGAACATATTTTGTTAACTGACAACCTCAAATGTTCATGAGCAATTAATATTGAATTATTATCAATATATCTATCGACATTGCAAATAAACCCGAGAAACGTCTCAGATGTGGCTTTGTAATTTGTTCCACTTTGCATTCCCTAACTTGACATTTTTATCCTAAGATAATGGATATTCCCTTGGCTGTTTTCATAATTGCCTCGAGGCTGTTTCATATTTTAGTTTCCAACCAAAAATGAGAGAATGAGATTTTACACCTGCTCCCATTTTTTTGTATGACATGAATTCGCTTCGATATTGATATTCTCTGCCCCAGCATTTCTCATAACTTTGAAATTTCTATTTCAAAGACACGGTAATTATTGACAGCAGAATTTCAGTCTTCATTAAAGTGAGTTTTCCGCAAATAACTTTTGATGTGCTTTAGAAATTTCAACAGGGTTGTATAATTAAAATCAAAGTAAATGTATACTGAGTTAAAAGAACCTGTTTAAACATCAAACTTATATCAATGCAGTGATTACAGATACGTATAGTGTTGAATCAGGAATGTGGAAAATACCAGAGACTTTCCTGAAGATCATTGCATCGTACTTTATTTCGAGAGGGGTAGATCTACACCCCCCAAACCAAACCAAACCCCCGACAATACGGTCATGGAAAATACAATGTTTATCGATGAGCCAAGTTAGTCCACACAAGGCAAAAAACAACAATAAATCACCAAGCTGGCGCTGACTATCACTTACTACATTGAATCGAAATTCTATTAAGGATCCGACTCGAAGGACCATTAGCCGGATGGGTCATTAGGCGCTGGAAATAAACTTTTCTGAAGATTGTTTCGCGCCGCGCCGTTATCATCAGGATGCATAACATCGCGCCGGGCTTAAATCAAAAAACCATTAATGTTTCACGAGCAACTGAGAGATTTAATCTCGGGTGCGGCCAAGAGATGGAAAGGAGACGCCAAAACAAAATGTCGAAGTTGTTCGGAATGAAATATTCCTTGATCACTTTTCCGCAGATTTCGATGCGACTCCGGCATTATTTCCAATCGGGATTACGGATGCTGCGGAAGTGGATGTGGAATTGAATCAGTTTATTATGAGACAAGCAATACAGAAACTGGCTTCAAATGGTCTGAAGTCATTGCGAAAGATTATTGACTGGATTTTACCACCCCTCTAACGCTTTTATTTCTCGAGATGAAAACACTATTTGATTAGCAACTTTCACAGTGGTAGTTTTTTTCTAAATTTTATTGATTTTCTTCACACAGTTGTTATATGTATTCCATTAATAAACTTATATATTTGTTTCATAATTGGATAACTCCATTGACGGCAAATATGGCTACCAGCCTATTTATTCACCCACCAGTCTGGAACTTGAGCAAATTGTAAACCCTTAATAACTCTCTTATTATAAGAGATAGAGAAAAAGTAAAAACACTCTCATGTAATGCTTTTTCGAGGGGATTGTAGATTGTAGGGGGGGTCGTTAAGGCTGTGCAGCCTCTCAAGCACCTCGACCTATCAGATCTTTTGTGCATAACCCTTAATCTATTCTAGGCCCGGGATTCCGAGACTTCGTGCAAGTTTATCAGTTTCCTGGAAGCTAGGTTCCTGATATCGGAGGGCTCTAAGAAGGCCCCTTCCAGGAACTTGAGCCTCTTGCAGAAGAGTGCTGGGCATGCGCAAAGCAAATGTTCTGCAGTTTCAGGGGAGTTCTCGCAGTAGCGGCAACTATCACTTTCTGTTTTACCCATCTTCTTGAGGTGGTACCTCAGAAGGCAGTGTCCAGTGAGGAGTCCCGTTACCAATTTCAATTCTTTTTTGTCCAACTCGAGAAGCTGTTTAGCTTTCCTTGGCGAAAGGCTCACTAGCCTGTTCGCTTGTCTTCGTCCTGGCACTTTTTTCCAGTGAGTTTTCATTTCATCCGCTTCCCAACGTCGAAACTCTTCTCTCAAGTAGGCTTTGGAAAGTCCACAGAAGGGTTCTGGGCTGAGAAATTGTGTATTTGTCCCTTCTTTGGCAAGGCAGTCTGCTACCTCGTTGCCTTTAACTCCCTTGTGACCTGGAACCCACATCAAAGTGACCTGGTTGTGTGCAGCCAGTTGTCTCAGGGATTGTTTGCAGTCCCAAGTCAGCTTAGACTCACAAGTGTATGACTTCAGAGCTTTCAGTGTTGCTTGGCTATCTGATAGGATATAGATTCCTGCCCTTCGAGTGTCCCTTTCGAGGCACTCCTGTGCACATATCTATATTTTCGAGGGGAACATCATGGGCGCAGCAAAAATTATTTCAAAAGGATTTAGAAGGTATTTTCATGAGAACCATTTTATTCCTATCATGCTTGAGAGGTGAAGAGGTATTTACAATAAAATATACTGGTCGTGTATAAAATGTTGTATGTATTTCGGGCGTAACTTGCTTTTATGGACCTAGGCGTACTGACACACTGCGGTCCATAGAAGCCTATTTTACGCCTTTGATACATAAATACTATTTCTTCACGTGAAGGTAGCTTGGAACTCTCATTAGCGAGGTATAATATAGCCAGTAGCGGTGGATTTTTTTTTTCAAAAATTCACTTTTGCTGCTATAGGTATCTGAATTAAACTAATTGAAAATGTAGTGGGTATACGTTGGTTATGTACGATGAATTGAGAGATCGCGCCTCCATTCTAGTAATTATTGTGGCTGAATGCAATCATCAAGAAGAGAAGCGCTCTGCATATACAAACACGTCACGTCAGGCAGTAATTCTATTTTGACGTGATGTTTTTGTGTGTTTAATTCGATTCCTCGGTCTACTCGAAATTATTCCCATTGTTTAATGACTTTCGAGTGAAATGTGTTCATGAAAGTTCAACGTAATGTGTTCCGAATAACGGAATTAAAACGAAACTTTTTGGAATTAAAACTTATTAGAGCCAAATTATACCGAAGAGAAATACAATTTACTGTCATGCTCTTTCATTTGGACTTTTTCGAAATGTTCCATTACAAAAAATCACTCAATACTGTTCCTTTTGAAATAGCACACTAGGCCACTCTTAGTTAAGCATGGTATTATCGCTTAAAGCGAATTGAAATACAACAAAGCGACCCATTTTCCCCTGTTTAATATAGTATATTACACAAAAAGTGTGGAAAGTGACATATTTCACGGTGCGGTGAGTGCGGAAACGTAACGAGTGAAGGAAATGCACATTCTAACGAGTTTTGTACACTATTTTTCCTACGACTCCGAATACTTTCATTACGCGGGAGGTCTTGTCAAAATGTAACTTGAGCGGTCTCTAGAATTTCAGGTGGTTTTGATTCGATAATCGAGTACTGTTTATTTCCATATTCAAGATTATATTTGAATACTTCTCCGACAATTCCTCATTATGTGAATTACTGATTGATTGAGTTAGTTTAGTTTGGACTAATTTTATTAATATTGACACCAGCGTACATAATCAAACTTGACACCATACGCCTGCTAGCGCCAGTAATCACGCAACCAGGAATACAGAACTATAGAAGTACGTAGTGCGCAAGCGCGTACGAGTTAGTGCGTCCTTGACTCCTTGCAAACATCTGTGATACAAAAGAATCTTCTCGTTGGTGATACTGTGATATCAAACTGATGCAAGCAGCAAGCCGCGCATAAAACTGTAGCCGTACTCTTTTAAATGATCTCACCCGCTGTCATCAACATCGAAATAGTTCCAGCAAAGAGTATAGATTCCAGTTTTAAAATGAATTCAGAGGTTATATATCAGACATATTGAAATTAATAGATAAATGATTCTCGGTATAATTCGAAATGAGACAGAAATTTCAACAGATAATATGAATCTGATTTGAGAACGCTTTTATATTGACAGTGAGTACCTTCACAATATACCTAATTATTTCTATCAATTCAGGCGACCGTTGTGATATTTTTCATATCAACACTAGTGCTTTTTTTTCTTTCAAATAAACAATACTATGGTGATATGAGCTACTTTCTGAATAACAAAACAGTGTGATTATTGACGTTTTCATAGGTGGTCGTAGGAAAAACATGTTCAATCCACAAAGAAGACTTTCAGTTACAAATCACCGATCGGTTCTAATACATTCGAGCAGAAAAGTCACAAAAGAATACGATGTTGCTGCTTAAGGCCAGCCGTCGTATTAGAACATTAATTGAAAAAAAACATCGAAAAATATATTGGGTTTTCCTCGAGAAAAATACAGGGTTTTTGATGATGTTTCTTTTTTGTTTTATTCTGCATATTTATACTTGCCGTATACCATATATACTTGCTTGATGGGTCCAGCTAGACTATAGGAAAGCGGCTTGGACTAGTGTCAACGAGTTATTAGGTGCTTTTGAATCGATAAACGAAAGCTCGCAACTCTGATGGACCTAATCCTCTTATACGATGATGCATGCATTGTTTGTGAGTGCATCCATATCTGTGTTTAGTGTGGACAGGACCGTTTGGGACTGGCTGGAGTAGTAGAAAGTTTTTCATTCACAAGAAATTATCTAGTTTATTTTTTCGTCTACAAGATTCAACTGAACTGATAATTAAAGACTTAAGAACAACTATAAGAATTGAGAATATGTCACTTAATTTAATAATTTGAATTACGAAGTTGATTAACTTTCCACTAAACAATCAAGAATTATTCCCATTATGCCATTATTTCTAGTTTGAAAACCTTTGGCGGGCATGGTAGTATCGATATTAATTTGTTTTTTCACTCATTTGATTAACAATATTATTTATGCACAACCGGGCGTAAAATGGCACTTTATCACCAGGTTGTGCGGGCGTAAAATTTCACTTTACCGCCCTTGGACTACTTTACTGCCCGCCGGGCGTAAAATGGTACTTTACCGCCCGCCGGACAATTAATTATTAATTATTCGCATCCTCAGCTGCTTTACTGATTTCTGGTGGAGTACAATTCACACTTTCTTTTCACTGGAATGCATTTCGTAATGACTATTGTCTGTATTGACAGCAAATATGGCTACCAGCCTATTTATTCACCCACCAGTCTGGAACGTGAGCAAATTGTAAACCCTCAATAACTCCCCTATTATAAGAGATAGAGAAAAAGTAAAAACACTATCATGTCATGTTTTTTCGAGAGGAACATCATGGGCGTAGCAAAAATTATTTTAAAGGGGTTTAAAAGGTATTTAAGAACCGTTCTATTCCTATCATGCTTAAGAGGTGGAGAGGTATTTACAATAAAATATACTGGTCGTGCATAAAATGTTGTATGTATTTCGGGCGTAACTTGCTTTTATGGACCCAGGCGTGTTAATAGCCCTATTACTCACACGCTGCGGTCCATAAAAGCCTATTTTACGCCCTTGATACATAAATAACTATTAATTTAACACTTCGAAATGACATTGGGCTTTTAAACATGTAACATTCAACATCTGATTCTCAATTATCAATTGTATATTAATTATGAACACCTACCTTATGTTAATTCCTTGTTAATCTTAGTTGTTAGTTTAGTTGAATCCTTTTAACCAGCATTAGCTCTACGTTGTAAGAATCAAACTCGAATTAAATTTTGTTTGTATATTTCTAGGCATTGCATTCGAATTTCTACAAGCTTTCTTTTCAAGGAGATCAACTTTAATAAAAATTCAATACCTGGTAATGCTAATGCTAGAGCTAGTACCTGGTTATATGATTTTCCAATGCATGGTTCTCATCGTGATTATTCTAGTAGGTTTGTAGAGTCCTGCAAATTATTGAGGACGGCTCTGCGTATACAAAATCAATGCATCCGGTATTACAGCTGCAGATTAGGTTTGAATCCTCGTTCGTCAATTAAAAGTACACGCGGATCAACACTCATTACAACTGTTCCCTTTTCAGAGCCTTGATTTTTTTATTTTATGAATGATAAAGCGTCAGAGGACAATGACAATCACTTCACTAGTTGGTAATATTAGAATGTTTGGATTATTAATCAACTGGTAAACTAAGTATCCACTAAAGATACACCTTATTCTGAATAAATTCAAGTCTTGAAGAATCCTCTCACCAAAATGTTTCAACTACTAGCAAAAATAAAACAGTCATACGTTACCGGGTATAGATCTGTCGAAATAATGACGTACCCGGTATATCTACCATCGGTTCTCCTTTCTGGTTACACACCGTTGCACTTATACCTTCTGGCGGATAACCAAAAGCAATTTAGAAATGTTCCCATCGATTAGCGACTATTAGAATGTCGAACATTGGCAAAATTGCTCAACAGTTTCCAATTTGTTTCGATATTGGATATGGGGAAAGAGGGAATGGAGACAGGGAGGTATTCGGGGAGGAAGCAAGTAATTCCTTGCATCCTGGTCTGCATTCTCTGTGGAAAAAATCACCCCCTGAGAAGAAAACAAACTTTGTTATTTCAGATGGAAACCATAGTTGACTTCAAAAAATCGGAAAACGTAAGCATAAAGATATGTCTATACTATATAGTCATCCTTGCGGTACATATTGAATATTTCTTTTCAAAATGTACATTCTGGTGACATTTCAACATAGTTAGCCGTGAAAAGGAATAGTTTTTAATGAGAAAGTAGCAGATGGAGAGGAATATTCAATTTCTCAATATTTGATTCGGTAGGTAACAACAAATCTTCAACGATTCAAGAATATATTACAAATAGCAGAATTTTCCTTACTAGAGCAATCTGCGACACCCTGTAGATAATCAAAGCTACAATTTTTATTACAGAAATATCAATTTTCATTCAATCATGAATCTGTGGTGTCTAATTATCCATCTTTTCAGCATTTTCCTGTTTGTATTCTTCTCAATTTCTGATGGTTGACTTAAATCAGGAAGGATTGTACATAGATTTTATTATCGAATTTATGCATGAAATGATGTTCGAATGGTTGAATTATTTTTACATATTATAAGTCTGCAGTTTAAAGTTTCGCTTTTTCCATTTCACAAGTATTTCCTCTGACGGCAATTTTTATTATCATTCATAATGATATGACCCAGTACTTAGTGTATGTATATTTTCAGTGATATGAAAATATCAAGTTCCGAGTCCACAATTATTTCAGGGTATATACATAGACGTCGCCTTCTCCTATAATATACGAGAAGAATTTTATGAGTAATAACAAAATGGCGCCTCACGTTAGAGGAACATAAAATTCCTCTATAGCTTTTAATAACTTCCTATATCCTATCAACTATTTTATATTGGTTTATGACTGTCTAATCTTATTTATGAATGCCACGGAAATATATCACTGGCTTTTATTCGGTTTTATTACACTAATTATTGGAATTTCTTGTTATTGGATGTCTGTAAAGGAACGTAGACAGTAAAATAGAAAAATGCAACAAAATAAAATTGAAACAGATATTCATCAGAATGTGGTAATGTAGGAGCATCAGGATTTGATATTGAAGCATCCATAGCAATGTTTAGAAACAATTGTAACCTGATTCGTGGATCTATTGATTGGCCAGCAAGATCGCCAGATTCAACTCCGTTGGATTATTTCCTCTAGGGCTATTTGAAAACTGGAAGTTTATTTGAATGTTCTTGAAAATATTGCAGCGTTGAAGGAAATTATTGGTTAAGAAATTGGCCCAATCATTTCAGAACTTTTATGAAAGTTGTTCGCACATTAATTTTGGTAGATCATTATTATATATTATGAACAATAAAGAGCCTAGCACTGATCCCTGTGGTACTTCATGTTTTAATTATGCTAAAATTTTCACCGTTATACGACATATACTGAAAATATATAGAACGAAAACAGCTACGAAAAAGGTACTTATATAGCGCAACTTTTCTTTCATTAAACCATATTCTTAGCTTCCACATTTATCAAGATCACCTTTCACTTGGCCACCGTATATTCAAGAAATATAACTTGAATGTTGTTGTATTCTCATTCATTTTTAGTGAATTTATTTTATGCATCCAGAATGAAAAACTGCCAAGGGAGACTTTTTCATTTGATTTTTTAAAGTTGGAAATGCTATTTCTTATGAGAAAAGAGGTGGGAGGCTTGAAAATCAAATGCCTGAATGGCAATGGCAAATTATTTGAATGTGAAAGAGCACTTTTCTCGAATATTTCTATCAAAGAAACTTTTGGAAAGTGATGTTCCATATTTTCCTCAAATTTTTTTAATCGTATTGATGTCTACAAACAAAACACTAATTCCCGTCCTGCTGACTTACCCCCTGCCCCCCTTTCCCGGGTAGTTCGAGGTGTAATTAGAAAATCCTGCGACCGCAGGAGACGGCCCCGGATTGTTCCGGGACAGGGGAACGGACGGGAATGCTGGAAAGACCTTCGGCAGCGCGTTCCATTTTAATATACCGCGCCAACTACTCGCAGGATTTGATCACGGCCGCCAGCAGGAGGGGTAGGAGGGGAGGTATGAGGGGAAGGGGGTGCCGCAGGAATTTCGGCGGTCAGAGGTCAGAGGTCTCGAGCGAGCGAATTCTGCTGCAGGACTAGCAGGAGGTATTTGCAGGTGAGGCAACGACGAAGGGAAGGGATCTACTTTATTGTTCGAAGCTGAGAAAGCTTCAAATGCATGAATAAATAAAATATAACATGAAATAGTGGACGACATACACTTCTTCTTATGATCGAAACAATTTCAATGATTTTTCAAAACCACATTCCTACACGAATTTAACGAATATGATAGTTATTTAAAATGCCACCTTTATTGTGTTGTCGCTAGTAGGTATTCAGGCAACCAGAAATACATGACTGCATATTGATATCAACCGAGAAAGTGGTAACTTATATGACGCAAGACGTACGTAGAAATAGTTCCACATTAATTTATATCACAATGAAATAGAGGTTATGTCTCATTGACACATTGAAACTAGTTACGAATTTTCCTTACTATCAGAAAAAACGACAGAAAAATCAATGAATATGAATGTGGTGTAACGAAAGCGCTTATGGTAACAGTGAGTAATAACTAAGCGTGCAATATATTTTTTCATTTCAACACGAGTACTTTTTTCTTTCAATGTCATGGTGATATGAGCTACTTTCCAAAATACAAAACAGTGTGCTGTATGATGGTTTCGTATACGTGGTCGTAGGAAAAATATAAAACGGTCTTCTGCTTTATGTAGGTTTTAATTTTTTCAGAAAATCTCCATGTCTACATTAGAATTTCTGACTTTGATTGCCAAATGATAAGATGGGACGAAACTCTCATGACTCGATAAGCGTTCTGAAAAAAAATCTGAAAACTGATAAAGTTTGAGGTTATAAAATATATTGTTGAATTTATTTCAGGATTATGAATCACCTGATGATATCTGGTTATTGTAAGAAATGCATCACGCCAAAACGGTTGGAAAATACTATTTTTCAAATGGATATTGAAAGTCGATCGTGATGCTGCTGATAGAACTCGCATTTTTGATATCTCTGAATAACTTGTTCCATCCATCAGGAGGAATTGATGTCGATACTTTCCAAGAAAAATACATAATGCGAGAGAACTTCTCAGACATCCATGTTCGGTGATAATGTCTTCCGGATTAAAATTCTCAAACTTCACACATACATTTTAGTAGGGGAGTTGTCATTGAATTCGAAGAAATAATTTTCTATCGAATGAAAATCATTACAATAATTATCATTCGCCCCTGAAGACGTAACCCAAAATAAATATGAAATAAATATGAACTTTAGTACGTTCATCCCAAATGTAAACAGTGAAATCTTCTGTGATGCAAGCCATACTCTTTGGCAGCAAGTTTTGAATGATTTTACCTGCAGCTATAAACATCATCAGCCATGTGGTAGAAATAGTTCCATCCCCCAATGTTCATCAAAAGTGAATTGAGAGGTCATGTCTCATTGTCAGCTACTTTCCAAAAAAAAACAAACAGCATGCTTTATGTATACTATACTATATTTTTCAATTCATGTTCGGCCTGATTCATCATTTGAATGCACAGTAAAAAAAAATTTCACCTGCTAACACCGTCTGGTGCCCTGATTGTTTTAGTGTCAGTTAACACCGGCATATTATTCACCACTGTAGGTGTTCTGTGACGTTTTCCATAGGTGTTTTTAATAATCAAACCCAGTTGTCAGTAACACCAGTGTTAATGCTGAATTTAGCAGTATGAACACTTTGGTGGTGTTCCTTATGCATTTCTGAAAGTGCGATTTGACACCGCAGTGGTGTGATGCACATTATGTGATTTTCTTGATGCTGAATCCAACCTCCACGAAATTCTCTTCGGTGCGTTTAAACACTGAACAGGTACATGCGAATACTTTTCTGGTGTGAAGGAACACCATATCATGAGTGTGTTCATGCGAATTGGTGCTTATCTCCAAAACCTCCAGTGTGTTTTACTAGGTAGAATTACCTATTGAAATATAATTTATGTGATGATAAACTAGCCTGATCAGTGGCACTAGGGCCTAGGCCTATTGATACTGATCTATATCTGATATATCATGCACAATATTGAAATCAGGTACGGTAGGAAGGACGTCAGTACCACCTATTGGCAGAAGTTCCAAGGTTAGATAAGATCGAACAGGTTAGCGAATGAAATTCACACCATTCAGATGCCTACATGCAATATTTTCATTAGTTTATATCAAATCTGGTGTTTTCAGGATGCAATACTTAACGAATGATTATTGCCATCAAATAAGATGATTCATACACCGCCTCGATTCCATGGAGATATGACACGGTGTAGCTTGGTGTTAATTTCAATGATAGCACCATTGAGAATATCGAATTTCAACCATTCGGTGTTTCTTATGATTTCATGTTTCAGAATAGTTCTACTTCACCACATTCATGTAATTTTTCACATACTGAGATCGGAATGAACACCACCAAACACTCAATTATGAAATGTATAATAAAAAGGTCAAAACTTTGATATTCGGGTGTTGTATTAGTCGTAGTTCGCTCTAAAATCCATTTGATTGACTGCGAGTGGTTAAAATTCAATGTTCTGCGTGGCATTAGCCAGTAAAGTAGCTGTCTTCACGGTAATTCACCTTGGGATTTCTCAGCCTTCCAGCGGTATGAAATTCAATGCAAATATTCAGCGACATCGCCTGTACTAATTATCCAACTCGTCGCATGACATGAGGTGTAGGCTGATGTCGCAAAGTTATATGTCTCGGCTCAGGGTAGTTCGCCAAAGTGTAGGCATAACAATCTTCGCGTTGTCGACGTGGCTCGAGGAAAGTTATCCGAAAGGGGTGGGTTTGGGGGGGTGGGGGGTATAGGGAGTGGGGGTAAAAGGGTAGTGGGCGGGAGGGGCAGGGGATGTGTAAGGACCCAGATTACATTTCAGATTAGGCAGATGATGATTTTCGAGTTGCTGTGCAAGATGACACATATATACCCGATGACAGGGGGTTGTTTCGGGAATGAGGGGGTGAGTTTAGGGTGTCGGATCGTCTGGAGATGGATGGTCTGGGAGGAAGGCGGTTTGGATACAATGCACAGCAAAAAAAGCTTCGGTGTAATTATGGATTTCAGAGCAAACTCCGACGAATGCAACTCCTGTAATTCAAAGTTGTGTCCTTATTGTGAATTTAAGAATTGAGTGTTAAGTGGTGTTAATTTCGATCTTAGTAATGAAAAATGACACGGATGTGATGAAGTAGAACGATTCTGAAAGATAATATCATAAGAAACACCAAATGGTTGAAATATAATATCCTGAATGATACTGGCAAAAAGTGACGCTTATTATGTATATGGCATATCCCAAATTTCAATCAATTACCTTCGAAACTTACGGAGATACGGGGGGTGTACCATGATCCTGTTACACCCGGTATATACTCATGTGAAGTTGGCGCCGACTTTTTTAGAAAACAATTATTTTTTTGGAGTTCTGTGTAGATTACATATAGTTCTAGAGTTCCTGACTGAAATTTTTAATAGTTCCGGCAAATTATGGATTTAGATCAAAAAAATAAAATTTGGGCGCCAACTTCACGCAGCGCCGTTTTTTTTTCGAAAAATGAATTCTGATTAGTTTTTGTTGTGTATTTGGGAGAGTTCTGGAGTTCTTGATTGTTTTCAATAATAGTTCTGGTGAATTGGATGAGTGAATGAAAAAAATTGTTTCTGCAAAAATTTCGGAAAAAAAATTACACTTTTGAACAGAGTTCTGAGTAGCGCTCGACGAGTTCTACAAAATATACCAACTGAATTTTTGTGAAAAACTGATACTTTTCGATTTATCGACTAAATAAGGTTTTCCAACTTCACTTTCGATAAAATACCGAAAACACAAGGGACAAATTTGAACAGTTCTGAGAGGAGTTCTGAGTAGCGCTCGACGAGTTCTACAAAATATCCCAACAGCATTTTTGTGAAAAACTGATACTTTTCGATTTATCGATTATAATAAGGTGCAATTTCCGAAACTCGCTATCGATCAAATAAAAAACAATAAATAATTTGGAACAGTTCTGAGAGGAGTTCTGAGTAGCGCTCGACGAGTTCTACAAAATATCCCAAATGCATTTTTGTGAAAAACTGATACTTTTCGATTTATCGACTAAATAAGGTTTTCCAACTTCACTTTCGATAAAATACCGAAAACACAAGGGACAAATTTGAACAGTTCTGAGAGGAGTTCTGAGTAGCGCTCGACGAGTTCTACAAAATATCCCAACAGCATTTTTGTGAAAAACTGATACTTTTCGATTTATCGATTATAATAAGGTGCAATTTCCGAAACTCGCTATCGATCAAATAAAAAACAATAAATAATTTGGAACAGTTCTGAGAGGAGTTCTGAGTAGCGCTCGACGAGTTCTACAAAATATACCAACTGCATTTTTGTGAAAAACTGATACTTTTCGATTTATCGACTAAATAAGGTTTTCCAACTTCACTTTCGATAAAATACCGAAAACACAAGGGACAAATTTGAACAGTTCTGAGAGGAGTTCTGAGTAGCGCTCGACGAGTTCTACAAAATATCCCAACAGCATTTTTGTGAAAAACTGATACTTTTCGATTTATCGATTATAATAAGGTGCAATTTTCGAAACTCGCTATCGATCAAATAAAAAACAATAAATAATTTGGAACAGTTCTGAGAGGAGTTCTGAGTATTGCTCGACGAGTTCTACAAAATATCCCAACAGCATTTTTGTGAAAAACTGATACTTTTCGATTTATCGACTAAATAAGGTTTTTCAACTTCACTTTCGATAAAATTCCGAAAACACAAGGAAAAAATTTGAACAGTTGGGATATTTTGTAGAACTCGTCGAGCGCTACTCAGAACTCTTCTCAGAACTGTTACAATTCTTTTATTTTTCTTTATTCCATCGCAAATCAAATTCGACAGTTGCACCATATTATGGCCGATAACTTGAAAAGTATAACTTTTTCACGAAAACGCAATTGAACTATTTTGTAGAACTCGTCGAGCGCTACTCAGAACTCTGTTCAAAAGTGTAATTTTTTTTTCCGAAATTTTTGCAGAAACAATTTTTTTCATTAACTCATCCAATTCACCAGAACTATTATTGAAAACAATCAAGAACTCAAGAACTCTCCCAAATACACAACAAAAACTAATCAGAACTCATTTTTCGAAAAAAAACGGCGTGAAGTTGGCGCCCAAATTTTATTTTTTTGATGTAAATCCATAACTTGCCGGAACTATTAAAAATTTCAGTCAGGAACTCTAGAACTATATGTAATCTACACAGAACTCCAAAAAAATAATTGTTTTCTAAAAAAGTCGGCGCCAACTTCACATGAGTCCGGTATATCCAACATTTGTGACAATATCCATCGTACAAATTCTTGATGATAAAGTCGAAGTTGGTCAATGACAAATGAAGTCGTACTATGCTCTATCACGAAACGACAAATGAAGTGTTTGCACAAGTTTTCCTCGACACATCCAAACACATCATTAGACCCCATAAAAGACCGAATAATAACAGAGCATGGCTTTGAGGTAATTGCGAGGGTAATTGCGTGTGCATGGCTCATCGATAGGGTTACCAAGTTGGGGTTGGAAGGTGGCAGGGTTGAAATTAAAAAAAGTTTCAAGGTCTCCTCGTGATCCTGTTGATTTGAGGACAACCTTCGATTTTAGAAACTATAACATTTCCAAACTGACAATCATGATCTCACAATTATTGTTGGTCTTTTCGTTGAAATTTTTGATAGAATATTGTTTAGTGATCACGAAATATCACTCATTTCACAGGAGAACTTATGATGTTTGCTGTATAAGACGGCAGGTTTGAGAAACATCATCAATTATTTAGCTTTTGATAGTAGTAACAGAAATGGTTCTGTACGTGATTTAACAAAAAATATCTATTATGAACAGAAAATGTCAAAATTAATTTCTTTAAGTAGATTTTTCAGATTAAATATCATTTCTATATCATGCACATAATATTCTTCAATATTTATAGAAACACCCTATACAAAAATAGAGAAAGTATACTGTCAACACTAGAGTTTATTCTGTACTCTTTCATTTGAAGTACTTGATGATACTTATTTATCAACAACAGATTTTTTCTTAACATTCATGAAACATTTCTTCAGTTTGGTCCATAAAATATTATTTGAATACTAAAAAAAATATTTCTTAATATTGTCTTATATTAAGAGAACACTATAATTTTGTCGTTCATCTAGAATAATATGTTGGGTCCCTAACAAAGAGTTCTTTACCTGTTGAGAAACGCACAATATATTATGTAATTTTAAACCAATCAGGATGGTGCCCAGAATGTCGATCTATTTCTAGAATACTTTACGCCCTTCTACGGTCAATTGGGCTATTTATTTGCATTTTGCTTCGTGAATTTCTTGTGACATCATATTTCTCTGATTTCTCAGTGATGTATTGTGAATTGTACATGAAACTTTTCTTCACCATTGGTAGAAATATTCTTTAGTTTTCCATATTTCATTGAACTATTCACTTTCATACCTTTCTTGATGTAACATAATTTAATAGAACCATTCTTTCACTCGTAAAGAACTTTCGTTATATTTGAAGGAACGCATTCAGTAACATAGAAAAAAATATTCTTTATAAATATCAAAAAATTCATTTCATCTTACTGAATTCGAGAGGAATCCTCATCAATTGTAAAGAACTATCTGTTGAAACAAAAAACAAATGTTTTCACAAAGAAATAATCATATTTCATGAGTACAGAAATATGTCTTCATGTAAAAGAATCCAACTCGGACATTTGAAAGAAATTAATTCTAGTAATAACAAAATCTTCTATTGGCGCTATAGCGAAAGACATTTTTTCATTCTGTAAAGCGTTTTTAATACTATTTACCTAGTTTTTTCTTTCTGTGACGTTTTTATCAATCCTGTAGGGGGGCTTTGGCCCTATAAAGCCACCTCAGTTTGTCATCAAAACGATATTGACGTAACAATTCGGAATTCACAACGGTTTCATGACACGGCAGCTTTCGATAACATCAAAGGAATATTCCAGGATAATGGAAGCAGATATGGGCATAATGGTTCGAAAAATTACATGTTTTTATCCGTTAGGCAGCAAATCGTTGGAATATTCTAGTATTCGTTTACGAAAGAAGCTTTGATCAGCATGATGTCCAGAAAAAGACCTGACATTGAAAATCCTAGATCATCACAATAATAGGCATATCCCAAAAAAAATTCGAATGTACTTCAATCTAGGAATCAAAAATTGAGAAATTGTGTTAACGAATACACCTTTTTCAATTTTAGTTCAAAAATGTTCAATTGTATTTCCAAATAGTCATTTGGATTTCAAAAAGTATCAATTGTATTTGAAATTAGTCAATTTAATTTCAAAAAGCATCAATTGTATTTCAAAATTATCAATTCAATTTCAAAATGCGTCAATTGTATTTCAAATTAATCATTTTAATTTCAAAAACTAACACTTCAAATTCCAAAATAGTAATTTGAATTTCCAAAAATATCAAATTTATTTCGTAATGCATCATTTGAATTTCAAAACTGAAAAAGCAGAGGCAAAGGCACATATTAGATTGTTGTGGACTGATTTTGAAATAAAAATAATTAGATTTGGAATTGAAATGATACAGTTTGAAATTGAAATGTCATTTTTTGAAATCAAATCGATTGATTTGAAATACAATTGAAGCATTTTGAAATTAAATTGATAATTTTGAAATACATTTGATACTTTTTGAAATTGAAATGACTAATTTGAAATAAAATTGACGCATTTTGAAGTTGAATTTATAATTTTGAAATACATTTGATACTTTTTAAAATCAAATTGACTGATTTGAAATAGAATTGATACTTTTTGAAATCAACTCGACGCTTTTTGAACTACTATTTGAAAAAGTGTCGTTTTTGAAGTGAAACTCTACTATACTAAACTCACCATCAGCAGCTAGCTTATGCCACCAGTAACATACCTGTAACAATAATAGTCATAATTAGAAATCTAGTGGGTACAATTGAAGAACGACAGAATATGATTGAATTAAAACAGGACTTAATTGAAGAACAACACTTTGACGTAAGGAAGAGTATTGCATATGGAAATTTTCGAGGAAATTTTGCAAATACTCCTGACAGCTGTGCAATAATGAAATTTTCATTTTCAGGTGGGGCGTATTAATATAAATGGAATATTGCCAAGCTAGACCCGGAGATCTTTCCTGAAGTTAATTGAAATAAACTGCAGCAAAAGACCACTGCGCTTGTATTTTTTTAATTATTCGAATTGAGACGGATGGGGAGCTGTTTATTTTAATTTCATCGCTAAAGTGATGATGCCTTCATTAAGTGCACCATTTGGCATTCTCCTGTGCTACCAGATATTTCGCCATCAGATGAAGGTTCTTTCGTAAAAAAAAAAACTGGACCGTGGGTCGTTTTATTCAATGACACAGAAAGTACGATCCAGTGTCGAGTTTAGTCAAGTTACGACGGATAACGAGTTGTTTTGATAATCCAGATAGATCACACTGTATAAAGCGAATTTCTACAAGCAGATCGTTACAATCCGAACATTAAAGGAATACTTAGTACATTGTTTTATAAGGATCAAATTCAACTTGTCAAACAAAGTGATCGAGTTTACTTCGAACTGATTTTCATGAAATTATTGTTTGAATAACAAGTATTATGTTTGTGCTGTCTAGAATTATACTGTTGGAATCATCCTAATAATTTCAATTTTCAAATTACAGCGATATAACATTTTTATGGCGGAACACTATGACGTACTAATTAGATTTAGTGACATTTGGGGATATTTGTTGGTGATAAGTTTCTGAACTCAATTCGGTTGAGCCTACGGACTGAAAAAAGAAGAAGTAGATAGCTGTTGCTTGCACTGTTGCCAGATTGACATCACTAATTTCTTGGATGAATCGAAATATTCATCAAAACATGGAATATTTGATTTTAACATAATCAACTTCAAATAAACATCGCCATTATCAAAATTATTTTTTTCCTGGCCATAATTTCAAAATGAAAGAATACTGTATTTCAATATTTATTATATCTATAATCAACATTCCCTTGGGCACCGGAATGAAATTTCAAAATATAATTCAGTTTCAACTTGAATTATTGAACAAATGATACATTGTATATCATAGCAATACCAAGATGTTAATGCAGAATATCCTACTATTTAGATATATCGATACTTCCGGCAACTGTGTACAGGCACAAAAGTGCTAGCGTGCGTTAAGACAATGAAGAAAATATCTATCTATCTCTGTCCGGCTTCTAATTAGTACGTCATCAGAATGGTGGAGGAGCCGTAACTACATTTTTGGGAATGTTTTTCTAAGTCAAAATTGATAGCACGATGTAAATAAAAAAACATATTCGATGAATTTTCATGAACTTCAACTTGAAATGATAATCTGAATTTCGGAAACTTCCCCATTGATATCTAATTAATGAAATCTAAGTGAAGTATCCACCATTGTAGCTCAAGGTAACTCCTAACCTCAGAAATTTTTTTGTCAGAAAGAGGCCAATGAGTCAAAAAAGAACTAACCCAACCTTCAATAGTACTATTTAATTTTCTTGTTCATTTGTTCATCATTTCATGTACAAACTCAACAGAATGGGAATGAGAGAAAAAACAAGTTGCTTCGAATGTCTCCAGGCAACTTGATTTATTTCGAAAAAGAGAAGGAATTTGTGTTTCGATAATCATCAACACACTTTTTGTAGTGCATATAAACCTACGATAATTTTCACTCAAGCTTGTTGTACAAATTCCGCTCCGAACTTTCATTGCTTTTTTTACTTTCCTCGTGTTGTAGTAAAACGAGGTTTAGATGATAATCTGAAATAAATATTATTATTTATGCGTTCCATAATTTTATACTGCTCGAAGCAAAAGTATGATTGAATGAGCATTTGAATAAATGAAGCCATTTTTCAACTTTAGTGATGATTGTCGCTAGAAAAAGAGCGGCAAGACACTACAAATGCAGTTCCTAGACAAGAAAATTCGATACTTTAATACTAGGTAAGTACTACTACTGGTGCTTCTCAAACTACCATAATGTATGAAGTATATTTGAAATTTACCTTCTTCAGTAAATATTATTTTTTGCTTTATGTTCAACGGACTGATGTTTTTTTTCAGAAATGCGAAAAGTTTAGGATTCTTCCTTTGATATCTTTACCATTTTTAATTTTTTAACATTTTTTCTTTCTCACTCATGAAAGAGAATATGAGTTCGTCAACGATAACGATATTTTTTATCATACTTCTTACTTTCGTGATTATGTTGATTTCAAACACGAGATTCACAATCATTTCACCCGTAATTTGAACAACATTAATGTGACAAGAGTAAAATTATCAAATACGAGAAATTCATTGTTTTATAAGGTATGGTAGAGTACAATAACTTACCACATAATGTTAAATCTAATGGATCTTGTAAAAACTTCAGACACAAATTGTTGATACATATAAGGGAACTAAATTAGGACTATTTTTTATTTGTAATGTTATTATTATTATCCAGTTTACTGTTCAATCTTATAGGATTAATCATTACATCGTCATACTATTCTTTGGTTACGCTGTATATTGTATTATAACTGTTTTTATATTTAATTGTAATAATGTTATTCTTATTCTTACTACTTCAGATTAATAACCAACTCAACAGCTCATTCATATAGGATGAATCCGTACATTGGGATACATTATTTTTATGCTTATTGTTATTTATATATATATTAGAGCTATGTATATTAGGAAAACCTACTTAATGAATATTTCTATACTATAACTATACTACCGAAGAAGCATTAACAAATTCCTTTTTTCAATTTGAATTATTATTGATGGTTATGTTTATTGTTATAAGAAAGCGCTCATTATCTACCACATCATCTAAATTTAAACGTATTAAATCATCTCTTGGACACGCACTTAAGATCCTCAACACTAAAATTGCTTTTGGTAGTAGATATTGTTCATCTGGAGCTTCACATAAAAATGTTATTACTTGTTCTGCTGTAAAAACTTTGGACTTTTTTGGAATATATCCTACAGCTTGATGCTTCAGGAAAGCAATAGTTTTTGGATATTTGTTGAAGTCATTATTTAGAATGGCCAAACAATTCTTTAGCATTGAGAATCGACTCCATAACGTGGAAGATTTCATAGATTTAGCTTTTTCGATATAATAAACTAGAAGAATATCTATCGTCACTTACAGTTTTGATTTTGTTCAGATTTCGCCATTCTGTAAAAAGTTGATATTCGTGTTCATATCTCGACCTTCGTTTTTTAATAAATTCGCGGTCACTTGCTTTGGGATATTATCGGGAATTTCAGGATTTTCTTATGAGTTCATTTTGTTGGCATAAATTTGATTGACAGAGAATAAACAATGCTATAAATATAGTTTTTGACATCGTATGATTCGTTTCCATGGTGATTCTCAAAGTTTTACCGTGCGCTGTTTCCCTAAAACCCACCTTAAAATATTACTGATATAGATGAAAATAAAGTGGTTGAAAAGAAATATTATAAAAAAAAATATTTTGTGGTTACATTCGGCAATGTCGCAAAGTGAAATCTCAACTCCAACTTCCCATTTCCGTATGGAAAAACCCAAATCGTGGGACGAGACCACCACCGTTGTAATTTCTCCGAGATTCGGCTCGACTAAAACGAGTACATTTTCCCCAGATTTTCCCCCATTACACGTCGGCAAACACCGAGAAATTTATTGTGTGTACCTAACCTATTCCGGCGCAATTTTCGCACGACGCTGTAGGGGAGATTGGCGAAGACAAGTTTACATTCGACGAGCGAGACGCTCGCAAATATTACCTTGTGTGCCGTGCTAATTAAGAAGCCGCCAATTAATCAAATATTCTATTACCGACTGCGCAGTGCAAACGGAGTGGTCGCAGTGTCAAGCCGTAATCGTCTATTTGCCGAGATAAGAGCTGATACGGGGTCTTCGAAAAAAAAAGGGGGATCTACGGACGGTTTGTGCACGCGGAATCCGAACCACCATGGCATTCGGGCTGATGGTAGAGACTGCTTGATATGCATTCGATACGCGCAGTGCAAACGGAATGGTCGCAGTGTCAAGCCGTAATCGTCTATTTGCCGAGATAAGAGCTGATACGGGGTCTTCGAAAAAAAAGGGGGATCTACAGTTTGTGCACGCGGAATCCGAACCACCATGGCATTCGGGCTGATGGTAGAGACTGCTTGATATGCATTCGATACGCGCAGTGCAAACGGAATGGTCGCAGTGTCAAGCCGTAATCGTCTATTTGCCGAGATGAGAGCTGATACGGGGTCTTCGAAAAAAAAAGGGGGATCTACGGACGGTTTGTGCACGCGGAATCCGAACCACCATGGCATTCGGGCTGATGGTAGAGACTGCTTGATATGCATTCGATACGCGCAGTGCAAACGGAATGGTCGCAGTGTCAAGCCGTAATCGTCTATTTGCCGAGATGAGAGCTGATACGGGGTCTCCGAAAAAAAAAGGGGGATTTACGGTTTGTGCACGCGGAATCCGAACCACCATGGCATTCGGGCTGATGGTAGAGACTGCTTGATATGCATTCGATACTGCAATATTTTGAACCTTACCTCAACTACTTTTCTTGTTTCTATTTCTGTTTAGAGGCAGCATGTTACCACAAATTGTTTTGCATATTAGGATGGGTGAATAATGTTTATACAACGAATGATACGACACTGAGTAACTCACCAGTGAAATGATTTGTTCTGGTCACCACTTCTAAATCGCCTCTTACACATTTAACAGCGTTTCATCATCCTTTAAATTCGATTTGAACAGAATAAGCAAGGTTTTTAAGTAAAATCCTTTTCAAATTTTCACACAAAACTGGAAATATGCCGTTTAATGAACCATCAAACAAAATTTGATTTGAGAACGAGACGTTTCGCGCTGTCACTGTCAGCGTTCGGTCGATTATCGGTTGAACGAAATTAGCGGCGTTGGCGCATTCACCAAAAATATCACAATCTCCAGAAATACGTGCCATTTATATAACACTCATATATAAACGAGACGCTGTAATATATGACGAAGATTAAAACAATAGCTTTTGATGCACTTATCTAGCTGATTCATATAAGTACGTACTCCAAACAACGCGTGCGATAAAATAGCGTCTGATAAAACTTGTATCATAATAATGTACTATTGCAATGGATTATTAAAATTTTCGAAGTAATCTTATAATTTGAATAACATGCAATTTTTCAAGCGTACAAATTAAGATTGGAACAGATAATGCCCCTCTTCCACATCGATCGAATATTACTCAGGATCTGCGAAAAATGTGGCAACGATTAAACTTGATTGAAAATGAAAACTCTCCATTTTCTGCGACTCTGTGTGTATAACATGATTTCCCCAAGGCAAGCAATTCAAATTCATGCAAATACATATTTGTACAAACAGCAAAACCTATACACTAGAATGGAAAACCATGCAATTCCTACTTTTTCTACTGCTCGTTAAAAACTTCGTCAGAGACTCTTCGTCGATATACTCTCCATTCGATATTTCCCCATTCCGGAACGTATTCCGGATGGAAATTCGTGTCCCACAACGAAAACGATCCTGATCTTTTGTGAATGAATAACACAATCAGAATCTATAACGATGCGGCAAGATGCTCGAATGCTAAACAGCATGTTCGGTTATGGTGAAAGACCAAATAAAATGGAAAATTAATTATTGAGAATGACTAGTAGTAGGTACATGATGTTTGAATGGTGTCTTTCAACAGTAGACTCGTTTGAACTTCAACTCCCGAGAGCTAATGGTATACTTTGTTTCAGTAGGATCGAAAGTTCAAGAATCAATAATACTGAAAGATTATACAAATATTCCACATAAAGAACAGTATATCACATAAAAAGTGTGTGAAGTGACATATTTCGCAAGAGTGCAGGAAATTATTTTTCCTACGACCACATATGAAAACGTCAATAATCACACTGTTTTGTTATTCAGAAAGTAGCTCATATCACCATGGTATTATTTATTTGAAAGAGAAAAAAGCACTAGTGTTGATATGAAAAATATCACAACGGTCGCCTGAATTGATATAGAAATAATTAGATATATTGTGAAGGTACTCACTGTCAATATAAGCGTTCTCAAATCAATTTTTGAATTATACCGAGAACTCTTTATCTATTATACATAACCTCTGAATTCACTTCAAAACTGGAACCTATACTCTTTGCTGGAACTATTTCGATGTTGATGACAGAGGGTTAGATCATTCAAAAGAGTATACGGCTACAGTTTTATGCGCGGCTTGCTGCTTGTATCAATTTGATATCACAGTATCACCAACGAGAAGATTCTTTGGTATCACAGATGTTTGCAAAGAGTCAAGGACGCAATAACTCGAGTAACTCGTACGCGCTTGCGAACTACATACTTCTATGGTTATGTATTCCTGGTTGCGTGATTACTGGCGCTAGCAGGAGAATGGTGTCAAGGTTGTTTATGTACGCTGGTGTCAATATCAATAAAATTTGTCCAAACTAAACTAACTCAATCAATCAGTAAATCACATAATGAGGAATTGTCGGAGAAGTATTCAAATATCATCTTGAATGTGGAAATAAACAGTACTTGATATTGAATCAAAACCACCTGAAATTCTAGAGACCGCTCAAGTTACATTTTTGACAAGACCTCCCGCGAAATGAAAGTATTCGAAGTCGTAGGAAAAATAGTGTACAAAACTCGTTGGAAAGTGCATTTCCTTCACTCGTTACGTTTCCGCACTCACCGCTACGCGGCTCGTGCTAAACGACTACTCGTGTGAAATATGTCACTTTCCACACTTGTTGTGTAATATACTATTAACTTTGTTGACACATGTTTTAATTCATTTAGACTATCTATCTATGGAATATCTTCTGTGGCAATATGGAAATATTATTATTATTACTCCCACAAACGCCTTCCGCTATACAATCAACCCCTTTCGGCAACCCTTCCACACCTCGAAACCTCCCTTTTTTTCCCCATCACCTTTTCATTTCCTGACACCCGAATCGAAATCCCCCCCACACCTCACGCCTCCTTGCCCAACATTTAATATCCCAAAGAGGCGCGATGGAATCAATTGGGGGGGCGTTAACAGGAGCTCCCCACGCAGCAGGGGGGACCGAATTGCCAATTACTTTAAGTTACCTGCGACGGTGGCGCAGACACTGCATTACATCTGCGAGACCAATTCGCTGGGGGTGCATCGCAGGGGTCAGTTTGTGCTTCCTGCGAGCGGAAGGGGGGATGAGGTTGAAAGTGGAGACGCCCATTTTGGGGAATTGTTGTACAGGGTGATACGAGGTACTGTATCTCAGTAACTGATAGTCTTAGAAGTTTGGGGAGAAAATCTTTTAGAGGAAATCGACCAAGAAAAATTGATGGAAATGTTTTTTTGAATTGATACGTCCACCGCTAGGGGGCGTAACAGTGGCGAGCGTATAAGGAAATTGAATTTTTTCGAAACATTTCTCATGAAAGTTCAGAAATTAACACTCTCACGTTGATGCCAACATAATGGTTCAATTTTTTGAAATTATGGTTCAAGAAAGAAAGGTTTGTTGGATAGAATTAAAAACCATCCATTCCATTATGGTTCTTACCACCCTCGCCCTCGCGGTGAAGTTAGCCTTTTTTTAAATTTTTCTCCAAAATCTCAAATGCATCAGTATAATTATCTTATGACAAGTTATGGATTGAAGAAGAGTTTTCAAATTTTTGTAGTCAAGCATGCCATGAAAAAAGAAAGAAATAATTTAAAACTTGGTTTCCATTTTAATTGAATCAGAAAACTTTTTTCACGCCGTTATCAGATATTGTTTGTTTTGGTATATCATTATTGTTCTGATTGAATTGAAATGGGAACGAAGTTTTATTTTTTATCATTTTCCCTAAGCATGCTCGACTACTAAACTTGAAAAAAATTTAAAACTTAATTACCTATTTTGTTTCTTGGATAATCGGGTCAATTCTGTTTGAATCTTGTTATAATAACCATATTGTTATGTTTATAAAATTCAGTAAATATAACTGATATTCAGTAATTAGCCAAGACGAAGACATTAATTGACAAGATTTCATGCAAAATGACAAATTATATAATTCAGAGTCGGTTTTTAAAACGCCAATTTTTCAAATCTTTGCTGGGATAGCAATATGTTATCTGTAACCATATTGCTATTTTAAAACAGAATATACCCGAATGGGTGAAAGGCGTGTCTATAGTGTCGAATATCGATGAAATTGTTGTGAGCCAACAAAAATAATCTATGAAAAAATGGATTAGCCATAAATTGGAAAAAAATTTTGAGAGAAAAATAGTCTATCCAATTAAAAATATCAAACATAGTTTGAAATGAATGTCTGGTAGACTACGAGCAGAAAACAACTACTTTCCTGGTAAATACCACGCAGAACATTTATGGCTAATCCATTTTTTCATTTATTGAGCTTAGTCGAGCTCTCAGCCACTTCCAAGTTCTGTAAAACTTGGGAGATTCGGTTCTGGAGTGTTTCTTTCTTCTGCCGCATGATGTCGCCACTTTCAATTGTCTGTTGGAACGCGGCTCGGTGCGGTCAAATAGACGCGACAAAAATGCATTGGGACAGGCAACGCTTCGAGTTGAGATCTTACGGTCTCTACTCGGATAACTACCCTGCACTGATGAGGGCCAATAAGCCCGAAACCGGTCTGTAGGTTGTTAGGCGTGCCTGTCTCGATGTGAATTTGTCACGTCTTAGGAAGAAAGAAACATTTGCGATCTGCATTCACAGTGTGAATCGTTGCATGGACTACGAACAGATATAATTCAATGTTCTGCGTGGTATTTACCAGGAAAATAGTTGTTTTCTGCTCGTAGTCTACCAGACATTCATTTCAAACTATGTTTGATATTTTTAATTGGATAGACTATTTTTCTCTCAAAAATAATCTATTTTCGCTTACTCTTTTTTATAATCGTTTGCCATGGGTAGATTCAGTCAATATCATGAAAAAAATTTTCACAACAAAAACAATTATTACAATTTGATGCAAGGAATAAAATTTTATTCGTTTGAGAAAACAACTTCCGCAGTGCTTGTCGGAACAAAAATATACTGCCACGTGTCGATCAAATTTCAAATTTATGCTGTACCCTCTGGACATCATTTTTGTTATATTTGTTATTGTTTCTGCTACATTTGCCTTGCTGCTATATACGCTCATGTTTTTATTATTGAAATTTCCATATTTTTCTGCCGGCTCGTGTATTGTTCGATAAATAATGGGTTCGTTAAGTAACAAACTGATGGAATAACATGACAAAAAACAGCTATCTACATTTTCTGTTTTGTCAGTCTTGTTTGTTCGAAATGTGCTTTTCCAGTAGGAATTTTCCACGCATCATTATAGATATTATTCAATTTGGGTCTTCACTTTTTCTATATTGATTTACTCTCTTTCAGAGGCGTATCATCATGTGAATAACATCCTCATGAAGTGATCTGCGTGGTGTTAATTTTCATTCATCAATACTATTTTCCAGAATTTCATGCATTCGTATGTGATAGAAAAAACTGACCCAAATCGTATGCTTATGTATGGCAATCTATATGCAAATATAACACAATCAACAGAATAATAGTGTTTTCCTCAAATCGCTACGAAATTTTGACATTCCTGTCAAAATTTCTTGAAGAAAAAGTCAGGACTTCCTTACTGTGAGGAAATGTCATTTCCTTACTGTAAGGAAATGATATTTCCGTACAGTTGTTAGTGTTCTACATAAATGATTGAAAACACATTGCTTATAAGGAATTAATATATATTTTGAAAACATCAAGTCATTGCTGAATACATTTTTAAGATCAATTTGTTATATTTACAGTAATTTGACAGTTAGTACAATTATTGAACATTGGAGGAACACTGTTAGAACTATGAGAAACATTTTGGACAACATGCGGGGTGGTAGGGTTATTTTGTTGAATATTTTGTACTCTGAAAATTTTATTCGCCACCTCAACCTTATTGTTAAGCGATTCTTCGATATATCCTTCAGCAACGTTTGATGACTTCCATCCGCCATGCCTCTTTAAACTAGTTATGTCGGCACCAGAGTCAACCAATATTGTTGCAGAAGACCGACGAAAGCAGTGACCAGTGTATTCTGTCGGATTTACCAAGTTCAAATAAGTAGCAACTATTTGGGGCATTTTTCTAAATTGATGAATTCCTACCACTTGTCTACAACCCTTTACGCTTTGATATTTAAAGAAAAATCGGCCACTGTTCATATTTTCTGGTCTTAACGAAACATACTTTCGATAAACATTCAAGTAGATCTGATTAATTACAAATGATGTTGGTTTGTTGGATTTCGAATCAGGTATGCTGATTAAAAACTTAGATTCTAGGTCTTCTATATCGTGTACAGTCATTCGGACTAACTCATCCATTCTACAGGCCCCAGAAATACCAAATATTACAGCCACCTAAAAAATAAATAAAGGTACAATCTAAATAGAAATTAAAACCTTGTAAATTACCTTAATCATTAAATTTTCTTTATCTGGAGCTTCCTGGATAAATTTTTCAATTTCTTCCTTCGTTAAAATCTTAGATTTCTTTGTCCTATAACCTTGAGCTTGCCGTTTCAATAAAGAACGAAGTTTTGAGTATGTAGATATATCTACATTGTGTTTAATTGCAAGGGTTGACTGCAGCATTGAATAATTGGCCCATAATGTTGAAGATTTCATCTTTAAACAAAGGTCTAGGAAGTATGCCATTACAACATTTTCTGAGGAAGAACTCGTATTTTTACTCATGCGATAATCCATAAAACGTCTGTATGCATTTTCGTACTTTTCTCTTGATTTCTTTGGCAATAATTCTAATGAAGCAGTATTCACTGCCTCAACCAGCTCTGGAGGAGTCCCAGGAATGGAAATTTCATCATCACTTATCATTTTACTTTCGAGAACACCAGCAATTAAATTTATAAGCGTCAAGTTTGACAATTCAACCTCAATACGTTTCCATAGTAGCCCAAGTAATTTTATTAGGAATTTCAAAGCACCATTTATTTGGGAATAAAATTATCGCGTTTTTTTTTAAAATCAATCAATATCTGTCGAATTTTAAACGATTTGCGGAAAAATAGTATGTTTACCTCGTAGGACAAGCCACATTCCTGGACTCTGTGTTGCTAAGTCTCGGCTTGCGCCTCGACTTAGCAATCTTCACAGTCGCCCAGGAATGTTAAGCTTTTCCTACCCGGTAAACAATGTACTATTTCCACTGTAAAGAAACAGGGAAAGTGGTGACTGTCAATGCAAGAATCAAATTGTAGACAAATCACAGATGTCCGCTTCACGAATCCTTATTTTTACATTACAATTGTAAATTAGATTGAATTCGAATAGATTTCATAGAGAGTGATTAAATGTCATGATCAAACATGTCCAAAAGAAATTTTTACCTATTGAATATCATCAGGATCAACCATGTTAAGATGAAATTCAAGCGAAATTACTCTAAAAATAAATGAAATAGAAATTGATTTTCCAACATCAAATATATCATCCATTGCTTATTCAATTTTAAATAGTTTATGCACAACCGGGCGTAAAATGGCACTTTATCGCCCGGTTGTGCGGGCGTAAAATAGCAATTTACCGCCCTCGGACTACGTTACCGTTCACTGGGCGTAAAATGGCACTTTACCGACCGCCGGACAATAAATTATTAATTATCCGCAAATTGCAGCGTGTTGATACTTACACGCTGCGGTCCATAAAAGCCTATTTTACGCCCTTGATACATAAATAACTATAATGACATCAGTCATTGTTATGATGAATCGAGTAATAATGACAGTACGATTGAGTAATATTGCGATATCCTATCGTATTATCAAATTCATATAAGAATAGAGAGGAATTCAGCCATCTCTATAGGTTATACTAAAATACAATAAAACCGTTGGTGAAACACATGAAAATTCACTTTACTTACCAGACCCAAGTTCTTATAGTTTCAATCACCCGTGCAAAAAATAAGTGAAAAGACAATTCATTGCTTTCTTTTTCTCAAACTTTAAAAATAATTGGTTTTTTGTTGAAACCATATTAACAACTATATGGATAACACCTATTCTTCTCTTCACGCGAAAGTGAAGTCAGTTTTGGAAAAACAAAAGACTGTCTGGCTTGCTAATGATGAATTGTGCACATGCGCGGGTTTTGACGAGTTGAAATCCACTGACGTTTCTAGAATTTCATATTTTAGGTGTATTTGTTAACCCAAATTGTGTCAAAGAGAGTTAATATAGTTATTAATGTACTCACTGACTGTTTACAGAAGTGATTAGTGAGTGATAACAGTGATTGATAAAAAATTAGCCCACGAATCTTGTTCCGATGACTTTATTGTCACAGGTTTCTCTGCAAATCGCAAGTATCGCTTTGTAGATTATATCCATTTCTGCATCTATCATCAACTATTATCCAAAATCGTCCAACAATCCATCGATATAAATGAATATTTGAAAAATATATGTCATGATGAAATAAAAACATCGAATTGAAGGTTACGTGACACATTTGATTGATTTTTAATAATTATCATACGTTTGTCGCTCACTAAAAAGCTACTCTCCTCCATGATGAAAACGAATGTCGATTCTTAATTCAAACTCGCGCATGCGCATCATATTCGCAATTTGTTCCGCAGACTGTCATTTGTTTTATTTCTCGGCATCAGCTCTGGTATCCATGTAACGAATTGACATGACAGAAAACTGAGAATCTGAAATAACAGAACATTCCGCGTAGCTACTATTTATCTAAAATTGATATTCTGCAATAATATGATATATTTCGCATACTATTTTCATGAAATGGCATATAAGGTTGACTACACTGGTTGATTGCGCAAGACTTTTAATAATCCAATGTCCTATTTTCCGTCTGAGGTGAAATCTATCATGAGGCATCACCTCTAGTATAAGGATCTCCCAAATGAGCCCGACTTGTCGTTTCGCTTGTCAATTGTCAAATGTCAATTTGGTCGCGCTAATCGTTCCTCATCAATCGACATCAAATCTCGGCAGGCGTCGAGAAGGATGAACCAACTGAGAGCACCCTGAATAATTCATCCGGATGCTTTCAGAACCCATACATCTTTCATGCCCAACATTTCCGTACATCCACTTTATGGTGGTCGCTCAATCGTAGCCCCATTTGCGAGCCAATGCACATGCAGAATCGTACGACACACAAATGTAGTGAAATATTCAAGGCGCTTGCGAGAAGATAGCGGAATGAAGTCGGTGCAGACCTTCCGGATTTTTTCGGCGGTGGCACCGTCTAAAACATTCCAACGTCTGGAATCTAGATGCAAGACTCGGGTCGAATTTCTTCTGACACGGAAAGCATATTATCATAGTATCTGTTATATACGAGAATTTTAAATCGATAGATATCCACCATGCACGCAACCAACAATACATTATTGAAGTAGCGAGGCTAGAGAGGACCTGCCGAAGAGAGTAGAGAAGCAGGATGGCGAGAAAAAAGAATTAGGTTAGGAGAGTGGTTATTGTCAAGATTTTTGGAGCCGGTATAAGCCAATCCAGAATACGTGATCAAAAATGGCTGCCTTAAGGCACACACGGAGTGTTTTGTCTATTTGATTACATGTGTTTTTGTGTTTATAGTTTGAATTTCCCTTTTTGAAGGTTTCAAAAGTGAATACAATGGCTTGTGATAATAAAAGTGATTATCTGTTATCGTTAGAGACTGAAGATAAAGACATTGCATTACGGCATAAGGAAAACATCAGAGTCATTCAAGGCATCGTTCCTAGCTGGTTTTCCTAAAATTTGAAACCACATTTCGCAACAAATACCTTAATGAAAAGTTATGTAACTTTTTACCTTTCAAAAAATTTTTAACACATACTTTAGCATTCTTTAGTTTAGCTTCTGTGAGATCTTCCCTTTCGATTGATTTCAACCATCTTTCTCTTCGGATTTTTGGGAGTTCATTCAATTCTGTTTTGTGTGCAAAATGTAGTACACTGGGTATATTGAAAAACTTCACATCATCACGATTTCCTCGACTCCCACACTTAACAACACAACAAGTATGTGGCATGTTTTTGTAGCTCTATCTTCAATTTTATGAGAAAATTCACAAATCACAATATAGTCTAAACACAGAATATTCACAAATGAATGTTCAAATTCGTTCTGGAGTTAAAACTAATTTCAAATTAAGATCAAAAGGTTCAAATAGCAGAGTTCTAATGCACTCAAACGGTTTGTATGCCTCAAGGTATCCATCTTGAATTTGATTTGACAGCGTCTTGGTTTTGTCCATTTTGAGATACTTTTGAACCCTTGTACTCAAGTAGAGGAAATAAATTGTTTTTTTTAAACTACTTTTTGTGATTCATCAGTACAGCCTTGAATAAGAAGTTAACATATCTATCTTTCGTATCCTTACTTGTAAGTTTTTTGGGGCTCCGAAATGGCTTCGATTTTATTCATGAAATAATCTGAACAAATACAACTTGTGTTATTGATGATTATCGAAAATTCCTTCTCTTTTTCGAAACAAAACATGTTGCTTTGGGAAGCAATATGATTTGTTTTTCAAAATCGAAGGAATTTTTGTTTCGATAATTATCAATACACTTTTTGTATCACATGCGATTTTCTCAAAAGAAGAACGGGTCAAATAGTGTTCAGAAGTGAATGGTTAAAGTATTCAAGAATCTTTTATAACGTTGTTGTTGTAGATAACTTACGTTTCGTTCTGCGGAGAAAAAACTTCTAGCTTATCTATGATGTCGTTCCTAATTTAAGACCTCAGTCTTCAAGTACATAAGCTTGATAGAAATGTGAACGTTCCAGATCCTCAATTCAACTGTAAAAATCGAGTTTTTTAAACAAAATTGTTGTTGTATTTTTCAAAGCTTTCTTTGCAAAATGATTTTCTCTCAATTGCGATCCCCATTTAAGATTCAACCATATCGTGTGTTACCCCATCGTATTCAGAAAATAATAGACTTTTCAAAAATTGTAAAATCTGATATGGCACCCTGATGAAGAAAAACCGAAGTTGAGTGTTGCATCTCTGACATCAAGGACCCCTTGGAAAATACGATAACTTCTCGAATTATAGGACAAAAAAATCATCGTAGCTCTTTTACAGCAGGCATATTCAGGAAATCATTTCCAATTATACAGGGGGTCCCAAAAAAGTGTGACGTCACAATGACTGACATAGAATTCCTCGAAAAAAATCCAACCCCCGGTATGCTACGCCACTGGAAAAGGGTGTCGACATTATCTCATGCCAGGAATGTATCATCGATTTCACGTGCCGTTTACCTAACATTATTGCATATTTGCTTAAACATAGATCGATTGGCATTGTTGCTGAGTTATGCGATCTGTTTCTGTTCGTGTGCGTCCAGATCGAGTAGGCCTAGCCTGAGGGGGAACTTTGGAATACCTTGCGGCCGGCTCAGTTGATGTCAGGATGCCAAAGGAACATTCCAGGCGTTTTCAAGCGAATACGTATAAGTAATTCGATTCCAATGGCCCTCTTTTGTGAGTGATTATTCTTGGAGAGAATATGCATAAAAGGGTTGTACACTTTTTTTCAAAAATTATATATGTGAAACGCGGGCCTCCAGAGAATACGTCGATATTTAAAAAAAAAAATATTTCCAATGGTTTTTCCAAAATCGGCATTCAAAAATCGAAAATTCTCCATCCTTTTCTTAAAATGTGACGTCACATGGTAGGTTGGTTTAGGTTCTGTTCCATTAATCGAAGTGGTAGAAGAATTGACAATCTGTCATCTTTGACAGATGGCGGTAAAAAATTACTTGGCGATTTTAATTCTTCCTGCGAAAATATATTCGGAGGTATGTGGATGATTCAAGGTAAGTTACTTTTGAGTTCTATTCCATTGTTTAGCTTTCATTATACCCTTCACTGACCACTTTTTTTCAGAAAATTTAAGCATTCAAAGACTTGTTCCTCATGTAACAACGCGAATGTGGATTCTCGAAAGACATATATTTGTTCCTATTCCAAGTGTTAATATGAGACAAACTTGGTGTTTTGCAGTAGGACACAATCATATCGTCAGCTAAGTAATTGCAACTAATTGCTGTGCTGTGAAGATTATTTTCATTTAAATTTAAATTCGTATCCTTATTCTTTGAAACTTCGTACATGAACATCATAATGAGAACCTGAAGTGTGAGCAGAAAGTATTGTAGTAATAGGGTTAATAAACCAAATCTTATAGTACATACTATATCTATGATGTGAGTTTATATATATAAAATTTCTTCATTACATTACATTTTCAATATGTAATTATAATATCAACTCGTGCTGTTTATTTAATATATAATCAGATGCACCAACTACACTCACCTACTTTTCCCAGACAATAAAGTTATTGGTTGAATCAATTTTGTAGTGTCTTTGAGTTCAATCGTCTCATTGACTTCGCAGAGGTGGTATAGAAAATCCTATAGAAATATTATTAACTCATATAAAATACCTGACTTGCGTTATATAGATGATAAACAATCAATTAATGCGCCCTTTTGAATATTTAGAATTAGTTTCGTTATCGCAGAAAATGTGAAATAAAAATTGACATATTGTCATCTGACTTATCTGTCATCACCAATGTCGACAAATTCTTCTTCGCTATTGTTTGAATTTATTGAAGAAATATCAAATTTGATAGGCATTGTCGATCTCTAAATCTGCAGAAGCTGGATACATAATGATACAAAAACATTTGCTTCAACGGATACACTGCCAGGATGTTGACAAACTAATTCAGGAAATACAATAAAACAATCTGATTTCAAACTGGGGATTAATACTTATTGAAGCTTCAACTTCTAAAACATGAAATTCCAAGTTTGTGATCGGAATTTACGAGTTTTGATCCAAAGGATGGAAATTCCGAGTTTGTAGTTGCAATTTGCAAGTTTCAACTGCAAACTCAAACTTTCTGACTGATAGATGATATAAAGTTGGTAATCGAGAAAATAGAAAAAAAAAACAAATTTCGTAATCACATTCTTGTATACGGGAAAATTTAATTCCAAGGTCGAGTTGAAAATTTCAAGTTTCAATTTGGAAAGTGAAATTTCCACTTTGAACATATAGAACTTCTATCCCAAAAGTTATTTCAGATTTCACCCATTATCCTTCATCGCCAGTAATAACTTGACCAGGAATATACAGGAGTGAATTGACATTGACATATAAATAATAATTTTCTATGACCGTTGAAAAATGGACCCTTTTCATATAATATTTTCGTAGAGTACTGGATGCATTACACAAAACAAAATTGAAATGGAATATTTGAATCAGACTCGCTATGAAATGTCATAATTTGACTTTTTGTAAAAATGGAATCAGAAAGCGAAAACGAATTCAACTGCACTCCATTAGAAGTACTACAAGCTGCCAGTTTGAGAACAATCTATAAAATTTCTATCAGCAATTTATCCACTTAATTGAAAAAAAGAATGTTCAAGTGATGTTAAAATTCTTTTTATAAAAGGAAAGGGTTCGCAGCTCAGTTGACTGAGTGCTTGTGCACGCATACAGAACGTGATATGTTGTAGGTTCGAATATCAACTATTTTTTCTTTTTTTCATTAAAAAAATTAATAACTTTCTTTATATTCAATTTTTATTGGCTTTCAAAATGATTTTTTTTTACAAAAACCATTCAATTTGTTTTCTCAATAAAATGTGCTCTAAATATCTAGTCCGTTTGAGACGGTCATAGAAAAAGTATAGTATTCTACTTTCGTGTATGAGAACGACGTTAACCTGCGGCTCACGTCGCAAACTTCATTCTCATGAGTAATAGCATCATTACACGCTCGTTGAATAATATACTATTTATATTTCGATTCTATAATGAAGTCATCACGAAACGCAAATGCGTATCGAAATAGCCTCTGTTTCGATACGCATTTTTTATTATTCTGAGGTTGGTGAAATCGAACTGTCAAATGAATGTCAGAAGAGTTAGGCCCAGCTTACTTCTGAGCGATTTTGATTTGGTGATATTAGCAGTGAAAAACTCAATGTTTTAATTGGTGAATTTCAATTCAGAGTATGATTTGATTTAAATTGACAAATGGAAAAAATAACAATGTTGCATTTTCCACCGCTGGTATCGCAAAAATCAAAATCGCTCAATAGTAAACTGGGCTTTACGCTTGTGCGTCAGATTTTGAAAATATTTCAATGTCATCATTGTTACCAATCGAAGATGTTTCTGCTATTTATCGATATTAAAACCATTTTTTCCTTCAAATCAATTCAAAATAGAAAAAATTACATATGACATACGTTTTATAAGACACGTTGTCGCGTTCGACAAAATAGCGTCTTATAAAACTTTTATCATAATATACTCTTCCATGTGTTGGAAATTCAACATACACTGAAAAAACAACTATGGATCACAGATAGAAATTCAAGCTACAATAATGTAGTTTTAGATATTCAGGAGTGTAATAAACTGATACATCTCCTCTGATGTATTGAATTCATGGACTCGTGATATTTCTGCGAATAATGTGTAAAAATATCGTGTAATTCTACTGTGGATAAATCCCAATGTATTGATACAGAAATAAATGGAATGTTGTACAATGAAATGAACCAATACATCAAGAACGTATAGTTACAGAAGTTAATGTTATGATACAGTTTGGCATGTAAAATTACATTTAGCATGTAATCATTATCCAATCGGAGGACAATTATGTGTCACGTGGTGTATTTGCTATAGTCTTGACGGTCTCATTGCAGCCGCGGCGTCCATTGGCGAATGGCGTCATCACATCTTGCACACACGGATTGAATGAGTGCATCTTTTCAGTATTTCAAATTGAAGTGATTTTGTGACGTGAATTTGCAGGCAAGAGGTAAGTGATGTTTACTTGTAGAATTTGTAGAAGTGCGTAGAGGAATATAAGGAAGTGATGTAATTTACCTCAATTATATCATACAGAAATAATTTAGGTGATGGTAACTTTGTTTAGAAATTAATTGTAATCGTTTATTCCGATTATATAATGCTTTCAAAAGTCACCCGTTGAGAATACATACCACTAATGAACACGAAGTGAACAACTCTTTCAATTTCATATGCAACAAACAAGATTGTTCATTCAATTGCAGTACTAAAAAAATGGTTGTGAACATATTTATACAGTCATATAAAAACTGGTACATATTTGCAATGTCCTTTCAAACCATGTAAAATAAAAACAGTATTTAATAAGGTAAACTCATTGAGTAATCATATTTTCAGATCACATATAATTCAAATTGTAATTGTGTGAAAAATATTGATGACAACAATTCTGGTACTTCTAACTCAAATACTTTTTTTCTCGAGGAAAAAGCTAAGGAAATAGTCTATTAGAAATCTTTCTTATATAATCAACCAATACAATTATTTAGGTTGTTTATCAAAATCAAAGTCATCTCTAAGCTAATACGTCTGAAATACATTTTTCATCAATAGATAATTTAAATTACATGGGAGTTTTTATACCGAAAATAAGATGAAATAAAAAATGGCGAAAGCTTAATCGATCGACTTTCCATTTCCCTCAATTCAATGTGTAACTTTTGTTGCAGAAAATTTTCTAATCAATTTATATTTTCAGATTTTAAGCAGTACGTCATTGTTTTAGAAGGAAATATGTTATGTACGTAAGTACGTACTAATCACATCATCTATTTGGGATAATTATTGGGTACTTCACATCAAGAATTGATATTTCAGTTTTATTTTATGTTGTATATAGGTTACAAATATAGTTCATGTTATGTTCATGTATATTATATGTTGTTTTGACTCATCAGTATTTTCAATAAATGATATCTATAAAATGAATAGAAGTTATTTCATCCCATTTTTATCCACATAATATAACACTAATAGTAAAAATAACTGTGATATTCACAGTGTGAAAGTACTTATATAATGTGTAAGATTACCAAGATATTTTTCAATATAAATGTAATATTACATACATTTATTACGTAATCCACGTAATAACCGGAAGTTATATCACATCAAAACTGTAATATTGCAGATACATTCAACATGTATTATTCCATGCTAAATGTATTGAAACATGTAGCGTGTAAAAATATTCGATTTCTTATGGCATCACATAACCAACGCTAATCACTGTGATTTTACCTATAAAGTTTTTTCAGTGTACCTTTCAGTAGTATATCGTCAACAACAACTCTCCAATTTCTGCATTCAATGCTGCCCATAACCTCCCAGAACGGCTTAATAACGAGTCTGAATATAAACTTGTTGGGGCCTAAAATATTCAAATGGAGACCGCAGAGTTTATGTTCCCATCGAACTCTAGATTTACATAGGGAAAACATAATTTTCGTTGGAAACAATGCGGACGAAATTGAACCGGAAGTGTATAAAGCATTGATTAAAGTGTTTTCGATTCGTTAGTTTTGGGGAAACGAACAACAGATATAAACACCCTACGTTCCTTCGGGATTAGCTCTTTCCTATCCCTTTTCCTCCTTTAATGGTGATCTATATTGACTGGAACGGCCATCTTGGTAAATTTTAACGACAATTTTTATGGCATCGTGAAGTTCTCTGTACATCACATTGATATTGAACGGGAAAGTATTTCCTTGTCGTACAAAAGGTAGTTTCTCAAAAACTGTATAATAAAATAAACTGCATTCATTATAGAATTTCAACCCATTGGATAATGGGGAAGTTTACTTCGAACTGATTTTCATGGAATTATTGTTTGAATAACAAGTATTATGTTTCTGCTGTCTAGAATTACTGTTGGAATCATCCTAATAATTTTAATTTTCAAATTACAGCGATATAAAATTTTTATGGCGGAACACTATGACGTACTAATCAGATTTAGTGACATTTGGGGATATTTGTTGGTTATAAGTTTGTGAACTTAATTCGGTTGAGCCTACGGACTGAAAAAAGAAGAAGTAGAAAGCTGTTGCTTGCACTGTTGCCAGATTGAAGTCACTAATTTCTTGGATGAATCGAAATATTCATCAAAACATGGAAGATTTGACTAGCATAATCAACTTCAAAGAAAAATTGACAATATCAAAATTATTTTTTACCTGGCCATAATTTCAAAATGAAAAAATACTCTATTTTAATATTTATCTTGTCTATAATCAACATTCCCTTGGGCACCGGGATGAAATTTCAAAATATAATTCAGTTTCAACATAAATTATTGAACAAATGATACATTGGACATAGCAATACCAAGATGTTAATGCAGAATATCCGACTATTTAGACATATCGATACTTCCGGCAACTGTGTACAGGCGCAAAAGTGCTAGCGTGTGTCAAGACAATGATGAAAATATCTATCCATCTCTGTCAAGGCCAAGGTGGATATAGATATGGTGGAACGAGTCCCATTAAAAGGCACTAGAAATATTTGTAGACTTCTGCCTACTTGATTTTGTTGAATTTCAATCATAGTTTCAAACACTAGTAATACTTCCACGACTTCATATGGATGGCGCCACGTCTGCTGATTCCGCATTATGAGTATCAATTTTCACAATTTCTCAGTCATTTCGATTTTGTGTGATTTGTTCAATCAATATCATGATTGAATAATCGAACAACATTTATATTTCAAGTGAAAACCACAATTATGAATGATCTGTCACTGTCACTTGAACACGAAACCATAGAATACGAATATTAATAGAGAACTGAATTATCGATATTGATATTAAATGCGATATTATCTCCGAACGATTAGTGAAATATTACCAAGGATATTAAACTGTAAAGGATTGCTCAATCGACCAAGTTTTTCTTCCGGATGTATGACGTCACTGACTCCGCTCGTAATTTCATTGGCTGTTGACTATCCATCTTTGTTATTGATTTTAGTTTCAGTTTCTCACTTTATTTTTGTTATTCCACAGGAGGTTATTTTTTAAATACACGAGAGAATAATAATTGATGAGTTTTTAGTCAATATGAGAACATGAAATATCTGGACAATCAGTTTATAACCATTATTAGTTCCATTCGCAGAATTTTAGGAATAGGAATTGGATGAAAACATGTTTTTTCATTCTTTGAAGACTGTTGTGGCACTGGTTTACCTTTTTGGTTTGTGGCCGAATAATTATTGAAGTGAATTATATTCTACAGTAGTCACATAAATCATTTACACAGTGAATTTTGGAACCAAAGGTATTAAAAATGCATGTTGCTGCCTAGAATCAAAATTCAATTGAAAATCTGCTAGATATAATTCATATATATTTCATACCAGGTGAGCTCTGAAAATAGTGGTGAAATGAGGGTTTATTATTAATATCCATTGGTTTTTTTTAGGGTACTATCAAAGATTACATATAGAGACAGAATATATAATATATTTCTGGATATTGCCAGTGGAAGTAGATTTGGAAGCAATTATTAAATTGAAAATGTCCTCGGAAGTTTGTAGTGCATGTACATTTTACATTTCAAGTATACATGTATTATCTCGTGTATTATTATCCATTATGAACTGTGTATAGATCAATAATAAATCATTCCCTATTAAGGTAGGCATATCATTTTGCAATCAATAGCAGTTTTTATTTCATGATATACAATATTTTTCAATCAATCACACAGTACTTACATACTATACCATTTTCAACCAACAAATTATGTTATCTTTCACCTATATTATTGTTTCTTAGTGCATCCAGAAACAGTGATCTACCTATAATGCCTCAAAAATAAAAGACTATACCTATTTAGATCAAAGGATGATGTCCATTCAAGTTCAGGGCACTAAGAAATACCTATCATAAAGTCATAATATGAACAGTAGGTTTATGGAACAAATAAAACATTTTGATTTTATAATTTATATAATATATGATTTCCATAGTATAATACACCAACAATTTTGATTTTTTTATTATATCTACCAGAGTTGATTGTTTGACATTTTTCACAATTAGTTATTTTTATTGAATTGCTTTCTTCAATTTAGTGAGTTCAGTCATTACTTATTATGGGATGAAGATATGTGATAATTTCAGGATCAGAAGAGAATATGCATTTTTTGAAATGGAGCAAAATGTTCAGACATTTTGGGATATGGATGATGTTCTCAATATTTTCTGTCACACCTTATTCAGTGGAACATTTGTGTTCCAATCATCTCTTCACTATTAAATCTAAAATACAAAAGACAACAATAACAAGATATTACTCCTCAAGAGCATGTATTATAATAATATACCTTCAGGGTTCATTTAGTAGGTCCTGCATGTTTCTGCTCATAATCTTGATCACATAAAATAGAACAAATCTAATGGAATCACTTGGATTACACAAAGGAAGTCTTCCAGATCAAAAAATCCACTTCTAATTGTTGTGGGTTTTGGAAAAACACATGGAAATTATTTGTTGTTTTGGGTTTTCTTAAATCATCTACACCCTCAGGCCTGTGCTCATGCCGTGCTCATTCCCTCAGTTACAGTACACAAAACAACTAATTCACCTATAAAAGTAAGATTTTATATATTCAGCATTTTGTATTGCATGTACTTACTTCATTCACTTATATAAGTCATATAAAGTACCATTTTATTTTTAATTTACTAAATTCATTCCAATTTTGAAATTTCGCAAAAAGTTTCAATGGCGACATAATAACTTCCGATGGTCGTCCTTTCGACCAATGAACAACAAGGTCGAATCAGTGACGTCATTCAACGTGTTTACATTGCCAGCATAGGGATTGAGCAATCCTTTACAGTTTAATATCCTTGAAATATTACCGGTGTTATGATCTTCGCTAAACCAGTCTACAGGTTTTGACGGAAAACAATTGGAGAGTCGTTTCACCATATCTATATCCACCTTTGTCAAGGCTCTTCTAATTAGTACGTCATCAGAATGGTTGAGGAGCCGTAACTACATTTTTGGGAATGTTTTTTCAAGTAAAATTTGAGAGCACGAGGTAAATAAAAAATACGTATTCGATGAATTTTCATAAACTTCAACTTAAAATGAAAATCTGAATTTAGGAAACTTCCCCATTATGCCCATTTAAGAAATTAATCAATTTTTTATAGGAAGATGTTTTTAGCCTAGTCAGTATAGGATCAATACAGGGGGGTGTTTTGAAAAAAGTGGGGTAGAAGCCTTTATTTTTTCAACTTGTACAGTTTGTCACACTTTTAATGCAAGCAGACCCTTATTAGAATGATTAAACTCTCAAGACTGATTGAAATGCTGAAAATGCACCTATACCGGCTCAGGCCTTAGTGATATACACTGCCCGCCAATCGCGATGAAACTACTCATTTTTACGGCAAATCATATTTGTGGACAAAATGGTTCAACATTCCTTCTGACCCATGATCAGGACTACCACCTCAAAACCAACATATGTAACTTTTTTCTGCATGAATGCAAGCCCTGAAAAATACAGTTTCATCACACTTTTTCCGTAACTTTTGAGGTTACAAAAGTGGAATTCTTATAGGACTGATGAGGAATTTTCGAATTTTACGATTCTGCCCCCTTCACCTACGCATCGAGGTTCACCTCAAGTAGACGGAGCTGAGAAAGAGGGGGGGTGTGGGTGGAAATATATTCTGGCGGCTTTAACGTTATAAAAGGAATGTGCAAGCTCCCCAGAGAAAGGCCCTTTTCTCGATCATTTTGACCGTGGGACGAACATCCCACGGTATTCCCTGAGGATGGGGACATCAGAGCGACGCACACAAAGTTATATGTGTCTATCGGACTTCCTTCTTCTTCGGGCTTCACAGGAAAATTCATAGTAAGAGGGCTCATGGTGGATTCATGAAATCATTATTGTAATCACTGCACATTTTCTGAAAAAGAATTATCTCACCAAATGTGTCTTGATCCACATAGTAAATAGGTACGGGACAATTTTTCAAATTCTAAGTCATTTTTCACCAGATTCTACGTAATTAGTGTTGCCATTTAAAAGCCTCATAAGAGCCAAGTTGTTAGCCTCAAATTGATTTTTTGTAGAAATAAAGAGAATTGAAACAGTAGCTGAAATAAAATAGCTATATTTGTGTATGTCGATTTACTCCAATTGACCCGTCTAATCCTAGAAAAATTAAAATACCGTCAAAAATACTAAATTGCGTTTTTTATGAGCAAATATACTAACGGAGATACGAGGGGTTTACCATTATCCTGTTACACCCGGTAGAAGTTCTTCACTGACACCTGATTGATTCCTCCTGATGTTTAAGAAAGATCTTTGGAGATTATTTTTTTTTATTTTTTTTTTTTTTTTTTTATTTTTCACAAACAGGAATACAAACAGGACGAACCCAGAAACAGTATTCACTTATATACTAGATATGTTATGGTTATAAATTATACAGTTGAAAAAAAAATATGTACCTATATAAATATAAAATGTCATATTATCAATTAGAAGACGGAACAAAGTGTTTTTCGGCAACCGTCCGGGAAGTACGTACTTTCCAGACGATTTTTTTTTGAGAAAGTGGCATTTTTCCTGCCTAGTCCGAGAAGTACGTACTTCCCGGACTAGGCCGGGAAGAATCACATCGTTGTTGTCATTGTAAATATGAAAATCTTGGTAGTATGGTTTTGATAAATGCAGTTGATCATTACCATAGCAGCAAAATAACGACTGACAGCTATCTGACATAAAATTAGCTAACATTCAAAAATTATCAGATGAAAACAATCAATGTGAAACGGAAACTTTACCTTCTTGTTCTGACTTCAACAAAAGGCACTTAAATATACCAAGCATTTCAAACAAATTGAATCCATTCAATATTAACAATTGTTCTAATTTTAATATAAATATTAATATAAATAAGAATTGAAATGTTCGAAATTTTGTTCTAATAAAGAAATGTGTTTCTTTGATTTGTTATTCTACACGGTTGCCGAAAAAATTGTGTACGCAACACGCCCGAAAACAGTTTTTTTGGACTCGCAGACTTCCAGGACTCGCTACGCTCGTCCTAGAATTTTGTCCACTCATCCAAAAAAACAGTATTTTCCGGACTTGTTACGTAAATTACTATTCTTAAGTTTATTAACAAAGGTAGTTAAAGAGTCAGAAAAAATATCAAAGTCCATTGTATTTGAGATGGAGTTAATTATAAGGAATTTTATTTATATCACAGTTATTACTCGAATAGAGGTTGGGAATACTCCATGGTCAATGCAATGTGTTACGGTATAAACCATGGGACACCGAAATATTACTTACTGATGGGTTCTTAAAATGAAATTGTGGCAAATTTTGAAAGTGAACATGCACATTCCAATACCGATAAAAGTTCCAGATTGTCCCACAATTTTTTGTCCAATGGCTCCCATGTTATAGCAAACCATGACGGAGGGAGAAAGAAAGCCGCGAACGTTTTCACGTCCAGGAAAAGAGATTTATTTTCACCGAAGAAAAGCATAACACGCAATCTGGATGCGTGTCTAGCGAGTAGAGATTTTTTGGGGGAAGAAGAAAGCTCTGGAGGAAATATGATATTGCTCCAGATGTAGTCTTGAATATACCTACCGGGAATAGTGATATGCATATGCAACGCAGATGAAAGTGATTCGGGAATCTGGTCCTGGATTTGATATTCAATAAAAAGAATATTTAAAAAATACCGCAAGCATCCTCATATTTTATAAAAATTATACGAAACATTATTGGAAGAGAGTTTTCCATGTTTTATTCACAAACTGGTCAGTATTAAAAACAAAGTTGGTTATTCCATAGGTTCAGATTGTTGTAGAAACAAATTACACTAATACTACACCTTTTCCAGTTGTATTTCAGAAACCATCAAGTTTATTTCAGAATAGTCACTTGTATTTCAGAAAGTATCAATTGTATTTCAGAATAGTGAGTTGAATTTCAGAAAGCGTCAAATGTATTTCAGAATAGCGAGTTCGATTTCAGAAAACATCAATTGTATTTCAGAATTGTGAGTTTAATTTCAGAAAGCGTCAATTGTATTTCAGAATATGAGTTGAATTTCAGAAAGCGTCAAATGTATTTCAGAATAGCGAGTTCGATTTCAGAAAACATCAATTGTATTTCAGAATTGTGAGTTTAATTTCAGAAAGTGTCAATTGTATTTCAGAATAGTCAATTGAATTTCAGAATTCGTCATTTGAATTTCAGAATATATAATTTGTATACAAATGACGAATTCTGAAATTCAATTGACTATTCTGAAATACATTTGACACTTTCTGATATTGAACTGACTATTCTGAAATACAACTGATACTTTCTGAAATACAAGTGACTATTCTGAAATTCAATTAACGCTTTCTGAAATAAACTTGATGGTTTCTGAAATACAACTGGAAAAGGTGTAGTTCATATTATTATTTCCAAGGTTACTCCGTGTTATTCAGATCATTGATAGCGTTTAATATTTTTTTGGAAGCGTACACCAAATTATAAAAAAATATATGTATTCTTTTGGATTTCAGTGGTGCGTTCATATGATTTTGGAAAAAAAATCAATCACGATGTTTGAAATTCTTATTTTTTGAAGCATATGGGCATATCTCAGCTAGATCCATTTGCCATAAATCATCTAATTCTTTTATGATGGTGCGACAGCGAGGATACTTTTTTCTCACACTAATACTAGTTCATTTTGTATAATTGTAGATTGAAGATTGTAGGGGGGGGGGTCGTTAAGGCTGTGCAGCCTCTCAAGCACCTCGACCTATTAGATCTTTTGTGCATAACTCTTAATCTATTCGAGGCCCGGGATTCCGAGGCTTCTTGCGAAGTTTATTAGTTTCCTGGGAGCTAAGTTCCCGACATCGAAGGGCTCTAAGAAGGCCCCTTCCAGGAACTTGAGCCTCTTGCAGAAGAGTGCTGGGCATTCGCAAAGCAAATGTTATGCAGTTTCAGCGAAGTTCTCGCAGTAGCGGCAACTATCACTCTCTGTTTTACCCATCTTCTTGAGGTAATACCTCAGAGGGCAGTGTCCAGTGAGGAGTCCCGTTACCAGTTTCGAGTCTTTTTTGTCCAACTCGAGAAGCTGTTTAGCTTTCCTTGGCGAAAGGCTCACTAGCCATTTCGCTTGTCTTTGTCCTGGCACTTTATTCCAGTGAGATTTCATTTCATCTGCCTCCCAGCGTCGGAACTCTTCTCTCAAGTGGGTCTTGGCGGGTCCACAGAAGGGTTATGGGCCGATAAATTGTATATTTGCCCCTTCTTTGGCAAGACAGTCTGCTTCCTCGTTGCCTTCAACTCCCTCATTATGACCTGGCACCCACATAAAAGTGACCTGGTTGTTCGCTGCCAGTTGTCTCAGGGATTGTTTACAGTCCCAAGTCAGCTTAGACTCACGAGTGTATGACTTCAGAGCTTTTAGTACTGCTTGGCTATCTGATAGAACATAGATATAGATACTAGTTCATAGTATTATTCCCGAGATCACTCCGTGTTTTTCAGATCATTGATAGCGTTTCATACTTTTTTGGAAGCGTACAACAAATTATAAAAGAATATATTCTTTTTATTGATTGTATACAGCAACTGTATTAAATGCTGTACTGGTTTGATAATTATAAGTGAAATAGTTATCCATCATCAAACGATCATTTCGATATGATGCATGCCAACTCAAACAGATAAAAATTGATTTAAGGTTCCATCATCGCCAATAATTCACGTATTATCGCTTCGAAATTGAAAACAGTAATAGCGGCGGTATATCCGAAATTACCCGAATAATTGAATTCCCCCCATTTATTGTTGTTTTGGGCGATGCGTGCTATATAAATGATAAATCGTCAAAATCATCACGAGGAATTTTTATAACCCATGTCCAAACATCCAAATAGATGGACCGATTTTTTCCATCATGCTTATTTTACATCATGGAATATAGTATTGCAAAAAAAAAAACGAAATCGTGAAAGAATATATATAAGAAGTAAGTATACATACTTCAAATTAAGGTACACTCATCCGTTCTTGAATAATATAAAATTTTACAAATGTTGATTCAGTAATATTGATGAAGTACTCACCTGCAATGAAAAAATAGTTATCGATAGAGAAATAACAATTCTAGTTGTTAGTTTTAGCGAATGGATAATTCGTTACTACGACCAAGAAATTTGTTCTCGTTGAAATAAGAAATGTTAACAATAGCTGTAGCTCGTAAAGGGTAAATTTTAGGTAATACTAGCTGACCCGGCAAACGTTGTATTGCCATATAAATAATTTCCTAGTAATGTGTAGGGAGTGCTGTTTACTGGGTCAGAAGTGACACCTGTAGACATCTGGCGGGGATAACTAATTAAATGACGATTGATCAGTTTTCGACCGGAGAGGAAAAATAAAAAATAAAAAAAAATTTAGGGGTGGACTACCCCTAACATTTAGGGGGATGAAAAATAGATGTTGGCCGATTCTCATAGATGCCGGATAAGCACAAAAAATTTCATCAAAATCGGTCAAGCCGTTTCGGAGGAGTATGTTAGGGGTGGACTACCCCTAACATTTAGGGGGATGAAAAATAGATGTTGGCCGATTCTCATAGATGCCGGATAAGCACAAAAAATTTCATCAAAATCGGTCAAGCCGTTACGGAGGAGTATGTTAGGGGTGGACTACCCCTAACATTTAGGGGGATGAAAAATAGATGTTGGCCGATTCTCATAGATGCCGGATAATAAAAAAAAATTTCATCAAAATCGGTCAAGCCGTTTCGGAGGAGTATGGCAACGAAAACTGTGACACGAGAATTTTATATATTAGATGAAACGAAGTAACATACACAGTAAAAAAAACTTGGGTGTAATTTCAATCAAATGGATTTCAGAGCAAACTCCGACGAATACAACACCTGAATATTAAAGTTGTGTCCTTTTTATTATCCATTTCACAATTGAGTGTTGAGTGGTGTTAATTCCGATCTCAGTAGAATTGAAAAATGACACGAATGTGGTGTCAAATCGCACTTCTGGAAACGAATGAAATGACAAAGACAAAGACAAAGAAATTTATTAGTACTTCCAACTGGAGCCATCTTACGATGGATGTACACGTCACAAAGTAGCAAGATGTGTGATTGGAATACAATATAAATCACAAACTCATCTAGATGTTCTTTTTGCTTCCCCTGCAGATATGTACCAAACGCTATCTCGCATATTCGGATGAAGGAAGATGCACAGACGCCGGCTATCTGGATTCCTATTGGCCGGTACACATATTAATTACAGTCGACATTTGTTACTCTTTGAACATGATTCGCCAGGGGAAATGATGAATATGTATTTTCCGGGAAAAAATAAATATCTGGCTATAACAGGAGGAGCCGCGTTTGATGTCAAAGTGCATACAAAGCCGTGGAGATCGGTTTTGAAAATGTGTAATTAACTGTCTGAGACTCGTTATATCATTCGATTTTTTTAAAGGGTTAGCTTTATTCATGCAACCAGCAAATAGCTAGAGGCGTGATGACAGTGATCAAAATTCACTAAAATTGTGTATTTATTTTTATCATTTTAAGAAACCTTTTTATTCTTATATTATGAGCGAGAGTGATACTTTTGCGTTTCAGCGTGAATTCCAAACGAATAATAACAACTGCAATTATTCCGAGGGGTTGACCACTAGGAGAAAATGTGTACACTGGAATTCCTATAAGCCGGAATTCCCCTGGAATTCCTCCGGAAGAAATATGTCAAATTGAACCGAGATTTGAACAAATAACGATGGAATTTTGAAACCAAATGTAGATAATACTCGGAATTCCGGGTGAATTACGTGGAAAAAAATAAGCAGATTGGTATGCGCGAAGTTGAAAATTGGTCCATCCGTTCGAAAGTTATGGTGATTTGCTTCATTTTTTCAATAATGAAAAAAAGTTATTTTTTATTTCGATTTTTTCAATTGGAGAAACGGATTCCATGGAACAAAATAAGCAGATTGGTGTGAGCGAAGTTGAAAATTGGTCCATCCGTTCGAAAGTTATGGCGATTTGCTTCATTTTTTCTATGATAATTTTTTTTTTATTTCGATTTTTTCGATTGGAGAAACAGATTCTATGGAAAAAAATAAGCAGATTGGTATGAGCGAAGTTGAAAATTGGTCCATCCGTTCGAAAGTTATGGCGATTTGCTAAATTTTTTCTACAATTAAAAAAAGTTTTTTATGATTTCGATTTTTTCGATTGGAGAAACAGATTCTATGGAAAAAAATAAGCAGATTGATATGAGAGAAAATGAAAATTGGTCCATCCGTTTGAAAGTTATGGCGATTTGCTACATTTTTTCTATGATGAAAAAGATTTTTCTGATTTCGATTTTTTCGATTGGAGAAATGGATTCCATGGAACAAAATAAGCATATTAGTATTATGAGCGAAGTTGAAAATTGGTCCATCCGTTCGAAAGTTATGGCGATTTGCTACATTTTTCTATGACGAAAAAAAGTTTTTTTTTATTTCGATTTTTTCGATTGGAGAAACGGATTCAATGGAAAAAAATAAGCAGATTAGTATGAGCGAAGTTGAAAATTGGTCCATCCGTTCGAAAGTTATGGCGATTTGCTTCATTTTTTCTATGATAATTTTTTTTTTTATTTCGATTTTTTCGATTGGAGAAACGGATTCCATGGAAAAAAATAAGCAGATTGGAATGAGCGAAGTTGAAAATTGGTCCATCCGTTCGAAACTTATGGCGATTTGCTTCATTTTTTCTATGATATTTTTTTTTTATTTCGATTTCTTCGATTGGAGAAACGGATTCCATGGAAAAAAATAAGCAGATTGGAATGAGCGAAGTTGAAAATTGGTCCATCCGTTCGAAAGTTATGGCCATTTGCTAAATTTTTTCTACAATGAAAAAAAGTTTTTTATGATTTCGATTTTTTAGATTGGAGAAACAGATTCTATGGAAAAAAATAACCAGATTGGTATGAGCGAAGTTGAAAATTGGTCCATCCGTTCGAAAGTTATGGTGATTTGCTTCATTTTTTCAATAATGAAAAAAAGTTATGTTTTATTTCGATTTTTTCAATTGGAGAAACGGATTCCATGGAACAAAATAAGCAGATTGGTGTGAGCGAAGTTGAAAATTGGTCCATCCGTTCGAAAGTTATGGCGATTTGCTTCATTTTTTCTATGATAATTTTTTTTTTATTTCGATTTTTTCGATTGGAGAAACAGATTCTATGGAAAAAAATAAGCAGATTGGTATGAGCGAAGTTGAAAATTGGTCCATCCGTTCGAAAGTTATGGCGATTTGCTAAATTTTTTCTACAATTAAAAAAAGTTTTTTATGATTTCGATTTTTTCGATTGGAGAAACAGATTCTATGGAAAAAAATAAGCAGATTGATATGAGAGAAAATGAAAATTGGTCCATCCGTTTGAAAGTTATGGCGATTTGCTACATTTTTTCTATGATGAAAAAGATTTTTCTGATTTCGATTTTTTCGATTGGAGAAATGGATTCCATGGAACAAAATAAGCATATTAGTATTATGAGCGAAGTTGAAAATTGGTCCATCCGTTCGAAAGTTATGGCGATTTGCTTCATTTTTCTATGACGAAAAAAAGTTTTTTTTTATTTCGATTTTTTCGATTGGAGAAACGGATTCAATGGAAAAAAATAAGCAGATTAGTATGAGCGAAGTTGAAAATTGGTCCATCCGTTCGAAAGTTATGGCGATTTGCTTCATTTTTCTATGACGAAAAAAAGTTTTTTTTTATTTCGATTTTTTCGATTGGAGAAACGGATTCAATGGAAAAAAATAAGCAGATTAGTATGAGCGAAGTTGAAAATTGGTCCATCCGTTCGAAAGTTATGGCGATTTGCTTCATTTTTTCTATGATAATTTTTTTTTTATTTCGATTTTTTCGATTGGAGAAACGGATTCCATGGAAAAAAATAAGCAGATTGGAATGAGCGAAGTTGAAAATTGGTCCATCCGTTCGAAACTTATGGCGATTTGCTTCATTTTTTCTATGATATTTTTTTTTTATTTCGATTTCTTCGATTGGAGAAACGGATTCCATGGAAAAAAATAAGCAGATTGGAATGAGCGAAGTTGAAAATTGGTCCATCCGTTCGAAAGTTATGGCGATTTGCTAAATTTTTTCTACAATGAAAAAAAGTTTTTTATGATTTCGATTTTTTAGATTGGAGAAACAGATTCTATGGAAAAAAATAACCAGATTGGTATGAGCGAAGTTGAAAATTGGTCCATCCGTTCGAAAGTTATGGTGATTTGCTTCATTTTTTCAATAATGAAAAAAAGTTATTTTTTATTTCGATTTTTTCAATTGGAGAAACGGATTCCATGGAACAAAATAAGCAGATTGGTGTGAGCGAAGTTGAAAATTGGTCCATCCGTTCGAAAGTTATGGCGATTTGCTTCATTTTTTCTATGATAATTTTTTTTTTATTTCGATTTTTTCGATTGGAGAAACAGATTCTATGGAAAAAAATAAGCAGGTTGGTATGAGCGAAGTTGAAAATTGGTCCATCCGTTCGAAAGTTATGGCGATTTGCTAAATTTTTTCTACAATTAAAAAAAGTTTTTTATGATTTCGATTTTTTCGATTGGAGAAACAGATTCTATGGAAAAAAATAAGCAGATTGATATGAGAGAAAATGAAAATTGGTCCATCCGTTTGAAAGTTATGGCGATTTGCTACATTTTTTCTATGATGAAAAAGATTTTTCTGATTTCGATTTTTTCGATTGGAGAAATGGATTCCATGGAACAAAATAAGCATATTAGTATTATGAGCGAAGTTGAAAATTGGTCCATCCGTTCGAAAGTTATGGCGATTTGCTACATTTTTCTATGACGAAAAAAAGTTTTTTTTATTTCGATTTTTTCGATTGGAGAAACGGATTCAATGGAAAAAAATAAGCAGATTAGTATGAGCGAAGTTGAAAATTGGTCCATCCGTTCGAAAGTTATGGCGATTTGCTTCATTTTTTCTATGATAATTTTTTTTTATTTCGATTTTTTCGATTGGAGAAACGGATTCTATCGAAAAAAATAAGCAGATTGGTATGAGCGAAGATGAAAATTGGTCCATCCGTTCGAAACTTATGGCGATTTGCTTCATTTTTTCTATGATATTTTTTTTTTATTTCGATTTCTTCGATTGGAGAAACGGATTCCATGGAAAAAAATAAGCAGATTGGAATGAGCGAAGTTGAAAATTGGTCCATCCGTTCGAAAGTTATGGCGATTTGCTAAATTTTTTCTACAATGAAAAAAAGTTTTTTATGATTTCGATTTTTTAGATTGGAGAAACAGATTCTATGGAAAAAAATAAGCAGATTGGTATGAGCGAAGTTGAAAATTGGTCCATCCGTTCGAAAGTTATGGCGATTTGCTAAATTTTTTCTACAATTAAAAAAAGTTTTTTATGATTTCGATTTTTTCGATTGGAGAAACAGATTCTATGGAAAAAAATAAGCAGATTGATATGAGAGAAAATGAAAATTGGTCCATCCGTTTGAAAGTTATGGCGATTTGCTACATTTTTTCTATGATGAAAAAGATTTTTCTGATTTCGATTTTTTCGATTGGAGAAATGGATTCCATGGAACAAAATAAGCATATTTGTATTATGAGCGAAGTTGAAAATTGGTCCATCCGTTCGAAAGTTATGGCGATTTGCTACATTTTTCTATGACGAAAAAAAGTTTTTTTTTATTTCGATTTTTTCGATTGGAGAAACGGATTCAATGGAAAAAAATAAGCAGATTAGTATGAGCGAAGTTGAAAATTGGTCCATCCGTTCGAAAGTTATGGCGATTTGCTTCATTTTTTCTATGATAATTTTTTTTTTATTTCGATTTTTTCGATTGGAGAAACGGATTCTATCGAAAAAAATAAGCAGATTGGTATGAGCGAAGATGAAAATTGGTCCATCCGTTCGAAAGTTATGGTGATTTGCTTCATTTTTTCAATAATGAAAAAAAGCTTTTTTTTATTTCGATTTTTTCAATTGGAGAAACGGATTCCATGGAACAAAATAAGCAGATTGGTATGAGCGAAGTTGAAAATTGGTCCATCAGTTCGAAAGTTATTGCGATTTGCTTCATTTTTTCTATGATAAACTTTTTCTTTTATTTCGATTTTTTCGATTGGAGAAACGGATTCTATGGAAAAAAATAAGCAGATTGGTATGAGCGAAGTTGAAAATTGGTCCATCCTTTCGAAAGTTGTGGCGATTTGCTTCATTTTTTCTATGATGATGAAAAGTTTTTTTTGATTTCGATTTTTTCGATCGAAGAAACGGATTCTATGGAAAAAAATAAGCAGATTGGTATGAGCGAAGTTGAAAATTGGTCTATCCGTTCGAAAGTTATGGCGATTTTCCTTCTTACGGATTTAGATCTTGGAAAAAGGAGGGATTAAAATAGAAAAATACCATCAGATGATATATTCGGATTTCCTTGTAATTCCCCCGGAATTTCGAGTATTATCTGCGTTTATTTTCAAAATTCTATCGTTATTTGTTCAAATCTCGGTTCAAATTGACATATTTCTTCCGGAGGAATTCCGGGGAAATCCGGTGATTTTTTGTGAAGTGATGTTATTCTTCCTTGAACTCTTCTAGGAATTTAAATTAATCTACAGATTCAAAATTTAGAATCAAAAAGTTACTGAGTTCACCACCACCACATCTTATTTTCTAATAAATAAATCTTGAGCAAAATTTACATTTTTCGACAAACCTTGTATCCGAATGCAAGAAATTTAATCTGACTATTACACCTCAGATTTCAAACCATGCAGAACTCTTTTTCATAAAACGAATAGCAAAAAATATCCCACTTAGTTTCTTGCTACAGTGTTTACCATCCTGAATCCGTTTCTATAACCGGGTGAAAGATTGGGCTAGTTACTATTAATTCCAGCCCTTCCAGAAAATAAATGTCAAGACCTGATCGAGCACTTTCGCTACCTCTGGCGAGCAGTGCTGGCACAGCATTAACAGACGAGATCGGTTTCCGGTTATGAATAGAATCAACGGACTCCGGGCGCACAAAAAAACCTCCAAGGACAAAAGAGGCTCCGGTGATTCGCGGCGCTAAAAAACAAACCGGAGTGCCGCGGTTCTAGCTTCCCCCCTCCCCTAGCTCACACAATGGCCTACGTCATTCACCCCCTTCGGAGAGGGTGGCGAAGAAAGTGGGGCGAATCCACTTCATCCAGAATATGAATGGCCTGGTAATTTGAGAGAAGCGAGCGAAAAGGTTCAGTATGGCACTAGGTCAATGGCTTCAGCTTCAACACCATTCTCTTCTCCATTCTTTTTTATTCTCGCGTTCTATAAGGACCATTGTGCCACCTTCTTCCTACCTCATACGAGTCCTAGATACTCTTTAAACATTCTTCATACACACTTTTGCTGCCCATCAGCAGTTCAAGATTGTCCCAACGACTGGAGCAGTTCCTCTAGTCCTATGGCTAGGTAGATCTTCCTCTTCCATTTGATGTTATTCGAGATGTAGTAATCTCGGATTTTGCAGGGTGATGCATGCGTAGGTTTCGTCCTCTTCTTCACAAAATCTGCATTCTTCTTCCGGCAGTTGAGCTTGTCCTAACTCTTGGTAGTGCAGTCGTCTGATTTGGTCAGCGAGTTTCTGAGTGGTATCTTACCTTGCCTCCTTCCTTGTGATTCCATCCAGTATCGGGATAACTTGTTATGTACTTTTTTCCAAGTTTTCCCCACAGAAAGTCGATAGTCGATCACCCACGCTTTTAACGTATTGTACTCAGCTAGATTGAAAAAAGTAACACGTCAACGAGGCTCGAAGGAATGTCGACGTCCTCAAAACCATTTTTCCTGCTCAAACAAGTGGCAGTAACCTGTTTATCCTGGCCATAAACTAAATTTGATTGTCTGCCTCAGACATCTCATCATCCTGGTCGAAATCATCATCAGGATTGATGCAATAAACAACCGTTACATTCTCCAAGAAACACTTGGGTGGGAAGTGAAGACGTCGGTATCGATCCGGAGTTCTGCGAACCTTCCACCCCCTAACTAGCTTCCACCCCACGTATCGTCCCTATAACTACGCACCTGATTCAGAACAACATATCTCTAGCCATAGACGGCGATAAAGTATGTTTTCGAGCACTAGGTGTATTTTTATTTTTATTTTTCACTTGATCGTTACTGCTTTATAATACCTTGGCAACGGTTGCTATTAACAGACCCATAACGCCCGGGGCGTTATGGAGGGCATTATGAATCATAACGCCCGCTAAATGCAGCGTCGTTTTATTAAATAAACAACCCTTAGCAACCTCTTCAATGTTTCCATGGCAATTGCATAGAAGCTCACTTGTGCTCAGTTGCCGACCAGAACGCAGTAAATACTATGAGAAAGAATTTATGAAGTAAACAACGTCGTTTAAGATAATTTTTTCGTGAAAAATAAAATCTTGTATGCACCACGAGCGTTACTAGATCCTAACGCCCATCGGGCAACATTCATCCCTCGGGCCAAAGGCCCTCGGGTGAATGTTACCCTCCGGGCGTTAGGATCTATATAACGCACTTGGTACATAAATAGCTATTATCGATGTGTAATAATAAGGGTTCGATTACAATTTGACAAATGTCACGTGACAACGTGGCGGTAATTTTTGAAAATTCACAATGAATGGGCAGAAAGTGGGGTTATGTTCAAGAAAAGTGAGAGTTGTTTGAAATTCGAGGTTTGGTCTGCATGCGGAATTTGAGATATCTAGGTATCTACCTAAAATGCCTGAATGAAAATTACAACTGTTTCAAATCTGTTGTATCCACCAAAAAAACACTTATTTTGTTGGTCATGAGTAATGGTTGGGAATAATCAGTAACTTATTTAATCAATAATTGAAAAAAGTATTTTCACTTACAATACCACTAGACTAGAGTATTACCGGACATTTTTTCGATAACACCAACATTATGAAAATTCCCCCTCGTCTTCGACTAAGGGGAATTTTCTACAAAATATTCGTGTTGGAGAAAAAATTTACAGTTTTTAATTGAAGCTAGAGTGGTATTCGGTAAAAAAATTTATTGAAGTCTGTGCGTTGAAGAGATACGAAAGGTTCGACCTCGTTTCTCAATGGTCTAGACGCCAGGCAAGCATACAAGTGGTTAGTTGACCGTACGGCTGTGTATAAACAGTGAAATTGAATACACCTCTGACGAGATTGACGTTTTAAGTCTTATTTTTATTATATTTACCGTGAGTTTCGTTGATGTCATTCAACCTATAAACGTCAAAAAATTTCTAGTGTAATATATTGTAAGAAAATTCTGCAGTTGCGATGGTTCATAACTCAAAACTGAACATTTTTAATGTCTTTTTGAAATCAAAGATTTCGACCGCAATCAAGTTCTATGGAACAACGTGGAAACTCCACTTTAGCTACCTACCTCATTTCAATAATTTCACCAGAAAAGAACCCTCTTTTTATTTCAGTAAAATAAACCATGTTCCCCACATAATGGGAGACCATTCATGAGCCGCAGCTCAAATATTCAGTGATTACACCAAAAACAATGGACGCCTATGCCAGGATCCGAACCCCCTCCTACCCTCTCACCCCCACCTCTTCCCCATTCTCTCTCTCTCTTCATCCGATAATCAAGTGGATTGTTGTACGTCTTTTGTTTCGGCACAACGTGACAACGTCGACGGAAATTAGTAGGTTGGCATTACTCGTTCTAGCTGGTATTTATGATTCGATTGTTTCGGCCACTCTCGATCCGATGCTCATTTGTTCTCCTCTGGCGAGCATCATTCCATTCATTGGCGCTGATTGAAAGTCCACCTCCGTTTCTCCTGCTTCTTTTTGCTCTCCAGCATACCAATGAACGTGCTATATATAGGGATCATGAACGTATACACAATGAAGGATATATTTGTGAGGATGTTCATTAAGCTGATGATGAGGTTTTAATCTCTCGAAACCTTTATTTTTTTGTCCTCTGACATCAATCAAATCGAATACCATATTGGTGAAGATTCAACCTCACATCCACTTTAGTAGATAAGCTAGGAGGATCTGGGACAAAATCCCATGTATTTTTTATGGAGGTCATAACTAAAATAAACATGATTGAAGCCTGTAGAAATTGAGTGTCTTTTGGTGTTTTGGGCATTCATGATAGTTTGTTTGCGTTTACGAACGTATTGAATTCACAGCCCCAGCCACTAACAGACTATCATTAACGCCCATAAACGCCCAATATACTATATACCACGCCTCTCTGACCTCTTCCTCTATTAGACCATACCCCTCCCCACTCAAGCAATATGCAGTTTTGACCAGAATTAACCTCCATAAGGAAATACATGGGATTTTGACCCAAAACCCCCTAGTTTATCTACTAACTCTAAGACCTACGATGATCATCATATATAATTTCAAGCTGACTATGCCTAACTATTTTGTTCCAGAATTTCAATCGATAAATAGAAATACATTATTCAATTATTTGAAAGTTAAAATCATTGGACGATAGAACTGGCAACTCTGCTCAGGTACTCAACAGGTGTTGTCTTGGCAACGCGTTATTTCTTTCGTGATTTAGGTGATATTTGTGGAAAATGTGACAGATAGAGACTACTCAGGGTATTATGATGCTGCAATGTTGTGAATGTGGCAAAATAGATATTTTCAAGTGATTTTTTGTTGGAGAATATATTTCTTTCTTGAACTTTTCTTGGATTGAAAACTTCTACAATCTGACAAAAGAACTGATTAATATAGAAACTTCAGTATGCATTTGATGAAAACTATTGAAATTGATTCATAATATAATGTGAGTGCTTTCGATCTACTTTCATAACAGATATAAAGTCTGTTAAAAATCATTATTTTATTAATAGTGACTTTCTCATTGAAAAATCGGTTGAATGTAGGTTTTCCCGGTATAGGTGTATCATGATTGTGATCCCACTCTTTCTGGCTTCTTTTCTGGAAACCATTATCCTTTCTATCCCTATCCGTCAGAGCTAAAACAGTGCTTCTGAGTAGAACAGATCGGTTTCCCTTGGCCTATCGATTCTGTTTCCGGACATGAAAAGAATTTTGATGGGGAGTCGACGTGCAATATTATACTTGATAACATTCATTTTCGACCTTTTTCCGCCGAAATCCGGATCTCGACTCCGGCAAAGGCATTCCTGATATCGATTCGGACGTTCAACGAGTATACGGAGAGCTGGAGCGATGGTTTTCCAGGATTATATTTCGAGGTGGTTTGATTCCTGAAATTTTGATTATTCAGATTTTTTTGTTTATCTTTTGAATACATCTATAACCTATAATTTTCGTGTAGGAACATTGTGATTTTTTTACAGTAATATTCTCGATCATCCTTGCTATCATAAATTAATCAAAATATTAGTTTACTTGAATACCATTTGTTTTATCGGACTGATTGAATTTGTTGAGCTTATTGTTGTCGTCATTATCTTGTGATATCCTTACGCAACCAAAGTTTACATAGGAAATAGGCTATTTTATATATCAGGATGTGAAGTTACTTTGACAGAAAAGTACGGAACAGTGACACTTTAGGACCGCCTTTATATTCGCAATTCGATTCCCATCATGAGATATGAAATTTGAGGAACAAAAACATCTCATATTTGGTCTCGCCTACTTATTTCGGTCGGTTGACGTTTTGTTTGAGTACTCGGTATTGACGTTTCCAGTGGAAAATCCTGCTTTTCTTCCACTAGCACCCCACCGACCTGTTTTTCCCCACCCTTTCAATGAACACAATCGTATTTCAGGGCGCCGTTGAAAGAGGATTATTTTTACTCGAATTATTTCATTTGTTTCACGGAATTTGCTTGTTTTGTTCAAAGGTGGTCGAGTGAATTTTCTTTTGTTTTCGATACAAAAACGGAATGGCAAGGGTGATTATAAAACAAAAAGAGGATGAGAAATACATACTTATCAAACATTCTTGTAGATTACACCAAGTTCTTGGATCCTTCAATCGATCAATAATACCTACCTCATTTCAACGAAAAGAAAGAATTTTTGCCTCATGGATCAGATTCTGAAGTCGAAACGCTTGTTTCGTAAATATACCATTTGACATCTCAAATTTCTACTATCAAAAACATAAAATTCGTCCTCATTTAGACTAAAAGACTACACACGCTTACATTTACCTGTTTTCAACAATTTTTAGCGAAAAAAAGAGTAAATTATGATACAAGTATTATGGGACGCTATTTTGTCGTTTATATAAAAAGTAACCTACTTCTGAGTGATATATTATGAAAAAGTTGTCATCAGAAATCAGTTTCTAGCAGGAATGGGATGTATTCTGAATGAAGCCCTATCATTGACATCAGGAATAATAAAACATGATTCAATTATCTAATAAATGACCAGAATCTGAATTCCTCAACTTGAAATGTGATATAGCAGTGTATGTATAGCGAAAATGGTGATATTCTTATCAAATGGAAAAGTTTTATTGAAATCAATAATATTACTCAATAAAAGTATTCACAGTATTTCGTCCTTTGGAAAACAATGTAATTCGATATTATCCGATTTATTTGAATCTTTGAATCTTTATATACACAGCAATGATTGCCAATACACATATCATTTTACCTGATTCACATTCCAGATAATGAAGGTATATACCTATATGATCACAGGTTGTTCAATCTGTGCTATGATAATCCTAAAAACCTTTATTACTTTTTCTTTTGCATTATAGTTTTTGGAAAATATTTTATACATTGTAAGAACATAAACCCATCCGGAATACTAGATCGTGAATTGTGTAAAACGAAAACATTTGTAACATAACCAACAAAATGATGACAACGATGTAAACAAAACTCGATCAATATTTCAGCGCGTGCGCATATCTATGACTGAACCTTTGAATTTTGCGCTTTCGACACCTCTCTCTAATTTTATTCGCTCTGTCCGACTGTCTCATCTGTACGGTTCTCTAATCTGTGATTATACCGTCTACTAGGTGTTCATTCATATCGACAATGGATAACCACACGCACATTTCCCAATAAGGTCCGATCCGAGTTTTGCTTCTTGCTTTTCTCCATCCGAAGCTGAATAATTCAGTGGCGCCGGGGAGGGGGGGGGGGGGGTTTCAGCGAATTTCAGCGACATTTCCGCAAACAGAACGCTCAATCCGAGAGTCCAAATAGACGGGCTTCGAGGGGATTGGAAGTTTGCAACTCAGAGACACGACGAATACTGCGATTGGTAAACATAATACGCTCTAGGAGTTTGGAGAGGTGTTACGCGACGTCGGAAGAGTATACCGACAATCCTGCGAGAATGGAATTAGGTTTTCACCTTTTCCGATACGTGTACGTCGATATAAAAGGGGATGTTTCGATGGGAATAGGAAAATTGAGGAGCATGATGGGGTTTTGCTATGGTGGTTAGCTTGGATATGAACCTTATTTTATCGCTAGAATTATTTGAAAACTGACAGTATGTCACATCAACACAACATTTTGATGGGGTTCATATAGGATTTGGTTATATAAGAGAGAAGCTGCACTCGAGATATGCACTCAATGCAACGTTTAATTTTCGAGATATCTGCATCAACTTTTATTAGTCTTATGGGTACAATCAAAAACGTACTTTGCATCACGAGACATTTTTCATAACTACTTTTGAGATGTATCACAAAGTTTGATTTAAAAAAACTTCCTTCACTCATTCTTCAAATTGCTCACATCTCATGCGGAAGAGAAGATGAAAAGATTTTACAAATCGCCAAGATATCTATCCATTTCATTCTTATCTAGGCCACCATGTATTTTTTGATAACATATTCCAACAAAACTGTATTCTATCGAAATATATTTTGTCATAAGTGTAAATATATTGGATAATAGTAATTCATTCAATAATCGTATGTCATTACGAGAAGAGAAGAAGAAAAAACAGTATGTCATTTTACACACACATGTAGTAAGTATACAACGAATAAAAAAAAATGTCATCAACTATATAGGCATTCATTTTGAAGCCTAATTAGTCCCTATCAGATATAGTGATCCTCAGTTCCTTGAAAAAAATGCATACAATAAAATTTAAAGGAAGAATTCGGATAATATCAAACATTTGGACTAGGTTGATGCAATTTTTTTCTGCAAGAACACCAATAAAACTTTTTGTGGAAAGTATGTGGAAAGTATTCGATAATAAATCGTATCACCTCAAGTCTAAAGTAATTACATTCATAATTGATATTTCAATTTGCATAATCGATATCTGAAACCGTGGATTCCGTGTCAGTATTTTTTATTATCGATTTCCCACCAGCGAAAAAAGACACCAAGCCAATGACGAGGGCCAAAACTATGAACACATTATCGACTTTGAACATTCTCCGATTTCCGTAATAATTATCCGGTAACCCAGTTTATCTATCCGTTCAGCAAGACCTAGTTTTGAATCTCACCAATGAAGCCTAGGACGAAGTAGTTTATAGGATCGATTGGACAGAGTGATTCAAATATATTAGCAGATGATTTTTTCATAGGAATTATTCAAATGGAAACCTATAATAATTATTATTATCAATCTATTATGCTGGACACCCTTATTTCATTGTCAAGCTCGAAACTTGCTGCTACAGTCTATGAAAATTATTTTTTCGGCAACCGTCCGGAAAGTACGTACTTTCCAGACGATTTTTTTTGAGAAAGTGGCATTTTTCCGGCCTAGTCCGGGAAGTACGTACTTCCCGGACTAGGCCGGGAAGAATCACATCGTTGTTGTCATTGTAAATATGAAAATCTTGGTAGTATGGTTTTGATAAATGCAGTTGATCATTACCATAGCAGCAAAATAACGACTGACAGCTATCTGACATAAAATTAGCTAACATTCACAAATTATCAGATGAAAACTATCAATGTGAAACGGAAACTTTACCTTCTTGTTCTGACTTCAACAGAAGGAACTTAAATATAACAAGCATTTCAAACAAATTGAATCCATTCAATATTAACAATTGTTCTAATTTTAATATAAATATTAATATAAATAAGAATTGAAATGTTCGAAATTTTTTTTTCTAATAAAGAAATGTGTTTCTTTGATTTGTTATTCTACACGGTTGCCGAAAAAATTGTGTACGCAACACGCCCGAAAACAGTTTTTTTGGACTCGCAGACTTCCAGGACTCGCTACGCTCGTCCTAGAATTTTGTCCACTCATCCAAAAAAACAGTATTTTCCGGACGTAAATTACTATTTCCATCGAAAGGGAAAATTGTGGAAATCACTTCCTAGAAAGGTTTTTCCTGATACCTATAATCACAAAACTCTTAAGAAAATGTCCAATACCCATTTCCCTTCCCAATATCTTTCTACTGCCCTACTGGCTTGCACGATATTCCTCAAAAGATAAAAAACACTAGCTTTCTCTCTGACTGGATGGCTGAGAAAAACATTTAGCTTCAAATGCTGTTCAATTATTCATCAAACCATTTTTTTCTGAAGCTCCACGCATTGAAAAAGTCAACTACCACTTAACAGTCAATAATGCCTACGATCTAAACTTCCCGACTCAAGTATTCTTGACTGCTAACTTTCGAGTGCCCCATCGAAGTTGATCCTCGACACATTCGACGAAGGTTATAAAAACAAAATTGTCTCATTTCCTTCAAAAGTAAAAATATAAATAACATCTTTCCGTATGGTATATACCTCTATAGAAAACTTTCAGAACGATAAGCCGGAAGATTCGAGACTACTAGCAAAATAACATGTCCATATCTTACGACAATTTCTTGCTACTCAAAAGTTTAAACGAGTTTAATCTCTTTCAGCATCCCTCCAGAATGGAATATATTCCAATCGTGAATAAGCGAGATATCAGCGTTAGAGTTGTTCGGGCATGTGTTTTATTTGCCCCAGTTTGGATCTGGTATTGGGTCTACCGAGAACTAAAAATATTTAGATGAAATCACAGTCTTAAAATCATGATGTTAGAGTGAATGCAAGAGCAATTTACGCATCACAATCAACTGTTACAATCATCAACAGTCCTCACTGCATATTCTCTCCTCTTCAGTTCCTGTTATGACATAATGGAGTGAGCCATATTAGTATATGTCATTGCTGACCATGAAGTTACTTTCTGCAGCTCTTGGTACCCTTCTTGGAGCCCGTGGGGGATACGTCCGAAAATCATCAGAGGAGAACAAGTCAAATATTTCGATGAAGATCATCGAACTGTACTTGGAATGATAAACACAGCCAAATTCACAGCCAGCAGGTTGTTTATCTCTTTGAATGTAGCTTGGTATAGTTGATGCAGCGAAATACCACTGCAGAGACATGACACAGCTTCACATAACTCTACAACTCCTTCATCATCAGATCATAAGAGATCAGAAGGATCAGAAATATCAGAAGGATCAGAAATATCAGAAGGATCAGACAGATGAGAAGGATCAGAAGGATCAGAAATATCAGAAGGATCAGGAGAATCAGAAGTATCAGAAGGACCAGAAAGATAATATCAGAAATATCAGAAGGATCAGAAAGATCAGAAATATCAGAAGGATCAGAAATATCAGAAGGATCAGAAATATCAGAAGGATCAGGAATATCAGACGGTTCAGAAGGATCAGAAAGATCAGAAGGATCAGAAAGATCAGAAATATCGGAAATATCAGAAAGATCAGAAATATCAGAAATATCAGAAATATCAGAAAGATCAGAAAGATCAGAAATATCAGAAATATCAGAAATATCAGAAATATCAGAAATATCAGAAATATCAGAAATATCAGAAATATCAGAAATATCAGAAATATCAGAAATATCAGAAATATCAGAAATATCAGAAATATCAGAAAGATCATAAAGATCAGAAATATCAGAAGGATCAGAAGGATCAGAAATATCAGAAGGATCAGGAATATCAGACGGTTCAGAAGGATCAGAAAGATCAGAAAGATCAGAAATATCAGAAAGATCAGAAAGATCAGAAATATTGGAGATATCAGAACGATCAGAAAGATCAGAAAGATCAGAAAGATCAGAAAGATCAGAAATATCAGAAATAACAGAAATATCAGAAATATCAGAAATATCAGAAAGATCAGAAAGATCAGAAATATCAGAAATATTGGAAACATCAGAAAGATCAGAAATATCAGAAATATCAGAAAGATCAGAAAGATCAGAAAGGTCAGAAATATCAGAAATATCAGAAATATCAGAAATATCAGAAATATCAGAAATATCAGAAGGAGAAATATCAGAACGATGAAGGATCAGAAATATCAGAAACATCAGAAAGATCAGAAGGATCAGAAAGATTAGAAAGATCAGAAAGATCAGAAAGATCAGAAATATCGGAAATATCATAAAGATCAGAAATATCAGAAGGATCAGAAATATCAGAAGGATCAGAAATATCAGAAGGATCAGGAATATCAGACGGTTCAGACGGTTCAGAAGGATCAGAAAGATCAGAAAGATCAGAAAGATCAGAAAGATAAGAAAGATAAGAAAGATAAGAAAGATCAGAAAGATCAGAAAGATCAGAAAGATCAGAAAGATCAGAATGATCAGAAAGATCAGAAAGATCAGAAAGATCAGAAAGATCAGAATGATCAGAATGATCAGAAATATTGGAAATATCAGAAAGATCAGAAAGATCAGAAAGATCAGAAAGATCAGAAAGATCAGAAAGATCAGAAAGATCAGAAAGATCAGAAAGATCAGAAAGATCAGAAAGATCAGAAAGATCAGAAAGATCAGAAAGATCAGAAAGATCAGAAAGATCAGAAAGATCAGAAAGATCAGAAAGATCAGAAAGATCAGAAATATCAGAACGATTAAGGATCAGAAAGATCAGAAGGATCAGAAATATCAGAACGATGAAGGATCAGAAATATCAGAAATATCAGAAAAATCAGAAGGATCAGAAAGATCAATCGAACTCCTTTATAAGCAGGCGACAATAAAGTTTCCACTGATTTTGGGGGGCGTCGGAAAAACAAACCCAAAGAGAATCGGTCAGATAAATAACGAAAGATTTACAGGTAGGTACGCCCTGGCCAGAGAAATTGATTGCTCCGCAAGAGTTTTATATGTGTTTCCAATGTTTTTTTGACACCCGTTTCGATCGCCAGATTCGATACCCCTTATTATTTTCTCTTATAATGCCACTAGAGCTCCAATTATTACTGGAAATTTTAAAGGCAACACAAAATACGCTACAAAATATTCGTGTTGAAGAAAAAATTTACAGTTTTTAATTGAAGCTAGAGTGGTATTCGGTAAGAAAATTTCAAACCGAAACATTATTGAAATCTGTGCGTTCGTTGATTGATGTATTGCTATCTGTAGGGTATACGTAGGTAGGTATATATGGGTGGTGAGAAAAGCGTATATTTTTGATAAATGACGAGGGCTTCGACCGAGAATAATCCGAACGTTTTTTCACCGAAAACAGACGTGGGACAAACTTCTTGTGGTTCACGGGTCGAATGATTCTTTCCTTATTTATAATCTGATCTTATCCTCGACTACTTCGCTGAGTGTTCTTCCACTTGTTTTCGTACTCACATTAACATTTTAATATGAATAATCGTGTCTGCGGAAGGTTTCGTTTTATTCTTATTGGACAGGCCATCTCGTCTCGCTTTTTGAACGGTTCTCCAGTTCCTCATACCGAAGGGTGTCTATACAAGGTATTGAATTTTAAATTCGACAGTTGATATCTCGGAAATACTTATTGTTACATTTTCTTAGTGATACATAATTCAATTTCGATGAATCGCTTGTACATCATTTTGGTTGTCTCGATGTTTTTTCATTTTGGAAATCTCTTGATATTTGGATATCATTCAACAATGTTCTTGATGAACGTGCATACGAGTGAAAACCTATATAGTTTAGATGGCCCGATAAAATCAAACAATCAGTAATGGAAACCGCAAATACAATTGGAGATTGAGGAATGTTGGTTGATTTCTTCTTCAAACCTCACCTTGAAAACTTCAGATCTACAGAACAGATCTACAAGTCATGTATATAAGAACATGTATTGTTCAATAGTTGGGACCTTCGATCATAAAACAGACTAGATTAATAACGCTCAATCCTTACCACAGACTTTGTTTGAAGCCAACATCTGAATCAGTTACTAGGGTTACCTCATTCTTAAACAATGATAGCAACAACAGATTCCCCCAACATCAGTGTCTTGCTATCTTGGATGGGTCTGAATTTGAATAAATCGACCTACTTACAAAATCATCGTATCCATTCTTCCTAAGACTGAATGAAAACAATGTAATATCAAAGTTTTCTGAAAATATACATCTTTGATTTATTACCAGAATGATAATAGATTTAATTCACTATCACATGAAGTTTCAAAGTGTCGAACTTGAGAAATATAACATCGAACATGTTGTTATTACTTTTCAATTCCACTAAATAAAGGCGTATCTACTACTCTGAGCATTTTCTTACCACTTGAGCCAACCATTTTATCACTTTTAGTGAAATGATGCGAGCAAACTCTAGCGTCTCTTGAAATATTCTCTTTCTTGATCTCATTTTCACATATATCCACTCACTTTTCATCTCAGGAAAACCCGAGAATGTTTTCAAATGACCAAAAATAGTTTTGCATATCAGGGTGGGTGAATAATGTTTATACAACGTATGATACGACACTGAGTAACTCACCAGTGGAATGATGTGTTCTGGTCACCACTTATAAATCGTCTCTTACACATTTAACAGCGTTTCACCATCCTTTAAATTGAATTTAAACAGAATAAGCAAGGTTTTTAAGTGGAATCCTATTCAAATTTTCACTCAAAACTGGAAATATGCCGTTTAATGAACCATCAAACAAACTTTGATTTGAGAACGAGACGTTTGGCGGTGTCACTGTCACCGTTCCGATTATCGGTTGAACGAAATTAGCTGCGTTGGCGCATTCACCAAAAATACCGCAATCTCCAGAAAGACGTGCTATCTATAAACCACTTATAAATAAATGAGGCACTGTATTATATGACGAACATTGAATATATAGCTTTTGATACACTCATATGACTCATATAAGTACCAACAGAAGTATATATAAATTTGGGAACCTTAAAAAATGTAGTCATGGAATGATTACCAATTTTCAAATGTTACGATGTGGCAACCTCTGTGGGGGAAAAACATATGAATATGAATTTCATGTTGGCTTCAGACAATTTGGGATGTTACTAGTCTAGTAGTTTTGTTGTTCGGAGGATGGGACAAATTTGGAACACAACTATACACAATTTGGTGCCCCTCTGATCTGATTTTAATCACAGCAAACAACAATAGCGATTTTTATGAGGGTGGGGGTAAAAAGAGCCAGTGCTGGTTAATTGGTTGGTGGTAAAACACTCCTTTTTCCACGATTTTCATCACATGATATTGCCAATAATTATCATAACGTGTACTTACTTATACTATTCACGAACAACACGTAGGTACTTTTATACATGCAATAAAAACGTTTTTATGGTGGGTGAATGGGTGAAACAATGATTCACAATATACAGTGTGCTTCGACCACAATTTCAATAGATACCAAATAGTATATTTTGCATTAATTTGAAGTCTTGTATTGAAGAAAATCGATTCAATATCGATAAATAACAGAAACACCTTCGATTGGTTACAATGATGTCATTGAAATATTTGAAATCTGACGCACAAGCCTAAAGCCCAGTTTACAGTTGAGCGATTTTGATTTTTGCAATACCAGCGGTGAAAAATAAAATGTTATTATTGTTTTTATTGATCAATTTAAATCAAATTACACTATGGATTGAAATTCACTAATTAAAACTGAGTTATTCACTGCTAATATCACCAAATCCAAATCGCTCAGAAGTAAACTCTTCTGACTTTTATTTGACAGTTCGATTGTACCAATCTCCGAATAATAAAAAATGCGTATCGAAATAGAGGCTATTTCGACACGCATTTGCGTTGCACAATGACTTCATTATACAACCAAAATAGAAAAACGATGTTTTGAAGTTATCAATATTGAAATTTCAGATATATTCGTATATTGCACAGCACAATATCGAACAAAACTAATGGGTCTTTTATTTTCTGATAGGAAAAGCGCCATATCAACGTACGCCAGACTGGCATCAATTTTTCCCAGTAATTGCAAGTCATCGATTTCTTGGTAATGTATGTAAACAAAACTTCACACGGCATGAGAGTCGCCATGACAAATATGTGAAATTAATTAGGGCAATTATTTCTGTTTTAATGGCGGCGTCGTTATATGTATATATACGTGTGTGTGCACGTGAAATTTATGGGATAAGCCGTCTTTGTTTCCGTTGGCAGAATAATAATAACGATAATGGGTGGCATGGTTTATGTAATATGTAGGATTGATCGTGTGCGTTTTCGGGCACCTGATTCCCATCCAGAAACTATCAGGATAGTTTCTGGAACTGAATTAATCATGCCATTATCATATTTGCTCCACGGCCTGGGGAAGATGGTGAAGCTCTATCCAAACATTTTGATGCAAGCACTATATTTTCTCCCAAAACATCAATGTCATCCCTAACCCAAACTAAAGCCTGGTATATCGGGACAAATTCCCAATTTCATCTTGACACAATAATATTCATGGAGTTCATAAAATTTAAGATATCTTTTCTAAAACTTAAACTAAGACACACTGCGTATATATCTCTGAGAACGTCACATCCGAAACAGGCAGGGTATCTTCGCCTCAAGATAGGGGAAAGATGGCTAGGTGCTTTTTTTTCATCTTGTCACAGTAGAATGTGGCAAATAAAATAATTCAATTCAAGTAGTTTCATCATAATATTGTTCCTGCTAATGTTACTTTTTGAGGTATGTTCTGAATAATAGATTCATAACTATTTTAGCAGGGTAAAAGTCATATTAATATCAACCAAAACTAGACCTTTGTGATATTTAATGTACTAATAGAGGCATCTATTCGGAACCGGTAAGACATCTAGGTCCGATGGTCTGCAAAATATAACCACAGCTGTTTTGTATGAATCAATATGCCGTGCAAATCCTAATATTCGACCTTATTCATCGTGACCTCTTGAAGACTCATTTCTTACCAGGTGAGCCATCTATTCCTGATGATACGGGGAAGATGACCGAAGCTGCAATTTCCGAAAATTTGATACTAATTCATGTTGATTCGTAGAATTCAGTTATCGTGAGAGGTGAGCCATCTTTACCTGATTATACGGGAAAGATGGCCGACTATTCACGTTAATTCTTGAAACTTTTTTATCGAGGCAAGTTAGCCGTCTATGCCGGATACTAGGGGAAATATGGCCGAATCTGTGCGATCTTGAATATTTGATACTAATTCATGTTAATTCTTCGAAATTCTCTATCACAACAAGTGAGCCATCTATGCCTGATGATATGGGTAAGATGGCCGAAGCTGTTTTCGTTACTGAGTGTATTAGGGATGGTTGTGTTCATCGAAAAAATCAGGAATGATGTTTCCGCAAATTTATATTAATGAAGTTATCCTCGAGCTCAGACCGCCCCGTGTTCTGAATCTCGGATTCCAGCAGAAGGAGGCAGACGCTCTATCAGCGTACTGCGATCTAGCGCCCCCTAGCTGTTTTCGGAAAACTGATAAATCGAACTTCCTGCTGACGAGGACTGTGTCCTTTTCTCTTCCGCATCGAGACGATCTAAATTAAGGGTTCGTTTATTGGCTGGCAGGCGATTGATCGTTTTCGATATATTCATTGTGGAGGGGGAAGTGAGATGTCAATTCGAACGGATGGCTCAGTTCCCCCGTTGTTGCGGAAAATAACAAGCTAAGAGGGTTTTTCGAGACAAGCTCCAGATCAAGACAATCGCGTAATCTATTATGTGTTGACAAATTAAAAAAGGTATCCGTATGGAAGTTCCTTGTTTTCTATAAACAGGGTTGTGCAGAATTTTATTAAGGAAAAACTAAATGGCGTACAATTATTTTGTATTAGAAAATATCAGAACACGCCTATGTCGAAGCTGAAAATTATGTTATTTTATGATCATAATATATGAAAAAATCATGAAGCAAACTGTTTTGTAATTTGGAGAGTACGACTCGCTTTACAGTTGTTTACACTTTACATTTGTGGGCGAATTTAAAAACAAATAACACCAAACATTTATCACTTAAGATCTAAGACTTATCACCTAAGACAGATGGAATATGGGAAAAGCATTGTAAATGTTATAAAAGCATTTAAGACATATGATTTTACACTTAAGATTTAAGATGATGATAAACTTCCAACTTGAGAAATGGGTTTCTAATGGATAAAAATGGAAATAGACACCTTTGTGTCCCGCAATTATTCAAAATTACTGTGATTTTATGGATTATTTCATTCATGCTAAAATACACGTTTTTGATTGGTTGAAATGATTGTGTTGATAAGCAATAACACCATGTTTTCGATTTTGTATTTCGGCTCCTGATTGGCTATTGGATACCTACATGCTGTGTTTTCGTTTCTGTATTTCGCTTTCTGATTCGTAGGCAGTAGGGTAGTTTAATTAAAAAACGACTTACTAGTTGCAATCTGTCATAGTATTTTCCGATTCCCTGGTAAATAAATGATGCCACTACACCAAATTTTCGTCTGAACCATGATAAACACACACTATTGATATGTATCCACTTAATTTTCCACAAATTCTGGACAATTTCAGCATCAATAGAATTAATCTAATGTAACCTAACCACACAAATTGTGACAACAATCTTAATGAATTTAGCTCAGTAGTACCTAGTGCATAGGTAATCTTGCCTACATCATACAATGGCATAAATGTACTGTTGGTTGCATAACGAATATTGTGTCGAACTACAATGCATAATCAAAATAATTAATTCCATAAACTGTACGTTTAAAATAGGAAATCATCAAAATGGCTTTGATTTTATTCATGAAATAATCTGAACAAATACAACTTGTGTTATTGATGATTATCGAAAATCAATACACTTGTTGTATTACATGCGAAAATTTTGATAATAGAAACAATTTGATTGCTGCTGTTTTGGATTCACAGTGGATTTGTGTTTGTGCTATGGGCATTACTACTCTAAGAGATTTATCATGACTTCGGCTTCTGGAGTTACTCAAATCTTATTTGACAACAAGACAGATAAAATAAGACCTGAAATAATAGGCATAGGAAAATTCAATTCCAGTTCATTTTTTATTCCGATCTAATGAAGAACATGGGATAATCTTGAATCAGTCTCAAATGTTGAGTATTTTTATAACATAATCTACTTTCATGTCTCAATTCTTAAGCGATGAATGTTAAATGCTTAAAAGTTTTTATAAATCCACCCTAAGATGAGTGCACATATTTCTCGATTGATGTCAATATCATCCCACTCCTCAATTTTGGGTTGCATGATCACTAAAGATTACTAATAATGGTTTTAATTTCGAATAACTTTCATATTCAAGTAGGCGTGTGGTGTCATCAAATACCAATTAAACCGTTTGTGCAAACAAAAATAATTCAGTAATTCGCCTCAGTCAAGTACGTCCCTGCGCTGACCAACCTGATATTTGTTTGTTTGTTGCGATCAACGCTGCCCCTCTAATAACCACCCTGTTCCTGCTATTTTGCGCTCTCGTTTGTTTTTCGGAAGCGGTCGGTCAGTTGCACCCGAGGACTAATGGGAGAGTGAGAGCTTTCTTGATGGACACGACCCCAGGCCACACCACGTGATACCCCCGGCCGACTAGATTATACGTCGGAATCGAGTTAATGGCATGTCGCAAGGTCTAATGGGTCCGAACGGCGCTTCTTCTTTGTTTTGCTGCTGGCGACGTCATGTTCAGAACGTTTCAGCAGTTTGCGTGCATGTGGAGGGAATATTTCCAAAAGGTGTATTGCAAGGTTTATTTTCGCATGATGCATGATGGGAAATAATAGCGCTACACCTTTTCCAGATGTAATTCAGAAAGCGTCAAGTGAATTTCAGATTAAACAATTGCATTACAGAATTACTCACCTGTATATCAGAAAATACAATACGTATTTCAGCAAGCATCACTCACAGAATTGGGCCTTCTTCCACGAAGACATCCATATACATAATAGAAAATAAATGATCCTGTGCAGAAATGGAAAAAATCTGCCTGTACACGTAATCTTAAAGTAACAATATGAAATATTTCGAAAACGGTTAGACTTGGGTATAGGACATTATGCATTAAATATATCAAGGATTTTGCGTGAAATCGAAAAATATGATCATGTTTAGAGGGTCCCATTCATCTTGAAAATAATTTTGATGGATACTCCCCGTAAACATTACTTTGCTACAAAATTTTCCGATTAGGGTCACATGGTGGGAAAAACATAGGAATAATTATGTCACCAGCTTACTCCTCTCAATCTAATAAGCAGCTACATAATTTCTCCGCGAGAAATGGAATATAACCATTGTCGATCTAAATGAACACTTAGTAGACGGTATAATATTGTCTGTTCACCAAGGTGGATATAGGATGGTGAAACAGCTCTTCAATTGTTTCTGCGAAAAACTTGTAGACCGTTTGAGAAGGTAGTAATATTTCAGCTACTTGAATGAAGATGGCGGTAAGATCGATTATCGAAGAATATTTCTGTTGCTTACGTATTTCTGTGGTTCGCATCTGACAGACGTAACTTGAAAACGACATTAAACAATATATTTTCTATAAATCTGGAATGAATATTGATATTTTGACTCTTCTCAATCATTTTTCATCTAGAACAGATGAAACTGATAAAAAGATGACAGATGCAGAGTTTCTGTTTTACCGACACAAGGTATGTCGCCATCTCTGTTGATTTCAGGAAATATTACTACGGTATGAAATCAAGTAGGCAAAGGTCTACAGTTTATTCTAGTGCTTGTTAATAGGAAGCTGTTTCACCATCCTATATCCACCTTGCTGTTCACTAAAGCCCCAAACGTCTGCCAAGTTGAGGTCGCTACTTTATAGAAGTCGTTCGATGCTCATTTGTTTCAGTTTTTCTCTGTCAGCGACCCAATTTTAGGTTGAAGTTATGGTCTTCTTTTTTTGACTTCAGCATATATTGTATTGTATGTAACTATCATAATCTGACGAAAATTTACTTTTTATACAAATTTCTACTCGAAAAGGTCCAATAACAGTTTTTAGGCACAATAATAAGGCATATTAAACAAGGAAAATTTTTGGAGGTACTCACGTATTTTGGCCTCTCAGAACAAGAATCCGAAACGCTTGTTTCGTAAATATACACCCACTATTTGACATCTTAAAATTCTTCTACTAAAAACACAAAATTCGTCCTTCTTTCAATTAAAACACCACACACGCTCACATTTACTTATCTTCAACACTTTTCAGCGAAAGAATTCAATATTTTTTAAAAAATGTACCGTTTTTTGGAAACACTAGACTTTGATCTGTCAACTTGACACTGTCACAAAGTTCAGCTCCCGTCATGCTCGGTTCTCGATGGGTTTGGTAAAATTTTTCCAAATATACTAATTTATTCTGCTGAAATATGTTGAAAACAAGTGAATGTAACTGTGTGTGGTGTTTAAGTTCAAAGAAGGATTAATTTTTGTGTGCTTTCTTCAGTGGGTATGAAATATGCGTGGAGCAAATATACAACTCAACGTAAGTGATTAAAATTATATTAACTTGTAAATTCGATATGCCTCACATTCGAGTTTCTCACGATGTTTTTTCTGCTTCCTGATTCCCTGATCAATGATATCAAACAATTCTGTGCTTGAAACAGGAGATTCGCTGTGCTAAAAAGAGTGCGTAATTCGAAATGTAAATAAAAACATTAGGTTATGCCCAGTTTGACACTTCAAGTTCAAAATAGTTCACAGTTATTATGAGAAGATGTCTCTACCTTACAGAAGCAGATGCGTAATTGTTTCCAGTGAACAGACAATATTATAGTTTTAGCCTACTAGGTTTCCATTTAGATCGACAATGATAGAATAACTAAACCAGGGTGTGCACAATGAACTTCTCTTTTCTGAAATACAAGTGACTATTTTGAAATTGACAATAATGATACGGCTCATCAATTACTGGATACCACTTCATAGCAGCAAAGTCGCCTGTCTTAACGACAAATTAGAGCAATTTAACCAAGAAATTAATGAGATTAATTTTTTTGTCGATCGAATGAAAAGTTTTCAAATTACAGCGACGTCGATTCATTTATTTATTTATGACAATATTCGCATCGTTACTACTGCCTTGGGGACCCCTGTTGAAATTCGCAAAAAAAAACTGTGGATGTATCGCATTATTATTTCCCTGGTGACTTGAACATGTTATGCAGTGAGTAAGGTCCATTAGTATTGGTGAATAATGCAGCAATTTGTATTTCCTTGGGAATAACGTAGCACGAAATGAATTCGAACTAGAATATATCTCAATATATATTATTCAACAAGATGGTGGAATTATAACATCTCGGGAATGTGGATTGGATTATACATCAATGTCAACGTTAAATTCAGCGGAATATGGATTTTTTAGTTTTCGCAAATTTCGAGTTGATGAACTGTTTTCGTTTTGTTCTGCTAAATGACGTTCACCATTTGTTGTATATTGATCGGCTGTACTTTTTTATATATTTTTTCTATAAAATAATTGTCCAATTCTTCGATTTTATACTCAATAACTCAATTTGAAATAAGTGAAAGATTGAATTGAAATATGTAATTTGATTGGAACCTAACTAAACCTTACCTCTACGTGAACCAAACCGACCTGACCTGACCTGACCTGACCTGACCTGACCTGACCTGACCTGACCTGACCTGACCTGACCTGACCTGACCTGACCTGACCTGACCTGACCTGACCTGACCTGACCTGACCTGACCTGACCTGACCTGACCTGACCTGACCTGACCTGACCTGACCTGACCTGACCTGACCTGACCTGACCTGACCTGACCTGACCTGACCTGACCTGACCTGACCTGACCTGACCTGACCTGACCTGACCTGACCTGACCTGACCTGACCTGACCTGACCTGACCTGACCTGACCTGACCTGACCTGACCTGACCTGACCTGACCTGACCTGACCTGACCTGACCTGACCTGACCTGACCTGACCTGACCTGACCTGACCTGACCTAAAAAATCCGGAAAGACCAGTTTTTTTTATGTTATGGTTCTCACGAAAAGGGATATCTTGTATAATGTTCAGAGAACATCGTGAGATGTATATTTCGAAAAAATATACAACTATGCTCATACCTGATGAACAGTGGCTCTAATTTGGACTTTCTGCTAAGTATTTAGTGAAATTCGCTAGATTGATGTTTTTTCACATAAAAAAGAGCATTTTACATTAGGAAACAGTAATTTTCATCAAGTAGTAGAATAAGATGCTGACTTTACAGAAAAAAGCAATTAGTCTGATTGAAATACAAGTTATCGATAAGTCTACTGTAAGCAGGACAATTTCAAACAACCCCTTTTATTTTGAGGCATCAATTTCCGAACACCCGTGTACAGGGTGGCCCAGATACGAATGAACTGGATAGATACTTTGATTGAAAAAGCTTTTCAGCTTTTCTTCTGATTGATGATGATTTCTCGAATACGAAACGTTGGACTCGAAAGTCATCAACGCCATTTTTGAATTATAATTATTTTTCGATAAATGTCATAAATGAAAATTAAGAGCGAAAATTGACTTACGATAGAAGACAAGCAATTTCTGCAAGAGCCACGTAAAAAGTTCTTATATTGCCCAATTTCGATCTCCTTTCACCAAATCCATAATATATCCTACCGTTAACAAGACACCCGTGCTATTCGTTTATTTATTGAAATGAATTGATTGAATATCGATAAATAACAGAGACATCCTCGATTGGTAACAATTATGAAATATTCAAAATTTGACGCACAAACGTAAGGCCCAGTTTACTGTTGATTGATTTAGATTTTTGCGATATCAGCGGGAAAAAATGCAATGTTGTTATTGTTGTTATTAGTCAATTTAAATAAAATCACACCCTGAACTGATATTTACCAATAAAAACATTGAGTTTTCACTGCTAGTTTTCGCTCAGAAATAAGCTAGGCCCAGTTTACAGTTGAGCGATTTTGATTATTGCAATACCAGCGGTGAAAAATTCAATGTTGTTATTGTTTTTATCGGTCAATTTAAATCAAATTACACTCTGAATTAAAATTATCCTATTAAAACATTGAGTTTTTCACTGCTAATATCACCAAATCCAAATCGCTCAGAAGTAAACTGGGCCTAACTCTTCTGACTTTCATTTGACAGTTCGATTGTACCAATCTCCGAATGATAAAAGATGCGTCTAGAAACAGAGGCTAGTTCGATACGCATTTGCGTTTCATAATGAATCCATTATAGAACCAAAATAGAAAATAGTATATTATGACGCTATTTTGTCGCACGCGTTGTTTGGAGTACGACGAGCGAGGCGAGGAGTGCTTCAAGTGAACAAGTGCGACAACGTGTCTTATAAAACGTGTGTCATATGCAATTTTTTCTATTTTGTTCGATTGTACCAACCTCCGAATAATAATAAAACGCGTATCGAAACAGAGAGGCTATTTCGACACGTATTTGCGTTTCATAATGACTTCATTATAGAACCAAAATATAAATTCATTGGGTACAAACCAAAATTATCCATCACAAGTTCTTCCCTAATTTTCCAGTCTTTGTTGTGCGCGATATTCGACAGCGATTACTCTGTTCCTTAGATCCACCACGTGGAAACCTCCTGACTAACCTAACAAGTGCCAACAATGAACTCCCTGGGGGTGCCAATAAATTCCCGTCGGGAGATAAAAATATCGTCGCCGTGTGAAACCCACGATACGCCATTAGGGTAATAAAGCCAACCCGCGGTGTCTAATGATTTTCACCTCAATCCCCCCAAGCAGTAGCGTAGCTGTGGATATTTTTGCTCTGAAAATCTTGTTTTGTTATTCTAAAAATCTTGTTTTGTTATTCTAACAATCTTGTTTTGTTATTCTAACAATCTTGTTTTGTTATTCTAACAATATAATCTTGTTATCTTTACAATATTATCTTGTTTATCTAACAAATGAGATTTAGTAAGCATTACGATGTTTATAGTTACGAAACAACATGAGTTTGTTACATCGAATAAACTATCTGCTTGTTTCTATTCTAAAGGGTGGTCTTGATCTCTTATCTTTCAGTGAAAATCACACATTATGACAAATCAATTTGTCTGATTTTTTTTCATATCGATTTGAAAATCAATGTTCGTATTGATTTATCTTTCAATTCAATGTCAGCAAGAACTTTTGCTTATTTTTATCGAGATTTATAACATGAGAATGAATCAAAACAAAACAGACATTTGACCATTGAAAACATATATTATTTCAAAGATACTTTCGTTGAGTAATATATTATTATCAATGCACCAATTGTCGAATTTTGTATTCAGCTATGTTTTGAAGAAAAAAATATGGACAAAAATAATCGTTCGTGATAAGTAATGAAAAAATGCGATAGTATCTTTTGTAATATCGAAGATACCACTATTTGGTACATAATGCATCGCTAAAAATCACAAAAAAGGAATTACTTGGGCAAACAATTTTTCAGAATAACCCAATTCCTCGTTTTACGTAAAAGCCGAGCTACCATTGACCCTGAATCACCCTGTAAAGAGAAAAACGTGGTCATCCAGAGATCATTATCCCATACTTTTTGAAGGCATCAGTCCCAATAAAACGCAGAACGGCTCACGGTAAACACCCTAACTGCGACATTATCCATTGCGCCATCGGAATTATGGGGGTAAATAAGTCGAAACAGGGTGGAAGATAACGCGGAACAAGTTCGTTCAAGTTAAACTGCCCGAAGGGTTTCATTGGTGTATACAAGGTGATTCATTAAAATTTGTAGGCACAAAAAATAAAAAAGTACGTACCTATGTGAAATTTTTTTATAAACTTCACGAAGAAATTAAAATCTCAATGTTGGAAACTTTCTCATCAAGCCAACATTAATTTTTGGAAGTTTATATTGGATAGTATTTGAAAGACGATTTTGATGTAACGAATGCTGGTGCCGTTTGGAGATTCTAAAATTATTTCCCTACTTTTACGACGTACTTCCGGAAGATCAAAATCGAGAGTGGAGAATACAGTAGTGAGAACAATGGGGTATAGTTGGAGCTGCACTATTATTATGGAACTTTAGGATTGAAGTTCGTGAGTTAACGAAACAACTTTTCGAAATAATGTGCCAGAGAAAGTGCAGTACTTTTCATGTTTCATTTTCTATTAGTTTTGTGAAAAGTAGGACCATAATAATTGCGAGTTGGAATGATAATGGATTTCCAGATCGAAATAGATAATAGCAGCTCACCTCTCTTCTTCTATGGCTGAGTAATAAGTCGATTTGACATTTTGATTGCAGACACCATCAATATCTAAAGGCTCATTTCAGTAAATTGAATATCTGCCAAATTAAGAAGTTTCCATACTTCTTCCTATAGATAACCTAGTATATAATTGCACCAAATTTGTTCTGAATCTCAATAAATCAACTGGCTCAGAGGATATCTGCTATGAGACTTGGGTACTGGATATTTTCTATTTATTCCCCAGTAATTACTTCAGATAATCTAAGAGCCCAGTCGCAAAATATACTTCATCGTAACGATCTGGAGGTATTAGAGCCAAATGCTCCTGCCTCTATCGGCATTGCTCCAACACGTAAAACAATAATCATAATGTAGGAGATATTAGGTTCGAACGTAAAATGGAATATACTTACTCGACGCGACGTTATAACCTCACATGTATAACATATACTTGTATTGGGATAATTGCCAGTTTTGGCTGAACGGTGCAATGGATAATTGAGAGGCAGGATAAATTGGCGAAACGTATTAGAGACTGATCTTATATTAAGCGAAACACTGATAAAATTAACGTAGAAATGTTTTCAAAAACAACAACAACTATTGAATTAAAAAATATTTTTTTCTGTTTCGGTTGTATAATGAAGTCATTGTGCAACGCAAATGCGTGTCGAAATAGCCTCTATTTCCTACGACCACGTATGAAAACGTCAATAATCACACTGTTTTGTTGTTCCGAAAGAAGCTCATATCACCATGGTATTGTTTATTTGAAAGAAAAAAAACACTAGTGTTGATATAAAAAATATCACAACGGTCGCCTGAATTGATATAGAAAAAATTAGGTATATTGTGAAGGTACTCACTGTCAATATAAGCGTTCTCAAATCAAATTCATATTATTTATTGAAATTTCTGTCTCGTTTCGAATTATACCGAGAATTCTTTATCTATTAATTTCAATGTGTCTGATACATAACCTCTGAATTCACTTTAAAACTGGAACCTATACTCTTTGCTGGAACTATTTCGATGTTGATGACAGAGGGTTAGATCATTCAAAAGAGTATATGGCTACAGTTTTATGCGCGGCTTGCTGCTTGCATCAGTTTGATATCACAGTATCACCAACGAGAAGATTCTTTGGTATCACAGATGTTTGCAAAGAGTCAAGGACGCACTAACTCGAGTAACTCGTACGCGATTGCGCACTACATACTTCTATGGTTATGTATTCCTGGTTGCGTGATTACTGGCGCTAGCAGGCGTATGGTGTCAAGGTTGTTTATGTACGCTGGGGTCAATATCAATAAAATTTGTCCAAACTAAACTAACTCAATCAATCAGTAATTCACATAATGAATCATCTTGAATATGGAAATAAACAGTACTTGATATTGAATCAAAACCACCTGAAAGTCTAGAGACCGCTCAAGTTACATTTTTGACAAGACCTCCCGCGTAATGAAAGTATTCGGAGTCGTAGGAAAAATAGTGTACAAAACTCGTTGGAAAGTGCATTTCCTCCACTCGTTACATTTCCGACTACTCGTGTGAAATATGTCACTTTCCACACTTGTTGTGTAATATACTATTTCGATACGCATTTTTTATTATTCTGAGATTGGTACATTCGAACTGTCAAATGAAAGTCAGAAGAGTTAGGCCCAGTTTACTTCTGAGCGATTTTGATTTGGTGATATTAGCAGTGAAAAACTCAATGTTTTAATTGGTGAATTTCAATTCAGAGTGTAATTTGATTTGAATTGACCAATAAAAACAATAAAAACATTGAATTTTTAACCGCTGGGTATTGCATTAATCAAAATCGCTCAACTGTAAACTGGGCTTTACGCTTGTGCGTCAGATTTTAATTATTTCAATGTCATCATTGTTACCAATCGAAGATGTTTCTGTTATTTTCGATATTGTATCAATTTTTTTCTTCAAATCAATTCAAAATACAAAAAAATTGCATATGACACACGTTTTATAAGACACGTTGTCGCACTTGTTCACTTGAAGCACTCCTCGCCTCGCTCGTCGTACTCCAAACAACGCGTGCGACAAAATAGCGTCATAATATACTATTTTCTATTTTGGTTCTATAATGGATTCATTATGAAACGCAAATGCGTATCGAACTAGCCTCTGTTTCTAAACGCATCTTTTATCATTCGGAGATTAGTACAATCGAACTGTCAAATGAAAGTCAGAAGAGTTAGGCCCAGCTTACTCCTGAGCGATTTTGGATTTGGGGATTCTAGCAGTGAAAAACTCAATGCTTTTAGTGGTGTACATTGATATCAGAGGTTTCCACAATACTGCACCTATTCTCCGTCTAAGAAGAAAAAGGAATCGGTAAACATTTGGCAGGATCATATTTATGATATGAACCAGAAGCCGATTTTGCTCGCAAAGAAGGGCTCGAAAGAGGAACAAGGTTAAATCCTCACTTTAATCTGTCGATTGATGTCTGGAGAAGAGATTTGTGCAAGGAGAATGAGCTATTACCATCCGAGAATGCCGTTTGAAGAACCTCCAACAACAATACCAGAAGGATCAGCTGAACAAGAGTGGAACTTTGGCTTTTTGAAATGTCTTTGTTGAGGAAAACGTGTAAGTTCTGAGATTTATATCAAATAGTGAAGAAAGCGAGATAAAAAAATAAATGATTATAAACAAATTAAAAAACAGCATGAAAAATGATATAAAAAAATGTTTATTTCTGACAGTGACATTATAAGCTTATATCGTCATAGTTACGATATCTATAATGAGGGTCATAACTCCCTTGGGATATTAAGGTTCAAAAACTCCCTCTTACCATTTACAGGTGAAAATGATACAAGAAATGCTTATAAACGTTTATATGTAATGAAAACTAAGACATATTTTCCTTATTCACGCCATTACAAATAATAAATGTACAATTTTCAAATGTTCCCTGAAAATTACTTCCGCCGCTGGAAACAATTTCTTCTTTTTTATGGGTGGTGCTGTTGCTGTTCACTACAGTCGAGGTGCCTGCCTCTTCTGATGCAACGAATAAATACAATTATTACCAAATCTACCAGACAGAAAGACAGTTTCGTTGGCATCTTTTGACATAACATTTCTCTGTGTCAGCCACTTCAGATATAAGTTGTATTCTTTTTGATATAGGGCTTCACTTTTCGATGGAAGTAATGATTGTCTTGCTTTTTCCGCTTTTTTTATAATATCCTCCATTATATCATAACACATTTTTAACGGAAAAACATTGATTGATAAAGAAAGTTTGCTTATAAACATGTAACATAGCGACAACCTAGCAACAACCAACAATGCTACAATCAACGCTACCTAATTCAAATATACCAGAAAGGTTATGAATTTAAACATTTATTGCGTTCTAAATATGGACATATTGTTATGAAAATCGGTCAAAAATAAAATTATCTATGTACCACGGGAATTATAGAGCCTTAATAACCTCTGGCAATTGCTGTCCCTCGGGCCAGAGGCCCTCGGGACGCAAACTTTGCCATCGGTAATTAAGGCCCTCATAATTCCCTTAATACATAAATAACTATTATTTGGCCAACAGCAACATCAATTGTCTCTTAATTTCAATCCATCCTATTACGATTACTTCAACAATTAATAGTTTTCGGCTGTTTTATAGGACATTCTGTATACACGCCCAACAACGAATACTGGAGAAGGAAGTCTTTTAAGTCCTCTCAGCGACAGAACTACAATGTATAAATCAAGGAAAATAAAATAAAAGCACTCCGTCATCTTTATATGTGCTTTATGGACCACTTTCCGAAAGAAATTTCGAGCCTAGGAAATGTCAAAGTATCGTTTGAATCATCTTGGAAAATGGAAAAATACCGCGTCTTCCAAAGGAATAACAATAAGGATTCGAGTGGTGGAAGAACAATACGTCTATTATCTATTGAACCAATAATTATCAATTCTTTCAGGACTATTGTATCTCGAGTTATTTTTTAATTTTTTTTAATCATCTCTCATTGTGAAATAAATATAGTGATAGTCCAGTTGAAATCGATGTGATATTATGATGAGTTATAATTGAGAAAAATACTACCGATTTTCTTAAAGCCTGTGTGATGTTCAAGTGTTCTTACTAGACCTGAGAAGATATACTATATAATCAAGTTTCTAGTCATATTCGATCCCACACAAGTGATATTCAGTGAGTGAGTGGATTCTCCAGTACCTAATTGCATCTGGAGTCTGGCATCTGTACTGTAGAGTGTAATTTTCATCAAAGTGAATTTAGAGGTTATGTCTCGCAGCTCATAACATGCACACTGAAATTAGTTAAGAATTCTCTCGAATTCTCCTCACCATCCAGAAAGAGGCAGTATACAAACTCCAATAAAGATGAGTGGATTGCGTATGGAGACAGTAATTTTTTTATGTTCTGGCTCTCACGAAAAGGGATATCCTGGTATTATATGAGCTTCCGCTTTTATTAAGACACGTATTCACTTGACCTGTATAGATTGTATCTATCTACCCTATAGATAGTTTTCGAGATCTTGATTCTGCATTTCTCTCCTGTGTAAACAACTGTCTAATATTGCTCTGTTTAATTACACGTTTACCAATTAATTGTTTTATTCCATGTTGAAGTTCCTTCACTAACTGATGCTACTGTTTCATGTTTGTTCATAACCTTTCATGTTTGAATAATCCCACTATAGCGAAAGATTCTGACACATTCCGATTAGAACGTCATTTTCATAGAGCTGATTATTTCTCTAGGGTTGATCCTTCCCCCCCCCTAGATAATAAGCCCAGAACCGCCAATCCTGATAAACAAAGGCATAAAGCAAATTCCTCTAAAATGTGTAATTCCTAGTAATCCCCATTGACTGGCATTTATTTGTAAAAGGGTTTAGGTATTCTGCATGACAGTGCTTTCGAATTATGTTATGTTAATGTGTGATCGATGGTTGCTGGTGATAATCAATTCCCAAACATCAAAACTACATTATTGGTATGGATGGGAAATAATGATGTTCATGATGATGGTTATTAAATCCCACCGTCGCTTTTTCCAATTATCTACATGAACATGTCCGATTCATGAATTATTGATAATTATCATGACTAAAATCAATCAGAAGAAGCAGGTCCTTTTTGGTAGGATGGAAAATACACCTGGAAACTATCTCATAATATTCATTTCATGTATATTCTTGGAAGAATTCCTCATCATGACTAACCCTCTTGATGATAAATCGTATTCAAATCAAAAACTGATTTAACAATTAGAGAGAAGATTGAACGTTGTTCCTAAGGACTTTGATAGCAACTATCAAATGCTGAATGAGACGTCACTACTGATTCCGAAATTTCTAGTGATACAAAGATGAATTACCCCATGTGTAGAGAAACAGCAGATACTGTAATTACTGTCCGTAAATGATAGGGAAGAGCTATACACGATCTGGTTCACAAAGAGATTTGATGTTGCTGTAAACTGGAATGACTTGTAAGTTAGAAGGTTTCAAGGGACAGAATAATTGGAGAGGAAACGATGAATAGGATATACGTGTTTTGTGTCAAATACAATAACAGTGGAAGTAGTCATACCAGAAAACATTCATCAAGGTCTCCGGTCTAAAATTAGATGGGTGGTGATGATACTTTTATTATTTCTGAAGTAGTTTCTTCAATGAAATGATATTTTCGCTTCCTTGGAGAAAATACAATCTGATTGTATTGAATTCTATTAGATCAGATAGATTCAGCTGCTTTGCTGATTCAAATTTATCCCATTAGGTTGAGCTAGGTAGTTACATTGAAGCTCTAACTCTGCATCAAAATAACCTTTTGAGGTTAACTACGTACACTAGTCAAGACCTCATTAATCGATGAACCAAATGAGACATCCACGTGATATCAATGCCACCACCTCCATCATCACATCACCACGCTGGCAGTGACATATTTTCCTCTCGATTTCACACCGCTTTCGCTCCTCGAGAATATCATTTTACCAATTAACATTCCTTTAACCCCCGATCCCCTGACATAGCGTCGAGTTACTAATAGCAGTATCTCTTTACACAACTGGAACCGAGTGGGCTTGCACTTGAAGACGAAGCAGGCCAGTATCGTATTATACGCTCCGCCTGCTAGCGCCATCTAGGGCGCTTTGATTACCCCTTAACTAGCATTCAATTGTCATGCCGACGTATGGAGTCCTGTGATCTTTCGAAGCGCCGCTAGAGCCACTCCTGCTGTTCTATGTCAGATTATGTGACGTATGTGGTTTGGATATCGCGGAATCCATTGGTTAACAACTACTATTACGATTCAACCTTCAAGGGTGGTGTTTTTTTTTTCTACCCCTTGTATGGTCTTTCGAAATGTGTCTCTCAGTTTTTCACAACAATTTTCATCATTCTCCCCCTTTCTTTCCAATGAGACCATAAAATATCATATCATTTCTGCATATGGCATTTTCAATTTCTCCTTCATCCATGATCCTATTTTGATTGGCATTTGCAGTACTGAAAATCGTTCGGCTCATTCAGTTCGTATAAGAATAAACAATGCAGATCGAGGTGCAGATTTAGAAACTATATTGAGGAAATGGCAAAACTGAAGAGATCTGGAAATGTGTTGCAATTCAGACTCTAGAAAAAAGCAAGCACTCGTCGAAATAACTCAACCGAAAATTTCGGCCTGGTTGGCAGCACTAGATGATCAAGAGAACATAAATCTGATGCGAATCCAAACTGGGTGGTTCATAAACCCCCTGAAAGGGGAAATTCCCATCATAAACAGCATACATCAGCAGCATCAAAGCGCATCGAAACGGTTATCCAATAATGGGGCATTGAGAGAACAACTGAACAAATTTGTATTGGAGAAGTTATTGCTCAGGAAATTCATCTAGCAGGCTTCGACAATGCCAATTGAGCTCTCTAGAGGCTCTTAGTACGGGAGGTTACGCTGCATTCTTGTGAGGAATTATATTTAAAGTTGTTTAGAATTGTTGTACTTTATGAAGAAAGTCATTGTACGTGTATTAGGGGTGAACTCAGTACCTTCTCTTCAAGATATCAATACAGTGGTTAAAAGATCTTCAGGTATCAATATCGAAGCAGGGTTTCCCACAAACAATCTGGTAATAGCCATGGTCACTCTTACCTGAAGAATGTAGCCACATTTTTATGGATTGTTGGTTTTTCATCTACTCACCTGGAATGAAAAAAAAAGAGTTTAATAAAAGTTGAAAAAAAAAACACTGAAAAATACTAACAAATCCAATGGTTCGATAGTTCGATCCACATTTATCAGGTGAACTGAAAATCCAACAGCTGTAGTTCCATTTGGAGCAATATTTCTAATATAGAATATAATTTATTCGAAAAATATACTTTTGAGGATATAACAAAATTTTTGACACCACTTACTCGATCTTAAATCAAAAACTATTTGAGTTGAGGAAACATAATATATCTAAATTCTTGATTATGCAATCTGCAATATGCAAATATGCATCAATTGCGATATTTTTTCTGGCCAATTATTCGTGGCTAAATAGGCTTTCTCGAATGATTTGAACATTATATTCCATACAATGAATGAGCTGACAAGATAACAATGGTAAAAAAATAATAAAAACTAGGGTTACATCACACAAAAATATCGAATGGTGAAAGATCATGATCATTTGCCAAACGTCTTTGTAGATGTGTTCCTAACAAATTGTAATATGCATTTGACACGAAGTTTTTCAAAATATCCTACGATATCATTTCGTGAGTGCTGTTGAACTTTTTCTGCTAACTTTCCAAATAACCCTTGAAGGTGGGATGCAAAAATATACGAAAAAATATTATTGCCATCCAATAGATGATTATTCCCAATTTCGGAGCTGAAGGTAAACGGCAAATGGATTGAAGTACAGGAACTTGCCTCACCCACAAACAGAGCAGAGTGAGATAAAAGCCCGTGGATTATCCCCTTTTACATATAACATGCCCGACTGATAAGATCTCGCATTTTTCGGAACGATCACACCCCATTCAGACAGAGCACTTGTGAGATTCATCGCCCGTTACGGGATCCAATCCCGAATTACAAGTTTCCAGCGGCCCAATTTAGTTGGAAGGACCCAGTAAAGTCGAATAAAGGTCCCAGGAAAAAATTAGCTGAATGGGCCTTATTGTGTGGGGGAGCTTCTAATTTGGCGTCGGGTACACGCCTACCGAGATTTCTGAGATGGAAAGTGAATCCGCAGAGTAGAACGATATACATTGAAGGAAAGACGGCCGTATTCGCCGTATACTTTAGAATTGAGGATCGCTTAACAATACGGAAAATGTATGCTTTCCAATCGAGCTTAAGTTAAGCTCAGCTTAAAAGTATACGGCGAATTTTGGGTCGAACAAATGTTCGCAATCTTGATACACAACAGTTTTGTTTTTTGTCAGGGGGTGTTTTTTCTGAAGTTCGAAAACGATATGACGTGGAGGTTTAATTGGAACTGAATTATTCAGGCTGGGCAAATTTTTACCAAGCAGTACATGGGTAGATCCATCAAATGCCACAAAGCATGATTCCATTTTTTATGATTACACCGAATGCCTAATAAGGTAGCAGAAAACATATTTTCCAGATAATGTTCAATTCCAGGAAGCATCAATATCAATTTAAAAGCCATCAGAATTTAAAAACTTGCCAGAATTACTTCCCTCACGATAGTTTGTACCAGTCCATAACGGAAGATGATTAATGATTTTGTTATTTGCAGTTGATATTTCAGGGTGTAGGGTGGCTTATTTTGAGCGATTATAAAACATGAATTTGATTATTAGCCCAATTTAACGACGCAGTCCCTCTCAACTTCATGGGGAATAAAAAAGCAATAGAGATAATGAATATGCATAGTAAAGTTCTTTCAACATTATTCTCCTCTGTAATGATGGATATTATATCTAAAAATGGAAATAGGATGCAATTATGTAAATATTTCCATAAATCTTCCTCGAACTAATTCTAACAGAGGAGGTGAGCAAACGCTACGTTCTAATCATTCACTATGCAATGTGGATGAATTTTTCCACGAATTTTCCGAAGCCCAAGCTCTAGAGGAATAACAATCCCAACTGCGCCCCTGACTAGCCACGGGCGAAATTAATATGAGTCCGTTTACAGGGGGTTGTTATTATTTCAATATTGGCATCGATGACTGTAGTTGATTTTGTGGTTGATATAATATCCCCCGGCTGTGAAACCATAGTGAAGTGGATAATGAGTACTTGATTCAAAATTCAAATGACTATTTTCCAGTGTACGTTTCAAATATTCAAAGGCAAACATAAATATTATGTAATAGGGGATATTGAATATACATTGCAAGCTATCTTTTTCAGCTCATCATACGCTACATTGAGAATGATGTGCTTTTGGACTGTTGCCAACGCATTTCTTGGAACTGACAAGGTTTAATTTCAAACTACCTCATAAATTTTAATAAACGAGGCGGACAAAGGTTTCAATAATTCACGGAAGGGTCGGCGCTACAGATGTGAGGAACATAATTATGGAATTCTGAAGGCATGTTGGAGCTAACAGCCCAAGTAGCTCGCCGAGTAGGCATAGGGTCACTTTAGCCGACCCCCACCTACGCTACGAACAGACCCTCTCATTGGAAAATCAAAAACTGGATCAGAAGGAGCTTCATAGGAACATATAAGTAGGGTGACAATGCATTATGGAAAAACAAAATGGCGGCACCAATATGGCGGATGGGTTTTGTGATTGTAGTCTGATTCGATTCAAAATTGATATTCGGGGGTTCACGGAGACGGAGATTAGGATTATTTTGTCGAAATTGATAAATTCAAAATGGAGGCTCCGAAATGGCGGACTAGTTTTGGGATTGTGATCCGATTTGATTCGAAATTGGTATCTGAGGGTTTTCGGGGTCGGAGATTACGATTCTTTAGTCAAAATTGAAAAATTCAAGATGGCGGCTCCAAAACGGCAGACGAGTTTTGGGATTGTGATCCGATTTGATTCGAAATTGGTATCTGGGGGTTTTCGGAGTCGGAGATTATGATTCTTCTGTCAAAACTGGAAAACTCAAGATGACGGCTCCAAAATGGGGACGAATTTTATGGTTATGGTACGATTTGATTCAAAATTGGTATGTGTGAGAGTTGTTTGGGTTGAAGATTATGATTACTTAGTCGAAATTGAAAAATTCAAGATGGAGGCTCCAACATAGCGGACTAGTTTTGGGATTGTGATCCGATTTGATTCGAAATTGGTATCTGGGGGTTTTCTGAGTCGGAGAATATGATTCTTCTGTCGAAACTGGAAAATTCAAGATGGCGGCTGAAAATGGAGGACGAATTTTATGATTATGGTCCAAATTGATTAAAAGTTGGCAAGTTTGAGTTTTTGGGGTCGGAGATTAGAATCATTTAGTCGAAATTGAAATGTTGAAGATGAAGATGAAGGCGGACGAGTTTTGAGATTGTGATCCGATTTGATTCGAAATTGGTATCTGGGGGTTTTCGGGGTCGGAGCTTATAATTCTTGTCAAAACTGAAAAATTTAATATGGCGGACGAGGTTTGTGATTATGGTCCTATTTGATTCAAAATTAGTATGAGGCGGTTTTCGAGATCAGAGATCACCACTCCTCTGTCAAAATGTATAAATCAAAGATGGCGTACGAGTTTTGTCAGTATTGCTCGACCCTATCGAAAATAAGCAAGTAGGGGTTTTTGGGGTCACATATTGAAATATTCAAGTCGAAATTGATGGAAGCGAAATATCGAATCCAAGATGATTAGTTATGTGATTATAGGAATTCAATTCGAACTTGGAAGCATAGAATATAGATTCAAAAGCTTTCCGCGGGTACGAAAATCTTCAAGGACATTATTCTCTCGTTTCTAGTGCATTTGTATGACAGCTTGTTTTCGAAAATTTATTTTCCACGTTCATTTTTTCAGCCCCATTTTCTCGCCGCAGGGTCGATCGGCATTAATGGAAAAAACATCCGATCGCCATTGTGTGCAGCTCCGGCCGATAGCCGGCAGCTTTTTGCGGCCGTCCGGCCCATTGTAGGGCCGGGGGCGGTGGAAGCGGCGGTAATGCGTCGCGGCGTCCATTATGCCGGCGCCGAAGGCTCGATCCGGCATCGCGACGAGGCTTTTTCGTTTTGCGTCCCCGCGGAAAGGGCTGCTCATTCCTGTCCGGTGTTTTGTTTAATGATTGCTAATTGGAAAGCTGGACGGAAAAAGGGGTTCCATTAGATGCGTGACCGCAGATTATTCGATATTATACCAGGTGTTTTTCCGATTCAAAAAAATAGTTTTTGTGAAAATTTAAACCCCCCTCAACTCTTTTATCTATTGTTCAATCTTCTCTTTCAAAACATGATCTAATGTAATTCATCTTGTAGATTACATATTATATGTTGATAAAAAAATAGTTGAAGATCTGAAAGATAGTTATGGACACCAAATATATTTTTTAGCTCTTGAATGGAGTTTCTTTTCGAAAATATTTTCTATGATGTTGACTTCATATCCATTATTAACTGCAATTTGTTTTATGATGTTCAGTTCTTCATTAAAATTTTCTTCTGAAAGGGGAACATTAACCAATTTATGAATCATACTATGATTCAACATAGAGGATAAACATTCTTTAATCCCTAGAGGTACAAATATTGTTATAACTGTGTAATTAGGTATAAATATGGTTGTTATCGTAGTAGTTAGTTTAGTGTACTCATACCTGATGAAGCTACAGTGATAGCGAAACATGTTGTGAAAAAAAATATAATAGCTATTTATGTACCAAGTGCGTTATATAGATCCTAACGCCCGGAGGGTAACATTCACCCGAGGGCCTTTGGCCCGAGGGATGAATGTTGCCCGATGGGCGTTAGGATCTATATAACGCACTTGGTACATAAATAGCTATTATTTTTCACTTGATCGTTACTGCTTTATAATACCTTGGCAACGGTTGCTATTAACAGACCCATAACGCCCGGGGCGTTATGGAGGGCATTATGAATCATAACGCCCGCTAGATGCAGCGTCGTTTTATTAAATAAACAACCCTTAGCAACCTCTTCAATGTTTCCATGGCAATTGCATAGAAGCTCACTTGTGCTCAGTTGCCGACCAGAACGCAGTAAATACTATGAGAAAAAATTTATGAAGTAAACAACGTCGTTTAAGATAATTTTTTCGTGAAAAATAAAATCTTGTATGCACCACGAGCGTTACTAGATCCTAACGCCCATCGGGCAACATTCATCCCTCGGGCCAAAGGCCCTCGGGTGAATGTTACCCTCCGGGCGTTAGGATCTATATAACGCACTTGGTACATAAATAGCTATTATAGTGAAATTCTTATCGTTTTTCGTTTGTTTGAAATAAAAAACATTGTTACATAATATACAAACGATCCATTTTTCAATGAGGATTCTATGGGTGCCTTTATTTCGTTTCAATTTGCTTCTCATCTTCACTATAAAACAAAATGACCTACTCGTATCATCTGAACAAATTAATAATCCACGTTTATAAATTAAATCTTGCTATATAAACTCAACGGAGACGGTGTATAGAATGAAAGGGCTTTAGTTGACGTTCCCATAATAAAATGTAGTCATGAAATAGTCCATTACTTTCATTGCCTCTGATGGAACTTTTTATTATTCGCCTGAGACCTTATCTTTCTCGATGATCAAATTTAGTTGGGAGGCTTTGTAATGTCGCCTCTATAATTTTTGTCAATTATCTCTTTTTATGATTAAATTCTTCATTAGCGAAATGACCCTGGCACCATTTCCAGGGCATTCTCATTATACAAACATTTCTCTTCAGCATTCACAGTTTCTGTATTGAAAATTCACGCCCTATACAGGGTGATTCAATTTCGAAACTCATTATTGGGAAACCGTATAGATGCAAAGGAGTTCAAAGTTGTGAATTATATGCTCATCATTGTAGTGAAAAAAAAATAACCAAAGCACTTTCAATGTCCAAAATATTTGAAGAAATGAAATTCTTCAATTTTTTTTTTCTTGCTTTATTGTTGGAGATAGACCAAGACTGAAACGAGGACTGAAAGTACTTGAAAAAAAAAATTGATAATGGCCACGTACAGTCAAAAAATCTGATCCAAAAACTGAGAATATTGTGGGAATTTCTTTTACCATAATTATGAGCATAAACTTCTTCAACTTCGTCCCAATCTGACCTTCTTGGCATCTTGATATCTGCTTTTGAAATTATATAATCTGTTACCAACAAAATGAAAACTTTACACAACCAAAAAACTAAAATATAACTAGAATCCAATATATGATATTGAGGACATTTTTTCTTATGCTTGGGAGTGACCTTCGATTTTTCAATTTGATTTTGCACTGAAGTAAACTTATTTTTTGTCACTAAATTATTTCAAATTTTTTTATTTTGTATATTGTCCAATATAATTGATGTAATTTTTTTAGTATATGTTGAAATCGTGTTTTTATATTTGTATTGATGTGAATGTGTATGATTCTCATATATTAGATATTTACTTTATACCTTTTCTATGACGTACCTAAACAAAATAGATGTGTACATGTACTGTGAACCTTGCTGTATGACTACTATTTTTGTAAATTTTAACAGGTAAATGAATCTATCTATCTATCTGTCATTACAGTTTTCGAGATCTCAATGATGAGTGTCAAATTTGAATAACCCTGTAAACAGGGTGACCAAGATAAAAATGAGATCTTGGAGGTTGATGCAAAAGCTTCTCAGCTATTCTTCTGCATGAAATATAGTTCTCGAGATCTCAATGATGACATTCGAATTATGATAACCCTGTGTACACTGTGGCCATAATAAGAATAAACTGGATAGGTATCTTGTTGATTGAAAGAGCTTCTCATCTTTGCTTCTGCATGAACGATTCGATGATATACTGGACGAAATCTTTCCAAAACCATAGACATCGTGAAATATCCCAAAGATTCTTATAGACAATGTATTGTAGATACAAGGTGTATTTTTGTTTCTACCAATGAAAAAAATCGAATTTTCACCTGTATTATAGTTTTCCTTCAGTTAACAAGCAAGAGTTGAAACAATTCGTTGAATCCCGCGCTTGTCTACCAACTTTAATCAATTTCCAAATCGATCCTCGATAGATTGTATTCTGGGAACACGCTACCTCCAGGCCATACAACAGATGCATCGCGACGCCTACCTATATCATTCGATTACGCCGTTCATTTAACGAATGTCAATTGCATAAACGTATTAATTAGTCCTGAGGTGGATTACACGAAAACAATTATAACGTGACATCGCCTAACGGCTATAGACAGTGCCGTAATTAATTTCCAAACTGGAATCAACACCGAACAGTAACTCCGCCATTCATCATGGTAGTCGACAAAAGAAGTCATATCTCCACGCAGCTTCTCATCCAAGGCATTGGCATCCTTCGAGATTTCGCAGAAAGGATGATATCTGATGGGAAGGCATTGTTTACTGTGAAATAAGTCTGTAAGTGAAACTTCTGTCACAGCCACTGTGGAAGCTTTGACCCCATGTCAACAATTTGGACCAGATTCAAGTATTGATCTGGAGGACCCACTCTCTGAACGTTCCACGTTTGGTCACCAGTTCAGCCAAGATCTACTAATAAATAAGTTGAATAATTGTAAGCATCAAGCATACTAGTAGTTTATCTACAACTGTCAAGTATATCATCCATTGCTTACTCGATTTTCAACAGTGAATGACAGTCATTACTGTGATTAATCGAGTAATATTGTGACATCCCATAGTATTGTCAAATTCAAATTGGAGTTCTACCTGCTATGCACAATACATGTGAGACTTATGTTTTCATGGTTTCAATTGGTCTTACACAAATAAGGAAAACGAGAAATCATTGTTTTTTATTGAATTTATTGAATTGCTGAAACTGAGGTTAGGGATGAAAAAACTGAGAAGAATGACAGAACGCTCAGACCAATCAGAACAACATACAAGTGTATATTGTTGGTTGCATAAGGCATCTTACCAGTACAGTATAGCAACAGCATTTTTGAAGATTTAATTTTTTGAGAAGCTACAATAACAGGACAATAACAGGACTGAAATTGCGTGTGCACGTATTCTTTCGCTAAGGCGGCAATTTTGCTATAAAAATATTTTTTTTTTGAAAGTTCAAAGTTGTTTGGATATTAGGATAGTTGTAGATAAAGAATAGTATTCTACTCGAGCATAATGGCAATCACCATAGATCTTACTGCTTACGCTAGATCCGGCATCCTGTAGTAATTTTTAGGTCAAGAGGGGTCTGCAAGAAATTAGGTACTATGGTCACGTGGGACAACACATTTGTATGGTCAACAACTGAACCGACCAATCACTGGCTTAGTACTTTCAACCCCCCCGGACCTACAAAACAAGTAACCTGGATACCGGATCTAGCGTAAGCAATAAGATCTATGGCCATTACCCACTCAGATGATTACAGCAAGATATGATATGGTAGAAAGCTTCATTCAAAGTAATACCAATTGTGATATTGCATCTAAGATAGGTAGATTTCAATCACTATCGATGAAAAAGGCAATCTAACAATGAAAGCTATTTTCGATAGATTAAAAGAAAATTTTATTGATTGCGGGACCACAGAAAAGCAATTCCTTATGTTCGATATATGAATTAGACCTCTCACTGCATTATAAATATTTGAAATGGAATTCACATTCTATAAAATTTTGTCTCAGTTCATTTATATCATTACTGGTTTTTGTACAATTCAACAACAGACCACTACCAAATCAACTGTGTTACACCACTGGTATGTATTCTGGCAAAATGTTAGGATAATCCTTAGCTAATATAGGTTGAACTGAGCGGGATCACCACTTCATGAAGCTTGGCATGTATAGAGGGATTACTTCAGGTGTAAGCAATTATCTTTGTGTTCAGAATATTGCGGAGCAGACTTGAGAAATTCACTGAGGCAACAGATAATCAATTACGAATTAATCGAAATTGTGTTATAACCTAAAAGAATTTAGGTGAAAGACAGTACGTGAATCACCCTGTCAATTCTGCTAGAGTCAAGCCTATTGGCCTACGGGAGTTTGAAGTCCTGGCAACCACAGTATCGTACTTAGTGACAAAATCATGGGAAACCCAACATGAAGAAGTATGTGTACACATTTCACTTCAACCAATAGTAATAGTAACGAGAAAATGATGCTACCCGCAGCCACAAACGTCATCAGTCATGCAGTATAAATAGTTCCGGTAACGATGAGTCCCAAAAGTTCATCGAAGTGAATCCAGAGGTTGTGTCTCATCGATACCACTGAGTTCCATACGATCTCGAATGTATTCAATCCTCAGTCCGATCCTGCCTTTGGGCTCCCTGATCCCTTAGACGCCCTTGGGGCCGGCCCTCCCCTTTGTCGATAATGCCCCGATATTGGTCGAGGATGTGTGTTTGTCGTAGTTGGCCTGCAGCTTTTCGTCTGTTAATTTTTCATGAGTGTGGCTTGTGCATCCTGCTGATGCATGCTGAAGATGAGAGATTCAATCAACTGATAGGAGCGTGTGAGGGGGTTGGTAGCTGCGGGCGGGGATGATATGGCGTCTGAAGTCAACGCAGGGTCGAACATGGAACTATTTGCAGCAAATACTTTATTTATTTTGGTTCTACAATGAAGTCAATAGCCACTTTCCAATACGCATTTTTTATTATTCGGAGGTTGGTACAATCAAACTGTAAAATCAAAGTCAGAAGACTTTGGTCCAGCTTAATTCTGAGCGATTTGGATTTGGTAAATTTCAATTCAGTGTGATTTGAATCAAATTGACTAATGAAAACGATAACAACATTGCATTTTTCACCGCTGGTATCGGAAATATCAAAATCGCTCAATAGTAAACTGGGCTTTACGCTTGTGCGTCAGATTTTGAATATTTCAATGTCATTATTGTCACCAATCGAATATGTTTCTGGTATTTATCGATATTAAATTCATTTTTTTCAATAAAAAACTTTCAACTAGGGACAATTCGGTTGATGACGAACTGTTTCGTCTCATTAAACCTGATCAGTGGCACTAGGGAATCCAATTGATACTGATCTAGATCAAAATCATCCAATATATCATGCCAAATAATGAAATCAAGTACGGTAGGAAGGACGTCAGTGCCACCTATCGGCAAAAGTTCTAAGGTTCTAAGATCGAACAGATGTGCGCATGAGATTCACACCATTCTACGAAGGCGTAGAACGGACATGCGATATTTTTTTTCTTAATTTCGAGTTCGAACACGAAATTATCACTAATTTCGAGTAATAAAAAAAAAGTTGCATGTCCGTTCTACGCCTTCGTACCATTCAGATGCCTACATATATTATTTTCATTAATTTATATCAAATCTTTTGTTTTCAGGTAGCAAATACTTAACGAATGATTATTGCCACCAAATCAGATGATTCATAGACCGCCTCGATTCCATCGTGATATGAGACGGTGTAACTTGGTGTTAATTTTTTTTAAAAGTGTTTTATGCGTTAACGTCAATGATAGCATCATTGAGAACATTACATTTCAACCATTTTGTGTTTCTTATGATTTTATGTTTCAGAATCGTTCAACTTCAACACATCCGTGTCATTTTTCACTACTGAGATCGAAATTAACACCACTCAACACTCAATTGTGAAATGTATAATAAAAAGGACACAACTTTGATATTCAGGTGTTGTATTCGTCGGAGTTTGCTCTGAAATCCATTTGATTGAAATTACACCGGAGTTTTATTTCACTGTGTATTCAGACTAGAAGCCAATGCATCCAGTGACACCGAGAACTTATACAGGGTCACTCACGGTCGATGGTACCTTAGACGTTTACGGAGAACGGGACGTAGGATCATTCTGAAAATTTGTTTTATGGGTACTGGGTAATCAGTTTTGTTCTATCGATCTCAAATACTTTCAGCGTTGCGGCGTTGCCGCTTCTATCAAAAAGTAGCAACAACTTTGTTATTTCAAATGGAACACCCTGTATTTTATTTCATTTTTAGATTCTTCCTGAAGAGCTGATTTCGTCGATCTATCATACTTGGGGTATAGCGCGAAATATTACAGAGATATAAGGTGTGAAAAACCGAGATTTTTCAATTTTAGGAATTTTTTGTGCCGAAACTATCCATTCTTGCTCAAAACGGCTTACATGTCCCTATCTCAACTTTCCATTTACTATCGATTGATATTTAATTGAAACAAATACGGGTGGTTCAAAATTTTGAGTTTTGCATCACCCTCTATTTGTTTCTATTGAATGTCAGTAGATAGTAAATGAAAAGTTGAGATAGGGACATGTAAGCCGTTTTCAGCAGAAATGATTAGTTTCGACACAAAAAATTCCTAAAGTTGAAAAATCTCGATTTTTCACACCCTATATCTCTGTAATCTTTCTCGCTATACCCCAAGTATGATGGATCGACGAAATCAGCTCTTCGGGAAGAATCTGAAAATGAAATAAAATACAGGGTGTTCCATTTGAAATAACAAAGTTGTTGCTACTTTTTGATAGAAGCGGCAACGCCGCAACGCTGAAAGTATTTTAGATCGATAGAACAAAACTGATTACCCAATAAACTAAATTTTCAGAATAATCCTACGTCTCGTTCTCCGTAAACGTCTAAGGTACCATCGACCGTGAGTGACCCTAGTAACCTCTAGAAACAGTACATTTTTCTCCGTCTACCTATATCAACGATGATATTCGCCCATACAAGGCCTCCCGAGATTTTCGAGGGCATATACAGACATTCACGACGACCATGAGCCTCCATTAAATTTTCATGGCCTCCTCTAATGTAAACTATCCGCTGGAAGTGTCCCTGTCCTATTCAAAATTCATGGGGAACGACTGCCGTTTCACGTATTTTCGTTTATGGATGGGACGTACGAATAATGTCGACGAGTTATTATTTATTTCTTTCCGGGTGGGAGACAGGGTGCACCAGGAAAAGGGGCAAAAATTCTGGCATGAGATCTGCACCGTTTGAGTGTTGGAGTTGTCTCCCATGCTGAGGTGCGAAAAAAGTGAAGCCTTCGTTTAGCTCTTGTTCACACTTTCCGTCTACAAAAATCAAGAAGAGAGAAAGCGAAATAATGTTCAATCTGCATATAACTTGAACAACTGAAACACGGTGTAAAATTCTCACCGGTAAGAAGTAAACGGTATTTAGCAATTATGAACAGATTATTCGTCTACTCATTCTGAAATGATTGTCTCAAAGTGAAAGTTTTTAGTATGATTTTTTCAGGATATTTACTTGATTCCACAATATCTATATGTATATTCAGTAGCACTTAATACCATAAGTACTTACTTTAAAATATTCGGGTTATACATCGATAACTTGTTACATAATTTCAAAGAGTGTTAGTGTGACAGTTGAAATATACCGACCGCAAAGCGGAAGGTTTATTCCGTCTATAATGAAAACATTTTTTTCTTATTACGATTTATTCGATTGAAGAAAGGTGGTCTATAAAAAATAACAGGCAGATTGGTATGAGCGAAGTTGAAAATTGGTACATCCTTTCTGAAGTTATGACGATTTGGAGAATTCTTAAAAGTTCCAAGGGTACCCCTTTTGCTACATTTTCTCTATAATGAGGAATTTTCATTTTCTATTTCTGTTTCACCGATTGGAGAAATGGATCCTACTGAAAAAACAAGCAGATTGGTATGATCGAAGTTCAAAATTGGTCCATCCGTTCGGAAGTTGAGGCGATCTGAAGAATTCGAGACATTTTTTTTTATTTCGGTTTTTTCGATTGGAGAATCATATTCTATGGAAAAAACAAGCAGATTGGTACGATCGAAGTTGAAAATTGGTCCGTCCATTCGGAAGTTAAGGCGATCTGAAGAATTCGAAAAACTTTCAAGAATACCCTCTTTGCTTCACTTTATGTCTATAATGAAAACATTTTTTTTCTTATAAAATGACAAGTGGATTGGTGTGAGCGAAGTTGAAAATTGGTCCATCTGTTCGGAAGTTAAGGCGATTTGAAGAATTCGAGAAATTTTTTTTTGATTTCGGTTTTTTCAATTGGAGAATCGTATTCTATGGAAAAAAATTAGCAGATTGGTATGATCGAAGTTGAAAATTGGTCCATCCGTTCGGAAGTTATGGCGATCTGAAGAATTCGAAAAACTTTCAAGAGTACCCTCTTTGCTTCACTTTTTGTCTATAATGAAAATATTATATTTCTTATCAAGATTTATTCGATTGAAGAAAGGGATTCTATAGAAAATAAGCAGATTGGTATGATCGAAGTTGAAAATTGGTCCATCCGTTCGGAAGATATGACGATCTGAAGAATTCGAAAAACTTTCAAGAGTACCCCCTTTGCTTCACTTTTTGTCTATAATGAAAACATTTTTTTCCTTATTACGATTCATTTCATTGAAGAAAGGGATTCTATAGAAAATAACAAGTGGATTGGTGTGAGCGGAGTTGAAAATTGGTCCATCTGTTCGGAAGTTAAGGCGATTTGAAAAATTTGAGATTTTTTTTATTTCGGTTTTTTCAATTGGAGAATCGTATTCTATGGAAAAAATAAGCAGATTGGTATGATCGAAGTTGAAAATTGGTCCATCCGTTCGGAAGATATGACGATCTGAAGAATTCGAAAAACTTTCAAGAGTACCCCCTTTGCTTCACTTTTTGTCTATAATGTAAACATTTTTTTCCTTATTACGATTCATTTTATCGAAGAAAGGGATTCTATAGGAAATAACAAGTGGATTGGTGTGAGCGAAGTTGAAAATTGGTACATCCGTTCGGAAGTTATGGCGATTTGAAGAATTCGAGAATTTTTTTTTTGATTTCGATTTTTTCGATTGGAGAATCGTATTCTATAGAAAAAAAATAAGCAGTTTGGTATGATCGAAGTTGAAAATTGGTCCATCCGTTCGGAAGTTAGGGCGATTTGAAGAATTCGAAAAAGTTCCAAGGGTACCCCCTTAGCTACATTTTTTTTTTCTCAAATGAAAAATTTTTTTTTTCGATTTCGGTTTTTTCGATTGGAGAAATGGATTCTATGAAAAAAAAACAAGCAAATTGGTATGCGCGAAGTTGAAAATTGGTCCATCCGTTCGGAAGTTAAGGCGATCTGAAGAATTCGAAAAACTTCCAAGGGTACCTCCTTTGCTTCACTTTATGTCTTTAATGAAAACATTTTTTTCCTTATTACGATTTATTCGATTGAAGAAGGGGATTCGATAGAAAACGAGGTTTATTCTGTTGAACTGACACGAAAAAAAAGATGTTTCTTGGTTCAAGATTCTATAAGCATTCACTCAAAATAGCCATATTCTCAGAAACACTTTATTGAGACACTTTTGATTTGATAATGCAAGCAATCCATAAGCTTGGTTGAAAAACAAGTCATATTCTTGATTTAAAACGAATAGATATTGATGTAAATCTTTTTATGTGTAAACCAATCTAATACTATACATCCTTCATAATAGCTTCCATGGACCACCGTACGTTGGAGAATGAATTCTATGAGAGATTTCCTATGATAAACTAATGGATGAAGCGCGAACTCAGCAATGCCTCTGGAAACTGAAGTAATTTTACTTTGCGCATTCACCTGAATACTCTCCAACGGACGAATTAACCCGATTTCATGACAAAAAGATGATTAAATGAATATTTTAAATTGGAGCTACCCGGTTTAATTCTGTCAGACCATCCATCCGTATATATAGCCGTTGGTGTACTTTTTTTAATCTCCTCAATTCTTCGTAGAATCAGAATAATTATTAAATCCTCAAATGGGAAATGGACCATGGAGAGAGAGCTTCATCAGCTTTAAAAACGTGGATTCCCAACTAGAGCGAAAACAATTTTCCAAGGACAGTATATACCATTTCGAACAACAAACCCACTAGAATAGTAACACCCCAAATTGCTTGGAGCCAACATGAAATTCGTATTCATATGTTTTTTGGTTGCCACATCGTAATATTTGAAAGTGATGATCATCCCATGACCACATTTTTTCAAAGTTCCCAAATATATATATCCTTCTGTTGATACATGAGTTATATGAGTGTATGAGTGTATCGAGAGCTATGTATTCAATGTTCGTCATATAATACAGTGCCTCATTTATATATAATTGTTTTATAGATAGCACGTATTTCTGGAGATTGCGGCATTTTTGGTGAACGCTGACAGTGACAGCGCGAAACGTCTCGTTTTCAAATCAAATTTTGTTTGATGGTTCATTAAACGGCATATATCCAGTTCTGAGTAAAAATTTGAATAGGATTCTACTTAAAAACCTCGTTAATTCTGTTCAAATCGAATTTGAAGGATGGTGAAACGCTGTTGAATGTGTAAGTGGCGATTTAAAAGTGGTGACTATAACACAACATTCCACTAGTGAGTGCTATCATTCGTTGAATAAACAATATTCACCCACCCTCACACGCAAAACCAGTTTTGGTAATTTGAAAACATTTTTGGGGTTCCCCGAGATGAAAAATTAGTGAATATATTATGTAAAAATATGATCAAGAAAAAGGATTTTTCAAGAGACGCTATAGAGTTTGCTCGCATCATTTCACTACAAGTGATGAAATAGTTGACCCATGTGCTAAGAAAATGCTCAGAATAGTAAATAAGCCTATATTTAGTGGAATTGAAAAGTAATAACAACATGTTTGATGTTATATTTCTCAAGTTCGACACTTTGAAACTTTATATTGCCAGAAAATAAACAATATAGTTATTACAGTGAATTAAATCTATTATCATTCGGGTAATGAATCGGAGATGTATATTTTCAGAAAACTTTGATATTACATAGTTTTCTTCAGTCGTAGGAAGAATAAATACGATAATTTTGTTAGTAGGTCGATTTATTCAAATTCAGACCCTTCCAAAATAGCAAGACACTGGTTCTGGGGGAATCTGTTATCCTTGTTTTAGAATGAGGTAACCCTAGTAACTGATTTAGATGTTGGCTTCAAACAATTACTATAGCAATGATTGAGCGTTATTCATCTAGACTGTTTTATGATCGAAGGTATAACTACATCTTCTGCTGTGATAGATGAGTAGGTTATGGAATAATATACAGTACGATGCAAATGTATGGAATAAATTCATTATCTCTAACGTTTATGAATTTTAAGGAAAATCCCGAGACAGGTCGATTTTTATTTTCAAATTGACATCTCTTGATATACATACGGAGTTTGTGACGTCATTCGCGTAGTTGTGGTGACGTCATCGATTATTTTTTTAAATAGGAAGACACCCTGTTTATTTTTTTTTCTGGATGGTATACTAATATACCATATACATATACTAATATCAGGACAATAAAGTGATACAGAGTGTGAAAACATTATTTTATATTTACAACATCATTATGCTATCAATGTACGCAATTACCTTAATAGGTTTTTAGAGGGTCAATCGAATGGCCAACTATATCTCCTGATTCAACTCCTCTCGATTTTTTCTTCTGAGGTTATCTGTAGAGCAGTTTATGTAGGAAGCCGGAAAGATCAGATAATTTGAAAGAACGAATACGAGTGAATATTTCACAAATATATTCAGAAACGATAGCAAAGTTCAAGAATGATTTGTTTTCTGTCTATCACATTGTATTTTTGCAGAAGGTCACAAATTTGATTATTTATTATAACGGTTTCCGTTGTAAATATAAAATAATGAATAACTTTTTCTCACCCTATATTACTTTAAACTCCTAATATTAGTATACGGTCAGATCGACAATGAATATACCTTCCAGAAAAAAAATTGAACAGGGTGTCTTCCTATTTAAAAAAATAATCGATGACGTCACCACAACTACGCGGATGACGTCACAAACTCCGTATGTATATCAAGAGATGTCAATTTGAAAATAAAAATCGACCTGTTTCAGGATTTTCCTTAAAATTGATATACTTTAGAGATAATGAATTTATTCCATACATTTGCATCGTACTGTATATTCCATCGAATATCGTTTTAGGAAATGACAGAACGGTCCCCCAAGCAATGCGGAAAGTGAAGGAACAATGAAATCATTATTATCACCACACTCTCCGAGGCCTTTTTCAATTCAACTAGAATAATGTGTCGCAAAACCGTGCTCGCAAAAATTAATTAACTCGCACAATGCGTCCGAATCAAATTAACTGGCAGTCGACGAAACAGCTGAACACATCTACGACACAGCGAAGCGAAAAGTGAGGTTATTGCTGAAACCATCAATCATGTCTGCGTATCTCCCAGTGCGCGCGGCCGTATAAAACAATGAACCGCCGTTTTATCTGCGATATCGTTTCATATATCGCCTCACATTTAATATTCGAACAGCGCTGATAACTGTTGTTTTATGTTCGCCCCACCGCCAAATTGATAATAAAACGCCACGATAATTCGAGAATGTTAATTTCTTCTGTTAATCTCTCGACTACACGACAGGAACTTCTTTCCTTCGAGGATTGTAGAGGAGCTAGAGGTACCTAACCTCAAAATGGCCGATAAGACGTCATCCAAGATGACCTCCGTGACACATGACAGCTGTCACGTCATCTATCAAACGTCATGTGTCAACTGTCACGCCATACGTCAACTGTCATGACAGCTGACATCACAAATTCAAGTTGGTGACTGTTGATGTTTGACTTCTGACCGTTGACGCTTGACATATGCGTGACAGTTGAAGTGACAGTTGACATCTACATAGTCGTATACATTTGTCGATATACGTAACACAATGGTTCAAGAAATGTGTTTTGCCGGCGTAACTTTTCCTTATAGTCTTCTTCTCAATGATTGAAATTTTCTAAAATTAATTTTCTCTGCTCTTTGCGGGAACAGACTGCCAAACGTGACTAAAGCATAATCTTCGGCGTTTTCTAGCTTTCGGCACCGAGTAGAATCGGGATCCCTTTAAAATGTTACGCGTAATAAATTTGGATTAGTTTTCGATAACTCCAGATATCCAGTGGAGTCCTGAGGGAGAGTTTGAATTGTATCGAGTCGTAGTACAGTGCAGCTTCAGTATCGCCTTTGGTATTGTTGTATTGAATGAGATACAATTATTGTAACACTCAATTCTGATGAATATAAAAATCAAATACTTCAACTCGAACATCAGCGAACCAATTCCAATCTCTGGGTGCCCACTTAATATTTTTTCCACAATAGATCTTCTAGGTCGCAGTGATCGTGATAAAGAAGTAGCCAGCACTGTAGACCCAAAATGATCATACATATTCGTTTCTCAAAGCAGAGTACCTGAAACTGTGCTTTTCGATATTCTTTATAAAAATAGCTTTTAAAAATACATTTCACGTCAATATAGGGGGGGTGCAACTAATGCTATTTGTCACCTGTAACGCCTATGCTTTTCAGGTGAAACCTGAATATGTTATGTATCGTTTCTCTTGTCTGTCGACTAATACGGAACCCTCTGTTAAATGGAATAAGTAAACAATCCATTATACGGGTGTCAATTAAAATGGAATTAGGGTGTGAGAAATGCACTGTGGAGTGAGTTATGTTCCATTTAAATAAATATGAATTATTCATGGCGTTGACCTATACGGTTTTAACTTCTTCAGCTAATATTTGACAGTCTGAGGACACGGTGAATGTTATTCTGGATAATCCGATGAAATATTGGAGCTTGGGGTCATCAGATAGATTAGCTGTAATAGCATAAACATAGTATAATCGAAAGAATTAGGTATGCAAAGTAATATGCAAACAGAAATTAGCCGCTATGTGCAGAAGGTCCTCGAGAAGGTCCAAGTATTCTGATTTTTAAGCAATTTGTCAGAATCAAAGTGTGCAGTAGCGCATCTGAGATTTCTTTCTGGGGAAGGGTAACCTTTCAAAAAAACTTGTATAGTCTTAGCAAAATCAGTGAAACACCGGAAAAACTTGTAACCGGCTGCAGCACGGCAAATCATTTGAGAATCTGCCGCTAACAAAATATTTTTTCAGCATATCGGTTCCATTTGATTAAAATTTTTTCAACCCTCCCTTTCGTTCTGGAGTATATCGGGGTGAGGCAGCAGTGACAATGAATAAAAAATATATCCCCATGAATGAAACTTTGTTAAGATATTCGAAACTATATAAAACATGCAAAGTTTAAAATTAGATTCAAGTTGTTCAGTTTCAGCCATTTAAACTTCTGAAGTGGGGGTTTTTGGGGCGGAGAGGATGAGACATTTCACTGGCAACTTTTTTTCCTGAACTTGACGTATTGTAGCAAAAGACGAGAGTAATTCCTTCTACATCATCAATATATTTGCGGAATAGAGTTTATCCCCCATAAAATGCGACGAATATGGGATAAGAGTAGATAAACTTATGAACGATCATATTGGAAGTGAGATATGAGAACATTATTACTTCCGATAGTGGAGCTTTCTCCAGGGCATGCCTTTTCGCTGTTCCACTTCAATGTTTTACGATCCCAGACCAGACGTCGTATATGACAGGGCGTCATTTTCGATAAAGGGTTGTGGAAAACTCTGAGGAAAACTCACCAAATTAACCTCATCTGTTTGCTACCATCAGCAAATACAACTGTAGTTAGACCCCTATCGAACTGAAGGCTTGAATAGACAGAACAAAATAATGAATAAAAAAGCTTCAATTATATTATTTTAATGAAAGTAAGTTGGTACAAATCGATTTCATCTGACAGTGATTGGTTGGTGATAGTATGGTCACTTATAATACCACTAGAGCTTCAATTATTACTGGGAATTTTTTCGACAACACCCAGGCAAGCATACAAGTGGTTAGTTGATCGTACGGCTGTGTATAAACAGTAAAACAAAATACAACTTTGACGAGATTTACTCTTTTAGTCTTATTTCTATTATATTTACCGTGAGTTCCGTTAATCAAGATGTACAATTTCAATAATAGTAGGATTCGAATTTGTTTCTCATTAACACCACCAAATCCGTATCGGCTATATTGAGTTATTGTCGTAAATTGTGAATGAACAATTTAGTTCATCTTTATTTACCAATACCGTCTGGAACCAGTGAGGTAAAGTTGGTAGAAATATATTTACACTGAGTGCGTACCAGTTTCACCAATGGAAAACGCTATTAGTATTTGAAGTTAGGTAAATACTCGGGTAAATATGAATGTCATTCAACCTATAAATGTCAAAAAACTTCCAGTGTACTACACATAGATCTTATTGCTTACGCTAGATCCGGCATCCTGTAGTAATTTTTTGGTCTAGAGGGGTCTGCAAGAAAGTAGGTACTACATGATCACGTGGTACAACACATGTATGGACAAAAATGAAAACAATCAATCAATGGCTTAGTACTTTCAACCCCCCTGGACCTACAAAACAAGTAACCTGGATATCGGATCTAGCGTTAGCAATAAGATCTAGGGTACTACCATCCTCCTTCTCCAAAGAAAGAGAGCAACATTTTCGGAAATCGTTCTAGTACCGATACAAAATATAGGCTTTTTATTTGTCAAAAATGTTAGGTGTGAAATTTTCGTTTTGATTCATGTCAAAGTGAAGGCATGTCATCGAAGAGGTGTTTTTATTGATTAGATATTTCATTTTGACCGTCTAGTTAGTACGGCACTGTCTATAATCATATTCGACTTTGAAATCGAATCAGTAGATGTGATTTTTGAAATGGAAAATAAAAACTAAAATTTTTTCTGCTAAATTTAGCAATCTTATCATCACGATATATTCTCAAGAAATAACGAAAAGTTATCGAATTTTTACGAATTTTTACATATTTCACCTCGAATTAGCAGGTGTGACTCTTTAAACGAAACACCCCAGAATAAAGCTCCCACATCAATGAGAAATAGAAGTGGCTTCCAGTTCGACCAGCATTGTAATACGAACGAATGTTCAATGTTCTGCGTGGCATTAGCCAGGAAAGTAGTTGTACTCTGCTCGCTGTCCACCTTCTCAAGTGGAAATATCTGGATTGGTAAATACGTGGATTCATGCGTTTGGTGTTGTTCTTTTCAATTCGTGGCTTTTCATTTGTGTTTTTCTGAAATTCGAATGACATGACGACCATGTTCACGGTCCACATCGACTCGACCGTGAAAGTCTATAAAAGATAATGTATCGAATGGAATCAAGCGGAAGTCGTCGTAAATACGTTGAAAAAGTGTCCCAAAGTCAACATAAAGTAGAAATATAGACGGCATCAAAACCGCACTCTACTTTATTCTCTCCATTTCTGGAGTGTATAAAATATTGTGTCGAGAGTAGATGCTTTTCCTACTGGGTTGTAAAATAACTAGGTCGCTTCCAGTGGCATAACTAACCTAGTATACTGGGTGTCAAAAGTAGGTGAAAAAAGATTTTTTTTCAAACTTCTTTATCATGTGATATGTCGAATGTCTCTGAGAGTTCTAAAAAATTCATCTAATTTTGAAATTCTACCAAATTTTTGGAACCGATGACAGTAGTATAGCTGGGGGGATTCTGGATCGCTCGCAATGGGCGGGCCCGTATGTGTGACGTCACTTCTTCAGCATAAGAAGCACATGTTCCATCACTTTTTTGACTTCACGAATTCAATAACCGTGCACACGTTCAAATGTATCTCTCAAGATGACAAAATATTGATAATAATTATTCTTCAGCAGACATGTTAGATCGTTATCGAGAAGTCGAAATAAAACCGTTGTGAAATCATCTGGTAACCGCTGGGAATGATGCATGTTTACAGCGCCATATTGATTTTCATCCCCTTATTTTCCCTCTACACATCACCCCCTCTTCCTTTGACAAAGAGACAAATAACCTCTGAACTGCCAACACGTTCTCTCGTATAATCCCGAGCTATAATACTCACCGTCTAAGGGACAGATCCCCGCTCTTAGAGGGATGAAGGGGAATGGTTTCCTGCGAGACCATACAGCAAGTGTCTCATCGGTTTGAAATCACTCACCTGTAACAAACAAACAATATATCAGTGAATAATAGGCGAGGAATAATTCCCACACTGAAAATTCCATGCAGGATTCACTTCGAATTGCGCTGTTTCTCTTAGTTATTCAATTCACACACGAGGAATCAAAGAATAAGCGTGTGCGAAATGCAAACTCATTTATTTTCTAGTGGTGAACAACGTTAGGATTTCAACGAGTTCTCAAAAGTGCCGAATTATACTCAGTTGAAGTCGTGAAGATGAAAAATATAGGGATTAAAGACTGAATGTGAAGGCTGTGCAGCCTCTCAAGCACCCCGACCTATCAGATCTTTTGTGCATAACCCTTAATCTATTCTAGGCCCGGGATTCCGAGACTTCGTGCAAAGTTTATCAGTTTCCTGGGAGCTAGGTTCCTGATATCGGAGCGAGGGGTAAATCTCCTTGGAAGTCTGATGTACACTTCACTGGAAGTCACTGGAAGTCATTGGAAGTCACTGGAAGTCATTGGAAGTCATTGGAAGTCATTGGAAGTCATTGGAAGTCATTGGAAGTCATTGGAAGTCATTGAAAGTCACTGGAAGTCATTGGAAGTCATTGGAAGTCACTGGAAGTCATTGGAAGTCATTGAAAGTCTTTGAAATTAAAAGGAAATCAGGAAGAAAATAATTATTGATTATTGAACATAATTGCTCATATTTGAATTGGGCTGACAATTAGTAGATACCTACTACTAGAAAAGCATAAAAAAACTGAAGATATCGATGACAATGACAATTTTATGATGATTACCCAGTGAACCCAGTACTAGACTTAGATGTTCGAAGAGTTCAAGTGATATTTTCCCTCGTATTTGTCAAGCTAAATACGATAATATAATTACAATTCCTGAAAATGAACCATCGAATGAAATTTCTTCCAAAAATGCAGAAATAGATAAAAGCAATAGGCTTGAATTTCAGAATACAGAACACCTCGGAGACTCCTCATCAGATGATTCAAAGCCTTTAAAGTTTTTTCTAGAAAGCAGAGGTTGTAAAGAGGCCATTTCTCGAAATGAATGAATCAGATTCTTTGTGTATAGTAGATAATCCACTCACTAGGGAAGAAGAAATCATAAGGAGAGCACATGATGACATAAATATTATAGAAAGAAATGGAGACGAGACCGAGGATATTGAATTGCCATCCGAATTGAAAAATTTTGGAAGTTTCTTGAATGTAAAAGATTATGAAGTTGAATCATCTAAAAAAAAACATTTTCTAGACGTACTAGTGGCTGGAAAAATTTTCAAATTGAAAAAAACAACATTGTGTTGGCTTTTTAACAATAATTCAAAGTTGAGCTCTGACAGACTGTTGAGATTTAAATCCTCTGATAAGAGTCAATCTACCAATGAATTTTCGTCAGAAAACATCTCGCAAAATGTGCAAGTAGAATTAGAAAAATATTACGCCGTCTTTTATAGTGAAAATTGGTACATTGGTAGGGTTATAAATCAAATCAATAATACATGTTTCAGAATTAAATTTCTAACATCCAATCTTCAAGATTTTGTATGGCCAAGATATGAAGACATTCAACAAGTGGAAGTAGAATTTATTTTTTACGGCCCAATAAATATGATCGGTATAGGAAATATGACAATTTCTGTTAGCGACAGAAATAAAATCAGTTCTATATTTAAAGCAATGAAACGTACGTAGTAAGAGCCGTGTGGGAGAAAAGTGCTATTCACCCACTATTTCACTCTTTTACTCGCTCTTTTACACACGTTTATCTTAGATAAGAATTTTATTTTTCATATTCTTCAGAATATTTATTTTTATTTGTTGAATACCGGGTGTTTCACAGTGGATGGAACATTAGAAGTATCAGGAGAACAGAAAGACAGATCATTTCGAAAATTTGTGGACGTGGGTAATCAAACTTGCTCTATCCGCCTGAAATAATTTTAACAATACAGTGTTGCCGCTTGTATCAGAAAGTAGTAGCTACTTTGTTATTTCAAATAGAACACCCTGTATTTTGTTAGATTTTTGAATTCTCCCTGAAGAGCTGATTTCGTCAATGCCTCATACTTGTGGTCTAGGGTGAGTGATAACAGAGATATAGGGTGTGAATAATCGAGATTTTTCAACTAGGAATTTTTTGTGTCGAAACTATTCATTTCTGCTCAAAACGGCTCACATGTCCCCATCTCAACTTTTCATTTACTGTCGATTGATATTTAATTGAAACGAATACGGGTGGTTCAGAATTTTGAGTTTTGCATCACCCTCTATTTGTTTCTATTGAATGTCAGTAGATAGTAAATGGAAAGGTAAGATAGGGACATGTAAGCCGTTTTGAGCAAGAATGGATAGTTTCGGCACAAAAAATTCCTAAAGTTGAAAAATCTCGATTTTTCACACCCTATATCTCTGTAATCTTTTTCGCTATACCCCAAGTATAATAGGTCGACAAAATCAGATTTTCAGGAAGAATTTGAAAATGAAATTGAATACAGGGTGTTCCATTTGAAATAACAAAGTAGCTACTACTTTCTGATACAAGCGGCAACACTGTATTGATGAAAATATTTTAGACGGATAGAGCAAGTCTGATTATCCACGCCCACAAATTTTCGAAATGATCGGTTTTTCTGTTCTCCAGGTACTTCTAATGTTCCACCCACTATGAAACAACCTGTATATACTCAGGTTATATTATTGTATTCACCATCGGTTGTACCCAATTGTCGAATTCGGTCAATGGATGAAATTCATACTCAAAACGTGTCGTGGAATTTGCTATTTGTCTAGTTATTATATTCAAGTGTATTTAGATTCCATGATTTGTTTAGAGTAGATGCGAGAGTAGATGTTCTAATTTTCAGTGATCTCACTTCGCGTTATGGGTTTAAATAATTACTCGAATAATTACGACTATTGACCAAATTCGGCAAACGGGCACAACATTTTGAAAATGATGTTTTACTCTTAGTTGTACTTGAGGTTAGTACCTGCACTCTGCTATGTTCCTGAATATTTTATATCTTCCTCTTTATCGAGTATAACTCGGTATAACTTATGTACCTATGAATTTTATTTTATTTTTGTTATGCTTCATCATCAAGAGATGTTGAATACAAATTTGTGTTATTATTTTTTTTTCCTAACCATAAGTTGCCTTACCAACCCTCAGAAGTTCACTGGGTAAATTAGTACGAGTTAGGATAGCGTGGCAACAGGTTCTGAGACTTCACAAGACAATAAAGGATTTTTTCAGTAAAAAATAAAAATTTTGCCTTTCCGCGCCAAAACTATTTATTTTTTATTGATTTTATCATGTTTTGAAGCGTCTATAAAAATGTCGTGGAAATTCTAGCTGGCCCCATATTCTTGACCTTTTTCTCGGTATGTTCTACCCGACATCGATGTAACCTCAACCGCGACCTCCACCGCACACATCCAGTCATCTTCGGTACCCTTAGGTTACTTACATCTGATTTTAAATTTCCACTCGGATAATTCAATTTTTTTATTGTGCTTTAATCCATTGATAGAATGCTTCGAAAGTCAATGATATTCACTGAAAGTCGTTGGTAGTCGTTGGTAGTCGTTGGTAGTCACTGGAAGTCACTGGAAGTCATTGGAAGTCACTGGAAGTCACTGGAAGTCATTGGAAGTCATTGGAAGTCATTGGAAGTCACTGGAAGTCATTGGAAGTCATTGGAAGTCATTGGAAGTCTTTGGAAGTATTTGGAAGTCATTGGAAGTATTTGGAAGTCATTGGAAGTCTTTGTTCATTGGAAGTCTGGTGTACACATTTTTCATGGAGATTTACCCCTCGTATCGGAGTGCTCTAAAAAGACCCCTTCCAGGAACTTGAGCCTCTTGCAGAAGAGTGCTGGGCATTCGCAAAGCAAATGTTCTGCAGTTTCAGCGAAGTTCTCGCAGTAGCGACAACTATCACTCTCTGTTTAACCCATCTTCTAGAGGTGATTCCTCAGAGAGCAGTTGTCCAGTGAGGAGTCCCGTTACCAATTTCAAGTCTTTTTTGTCCAACTCGAGAAGCTGTTTAGCTTTCCTTCGCGGAAGACTCACTAGCCTTTTCGCTTGTCTTTGTCCTGGCACTTTATTCCAGTGAGATTTCATTTCATCTGCTTACCAGCGTCGGAACTCTTCCCTCAGGTGGGCTTTGAAAAGTCCACAGAAGGGTTCTGGGCCAAGAAATTGCATATTTGCCTCTTCCTTGGCAAGGCAGTCTGCTTCCTGATTACCTTCAATTCCCTTATGACCTGGCACCCACAAAGTGACTTGGTTGTTCGCTGCCAGTTATCTCAGGGATTGTTTACAGTCCCAAGTCAGCTTAGACTCACAAGTGTATGACTTCAGAGCTTTTAGTACTGCTTGGCTATCTGATAGAACATAGAATTTTGCCTTTCGATTGTCCCTTTCGAGGCACTCCTGGGCACATTTCTCTATAGCATGTACTTCTGCTTGAAAGATGGTTGGGGTGTCACCAAGAGGTCTTGAGAGCCTGGAATCTGACCTTGTAAAGTCCACTCCAGCCCTCTTATCCATCTTGGATTCATCAGTGTACCACACTTCAATTTGCATTTCCAAGTTGTACCTTTGTAGAATCATTTGCCTGGATCAGTCTGAAGGCACTGATTGCTGCTTCTTTCACTACACACAGGTTCACCATTATCTATAATTTGGATAAGAACCGAGCTTATATATGTGGAACCAAAGTAATAAATATTTCTACAGTTCATAAGTTCACACTCAGTTTCATTTCTAGTTGAACTGTAAGTTCGAAATTTTGAATAACATCCTAAATGAATCAGAGGATTCAATAGGAGATAATTCCTAATATTCATCTGCACCCAAATCTTCCAAGGAAAAATCCTGAGTTGGTACGCCGAACACTTTATGTTCACCTGTGGAATGAGTCACTGATACAAAACCCGCATTTCCGTTCGTGGGAAAAATAGCAGCCTCTCCAATACCGAGGACCAAATTTATCTGGAGGTCTCCTCCACAAACACATCATAATATAGACAGGCGACAGACTAGTTGATCGCCGTTCACAATGGCATTGCCGTCCTCGGATATTCAAATGATGGGACGGAACATCGTGCGCTCAATCTGCAAAGTAAACGCACTCAACCGAACGATCAGCGAGAACTAGATCGCCAATGAATCGGCGGAAGAGAAAATACGGAAGTGAAAAACTCTGGAGGAACATCCTGGTGGGGAGTGGGGGAAGCTCGGTGAGATATGATCATAACGGGGTCAGGGTCAAAGGATACAAGGTGTCCCATTTTGGGGATATCAAATCAAATCAAATGTATTACATCCGTTTACTTTCAATACATGGATTGGACATGTCTTTACCGGTATAAAATAAAAAAATTTGATGCTATACCATAACATAACACAATTAAATATCAGACATAACAAACAGTATCGGTCATAAAGTTGGCTACATATGGGAAAAAGTTGTTGTTGAAATTTCTGAAAAACTCTGATGACGGTTCGTTTCTGCATGTCTGACAACTATAAAAACCGTTACGTAACGCGAGAATTGAAAAAAAAATTGTCAGTGGTGGCAAAAATGGCTCAAATTGACAAGATATCAAAAAATTTCATCGGAAAAATGTGCTCGGAATCCAACGAGTTTCAATTACAAGTTATAGTTGGTTTCAATTCTATTAACGAGTTGAGGATATTGAATAAGCTCATGTGTATCAATATACAGGGTATGACTACACCTAGTGACAAGAATAAATCGTGTTTTTATAATTAACTTTCCGCAAAATGTCAAAATTTCACAAATATTTGATTAGTTTTGACCCAACCTCATGTGATTTAGGTTGTTGAAGCTGTTTTCAGATAAAACAAAAATCTACAATGTTGCTCAGTAAGGGTTTTAATCTTTTAATCTACTTCAAAATTCTCGTTGAATTCCAAGCACATTTTTCTGATAAAATTTCGTGATATCTTGTCAATTTGACCTATCTTTATGGCACCAATTTTTTCTCAAACTTTTGCCAACTTTCGTCATATAAGTCGTAACGGATTCTTTAGTGTTATTGTTGAAAGTCATCATAAGAATAATTATAGACCTTTGTTCTGCAGTAGTGTTTTTATAAATTTAAATTGAATAGGTTAGGTTAGTCAAAAAGTTAAGTAATAATTTACTACCCCATATATTTGAGAGTAATATTTGATTATTGTGCCAGAAGATCTGATTCAAAAGCAAATTTTGTCTTGACTATAAAATGGATCCAAATACAAGTCTAATACTCAAAATATCGTATGAGTGATATATACTTTTGAAGAACGCAAACCATTTATATTTAATTTGAAAATACATAACTTTGGGTTATTTACAAAATACAAGTCTATGTATAAGTTGAAAGATGGCTTCGATACAGGGGTTTTCCAAAATGCACCATTTTAAATTTCGCCCTGTATATCTCAAAAACGAAGAAGGCCGCGAAAATATTGTTTGAGGTATGATGAGTATCACAAAAACTTAGCCAGTAAGGACATCGTAAATGGGACACCCTCTATAGGAATTTTGGAACATCAAAGTGGAAGTTGAAGATTGAGTTGTCCACATAGCTAATAACATTTCATTATTTGTTAGATGTCAAAATTTAACACAAAGCGAATTTTGGTATTATTTTTTGTTAGTTGCATTATGTTTCTGCCGTTCAGAGATATTATCGTACATGAAATATACAGCGTGTCTCACTTTAAACGGCTCCACCTCTATAGGGGGGCCGTTTAAAGTGAGACACGCTGTATAAAAAAATAATGAATCGCAATAGTTGCTTTGCATGTAGAAGTTATTGCAGAATGCGGAAATTAATATACTTTTTGTGTATAATTGTACAAATGAGTTCGTATGGAAATATATATAATTGACAGATGACATAGATTGTGGATGCCTACATGGAAAAATATTCAATTTTTTATCATGACACTTCCGGTAGGTATACTGTCGAAAATATCAATCAAACCTTTGTCCCGAAGTTATGGCGATTTGAAGAATTCGAAAAAGTTCAAAGGGTACCTCTTTTGATGCATTTTTTTTTTCAATTTCGGTTTTTTCGATTGGAGAAACGGATTCTATGAAAAAAAGGGCAGATTGGAATGCGCGAAGTTGAAAATCGGTCCATCCGTTCGAAAGTTATGGCGATTTGAAGAATTCGAAAAAGTTCAAAGGGTACCTCTTTTGATGCATTTTTTTTTTCGATTTCGGTTTTTTCGATTGGAGAAACGGATTCTATGAAAAAAAAGGGCAGATTGGAATGCGCGAAGTTGAAAATCGGTACATCCGTTCGAAAGTTATGGCGATTTGAAGAATTCGAGAAAGTTCCAAGGGTACCCCCTTTGATGAATTTTTTTTTTAGATTTCGGTTTTTTCGATTGGAGAAATGGATTCTATGAAAAAAAAACAAGCAAATTAGTATGCGCGAAGTTGAAAATCGGTACATCCGTTCGAAAGTTATGGCGATTTGAAGAATTCGAAAAAGCTCCAAGGGTACCCCCTTTGATGAAATTTTTTTTAGATTTCGGTTTTTTCGATTGGAGAAATGGATTCTATAAATGAAAACAAGCAAATTGGTATGCACGAAGTTGAAAATCGGTCCATCCGTTCGAAAGTTATGGCGATTTGAAGAATTCGAGAAAGTTCCAAGGGTACCCCCTTTGATGAATTTTTTTTTAGATTTCGGTTTTTTCGATTGGAGAAATGGATTCTATGAAAAAAAAAACAAGAAAATTAGTATGCGCGAAGTTGAAAATCGGTACATCCGTTCGAAAGTTATGGCGATTTGAAGAATTCGAAAAAGCTCCAAGGGTACCCCCTTTGATGAAATTTTTTTTAGATTTCGGTTTTTTCGATTGGAGAAATGGATTCTATGAATGAAAACAAGCAAATTGGTATGCACGAAGTTGAAAATCGGTCCATCCGTTCGAAAGTTATGGCGATTTGAAGAATTCGAGAAAGTTCCAAGGGTACCCCCTTTGATGAATTTTTTTTTTAGATTTCGGTTTTTTCGATTGGAGAAATGGATTCTATGAAAAAAAAAACAAGCAAATTAGTATGCGCGAAGTTGAAAATCGGTACATCCGTTCGAAAGTTATGGCGATTTGAAGAATTCGAAAAAGTTCAAAGGGTACCTCTTTTGATGAATTTTTTTTTGTTTCGGTTTTTTCGATTGGAGAAATGGATTCTATGAATGAAAACAAGCAAATTGGTATGCACGAAGTTGAAAATCGGTCCATCCGTTCGAAAGTTATGGCGATTTGAAGAATTCGAGAAAGTTCCAAGGGTACCCCCTTTGATGAATTTTTTTTTTAGATTTCGGTTTTTTCGATTGGAGAAATGGATTCTATGAAAAAAAAAACAAGAAAATTAGTATGCGCGAAGTTGAAAATCGGTACATCCGTTCGAAAGTTATGGCGATTTGAAGAATTCGAAAAAGCTCCAAGGGTACCCCCTTTGATGAAATTTTTTTTAGATTTCGGTTTTTTCGATTGGAGAAATGGATTCTATAAATGAAAACAAGCAAATTGGTATGCACGAAGTTGAAAATCGGTCCATCCGTTCGAAAGTTATGGCGATTTGAAGAATTCGAGAAAGTTCCAAGGGTACCCCCTTTGATGAATTTTTTTTTAGATTTCGGTTTTTTCGATTGGAGAAATGGATTCTATGAATGAAAACAAGCAAATTGGTATGCACGAAGTTGAAAATCGGTCCATCCGTTCGAAAGTTATGGCGATTTGAAGAATTCGAGAAAGTTCCAAGGGTACCCCCTTTGATGAATTTTTTTTTTAGATTTCGGTTTTTTCGATTGGAGAAATGGATTCTATGAATGAAAACAAGCAAATTGGTATGCACGAAGTTGAAAATCTGTCCATCCGTTCGAAAGTTATGGCGATTTGAAGAATTCGAGAAAGTTCCAAGGGTACCCCCTTTGATGAATTTTTTTTTTTAGATTTCGGTTTTTTCGATTGGAGAAATGGATTCTATGAAAAAAAACAAGCAAATTAGTATGCGCGAAGTTGAAAATCGGTACATCCGTTCGAAAGTTATGGCGATTTGAAGAATTCGAAAAAGTTCAAAGGGTACCTCTTTTGATGAATTTTTTTTGTTTCGGTTTTTTCGATTGGAGAAATGGATTCTATCAATGAAAACAAGCAAATTGGTATGCACGAAGTTGAAAATCGGTCCATCCGTTCGAAAGTTATGGCGATTTGAAGAATTCGAGAAAGTTCCAAGGGTACCCCCTTTGATGAATTTTTTTTTTAGATTTCGGTTTTTTCGATTGGAGAAATGGATTCTATGAAAAAAAAAACAAGAAAATTAGTATGCGCGAAGTTGAAAATCGGTACATCCGTTCGAAAGTTATGGCGATTTGAAGAATTCGAAAAAGCTCCAAGGGTACCCCCTTTGATGAAATTTTTTTTAGATTTCGGTTTTTTCGATTGGAGAAATGGATTCTATAAATGAAAACAAGCAAATTGGTATGCACGAAGTTGAAAATCGGTCCATCCGTTCGAAAGTTATGGCGATTTGAAGAATTCGAGAAAGTTCCAAGGGTACCCCCTTTGATGAATTTTTTTTTTAGATTTCGGTTTTTTCGATTGGAGAAATGGATTCTATGAAAAAAAAAACAAGAAAATTAGTATGCGCGAAGTTGAAAATCGGTACATCCGTTCGAAAGTTATGGCGATTTGAAGAATTCGAGAAAGTTCCAAGGGTACCTTCTTTGATGAAATTTTTTTTTAGATTTCGGTTTTTTCGATTGGAGAAATGGATTCTATGAATGAAAACAAGCAAATTGGTATGCACGAAGTTGAAAATCGGTCCATCCGTTCGAAAGTTATGGCGATTTGAAGAATTCGAAAAAGTTCCAAGGGTACCCCCTTTGACGCATTTTTTTTTGATTTTGGTTTTTTCGATTGGAGAAATGGATTCTATGAAAAAAAAAACAAGCAAATTGGTATGCGCGAAGTTGAAAATCGGTCCATCCGTTCGAAAGTTATGGCGATTTGAAGAATTCGAAATAGTTCCAAGGGTACCCCCTTTGATGCATTTTTTTTCGATTTCGGTTTTTTCGATTGGAGAAATGGATTCTATGAAAAAAAAACAAGCAAATTGGTATGCGCGAAGTTGACAATCGGTCCATCCGTTCGAAAGTTATGGCGATTTGAAGAATTCGAAAAAGTTCCAAGGGTTCGAAAGAATAGAATAGTTCAGTTCATATCTACGAGAATAAATGAGCAAAATCATGCCCCCGATGAAAAAAAAAATAAAATCAGTCAGCAGGCAGACGATAGGTACTAAGCAACTTCCCCCGAAGATGAAGCCCTGTATATTTTATTTCAATTGATACCTTTTGAAACCCGTAACGTGGCCAGACTCAATCATGCGGAACACAGTTGAATGAAACTGGGGGAAGAACTCCTACTGTGCTCAAATTAAATTTAAAATTCAATCGGGAAACGAATTCGATTAGACGTTCGGGACTATTTTTCAGAGTAAATACTGGATGGAGTACTTTAAGCCAATTCAAGGTTTTCCCGATCGAAAAATTCCTCAATGTTTGCGATGGGCATTCCTTGAATTCGTTTTCCAATGCAAATAATGTAAATGAAAATGAACCGGCGAAGCATTGATGAATCTGTTCATTAGATACTTGATACAGATTTTTTTTTGTAACGACTTTTTTTAATCTGCAGCCCCTTCCTAGAACAATGCCATATAAGAGATGAAACAGATTAAAATATGTAGTTCTTTGAATTTTCAGACTTGTCAGTCTGCTCAAGTAAAAAAAGCAAACTAGCTAAGCAGTAAGTATGCAAGTATGATGCCAGAATGAAACAAAATCACAGAGATCATAAATATACTAATTTACTTATTGGTCTAAAACTATCTGGTATACAGATATGTTCTCCTTGAGTTAAATCCCATATAATTCTCATACAAGGTGTCCCGGAACTACGTGCAGCAAATTCTACAAGGTGAACTATAGAGATGGAAATAGTTGGATTGATGGAGAGTTACTTTTTCAAATATTCGACAATTTACTACAGTGAACGTGCAAAGAAGATATATGTCAAATTTATTTAATCAATACACGGGTAGTTATGTATTTCGCATTCCCTTTATAGAAAATCTTTATATATTTTCAGTAGACCAGTGATTATATACCATATATATCTTGATACTTCCATGAATGATAATAGCATCTCATGATACAAGTTTTATAAGACGAGAATCAAGGAGTGCTTCAAGGGAACAAGTCCGACAACGTGTCTTATGAAACGTGTAGGTATACAATTTTTTCTATTCTACATTAATTTGAGGTCTTCCATTGAAAAACATTGATTCAATATCGATAAATAGCAGAAACATCTTCGATTGGTTACAATGATGATATTGATCTGACGCATAAGCGGAAAGCCCAGTTTTTTTCCTCATTGATCAATTTGAATCAAATCACCAATAATAACATTGAGTTTTTCACTACTAATATCACCAAATCCTCGCTCAGAAGTAAGATGGTACTAACTCTTCTGACTTTGATTTGACAGTTCGATTGTACCAACCTCCGAATAATTAAAAATGCTTATTGAAAAAGAGGCTATTTCGATACGCATTTGCGTTTTATAATGACTTCATTATAGAAAGATTCTGTCCAAAAAAGGGCAATTCGTCTCGTCGGTGATGCCTCGCTTACAAACTCGCTCACTTCACTGGAACACCGTAGAAAAGTTGTCGATTCATCTCTATTTTATAGATATTTTCATGGGCGATGCCCTTCTGAAATATCAACAATCGTTCCTCCATTAGCAGTCTCTCCGAGATTAACCCGCCAAGTTATGTCTTCGAACCCCTTCGTGGTCACTTTAGAGACCTGCAGAACGTCCATTTCCAAAGACTCGTTCATCCAACGAACATCGAGACTTTGGAACTCATTGCCTAGGGAGGTGTTCCCCGAGGCATACCATCTCCAGAAATTTAAGAAGAACACCAACTCCTACCTTCTTTCCCTTGGTTCTCACGATGTTCTCTGAACATTACAGGATATCCCTTTTCGTGAAAACCAGAACATAAAAAAAATAGAAAGAATTGTTTATCCAATTCCTTCCTAACCACAGTTTTCACCGAGGTTTTCATAACATTTCGCTTGGTTCACGAAATAATTTTTGATTATCCATCAATCCGTTGTCTATGATCATAATTATCGAGTTTATGACCTTTCCTCCTCATTAATGTTGACCACAATAATCATGTTCATTATTTTGAGAGCTCTTCATTATAACATTTGGGAGTATTTTTTTGTATTCGGACAGTGACCACACAACCAGTCGCTTATTAAAACAGTAGCCCTAAAATTTGGGAGTTCATCGTTCTCAAATTCCGAAAACATAATGACGAATAGAACAATTGACAAAGTTAGTGGATCTCACAGAAGCTTTTTACACAACCATCTATATTCAGTGGCTCCCAAATTTCGTTATTAAATAATTCGTTCTCTTCCGCGACACACAACAAACTAGAAGAAGAAGAGGAAACTTCAAAACACACCGATGGAACGGGATAAACACGTGACCGACCCGAAAAAGATCGCTCAAACTGTACGACTCCGAGAAATGTAATAAGAGCGATGCGTCGCGAATTTACAAGAAGCAAGAGTTTCCCAACTGGGGGGAAGAAAGCTGGGTCGATGCCCCCCGCAAAAAGTGACAAATTCAATGGTGCTAGGTCTGGAATGATCGGACAGTTCTCGAGCGATGAGCGGTCGTTTTATTTGTTCAGACTGAAACCAACTTTTTCAGACGTTGACGCGTTCTGTGAAACCATCCACCCCCAGTTAGGGGTGGTTGAGTTTGGGGTAAAGTTACGGAATCTCATGCTCATCATTATAGTGAAAAAAAATGCACGATAACTAGATTTGTGTTATCTTCATTTTAATTTGCCTTGCTTTATATTCACTGAAGCACTACTTGATTGTCTCTTTTTGCGATCTATAGAATGGAGTTTTGGCTTTTCATGATCAACATAAACTTTTTTTTAGATAAATCATTGATTGAACCCTCAAATACAACAAAATAAAACATGAATAAGTTATTTTAGTTTCATATATCACAAAACCAGTCTTGAATATTCTTCATGCAGTGTGTCCAAGATAAGAATGAACAACATAGGGATCTCAGTAACCGTAAGAGTTATACAGTAGGTCAAATAAGCAAAAAGTTGCTCAAAGTGGTCAATAAATAGATATTGAGCAATCCCAAGAGTGTTGGTTTTTTTTTTTTCGGTTATTTGAGGAGTTTTGAAAACACCAAAGGCACTCTCTCATTTCCACTTTTTGAGCTCTACAAAATGGCGTTCTCAAAGAAACTATCACCAACTTTTCTGTTTGGGACGAAAAAATAGAACCTATAGTATGACAGCACTTTTTATTGCGAATTCAACGACGTACAATCCTTTATGGTGAAATTATTAACTCAACTAAACTAAGAATACGAATTAACAATTAATAATTAACAACTACATAAACTATAAGGAGGTGTTTATAAACATCAATCAAAAATGGGGAAGTTTCCTTCAAACTGATTTTCATGAAATTATTGTTTGAATAACAAGTATTACGTTTCTGCTGTCTAGAATTACTGTTGGAATCATCCTAATAATTTTAATTTTCGAATTACAGCGATATAAAATTTTTATTACGGAACACTATGACGTACTAATTAGATTTGGTGACATTTGGAGATATTTGTTAGTTATAAGTTTGTGAACTTAATTCGGTTGACCTACGGACTGAAAAAAGAAGAAGTAGAAAGCTGTTGCTTGCACTGTTGCCAGATTGAAGTCACTAATTTCTTGGAAGAATCGAAATATTCATCAAAACATGGAATATTTATTCACTAGCATAATCAACTTCAAAGAAAAATTGCCAATATCAAAATTATTTTTTACCTGGCCATAATTTGAAAATGAAAAAATACTCTATTTTTAATATTACCTTGTCTTTAATCAACATTCCCTTGGGCACCGGGATGAAATTTCAAAATATAATTCAGTTCCAACTTGAATTATTGAACAAATGATACATTGGATATCATAGCAATTCCAAGATGTTAATGCAGAATAGACGAATATTTTAGACATATCGATAATTCCTGCAACTGTGTACAGGCGCAAAAGTGCTATCGTGTGTCAAGACAATGATGAAAATATCTATCCATCTCTGTCAAGGCTCTTCTAATTAGTACGTCATCAGAATGGTGGAGGAGCCGTAACCAAATTTTTGGTAATGTTTTTCTAAGTCAAATTTGATAGCACGAGTTAAATAAATAATACGTATTCGATGAATTTTCATAAACTTCAACTTGGAATGAAAATCTGAATTTCGGAAACTTCCCCACCATGTTTTTTATTGTTCCGTGCCTGAAATTCAGATCGAACGAATGGTTCTTCGTTCAAATATGCCTTATGCGCATGCGTCGAATTCATAATTGTTAATGCTTAGTTGAAAGGATGACCATCTTCTTAGTTGTTAATTGTTAATTTTAATCTCGCGATTTTTTGAAAAACTGGTTTAGATTATTTTTTCCGTTCCACTTTTTCCGACAAGAATGATGAAATAAGATGGATTCAACTCAACACCGTTCTCGATCTAATTTCCCTACCGAGGAAGTGTATCTGCACCTCGAAGGTACTCGGATAGGAGATGATGAAACGAAAACAGTTGAAGTTTCTTCGAGCGCCGAGCTCTCTGCAAGAGATTACGTCATCGAGAGGAGGCGGAAGGGTGCCGAGGATGTCAATAAAAGGCTCCTTTAATCCTTCACTTTGCATTCAGCTTACGAGCGCGCTCGATTTAACCAATTTGTTCGACAAACATCTCCGGCGCTAAGACAGGGGCGCCACAATTTTTGAGAATTTTGGGGGGCCGATTGTAATTCGACATTGTGTTTTTGTGGAACCGACTCGAAGGACGTACATTATTGTTGTTCTGAAATTACCTGCAGAAGTTGATGTTTCTTTTACTGACACAATACAATTAATAATATGTATGTTGTTAAGCAACACCACAGATTATTGAACCTTACAGATGAGACGGTCAGACAGAGCGAATGAAATTAGAGAGAGATGTGGAAGGCGCAAAATTTAAAGGTCCAGTCATAGATATGCGCAGGCGCTATAATATCCATCGAGTTTTGTTAACATCGTTGTCATCATTTTGTTGGTTATGTTACAAATGTTGTGCGTTTTACACGATTCACAATCCAGTTTTCGGATGGGTTTATGTTCTTACAATGTATAACATATTTTTCATAAACTAAAATTCTAGAGGAAAAGTAATAAAGGTTTTGAGGATTATCACAGCACAGATTATAGAACCTGTGATCATACCTGCATTATCTGGAATGTGAATCAGGTACAATGATATGTCTATTTTTTCAGGCTCCCAAAACCCCTTGGTAACACCCCAACCATCTTTCAAGCAGAAGTACATGCTATAGAGATATGTGCCCAGCAGTGCCTCGAAAGGGACACTCGAAGGGCAAAAATCTATGTTCTATCAGATAGCCAAGCAGTAATAAAAGCTCTGAAGTCATACACTTGTGAGTCTTAGCTAACTTGGGACTGTAAACAATCCTTGATACAGCTGGCAGCGAATATCCAGGTCACTTTGATGTGGGTGCCAGGTCATAAGGGAGTTGAAGGCAACGAGGAAGCAGACTGCCTTGCCAAAGAAGGGACAAATACACAATTTCTCGGCCCAGAACCCTTCTGTGAACTTTCCAAGGCCCACTTGAGAAAAGAGTTCCGACACTGGGAAGCAGATGAAATTAAATCTCACTGGAATAAAGTGCCAGGTTAGTGAGCCTTTCGCCAAGAAAAGCTAAACAGCTTCTCGAATTGGACAAAAAAGACATGAAATTGGTAACGGGTCTCCTTACTAGACACTGCCCTCTGAGGTATCACCTCAAAAAGATGGGCAAAACAGAGAGTGATAGTTACTGGTACTGCGAGAACTTTGCTGAAACTGCAGAACATTTGCTTTGCGAATGCCCAGCACTCTTCTGCAAGAGGCTCAAGTTCCTGGAAGGGGCCTTCTTAGAGCCCTCCGATGTCAGGAACCTAGCTCCCAGGAAACTGATAAACTTCGCAAGAAGCCTCGGAATCCCGGGCCTCGAATAGATTAAGAGTTATGCACAAAATATCTGATGGGTCGAGGTGCTTGAGAGGCTGCACAGCCTTAACGACCCCCCCCCCTTACAATCTACAATCTCTATCCCTTTCAACATGAAATTCATTGTGAATCAAAATCACCCTCTCAACAAAACATTATTCTCTGACCACTCGCTTTCATTAGCATCCACTAAAAACGGGTTTTTCCATCCCTCGAAGCTTCAGTCCCCGTCTGTCTTGCATGTCAATTTTTTTCTCATCTCCATCGGAATTGATGAATCGCAACTGCGCAGACAAACACAACGAACTTCGACTCTAATGGAAAACAAGAAAGTAAATTAATTTTCCCATTAATTTTCAGAGAGAGCGGACTGAATATTTGAGCCGAATGGAATTAAATGAAAACACGAAGAGAGACAGTTTCCGCATACAAAATGTGACAACTTGTCCAACAAAGTGACTTCTCGTATATTATTACTGAGAGACCGCCGTCTGTCCAAGAATGTCTTGCTGTTGATGAGTGAACTGCTGGCTGAATTCTTCGAATATAACATTAGAGCACACACGAAGGTTTGAAATATTTGGATAAACAGCCAACCATTTCTGTATCCCAGCAGAACTGTTTTTTTATCAAAACGAGAATCTACCGTAAGTGACTGTTACTGGAGGCTTTTTATATAGAATTTTGCATCACCTGATTCCCTATGAATTACTGTTTTCAATTTTTAGACATTATGGCTAAAAGATCTTAAATTGAAAATTATTCTGATTGAACGCCTTTCGAGTTGATTTCGAAAATGAATAATCTAATAACCGAATCAACCCTTAGGAGAATTTTGTAGAAATCACGGGAAAAATATCACCTGTTATTGATATCCTACACCAATTAAGTTTTTTCATACCATCTAAATATTTCAAATGTATTCATTTTAATTTGATTCACCCCAAACTGTACCACTTTGTATAAATTTGGGCTCTGCAGCAAAATCTGTATTGAAACCTATATGAAATCTCTTAAAAATAAAATCATAAGACATATATACAAACTACCACTTCTGGAATCAACATTTAAAAGATACAAACCAAGGAATTTACTTTTAATATTGACTCTCTTCGAATTGAAAGTATGCATTTCCATCTATCTTCAAAAAAATAGAGAAAGTATACTAATCTTACCTACAAAGTAAATTTTCTCTACCAAACACTATAAAGGTGGATTTATGCAGCAACATTTAACAATTATCGAGTAAGATTTATGAATTAACAATTAGCAATCATGAGTTGAACTCCCTGTTTCCAATGACTGTGTTTATGCAGACAATTAACAATTATCAATTTAGAAGTAACAAGTAAGAAGATGGCCAACTTATTTACTTCAATTGAACCAAATTTCCTTCTACTGCGCAAATAGTACGCAGATGATCGCTGATTCATAGGAGAAAGCATAAGATTGGCCCGAACTTTGTTTTGACATATGGTAGCAGAAGGTAAGGTTCCAAATCTTGCAAGTACATTGATTTGATCAAGTTATTGAAATGCCCCTTTTCTTTCCTCTCTATTCACAGGCTTGATAGACCACCTCCTATTCCTTTTCTGTTTTAACTTAAAAAAACTCGCAGTCAATAACATCATTATGATGAAAAGTGACTGTTTCTTCTAGATCAGGAAACATAATCAAGTTATTTTTGTATTTACTTTCCGAAAGATCAACAAACATGAAAATATGAGGTTATGGCAGGGACAGTTGTGCTATGTGCGCCTGCGTACTATTTCTTCATGAATTGTTAATTTGGCATGCATAAATGCCAATATTTTCACCACTTCTTAATCGATAATTATTAATTGATAAATCTTACTTGATAATTGTTAAATGTTAATGCATAAATCCACCTTAAGTACCTAACAATCAACCAAATAGAATAAAATTCATCAATATTATTACAAAGTAATTATTGAAGATTGAACTTGAAAAATATATCAAATGATTTCACTTTTTCCTTCACATTGCTTCATTCTGATTCAATTGTTTATTATCTTCCATTTGATTTCATATTCTATTCATTTTTCTTCGTTTTTTTCTATGTTCCTTCATAAACATATAATTCTTGAGATCAATATGTTACTATCATTATCATATCTATGAAAATAAAGATATAATTATATGAAATCTCTATTAAAAATCATTTTACCTCGATGATTACAAAAGTTACGGTGGTACTTTTCATGGAAAGTATGACACATTGTATAGGCAAGGCAGTGGTACGAAAGATAACATTTTTTTTATCAGATCTCTCACATTTTCTTCATTATTAACTCTCAAAAAACAACTTCGATAAGGACCAAGTCGATTTGAGAATCTACACGAACATTCAAAATATAATAGGCTTGATCACTGAGTCGTATATCATACAAAACAGCCATGATGAGGTTTGTCATAAGTCATAAAATTTCAAATTTCATTTTTCAGGAATAATGTATTTCATTATACCCTGGAGCATGTTTCCTGAGCTATCAGTGTTCAAATTTTTTTTCCAAAAAAAACCGTGATCATGTCAATGTGTGGTTACAAAAAGTATGGAGAATGTTAAAAAATCATTGTTTTCACTAAAATAAAAGTTTGGAAGTATCTGGGTTAATAATTATCAACATCATAAACGTACCAAAACCTCAGTTACTCATAATACATTATTTGCGTCATTTACGAAAGTATAATACGTGAAATACAAGCATAATACGTTAGATAACCAAATAATATTCATTTTCACATCGCCGATTATTTGCGATTTAACACCGTTTCTGTCATTGTGGTTGACTCGGCTACCACCTCGTAACTAAGCAATGTCCTCGTCTATTATAAATCGCATGATAATCTCGTTACATTAATAGCTGTCATAAGAACTTCCTGCTGCTGAAGCCTTGCTCAACAATTGACAAATACATATTAAAAAAACCAAGAATTTCATTGGCGGAGGGCGAATAACCTCTACGATAACATTCCGTCTCAAAGAAAAGATTTTTTCATGAATTTAGAAGACGCTAGCTTTTCAAAGACTGCTGACTAAGCCGTCACGTTTCCATCGCAATGACTGAATTGGTTTATATCCTACCAACAACTGCGACGTATCACGCTACGTTCCAGGAATATATATAAGTTTTCAGAACTTGAATCCTAACGTTACAACTTTTTTCCATCGAAAACTTCATATTCTGGACGAAGGTTCCTATAGGAATTCAAATCTTATCCCGTATGCGGGAATTGAAAGTACACACTAAAGGCTGAACGTAATCTGAATGTGTTAACACATTGATCAAGGAGCGGATTTTGGTGATTCTCATATAGCCAAAATCTGAAATTTTGCCAGTTTCCAGACGAGGTAGTTAATTTGGATAATTTGAAAACACGAAATATTGATTTCCAGAAAACATAGTAAAAAAATATTATTATCGAGTGAAGATATGACAACTTTAGCTGCACTCAGCCTTGTTCTCCAGATTTGTGAATTATTGAAGTGCCAGGATACTTCATCAATACCTCACGAAAAGTTTCCATTTTCTTTGTAAAATCCTTGGGAAATGTATAGTTAATTATTTAAGCGGGGAAAAGTTCTTATGGACATAAATGTACAAGTTACAGAGAACTGCTAAATATTATATTGATCTTTCACCGAACTTTCGATATTGTTCCCGGGTTCTTCTTGTTCTGCTCGTCAGAACTCAGAAGATTGTTGTTCGTTTGGAATTAAAAGTAAAGTTTTTCTGTCGCTGGGTATTAATAATGAAAAGTTCAGCCAACTATGGAGGATGAGCCAAAACGAGTTGAATGTTTCATCATCATAGTGAAAATTGGATGGAAAAATACAAACTTTTATGTGAATTCGGAATTATACTTATACGTGAATTCTCATGATATGTTTTCATTATTATACCATAAACTTGTGATTTAATCTAAATGCACTATAGATTATAACACTACAAATAATGACGTTGATTCACAGATAATTTCATGTAAAACACATTTTTCACGTCTCCTTCCATCATATCGAAAATATTCACGGGATATCTTTTATAGGTTTCCAATTGGGAATCAAAATATGAGGTGATTCACACAGGAAATCTGTGGAGAAAGTCAGAGGGATCATTCGCAGTTTTTTTCCCAGTATCTTCCAGAAGAATAAGATGAAAACTGCAAAATTGATCGAGCCCAGAAAAAGTTATACTCGGATTCAACAATATCGAGCAATTAAAATTCCCGCAAACTTTCCATCAGATATCAACTCTGACGAGCATTACACTGAAGAGTTATAAGTTGGCAGTTGTCAAAAGGAAAGTTTCCAGGATTTATGCATTCGGAGGATAATCATCTACCCATTTTTAATTTCTCCGCCATTTAACTCGAATCTTTTGAATCAGTCGGAAAATAGAATCAAGCGACAAGCGACCATATATATATCGATTATAAACTTCGTTTTAGAGTTTCAAATGAGATCTGGAAAGAATGAATCGAAAAACGAGATGACAAAAATAACATTTTAGTGTGTGGTGAAACTGTGCATTGACATACATGAGGTCAAAGTTCAATAATTTTTTTCTTATAATCAAAATATCTCTCTTACTTTTGAAGATATCAATCTGAAATTCGGTGTGATACTTCTTAGAAAATCATAATTTACATACGCCTCTGAAGTCTTTCAGTCACCAAATTAGGTGGATTGTTCAATTTAGAGGCTTTTTTTGCTTCAGAATTTTCGAGACACGAACCGTTTTCGAGATAAATAAGCATATCCGTTCATGTTAATTTTACCTTCCCTAGAATTTTATTCTTGGACCCAATTCAATAAAAATGAAATTCAATGTACTATAATTGCTTTTTTCAGTTTTTAGGGTTGGTTGGATGGTGGATGGTCCTAACATTTCGAAAATTTTTAAAATTTTGACCAGGAATAAAAATTAAGCGAAACAGATATGCTTATTTATCTCGACAACCTTTCGTTGCTCGAAGAAAATTGTTGAGCAAAAAAGCCTCTAAATTAAACGATCCACTCAATTTGGTAACTGAGAGACTGCAGAGGCGTACTACAAAAAAGTTCGGGGGTTGGGGGGATAAAGAAGCCTCCATCCCAAAAAATGTATCGCCCTGTAAATTTTGAGAATCTTCAGAATGTTCAACATGATGGTCTTCCAGGAATTATTACCCATATCAAATTTCAAATTGATATCTTCAAAATTTGGCGAGACATTCTGACTAAAAGACAAAAATTATCAAAATTCAACCCCCTGTATCTCCGCTACTGATCGAGATCGTACTCATGTTTATATGAACTCTTTTGATTAAAATGATAAGATCCATAAACCATTTTATTTTGTGCCTTAAAACCTGAACCACCCTGTATAGTTATTTCACTTCAAGTGTGCCACCCCGTATTTGACGGCAACTATTCCTCCATAAATTTCTCATGAGTTAATTCCATAAGACAAGACAAGGTTCTTTCCCGGTTTCATACATTTATATACATAATTAAATAACTCGGCGAAAAGGAATATGGAAAAGGGGCAAGGGAGAAGAAATAAGATGGGTGATTATATTATTACGATATGAATTCGGTAATGTCACCCAAATCAACGAGGCCAAAGGAAAGCTCCAGTGACAGAAAGAAAATTAGGAATTAGGAAAATGCGAATTTTTCGCGACAAATTTCACCAGGAGTAGTCTGGAGGAAAATTTCACGGTTCAAACGAGACAAGCTTAGAATAATAGATTCCGTAACGAGGTTAAAATAAAGAAAATTCAATAGGAGTGGAAAATTCCGAATGCGAGCGAACTAAACGAGTAAAAGACTGTACTTTCTCCACTACCAGAAATTATGGATCAAAAACAAATCAGGTTGAATATGAGCTTGACTCAAGTATCACGGGTAACGAGAACGTGGTGGTGCTGCGAAACAGGACCGTCCGTCAAGCGGCATGCGAACTTCGAATCACCTTGTATATCTTTATTTGCTTGGATCATCCCCTGTCGATAAAAGTGGTATAAGTAATTGAAAGCATTATAATAAAGTCTTCCACTCGTGATAATCCAATTTTTCATCGACGAGAATTCAATCGGCTATTATCAGCGTCTACCTAATTTTTGGCGGGATCGCATAAAATCATCGTGACCACCAAATGAAGCATGAACGAAAGAAATAAAGGATTGGTGCTGAATTGATGGTGTTAAAGATGACTATATTTATATCGCGCATTCCGGTAATTCAAATGTTGTTGAATGGTGTAGATTGGTAATTATTTGATTTATTCGAGTTTATATCACTTTTATCGTTTTGTTTTACAGGGTTGGTGATAATAATTTAGTATAGGACTATAAGCTATGCAACAATGATCTATTTCGACCATCTATTTAAGTATTTAGAGCGCAACGAAACACTTTGTTTTCGAAATACATCCAGGATTTTTTTCTACAAAATCAGTTCCTAGACTAGAAAACTCGATAATTTTTTAATCAATTTAATTTCAAACAATTCTATTTCAATTTCAACTTTAATCATTTTTATTTCAAAATCAGTCTACTACAATCTAATATGTGATATATGATAGAAACCAGGAGCGTTCCTATAACAGGGTGAATGAAAATATCACCTTACACCCATCTTTGCCTGTGCTTTTTCAGTTTTGGAATTCAAATGGTGCATTTTGAAATACATTCGATATTTTCGAAAATACAAATGACCATTTTGGAATCTGAAGTGTTAGTTTTTGAAATTGAATTGATAATTGTGGAATACAATTGATGCATTTTGAAATCCAAATAACGAATATTTGAAATACAATTGACGCATTTTGAAATTGAGTTGATAATTTTGAAATAAATTTGATGCTTTTTGAAAATAAATTGACTAATTTGAAATACAATTAATACTTTTTGAAATCCAAATGACTATTCGCAAATACAATTGACCATTTTTGAACTAAAATTGGGAAAGGTGTAGTCCAGAAGTAAAATCAAGTGAAGTCAATATCACATTGCTTTGCTCGTCGTACTCCAAACAACGCGTGCGACAAAATAGCGTCTTATAAAGCTTGTATCATAATATACTATTGTATATGTTACTGATTCTAGCGCATTTGTATAAAAGCTCGTTAAAAAAAACTTACTCGTTTATTTTATTTATATCCTGATTGAAAATCTTTACCAACTGAATATTAACAGACATGTTGTGTTGATTTTGAAATAAGTGGAAACAGAACACAAAGCCTACTACGATACTACCGGATTATCCGTTGCGACAGGAAATTGCCAGATGAGGATAACATACCGGCAGTGAAATCCTGATTAAACAAATCTCAATCGGTTGGATAATTGGTTTCAGTCCATACATGCGAATAATGTGTGTTTATGTTGGTATGCATGCATGCGGATTCAGAATAATTATCATTACTAATCGTCTAAGTAAAAGAAGCATATAGTCACTGAGATAGATCAATCAATTTTACTAATACTCTGGCTATTTGGTGCTCAAAATAAGGGTTATCTGAAAAGTTTTCGGCAGTTTTGAAAATTGGTGAGTTCATAGATTTCGACATGCTCTTTTCGGGTTTCGACTTTGCTTTATATAACATTTTCTTTATAATATCTCCTTTCCGACTCATTTTACGATGAAAGAATCTATGTACAAAATTAAACAAGAGGAAATTTACTACAATCAATGTTTCTACATTATTTTTACTATAATCAATAGTTTTTTCTGTTATAGCGCCTCAAAGTATACTTCAATATGCGTTTTGGCGGAGGAACTCATTTCCACAACAACTTGGCGCCTAATAGCAGTTTTATCACAATATCACCTTTTATGATAAAAACATTTACATACAAAATTGAACAAGAGAAAATTTATTACAATTTCTGTATCAACAATTTTTTTCTAAAATAAATACTTTTGGCGTTATAGCGCCGCAAACTATACCTTCTTCAATATGCTTTTTGGCGGAAAAACTCAATTCCACTTCCACACCACCTTGATGGCTGAGGTAGAGTAAGAGGCGCCCTGTAGGCATAATGCACATGTAAGTAGTGTACCTACACCGGTACGAGACCAAGATGGCCGCCATAAAGGCGGGAAATTCAAAGTTTGCTGACGTCATCAAAGATGGCCGCCATGACACGTGACATATGACAGCTTTCAACTGTCATATGTCAACTATTGAGTGTTCCATGCCGCTGTGTCATCTGACAAGTTTTCCATGCCGCTGCTGATTACGTCAGAGAGGGGGTATGGAAACGCAACGCGTCATAGACTACCCGACCAATCAGAAGCCGTAATAGTCCCTTGGCCCCCTTAACCCCCTTGCCCCCCTCATGCCTCCGCTGTACCCCCTTGGTCCCCTCAGTTCTCCGCTGTACAGTTGAAAGCTGTCATATGTCACGTGTCATGGCGGCCATCTTTGATGACGTCACCAAAATTTGAATTTTCCGCCATTATGGCGACCATCTTGGTCTCGTACCGGTGTAGGTACACTACTCATGTAATGCTTACACTGAAAAAATTTTTTCATCGTCACAGCAGAATTTTCCGCTGCTATAGCCATAAATGTTGGCTACATAGGGGAGAGGAAATATCTTCACTACTGCAGAAGAGAACACATAACTGCCAACGTCTACCTGTGGCAGCACAGCTACTTTAGAAAGTAAGAGCAGCATTAGTGATTTTTTAGTCACAATAGTGAAGATATTTGCTAAAAATATCCTTGAAAGTGGTACCATTTAGCGCATTCAACAAAACTAGGATAAACAAAGTTAAACCAAACCTCTTTCAATTTTCATCAATCGATATTCAAATTATTGCCAGCACTTTCTGAACATTTAGAGATGCAATATTTCTTTTATTCTAGTTTAATTGTTGCACACACTATGGTTCCACTTTCGATGAGATTTCCCTGAGATTTCCCGCAAACATAATGCTATTGTAAGATAATTAACTTCCATTTGCTGATATTGATTAAATCTTCCTTATGCTATAACAGTAACATATCTAACTATCGTGGAAAAGTATATTCTTCTATCTTGGTTGTATAATGAAGTCATTGTGCAACGCAATCCGAAGATAGGTACAATCGAACTGTCAAATGAAAGTCAGAAGAGTTATGCCAAGTTTGCTTCTGAGCGATTTGGATTTGGTGATATTAGCAGTGAAAAACTCAATGTTTTTATAAGTAAATTTCAAATCAGAGTGTTATTTGATTTAAATTGACCAATAAAAACAATAACAACATTGAATTTTTCACCGCTGGTATTGCAATAATCAAAATCGCTCAACTGTAAACTGGGCTTTACGCTTGTGCGTCAGATTTTAATTATTTCAATGTCATCATTGTTACCAATCGAAGATGTTTCTATTATTTATCGATATTAAATCCATTTTTTCTTCAAATCAATTCAAAATAGAAAAAATTGCACATGACACACGTTTTATAAGACACGTTGTCGCACTTGTTCACTTGGAGCACTCCTCGCTTCGCTCGTCGTACTCCAAACAACGCGTGCGACAAAATAGCGTCTTATTAAACTTGTATCATAATATACTATTTCATGGTAGCAGAAATAATTTTATAGAATTGCAGTTCTACTACTACAGGCAATTTTTTTTCTGTGATAGAGAGTTGCTTCGCAGTTCCAATAAAGCAGTTTTAGTGTGATCTTTTCTGTAAGAGCGAAGCAACATTGCTAGGTTTGTTACTTTTTTGGCTACGACAGGTGAAAAAAACTCAGCAAATGTCTTCTCTTGGGACTTTTCTCAATGTAAATTTGAAGGTTTCTGGAGATGGAGTTGGAGCGACGCAATATTGAATGAACTTTTATACTTTATTGTACATGTAAAAAGAGATTTCAGAAAGCCTGCAGATGCTGAAAAGCTGGATTGAAAAGCAATATGCAAGAATTATAGTGTTGTTTGTTATAATATACAAGTTCCATCACATGATAGCGATGAAGCGGAGCAGGCGTTTGATGGAATCTAACACGAAGAGCACATTGAAATCTAGAGGATCAACAGTTTTCAAAACTCCCGGAAAACTTTCCAGATAAAACTATGAATCGGAATGAGAAAGGAAGCACGTAGAATATTCATACTCTCGATCGAGTTTTCGTTGATCAATTATTTATTTCCCGTTAAATTATGTGTCTACACTCTATACAGTATATTTCCGACTTTTAACGTGTCCTCATCAGGTCCCATTTTGTTCTGTTTGTACTGTTAGTCACTATCTCGTAAGCCATCGACATTGTTCCTCAACAGAAAGCCGACTGAATTTTCCCCTAATTATCTCTTTCACGCGAACTAACCGTTAGGGTCACATTATACGATAATGAAATTATAATTGCCATTAGTCTATACTTGGGCAGTGAAAAATGCGACATCGAATTATCGATTTTTACATCGTCATGATCATTAATTATTCAGTTGGGGATCATACGCGGGTATGTCATTTTCTGGAATAACAGGCAATTTGAAGATATACGGCTGTAAAATAATAGCGATTCAGGTACAGAAACTTTTGTTGCTTTTCTGTCTCCCGACTTTCATTAGAACTAATTATCGTTTCGTGCATCAATGTATTTTTTACTACGGTAAAATGGAAAACGCACCTATAATTTGCATAATAATAAATCATAATACGAATAAAATAATACAACTTAAATAATGCACTGAAAAGTGTATAGAAATGAGGAATCTGGAGAATATGCATTCATTTAAGTGATCAATAATTGTTCTTATAAGGAGTAAAATAATAAAAAATCATGAAAATGAGGTTTTTATGAAGGTATGAATAAATTTTTTGAAGCATCAGGGTGGTGAAAATCTTAATTCAGTGTGTTGACATGAATCGACATTAGGCACAATTGATTATACAGGGTGGCGCAATCACCACTGTTTATAGGTAGCGAAATTCGTAATCTTGTTATATCCGCTAATTTGAAGAAAATCGTACAAATCATCAATCATCACATCAGAGAGAATCAACCCTATAGCAAACATTTTTGAATTATGCATTCTACATTTATGAATTTACGATCAAAAGAAATATCTCAGGTGCGATTGGTTCAATTGGACCCTCCTGTATATAATACGATATTTGAAGTTTTCAACTTCGACGAAGCCTAAAACTAAGAATAATATTGGGCCCGAAACTGTGCCTTGAGGAATCCTAGTAGAAAAGTCGCTAAGAATAGTGCGCGATTGTGATTGTGAGTCCTTTTTTTGAAAAGCGGACAAAATTCACAGATTCATTTATTGAAGCTAATGAGATGAACCAAACCCTTTGCTTGCTTCCTTTTCAACATGCACCCGATTTGCACATGAAAAGGGAATTCACAATGCATAAAATTTATCAATTCACGACTCATTTATTCGTCAGATAGAAGGTGTGTCATTTAATGTACATGGTCCATTAAATCTCTTCATCAGTGATCATCAAACTTCTCGCAAATTATTCCTGTTCATAAAAAATCGCGCACTTATGAATCCGTTAAATCTCAAGTTATGTGTCTGTTGAGTACAAGGCGAGATTATAAAATTGTTCAAAACATCTTGGAAAAATTGGGGTAGTAAAAGAGGTCGGAGACTCCATACCATCCAGAAATTTAATAAGACAAAAGAAGTCTGCCGTAATAAAAGCCGGTACAGTATTATTGAAAAGATTCAATTTTCGTTCGAGTGTTGCATCTTTATTTTCATTATGTCGCCAGCTAAGTGACTTTTATTCGAGGATGTTCCGGAAAAATGGGTCACGCGGTCACAGCGTGGAAAAGTCTCGGGAAAAGCACTATACAGAGGGCGTCAGTTTTTTGTTGTAGGACTTCGACAGGTTGTTGAGGAAGACATTTTTTCAAGATGAAAATCTTATGCAAACATAATATATTTGGGGGCTTGGTTTCCGATGTACAGGGTAAATATATATTTTCAATTTTTTCAACTTTTCTCCGACCAATACAAATATCGAAATAATGAATTGAAATTTAGAATATTTTGGATTATGAAGCGTTTTCGAATACCTACAGGGTGATATACTTTTGGAGATCGTATCCGATTTTATCCCTCTCGAACTTTTTCAAGCAGAAACGCTTTCAAAATCATCTCATCTCGGGTTCTCTCTCCAATTTGGATATTTTTTGCATTTTTATATTGTATAGATTTGGAGATAAATACCAAAAATAATTCTCTTCTTCAGTTACCTCGAAAAGTATACAGTTTACGAAAAACGAACAGAAGACAAAAACACCAAAATTAAAGAGATAATCTGAATTGATGTTTGATGATGACGTGAAAAAGTATGAGCCGATTAATAATTCCATAAATAAAGTGTATAAATTTTCAATTATTTTAAAAATTGTAGCAGATAACTTCACCATTTGTTTTGAAAACGCTGAGGTGCACCATTGACGTTATTAATACTTCTGTTCCCCCCCAATTTTTTATGTTACGCTCATGTTGTTTCGAATTGAAACGAAATGCTATAGTGGACTGATCCACCTCATCATGAATTTGATACAATCGAATTGATTGAATTCTGTTGGAATTTTAAATTGGCCGTAGATACCTGTATGCTTTATTATACAAATTGCAAATTGAGCCTAATTCGTATTTTATTACCAAAACCCTCTCATCATTCCGGATAATCATTTGATCCCTCTCTTTCAACTAAACGCACAACAATAATTGAATTCTTTATGTGCAGGATCAGATTATATTGAAAATTAATTAAAATAATCTACCCAGATTCTGTAATGACTCATTGGTGGTGGTGAATAAATCTGCAGTAACGTGGGTAACATATTATTCAAAGACCAGACCAAGACGAAGTCCATGCAACGATTCCCACTGTAAATGCAGATCGAAATGTTTCTTTCCTCCTAATACGTGACAAATTCACATCGAGACAGACACGCTTTACAATCTACAGACCGATTTCGGGCTTATTGGGCCTCATCAGTGCAGGGTAGATAGCCGAGTAGAGACCGTGAGATCTCCACTTGAAGCGTTGCCTGTCCCAATGCATTTTCGTCGCGTCTATTTGACCGCACTGAGCCGCGTTCCAACAGACAATTGGAAGTGGCGACATCATGCGGCAGAAGAAAGAAACACTCCAGAAACAAATCTCCCAAGTTACAGGACTTGGAAGTGGCTGACAGCTCGACTAAGCTAATAAATGAAAAATGGAAAAGCCATGAATTGAAAATAGTTTATCCAATTAAAAATATCAAACATAGTTTGAAAATGAATATATGGTAGACTACGAGCAGAAAACAACTACTTTCCTGGTAAATACCACGTAGAACATTGAATTATATCTGATCGTAGTCCATGAAACGATTCACACTGTGGATGGTGAATGCAGATTGCAAATGTTTCTTTCTTCCTAAGACGTGGCAATGTCAAACCTATGTAATACTTCCTCCAAATACAGAGAGCAATGTTTTTTCGTTTGTTCTATGAAACATTGAAATTGTTACCTAGAGGTATTCAAAGAACTGTATTCCTTCATAATGGTCGTTTACCTCGTGTGCATGCCTTTGTGTAGTGCTTTCGAATTCCGAGGGGCCTTTTTGGCTATAAATAATTTGACGGCTGACCTGTTATGTTCCTCAGTACTCACTCTAGGTGTTTGATTATGTTTAGCACCTTTGAATTCAGGTGGAATTTGTTGAATACTGTCAATAATTCAGTGGTAGAATCTAGAATAGCACTTCTCAGAGTTCAACACGTTGAAGACAGCAAGTTGAGTAAATGTAATGTTGGTTTCTTCAAGTCCCTCCACACATAAATCGATGATGGCATTGATTCCAACCTGGAATCTTCAATCTTCCCAACTGGAACGACTCCAATTCTTCCTTGTAATGTTTCAGTTTCCCAATATCGACACCATCGCCGATAACCTTGGCAATATCCTTAGTTCTAATCAACGCAGACACACCTAGAATCCTCGTTTCATTTGCGGATGCGGCCAGCCGCCATTATCTGACGAAGTAACGGAGTTTAATCAATTCCGGTGCCGGAACAACACACCACCGTGGCAACAAAAAGCGACAAACAAAATATTTCCCAATCGTCGACAACGCCTCATCAAGTTTCGCCAGGAGATGTTGGGGGATGAATTGGAAGAAAGCCCTCAAGTACAGATAGAAGGGAATAGCTTTTTGTGTATTTGGAGCGCGACGTTATACAGTGTCATCCCCAAAGTATGCACCATATGGGAAACTTATTTATAAAGGGTTTTTCGATGAAAAGTTATTCTTGATAAAAGTTTGTGCATCCCCTAAAACTAAACATGCACCAACAAAATACAGTAAAACACACATAATGTACGCGAGGAGCTTTCAAATATTTGATTTTGAGACAAGAGTAAAGTACTCTTATTTTGAAAAATGTTATTCAGAAAAGTTGTTCAGCATTAAAAAATACATCTAGTTTTGAAGTCATGGCCATCTAAGTGGAGTTTTAGTTTTTAACCATTTTTTTTAAATGGGGACTAGGAAAAAACTAATTTGCTGAATCGATAAATAGACAGCATCCTGTATACGACGGTTTATTTTAAAAGCCTGTAATATTACAAATTACACAACTATGGTGTTAACCACGGTCAATTTTTTAGTGAAATAATTTTCAAATTTGTTGGTGCAGTTATTTTTATTTTTTGTTAACACCGAAAATTACTCGAAATTATACAGTTCTGTAACAAGAACTCAATATTCAATAATATCAAATCACAAAACATCAAAATAAAATAGGTATTTCGGAAAAAACTCATTGATTTTCTGGAGATTTTCTTGTCCAAAATAAGGCCCCTCGTACATTACGTGTGTTTTACTGTATTTTGTTGGTGCATGTTTAGTTTTAGGGGAAGTGCAAACTTTTATCAAGAATAACTTTTCGTCGAAAAACCCTCAATGAATAATCTTTGGTAGAAGTCCATATAGTAGCTCAAAGTGGAGTAGTGTATATTAAAAGAAGAAAAATACTCTAAATCATCTCCACAATATTTAATCTGAATACCCATATCAGGGACATGTTTTGAACGTATATACGCTCTTCAGCCTGAATGAAACGTTCTACAAAGAAAAAGGGAATTAAAGATAGATGTTATACAATTCTACATCACCACTCACATGTAGATGAAAAATTTTTTACTATATATTAAATTTTGGATTTATAAATAATTAACATGGTTTTCCTATTTTTATAAATTTAAAATTTAATATGTTGTAAACATTTTTTCATCTACATGTAAGTGGTGATGTAAAATTGTATAACATCTATCTTTAATTCCCTTTTTCTTTGTAGAACGTTTCATTCAGGCTGAAGATGAGCGTATATACGTTCGAAACATGTCCCTGATATAGGTATTCAGATTAAATGTTGTGGAGATGATTTAGAGTATTTTTCTTCCCTTAATAAATAAGTTTTTCATATGGTGCGGATACAAAATGTAATTATTTGAAATGTTTTTCACGATTTCGGTTTCTTGTGTTTGGAGAACTATTATTCCAGAAATAAACGAAATGATACCTTCAATGGAAAAAATCGGTCCATCCCTTCGGAAGTTATGGCGGTTTGAAAATTTCGAAACATTTTCACAATTTCGATTTCTTTGATTAGAGAACTATATTCTATAACAAATAAGTGAAATGATACCTCCGATGGAAAAAATTGGTCCAACTGTTGAGAAGTAATGGTGATTTTAAAAAATTCGAAAACTTATTCATGATTTCGGTTTTTTTGATTAGATGATAAAAAATGAGCTGCATGATACTGAAAATCGGTCCATCCGTTCGAGAAGTTAAGACGAAACAGAAGAACATAAACATATGCTCAGTTTTATATGTTCGCATCAGGTTTGAATACGAGCACATATTCAAACAATCATATATTTTATGTATAAGTATATTTTTATTATAAATTTTCACAATTTTTGTCTGCTAGTTGTCGAGATAAATCAGCCTGTATATTTTTCTCGAGAAGACCAAAGCATATAATTCGTCGAAAATTTTTGACCCAAATGAAACGCCCCTGGCCACCAAAATGCTCATGCCCCTTCCCCCAGACGCCACGTTCTTCCGAAAACACCACCTCAAGAAGAGGTCCCCGACTACCGGAATACATTACAAGAGTAACATCTTCACTTCCAGAGCTTATGCAGAGTAATACGAATTCGCCTTTTAAGTATATTTGCTTTGAGAAATTCGTGCACGTGTGTAAGTACACCTCCTAGGATTTATGGTAATGCGCTATTCCCAGAGCTATCTAATGGGTTTTGTTTTCGGGAAGGGAGCTTTTGGTTATGAAGGGCAATGCATAGGTGGTTTGGTTGTTCACCCTAATGGATGGCGGAAATCTTGTCACGTTAGATTTTTCGGAAAACTTGGGGTAGAATACAATCTATTTAGGAGTTTTGATCGATTTAAGGTTGATTATATGAAAGCAATATAGGTGAGACCTTCGAGCCTATAGCAGAATAGATTAATAACGCACACTTCTTTCCAAAGTAGTTGTTTGAAGCCAACATCGGAATCAGTTACTAGGGTTAATGAAATAAAATACAGGGTGTTCCATTTGAAATAACAAAGTTGTTGCTACTTTTCGATAGAAGCGGCAACACTGTATTGATGAAAATATTTTAGATCGATAGACCAAGAGCAACTACTTGAGAAACCAAATTTCCAGAATGATCCTATTTCCCGTTCTTCGTAAACGTCTAAGGTACCATCGACCGTGAGTGACCCTGTATAAGGATAGCATCAACAGAATCCCCCGGTACCAGTGTTTTACTATCTTGAAAGGGTCTTAATTTGAATAAATTGACTTACTAACAAAATTATCATATTCATTCTTCCTAAAAATTGATAAAAACAATTTGAAATCGTAGTTTTATGAAAATATACATCTTAGATTCATAACTAGATAATAGATTCAATTCACTGTCAAACTATATTGTTTATTTTCTGGTAATATAAAGTTTCCAAGTTTCGAACTTGAAAAATATAACATCAAACATGTTTTATTATTTACTACTCCAACCATTTTATCACTTGTATTAAAATGATGTAAGCATATTCTCTTTCCCGATCATATTTTTCCATACATCCACAAACTTTTCATCTCGGGGAAACCCGATAATCACCACAAATTGTTTTGCATAGGATGGGTAAATAATTATATCACTGAGTAGATCACCAGTGAAATGTTGTGTTCTGGTCACCTATTATAAATTGTTTTTGACACATTTCACAGCGTTTTACCATCCTTTAAATTCGAAATGAACAGAATAAACAACGTTTTTAAGTAGAATCTTAATCAAATTTTCACACTAAAATGGTAATATGCCGTTTAAAGAACCATCAACAAAATTTTATTTGAAAACGAGAAGTTTCGCGCTGTAACTGTCAGCGTTCGGTTGATAATCGGTTGATCGAAATAAGCTATGTTGGCGCATTCACCAAAAATACCGCAATCTCCATAAAGACGTGCTTTCTATAAACCACTTATATATTTGAATGAGGCACTGTATTATTTGACGAAAATTGAATAAATAGCTCTGATTCATATTAGTACCTGCTGAAGGATATATATATTTGGGAACCTTAAAAAATATGGTCATGATGGGATGATTATAACTTTCGAATGTTAAGAATGTTAATGCAACCTCTGTGGGGAGGAACATTTGAATTTCATGTTGGCTTTAGGAAATTTCCTGCTTGTTTGTTATTTGGAGGATGAGACAAAACAAAACATCAGAAAATATACTATTCTCACACCACAATCATGTTTATTAGATTTTCTGCATCTCTTTTCAACTAATTTCAACGTGTCAATGGGATATATCCTCTAAATTCACTTCGATGAAGATCAAGAAATAATCGTGATGACTGGAACTATTCTACTACATGCCTGAAATATGGGAATAGACAGTGATATCGAATCGAGACCATCTGAAATTATAGAGCAGCAATCAATCACATTTACTGAACTATTTTTACAGGGTCTCCAGAAATTAAATAGTAAGATTTCAGCTGTAGATTCTAGGAACAAAAATAGTAAAAAAGGTATATAAACATGGGTTCAGAAATGCTCACCTATAAGGAGTTATAACCATTTAAAGGTGAACCCGAGATGAAGGTTTATGTAAATAGTTTATATAGAAACACTTTGGGATGAAATAACCAAATTTTCTCCATTTACTTAACTTTTTATGTCTAATTCAGAAATCTCGAAAAAAAAATCTGAAATTTAGTTCAGGGACGTGGAAAATGAGAAGTGCTAGGGGTAAAAAATGTTGAGACTCATGTTTATACGTACCTTCTTTTACTATTCTTGTTCTGATAATCTTCAGCTGAAATCTTTTTAGGTAATTAGAAGAAATCCTGTTTTATACCTAGTTCTACCTAATAGACAAGGCTTTCCCAGACAATTTAATTTCAACCCTATTGCAAGTATTCGTTGTGCAGCAATATAACAGTGGTATTTATCGATATGTTTCACGAAAATATAATAGAATTCTCTAGCAGGTACAAAACGCGTCGCGACGACAGGCTGAAATTGATACTGCAAGACGTCACGTCCTTCTAAATTTGACGACGTCTATCCTGAAACATTCATACCGAATTCATATTCAGAACAACTTCCTACCGGTTCTGGTAGCGAGCAACTCTACTATACATCACATAAGTATATCCAGCAGTGGCGCAATCAAGATATACTCAATAATAATAATAATAATAATGAATGACCGAAGATACGAAAGCGTATAAGGGCTACCGAGATTTTTTTTATATTTTTTCCGACTTTAAACTCGGAATTTCCTACTTTGAACTCGGAATTATTTTTTTCCGACTTCAATCTCGGAATATCCGACTTTGAACTCGGAATTATTTTTTTTTCGACTTCAAACTCGAAAATTCCGACTTTAAACTCGGAATTTCCGACTTTGAACTCGGAATTATTTTTTTTCGACTTCAAACTCGGAATTATTTTTTTCCGACTTTAAACTCGGAATATCCGACTTTAAACTCGGAATTATTTTTTTCTGACTTCAATCTCGGAATATCCGACTTTGAACTCGGAATTATTTTTTTTTCGACTTCAAACTCGAAAATTCCGACTTCAAACTCGGAAAATCCGACTTTGAACTCGGAATTATTTTTTTTCGACTTCAAACTCGAAAATTCCGACTTTAAACTCGGAATTTCCGACTTTGAACTCGGAATTATTTTTTTTCGACTTCAAACTCGGAATTAATTTTTTCAGACTTCAATCTCGGAATATCGGACTTTGAACTCGGAATTATTTTTTTTCGACTTCAAACTCGAAAATTCCGACTTTAAACTCGGAATTTCTGACTTTAAACTCGGAATTTCTGACTTTGAACTCGGAATTATTTTTTTTTCGACTTCAAACTCGGAATTTTTTTTTCAGACTTCAATCTCGGAATATCCGACTTTGAACTCGGAATTATTTTTTTTTCGACTTCAAACTCGAAAATTCCGACTTCAAACTCGGAAAATCCGACTTTGAACTCGGAATTATTTTTTTTCGACTTCAAACTCGAAAATTCCGACTTTAAACTCGGAATTTCCGACTTTGAATTCGGAATTATTTTTTTTCGACTTCAAACTCGGAATTAATTTTTTCAGACTTCAATCTCGGAATATCGGACTTTGAACTCGGAATTATTTTTTTTCGACTTCAAACTCGAAAATTCCGACTTTAAACTCGGAATTTCTGACTTTAAACTCGGAATTTCTGACTTTGAACTCGGAATTATTTTTTTTTTCGACTTCAAACTCGGAATTTTTTTTTTCAGACTTCAATCTCGGAATATCCGACTTTGAACTCGGAATTATTTTTTTTCGACTTCAAACTCGGAATTAATTTTTTCAGACTTCAATCTCGGAATATCGGACTTTGAACTCGGAATTTTTTTTTTCGACTTCAAACTCTGAATTATTTTTTTCAGACTTCAATCTCGGAATTTCCGACTTTGAACTCGGAATTATTTTTTTTCGACTTCAAACTCGGAATTATTTTTTTCAGACTTCAATCTCGGAATATCCGACTTTGAACTCGGGATTATTTTTTTTCGACTTCAAACTCGAAAATTCCGACTTTAAACTCGGAATGATGGAATAACTAACAACGCCGATGTTCCACCTATTTTGTATATATCATCCAAAGAAGCTAGAGGTGCAAGGCAAAAACAGGTTGACACTATGATGATTTTTCATTCATACTCATCATTTTTCGAGAAATATCTATATCTAGAAAAAAATTTCTATATACAGATATTTTTCCCAGGTCTGGTTAGATATAGACACCAGGAAAATACTGGATAATGTCACATAACTTCTCCGTTTGAGGAAAAATAGAATCCTGATAGAGGGAAGTTCTGAGGGGCTCGAGCCAGGCAATGAAAGGGTGGCCAATCTGAGTTTGTCTGGTCTGTCTGCTCGGAATCGCTCATGATGATCTAAATGATTTTGATAAGCATCTTCCACATCAATATATCTACAAAAAATGGGATATCGCCCACTTTTCTGCGGTCAACAAACTCGTAAAAGTAAAGTCACCAACCAGACGTATAGTTTTGATGGATATTGAATTCTGGAGCTGAACATGTGAATTAAACTCCATGACAGGTCAAATTTGTGCTTTGTTAATTATGAAATTTTTTTAAGGTATGAAGTAGTCCTTGGCGCGAAACAAAGAATCGAATTCTTGTGAAGCAATTTCTGCACATAATATCATTCCATGATAGGATATATTGTTGATGATGGTAATACCAAGCATTTTATACGTCCATGCCAAGCATAGTCAGCATTGATATCGCTTTTGCACAAAAACAATAAATTCACGCTTTTCTTATTTGTGCAAGAACAAACTGAACGACGTGAGTTGCTGGGGACTTCAGAACTCTCAGTGTCAGATGTAAATGTGAAGATGCGGTAGTGCGGCGATAACACGACCGATCGTAAATGGTGGAGTGCAGAATTTTTGCATGTTTACGGTTGATGTTCGACTATACGTGGACTATTACCATTTTTTTCATGGCCAATCTGTCTCTGGTGATATCGCTGTGACCGCTGCAAACATCGATATACAAAACTCCAAACACGAACGTAATGTCGCAAATCACGTGACTAACGAGCGATATAACTCAATACGCGCCACGAACTGCGATCGTCATCCGTTTTGCAGAATTTATTTCGTCCAACAGCCGTATACAGGATGATATGGATTCGCAGATAGACTATGTTTGGATAGATATGATGAATAACGGTACCTGTTATCGTGAAATAGATATTTGAATGCATCATCTAGGCATTGGCGTAGCTTTGTACGATAGTTGGAAGGCATCTGAACGAGGGGTTAACCACAGACTGAAATAGTGTACGAAAAATTTCCTTTTTCTGTTTCATTTCCTCATTTCCTATTTATTTACTAAAAATTCCTGCTATTCCTATAATTTCCCCGAAATTCCTTCAATTCCCATTCATTTCCCTCATTTCATTCCAATTCCCCGCATTTCTCCGAAATGCATCTATTTCCCATTTTTTTCCCGAAATGCCTCTAATTCCCATTCATGTCCCTATATATCCTCGAAATTCCCCGAAATTCCTTCATTATTTATTTCTTTCCCTCTCATTTTTCATTCGAAACCAAAGTCCATAGGCGTACTGTATTGAATTAGTTCATAACAATGAGTTTCCAGAGGCGTACCCAAAGGTCAGAATTCAGGAAATTATTCAAAAATCGAATTCTCGAAGTTCGATAATTCAGTATTTCTTCAATATATATCCGTATAATTATAGAATATCGAAACCGCATCTCCATGAACGTATCCTTAATATTAAAGAAGCTTCTATAATGTGAAAAGTTGTTGCAATTTCGAGATTTTGTGTCGAAACTATATAAGTACTTATTCATTATTGTTGGTAAAAACGGCTTAATGTGGGAATTTCCGAGAAAATAGAGGAATTTCGGGGAATTTCCGAGGAAATAGAGGCATTTCGGGGAATTCCCGAGGAAATAGAGGAATTTCGGGGAATTCCCGAGGAAATAGAGGAATTTCGGGGAAATGGAGGAATTAGAAGAATTTCGGGAAATGAAGGAAATAGGGGAATTTCGGGGCATTTCAAGGAAATAAGGAAACTAATAGGCATCTTTTAAGGAATTTCCGGTGAGATTAAATAATCAGCCAAAGAATCGTCTCGGTAATCGTCATAGTACAAGTTAATGAATAGAGAAAAAATATACAGTGAGTCTCCTTAAGTTGTCTGAATATGGGAAAGTTTTTTATTATTGATGCCTATTATTTCCCCCATTCTTTCGAAATGCCCCGAAATTCCTATATTTCCTCGAAAATTGAGATCTAAAAGGTAATGTATAATGATTTATTTAGACTACATATTTTCTGATTTTTATAGAGAAAAAATAATTAAAGTATGAACTGTTTAGTATATAAGACTAGTTTTTTGCTTTCATTCACTTATTGTGGAATTGAAGCTTCTGATTGATTGAATTATTCACGCGGAGAAAAATCTATGGATAATTCTAAATTAGTATTTCTAACGATGTTACCTTTAAGTGTTACTATCAAATCTGATGTAGATCAGCAGATTGAAGAATGGCTGAGAGGATTCTTCCATCATATTTACCTGAAACAAAAAATAAGTTGAAGAAATAGTAACATTGGTTGTATATACCTAATGAATTGGAATGTCTCTTGTATTCCTTGATATGTTTTCTTCGTATTGGGAAACGTATTTTTCAAGATTATCAAAATCTCGAGTTTTATTTTTCGAAAAAAAAGTAACACATAAATAGTACCTAATTCATAGGCAAAGATAGACTAGAGTTTTCACTAGCCATTTGAATGAGAATCAGCAATGGAAGGTAGTTATTTTTCCAAGAAATGCCTTGCACCAAGATTTACCCACATTAATGACTTCTATGAAATGTGAAGGAATATACAGTTCCCATCGTTTTGCCAATCATGAGGCAAAAAAAAAAACAAATGGGGTTTTTGAATCAATTCCTAATACGCTGAATATTACTAATTTTCAGAGAGATAACCTTTGAGGGGTTTTAAAAATCGCTTTTTTCCAAGAAACTGAAAATTATTCAAAGTTCCGAATTGTTCTATCACTTTGTTTGAATTCCAGAATCAAACCAAACTTTCCTCAAGTTTCTTTTGTAAACAAATCTTCCCAAACAAAAAGAAATGGTAATCATTTTACATCGTGGAAGTAAACAAAACCGCAACCATCAGGAATTTCAAAAGCCTTTCTTTGATCCGCGAGCGTATGAACTCGCTTGAAATTTCAAAGATCCGAGTGTTTTTTTTTTCGAGAACAAACATTCGTTCCCCAGATCAAGCGCTCGTCGATTTGCCAGACAAAAGACGGCGCCCGGAAGTGCCACTGTTGCGCCGCCTTCTAGATTTTCCCTAATTGCTCGATCACCGGGGCATTTTCTTTGTTTTTTTTTTGTTCGGCCGGACGAGACAAGGGAAACGTATTTTCTGGAACAGTCGTGGATAATTTTGAGTCAATCTCGACGGGTTGTAATTGGCAGTTAAGCTGCCACGATCGGCAGTTAACCTGGTTGTTTAATTAGCGCAAATCTTCTCGAGAGTTTCGTGATTACAGTTTTAATCCATTCGGTTTATGCCATCACAAATTATATCGTTGAAATGGCGCAAACTCGATTTCGATAACTTTTCATTATTTCAGAAATTCAGTGGAACTGTATATTCCAATATTCATTTGAAAATGTAGCTCCCTTATGAAACATACAGGGTGCCTATATTTTGTATTGCTAGGAGCATGAAATTACACTGGAAATCTCTTGAAGTTTATAGGTGAAAGATATTTATGAAAATTATCTAGAGATTTAACAGAAGCTTTGAACAGACAACCAGACCGAGTCATAGAATTCCTACAATCAGTTAATCTTATGTATAAATTATAGTATAATGTAATAACCCTTAGTGGTTGCGGATATTTTTTTCGACTAAAAAAAAACAAGATATTCATATTTAACTTCAGATACTAAGAAGGTACCACATTGTAGGGAAATATATATATATATATATTTCTACTTTGGTGGAATAAAGTTAGTCAGGAATAATGGTTTGAACTACCACCAGCTGCCTTATTATTATTTTATATAACTAGAGTTGGTATTTTGTATTTCACTTAGCGTAATCATAACTGGAGACTTGGTGTGAAATTTTCCGAAACATGGTATGTTTTCAACACCCTGTAACTCCGAAAAGAAGCATTTCCAGACACAAGTTTATATTGATGTTTTTTTCAAAACTGTCTTACGAATACGTCATTTGAATATTTTAACTTACTTATGTTACCCTGTATAGGTCTCAACTGATTGGCTTTATATTTTTTCATCAGATTGACACTTGAAAGGTCTATGAGATCACCGAATTCCATGAATGTGTCTTTATTTTCAGGGACGTCAAAAATATAAAGAATTATCAGCGATTTTTGGGTTTTCTAAATGGTGTATGTCAAAAATACATCGAAATGAGTTTATAGATGAAAAAGTTGTAAGGGGAATAAATTTGAAAAAATTACCGTCAAAGACTTTTCAAACAAGTACACACACACTTTTCAAATCAGCCCATCAATTCAATTTCAGATTTATTACTGATCGGAATCTGTTCATCAATCAAAAAGTCATAAGGGTACAAAATTCGAAAAATATGCCATTTAATGGAAAATTATCAACATTCTGGATTTGCAATACTATATTCACCAGAACATAATTCGAATAATTGAGTTCATGAAAAAGTTATGGAAAAATCAAAACCAAAAATTCGTTGACTATACAATCGATTGAAAATACCAATTCCAGATTACTCTTGGTCTGCGTTTGGTATAATGAGCCACAGGGAAGTAGTTGTTTTCATTATATGATTATTGCAATAATTTCCATCCATGTGAATGAACTCCACAGCTCTTCCCTGATAAACAAAAAAATTTAAAGGCCCAAAGTTTTTGTGATTCAGACTTCCATCTCTGACCTGTATCAAAGTAATGTTAGAGTAGTTCCATCAATTGACCCTTCCCAGAATAGAAAGTAATCATGGCGGATTTTGACATTCGACAGATTAAGGGAAAAATTTGTTACTTGACAGTTGAGAAAATGAGTGTTCCATGTCAAAATTGAATTGAAATGGAAACAAATTCAAATTCCAGAATATCGACATAGATATCTCTTAGAATTAAAAGCTACCAAAAGAGAGGATATCCTAAAATTTGGATTTGTTCACATTTCAATTCAATGTTGACATGGAACACTTATTTTCTCAACTGTCAAGTGCAAAATTTTTTCCTAGATTTTTCCCTAAATCTGTCAAATGTCATAATCCGCCATGATAACTTTCTATTCTGGAAAGGGTCAAATAAGGACTTCACTTTCTCACAATCCTCAACAGCTTCGAAGAATTTCCACTCGGATTTTCCTCTTGAACCGTCAATCTTTCCGTCACTCAACCAGACCTTGTCACGTGCGAAACTTTATTCGACTCCCGTAGGCGCATCATCAAATTAAGAACTCCGACTGCTTCAATTATTCAAATTCGCCCTGTATCGTTTAATGCAATTTGTATATCATAGCGGGCCATGCAGCATCCGAGAGGAGAGAAGGAAGGGCGTTTTCATGATGTTATTCTAACCTAACTTGACTAATTAAAGAGAAGTTACCTGCCTCAAAACTAATAATTGGTCTAATGAACAGGAGCTTGCTAATGCCAGCTGTCAGGTGGAGGTGTTCTTCCCTTGGCAGCCATATTTTAATTAGCGACGTTGCATCCGAGAATGAAATGGACAGTGAAGAACAAATGAGCAGCGGTCCTAGAGTATGTAAGCGACTTGCAGCACATATCTTACTTATTTGGTATTTGCACTTAACATTTGAGATGAACTTATATTTCTAGGTTAATGTTGGAGACAACAGATTATAGGTGAAACATGGGTGGAATTTGAAATTACTCTTCGAGTTATGTATTCAATGTTCATCATATAAGACAGTGCCTCATTTGTATATAAGTGGTTCATAGATAGCACGTATTTCTGGATATTGTGACATTTTTGGTGAATGCGCCAAAGCTGCTAATTTCGTTCCACCGATAATCGACCGAACGCTGACAGTGACAGAGCAAAACGTATCGTTTTCAAATCAAAATTTGTTTGATGGTTCATTAAACGGCATATTTACAGTTTCGTGTGAAAATTCTACTTAGAAACTTTGTTTATTCTGTCCAAATCGAATTTAAAGGATGGTGAAACGCTGTTAAATGTATATAAGACGATTTGAAAGTGGTGACTAGAACACAACATTCCACTGGGGAGTTACTCAGTGTCGTATCATTCGTTGTATGAACATTATTCACCTACCCTAATATGCAAAAAAAAATTGGTAAATTGAAAACATTTTCGGGTTTCCCCGAGATGAAAAAGTAGTGAATACATGGAAAAATATGATTGGGGAAGAGAATATTTCTAGAGACTCTAGAATATGCTCGCATCATTTTACTACAAGTGGTAAAATGGTTGGCCCAAGTAGTAAGAAAATGCTCAGAATATAAGATAAGCCTATATTTAAGGAACTGAAGTAATAACAACATGTCTGATGTTATATTTTCCACGTTCTAGACTTTATATCACTAGAAAATAAACAATATAGTTGTGACAGTGAATTAAATATATTATCATTCGAGTAATAAATCTAAGATGTCTATTCTCAGAAAACTTTGATTTTAGATTATTTTCATTAACTTTTAGGAATAATGGATATGATAATTTGAAATAAAAAAGTTAGAGTTGTTTTTCTCAGTTAAAGGTTCCTTGAACGAATTGGAGATCATGAAATTTTCAAATTTTTATCTTTTTAAATGGCTGGGATAATCCATTGGAACATGTATACTGGGACATCCGGTATATAATCAAATTTTCTGCGTAGCATTAGCCAGGAAAGTTGTCGATCTCTACTCGTTGTCTACCTATTCTAAACGTCACAGATGTTTATTAGTGAATAATTGTTGACGTAAAGTTTTCTTATTTTGTATTTACTTTCAAAATTTATGAACGAAATAATTTTACACGTGATGCGTATTGTCTGCTGGCATCTCTTTGAAATCTCCGTCAGCGACATCAAAACGAGGCATAAATTCAAATTCATTAGGCCGCCGATAAGATGGAAATTCGAGTCGCTAGTCAGACACGTTTGCCGGATTAGTCGGAATGGCTTTCAAGAAAATGGGGCGCGGAATTCGCTAGCCGGATTACGTGTGTTTGGAAAAACTTGAAGTTATTTCATCAACATGCCGAAGTGATTATCGACGAGTCATCCAAGTGCGCCATGATCACATTAAAATTCCGAGGATAATTGGGAATTTTCCTTATTCAGATGGACTCTTTCAGCTATTTAGTTTTGTCACAGATAATACGCACGGTATGCGCATTTCCCAATGAATCACCCTGTATAAAAAGACACAAAAGAGTATTTTGCGCAACAAATTATCATAATCCAGTCCTGGATAAGTGGTGTCATTTTTACGAGGTGAATATCGCATAGACGTCTCTATTAACGTCCTGACACACGCCCATTCCGACATTAAAAGTACATAATATATTTTCTTCTCAGCTGGAAATAAATATCTGCGCAGCATCTGACAGACATGTGTTAATGGCGTGCGTACGAGGAATCCATATTAAATTGTATTTTAGAAGCTTAGAAGGAATCGTGAAGACAGCTGTTATGGCCGCTTCCTGTTATGATTTTTTATTTATGCTTCTTACTCGTTTTGCCGAGTCGGCGTTGCACATTAAAAGATTTTGACGTTTGAAACAAACATTTCTCGATGTACCATGAAGTTTGTAACATCTTTGTGGCAGTTGAATTATTTTTGTCATACTCAATTATGGACAAGTTTGCGCACTGTGAAGCGTTATTTTAATCATCGAATTAAGACTTCCAACAAGATCATTATGAATAAATCACTAGATGCATCGTCAGCTAATGTTTACTGTTGATGAAGATGGATTCAAAATTCTCAAATTAATTGAAATGTTCAAACACATCAATAAACAGTTTCTTAAAGTCCAGTACCTATATTTCTCATTGCATTTCTATGAACAAATCAATTATCCAAAGTAAATATGACTACTGAATACTAGGAGTTGTCTTGTACTATAGTAAAATTAGCGAGAAATGCAACAAACAATTTCGCAATAAAACTATTAATTTTTTTTTGAAAATTCAAACTTGTTTGGATATTAAGATAGTTGTAGATAAAGCATAGTATGCTATTCGCGCATAATGGCCTTCGGCTCGTACTGCATATTTTCATCTTCGTTGGTAATAGCCATCATTATGCGCTCGTTGAATAATATACTATTGAATGGCATTGTTACCAATCGAAGATGTTTCTGTTATTTATCAATATCAAATAAATTTCTTTCAATGAAAGACTTCAAATCAATGCAAAATAGAAAAAAAATGCATATGACACACGTTTAATGAGACACACGTTGTCGCACTTGTTCACTCGAAGCACTGTTCGCTTCGCTCGTCGTACTCCAAACAACGCGTGCGATAAAATATCCTCTTATAACCCCTAATGAATGTCCTTTAACAACACTCCCCTATAATGAACCTAACCTCCACTGTAAAAAAAGGCACACCTATGATGGTTAGCACCTACTGAAGTCTTTCCTGAAGCCTCTAACTTCTCTGTTCAGAAGACAATAACAAGGCCTCTGTTGATTTTCCATTTGTCATCTTTGAAGCGAATGCTTGCTGGTCTGAGACCTTGCTGAGCTCCTTTTTTTCATTCAATTCAAATCGCCTTCCTCCCCATTCACACAAGTCATGGAAGCGGATCTCAAAATAAGGATTGATGACTGTCGGCAGTTACTTTTTGGACAATCGTCATAAAAGGCGTCTCCTCGTGGCGTTGACATCTTGAATGATGCTTTGCCGTTTCTGCTCAGCGGAGTATCAGTTTTTCGGTGTTTTTACTCGTTCTTGCCGAGGACGCGCCATTTTTCTTCCCCGCGAAGTTAGCTGCAGCTTCAAAAGTCGGGCGACAGTGTAATTGTTGGAGACGTTCACAAATTCCGGCAGAGAACAATGGGAGGGAAAAGAAAAACTTCGAGATTGATTGTTGCGGGCAGACGTCAGATATAAGATACAATTTTAATAACAATGCATCAGATGTATTGTTAGCAGGTCGGTCTGTAGCTGTTTTGCCAGTTTCTGGGAGATTCTGGTGGTTTATTACACGGCATATATATCTTTTCTCGACTGAGATGTCATGATGTCATGTTCATAGTTATGTAAGTAATGTACTGAACTTTTATACCGGTTTTTTGTCATCCTTCATGACATTATTCTTGCGTCCTATGTATACAGTCCGCGATTTTGAATAATACAGCGGGCACTGGTGATAAATCACCATTCACCAATGTATAAAACATGAATCGTGAAAATTTATGGTCAGTGTATGTACGAAATGTAGTTCCTCTTTACCTAATTCAAGTTTCAACATGGTTGATATAATAAATTAGTTGTTGTTGACGATTCAATCAAGACAAGTGCAAGAGTTACAAAACAATACTTCTAGAAAATATGCTTCGTACTTTCAATACTCGCGAAATTTCAGGAAATGTCGAGGGTCTTCAATTTTAGAAAATTCGTAACATTATCTGTTTGATATGATGGCCAAAAATGCAACAAATTTCGGCACAAGTCAAGCTGCAAAAAGAGCAGCGGCTAGCTTGTCTGGGAATTACACAAGGGCGATATTCACGAGTCCCACGGCAGCCTTAGAGGTAATCCCAAATCAGGAAATCGGATTGGACACTTGAAGATTTTGGAAAATATTTCCCTAGAATCCATGTCCAAACCGACAGATATTATGCCAGTTAGGTACGACTTCGAAATGCAGTTTGAAGTGGTTATAAACAACCACCAAATTTGCACAGAGAACGAACCTCAGCTGGGAAGGGATGCATTAGTGTGGTATACTGATGGATCCAAGATGGATGAAAGGGTTGGAGTGGGAGTTACAGGGCCAAATTTCAACTCATGTGAAGTTGGCGCCGAATTTTCTCGAAAATAATTATTTTTTTGGAGTTCTGTGTAGATTTCATATAGTTCTAGAGTTCCTGACTAAAATTTTTAATAGTTCCAGCAAATTATGGATTTAGATGAACAAATTAAAATTTGGGCGCCAACTTCACGCAGCGCCGTTTTTTTCCGAAAAATGAGTCCTGATTATTTTTTGTTGTGTATTTGGGAGAGTTCTGGAGTTCTCGATTGATTTCAAGAATAGTTCTGGTGAATTGGAACTGTTTCTGCAAAAATTTCGAAAAAAAAAAATCACTTTTGAACAGAGTTCTGAGTAGCGCTCGACGAGTTTTATAAAATACTTCAATTTAATGTTTGTGAAAAACTGATATTTCTCAATTCATCGACTATAATAAGATTTTCCAACTTCACTTTCGATAAAATACCGAAAACACAAAAGAAAAATTTGTTCTGGAGTAGCGCTCGACGAGTTCTACGAAATATACCAACTGCATTTTTGTGAAAAACTGATATTTTTTAATTTATCGATTATAGTAAGGTGCGATTTTCGAAACATCGATCGAATAAATAACAATAAATAATTTGGTACAGTTCTGAGAGGAGTTCTGATTAGCGCTCTATGAGTTCTACAAAATATCCCAACTGCATTTTCCTAAAAAACTGATACTTTTCAATTTATCGATTATAGTAAGTTGCAATTTTTGAAACACCATCGATCAAGTAAAGAACAATAAATAATTTGGAACTCAGAACTACTCTCAGAACTGTTCCAAATTATTTATTGTTCTTTATTTGATCGATGGTGTGTTTCGAAAATTGCACCTTATTATAATCGATAAATCGAAAACTATCAGTTTTTCACAAAAATGCAGTTGGGATATTTTGTAGAATTCGTCGAGCGCCACTCAGAACTCCTCTCAGAACTGTTCAAATTTTTTTCTTGTGTTTTTGGTATTTTATCGAAAGTGAAGTTGGAAAACCTTATTATAGTCTATATATATAGTTTTTCAGGATAATGCAGTTGGGATATTTTGTAGAACTCATCGAGCGACTCAGAACTCTTCTCAGAACTGTTTCAATTCATTTATTTTTCTTTATTTCATGGAAAGTCAAATTCGAAAGTTGCACCATATTATGGCCAATAACTTGAAAAGTATAACTTTTTCACGAAAATTCAATGGAACTATTTTGTAAAACTCGTCGAGCGCTACTCAGAACTCTGTTCAAAAGTGAATTTTTTTTTTTCGAAATTTTTGCAGAAACAATTTTTTTTCAATAACAGTTCCAATTCACCAGAACTATTCTTGAAATCAATCAAGAACTCCAGAACTCTCCCAAATACACAACAAAAAATAATCAGAACTCATTTTTCGGAAAAAAACGGCGCTGCGTGAAGTTGGCGCCCAAATTTTAATCTAAATCCATAATTTGCCGGAACTATTAAAAATTTTAGTCAGGAACTCTAGAACTATATGAAATCTACACAGAACTCCAAAAAAATAATTATTATCGAAAAAAGTCGGCGCCAACTTCACATGAGTCAAATTTCAGGCTCTCAAAACCCCTTGGTAACACCTCAACCATCATCTTTCAAGCAGAAGGACATGCTATAGAGATATGTGCCCAGGAGTTCCTCGAAAGGGACAATCGAAGGGCAAAAACCTATGTTCTATCAGATAGCGAAGCAGCACTGAAAGCTCTGAAGTCATACACTCGTGAGTCTAAGCTGACTTGGGACTGTAAACAATTCCTGAGACAACTGACAGCAAACAACCAGGTCACTTTGATGTGGGTGCCAGGTCATAAGGGAGTTGAAGGCAACGAGGAAGCAGACTGCCTTGCCAAAGAAGGGGCAAATATACAATTTATCGGCCCAGAACCCTTCTGTGGACTCGCCAAAGCCCACTTGAGAGAAGAGTTCCGACTCTGGGAAGCATATGAAATGAAATCTCACTGGAATAAAGTGCCAGGACAAAGACAAGCGAAAAGGCTCGTGAGCCTTCCGCCAAGGAAAGCTAAACAGCGAGTTGGACAAAAAAGACTTGAAACTGGTAACGGGACTCCTCACTGGACACTGCCCTCTGAGGTATCACCTCAAAAAGATGGGCAAAACAGAGAGTGATAGTTGCCGTTACTGCGAGAACTTCGCTGAAACTGCAGAACATTTGCTTTGCGAATGCCCAGCACTCTTCTGCAAGAGGATCAAGTTCCTGGAAGAGGACTTCTTAGAGCCCTCCGATGTCAGGAACCTAGCTCCCAGAAAACTAATAAACTTCGCAAGAAGCCTCTGAATCCCGGGCCTCGAATAGATCGAGGGTTATGCACAAAAGATCTAATAAGTCGAGGTGCTTGAGAGGCTGCACAGTCTCAACGACCCCCCTACAATCTACTTTGAGGACTATCAAAATTACATATAAAACTAATCAAAGTTACAGACGTGGTTAGAAGTTCATATTCTCTATGAAACTGATTATCCTCTCGGGGAAAACATAACAACGATATATATCGGGTTTACAATTAATTTTGATGGAAGGAAACAGTATGACATCGTCACACTATCAACATTCTTGCAATGTCACTTATAATTAAAATTCGTGACGTTGACATGACAGCTAAACATTAGTGGAATTTCTCGTACCATATTCGAATCATAGCGAGTATAATGGATCTCGGAAATGGGATATCGCCGTGCAATGGAATTGCTGTGTTTTTGCTAATTACCCCTTAGAGCTAGAGTGGTCCAGCATGTGTGTCTAGTTTTGGAGACATGCGATTCCTATCTATCTGAAATTCATAATTAAAACAAAACACATATAGTGAAACTCAAAAATCGAGAGATTGGACAGGAAGGTAAAAATATAAGTGTTTAATCTACAACTCTCATTGCCTACTCCATTTTCAAAAATTAATGACAGTCATAGCTGTGATGAATTGAGTACCAATGAAAGTTCGATTGAGTGAAGAGAGAATTACCTGACTAAAGTTTTTATATGGTTTTTATAGTTTCAATCGCTCTTGTACGAATATTCATTCTCATCCGTATTAAAAAGAATTGTTTTTTTGTTGGAACGCTGAAACTGAGGTTAGGGTGCAAAAACGCGGTAGCCTGAAGAAGAATCAGCTGATGTAGCATAACATTACAGAAACCTTCTTAGATGCACAGTAGCAATAGCATTGTTGAAGACTTAATTTTCCGAGGACTGTTTTTTTTTCATTTATTTATTCCTGATAGAGAAGATGCCCACCTCTGACCTGAAGACGATTGTAGATACACACAATCGAAACGTCGTGACAAACTCGATTTGAATCTTTCTCATAATTTTAATTTTTTATTCATTCATTTTATTTTAATTTTTAATTCAACTTTTCTTTTTTCAGGCTATTGATTTCCAATTCAACTTTCCTTTTCTTTTTTCAGGCTATTGATTTCTAATTCAACTTTTCTTTTTTCAGGCTATTGATTTCTAATTCAATTTTTTCTTATTTTCAGGCTCATCGACTAGTTAAACTCCCATTTAAATCTACATTTTTCGACTTCATATATACTAACACTAATACTAACCTGATTTTTTGATACTCGAATCTTCTTGATTCGATAAAATAGTTAATTTTTATTCATCACTTATTTCGTTTTTTCAGCATAACTCATCTTTTCTTTTCTCAGGATTCAAATCTTCATACCTTTAGACAATGGGAGTCCGAAACTTTTCTTCACAACTCGAGACATTGTCAGCCACCTTCAAGCCCAACAACATAGTTTCGCAAAAAATAATAAGCTAAGGGACTCAGCTCACGTGATACATGGTTTTCTATTTCTTTAGTCAAGTATTCTTGCTCTCAATTCTGTGTATTTTTGTTAGATGAACATAGACATCAATATACAATTTAGTAACTTTCAGCAGCTCCCTCGTAATACTTCATCGTTTTATATACACCCCCACTCGTCCAATTTTATTTATAAACAAGTGAGACGTGTTTCTTTGCCAGAAAAGTCGTCTAAATCAAGAATACTGACGTGTACAAACGCTTTATAGTCCACGTTATCGTGCTTACGGCCTTCTGCTAATACCAGTAACGAAATGCCAAGCACTCTTGATCCAGTCGGGATAACGAAATGAAGATGTAGCCATTCAGATGTTACGAAATATGCTCAACAAACACGGTGAATTGAAAAACTAAGTTACTGAGATTTATTTATATTTCAGTAGGTATGGGCAGCGGAAAATGATATATACGGTAATCTTAGGTAGAAATTCATATTAGCACAGAGTAATGTATTTTATAAAGGAAAAAATCTCGAGAAAAATACTTAAAGTCATCTCCACAACGTTTAATCTCAGTTCAGGATCATGTTTCGGACGTATATACGCCCATCTTCAGCCTGGATAAATAGTTCTACCAAAGAAAAGGAAGAAATTTGCTATAGGCTCTGGTATAGGTATTATACAAGTTTACACTACTATACTAACATGTAGATGAATAAATGTTTTTTTTTGCTAATCACATTCTCAATTCAGATCATTATTTCAATATTAACAATGATTTAAAAGTTTGACACGTTCGTGGAGAGGGTCCCCTTTTAAATCTTCTGGATTTTTTTGAAATAAATAGATCTTTATATAATGTTAGTATTATCCGAGGAAAAAATGAAGCAAATCGCCATATATAACTTTCGAACGGATGGACCAATTTTCAACTTCGCTCATACCAATCTGCTTATTTATTTCCATAGAATCCGTTTTTCCAATCGAAAAAATCGAAATCAAAAAAAACTTTTTTTCATCAAAGAAAAAATGTAGCAAATCGCCATAACTTTCGAACGGATGGACCAATTTTCAACTTTGCTCAGACCAATCTGCTTATTTTTTTCCATAGAATCCATTTCTCCAAGCGAAAAAATCGAATTCAAAAGAAACTTTTTTTCATCATAGAAAAAATGTAGCAAATCGCCATAAATTTCGAACGGATGGACCAATTTTCAACTTCGCTCAAACCAATCTGCTGATTTTTTTCCATAGAATCGGTTTCTCCAATCGAAAAAATCGATATAAAAAAAAAATTTTTTTCATCATAGAAAAAATGTAGCAAATCGCCATAACTTTCGAACGGATGGACCAATTTTCAACTTTGCTCAGACCAATCTGCTTATTTTTTTCCATAGAATCCATTTCTCCAAGCGAAAAAATCGAATTCAAAAGAAACTTTTTTTCATCATAGAAAAAATGTAGCAAATCGCCATAACTTTCGAACGGATGGACCAATTTTCAACTTCGCTCAAACCAATCTGCTGATTTTTTTCCATAGAATCGGTTTCTCCAATCGAAAAAATCGATATAAAAAAAAATTTTTTTTCATCATAGAAAAAATGTAGCAAATCGCCATAACTTTCGAACGGATGGACCAATTTTCAACTTCGCTCATACCAATCTGCTTATTTTTTTTCATAGAATCCGTTTATCCTATCGAAAAAATCGAAATTAAAAAAAAATTTCATCATAGAAAAAATGTAGCAAATCCGAGAGCAAATCGCCATAACTTTCGAACAGATGGACCAATTTTCAACTTCGCTCATACCAATCTGCTTATTTTTTTCCATAGAATCCGTTTATCCTATCAAAAAAATCGAAATAAAAAAAAAATTCATTATAGAAAACATGTAGCAAATCGCCATAACTTTCGAACGGATGGACCAATTTTCAACTTACTCGTAATTCTCCCGGAAATCCGAGTATTATCTACATTAAGTTTCAAAATTCCATCGTTATTTGTTCAAATCTCGGTTCAAATTGACATATTTCTTCCGGATGAATTCCGGGGAATTCTAGGGGAATTCCGGGGAATTCCGAGAAATTCAGGGGAATTCCGAGAAATTCCGGGGAATTCCAGGGGAATTCCGGCTTATAGGAATTTCAGTGTACACATTTTCTTCTAGTGGTCAACCCCTCGGTATTATCTGTCTAATAAATGATTTTGATGATCATTTTGATCGCCAAAATATTTTTAACAGGTTGAAATTTTGATGAAATTAATTTCTGACGAATTATTTTTCTTTGGGTCTCAGTGTATCTTCTTGCCTTAGCCTACTGTTTTTTTATTAATGTTTCGAATTGTTTCCAAATTGCAGTCCTGATGAAGTGAGAAAGAGGGCACAGGGCCCTTATAAAAAACCGGTTTTCTCTTTAAATTTCAATCATGAAATTTAATATGTTGTAAACACTTTTTCTTTTACTTGTAAGTAGTTGTGAAACCTCGTATACCTAATATCTGTACCAAATTTTCCCATTTTTCTTTGTAGAACTATTTAATCAGGCTGAAGATAGACGTACATACATCCGAAACATGTGCCTGAAATGAGATTAAACGTTGTGGAGATGTCTTAGAGTATTTTAATTGGTGAAAGGAATCCATATTTCTCAAAGTGGAGTGGTTTTTGTTATAAAGCAAAAATCACAAAATCATCTCTACAACTTTAGAGTATTTTTCTCGAGATTTTACTCCTTTTTAAGATATATACGGTGTGGAACAATCCAATGGAAACTTCTACCTTCTAACAACAAAGATTTTTAGCTTTATTCTGTCAACTCCAGCAGATTCATTTATATCTATTGTATCAAAATATTAGGACATTTCGATACAACTCTTCAGGAATTATTCATCGAAGGCCAATCGAATCCTATATTCGCCAAAGTGCTGCTGCATTCACCAGACGAACTACAACTGTAAGAAAAGTAGCATCACTATGAAGGAGACAAAGACATTACGATTCAAGAGAAATTCTAGAACAACCGTCGGACATTACGACGACGGTCCCCGAAGCATCGATTTTCAATTTCCGAAGTTCTTAGTATCGAATTTCGAGAAGAAAATCGTGGAAAAAGCTCCAGAGAATTTGAAACTCGAAAAGGGCGACACTCAGACGATTGCGACTGTTAAGCATCGAATATAATTGGCGAAGTTTGATGATCGCGGATGCAATCAAGCGATATAGAGGAAAAGGAAACTGGGCCAAATTATGAGGATTTCAATCAATTTATTGGATTTGTTGTAGAATATCTTCGTTCTATAACTTTTATGACCTATGAAAGGGCATTGAAATTACAACCAACTCAATTTCAAAACGTGTCATACACTTTTTTCTATTTTGCATTAATTTGAAGTCATTTATTGAAAGAAATTGGTAACAATGATGAAATTGAAATATTCAAAATCTGACGCACAAGCGTTAAGCCCAGTTTACAGTTGATTGATATCAGCGGTGAAAAATGCAATGTTGTTATTGTTTTTATTGGTCGATTTTAATCGAATCACACTCTGAATTGAAATTCACCAACAAAAACATTGAGTTTTTCACTGCTAGTATCACCAAGTCCAAAATCTCTCAGCTAGGCCTAACTCTTCTGACATTCATTTGACAGTTCGATTGTACCAACCTCCGAATAATGAAAAATGCGTATCGAAACAGAGGCTATTTCGATACGCATTTGTGTTTCATTTAATGACTTCATTACAGAACCAAAATAGTAAAACACATTTAATACTTATTCTCAATAGGCCTCATTTGGGAAGAGATGCATTAGTGTGGTAAAATGATGGTTTCAAGATGGATGAAAGCGCTGGAGTGGGAGTTACAGGGCCAAATTTCAGGCTCTCAAAACCCCTTGGTAACACCCCAACCATCTTTCAAGCAGAAGTACATGCTATAGAGATATGTGCCCAGGAGTTCCTCGAAAGGGACAATCGATCTATCAGATAGCCAAGCAGTACTAAAAGCTCTGAAGTCATACACTCGTGAGTCTAAGCTGACTTGGGACTGTAAACAATCCCTGAGACAACTGGCAGCGAACAACCAGGTCACTTTGATGTGGGTGCCATCAGGTCATAAGGGAGTTGAAGGCAACGAGGAAGCAGACTGCCTTGCCAAAGAAGGGGCAAATATACAATTTATCGGCCCATAACCCTTCTGTGGACTTTCCAAACCCCAATTAATTGAGAGAAGAGTTCCGACGCTGGGAAGCAGATGAAATGAAATCTCACTGGAATAAAGTGCCAGGACAAAGACAAGCGAAAAGGCTAGGCTTTCTTTTCGCCAAGGAAAGCTAAACAGCTTCTCGAGTTGGACAAAAAAGACTTGAAACTGGTAACGGGACTCCTCACTGGACACTGCCCTCTGAGGTACCACCTCAAAAAGATGGGTGAAACAGAGAGTGATAGTTGCTGCTACTGCGAGAACTTCGCTGGTACTGCAGAACATTTGCTTTGCGAATGCCCAGCACTCTTCTGAAAGATGCTCAAGTTCCTGGAAGAGGACTTCTTAGAGCCCTCCGATGTCAGGAACCTAGCTCCCAGAAAACTGATAAACTTCGCAAGAAGCCTCGGAATCCCGGGCCTTGAATAGATTGAGGGTTATGCACAAAAGATCTAATAGGTCGAGGTGCTTGAGAGGCTGCACAGCCTTAACGACCCCCCTACAATCTACAATCTATTCTAAACATGATTAAAACACTTTTCCGTCATTTCAAAGTTAGCTAGTGTCTGAAATATGATCAATAAATGTCATCAGGAGTGGACCTCATTTCTCCACTACACTTTCCTAAATAATCCATCATGGTAATACGAGTATTTCCATAATCTCCGTATAGACTATCCATCACCAAAAAAACATGCTAGTTATATTTTATATTTTGCGAAGGAAGATCCACTCACTAAGCTGTATCGTCTATAATAGTTCTGTTCCTGTTGAATTTTTCCCCGGTTTCGTTGACTTCTAATTGGCCATATTTCATTATTAGTGCGACATTAAAATGAGGCGCTAGGAAAATTTATGGCGGCAAAATTCCTCATTTTCATCAGTACTTAAATAAGCGGTAATAAAGATCTCACTAGCGGAATTCCTTCGTATTCTATGCCGAGCTCGTTAAGACACCATCACAGTTTATGAATCGAAAAATGAATTATTTTTTATTCATATCGGCCCTCGTTTCCAAAACGATCCATGGAGGGGAATTTGTCGTTCTGAATGGAAACTTAGTAGGCTGGAACTATAATTATTGTTGTCTGTTCACTCAAGTCCCAACTGTCTACCAAGTTCGTTTCAGTTTTTTCTCTGTCAGCGACCCAATTTTAGGTTGAACTTAATTATGTTCTCTTTTTTTTCTAACTTCAGCATTCACATATTATGTAGGGTAATAATAATCTGCCATATTTTTACTTTCAGATATTTTCACTCAAATAGGTCCAATACCAAAATTAAGGAACAATAATAACGAGTAGAACAAAAAAATTTACAGTACTCAAGTATTTTGGCCGTAAATACACAATTTGACATCTAAGAAACATAAAATTCTCTTTTCAACTCTTTTTAGAGGAAAAAATCGATAATTTTCAAAAAATGTATCGTTCTTAGAAACGTCAAAGAAACACGAGACTTTGATCTGTCAACTTGACACTGCTCGATGGGTCTTGTTAATGTTTTGAAGGGCAATTTTCTTCGAAAACACTAGTTTTTTCTGCTAAGAATTGTTGGAAATAAGTAAATGTAAGTTTGTGTGATGATTTAGTTGAAAGAAGGACTGATTTTTGTGTGTTTTCGATCGTAGAGATTTGAGATGTCAAATAGTGTCAATAGTGTCAAATGGTGTATTTCCTAAACAAAAGAAGCCCATATCTCAGAAAGTACTCGAAAGTTGCGAGAAACAAATCTTGTTGCTTGGAAACTACAAATTTGTTTCGAAAAAGAGAAGGAATTTTCGATAATCATCAATAACACGAGTTGTATTTGTTCAGATTATTTCATGAATAAAATCAAGCCATTCTGATGATTTCCTATTTATTGTTTAAATTAATATCAAACGTACAGTTTATGGAATTAGTTATTTTGATTATGCATTGTAGTTCGACACATCGTTATGCAACCAACAATACATTTATGCCATTGTATAATGTAGGCAAGATTACCTATGCACTATGTACTACTGAGCTGAATTCATTGAAATTGTTGTCACAATTTGTGTGGTTAGGTTACATTAGATTAATTCTATCGATGCTGAAATTGTCCAGAATTTGTGGAAAATTAAGTGGAAACATATTAATAGTGTGTGTTTATCATGGTTCAGACGAAAATTTGGTGTAGTTGCAATTATTTATTTACCAGGGGATTGGAAAATACTATGACAGATTGCAACTAGTAAGTCGTTGTTTAATTAAACTACCCTACTGCCTACGAATCAGAAAGCGAAATACAGAAACGAAAACACAGCATGTAGGTATCCAATAGCCAATCAGGAGCCGAAATACAAAATCGAAAACATGATGTCATTGATTATCAACACAATCATTTCAACCAATCAAAAACGTGTATTTTGGTATGAATGAAATAATCAGTATAACTATCGTACATTCGATATGCCAATACTTTCACTTGCCTTGCAATATTGTTTCTCAATTTTGAACACGTTATTTTTACTTTGTGACATTACACATTTTTCACAACCACATCGCTGACGCTGACTGACGATGTTTTTTCTATTTCCTGACTTTCTGATCAATGAATCAATGATATCGAATAATTCTGTGCTTGAAACAGCAGCTTCACTGTGCTAAAAGGAGCAGGTTATTCAAAATGTAAATAAAAACGTTAGGTTATGCCCATTATAACACTTCAAGTTCAACATAGTTCACGGTTATCATCAGAAGATTTCTCTGCCTTACATAAAAAGTTACGTAATTTTTTCCAGAGAACAGACATTATTATACCATCTACTAGGTGTTCATTTAGATCAATGGATGGGGGAATAATCGGGACAGAATGCATTACTGTTCACTTTCGTGCGTTAATTGTTTTGCATCAATAGAAACTTTCATCTGGTCCATGGAATATCGGAAAATATTTCTCGTTCGGAAAATCCTAAAATTTCCTCCGGAAACACTGCAACATGTGTCCATTTCGGGTAACATATGAGCGATATGGCCCAATGTTTCCCATGTAATTTTACAAGGGATATTCGGGAAGAGGCAGCCGCTCTTATAGGGATGCTGCAGGATCGGATCTGAAGACCATTTCATTTTATCGATCAAAAAACATCTCTGGGATGAATTATTAATGGTTAAGAAGGAAAACTAAGGATTAAAACAAACTGACACTAACTGGGCGTCTCTTCAAATTGTTACCCCTATCCTGTCTCTTTCTAGATATTAGCATGAGTTTAAGATGAAAATATGTTGTTCAGCCAGAAAATTATTGTTTTAGTAGAGCAATTGATTGTTGTGATATTGCAACTTGTCAATACGAATTATGCCTAGGAATAAAAAAGTATGACGAATGTTCCATTCAGTATAACCAAATCACATTAGAAAACTTTACAGATGACTCCGCCCATTTTGAAAACGCTTTTTCCTACGACCACGTATGAAAACGTCAATAATCACACTGTTTTGTTATTCAGAAAGTAGCTCATATCACCATGGTATTGTTTATTTGAAAGAAAAAAAGCACTAGTGTTGATATAAAAAATATCACAACGGTCGCCTGAATTGATAGAAATAATTAGATATATTGTGAAGGTACTCACTGTCAATAAAAGCGTTCTCAATTCAAATTCATTTTATTTATTGAATTATACCGATAACTCTTTATCTATTAATTTCAATGTGTCTGATACATAACCTCTGAATTCACTTCAAAACTGGAACCTATACTCTTTGCTGGAACTATTTCGATGTTGATGACAGAGGGTTAGATCATTCAAAAGAGTACGGCTACAGTTTTATGCGCGGCTTGCTGCTTGCATCAGTTTGATATCACAATATCACCAACGAAAAGATTCTTTGGTATCACAGATGTTTGCAAAGAGTCAAGGACGCACTAACTCGAGTAACTCGTACGCGCTTGCGAACTACATACTTCTATAGTTCTGTATTCCTGGTTGCGTGATTACTGGCGCTAGCAGGCGTATGGTGTCAAGGTTGTTTATGTACGCTAGTGTCAATATCAATAAAATTTTTCCAAACTAAACTAACTCAATCAATCAGTAATTCACATAATGAGGAATTGTCGGAGAAGTATTCAAATATCATCTTGAATAAGGAAATAAACAGTACTTGATATTGAATCAAAACCAACTGAAATTATAGAGACCGCCCAAGTTAAATTTTTGACAAGACCTCCCGCGAAATGAAAATATTCGGAGTCGTAGGAAAAATAGTGTACAAAACTCGTTGGAAAGTGCATTTCCTTCACTCGTTACGTTTCCGCACTCACCGCTACGCGGCTCGTGCTAAACGACTACTCGTGTGAAATATGTCACTTTCCACACTTGTTGAGTAATATACTATTATATTGACAGTTAGTACCAATATACCCAATTTTTTCTATCAATTCAGACGAGCGTGCGATATTTTCCATTTCAACACGTGTGCTTTTTTTTCTCAAATAACATCAAGTGTGATATGAGATACTTTCCAAATAACAAAACAGTATGCTATATGACGTTTTCATACAAGGTCGTAGGAAAACACAGTTTTTCATCCATTGGAAAACAATGTGATTTGATATTCTCCGATTTTCTTGAAGAATAATTTGCTAATTTTACATATACAGCAATGTTATACATTGTAAGAACATAAAAACCCATCCGATGTGAAAGAACTCGATACCTTTAAATCTTGCGCTTTCGACATCTCTCTCTCTCTCTCTCTCTAATTTTATTCGCTCTGTCTGACTGGCTCATCTGTGAGGTTTTCTAATCTGTGCTAGTGGTAATCAAAAATATGTTTAAGGGCGATACTTGTCCTACTCTCTTGTTGTAAAAGAGACGCTATTGATTTCGAGATAATTTCTTGGGCACGTACTGCTGTCGTATATAGAATGTTTTCTCTTTCCCCTACTTTTCCAGCCGGATCGGAGAACGTCGAAAAGCAATATTGCCGGTTTATTAGGGATCCAGAACACGTCACGACACAAATAGGTATACTTCGAAGGGAATTATACAGCTTTTGGTAGAGAAATAACGAGTCGCCTATACGAACAACGTCTCGTTGGAATATGGTATCTACTCAACTTTTCTTCTTCATGAAATGTTCACATTATTCTTCTGGATACAGGGTGTCCCACTCGAAGGTGTCATCCCCCTTTAGGGGGAAATTTCTTGATTTTTTGTCCCCTTTCCCGTCCTTGTCACAGCTGGTCACATTTGTCTGACCCCCTTCCTAGTGTGATGTCAAATATTATGCAATTTTTTATTTAGGAATTTATGAAATTAGATAATAATATATCTCACACGAAAAGCTGTAGATATATCTGCGAAATAATTCAGAGCACATGATTCACGATAGCAATTCTGCTAGACAGCAAAGCAAATGGTTTGCAGCGCTCTGTATATATCTGAATGAAGTTATACCGGTTGCCGCGAGATGTGGACACTTCATCAACTAGAAACAATACTATTCCATAATACAAGCATATTCCATATTTGCACCTAACAAATCCCTTCAACGGTATAAGTAATCGTGTCGGAGATGAGCTCACACAAAATTTTTTTATAAACAAGCGTTTTCAACGCTGCCAACCTCGCAGATGGAACGTCCCGTTACGAATTCACCCGGACAGGGTAATCTATAAACGCCATCTTGTATTAGTTAAAAATGCCGTTGACGTATATATGCAGGGCCGTGAGAGAAATGAATATGGATGATGGCTGCTCTGCCCTTGTTTTTTTCCTCCTTTGCGAGCTTTCTGTTTAGCATACACATTTTCTTCAACGGAAAACTGCTGTACGCATGCATCATTTTCCATGGAAAGGGAGGAATCAATTGGCAGGAAAAAACATTCGTTTCTGGATATTGATAATTTGAAAAAATGTGAAATTTCGAATTTGGTCGAACACAATTTATTATTTTGGATAATGAGCATTGACATTTTTTGGAACTTGGAAAGTCAATCCTCTGACCAGTCTTATTTCTTAGCTATACCTACTTGTCAAATTCCAAAGTGCCTTCAATACTAGTACCTATATATTCATAGCTATATGCTGTTAGGATTATATAATCGATGACGTTAAAAAAATATCCCTTAATTGAACAAGTGTGACAACGTGTCTTATAAAACGTGTGTTTTTTCTGTTTTGAATTGATTTGAAGAAAAATATGAATTAAATATCGATGAATAACAGAAACATCTTCGATTGGTAACAATGATGACATTTGAAATAATTAAAATTTGACGCACAAGCTTAAAGCCCAGTTTACAGTTGAGTGATTTTGATTAATGCAATACCCAGCGGTAAAAAATTCAATGTTGTTATTGTTTTTATTGGTCAATTTAAATCAAATTACACTATAAATTGAAATTTACCAATTAAAACATTGAGTGAACTGGGCCTAACTCTTCTGACTTTCATTTGACAGTTCGATTGTACCAATCATCGAATAATAAAAAATGCGTATCGAAATAGATTTGCGTTGCACAATGAGTTCATTATACAACCAAAATAGAAAAAAGTCCTTTTGATCTTTATGAGTTCTCAGCCAGGATCGAAGCCAAGATGATTCAGAAAGATCATATTATATATCATGTGAAGATGCCCAACTTTCGAATAAAAGTGATATACTGGAAGTTCCACTACATTTAATTTCTACACAGGTTCCCACTTTTCAGGAAGGCACTCTCATAACTTCCATAATTATCTAGGTAGAAACTCCCAGAAATGATGGAATTTCTGAAGATAAACCTACCGACATAATATGGTGTTGGCTTAAGTTATAATATACACGGTGAATTATATTAGGGATAAGGGTGCAAAGTCTATACTCAAAATTTGCAGAAGAGCCTGAAAATAGGACTGTAAGTCCAACAAATTTGGGATGAAGGTAGGTAATGAATTAGCCTGATGTAATAAGCTCCCCAATTTGTCTATACTGAATCATCGACATTTTCTGTTTTTCAAAGATGACTCTGCTGACGTTAATGGAAGAATTTCTCTTTATAAAGGAGAAACGCAATAACTGGGAATATGGTAATGAACTGGGCTGGTGAATCTCTAGCTTATAGTCTAGAAGGCCTGTGTTCAAATCCCGCGGCGGCTATTGGAAATATTTATTTATTTCTATAGTACCGAACATTCTTGGTACCTAGACACTTAAAAAGATTAAGGTCCCCATCTTTCTAACTTATACAAGTCCCTATGAGATTTCGAGGCTTGCTTTGCAACAGTAGCCTAAATTCATATCGATATCCGTGTGTGATGGCTCTGCCATCTCCCCCAGTATAAAAATATGCTCCACATGAAGCAAACCACGCAGATATAATGCCACAGTTGGTGCATCATTTTCGGTGGCAGCCTTATTTCTCCAAACGTCTGCAACTCCCAAGATTGCATTCTCGCCCTGGGATGATTTATGATCGCGCACATCTCGGGCGGCTGCGAAGGAATAAAACAAAGCATCGCGACCCATTTACCCGTTTTCGGGACTCTAGGAGCAGCAACGACGCATCTCGGGTCTGAAATATGGCCGACCTTAAAAGCCCATATAACGCGGCTCCACGAGACTGTTTCCAAAATGACGATACATTCGCCAGAAAGAGGAGATAAAATTCCAAGTTCGATGCGATAATATATTCATGTTCAGATGGATGGGTGTGTGATTGTCTACACGTGGGGATATGGATGATTGATTCCTTGATGGGGTCACAGCTTTTGTTTCCTGTAACCCTTGAACACGGGGATTCCAAGAGGTGGAGGAGCATCAGCATGATATTGTCACTATATTTCTACTTGGGTTCGTTAGTTTAAAACACCCAGTACAAAACTGAACAATTTATTTCGAAATACAACTCAATGAACACTTGTTGAATCACTACAATATTCGCTTTAGAAATCTCAATGTTCACAATACTAGCTTTCTTCCTGAACTCAACTCTATCCAAACTATAACTGACTGTCTGCGCCACTGCGCTGCTTATATAGGTACAAAATACTCATCTAGCAAAATCTTGAAAAGTCAATAGAGTTCTAAAAAATATCGTTCACTTTCGAGAAACTGCGACGGTTATGAGTCATCCGCTATTGTCCTCTAACTAGATACGTCGGTGAACGATGTGATGAGCTAATGACTTCCGGTGTTCTCAGGAGCACAGTTCGTAACAATATCCTAACAAATCCAAGATGGAAGAAGAAGCTGGACTGGGAGTGAGACGAGGCTCCATCAGAGGCTGAAAATCTCTTCTTGTCGCGAGTCTAGACTGACTTAGGACTGCAAACTTTTCCTCAGACAACTGACTTTGAGTGATCAGGTCATTCTGATGAGGGTGCCAAGTCACATGGGGGTCAAGTTGAACAACAAAGACTTGGAACTGCTGTATTATCCGACTGAATTAGAACTATTGCGGCTGCTCAGAGACTCCCAATGATTTCAACTAACCTAATTCTAATTTCAATCACGGCATTATTTACAAACATAAATTTGGTAGGTCCAGTTAACTCTTTCACTCGACCATTTTCAAAAATGGTTTCTTCTATTCAGATGGCCAGATTAGATAAGAATAATTGTGAAGGCTATGCAGCCCCACAAGCATCTGTTGTGCATATATAACCCTCAATCAATTCGAGGCCCAGGATTCCGGGACTACGTCTAAATATTACCAGTTTCCTGGGACTCAAGTCCCAGACATCGGAGGACTTTAAAAAGGCCCCTACCAGGAACTTGAGCCTCTTGCAGAAGAGCGCTGGACATTCGCAAAGCAAATGGTCTGCAGTTTCAGCAAAGTTCTCGCAGTAGCAGCAACTATCACATCTTTTTGAGGTGATACCTCAGAGGCCAGTGTCCAGTGAGAAGTCCCGTTACCAGTTTGAAGTCTTTCTTGTCCAACTCAAGAAACTGCTTAGATTTCCTTGGCGAAAGGCTCACTATAGCCTTTTCCTTGTCTTCGACCTGGCACTTTATTCCAGTGAGATTCTATTACATGATTGTGTCTCCCAGATGTTTAGCTGTTTAGCATCTCTTGCTAATGAGCTCTCTAGGCTTTACGCTTGACTTTATCCCAGTGAGATTCACTTTGGTAGTTTGATTCCAGGGAGATTTCCTCCAGTATATCTTTGAATAGCTCATATTTCACGAAGATTTTACATCCTATGCTTAGAATCTATGGGAACAGTGCACATTCACAATCGTTTCTAGCATGTCACATTGACAAATCGCCCCTCTTCATCTGTATATCGTGTAATTGAACTCTGAGAAGAGGAAACATGAAATCTTGTTCACAGAATATTTCAATTTCAAGAAGAAACTTTTGATGCATATACTGCGAGTGTCGAGTGTTCTGCGTGGCATTAGCCAGGAAAGTAGTTATTTCCACAGTAAATCACGGCTGAGGCATGCAAAAAAATACAAAAAGTTGGATATACGAAATGGCGCGGGCGAGTGAAAAACGAACGCGTTATACGTCGTCCCGTATATATCCCGAAAGGAGGTCTTTCCGCCATCTAGACCGGGGTTGATTTACAGCCCGACAAGTTGACACCCGCGAAAAATATATCGGCCTGCTCACATATTCCTCCCGAATTCGTCCTAGTTTGGCGGATATCAGCGGGCACTTCTTTTGCACGACGAAACTTTTTCAATATCACCGGAAGTTTTGCATGATGCTGAAGCTGGGGAGTGCAGCGGAAAGTTGCATATACGGGGTGTCCGCAAAGGTCATGTCACGAATAATGGGTCCTTCATGTTGAATTTTTTTCTTATCTATACATACCTAGGGGTAGGCGATATATATTTGGGAATATCAGAATTTATCGATATTATCGATGTTTTCGATACTATCGATATTATCGGAATTATCGATGTTTTCGATACTATCGATATTATCGATAATTTTTTCAACCGAATTACCAATGTAGTTGATAAATTCGTGTTTTTCAATCCTTCACAAGCTAGTGAGACCAAGAATTCCAATAATTTCTTGTATTGTGTACGTGAAAATGGAAAAACTATTGACACAGGATTCAGAAAATCAGGAGGTGGAGAGATAGCGATTAGGAAATATCGATTATCGATAATTAGAATATATCGATAATATCAGTTTATTGATAATATCGATATTATCGATAATCTCCGATGTTATCGATGTTATTGATATTTTTTTAAATTTTCAATATTATTGATAATTACCTATAATTATCGATAATTATCGATATATCGATAATTTCGCCCACCCCTATAGGTATATACCTACATTGAAAGCAAAATTTTCTTCGGTCAAAAACACATACGGTAGTGATGGCGGTAAGTTAGCTATAGTTTTAATTTGAAAAAATCATCGATCATATACCTACCTAACTTATAGAGAGGGTAGTTAAACAGCGGAAAAGTATATATCGATAATTGTACACAGTAAAAAAAATTTGGCTGTGATTTCAATCAAATAGATTTCAAAGCAAACTACGATGAATGCAACACATGAATATCAAAGTTGTGTCCTTTTTATTATACATTGCACAATCGAGTGTTGACATCTGAATGGCGTGAATTTTATGCGCTCATCTGTTCGATCTTAGAACCTTAGAACTTTTGCCAATAGGTGGCACTGACGTCCTTCCTACCGTACCTGATTTCAATATTGGGCATGATATATTAGATGATTTTGGTATAGATCAGTATCAATTGGCCTAGTCCCGAAACAGTTCGGTGTCATCCGAATTGTCCCAGATTCTTCTGAGTATACCTAGTTTATCATCATATGAAATATATTTCAATAGGTGATCCAACTTAGTAAAAAACACCGGAGGTGATATGCACCGGAGGTGATATGCACTGATATGCATGAACACACTCATGAACACACGCATGAACAGTTCTAAGAGGAGTTCTGAATGGCGCTTGACGAGAAAATATCCATTTTCATGTGAAATTTATTTTTCTCAGTGTACTAACCTGAAACCTGGTATTATTTCAGAACTACTCGAATCATATTCTGATGGCTCTTACCTAATGCCTTAGAGGCCATAAGTCGTTTGAGGTTATTTCCTCATATAAAATTAAATGGGTGTCCATTAAGGACCATCCATCAGTTGGTCTGTCCTTCCAACAACAATTGAAAATCAATATTCAAGGCAAATCAAATAGTCTATAAATGATGCAGGAGTTCAACTACAAGCGATATATTACTAATGCCAGCACTGTTAATTACAGCATTTCCCTCGAGTCGGAGATGGAAAATATCTTGGAAAATGACGTGGTATCGTCTTTATGATAAAGCATTCATCAAATGCATTCTAGCGAACAATATGTCTACCCAACCTATAATTATGCGAAACAAAGAGAAGGTGTATATCAAACAAACGGGAATATCAAGAAGCTCCATTTCTCTGGAATTCAGCTATTTGAAACAAAGAGGAAACTTCGCGCGGGGGCGTTTTTTTTCGCCATGGGGGGTTGGAGGGAATTTGGCGGAAACGTCCCAATGTTCAATGACGTAGAAAAAGTGAGTAATTAAAAATGTGAAGGGATACATTATTTTCACCACCATAATACCACTGGAGCTTCAATTATTACTCGTTTCTCATTGGTCTAGACGCCAGGCAAGCATACAGGTGGTTAGTTGACCGTACGGATGTGTATAAACAGTAAAATAAAATGAAAATTTGACGAGATTGACTGTTCAAGTCTTATTTCTATTATATTTACCGTGAGTTATGTTAATCAAGATGTACAATTTCAATAATCGTAGGACACGAATTTGATTATCATTAGCACTTTTAGACCGTTTTCATAGTCAGCTGCTACCGGTCCACTAGCCACCAAATCCGTATCAGCTATTTTGAAATATAATCGTTAATTGTGAATCAACTATCAGTTCATCATTATTTACCGATACCCTCGCCGATACCCTCTGACAACTTTTCTCTAATTCAACTATAGATGATATAGAAATCCTGCATCAATATTTCAGCATAGATAATCAGCTACAAGTGGAGGTCATGATGATACGGCCATAATCAACATATTGGCGAAATCCTAATGGAACTATCATGCTTAACTGATTGCATCTTAGATATCTATTCGGTAGTTAATTATTATGATTAATTATTGAATATTCTAATGCTAATGCATTATCGCTGTTGAATGTGATTATACCAAATTAGTAGACTATTATCTATATCCCATGAAATAGGCGACTCAATGCAATATACATTTAGTATTTCCTTTCTTACAATAAGCTTTTATTTAGCTTCACTTGTAACTAACTGACTTGGTAACTAATTATGTAATAAAATCTTGCAAGTTAATTAGACCCACCTCCAATCGTCCTATTATAGTAATTTACGTAACAAGTCCGGAAAAAACTGTTTTTTTGGATGAGTGGACAAAATTCTAGGACGAGCGTAGCGAGTCCTGGAAGTCTGCGAGTCCAAAAAAACTGTTTTCGGGCGTGTTGCGTACACAATTTTTTCGGCAACCGTGTAGATTAACAAATCAAAGAAACACATTTCTTTATTAGAACAAAATTTCGAACATTTCAATTCTTATTTATATTAATATTTATATTAAAATTAGAACAATTGTTAATATTGAATGGATTCAATTTGTTTGAAATGCTTGGTATATTTAAGTGCCTTTTGTTGAAGTCAGAACAAGAAGGTAAAGTTTCCGTTTCACATTGATTGTTTTCATCTGATTATTTTTTTCACTTGTCAAAATATGACATTTTTGGCATTTCAACCAATAATAGCGGTTTATTCTAGCCAATCATTCGGTTTTATACTGATAAAACTGCCTGGTCCTTGATAAAACATTGTTTACCTTTGAACTGTCAAAACTATAGGTTTACCGAGTCGATTCTATTGAACTGGCTTATATACAAGGTTAAAATATAAATTATCATGAATGAAAAGTTACCTTATTATTAATAGTCAATCACTTTTTCAGCATAATAATAACAGAAACGACACATTTCAATAAACATTCAAATTTCACACACGTAAATAGCTCATGAACATAACCAAGTTTATGGCAGCTATCGCAAACGACTACTTACGTTACCGACCGATCAAATACCTAAGGTTTCCTGAACTGAAATGAAGATGGCGTACGATTAATTTTTGTTAAATTCAAATTGTTTTTTGTGGTTTGAGACGAAATCGTTGTATGAAGATCTTCATACAACGACATAACGAATAAATTCATGTTCGTTCTTGCGCGATTTTCAATTAATAACAAGAAATTTTCAATTTTTAACCATGTACAATGAGAGGTGTGGCGCCATCTCCTAGTGTCGCTAGAAAGTATTAGCAAGGTTTGCTATAAACTGTCATAATTTCTAGATATCTATATCATAAGCACCGCGTAAGCATCATATCTCTTCTGGATCATAGAAGGCCTACATAATTGTTTGATATTTTGAAATTTGGTGAAATTTTTACCCATTCAAAAGTTTATTTAAAAATGAGTGCGAACCGATTTGGCCAAGAAAATATTGAAAAATTAATACAGAATTTCACTCCACTAAACACTGTGAAGACAAAAAAATCCATATGGAATCAGTTTGAACAGTTTTGCAATTTCAGAAACTACAAACTTGAAAGTGATACGACTATTCAAGAAATTGCAGAAATTCTAGAAGACTGGGGAGCGAATATGAAGAAATCTAATGGCGAAGACTACAAAGAATATTCGCTGAAAACTATTTGGAATGTAACTGCCAAACAGATACAAGAAAAATATTATTCTGAATATAAAATCAGCTTCAATCCGTTTCAGGACATTGAATTTAAAAAAGGAAGAGATGTAAGAAATGCAAAAAGGAAAGAGTTGCAAAGATGTGTGGATAAAAGAAAGCAGAGTGCTGCCGCCCTAGAGGAAGAAGAATACACGAGGATAATCGATTCTTGTGATGAAAAAACTCCATTAGGACTACAAATGAAGTTTTTTCACATAAGTTCTTATGAATTAGCCTGGCGCGGAGGTGAAGGTGTTAATTGCCTCCTTCATTATTTCAGAAAAGAAATTAATAATGCAGGTGAAGAAACTGGACGGTTGGAATATAATCCGATATTCAGTAAAACTTGCCAGGGTGGTAATAAAAAGTGCACAGACACCAAATGGTTGACACCTAACATTGAAAACCCTGATCGATGCCCCATAAGGCTATATAACGAGCTGATTTTACAACGTGGTCAAAATATAACCACCGACAGACTTTTTCTTACCCCAAATCCTTTCTGGACAAAACCGAATGCTGCATGGTATAAAAATTCACCAGTGGGCCAGAATGAAATAGGCAAATGGTTGAAAAAATCAGCAGAAAAATGTGGTCTCGACACCAAAAAACGAAAACTCAGCAATCATTCAAGTCGCTCGACTTTAGTTTCTCATATGGTAAAGAAAGGTTTTCAGGAACAAGAAGCTATTAAGATAACAGGCCATGCCACAGCCTCTTCACTGAAGCCTTATCTACAAATTGATGCAGAGCATCATAAAAATATTTTGGAAAAATTAAGAACAAACACATCAGCATCATGCATTGCTAGTACATCGACTGCCGCCTGCTCAACATCAAGCAATGTAATATCAACCAATGAAGAGACATCAAGTGTTTCTGCTGCCCGATCCATTTACAAAAACTGTGTTTTCAATAATTGTACATTTTCTAATAATTAAATTTCCTTCTTTTCTCATGTTAATGAAATACTAATGAATTAAATTGTTCTTCATTTGATTTGTTCAATAAATAATCACTCCAAATACAACTCGTTCTTCAAATTTAATGAGATAAATTTTCATTTTCAAAACACTCAAACTTTTTTATTTTGAGGCAAAAGCATTCAAACAAACCGAATCGGTTTGTTTTCATACTTTTACCAAATAAAAAAGTTTTCGTGAAAAATAAAAATTTATCGATAAAATTTGAAGGACTCGTGGTATTACCTTTGATAATTTTTGAATGTTTGCTAATTTTATGTCAGATAGCTGTCAGTCGTTATTTTGCTGCTATGGTAATGATCAACTGCATTTATCAAAACCATACTACCAAGATTTTCAAATTTACAATGACAACAACGATGTGATTCTTCCCGGCCTAGTCCGGGAAGTACGTACTTCCCGGACTAGGCCGGAAAAATGCCACTTTCTCAAAAAAAAATCGTCTGGAAAGTACGTACTTTCCGGACGGTTGCCGAAAAATTCATTTTCTGAATGAACATAACAAAATAATATCGATGAAAATGTTATTAGCGTTCGATATTTTTTAAGTTTAGTTGGAACATATCGTCCTTTTTTCAAAAAATTTAGTTCCAATTATCGCAGTACATGATTTGAATAGGCTCTCATCATTCTCGTTTTTGGCGAGGATAACATTTTTGAATCAGTTCTTATTTTGAATGAATTGCAAGAATCTTAGTTACGTGAAAATAACTTGAAAACGAAAAGGGGTATAGTTACTGTTTGCGCCAAAATATAGTTATGTTCATGCTAATATCTAACGGTCATTTAGGAGAATATTTTACATTCATTTTCGCAAATAACAGTCATATTTCATCAAACGATGCAACTTGTTTATATCATTGAAATCAAAAAAGAAAGTTCTATAGAGCTGTCAGAACATACAGTAGTAAGTACATCGTTCCATTTTCAAAGTTGGTGTTCATTTCGAAAAAAATAAATACACTGTACATCAAAAAGATATATGTAAATTAAAATCCAAATTATTTCATTCAACCATTGTCGATCTAAATGAACACCTAGTGGACGGTATAATATTTTCAGGAAACAGATAAAAACATCGTCAGTGATCTGAAAAGTATTGGCATATCGAATCTACAATAGTTAATACAATGTTAATCACTCACGTTGAGTAGGTTATTCATACACCTCCATTAAGCTAGCAGAACCACCTTGGATTTTTTGAGTTTTTATTCAGCCATAATTTGAGGCTAATTTAAGGCTAATTTATTACCCTATTGCCGAATTTTTTGCTCTTCGTTTTATACGAAAAATCTTGGGTTCTGCTAGCTTAACGTTAAGCTGGCAAAACCAAACATAAAAGAAATAGTTTATGAAAAATCTTAACACACCATAATTTAAGGCCCATTTAAGGCTCTCATTGTAGCCCATTGCCGAATTTTTTGCTCTTTGTTTTTGGAACAAAAAATCGGACTTTGGTTCAGGTATGCAAGTGTCTGAGCTAAATGAATCGAACATTGGACAATGTTTATGGAAAATCTGAATAATTTAAGGCTCATTTTGAGCTCTTATTCCAGATCATAGGCGAATTTTTCGCTCTTCGTTTTTTCAAAACAATCGAGGGTTTTGCTAGGCTTAACCGTTAAGCTATCAAAACCAAACATAAAAGATGAAGTTTATGAAAAATCTAAACACACTAATTTAAGGCCTATTTGAGGCTCTCATTGTAGCCTATTGCCGAAGTTTTTGTTCTTTTTATTTGGGGAAAAAAATACGGACTTTGGTTCAGGCTCCGGTTCATGTATGCAGGTGTGTGAGCATATGCCGTATAGATCTAATCTGAAATTATGAATCTGACAGAACTGGAATATGATTTCGCTTGTGATTGGTTGCCACTCACGGGTTGGTATTAAGAGCTCAATCTAGATTTCCGGGCGTTTTCGATGTTTAGAAATACACTCAATGGTAAAAAAACGTCCAGAATTGATCACAATGTAACTTTTTTAATTCTTGTCCGATTTTGTTGAAATTAGCATCAAATCGTAGATTTATTTATGTTTAGGAATGTTAGCCTGAATTGCAGTTCCCCTAAACCAAGGCCTGTATTTTTGTTCCAAAAACAAAGTGCAAAAAATTCGGCAATAGGCTACAATGAGAGCCTTAAATGGGCCTTAAATTATGGTGTTTTAAGATTCTTCATAAACTATTTCTTTTATGTTTGGTTTTGCTAGCTTAACGGTTAAGCTAGCAAAACCCACGGTTTTTTTAAAAAAACGGAGAGTAAGAAAATCGACATTAGGCTAGGATTGGAGCCTTAAATGAGCCTTAAATTATGATGTTATCAGATCCTTCGAAAACTTCTTGTAGTAGAAGTGGTTTTGCCATCTTAACGTTAAGCTAGCAGAACCCAAGATTTTTCGTATAAACGAAGAGCAAAAAATTTGGCAATAGGGTAATAAATTAGCCTTAAATTAGCCTTAAATTATGGCTGAATAAAAACTCCAAAAATCCAAGGTGGTTCTGCTAGCTTAATGGAGGTTATTCATACCCACTGAAGAAAGCACAGAAAATTAGTCCTCTTGGTAACCAAAACATCACACACTCTTACATTTATTTGTTTTGAACAATTTTTAGCAGAAAAAACTAGTATATTTGAGAAAATTCGCTCTTCAAACCTTAGAATGAACCATCCAGAACCGAGCATGATGGGAGCTGAACTTTGTGACAGTGTCAAAATGACAGATCAAAGTCTCGTGTTTTCGCATGTAAAATACAACAAGTGTATTGATGATTATCGAAACACAAATTCCTTCGATTTTGAGAAACAAATCATGTTGCTTGAAAACTACACGAGCGCACAGCGCGAGTGTGGTTTCCCAAAGCAACCGAAAAATTGTTGAAAACACAAGTAAATGTGAGCATGTGTGGTGTTTTAGTTGAAGAAGGGACGAATTTTGTGTTATTAGTAGCAGACAATGAAGATGTCCAATTGTGTATTTAGGAAACTAGCGTTTCGACTTCTGATTCTTCTTGTGGAGGCCAAATTCGTGAGTACCTCCAAAATGTTTACATGGAATGCCTTATTATTGTTCCTAAAAACTGGTACTGGAGTTATTCGAGGAAAAATAGTGAACATTTTTTCAAAAACTTCATATATGTAACTTGCCGACCTGACTGGGACACCGGGTATAAAAGAATATTTTCAACAACATTTCATGCGTTCATTTCACTTTCCAGTTTTGTGGAAACACGTCAATCATTTTTGTGTGTTGCAAAAGTACTCCCAACTAATTTTCCGGGACCTGTTTTCCAATTTTCCTCCCAACGGCATCAGTGAAATTCCTCGAAGGGTAAACGTCTACATCACGACCGTTAGTAGGAGAGCAAACAAGGTGGAAACCGTCAGGTAAAGTTTAATGAAGTTCAGAGGAACGCGGCGAATTAGGGCAAAAGTCGAAGACAATCTGAAGTAATCTTAACTGACTCAATTTCCCGCGGAATACGTTACTAAGGCAATATGAGAACGAGAGGACTGTCTACAGCTCCTCCTTTTTCGGTACATTCGTGGAATATTCTGGCTGAAACTTTTATGTGGAGTAAACGACATGTCGAAGTTTGTTATGGAGCTCTTTCAGGGTTATGGAAAATTTAAAATCACATCTATAGTGTAAGGAGAGAGGGAGATATAGAAATGAAGTGATTCGTGGTTGAAAACCCGGTTGATTGAATTTAGTGAATAATTTCACCAGTCACAGATACTGAAAGTTTTCTGAAATGTCTGCTCAAAATGATAGCGTAAATAAGTTCAATACATTTTTCCGAATAGTTTCATATTGTTGATAAAAATATGCATTAAAAACATGTCAGTTGATTAAGAAATTGGCAAAATTCAATTTGAAATACTTATCTCAATTAGCTTCAGAATTATCTTTTGATAATTTTTTCCATAGTCATTTCAATTCAATTATATTGAATTTTGCGGATTCATGAATGAGACACCTATAGGCTATGCTGAACTAAATCTAATATAAGTGCTATTAGAGCATTCTATTATAGCATATATTAGATTTGGTATATGTATTAAAAATATGTGTTAAAAAAAATTATTTCCACCGAATCTAAAAATTCATGAAACCATCACACAAACAATAAAATATTTATTCTCAACGAAAATTCCAATGACATCGTACAATGAAAATATATCGATGAAGTAGTTGATGATAAAACATATCAAAGTAGGTACAAAAAAATGCATATACATGGACACATTTTTATATAGGTAACTTCCGACATTTTCATATTCTCTTTCTGAATATAAATGAAAAGGGACATATGTCACTTTGAAGGGGGAGATAAATATATCAATATCTTCTGACCACCTTTAAATATCTTTAAAAAAATCATTAGCTACTTATATTTATAATGTTCAGCGTCCGCCATAAGTTGCCTATACATATAAGAAAATGACATTTCTGAAAAACTCTAATGACTGTTCGTTTATGCATATTTCTCCATATATATCACGTGACCTCAGATTTGGCGGAAATTCTAAAAGAAGTTGTGGTGCAGAAAAATATCAAATTTAACAAGAAGCAAGGATATATAATGCATTTTCAGTTTTGATTACAAAGTTGGTTTGACTCTTATTGAAAGGTTGATGATATAAGCTCATGTGCTTCAAAATAGAGGGTATGACTACACCTAGTCAAAATTAACCTCCCGCAAAATGTCTATTCCACAAATATTCGATTAGTTTTGACCCAACCTTATTATATTTAGGTTATTGAAGCTGAGCAAGGGGTAGATACATAATAATAATAAACATAAAATCGAATCTTTTCATTTTTTTCAATCTGATTCAGAATTGATACATGGGGTCCTTGTTGAATGCCAAACATATTTTCTCCTCAAAAATTTTCGATATCTTGCCAATTTAACCCATTTTTGGTACCAAAGGCAATTTTTTTTGAATTCCCGCCGAATCTGAGGTCGCGTGATGTAAATCGCAACGTATTTTTTAGTTGTCGACATCTACAAACGAGCCGTCATCAAAGTTTTTCAAATATTTCAACTACAAATTTGTTTCCCATATGTTACCAAATTTATGGCGGACGCTACAATATGTCCTATGTTCATATGAACTTTTTTTTTGCTACTAGGGGCCCATGTTAATTTTGTGACACTCAGTATAATAGAACAATTGGATCTGAATAAAAGTCGGAAAAAGCAAAGATAAAAGTTGAAAATATCAGTACCTACCTATTGTGGAATCCTTTTTAAAAAACGTGGGATATGAATAACCGGTATATATAAGCTACCAACTAACCAAATATTCTTCCACAGTAAAAGTAAGTATATGCTTTCTGAGCAAGACGCGGGTGTAATTCGACAAAACATATTTTCCAATGATCAGTGAGTGTCAACTTTATCGTACCAACGCCATTAGAAAAAAATTCGAGCCCACCGCCTATACGGTGCCAAGTCCGCCCCTGCACATATCCATCCCCGTGTCTTGTCGAGAATATAATATACGGAACAACGTGTTGGGGGAGCAGTTATAACATCAGAAAAGGCATGTCAATCACCTTATATTGAATTCTCAGGGAGAAAATTTCCCAACACTAGTATAGGTATTGTGCCTGGATGGAATATCAAGAGGGCCAACGAGTCTACATATTTTATCAGCTGCTACCACACTTCATATCGCCAGTCTGATCTGCCATTTCAGTGGATTCGAGATGACCACAGGGCTCTATAGAAAATATTATATCATAGAGGCCATTGGAATATTTGAGTGTCTAGAGAAGTTTATGAATTTATGAACGAGTATCATACCATATTTTTTTTACGAAAAGATAATAAACAATTTTATTTGGACACTTTGGCGAATTCGTTTCACTTCCATTTATCAATGACAATATCTCAAATAAAATTACAAAATGTTTCAGGAGTAGTATCGAGAACATCAAAATTTCTTTCAAAACTGATAACAACCTTAGCAGACACCTGGTAAATTCGAAAGATAAAATCAAAAAACTTTTGGACATCACCTCCGTTTTAACAACCATAATTTCAGTCCCAACAGAAACTCTCAGCTTTTGAAATTAGTATCATCCAAAAATTACAACAGACTAGATTTTCTAGAAGATTTACATATTGATGAGGAGTTGCTTAACACAATGATCTTTGTCTGAACTCAAAAATAAATCTAAACAGATCTTACATTCCTTTACACAGAAGATTGAAATAACCATAAAGGATTTTTAATTATGAGAAAAATTTCCCAACGATGAATTGCTGACTTCTTTTCTATTTACGGTTCCATGTCAATAATCCACATCACAAAACTTATATTTCTATGCTGCTTCACTATCATCATTACTTCTCTATGTTTAAAATTACTTCTTCATTACTTCTCCAAGTTTAAAATTTTCAATTTTCAAATTTTTAACGGGTTTATCTCAATGTTGAGAAAACCAAACATATTTTATTAATGTGAAAAGTTTGTATACCAGATGTATGTGTTTTTTCAAATTTATGGAAATCTTATTGTAATACCTGACGAGTGAGTATCGATTTACACCTTCATATACAGGGCTATTCGATATTCGATAACGGTAAGAGTTACAGGGTTGGTTAAATAGGGGCAAAGTAGCATATTTCAGAGGTTAATTATATGGATGAAAAAATCTGACCCAGCTTCTTCAGTTCTGGAGTTATACAGGAAAAATTAAGAATTTCTAAATTCTTCTTTTGCCTATATCTTTTTATTTTACAGAGATTTTTTCAAAATTTAGCCACTTTACCATAGCAACTTGTATTTTTTCATGCATTTTTTTGAATGCCAAGAGTCATGTATTATACTGACGTAGTATTTTCATCTGAATTACAGAGTGTTTTGGAATTATTGAACTATTACCAGTAAACATTTTTTTTTTCAATTTTTCCTGTATAACTCCAGAACTGAAGAATCTAGGTCAGATTTTTTTCATCCATATGATTAACCTCTGAAATACGCTACTTTGCCACCATTTAACCAACCCTCTATCTCTTGCCGTTATCGAAATGCCCATGCATAGACTCGAATTTGAATAGCCCTGTAAATAAAAAGAAAAATGTTATCAAATTTTTTTATCTTTATCCACATTGATAGGAATGTTTCCTTATTTTACGAAATCATACTTACTTATTTCAGGTATGCACTGATGATGACTTAACAGTCGAAAGCGCTTTGCTACAAATTTTGAAATATAATTTGCATGAAATACAAATCTGGTTTTTTTGAATTACATCGATTCATGCACACAGCCTTGTAAATCTTTCACTCCTGTATATAATGCCACAACTCTTATAATAAACTACCCAACTGATGTGTAAAACAATCCAGGATCTCGAAGGATTTTGATTAAAATTATCGATTTCACAGCAAAGATGACTTTCTAAATTATGTAAGCATACAATAGTAATTTACGTAACAAGTCCGGAAAATACTGTTTTTTTGGATGAGTGGACAAAATTCTAGGACGAGCGTAGCGAGTCCTGGAAGTCTGCGAGTCCAAAAAAACTGTTTTCGGGCGTGTTGCGTACACAATTTTTTCGGCAACCGTGTAGAATAACAAATCAAAGAAACACATTTCTTTATTAGAACAAAATTTCAAACATTTCAATTCTTATTTATATTAATATTTATATTAAAATTAGAACAATTGTTAATATTGAATGGATTCAATTTGTTTGAAATGCTTGGTATATTTAAGTGCCTTTTGTTGAAGTCAGAACAAGAAGGTAAAGTTTCCGTTTCACATTGATTGTTTTCATCTGATAATTTTTGAATGTTAGCTAATTTTATGTCAGATAGCTGTCAGTCGTTATTTTGCTGCTATGGTAATGATCAACTGCATTTATCAAAACCATACTACCAAGATTTTCATATTTACAATGACAACAACGATGTGATTCTTCCCGGCCTAGTCCGGAAAGTACGTACTTCCTGGACTAGGCCGGAAAAATGCCACTATCTCAAAAAAAAATCGTCTGGAAAGTACGTACTTTCCGGATGGTTGCCGAAAAACAATATTGTTGATTAATGAGTCCTGATTTCATATTTTCAGAAAGATTCCAATATTGTATGAACGAACAGAAAAACCCGACGAGAAAACCTTGAAAGTAAGGAATTAATTTATGTTAGAGTTACAAGTGTAGCAAATCGATTCCGTTTTTGGCATCAATTTCATCCCTTGTATTATTCGAACACCTACCCCTACATGATGCCTCCTGCTCTGAAAACGTTGGTAACGTTGGTAACGTAATAAAGAAATACAATTATCGAAATTCGATACACTTGGTTGGGGTGTTCAGAGAGCTCTCGAAAATATCAAATATCCCGTTTTTTCCAGGCAGAGTTGCCATATTCCAGTCTCCTCGAGTTGTATCTTCGTCGGACTGTCACTCAAAGATGTTTGTTTGTTCTATAAAAATGTCCACAAGATTTTGCAGCACATATCATTTTTTTCCAGGGGTAACATTTGTGGGGAAGGGGGGAGCTGACTCTCGAGTTTTATACTGCCACAGCTGAACAAATTCTCGATATCTCCAAAACTAGTGTGAAACAATGGAAAAATTTGGCCACACTGTATGAAATGGCTTGGATTGACTGCATATTTGATAGTGAGTTAAAATTCGCAGTGAAACTTTTGATTGAATTATTGATGAAAATCCTCAATTTTTTTCTATTAATGACGATATTTATAACAAATTTGAGCAACTCTACTCACTGCGATGGAGTGAGATCTTAACTCAATCGGGTGATTGAGTTGAAATTTAAACGAAATTGAGACATTATTGAGTGATATTTGAGTGAAATTTTTTTTTTCAGTGCACTAGTGTAGTCTACGAAAGCGCTGAACGGACATACAGACATACAGCAAAATAAAATTATAATTGCCAGTTTGAACTGACAATTATACATAATTGCCAGATATAACTGGCATTTATAGATAATTGCCAGTTTGAACTGACAATTATACATAATTGCCAGATATAACTGGCATTTATAGATAATTGCCAGTTTGAACTGACAATTACAATTGTCAGTTCTATCTGACAATTATACATAATTGTCAGATAGAACTGGCAATTATCTATAAATGCCAGTTCTATCTGGCAATTATAATTGTCAGTTCGAACTGGAAATTATGTATAATTGTCAGGTCAAACTGAGCTTCACTAGAGCTTCATTTATTATTGGAAATTTTTTCGAGAACAGAATTTTCTACAAAATATTCGTGTTGGAGAAAGAAATTACAGTTTTTAATTGCAGCCAGAGAGGTATTCGGTAAGAAAATTTCACACTGAAATATTATTAAAGTCTGTCGTTGAAGAGATAGGGAAGGTTCGACCTTGTTTCTAATAGGTCTAGACGCCAGGCAAGCAACCAAGTGGTTAGTTAACCGTACGGCTGTGTATAAACAGTAAAATAAAATACAACTATGACGAAATTGTTTGTTCAAGTCATATTTCTATTATATTTACCGTGAGTTCCGTTAATCAAGATGTAGCCACCAAATCCGTATCATCTATTTTGAAATATTATCGTAAATTGTGAGTCAACAATTCAGTTATAGTTCATTATTTACCGATACCGTCTGGATACATTGAGAAATCATGATAAAAAACTCTGAACCACTGAGGTAGTTGGAAAAAAAAATTTACACTGAGTACGCACCAGTTTCACCAATAGAAAAAGCTATTAGTATTTGAAGTTAGGTCAATGTGAATATAATTAGACATATAAACGTCAAAAAAATTCCAGTGTAATACTAAATTCCCCTAAGGAAGAGAGTAAAATATCCGGAAATCGTTCTAGTTGCTACGGTAACGATATTAAATATAGGCTTTTGATTGGTCGAAAATGTGATATTTTCGAAATAAAGTTTGATACACTGTATGTACCTATCAGTTAGAAGCAGAACTCCTTTTAATGAAAAACAAAATCTGTCGCCCCCATAAATCCGAATAGGGCGCCTAATTTGTACAATTCCCTGATTTATGCCCTCCTCATCTCCCGAAATATTCCCATGTTTTCTCTCAATAAATCCCCAGACGGAGCTGTACAAGCTTCCGAAAAGAAAACAAATAAAGCATCCCCCCACCAACATCCTTCGTATGGACCCCATCATCATTAATATCTTAAAGTGGCTCATAAAAAACCCAAAACAATTATCACTGTGGTACGGCATGGTGTAGTAGCGAAAATATAGCGAGTGTTTTTTCTCTATTAATATACTGCTGTTTGTTTAGAAATATAATACGGCGCCCTGATATTGGAGAACAGATGTTGACATGGTGGTGTGATGAAGATATTTCAACCAGCATGGTAAACACATTTCAGATGCATTTGAGATCAAAACTTATAAAATATATCTTCAAAAATGTTGAAAGAATTTGCTCAATTCTGGAAATGTTCCTGTTGAATTTTAATCACGAATCGATGATAAAAAATATGGTGGATACGAAACAGTCGGGGCATGCATATTCAAGTTTTGTGATAAAGCCAACTACTATAACAAAAAATGTCGATATTTTTCCACTTTCATCAGCTGGAAAGCTTCAGCCTTGTTGGAGTAAACATAACTTTCAGAAAATATGCTCATGACATTTTATTGTCGTATTCCGACAAACAATACTCTGTCTGGTAATTGATACGTATGATGTCTAAATAATTGAGTATTTTCCACAGTGTTTTCGTTTGATGGATGTATTTGCTAAAAAGAGACTAGGAAATATGACAGCTCCATTTCTGTTAGCTACATTAAAGGAATGAAGATAAAGTAATTCGATTGACATAATGTGCATTGAAAACGGGGTGTCCCAACCAAAATTAAACCCCCTGCATGAATAAGTGTACAGGAATTTCCCATTTTAAAACCCCTATAGAAATATGATCATGAATATCTTTCATACTCATGAAAAACACTAACTTTCCAAATGGAGTTCAGGAATGGATAGGTCAAATAGTCACATAATAACGTACAGAGGAGAAAATCGTCATTGTTTACAGATCACAGAGACGATAAATTTTCCATCCAGCTCAAAATAAATATTTACCAAACGTGATCCCAAACTCTAGTCGGTTATTAAAGTCGAATAAACAAAGAAAATGGAGGGCACAGACAGCGACGAAGAATATTTATACGATGGAAGTGAACTCGCTTCCAGAATTATTATTGGATAACAGCTTCTATCTGTGAATTAATAAATTGAGATCATGTTAGTTTGCGTCCTGGAAATAGAGCTAAAAGGACTACGCTGTTCCACATTTCTCCTGGAAAGTGGATGTGAATTTTAACTTCACATTTGAAACGAGAAGTCTTGACAAGGGTTGACTTGTAGATGTATCCAGAGACAGCATTGATTTTATTCCACATTTGAAACTGATGGCAAAACATAGTGGAAATATCTTCTGGATAGTAAATAGTAAATGTGTTTTGAAAAGTGGAGAGTAATTGGGTGTAGGCATTGCAAATATTTTGGGATTTCTATGCTGTTGACAAAATTGTTGCTTTTTTATTGTTATAGTGTTGAAATTGTGGATTATGTTACATAATTTTAAGTGGAAGTTTTGCTCCTATTACGTAAGGAAAATGTTTGGTCCTGGTTTATGAACAAAAAATTGAGATTTTGTTTTAGATATGTAATTTCTCACTAATCTATAGAAAGGAGTCAGGCTTTGTCGATCAACAGGTTAATTAAAAGCTGGATTTTGTTCCTTTGGGGCAAGAATTATACATTTGATAAAAAAATATATTGCGGCTCAAAAATGTCAAAAAAATCAGTATTAAATAAAAAGGTGGTCCATCTGGAACCCCTCGAAAATTGGCACATGAAAGTTGATGGTGGACATATTCACTTTCAATTTCCACTGAGTACTCGAAATACTTTTTACAAATTAAAAATAAAAATACGCCTATTTTCTCTTGTCTCTCTGCGATAATGACTTCACCCTTGTAATAATTTTTCAGACTGAAAACCGATTTCATCGATAGATGAAAGCAGGACCCCGTTTCTTTCTCCCCTTGTGCATTTTTTCTTTTTCTCGAGCTAATTCAGCAAAGTGGCTGCTGAAAAAACCGCTGTCAACATTACACACTGAAAAAAAGATTAACTCGAATCCATTAAGATAATTATTTATGTACAGTGGCGTGTAATAACTAGCTATATAGGATGTGACAAAGTATAATTCAGTTGCTTCATTATCATAGGGATAGAAACGACTTGACCAGAAACGTAAATACAGGGTATTTCATAAAATGTTGTACCCACTTCTAGAGATGATATAGCTTCTCAAGAAAATGATAAATAATAATAAAGCTCAATTTATAAACTCCGTTGCCGTAGCTACAGTTAACGCTGCCGTTCCAAAATGTATTGAGGAGATATCCGATAACAACTGCGTCAGCTGCGCAGTTTATGAACAGTTGCATATTTTTAGCATATTCTATCTACGAACAGTAACTGCAGCGTCAACTGTAGCTACGGCAGCGGAGTTTATAAATTGAGCTTAATAATATTCATTCACCTTTTAAATGATGTATACAATGATAGATGATAATAAATAATTAGGTGGTCAACAAATAGAACTTTTCCCACTAAAGAAAACTTGTTCGTGGGAAGGTTTCACCGTTATAACCTGTAACCAATAAGGCTTTTGAAATAGACTTGAATGGAAATAAATAGGACATTGGAACGACGAAAAAGTTGAAGAAACTGAGTGGTATTTAAAATTAAAATGTAGGAATGATTAGTATAATATAGAATGCTAGTAGTAAGTATAAGTGAAAATATAAATAGATATTTGTATATTTTGAAAATTTGGTGATTTATTACTATGTTTTGAAGTTCTCCCAAGAGTTACTTGAATAAAATATTGTCACGTCCCGGGTGTGGCCCTACCCTGGGCTGTGAGCTTAATTTGGGGTTATCGCTTGGCTACGAGAGGTGGTTGATTACTTTCAACCCTATCATGGATACATCAAAGAAAGAATGCGTTATTCAGTTTAAACATTTAATAAGTGAAATTAGCCAACATGAATCTTATGGTGAGAAAATAGTGAACATGTGAATATTTAAAATAATAAAGTGAATTATAAAAGTGAACAAAGTGAAGTGAGGTTTGTGACTAAGTGCATTTTACGTTATTTCCTCAACTGACATAAGGGCACAACGAGGGATTAAAAAAGGTAACAAAATAATATAAGTACTTACATGAATAATATAACTGTCGTCCAGGCCGAGGAGATGTGTCTCTTACTAAGGTCCATGGCTTTCTTTGAAATAATGGTGAAGTTATCACTCCCCGATAAACCCGAATCGCGAACTAGGAGGCCGAAATCAGACTGAGTGTCAAAATCGAAATCGTGGTCGGAATCGTAATAATTAAATGAATAATTAATAATGACCAATGACTGAATGATTGAATTACTGAATCCTGAATTGAATCGAATGATTTCGATACCTCGATCAAAAAGTACTTATATCCGACTCTTGCAAGATCAGCAAACAAGCACGACTTGACCGGGCGCATCGTCACAGTTTCGAAACTGCAAGTTTTGAAGTTCAATGAATTCAATTTAGGAAGCTTACTTTAAATTTTCCTAGGTCGATAAACCTGGTATGTTATGGTTATCGTGGACTGATTGTTATATGTTTCGCAATTTTGAATAAATGGAAATGCAATGAACTTAATAGATGGAAGGTTAATAATTCTTGATATACTGTATGATCCCATACGTGACAATATAGCTGTATGGTCTGCGAAGCTTACTATATTGCCTTTCGTATTCTGCTGATAGATATCGTTAACATAAATATCAAAGAGCAATGGTACGTATAATAGTATATTACACAACAAGTGTGGAAAGTGACATATTTCACACGAGTAGTCGTTTAGCACGAGCCGCGTAGCGGTGAGTGCGGAAACGTAACGAGAGAAGGAAATGCACTTTCCAACGAGTTTTGTACACTATTTTTCCTACGACTCCGAATACTTTCATTTCGCGGGAAGTATTGTCAAAAATGTAACATGAGCGGTCTCTAGAATTTCAGGTGGTTTTGATTCAATATCAAGTATTGTTTATTTCCATATTCAAGATTATATTTGAATACTTCTCCGACAATTCCTCATTATGTGAATTACTGATTGATTGAGTTAGTATAGTTTGGACAAATTTTATCGATATTGACACAGCGTACATAAACAAACTTGACACCATACGCCTGCTAGCGCCAGTAATCACGCAACCAGGAATACAGAACCATAGCAGTACGTAGTTCGCAAGCGCGTACGAGTTAATCGAGTTAGTGCGTCCTTGACTCTATGCAAACATCTGTGATACCAAAGAATCTTCTCTTTGGTGATACTGTGATATCAAACTGATGCAAGCAGCAAGCCGCGCATAAAACTGTAGCCGTACTCTTTTGAATGATCTAACCCGCTGTCATCAACATCGAAATAGTTCCAGCAAAGAGTATAGGTTTTAAAGTGAATTCAGAGGTTATGTATCAGACACATTGAAATTAATAGATAAAGAGTTCTCGGTATAATTCAAAACGAGACAGAAATTTCAATAAATAATATGAATTTGATTTATACCTAATCATTTTTATCAATTCAGGCGAGCGTTGTGATATATTTCATATCAACACTAGTGCTTTTTTTCTTTCATATAAACAATACCATGGTGATATGAGCTACTTTCTGAATAACAAAACAGTGTGATTATTGACGTTTTCATAGGTGGTCGTAGGAAAACATAATTATAGGGGTACGACATAAAAAATACGGCCTGTATCCAATAAGAGTACTTTTCCAGAGCTTCTAATAGCGACTACCGTCCTTTTATAGTGGTGAAAAGTATCACCACAGATTTTATAAACTCTCAGATGCGATTTAAATCTCTCCATCAAACTGGAACAGGAAGAGTTTCTTGAATCTCAACCTCCACAGTAGCGACCATCAAAGGAAAAATGATTCGCCTTCCATTGTAATACCCGCGGAAAACGCCGCACCAAATAATTCACATCTTTTCATCCTCCAACTGAAGTTCTCGAAAAGGTTCACCTGAAGGCGAAACTCCGCAACCTCCGCGTCAAAGGAAAAGGAGTTGTCCCTCGACTTTCTTCGCCGCTATATCGGTGGTGGGCGGAAACTTCCGCAACTCCCGACTCAACTTCCAGCGACCCGTCGATCGAATAAATATTTCAGCCGGCACTGAAAGTTACCCGATTCGGGCTCGCGGACCTTTCAGCGCCCTGCCACAGTGCGTTTCAGCCGATTTAATTGTGGATCGATACTTTCCGAATGACGAGTGACGTCCATTCAGCTTCAAAGGAATCGGTCCAATGTTCACGGTAATTTCAAGATTTTCATCTTATTTTATAGCTTCTACAGATTTTAGAATATTTAGCTCGAATTCGGAATACAGGTTAATCTGTATAGCTCACATAATTCAGGGGAATCTCATCCCCTTTTTTCCACCGGAACTTTTTTGCGGTACGCCGCTGGTGGATATTGAAATACAAGATGCGTAACGAGTGAAGGAAATGCACTTTCCAACGAGTTTTGTACACTATTTTTCCTACGACTCCGAATACTTTCATTTCGCGGGAGGTCTTCTCAAAAATTTAACTTGAGCGGTCTCTATAATTTCAGGTGGTTTTGATTCAATATCAAGTACTGTTTATTTCCATATTCAAGATTATATTCGAATACTTCTCCGACAATTCCTCATTATGTGAATTACTGATTGATTGAGTTAGTTTAGTTTGGACAAACAATTTTATTGATGTTTGACACCATACGCCTGCTAGCGCCAGTAATCACGCAACCAGGAATACAGAACAGAAGTACATAGTGCGCAAGAGCGAACGAGTTAGTGCGTCATTGACTCCTTGTCAAATGTAAATAAATAGTGCAAACATCTGTGAAACTGTAATATGATGCAACGCAACATGCAACTGATGCAAGTCGCGCATTAAACTGTAGCCGTACTTTTTTTAATGATCTCACCGGCTGTCATCAACATCATCAGAAATGTATAGAAATAGTTATTATTTTTATCAAAGTGAATTCAAAGGTTATATATTATTGATACATTGAAATTAATAGATACCTAAAGAATTCCGGTATCATTCGAAATGAGACATATATTTCAATAAATAGTATGAATTTGATTTGAGAACGCTTATATTGACAGTGAGTACCTTCACAATATACCTAATTATTTCTATCAATTCAGGCGAGCGTGCGTGATATTTTTCATTTCAACACGTGTGCTTTTATCTTTCAAATAACAACACCATGGTGATATGAGCTACTTTACAAATAACAAAACAGTATGCTATATGACGTTTTCATCGCGGGGTCGTAGGATTTTTTTTTTCTTTTATGGTTGTTTAATGAAGTAATTATGAAACGCGAATCCGTTTCGACGTAGCCTCTATTTCGATACGCATTTTTTATTATTCGGAGATTGGTATACAATTGAACTGTCAAATGAAAGTCAGAAGAGTTAGGCCCAGTTTACTTTTGAGCGATTTGGATTTGGTGACATTGGCAGTGAAAAACTCAATGTTTTAATTGGTAAATTTCAATTTAGAGTGTTATTTGATTAGAATTGACCAATGAAAACAATAACAACATTGAATTTTACACTGCTGGTATTGCAATAATCAAATTCGCTCAACTGTAAACTGGGATTTACGCTTGTGCGTCAGATTTTAAATATTTCAATGCCATCATTGTTACCAATCGAAGATGTTTCTGTTATTCATCGATATCAAATCCATTTTTTTCTTCAAATCAATTCAAAATAGAAGAAATTGCATATGACACAAGTTTTATAAGACACATTGTCGCGCCTTTGTTCCCTTGGAGCACTCCTCGCTTCTTATAAATTTTGTATCATAATATAATATTTCACTTGTTCTCTTCTACTATCTTATTCAATACCTACTTTATAACTGACTGAACATTTCATAAAGAGCAGTATTCTCTAACAAAGAGTGGTAAATTCAGTTGGAAGCGCAAATAAAAAAGATTGTCAATGTGATATTGCGAATATTCCACAACGTAGTTTTCTAATTTTAACTTTTCGGTAGCAAAATTATGGGCCCATCCGCCGTTTTCACCTGCAGGAAACGAGAAGTAGGCGTCGATTAGTGGCGCTGCAGGAATAGGGCAGCAGGAGAAGGAAGAGCAGGCGGAAAAGCGTCGACAGCCCTTCTTGATGGATGTATAGGGCCTCATTGTAGAGTTGACGGCCGTGCATGACGAAGTGTCTTCATGCTCCATTGACGTTCGCCAGCTACACACAGGATGTTTTGCCATTCGTGAGCCACGGGATATTTATCCGTGGCCCATGTTAGTTATTGAGTCTAATATTTTTTTACTGATCGTTTTTTTTTATCTACATACTAGTCGCATTCAGGTTCAAAATGTTTTCATGCATCAACTTAATTGAAAGAAAAAAATAGGAACTCGAAAATCAACCTGCCACTTGAACTCCATCAGAAGTATTAAACTTCAGTCCTACTTTCATACCTTGGTTAAGTTATAACCAAGTCAACACACTATTATACTAGATGAAATAAAAAAATATATTGAACTTCAACCTTTACAAAAAAAAAGTGAAAATGATACCTATACTAAGCAAATGTCGAAAAATCTTGAGTAAATTTGCTTTAATTACTTTCCTCAATTCAAATGCATTTCTGTTACAACAAATAAAATCCATTAAAACTGTTGGGAAATTGAATTTATATCAATTTTCGAAAAAATGAAGTATGCATAAACTTATACAATATACAGGGTGAGTCATTGATATGGAAAAGCTCGATTGCACCTACACCATTGATGATATCGAAATAAACCAAACGACACTGCAAACGGGTTTCTAAAATTGTTTCGTTGTATACAGGGCGGAGCAAATTTTAACATAGTTTTTTTGAATGACACCCTATATATGTTTATACATATCTGAATCGGCCCTTTGTTAGTTGTTAGTCGTTATAAATCCGTTTAATTTTTTCAATTCGATTCAACCGTTCAGAAGTTATTTAGGTTTTTCTGAAAATTTAAGCATTGGCAGACACTTTTTAAAAAAATTGCAGGGCAATTGGTTTTCGGAATATGAAGTTGAGACTTTGCCTATGTTTGAGCAACTACTTCAGGTATATTTAAGCGGCAAGACCGTTTATTTTCATTGTGACATCACCTTGCTGTGACACATCGACTATGGTTAAATCTGAAGGACCATAACTTGATTTTTTCAAATAGAACCCTTTAAATTTACTATGATTTGCTGTGCTTTGATTTTCAATACGACGTTTCGGTCATTGAGGGTTACCCTCAACTACATTTTATCAAACACGTACCTGTATTTCTTGTCATTATATCAAGTAGTACTTATCTCAGTTCTATATTCATGAAAGAAAATACATAAATATACATTTTATCAGAACATATAACAGAAATGTATGTTTTATAATTCGAAAGACATTATGACACAATTTGTAATAAAATAGGAACGGAAATCTTTGAATATCAGAAATATGCTTGTATGTTAACGAGAGTCTGCATTGGTTTTCAAAGATACAAAAAACCAAAACAATAATTAATATAAAATACACTAGATCTTTAGAAAAACTATATCTATTGAAATGTCATTTCTACGAAAAATTTATACGCCAAAATACTTAGCAGGGTTGAGATTACATAACTTCAAAATGACAAATAATAGTTATTTATGATATAAGTGCTAAAAGTCATATTTTATTTTGTTTTCAAACAAAATAAAATCACATTTAGGTATATCATGCACTATTTTATATCTATTTTATATCTATTTTAGATCCAATTTTTTCTTATCTTATAAAACTTGTATATAATATACTATTTTACGATTTTTTATCGTTAGGATTGATAATGTCTCGGAGAATGTTTTTTTTCGGCAACCGTCCGGAAAGTACGTACTTTCCAGACGATTTTTTTTTGAGAAAGTGACATTTTTCCGGCCTAGTCCGGGAAGTACGTACTTTCCGGACTAGGTCGGGAAGAATCACATCGTTGTTGTCATTGTAAATATGAAAATCTTGGTAGTATGGTTTTGATAAATGCAGTTGATCATTACCATAGCAGCAAAATAACGACTGACAGCTATCTGACATAAAATTAGCTAACATTCAAAAATTATCAGATGAAAACAATCAATGTGAAACGGAAACTTTACCTTCTTGTTCTGACTTCAACAAAAGGCACTTAAATATACCAAGCATTTCAAACAAATTGAATCCATTCAATATTAACAATTGTTCTAATTTTAATATAAATATTAATATAAATAAGAATTGAAATGTTCGAAATTTTGTTCTAATAAAGAATCGTGTTTCTTTGATTTGTTATTCTACACGGTTGCCGAAAAAATTGTGTACGCAACACGCCCGAAAACAGTTTTTTTGGACTCGCAGACTTCCAGGACTCGCTACGCTCGTCCTAGAATTTTGTCCACTCATCCAAAAAAACAGTATTTTCCGAACTTGTTACGTAAATTACTATTCTGTTTAATCGGAATACTTACTCCCAGTTACGGTTATAACAGACTTTGAAATTTCGATTGTCATAATTATTTATTTCCATTCACGTTTCATCTCACGAACAGATGTGTAATTATTTTCATCGTGTTTTAACAAACGTTTTTTCAATTAGAGATGAAAGTATCATCCTTGCAGATTCGCAATACCTTTATGCTAATCCTACTCGACGTTTTTGTTGGTGGAATAACGTGCTGAGCAGTCGAGGAGGCAATAAAAGTGAAAAAGAAAACCCTTTCGAAGTTGGAAAGCTCCACATCCTTTTGTATGCAAATTCACAGTCCCGCTCCACAAACAACGAAGGTTTATTCAAAATTCAACCGCTATGGTGGTAACTTGTAAATGTAACACCCTTAATTCCGTCTTATCTGCCTTCATAATTCAATCAAGCGGATTTTATCGTCATTTACATGAAATAAATTAGGGGTAACTGGGCAAATGTTTTACTAGTGTCGACTCTAATGTGAGCTGGTGATGCAGGTGGAAATTTAGGTGTAGGAAATGGGTGTTTTCAGATTCACGAGCAATTATTTCACTTCAATATATCTTCTTTCTTTGCGAAAACAGCATAGGTTAGGATTAGAAACATGCAATTTTTCCTACGACTTCGTATGAAAACGTCAATAATCACACTGTTTTGTTATTCAGAAAGTAGCTCATATCACCATGGTATTGTTTATTTTAAAGAAAAAAAGCACTAGTGTTGATATGAAAAATATCACGACGGTCGCCTGAATTGATAGAAATAATTAGGTATATTGTGAAGGTACTCACTGTCAATATAAGCGTTCTCAAATCTGTCTCTGTCTCGTTTTGAATCATACCGAGAACTCTTTATCTATTAATTTCAATGTGTCTGATACATAACCTCTGAATTCACTTTAAAACTGGAACCCATATTCTTTGCTGGAACTATTTCGATGTTGATGACAGCAGGTGAGATCATTCAAAAGAGTACGGCTACAATTTTATGCGCGGCTTGCTGCTTGCATCAGTTTTATATCACAGTATCACCAAAGAGAAGATTCTTTGGTATCACAGATGTTTGCAAGGAAGCACTAACTCGTACGCACTTGCGCACTAGTCGCACTACGTACTCCTACGTACGTAGTACGTGATTACTGGCGCTAGCAAGCGTATGGTGTCAAGTTTGTTTATGTACGCTGGTGTCAATATAAATAAAATTTGTCCAAACTAAACTAACTCAATCAATCAGTAATTCACATAATGAGGGATTGTCGGAGAAGTATTCAAATATCATCTTGAATATGGAAATAAACAGTACTTGATATCGAATCAAAACCACCTGAAATTATAGAGACCGCTCAAATTACATTTTTGACAAGACCTCCCGCGAAATGAAAGTATTCGGAGTCGTAGGAAAAATAGTGTACAAAACTCGTTGGAAAGTGCATTTCCTTCACTCGTTACGTTTCCGCACTCACCGCTACGCGGCTCGTGCTAAACGACTACTCGTGTGAAACATGTCACTTTCCACACTTGTTGTGTAATATACTATTTCTGCAACCAAAACAACTATAAGTTAAGTAATCACCAGTTTGACTCACTTGAGCACTTTAGTATTAGCTATCCTAACATCTGTCAGCTGATGACATCTATCCTCTATCAAACCTTGGTCAATTTTCTGACAAGAAGATGAAAATCACGAAGTGGGCGGCCTCTGGTGTCAAAATCTCGAAGCTTTCCGAGGCTGAACAACAAAGTAATTTAGCATTGTATTTGCTAAGCTTTCGTGTTATTTTCAATGAATTTAAATCATTGTGAATAGGTTTCGGACATGCAGCAAGTTCACAAGGTTGTAAAGACGAAATCGAGAAAGATTTGTTCAGTATATCAGCATTCCTCCTACCGTAAAGACATCCTTCCTTTGGCACAAAATCCTAAATTCTCACTTCAGGATTATGTAAAAAATGGAATATCTTGTTGAAAATATGGAAACCTATTACCCCAGACATTTACGTTTTTGGTAAGCATTTCTTAGAATTGGATTTCTCAAGTTAATGCCAAATTGAAGGTAAGTCTCAGGTTGAATCTATTGATCTGGTTTGTCTGTAATTGTGTCTCATTAATTGTGATGAAAACCTTAATTTTACTTCATCAGGATGATCAAGAACGATAATAAAACCAAGAGATTCAAGAGATAGTCTCAAAAAGAATGGAATTCCTTGTGTGAAGATCTGGAAATCATCACATGAAAACTGAGAAGATTGAGCACAATATTGGCTTCATGAAATCAAATATTTATTCAGAATGAATAAGCCATGAATTGAATGAAGTATCAATTGACATACATTAATTTGAACGGCTCGTAGACCACAAAGGTCTCTAAGTTATTCTTGGTACACACTATATAAAATAATTATTTTTATTATGGACTATATTATCATATTGTGAATATGAAAATAATAACTTGGGTTGCCTATTTAAGATATCTCAATAATATCAAATGCAACACTTCTTTTCTCGAAGAATAAAGTTAATTGACAAATTTTTTGTTTTCATTTCAGTATGATAGAAATTTCTGCTCGTTTAAGGGCTTCTTCTCATCTCCAATATAATCTAGATACTTATCTCAATCTTGGACATTCTGGAAAGAGAAATCCTCGAAATACAAATACCTTAGTGACCCCCGAGGTGACCCCATTGATTTTGCAGAGGTGGTTTGAAAAGCCTATAAAAACATATTAAAACTATAAAACTCATATAAAACACCTGTTTTGCGTTCTATAAATGATAAACAAACAATAGCACCCATTCAAATATTTTCTTTTCTTAAAATATGAATTAAAAATTGACATATTCTCATTGAAAACATATACGAAATGTTTGTTGTTCACCTTCATGTCAAATTTTTGACATTTCCACAGCGCCATCTGTTGGTTCGTGATTTTTGCGAACAAGGCAATGAGGAAGATCAAGAACTAACCTCTATCTGTGAACTGGAACGGTTGACAGATCATTTTCGAGGATTCTCAATTTTTTTTAATATCAAACCGCAACTTCAAGAGCTATAATTACTTTTTAGTCGGTGATAGAAAAAGTCAACTAATGTACTAATGATCATGTAGGCGTTTGAGATAACAAAAAAGTCGATGAAACTCACCATCCATTGTTATATTTCCGGAATATAAAGGCTCCGAAGAATAACGCTTACCTGGAACAAGAAATAAACACGCAATTAGTGCTATATAGCGAGAGCTATCGGCAACATGATATTTTCCAGCCATATACAATTACATGATATAGCCACACTAATCGAATTATCGGACGAACAAGATACAAAATTGGCCCTCGGGGCAAATCGCAGCAAAAAATCGAGCATGAATGGAAGCTTTATTTTCTCTAATCAAGGCTCCGAGCCACATCAAACGGTATGGGTGGTAATGAAAAGCTCCGTTATATACCTAATTTTATATTTCGCTCGGGTGTTTATGTCCTTCACAAAAGGCGTGTGTTTCGAGGTGAGTTTGGATCTTTGGTATAGGAATTCTTAACGGAAAAATAGTAACAAAATAATTGATATGAATGAATGTCACATGGTCTAGTCTAATAAAAAGTGAAATCAATATGCAGTTCACGAATTCATTAATTTTACTAGGAAATCACAAAATTGGTCCTTCGAGCCGCAGAATGGAAAGATTTAGGAGCTTTCTAATTCTTAATTGAGACAACAGAAATATTCATTTTTTACTAAAAAATTACAAATCGTCGAAAAGCCTCTAAATATGGAATGAAACAGATATTGGGGAAGCTTCCTTCGAACGGATTCCCAGCAAATTATTTTTTAAATAACTAATTTTATATTTCTGCTGTCTAGAATGACTACTGAAATTCCCGCTGATATTATCCAAATAACTTCAATTTTCAAAATATTGCGATTTACAATTTTTATGGCGGAGAAACGTATCTTCTACCTAGATTTGGTGAAATTTGGGGATATTTGTTGATTATAAGTTTATGAACTTAATTCGGTTGAGCCTACGGACCGAAAAAAGAAGTGGAAAGTTGTGGTTTGCACTGTTGCCAGATTGAAGTCACCAATTTCTTGGATGAAATATTCATTTAAACATGGAATAGGTATTCGAGTAGCATAATCAATTTCAAAGAAAATTTGCCAGTGTCAAAACTATTTTGTACAGGGTGCCTCACTCAAAATGGAACCCTCCTTTAACTTTTGTGTTCTTGAAGATATGAAAAAATGTTAAATAAAATAACTTGAATTATGATTGGCAGACATTTTTTGATACACAGGGTCTGTCCGAAATGGACAGCAACTTTGGTTTTTCAATTATTGGATAACTATGTTTCAAAATTCGATAGAACATTCTTTCCTGATTTCATTTATATCAACAAGTTGCATATTTTGATAGAAAATGACTGAGCTATTGTCACAATATCAAAAAATATTCGTTAATCAATATGTTGATGAAGAATATCCGACTATTTCGACATATAAAAACTTTCGGCAGCTGTGAAGAGACGCAAAAATACTAGCATTTCAACCGTGCGTTCAAGGCTTTTCTAGATTGACGTCATCAGAATGGTGGAGTAGCCGAAACTACATTTTTGTGAATTTTTTCCAAGTCGAATTTGATCGTACGAGAAAAATAAAAAACACGTGTTCGATGGATTTTCATAAACTATAACGAGGAATGGAAATTTGAATTTCGGGAAATCCCCCATTGTCCAGCATCAAAATGCGCAGCTTTACCCCAAATTCCCCCCACCTAATATCTCCCACATAACCGCCAGAGTTGGAAAAACAAGAAAAGACCGGAACCACGAGAAACATCCTCCTCTTGGGGGATGTTGGAAGAAAACACTTTTCCGCGCGATTTCATCTCTGAATTGCTCGCATCCGTATGGACATCCGGGGGGGAAAGGGGGGGTGGCTTCAATCTGCTTTGCGTCATCTCGACGTTCGACGTTTTGTTCTACGTCGGCCGCCCGGAAAACATGTTCCTTTCCCATATGTATTTGTCCGGAAGCGAGCCAAGACTGGCGTGAAAAGTGTCGCGATGATCCCGGAAGCAAGACGCGCGGAAAATATCGATGAATGTTTGTCGATTTGTTTTTGCGCGGGAAGGCTCGTGTTGACGTTTTCTTCATCGAGACATGTCGCGCGTTGAAATTGGAATGCCCGGTCGTTTTTCGGGTCTATTATACATTTTTTAACGTTGTAAAGACAAAATTCTTAGTGACAATGATGAAATAATAAACGAATATTTCCATCGTATGTTAAAAATCCCATATGAAGCGGGACATTTTCGATCAATTACAGTGATAAATTCCCGGCGGGACACACAAGTCTCACGAGTCTCACAAGTCTCACGAGTCACAAGTCTCTCAAGTCTCACAAGTCTCACAAGTCTCACGTCCCAAGACTCAAGTCTCACAAGTCTTACAAGACTCGCAAGTATCACAAGTCCCACAAGTCTCAAGTACGGATATCAATAATTATCGATATTGATATCAAATGCGATATCAACGCCATGTCCTATCGATTAGTGAAATATTATATACCCCGGTGTTATTATCTTCGCTAAACCAGTCTACAGGTTTTGACGAAAAAAAAAGGGGGGGGACGTTTCACCATATCTATATCCACCTTTACAGCAATATTCAACAAACGTCAAAATATTAACAAATGCAATGCCTACCTAGAAGAATGGTAAGAGAATGAACCGATTTCGAAATCGAATTTTTATTGTAAAAATAAAATCTTGTATGCACCACGAGCATTACTAGATCCTAACGCCTATCAGGCAACATTTGGCCCGAGGCACTATATATAAATACCTATTTCTAATGGAATATTTTTATTGCCCTTCATATAGCTTTTTTTCCACTATGCAAGTAGTGACATTTGATTAAAATCAGAAATAATTGACAATTGTTCAGGCATAGACAACTTCATTAATCACACTCAATGTGAGTATAGATATGGTGAAATGAGTGCCATTAATAAGGCACTAGAAAAATCTTGATACTTTTGCGTTCTAGATTAGGTCGAATTTCAATCATAGTTTCAAACACTGGTAATAGTTCTACAAGTTCATTTAGATGGCGCCACGTCTGCTGATTAAACATGATGAATGTTAATTTTCACAATATTACAGTCCTTTTGGTTTATTGTGATTATTCGAACAAAATAAACATGATTGCACAATTGAACCATATTAATATTCCAAGCCAAAATCATTATTTTGAATTATCTGTCACTGTCACATCTGAACACATAGCATAAGAGGACTGAATTACGACAGCAACGCCATCTCCAAATGATTGGTGAAATATTAAAGGGTAATGCTTCTAGCTCAACTATCTAAAGGTTTTGACGAAAAACATGAAGAGTAGTTTCACCTTTATGACAATGCATATTGTCATAATCACGGCCATAGCTAACTTGAAGATTATAATTCGAAATAAGATGAAAATTCGTATGCAAGGAGTATTTCACATATTCCACCCAACTGTTACTCGATTATCAAAATTTGATAAAAAACTAATCCTACATAAAAATGAAAAATATACCACTATATTTTGAACGAAAAAGTTGAATATCATCCTTATATTATCCTTGATTATATACACCTTATCTAATTCTAATGTGAACCTATTCCATGTATATCAAAGTCGAATACCTACACAAAGTAAATACCTAGTCGAACCTATCGATTTACATATTTGACAAGCATTATCAAACAATGATATTCGAACAACACCTCGAACACCTCCAAACAACATTTCGTACTAATTTTTCCCGTCCCATACAAGATATGAACACGAAACCCACACCTCAATCTTATGTACAGAGTGTCTTCACGTATATTTATAACCCCTTTAACAATTTTTAGTTCAACGATTTTTACATTATAGTCCCTAGTATAGTCCTTTGAAGTTTTTCCAGCACATTTTGAATATTATGTAAACAGAAAACCTGTTGAACTTCTCAGATTGAAGTTATGGACAACTGATATAGCTTTTCCAATAGAATACTTTATACAGTGTGTACCAGCCAAATGGAATAAATTCGTTAATAAATGAACGGTGGCGTTTTAGGAAAAACGCTCGGACACGTCGATTTGTATCTTTAGTTGCGCTTTTTTTTCAAAAAAAAATTTTTATACTGGGTGTGTCATGCCACAGTGGCCAATATCAACTTTCTTATTTTGAATGCAACACCCTGTATTTTATTTCATTTTCAGATTCTTCCTGAAGAGCTGATTTCGTAGATCCATCATACTTGGGGTATAGCGCGAAAGATTACAGAGATATAGGGTGTGAAAAATCTCGATTTTTCAACTTTAGGAATTTTTTTTGCCGAAACTATCCATTCTTGCTCAAAACGGCTCACATGTCCCTATCTCAACTTTCCATTTACTATCGATTGATATTTAATTGAAACAAATACGGGTGGTTCAAAATTTTGAGATTTGCATCACCTTCTATATGTTTCTATTAAATGTCAGTAGATAGTAAATGAAAAGTTAAGATAGGGACATGTAAGCCGTTTTGAGCAGAAATGATTAGTTTCGACACAAAAAATTCCTAAAGTTGAAAAATCTCGATTTTTCACACCCTATATCTCTGTAATCTTACGCGCTATACCCCAAGTATGATAGATCGACGAAATAAAATACAGGGTGTTGCATTTAAAATAAGAAAGTTGATATTGGCCACTGTGGCATGACACACCCTGTATAAAAAGTTTTTTTTTTGAAAAAAAAGCGCAACCAAAGATACAAATCGACGTGTCCGAGCGTTTTTCCTAGAACGCCACCGTTTATTTATTAACGAATTTATTCCATTTGGCTGGTACACACTGTATATTTCATAACCCCCCAGGTTTTGTAGATATTCATCAATGGACATCTATATATGATTATCTGCTTTAAAATTAAAAATGATGCGAATTTTAACCTTGATTTTAACGATATCTCGAAAACTGTAGACGATAATATGAACAATATAAACATTTTTGAAGTCGCAAAAAGATGAGCATTCGAAAAAATATTAATTTTTTTTTATATCAAAATATTTTGTTGATCTATAAATCTCTTGATACATTTCACAATTTCTTGAATATTTCAGAATGCGCCTGAGATTTGGCAACCCTAAAACCACCTCGAATAAATTTCATGAAACACGGTACCCACTTGAAACATCACACCCTGTATACACACACACCAGGCAGACAGATTGATGCGTGAAACGGTGCACATATCCACAACGGACGGAATTCTTCCCTTTGTACAGCATCTGCCAACGCGCTTGTATCCACGTCTCATTAAGAATGACGAGAGATGTCTTGTAATGTTGCGTGTCTTTTCCTGTTACAATGTCCCCCATCCCCTCACCGAACGGTGTGACCGAATTAGACACAACACGAAACCGCATACGACAGCTTCAAAAATGACGAGGCCTAGTTCACGCCATTCGATATCTGTGGTAGACGCTAAATCATGTGTCAACACGCATCGGTTGACGGGATGACAGCCCTGAATGAGATTATCATACAGGGTAGAGTGGTTCATTTTGACTATACCTGTAGGTATCGACTTTGACTCACATGATAATCCAGCAAGAACATTTGTCTCTGGATAATCCTCAAATGTACTGAAACGAGTGACGTTTCCATGCGAGAATCAGATTGACCAGTCGGACTGAAGCTTAAACGTATCGGGCCCCGCCCAGCTTTAGTAGGCGGAGTCTAGTAAAAAACTGACCAATGGGAAGCGATAATAACCCGATGAAATCGAGTTGCCCAGTCGGACCGAAGCTTAAACGTATCGGGCCCCGCCCAGCTTTAGTAGGCGGAGTCTAGTAAAAAACTGACCAATGGGAAGCGATAATAACCCGATGAAATCGAGTTGCCCAGTCGGACCGAAGCTTAAACGTTTCGGGCCCCGCCCAGCTTTAGTAGGCGGAGTCTAGTAAAAAACTGACCAATAGAAAGCGATAATAACCCGATGAAATCGAGTTGCCCAGTCGGACCGAAGCTTAAACGATTTGTGCCCTTGCCCAACTATAGTGCGGAGTCTAATGGGAACCACGAAGTAGAATTCATATGAGCCAATATCGTGAAAATCGAACATTCTATAGAGAGAAAAACAACGTTAGGTAATTGTTCGCATGACCTCTTGTATTTGAAATTTCAAAAATGAAATAAAATAGTATATTACACAACAAGTGTGGAAATTGGCATATTTCACACGAGTAGTCGTTTAGCAGGAGCCGCGTAGCGGTGAGTGCGGAAACTAAACGAGTGAAGGAAATGCACCTTTCAACGAGTTTTGTACACAATTTTCCTACGACTCCGAATACATTCATTTCGCGGGAGGTCTTGTCAAAAATGTAAATTTCAGGTGGTTTTGATTCAATAATCAAGTACTGTTTATTTCCATATTCAAGATGAAATTTGAATACTTCTCCGACAATTCCTCATTATGTGAATTACTGATTGATTGAGTTAGTTTTGTTTGGACAAACAATTTTATTGATATTTGACACCATACGCCTGCTGGCGCCAGTAATCACGCAACCAGGAATACAGAACTACAGAAGTACGTAGTGCGCAAGCGCGTACGAGTTAGTGCGTCCTTGACTCCTTGTCAAATGTAAATAGTGCAAACATCTGTGATACTGTGATATGATGCAACATGCAACTGATGCAAGCCGCGCATAAAACTGTAGCCGTACACTTTTGAATGATCTCACCCGCTGTCATAAACATCATCAGACATGTATAGAAATAGTTCCAGTCACTGACCCTAATTTTTATCAAAGTGAATTCAGAGGTTATGTATCATTTACACATTGAAATTAATAGATACCTAAAGAATTCTCGGTATAATTCGAAACGAGACAGAAATTTCAATAAATATGTATTTGATTTTAGAACGCTTTTATATTGACAGTGAGTACCAACTAATATACCCAATTATTTCTATCAATTCAGGCGAGCGTGTGATTTTTTTCATTCCAACACGTGTGCTTTTTTCTTTCAAATAACAACACCATGGTGATATGAGCTACTTCCCAAATAACAAAACAATGTGCTATATGAAGTTTTCATACGGGGTCGTAGCAAAACACACTATTGACTCAAACTCAAATTCATTACTTATATTATTCTTCGAAATTGTTTACGATATTTAACACACTAGCATTATACTACTTTCCTTGACATTAGGCGTTGTATTTGTCTTGTTCCCTTTCGAAACTAAAGCTTCCCCTATGACACGCCACTGAATTTATACGGTCCATTTATCTAAAAAGCAGTTAAGTTTTCACTAAAGGTTTATTTACGACTCACTCCATCACCTTCCCGACTTTTTTCAAAATAGTTTACTGTTTTGTTTTGGGTTACGGAAATACTTGTGAAATATCTGAAATAGTCGTGTCGCCATGTCAAAACATCTGGCCGAGAAATTGTGGTCCCAAACCATAAATCAAATTGTAAACGGATTTATATTTTGTAGCAGTCATAATCGGTGGCGTTGTCTATTTTACACTATTTGGTTTCTTATTTAGTGTTCCCTGAGTGCACGAAAAATTATTGGTAGTTAATTTTGTTGGGGAAAATGTCACCCAGTCATCATAAATCCATGTAGTCTCACCGATTCTTGGCAATAACTCAAACATTTTATGTGACGAAACATAAACGATATATTTCACTCGGAATGTTTACTATTTAATTATACGTATTATTTATGTTGATAGACAAATATCCAAAGATAATATTTATAACGATGACACACATGAGCATCAAGTAGACAACCGAATTTTTTTATATAGAATGTCCTGTCTACTAACCTCTGGCAACTCCAACTTTAAAATTTGAAATGAAACTACCCTACTTCCAATACATCATTTCAAAGCCAATTCCATTGCGAATACACTGGGACATCGTTTTTGGAAATCGGTTGAAATTTGACAGATTTATTGGCTATAAACGAAAAGTTGACGAAACGACAGTCGCGTATATTCATTTTCAACAGAAATGTCCATCATTTATGAGATTTTCATCTACTACACATTTGTCAAGTCGAACATAAAAATGCCCAATAACACAATTTTTCTTTGCACGAAATATGAATCACAGCAATTCAATTTCAACGCCAATCACACACATTTCATGTGATCTCTTTCTACATCGAAACAGGCTCTTGGCATACTTCCACATATCATGAGATCATAACCCTCGTTTCTTTTTTGCCGTTTTGCACCTTTCAAAACAACCTCTTTTATTTCCTTCCATCAAATGGAATCCCTTGGAATGATTGACTCAATTCCACCACATCAAAACATCGTAAATATGTATGAATTGCAAGGGTGGGAGATGATGCAGTCAATCTTGGCCGTCTGAATTTTCATCCTCCGGCATATTTGAGCAAAATATCCTGACGGCAGCAAAATATGCAGCAGAAATAAAACGGGCGCGGACCGTGTAAAATATAGGATGCTCAAATAATATTCAGCTGATTACTCAATCATGAACTCAATAAACAGGTGGTATTTTTCTGTCATCTCCAAATGGTCAAATGATGCGGAGTTGAGGTTGTTAAATTATATATAAAATATTTTTAAAAACAAGCTGCTCTCTCATACAAATAATGCACTGTTGGATCTAGGTTATTCTGGGTGTCAAATTAAGGAGATTACTGCGCAAGATTACCTATTTTGTGTCCGCAGCAGCAAGATTTTGAAGTGTGTAATAAAAAAGAAGGATCAGTCTATCCGTTTGGAAGTTATGGCGATTTGAAAAATTCAAAAAAGTTCTAAGGGTACCCCCTTTGATGCATTTATTTTTCGATTTCGGTTTTTTCGATTGGAGAAATGGATTCTATAAAAAAAACTAGCAAATTGGTATGCGCGAAGTTGAAAATCGGTCCATCCGTTCGAAAGTAATGGCGATTTGAAGAATTCGAAAAAGTTCCAAGGGTACCCCCTTTGATGCATTTTTTTTTTCGATTTCGGTTTTTTCGATTGGAGAAATGGATTATATGAAAAAAAAAACAAGCAAACTGGTATGCGCGAAGTTGAAAATCGGTCCATCCGTTCGAAAGTTATGGCGATTTGAAGAATTCGAAAAAGTTCCAAGGGTACCTCCTTTGATGCATTTTTTTTTTCGATTTCGGTTCTTTCGATTGGAGAAATGGATTATATGAAAAAAAAAACAAGCAAACTGGTATGCGCGAAGTTGAAAATCGGTCCATCCGTTCGAAAGTTATGGCGATTTGAAGAATTCGAAATAGTTCCAAGGGTACTTCCTTTGATGCATTTTTTTTTTCGATTTCGGTTCTTTCGATTAGAGAAATGGATTCTATGAAAAAAACAAGCAAATTGGTATGCGCGAAGTTGAAAATCGGTCCATCCGTTCGAAAGTTGTGGCGATTTGAAGAATTCGAAAAAGTTCTAAGGGTACCTCCTTTGATGCATTTTTTTTTCGATTTCGGTTCTTTTGATTGGAGAAATGGATTATATGAAAAAGAACAAGCAAATTGGTATGCGTGAAGTCGAAAATCGGTCCATCCGTTCGAAAGTTATGGCGATTTGAAGAATTCGAAAAAGTTCCAAGGGTACCCCCTTTGATGCATTTTTTTTTCGATTTCGGTTTTTTCAATTAGAGAATCGTATTCTATGGACAAAAATAAGCAGATTGGTATGATCGAAGTTGAAAATTGGTCAATCCGTTCGAAAGTTATGGCGATTTGAAGAATTCGAAAAAGTTCCAAGGGTACCACCTTTGATGCATTTTTTTCGATTTCGGTTTTTTCGATTAGAGAAATGGATTCTATGAAAAAAAAAAGCAAATTGGTATGCGCGAAGTTGAAAATCGGTCCATCCGTTCGAAAGTGTTGGCGATTTGAAGAATTCGAAAAAGTTCCAAGGGTACCCCCTTTGATGCATTTTTTTTTTCGATTTCGGTTTTTTCGATTGGAGAAATGGATTCTATGAAAAAAACAAGCAAATTGGTATGCGCGAAGTTGAAAATCGGTCCATCCGTTCGAAAGTTGTGGCGATTTGAAGAATTCGAAAAAGTTCTAAGGGTACCTCCTTTGATGCATTTTTTTTTCGATTTCGGTTCTTTTGATTGGAGAAATGGATTATATGAAAAAGAACAAGCAAATTGGTATGCGTGAAGTCGAAAATCGGTCCATCCGTTCGAAAGTTATGGCGATTTGAAGAATTCGAAAAAGTTCCAAGGGTACCCCCTTTGATGCATTTTTTTTTCGATTTCGGTTTTTTCAATTAGAGAATCGTATTCTATGGACAAAAATAAGCAGATTGGTATGATCGAAGTTGAAAATTGGTCAATCCGTTCGAAAGTTATAGCGATTTGAAGAATTCGAAAATGTTCCAAAGATACCCCCTTTGGTGCATTTTTTTTTCTATTTCGGTTTTTTCGATTGGATAAATATATTCTATGAAAAAAAAACAAGCATATTGGTATGCGCGAAGTTGAAAATCGGTCCATCCGTTCGAAAGTTATGGCGATTTGAAGAATTCGAAAAAGTTCCAAGGGTACCGCCTTTGATGCATTTTTTTTGATTTCGGTTTTTTCGATTGAAGAAATGGATTATATGAAAAAAAAACAAGCAAATTGGTATGCGCGAAGTTGAAAATCGGTCCATCCGTTCGAAAGTTATGGCGATTTGAAGAATTCGAAAAAGTTCCAACTTTGATGCATTTTTTTCTCAATGTTTTTTCGATTTTGGTCCTTTCGATTGGAGAAATGGATTCTTTGAAAAAAAACAAGCAAATTGGTATGCGCGAAGTTGAAAATCGGTCCATCCGTTCGAAAGTTATGGCGATTTGAAGAATTCGAAAAAGTTCCAAGGGTACCTCCTTTGATGCATTTTTTTTCGATTTCGGTTTTTTCGATTGGAGAAATGTATTCTATAAAAAAAACAAGCAAATTGGTATGCGCGAAGTTGAAAATCGGTCCATCCGTTCGAAAGTTATGGCGATTTGAAGAATTCTAAAAAGTTCCAAGGGTATACCCCCTTTGATGCATTTTTTTTTTCGATTTCGGTTTTCTCGATTGGAGAAATGGGTTCTATGAAAACAAACAAGCAAATTGGTATGCGCGAAGTTAGAAATCGGTCCATCTGTTCGAAAGTTATGGCGATTTGAAGAATTCGAAAAAGTTACAACTTTGATGCATTTTTTTCTCAATTTTTTTTCGATTTTGGTCCTTTCGATTGGAGAAATGGATTCTTTGAAAAAAAACAAGCAAATTGGTATGCGCGAAGTTGAAAATCGGTCCATCCGTTCGAAAGTTATGGCGATTTGAAGAATTCTAAAAAGTTCCAAGGGTATACCCCCTTTGATGCATTTTTTTTTCGATTTCGGTTTTCTCGATTGGAGAAATGGGTTCTATGAAAACAAACAAGCAAATTGGTATGCGCGAAGTTAGAAATCGGTCCATCTGTTCGAAAGTTATGGCGATTTGAAGAATTCGAAAAAGTTACAACTTTGATGTATTTTTTTCTCAATTTTTTTTCGATTTTGGTCCTTTCGATTGGAGAAATGGATTCTTTGAAAAAAAAACAAGCAAATTGGTATGCGCGAAGTTGAAAATCGGTCCATCCGTTCGAAAGTTATGGCGATTTGAAGAATTCTAAAAAGTTCCAAGGGTATACCCCCTTTGATGCATTTTTTTTTCGATTTCGGTTTTCTCGATTGGAGAAATGGGTTCTATGAAAACAAACAAGCAAATTGGTATGCGCGAAGTTAGAAATCGGTCCATCTGTTCGAAAGTTATGGCGATTTGAAGAATTCGAAAAAGTTACAACTTTGATGTATTTTTTTCTCAATTTTTTTTCGATTTTGGTCCTTTCGATTGGAGAAATGGATTCTTTGAAAAAAAAACAAGCAAATTGGTATGCGCGAAGTTGAAAATCGGTCCATCCGTTCGTAAGTTATGGCGATTTGAAGAATTCTAAAAAGTTCCAAGGGTATACCCCCTTTGATGCATTTTTTTTTCGATTTCGGTTTTCTCGATTGGAGAAATGGGTTCTATGAAAACAAACAAGCAAATTGGTATGCGCGAAGTTAGAAATCGGTCCATCTGTTCGAAAGTTATGGCGATTTGAAGAATTCGAAAAAGTTACAACTTTGATGTATTTTTTTCTCAATTTTTTTTCGATTTTGGTCCTTTCGATTGGAGAAATGGATTCTTTGAAAAAAAAACAAGCAAATTGGTATGCGCGAAGTTGAAAATCGGTCCATCCGTTCGAAAGTTATGGCGATTTGAAGAATTCTAAAAAGTTCCAAGGGTATACCCCCTTTGATGCATTTTTTTTTCGATTTCGGTTTTCTCGATTGGAGAAATGGGTTCTATGAAAAAAAAAAACAAGCAAATTGGTATGCGCAAAGTTGAAAATCGGTCCATCCACTCGAAAGTTATGGCGATCTGAAGAATTCGGAAGTTGAGGCGACTTGAAAAATTCGAAAAATAAATTAAAAATTTAATGACTGCGGACTTTTTGACCACAAAACTTCTACGTTGAAGAAAGAAGACGAACGCGACCGAACCCAGGAGAAAAATCGGTCCACCCATAGCCGAAACAAATTATTTCTCCTGAAACAGCTTCATCCTTCAGGATGACTATATATACCCGTTATTCCTCCAACGCAAATTCTTCACCAGCAGCTCAGAACGAAGCGCCGTTTTTCCCACCGCTGACAGATGACGGATATAAATAAAAAATAAAAGAGATGAGCATCACATTATAATATTTCGTCCGAGGCGCGGCGCAGAATCTGAATGGGATAACGCCCGTTGTGTACACAATGAAAATAAATACGGAAGTGCGTTTTAAGCTGGAATCCTTTGAAGCGCGACGTTCATGAGGATCGTGAGGGATTTGTGAGGATTACGTATTTTGATATGAACGCTATACGTCATTGAGAACGGCTCAGTATAAATGCGGTGAACGGTTTTCCAGTGCCACTTACCACCAATTAGATAGTATTTTTTTTTTCACGAGCGAGCGTACACTGAGAAAAGTCCCAGGAGAAAGATCTTTGCTGAGTTTTTTTCGCCTGTCGTAGCCAAAAAAGTTACAAACGTAGTAATGTTGCTTCGCTCTTACAGAAAAGATCACTCTACTGAAACTGCTTTATTGTAATTGCGATGAAACTTTCTATCACAGAAAAGAAATTGGCTGTAGTAGTAGAACTGCAATTCTATAAAATTATTTCTGCTACCATGAAAATGTACTTTTCCACGATAGTTAGATATGTTACTGTTGTAGCAAAGAAGATTTCATCAACATTTATTTATAATAACAGTAATGTTCTCTGCTATCCTAGCAGAAAATATTTGCATCACGAAATATTTCTTTATAATAACTGTAATGTTCTTTGCTAGCCCAGCAAAAATTATTAGCTGAAAGCGATATGGACATGCCAAAATCGCAGTTCGGTTAGTATCGTTTTCATTTATCGCCAGACTTGCAACAGTTCATCTCGTCTGGTCGTCCGTCCTTCGTCCAGTCCACCATTCCGGTATTTTTCTATTTTTACATAGTAACAGTGGATATTTCAAAGTATTACTAAAAACATATTCGTGTTGAGTTTGAGTGAAACCCTTAACGCATGTTTGGTTTAAATTTTTGTGATACCTACTATATGTGTATATGGTTCATCGTGTGTATATAAACTACATTAACTACAATTCAAGTGATCTTGAGAGATGGACAACGATCATTTTAAAGCATATACCTTGAAAGCTGGGATTTCTTATTATAGTTGCCATCATGAATATTATAGTGATAGCTATTTCAAAAGTATAATACTTTCTTTGTATAATCTTCGAAGCAATATCAAGACGTTAACAAGATCCCAAATGTCGAGGTATGGTTGATGATGAACATTATTTTTCCTTCTTGGTAAAAGGAAGTAACAGGATAAATTGTATTTTATTTGAAGAACTGATATCTTTTGAAACCTTTGAAGTTGTTTAAATTAATGATTTGACTATTTCATCCATGAAATGGAAATAAGTATTGACTTATGTGGTTGAGAAAATACATCGTTTTGAAAATGTTTAGATTTCTGAAATAATAAATACATTAATGTGACCGTGAAATATCGTGGGTATATATACATACTGAGTTCTGAGTTCTTATTTTTTTATTCAGTTGATTTTCGGTTCTGATATATACTTATTAATAAATGTGCCCTGACAATTTGAATAAATATATTTTGTTCATTACCTATACTCATATATAGATTTAAGTTTTTTGAGACTGATAAAGTACCGATATAGAAGAATAAATTGATTAAATTTTGCATAGGTACTGTTGTTTTATTAAAATTCTTAGTCCCTCAAACAATTATGATGTTATAGGCTGAGACAGTCTAAAAAGAATGTATTAGCAAGTGGAAGTTAATTCTCTTACTATAGCAATATATTTGAGGGGAATCTCTTCGAAAGTGGAACCATAGTGCGTGCAACAATAAAACTAGAATAAACAAACTTTTATCGAATCTCTAAATTTTCAGAAATTGACAATAATTTAAGTATCGATTGATGAACATTTAGAGGTTTGATTAAACTTTGTTCACATCCTAGTTTTGTTGATTGCGATAAATGGTACCACTATGAGAATATTTCCAGCAAATATCTTTGCTATTGTGAGAGAATTAACTTCCACTGACTAAAAAAACACTCTGCTGCTCTAGGCAAGAACTTTGCTCTTCTAATAAAGACTCTTACCTGTATCAGTGAGCATTCTTTTCAACAACAACAAATATCTCTCCTACTATAGCATAGTAACTCTTCCATAACAGGAGAGTATCTTTATTACGACAGCAAAGTTACTTAGCTCAAACTGTAAACAAGTTCTTCATAAAGTAGCTATGCTACCACAGGTAGACGTTGGCAGTAGAGTGCTCTCTTCTGCAGTAGTAAAGATATTTCCTGTCCCCTATGTAGCCAAAATTTTTGGCTATCGCAGCAGAAAAATCTGCTGTAACGATGAAAAAATTTTCTCAGTGTAATGTAATAAGTACTTTTTCCGAAGATCTACCTGAAATACGTATCATTTCGCACTGTAAACTAGTACACGAAATAAGATACTTCGCACTAGTGCGAAATATTTCTCTGCGATTTGTGCGATTACCTAATATAGTTAACTATACTCTGATTTTCACTCATAATTTTTTTTTATCTACAAACGAATTTATAACATTATAGTGTCAATACCGAATAGTATAATTTGTTCAGTTTTCTATCGAGTTTTCTTAGCTGCAATGTCATCCGACGATGAAATGGTAGATTCTCCTCCCCCAGAAGTATGCAATTTAGGTTTGATGAAAGAAAATAATAGTATTCCGTTAGTACTGAACAATTGTTCGAATATTATCATCAATAATTATTTTTAAAATATTTCATAAATACAGACCAAAATGTACCCAAATAGTTTTGTTGAATGTTCAATAAAATTTGTTCTCTGTGTGTGATACATCTTTCTATATACTTCTTCAGGCATGCGAAATTAAAATCCGAAATACCTAGGTTTTTCATGTAGGTCATCGAAAAAGTATAGTGTACAATTCGTGCGGAAATTGGTTATTTACATAAGAGTTTGACAAGATGATGAAATATCCTATTTTCCGCAATAGTTGCACAATCGAGTGCACGATATACTACTCTGCATCCATTTGCGAGCACAGAGTTATACGAAAAAGATTTTTTCCGCACTGATTGCGAAAAAGTGAAACGACTCAAAAATCTCACTGTTCATCAAGTCGTATCATAAGTCACCCATTGAATGAACTAATCGGATTTGCAATCAATTTGCAAAATGTCAATAATTATTGTTTTCTCATTATAAATATTACGACGAAATAATTTAATTGTTTATTATTTCTTATTGTTATGTGATTGTTCGTGTATAGTTCTTTCCATGATTCTTTCTATCAAGTATAGAATAGTATATTATGATACAAGTTTTATAAGATGTTATTTTGTTTGGAGTACGACGAGCGAAGCTAGGAGTGCTCTCATATACAATCTATTCTATTTTGCATTAATTCGAAGTCACGTATAGAAATAAATTGATAGAATATCGATGAATAACAGAAACATCTTCGATTGGTACGCACAAGCGTAGAGCCCAGTTTACTGTTGAGCGATTTTCATTTTTGAGATACCAGCGGTGAAAAATGTAATGTTATTGTTTTTATTTGTCAATTTGAATCAAATCATACACTGAATTGATATTAACCAACTGCTAGTATCACCAAATCCAAAATCAGTGGTTCAGAGTTTTCTGTCATGATTATTCAATGTATCTAGACGGTATCGATGAATAATGATGAACTGATTTGTTGATGATATTTCAAAATAGCCGATACGGATTTGGTGGCTAGTGGACTGGTACTGGCTGACTAAGAAAAATCTTATATGTTAATGATAATCAAATTCGAGTCCTACGATTATTGAAATTTTACATCTCGATAACAGAAAATCACAGTGAATGTAATAGAAAAAAAAAAACAGTCAATCTCGTCAAGTTATATTTTATTTTACTGTTTATACACAGCCGTACGGTCAACTAACCACTTGTATGCTTTCCTGGCGTCTAGACCAATGAGAAACGAGGTCGAACCTTACCTATCTCTTCAACGCGGAACATACTTCAATAATATTCCGGTGTGAACTATAAGTGAAAAAAATAAAATGTACAATTTTTTATACTGTAAAGAAAAAATACTTCCTCATGCTTTTTGTATACTAGATAACTCTGTTAGTAACAGATTCAAAAGCTTGTGGCGTTATAAAAACTTGTTTTTTTCAATATTAAACCGCAGACCTATCAACGTCAAATCTATCGCAGACGTTACGCCCATGCCATAAGTTTGCCGGAATCCATCCCGGAGTATAGCGACCGGAACACATTCCATGTGGCGACTAGCGGGCATTGAAAGTCCGACCGATATGTTGATTCGTTTAACGAAATCCAATCATCGATCCTTTTTCAAATGGAAATCGAGCGTGAGCAGGCGGGAAAAAAAAGAGTCGCAGTCCGGGCGTTTGGGTACGGGCAACCGGAAATAGGGGTTGTAGGGGGGGGGTTCGACATACGGGGATGTGGATTGACAGGAGGATACTGCATGTGAAATAATTCGTTGCGTCTGTTACAGATTGCAACCGAAAACTGGGAATACTACGATGAATCTTCCATTTTCTTTCAGCTTTTTCGACTTTTTCAACACGACTGTAAGAAATATTAGAAATCTAGTCATGTAATAGTATATTTCCTACGGCCCCGTGTGAAAGTAAAAATAAACTTCGCGCATACCAAACTGCTTATTTTTTTCCATAGAATCCGTTTCCCCAATCGAAAAAATCGAAATCAACAAAAACTTTTTTTCATCATAGAAAAAATGAAGCAAATCGCCATAACTTTCGAACAAATGGACCAATTTTTAACTTCGCTCATACCAATCTGCTTATTTTTTTCCATAGAATCCGTTTCCCCAATCGAAAAAATCGAAATCAACAAAAACTTTTTTTCATCATAGAAAAAATGAAGCAAATCGCCATAACTTTCGAACAAATGGACCAATTTTTAACTTCGCTCATACCAATCTGCTTATTTTTTTCCATAGAATCCGTTTCCCCAATCGAAAAAATCGAAATCAACAAAAACTTTTTTTCATCATAGAAAAAATGAAGCAAATCGCCATAACTTTCGAACAAATGGACCAATTTTTAACTTCGCTCATACCAATCTGCTTATTTTTTTCCATAGAATCCGTTTCCCCAATCGAAAAAATCGAAATCAACAAAAACTTTTTTTCATCATAGAAAAAATGAAGCAAATCGCCATAACTTTCGAACAAATGGACCAATTTTTAACTTCGCTCATACCAATCTGCTTATTTTTTTCCATAGAATCCGTTTCCCCAATCGAAAAAATCGAAATCAACAAAAACTTTTTTTCATCATAGAAAAAATGAAGCAAATCGCCATAACTTTCGAACAAATGGACCAATTTTTAACTTCGCTCATACCAATCTGCTTATTTTTTTCCATAGAATCCGTTTCCCCAATCGAAAAAATCGAAATCAACAAAAACTTTTTTTCATCATAGAAAAAATGAAGCAAATCGCCATAACTTTCGAACAAATGGACCAATTTTTAACTTCGCTCATACCAATCTGCTTATTTTTTTCCATAGAATCCGTTTCCCCAATCGAAAAAATCGAAATCAACAAAAACTTTTTTTCATCATAGAAAAAATGAAGCAAATCGCCATAACTTTCGAACAAATGGACCAATTTTTAACTTCGCTCATACCAATCTGCTTTTTTTTTTCCATAGAATCCGTTTCCCCAATCGAAAAAATCGAAATCAACAAAAACTTTTTTTCATCATAGAAAAAATGAAGCAAATCGCCATAACTTTCGAACAAATAGACCAATTTTTAACTTCGCTCATTCCAATCTGCTTATTTTTTTCCATAGAATCCGTTTCCCCAATCGAAAAAATCGAAATCAACAAAAACTTTTTTTCATCATAGAAAAAATGAAGCAAATCGCCATAACTTTCGAACAAATGGACCAATTTTTAACTTCGCTCATACCAATCTGCTTATTTTTTTCCATAGAATCCGTTTCCCCAATCGAAAAAATCGAAATCAACAAAAACTTTTTTTCATCATAGAAAAAATGAAGCAAATCGCCATAACTTTCGAACAAATGGACCAATTTTTAACTTCGCTCATACCAATCTGCTTATTTTTTTCCATAGAATCCGTTTCCCCAATCGAAAAAATCGAAATCAACAAAAACTTTTTCTCATCATAGAAAAAATGAAGCAAATCGCCATAACTTTCGAACAAATGGACCAATTTTTAACTTCGCTCATTCCAATCTGCTTATTTTTTTCCATAGAATCCGTTTCCCCAATCAAAAAAATCGAAATCAACAAAAACTTTTTTTCATCATAGAAAAAATGAAGCAAATCGCCATAACTTTCGAACAAATGGACCAATTTTTAACTTCGCTCATACCAATCTGCTTATTTTTTTCCATAGAATCCGTTTCCCCAATCGAAAAAATCGAAATCAACAAAAACTTTTTTTCATCATAGAAAAAATGAAGCAAATCGCCATAACTTTCGAACAAATGGACCAATTTTTAACTTCGCTCATACCAATCTGCTTATTTTTTTCCATAGAATCCGTTTCCCCAATCGAAAAAATCGAAATCAACAAAAACTTTTTTTCATCATAGAAAAAATGAAGCAAATCGCCATAACTTTCGAACAAATGGACCAATTTTTAACTTCGCTCATACCATTCTGCTTATTTTTTCCCGTATAATTCCCCCGGAATTCCGAGTATTATCTACAGCAAATTTAAAAATTCCATCGTTATTTGTTCAAATCTCGGTTCAAATTGACATATTTCATCCGAAGGAATTTCGGGGAACTCCGGGGAATAGTCTCGTATATTACTTTGATAGTGACTTCACTTGATTTTCCTTCTGAACTAGTTACTTTTTGGTAGGTCCATCTTTAGTCTGAGTGATTTCCTTTTCTTTGCTAGTCTTATACTCTAATTAAGTACCTTGCGTAAAAATGGTGTTTCGTAAGACTCTCATTGAGCAAATAAATATAAATGACGGGGTGCACCTCAGAGCAATGCCAAAACACTCCGATAGGATCCGATCAATTCGATTGATTATCTACGGACTTGATTATCGCACGCTATTTTCGCATGTATTCTCGTGTGGTTTGCCACTGTCATTGCAAGTGACAGCCGATCCGCAATCGACATCTAGTGCAGAGTTGGACGTTTTCGACCACCGCTTAAACTTTCATTTGGGCCCGATGATTGGAATTCGTTGATTGAACGCGCGTACCTAATAAATTATTCATGGAATGGTCAGTCACACGAAAAAGGTCACCAACTATGAATAAACAGTAGGTAAGTGATTAATTATATATAGAAACAAATCTAAAACAATCAGATGAGATTGAAGATATCTTCCATAAAGAGGAAAACCTGGAAAGATAAATATTGGTGTGAATGGCACTTTATCGCCCGGTTGTGCGTGCGTAAAATTGTATATTACCACCCTCGGACTTCTTTACCGCCCGCTGGGCGTAAAATGTCACTTTACCGCCCGCCGGACAATAAATTATTAATTATTCGCATCCTCAGCTGCTTTACTGATTTTTGGTGGTGTACAATCCACACTTTCTTCATCACTGGAATGCATTTCGTAATGTATCGACAGCAAATATGGCTACCAGCTTATTTATTCACCCACCAGTCTGGAACATGAGCAAATTTTAAACCCTTAATAACTCCCTTGTTATAAGAGATAGATAAAAAGTAAAAACACTTTCGTGTAATGCTTTTTCGAGAGGAACATCATGGGCGTAGCAGAAATTATTTTAAAGGGGTTTAAAAGGTATTTAAGAACCGTTATATTCCTATCATGCCTGAGATCCGGTATCCAGGTTACTTGTTTTGTAGTTCCGGGGGGGTTGAAAGTACTAGGCCATTGATTGGTCGTTTTCATTTTTGTCCATACATGTGTTGTACCACGTGATCATGTAGTACCTACTTTCTAGCGTAAGCAATGAAAGATCTATGTGAAGAGGTATGAGAATGCTGTCATTTAATGACATACCTCGGAAAAATTCAATTTTCTGTTGGGATTTGAAAGCGTCGAAGGCATGACGAAGGTAACTGTGTTAGCCGGTCGTAGAAAAAGTTATTTGGAATTGAAGTTCCTTTTTCTGAATTTATAGTTATTCATTGTATAAGCGTTTTAGATAGCATTTTGTACGACCAAGAATATTTTCTTAAGCGAATAAAATGATTCCAAAATACGCATGCCATATAAGTTTCACCCAAAATCACATTCATTTAGAAACAAAATCGTAGATATTTTTGATCTGGAGATTTATCAAAAACTTCAATAGGCACTATATGTGTCAAAAAAAAATACGCCAAAATAGATCGTGGACTGATCTCGGCCACAGCAGAATCAGTGCCATTATTTATTAAGAAGAAATATTGTGAAAAAACACTTTTGGTTTATTCAAAAATCTCAAGAATTATTGAAGCAATCCTATCACAGTCAATAAAACTTTTGTGGATAATTGAAAAACTTAAAAAATGAGAAATTGTCGTACAGCAAGTTGCTCTAAACGCTCAAAAAGTATAACACAGGTTATTTACGTCTTTAGTCAAGTGCGAAAAACGCCTTTGTTATTTCTACTCTACTGGTTGACCTATATAAACGATTACTGCTTGAATATAATCAAATGAAGATGTCCTTAAAGCTACACCAGCATTTACGGCACACTCCAAAAAAAACTAGTCCATAATTTTGTACACATTTATTACAAATTTGCGTCCCAAACAAAACATTTTTTACAGTTCCCATTTTCCAGAAAAACGGCGTGGGCTAGCTTTTGATTCAAGCTGCACCACACACTCTGTATTTTTACAAATATGCAAATATATAATGATGAACCGATTGCCAGAATTTCTTACACATTTATTACAGATCATTCACGTATTGAAAATCACAAAACGTCGTTCGCCAAGGGGTTAAATACCCCCAAACATCGAATAATCCCTATAATATATGTCAATACGTAGACGGTCAACTAATTATTCAAAAAACATCTTACACAAGCTTCTATTTTGAATTTTCGAGTAAGTTTGGGTTATTCTGATCACAAACATCATAAATCTGCAAAGTGGGACGTTGTAATAATTTTTTGAAAGAGATTATTCCTGAAAAATGTGACAAACGGTTTTTTATTGAGTTTCGAATTTATTACAGTGGCCCACAAGCTTCTAATTTGAATTTTCAAGTAGGTTTGGGTTATTTCGATCACAAACATCAGAAATCTGCAAAGTGGGACGTTGTAATAATTTTTTGAAAGAGAGTATTCTTGAAAAATGTGATATGAACGGTTTTTTATTGAGTTTCGATATTATTACAGTGGCCCACAAGCTTCTATTTTGAAGTTTCAAGTAAGTTTGGGTTATTCTGATCACAAACATCAGAAATCTGCAAAGTGGGACGTTGTAATAACTTGTGGGCCACTGTAATAAATTCGAAACTCAATAAAAACCGTTCATGTCACATTTTTCAGGAATAATCTCTTTCAAAAAATTATTACAACGTCCCACTTTGCAGATCAGACTAACTCAATAACAATATAAATGAGTATATAGAATACAAGCTTGTGGAACACTAATATATTCATAACTCAAAAAGCAAAATATTTCGTTCATTATTTCAATTCAGAAAATCCTAATCAATTAACGCGGACAGTATTCGAATATTTTTCCTTATAATATCGGGGATGTTTCCTTGAACATTTCATTTGGAATGTTCGATCCCTCAACAGTAAGTAACAGTAAGACAACAAATATTTTTACTGGTTCATGGAAATTTCTTCGGAAATTTCCGTCACCGAGTCTACGTCATGACACATGCATGTAATTGGAGTTTCGACAAGTTTGAGGGTGTTCAACTCCTTTGGATCCATCATAATTTGACTTCGATTGTTTTTTTCGATTGTGTAAGATGTTTTTTGAATAATTAGGTGACCGTCTACGTATTGACATATATTATAGGGATTATTCGATGTTTGGGGGTATTTAACCCCTTGGCGAACGACGTTTTGGGATTTACGATACGTGAATGATCTGTAATAAATGTGTAAGAAATTCTGGCAATCGGTTCATCATTATATATTTGCATATTTTTAAAAATACAGAGTGTGTGGTGCAGTTTGAATCAAAAGATAGCCCACGCCCTTTTTCTGGAAAACGGGAACTGTAAAAAAAAATTTGTTTGGGACGCAAATTTGTAATAAAAGTGTACAAAATTATGGACTAGTTTTTTTTGGAGTGTGCCGTAAATGCTGGTGTAGCTTTAGGGACATCAAATGAAGCTCTCCGTCTTCAATATACAACATCCTCATTATGAACCAATCCCGCATATTTCGACTTCAAAAGACGCGGTAGGTACACGTCGAACTTGCTCCATCTGACTGGAGCGAACAGCATCCACTGGCATCTCTTCTTATTTTTGGTCTCTCACACTTTGCTCCGAGCGGCTGCATTTAATTCTATAACCCCCTGATGTCGAAACAACCTCCAAAGCAAAAAGGAGAAGCGCGACTCGTAAAGGAGTTGTGATGCACTTCCCGCGAGGGGCAAACAACTCTTAAATATGGTGTATACGTTGAATTTTTAAGTACTTAAATACTTTTAATTACTTCAAATACCTGTTAATTATTTTTTCAGTCTCTTGAGTACGTCTTCATTATCTCAATTACCTTTCAAATACTTTCTAAATCCTTTAAGTACTTTTTCATTATTTTAAATATTTTTTAAATTAATTTAATTACATCTTCAGTACATTAAATACATTTTTGAATCCTTTAAATATATCAGATGCACGTTGAAATATCATATATCGGCTCCGATGTCGGTTAGGATTTTTACCCGTCCGCGTCCCGACGGCTTGTGATGATTCTTCCATGACTGATATTTTTTTTTACTTTTCAGTTCACGCGAGAAAAAACGTGTTTTTTGTACTTTAGTTGTTTACTTCTGAAGAATAATCATAAAAATCATTATTATATTATTACACCAGTATTATTGCTGATTGTTAATACTTTCTGTCATTTTAAATTTTGAAAGGCATAGGAAAGCCTCTGAAAATATGTTGACTGCTGCCCTGTTGCCAGATCTAGTGTTACTAAACCAACTTTGAAATTTCAAAACAAACACCATATTATTACATTATAATATTGGATTTTCGGATTATACAAAATATTCTGAATATATTTGCCTCGGCTATAGCATATCTCTCTCTGTTATCGACATGAATTAATTTTCAATTTTCGACAGCAAATACATCATTAAAAAATTTTAAATTTTTCCTTGAATTTTTCTGGTCAGTAGATACCTACTGAAATCCTATAAATTTTGACGCATATTGCATTATTAAATAAAGTTGAAGAAATCGATTTTTTCAAACGGAACACTAAGATATGCTATAGCAAATATTCTCAGAATCTTGAATCGTTCAGCTACTTATTCATAATGAGGAAAAATCTATATTGATTTATATTCCAGGAGGTCTTTTGATTCCTTAATAAATATCATTAAATAGTTGTTGAAATAGATTTGAATACTTGTTAATTCCTCTATTTATTATCAAATACTGCTGTATTACCACTATTACCCTTAAATGTTTCGAAAATCTACTCATGACTTCTAAATATTTTCAATTCTTTCAAGTATATTAAATACTTCTAAATACTTGCTAATTATTTTAAGTAATCACAAATAGCTTTTAAATACCTTAATTACAAGTATTTTAAATATGGTGTACGCTTTTTTGAGGAGTTGTTTGCCCCTCGACTTCCCGCGAACATCATCTGCAGCCCGGGCTACGGTGGTTCTAGGAAGAAACTCACTCGTTATCATTTTGCTTATATGCGCTTTGCAACAAACCCAAACATTGCTGATAATGAAGAATTCTTCTTCGGACGATAATGAAGTAATCCTTATGAAATATCTTCAAAACGTCGCATTTCAAACTTACCATTTCAACCTTTTTCCGAAATAGTATATTACACAATGAGTGTGGAAAGTGACATATTTCACACGAGTAGTCGTTTATTAGCACGAGCTGCGTAGCGGTGAGTGCGGAAACGTAACGACTGAAGGAAATGCACTTTCCAACGAGTTTTGTACACTATTTTTCCTACGACTCCGAATACTTTCATTTCGCGGGAGGTCTCTAGAATTTCAGGTGGTTTTGATTCAATATCAAGTACTGTTTATTTCCACATTCAAGATGATATTTGAATACTTACCCGACAATTCCTCATTATGTGAATTACTGATTGATTGAGTTAGTTTAGTTTAGACAAATTTTATTGTTATCGACACCAGCGTACATAAACAACCTTGACACCATACGCCTGCTAGCGCCAGTAATCACGCAACCAGAAATACAGAACCATAGAAGTACGTAGTGCGCAAGCGCGTACGAGTTAGTGCGTCCTTGACTCTTTGCAAACATCCTGTGATACTCGTAGAATCTTCTCTTTGGTGATACTGTGATATCAATAACCTGATGCAAGCAGCAAGCCGCGCATAAAACTGTAGCCGTACTCTTTTGAATGATCTCACCTGCTGTCATCAACATCGAAATAGTTCCAGCGAAGAGTATAGATTCTAGTTTTGAAGTGAATTCAGAGGTTATGTATCAGACACATTGAAATTGATAGATAAATAATTCTCGGTATAATTCAAAACGAGACAGAAATTTCAATAAATAATATGAATTTGATTTGAGAACGCTTATATTGACAGTTAGTACCTTCACAATATACCTAATTATTTCTATCAATTCATGCGACCGTTGTGATATTTTTCATATCAACACTAGCACTTTTTTTCTTTCAAATAAACAATACCATGATGATATGAGCTACTTACTGAATAACAAGAGAGTGTGATCATTGACGTTTTCATACGTGGTCGTAGGAAAAAACATTTTCAGGTGCTTAAAAAAAGACTTGATATGAGGATGGGCAGCATCGACTGCGGATTTTATAAATAATAAAGGACAACAAATCCATTACGTTGATTAGGTGAATAAGATAGTAATATTTTGAAGAGGTTAAAACACAAAACTTATACTACCAATAAGTTCTGTGGGTTAGGTGCCATTCTGATTATTTCTGTTCCATGTTCCTCAGATGATATGCTACTTCAGTTTTGGAGGTTATGTTTGAATTTGACTTGTGGATGGATTGGTGTTTTTGTTGGACTGAAATTTATGTTTTGACTGATTATTTTTTTATATCATCAGTTTGATTCCTGAATTATGCATTGACATCAAGTGAACACATAATGAAAGTGTGGCCAAATGTGAGTTGCTGTTCTTCTAGCCTACTAGCCGCTACTGCCAATTAGTGCACTAAAAACAAAGCAATTTAAAATTAAAAACCCCATATTTGAAAAATTTATTTATATAGTTTCCTCAGCATATTTTCTTATCAAAATTACCTCCCAAATTGAATATCAAAATCTCGCTCAAAATGAATCAGTACTCATATAAAATGACCCAATCTTTGATATTCGATCAACGAAAAAATTGAAAGGCCAATTTCATGCACATCATTCAAAGGTTTGATATTTATTGATGAAATATGCCCTCCATTGCCTATATTCATGCAAACTCAAAATCGAATGTTAATAACGCCATAATTTCAATAACACTGAATTCAATAAAACGTACATGAATATTTGACATCATGTTGCACATGTAAATATCAATATGGATGATGAATAATTAGCCGAACAGATTGATTTTCGATTGAAAGGATGTACACTGGCGCACATTTTCACATGACAGGTATCTCCCTAGTGATTGACGATATACTTCTTGTGGTTCGCAATCTGCATACTAGGTTTTTCACGTCCAAGTGAGGTCCATTGCCAAAAGTGCATCCCAAAAACTTGGTTTTCTGTTTCGAGCCAAGAGCTATTTCACTCCCAGTCCGATCTGTCCTGGAAAACTGTTCCCAGCATATTTGGAGTGCGGCACCTAAACATATTGGATTCTGTCCAAATAAAGGGCAATTCGTCTCGTCGGTGATGCCTCGCTTACAAACTCGCTCACTTCTCTGGAACACCGTAGAAAAGTTGTCGATTTATCTGTATTTTATAGATATTTTCTGAAATATCAACAATCCTTCCTCCATTAGCAGTCTCTTCGAGATTAACCCGCCAAGTTCAGTCTTCACACCCCTTCGTGGTTACTTTAGAGACCTGCAGAACGTCCCTTTCCAAAGACTCGTTCATTCAACGAACATCGAGACTTTGGAACTCATTGCCTAGGGAGGTGTTCCCAGAGGCATACGATCTCCAGAAATTTAAGAAGAACACCAACTCCTACCTTATTTCCCTTGGTTCTCACGATGTTCTCTGAACATTACAGGATATCTCTTCTCGTGAGAACCAGAACATAAAAGAAGTGGAAAGGTACCAACGTGATGTATTCACTTCAAACATATCTAAAACACGAATACTCTCCTTCTTATTCTCAAATTTATCTTGAATGTGCTCGTGTGAACTTCTTGGTCTCGAATGTTAAATAAGATCAAGTGATGAACAAAATGAGCTAAAGAACAAAAAACAAAAAAATCCATAACGAACAAGACCCCGTTTATTTCCACAGGACGCTCCATTGATTCTTGGACCCTGTTATTCTGCTCGAGATATTTTTCACACACGCTTTAGTAGGCACGGCAAGTAGTCTTTCAATGTGCCAACAAACACCAACAAAGCAGCTATCGAAGAGCAACAAAACACGTCACACCGCTAAATGGGAGTCCTCTGTTGGGCGAGAGAAAAAAATACCCGCGGAATTATGAACCTCCATCTCCGGGAAACACCAAACAAAGGCGGGACTCGCAAACAGAGAACAGGAAAAATCGAACGTATAGAGCAAATATAGGGTCATTATGACCAAAGCCTAACTCATCGAGTTGGATATCCACATTAATCGGGACACAAGATGAAACCGTGGAGTCGGACCGTGGACTGAACGCTGCATAAGGCTGTAATGGGATGAGTCTAAGAGAATTTGTTAATCAATGTTTCTCACCCAACATTACTTTTCCCACCTCCAACCTATTATTTCCTCAAATGAATTGAAACTATCCCAAGGAAGTAGTCTTCTAATAGTAGAATCAAATAATTATCGAAGAACTGGACTCTCTAGGGTGCGTCAAGTAGAATATCACAGCTTACAGACGAAGAATTCTGGATGGCATAATTTAACGAACTGAAATCAAAGCGAGATAATACAAGAGAGAGTAGATAGCACGGTTGTGTGAAAGCAATAATAATGATATCTTTGTCATCGGTGCGCACTGCTGGTTCGATTATTTTTATCGGAGACAGGCAAGCTGCGTTCAACGATGAGCATTTTTCGAGACGTTCATTTCATTAATTAAAAAAGAAGTTGCTGAACATATCTGGCATCGATTCTGTTGTGAAATGAAAGGAACTTTGACATATTGTTTCACGAATCCAAGTTTCTTGCTTATATTTTCCTATGTCTTACAGACTTTTTATATACATCTAAGTGGGACAAAAATACATAATGTATTTATAATAATCGGTATTTTGACCCTATATCAGATTTCAATAGGGTATCTATCCACCATTGAATGATTGAAATAAATTTAAATCGAATATCAGATACATCGCGCATACCTATATAATCATTGCCGCTTATCAATAGGATGTGATATTCCAATATGAGTGTTTATGATCTGCTGTCAAAACAACGTGAGCTCATCAACGAAATTGATGTTCTATCTGGAATATGTATATACAGGGCTATTCAAATTCGAGTCAATGCATGGGGATTTCAATAACGGTAAGAGATAGAGGGTTGGTTGAATGGGAGCAAAGTAGCGTATTTCAGAGGTTAATTATATGGATGAAAAAAATCTGATTTAGCCACTTTGCCATAGCAACTTTTTGTAGCCTCTCCAAATATCTGAATGAAAGTTATATACAGGGTATCTTATAAATTTGGCCACCCTCAACTTTTAATTTTCAAATACGGACCTGTATTTTTTATTGCATTTTTTGAATGCCAAGGGTCATGTTTCATATTGACGTAGTATTTTCATCTGAATTATAGAGTGTTTTGGAAATATTTAATTATTACCAGTAAAATTTAATTTTTTTTTTAATTTTTCTCCTGTATAACTCCAGAACTGAAGTAGCTAGGTCAGATTTTTTCATCCATATAATTAACCTCAGAAATACGCTACTTTTCCCCAATTTAACCAACCCCCTATATCTTACCGTTATCGAAATCCCCATGCATAGACTCGAATTTGAATATTATGAAGTGGAATATTCCGATAAAACAAATTTAAATTCTTGTTTGTTTGTAATTGATATTATTGGAACTTATCATACTTAGGTAACATACGTATTTTTTCTGGAACCGAATACAAACATTATAATGTTGATACTTCGCGCTTGATTTTTTCACTGAATCTTCTTCCTTAGAAACGATCGTAGGTGGCACTATATAGAAGTAAAAGTTAGGGAAAGGGGGTGAGGCAAAAATGAAAAATGAATTTTTCGAAAATTACCGATTTTCACTTACAATACCACTAGAGCATCAATTATGACTGTAAATTTTCTCGACAACACGAATATTTCGAACGACGAGGAAGAATATTCTACAAGATATTCGTGCTGGAGAAAAAATTAACATTTTTTAAATGAAGCTAGAGTGGTATTCGGTAAGAAAATTTATTGAAGAGATAGGGAAGGTTCGACCTCGTTTCTCATTGGTCTATTAGACGCTAGGCAAGCATACAAGTGGTTAGTTGACCGTACGGCTGTGTATAAACAGTAAATTAAATTACCACTTTGATGAGATTGACAGTTTAGGTCTTATTATTATTTTAACCGTTTAAGTTAGGTGAATGTGAATGTAATTCAACATATAAACATCAAAAACTTCCAGTGCTCCTTTACTGAAGGAACAGCGAAACATTTCCGGAAATCGCTCTAGTTGCTGGTACCGATACAAAATATAGGCTTTTGATAGGCAGAAAATGTTAGGTGTGAGATTTCACCGTAAAATCCCTTTTTAATGGCGTTGATGAAAAGGGCAATACAATTTTTTTCGAAGCATATACAAACGACAAAAAATATGAAAAGGAGGCCTTCGCCAAAAGCACCATCTGAACGTTAAATGAAAACATAAATTCAGAAAAAAAAGCAACCCTTTTCCCGCGCCCGAGCTGAACGAATACAATTCAGATTAATTGTTTTTCGCGTGGTCGCTGACAACATCGCTGATTGATGGCACTAGAAGAAAATCGTAATATTTAATCGAATTTCAGCGAAAAATGACATTCCATTGTTGGGGAGGTATGACGTATACGCGGCTGACACATACACGATTGCATATTTTGTAATTTCCCGCAACGGAACAATTTCATCGACACCAACAGTAGGGGTGGAAGATAAAAAATCGAAGTAAAAAATATTGATTCATCAATAATATCGATTATTTCATTCGTGCTGAAATACACGTTTTTGATTGGTTGAAATGATTGTGTTGATAAGCAATAACACCATGTTTTCGATTTTGTATTTCGGCTCCTGATTGGCTATTGGATACCTACATGCTGTGTTTTCGTTTCTGTATTTCGCTTTCTGATTCGTAGGCAGTAGGGTAGTTTAATTAAACAACGACTTACTAGTTGCAATCTGTCATAGTATTTTCCGATTCCCTGGTAAATAAATGAATGCCACTACACCAAATTTTCGTCTGAACCATGATAAACACACTATTAATATGTATCCACTTCATTTTCCACAAATTCTGGACAATTTCAGCTTCAATAGAATTAATCTAATGTAACCTAACCACACAAATTGTGACAACAATCATAATGAATTTAGCTCAGTAGTACCTAGTGCTTAAGTAATCTTGCCTACATCATACAATGGCATAAATGTATTGTTGGTTGCATAACGAATCTTCTTGTGTCGAACTACAATGCATAATAACTAATTCCATAAACTGTACTTTTAATATTCATATTAACAATAAACAGGAAATCATCAAAATGATGGCTTTGATTTTATTCATGAAATAATCTGAACAAATACAACTTGTGTTATTGATGATTATCGAAAATTCCTTCTCTTTTTTGAAACAAATCATGTTGCTTTGGGAAACCACACTCGCGCTATGATTTGTTTCTCAAAATCAAAGAAATTTGTGTTTCGATAATCATCAATACACTTGTTGTATTACATGAGATAATATATCTATAATTGGCTAATGGGAAGTATGTTTTAAAAGTTTCACTATGAAATAGATGTTAAATGGAAACATTGGTTTCAAGCGATATTGTTTTTCAGCGCTATCCAGTAGAGTTTTTGAAATTAGTATCAATTTTTTCCCAAATTTTTTTGAGAACAATTCATTTCAATAACATTTTCAATTCATGACAACTATTTTTTAAATCAATCAAGAACTCCAAAACTCTCCCAAATACATAAAAATATCAGAACCCATTTTTTCGAAAAAAACGGCGCTGCGTGAAGATGGCGCCCAAATTTATTTTCTTTATCTAAATCCATCAACAGGACCTTTAGAACCATATCAAATCTGCTCCAAAAAAAATATTGATTTTGAAATAAGTCGTCGACGTCAACTTCACATATCTCTTTTCAATTATCCTTGAAATTCCACTGATGAGTGAAAATTCATGATTTTTGTACTGTTGACATCTCGTAACATCTAGAAAGCACACTTTCATGTCTCCAGCGAGGTCTCAACTTTTCATAATTTATCATTGACTCTAATCAATATCGTATAACGTCACCATATTTTCATCATGGCATGCATTTTCATCTGTAATTTTTAATTGAAAATGTCTGGGAACTTTGCATTTGCTAAACAGCTTCTAATTTGACGTTGACGTTGTTCAGCCAGAAGTTATAATATTTTCAGCATATTTTCAAATCGGCATAGAATCATTGTTCAAAATATCGCCCATTTTCAACATTGTCTGTCACAAAAATGATGCAACGAAAAAAATTCCAGACATTAGGAAGTTGTAGGTGTTAGATGATGAAAAAATACAAACACTGAAAGAAAATTCCGATAATATCGATAATCGATATTTTCAAATCGTTATCGCCCACTCCTAATGAGGACTACCCGTACATAAGTGCCCCTGACATTTTCTAGACATTTCCAATGTCTGATGACAGCAATAATGCCATTTCTTGCACACCATCACCATCATCCAGAAACCACTGAAATTGCTCGTGAAACGACCGCCGGCACATATCATAGCCGATAAATCGGTACGGATAAAGCACCACAACCGCCCAAGATAAGCCAGAAGAAAAACCATGGGGAATATAGTTACCACCTTGAAAGAAAGCCGATTTACATGACCTGCCCCAACTGCCTCAACACGAATCTCACCAGACTGAAGGCAGATGTTACCAGAAGAACGCACGTCTACGCCATCATGCTGGCTCCCTTTTGCCTTTGTTGGGTGCCGCATAAGACAAAGTGTTCGAAAAAAATTACGCATTCATGCGCAGTGTGCGGAGCTTACATTGGAACGAGCGAGTGAAGGAAAAAGTTTATTTTAGTACACCCATCTACTTCAAGATAAAAATTATTACTATTACACAAATATGCAAGTTGGATATGTTTGATTATTGAAGAAGCTGAAAAGATTGATTTCTTCGTTTTACTATTTACCCACAAATGATGTTCAAGGATTATTGTGTGATCCAGTGTGAGGTATGTGAATTTTTCGGTGAATCTATCGTTTTTCTCAGACCTATGAGTATGGAGACAAATTTTGGTGGAACTTTATGACCTCCTTATCACGAGTCTCAAGTATTTTCGGAGATACGCCCCCATTTTGTCTGGAAAATGCACCATAAAAACATACAAACATTTACCCTTCTTTAAACCAAAGCCCCACAAAGGCATCTTTTACTTGTTTCCAACACTTTAAAACAGAAAAAACTTTCATTCTGACAAAAATTCACTGAATTTCTGGTAATTTTGGACTACAAGCGTTTCTGAATATCAACAGGGTGATACACTTTTGAGGGTCGTACCCAATTTAACCCTCTGGAACTTTTCCACGTGCCGCCTCTGCTTTCAATGAAATAGTAATTTGATTTGGACACTTCTTGTCCTTCTGTATGTTATTCAAAAAGTCTATATAAATAATTTACTTGTAATCGAGCTTGTAATAAAACTATATTTTTTGAACTTATACTCTATTTGACGATCATTTTTTGAAGTTAACGACAAACAATACTAATTTATTTTACGAGGCACAAAAGCATATAAGATTTGATGCCGTGGCAAGTATTTCATAGCCAATACATTTTTTAATATGCGTTTTTGCCATATAAAACAAATAATTTTTTCTTCAAATTACATTCAAAGCTTGTCTGGTGTCATTAACAAGCCGATTTTGATATCATCAAAAAACGTGTTGTGCTTTCTATCAGATTGGCTCGAATACACCAACACAGTGCATAGCCTCGATTGTTTACTATTGTTTAGACTTCACTTTCAATTTTCAGCTGCACAATACAACTGAGCTTTATGAAAACTGGCTTAGATTCGTAAGTTTACCATTTATTTGTGTTACTAAAAAACTTGAGATTTTTGATCCAATATAAGAGTACCCCCTTTGATGCATTTTTTCTCAAATCAATAACAATTTTTTTTTTCGATTTCGGTTTTGCCGATAGGAGAAATGGATTCTATGAAAAAAAAAAAAACAAGCAAATTGGTATGCGCGAAGTTGAAAATCGGTCCATCCGTTCGAAAGTTATGGCGATTTGAAGAATTCGAAAAAGTTCCAAGGGTGCCCCCTTTGATGCATTTTTTCTCAAATAAAAAAAAATTTTTTTTCGATTTCGGTTTTGCCGATAGGAGAAATGGATTCTATGAAAAAAAACAAGTGAATTGGTATGCGCGAAGTTGAAAATCGGTCCATCCGTTCGAAAGTTATGGCGATTTGAAGAATTCGAAAAAGTTCCAGGGTACCCCCTTTGATGGATTATTTTCTCAAATGAAAAAAAATGTTTCTTCTATTTCGGTTTTTTCGGTTGGATAAACGGATTCTATGGAAAAAAATAAGCAGATTGGTATGAGCGAAGTTGAAAATTGGTCCATCCGTTCGATAGTTATGGCGATTTGCTACATTTTATCTATGATGAAAAAAAGTTTTTTTTGATTTCGATTTTCTCGATTGGCTAAACGGATTCTTTGGAAAAAAATAAGCAGATTGGAATGAGCGAAGTTATGGTGATTTGAAGAATTCGAAAAAGTTCCAAGGGTACCTCCTTACATTTCGGTTTTTTCGATAAAAATGATCAAGAAATATCAAAAAAGTTTTATTACTATTATTATAGTAAATAATTTTCGGCATTTATCTTGAAATCCATACAGTCTTCGAAAACCATTCAGTGTGCAAAAAGTATCCATAAAAAAGAGAAAATCCAAATTATTATGTCATTGAAAGCAGAGGCAGAAGGTTATGAAGTTCGAGAAGGTTAAATCAGTTATATGACCCCCAAAAGTGCATCACCCTGTAAGTATTCAAGAACGCTTCATAGTCCAGAATTTTGAGCTTTAAAAGTATAATAGGTGTGCCAAATTTCAATTATTCTGAAAATTGCAGAAAAAAACATGAAAAAAAAAATCAAAACTTTGACACCCTGTAAATCGGAAACGCGCTTTCATAAGATTTCATTTTGGAAAAATGTCTTCTTTGAGTTGTTGGAGTCCAGCTACAAAAAAATTACACACCCTGTACGGTGTTTTTAGATATTTAGCAAGATGAGTTACAGTGGCAATCTTCCCCCTCTCAAAAGGAGGGTTTTTAAAAAGAAACTGAGAAAGGAAAGAATCGTGAGATAGGCAAAAAGAAAGGGTTGAGGGAAAATCGAACGTAATTTTAAACTTCATTCTTTATTGGTTTTTAAAAGTACGGTTTCTCTGGCTTATTATATTCTAAGGAGTTTCGAAACGGATCTGAATTATATTTTGTTGGGGGCAAACGAAAATTAAATGAATGGAGATAAATCATTACTAATTGATGCATTCAGATGCGAAGCATTGGAAGTGTCTGCGAAATATGAAGTACACGAATGGTCTGATATGAGAAAACCATTTTCGTATATGTTTGAGAGAAAATCATACTTGAAAACGTACCTCAAAATGAGACATAATCTAAAAAGACCGAATGGAAATTATTAGATGTAAAAAAAATAAGCAGAATCTCATTTATTCATGCCTGAATTAAACAAAACCGATACTAGTAGAGTCCGCAATACTCCAAGAATATACGGGGTTATCCAGAAAAGCGTAGCAACTCAAACTTTTGTTAATTTAATAAATCAATCTGTATTTTACTCTCGATTTTGATACGAATTCGGTTGGGAATTGTCGTTCTACATGCAACGTTATCAAGTTTAATTGAAATATGACCCTCATAGTTTCGAATTTCGATACTGTATGTGTGTGGGTTAAGGCGAATTTCCAACAAATGGACTGGCACGCGACTAGTTTCAGTTTCAAAAACAGAAACAAAAAACTTTTTGTTGTTTTTTTTATGTTCTGGTTCTGATGAAAAGGGATATCCTGTAATGTTCAGAGAACATCGTGAGAACCAAGGGAAATAAGGTAGGAGTTGGTGTTCTTCTTAAATTTCTGGAGATGGTATGCCTCTGGGAACACTTGAATGAACGAGTCTTTGGAAATGGACGTTCTGCAGGTCTATAAAGTGAATACGAAGGGGTGTGAAGACTGAACTTGTCGGGTTAATCTAGAAGAGACTGCTTATGTAGGAACGATTGTTGATATTTCAGAAGAGCATCGCCTATGAAAATATCTATAAAATAGAGATAAATCGCCAACTTTTCTACGGTGTTCCAGAAAGGTGAGCGAGTTTGTAAGCGAGGCATCACCGACGAGACGAATTGCCCTTTTTTGGACAGAAACCAATAGTTTCAGGATATGTTTAGTCTGTCGCGTGTTTTGTTTTGAAGATGTTTTCTATCGTTTCCACTAGACGAACAGTTTTAATCATGCCATCAAAGTCACATACAACTACCAGAACAAAATAGTGAAATGTTGTCGCCAACCGTTTCCAAACTCTGTTTACAAAAACAGAGACACAACACCGAAACCTTTCGATCATTCCGCCTGATGGCGACGGGCCATTTTTTTTGTTGACGAAAACACAAAGCGACAAAAATTATCCAAAATGTTTCGCGAAATCAACACAGCTGCTGTTTTGTTGCACTTTAGTCCGTTTGGTGGGAATCCACCTTTAGGCAATGAGAACAATCATTGAATTCATCGTGTAATCCGTCGAACCATGGACATAAACTTTTTACACCGAAACGGAAGAAGATTGCATTAGCCCACAAACATTGTTGACGCGCTTTAGTTTTACGAGCTTTCAATAACAACTTTGAAAATGCGGTCGCTGTCCAATAAAACCCAACATAAAAAATAACCGACCGATATTACTCTGCACCAGGGAGGGTGGAACAGAATAAAATGGGGTGAAAATCATCTAAATAAAATACAATATTGAACTGAGAGATAGTTTCGAATACCTGGAGGTAGCCAATAATTGAAAACGAAGAGACTGAAAACTCTAAACTAACTCGAGTTTAAATAGTATATTACACAACAAGTGTGGAAAGTGACATATTTCACACGAGTATAGTCGTTTAGAACGAGCCGCGTAGCGGTGAGTGCGGAAACGTAACGAGTGAAGGAAATGCACTTTCCAACGAGTTTTGTACACCATTTTTCCTACGAGTCCGAATACTTTCATTTCGCGGGAGGTCTTGTCAAAAATTTAACTTGGGCGGTCTCTATAATTTCAGGTGGTTTTGATTCAATATCAAATACTGTTTATTTCCATATTCAAGATGATATTTGAATACTTCTCCGACAATTCCCCATTATGTGAATTACTGATTGATTGAGTTAGTTCAGTTTGGACAAATTTTATTGATATTGACACCAGCGTACATAAACACATACGCCTGCTAGCGCCAGTTATCACGCAACAAGGAATACAGAACCATAGAAGTATGAAGTGCGCAAGCGCGTACGAGTTACTCGAGTTAGTGCGTCCTTGACTCTTTGCAAACATCTGTGATACCAAAGAATCTTCTCTTTGGTGATACTGTGATATCAAACTGATGCAAGCAGCAAGCCGCGCACAAAACTGTAGCCGTACTCTTTTGAATAATCTAACCCGCTGTCATCAACATCGAAATAGTTTCAGCAAAGAGTATAGGTTCCAGTTTCAAAGTGAATTCAGAGGTTATGTATCAGACACATTGAAATTAATAGATAAAGAGTTCTCGGTATAATTCAAAACGAGACAGAAATTTCAATAAATAAAATGAATTTGATTTGAGAACGCTTATATTGACAGTGAGTACCTTCACAATATACCTAATTATTTCTATCAAGTCAGGCGACCGTTGTGATATTTTTCATCAACACTAGTGTTTTTTTTTCTTTCAAATAAACAATACCATGGTGATATGAGCTACTTTCTGAATAACAAAACAGTGTGATTATTGACGTTTTCATACGTGGTCGTAGGAAAACAATATTCGATCGAAATTATATTCTTAAGATGTATAAAAGGCTTAAGAGAGAGAGTTGAAGTAGTCGGAGAAGATCTAGAATTAAAACCAAACACAAATAGTTCAGAAGAAGATTAATCAAAATGAATCAGTATTTAAACATACCAGCCAAATGGAATAAATTCGTTAATAAATAAACGGTGGCGTTTTAGGAAAAACGCTCGGACACGTCGATTTGTATCTTTAGTTGCGCTTTTTTTTTTTTTTTTTTTTTTTTTTTTTTTTTTTTTTTTTTTTTTTTTTTTTTTTTTTTTTTTTTTCAAAAAAACTTTTTATACAGGGTGTGTCATGCCACAGTGGCCAATATCAACTTTCTTATTTTAAATGCAACACCCTGTATTTTATTTCGTCGATCTATGATACTTGGGGTATAGCGCGTAAGATTACAGAGATATAGGGTGTGAAAAATCGAGATTTTTCAACTTTAGGAATTTTTTGTGTCGAAACTAATCATTTCTGCTCAAAACGGCTCACATGTCCCTATCTCAACTTTCCATTTACTATCGATTGATATTTAATTAAAACAAATACGGGTGGTTCAAAATTTTTAGTTTTGCATCACCCTCTATTTGTTTCTATTAAATGTCAGTAGATAGTAAATGAAAAGTTAAGATAGGGACATGTAAGCCGTTTTGAGCAAGAATGCATAGTTTCCACACATAAATTCCTAAAGTTGAAAAATCTCGATTTTTCACACCCTATATCTCTGTTATATTTCGCGCTATACCCCAAGTATGATAGATAGACGGAATCAGCTCTTCAGGAAGAATCTGAAAATGAAATAAGATACAGGGTGTTGCATTCAAAATAAGAAAGTTGATATTGGACACCTTGGCATGACACACCCTGTATAAAAAGTTTTTTTTTGAAACAAAAGCGCAACTAAAGATACAAATCGACGTGTCCGAGCATTTTTCCTAAAACGCCACCGTTTATTTATTAACGAATTTATTCCATTTGGCTGGTACACACTGTATATACCCACTCCATAAAATGTCTTCGAATCAATTCCTCCACATAAACCCGTGTCGCTGATAACATTTTCATAGTCGACTTGACCGAACGTATCCAACCTTGCATGTTTACTTTTCAGCAAGCCGAAAACGCTATGGAATTTATATAGCGCCCCATGAAATTTCTAATTTCCCAGACCATCAACTTTACAACAAGTCGAACATCATTCGTACGCAATTTTAACGTTATTAAGGTTATTTAGGTCCAATAATGACACAGAGCGGGACCGTAATTACTTTTCTGGCTTACACAATCAACATTTATATTCTGTATGGCTTCATTTATTGATTAGCGTGGAAACCAAGCGGCAACTGACGGGGGTGCAGAAAGAAACAGTGGCTGAGGGGGTGCAAGGTAAGGGAGGGGACTTCTGCAATAAGGGAGATGCAGGGTTGCTATATTAGTCGCTGATCATAGTTATTATGAACTTACAACGAAAGATTGAATTTCCACTGATGGTAGGTATTTTATATTACAAGTGTGGAAAGTGGCATTTTTCCCACGAGCAGTGGAAATGCACTTCCAAACGAGTTTTTCCTTGAAATGGAAAGTAAAAATTTCGGGAATATGGTAATAAATTAGTAATAAAAGAGTAACAAAATATGCCCTAAGTCAACTACAAAAGAAAATATTTTTGAAAGTGTGGTTCTGCTAGGTTTATACAGGGCTATTCAAATTCGAGTCTATGCATGGGGATTTCGATAACGGTAAGAGATAGAGGGTTGGTTAAATGGGTGCAAAGTAGCGTATTTCAGAGGTTAATTATATGGATGAAAAAAATCTACCTAGCTACTTCAGTTCTGGAGTTCAGTAGGGTTATTGGGGTCTGTCCTCATTATCAATATTCGTAGTTAATAGATATATGGGTGATAGTGAGTACCAACTAATATAAATGTTTCCATCCATAAAAGCTATAGCATGCCTTTTATTTCAGATTTCAACACGCATGTGCTTTTTTATTTCAATATAATGCTATCCAATCTCAATTTCTGTCACTTTATGGAATTTTTTTCATTTTGATTCGCCGCCATGTCAATGATCACGTGACATGTGTCAACATCAATTTTCAAGTTGTTTGACATGCACAATCTATATTAATGTCCTTCATTAATTCAGATATTATAATAATTAATACATGAAACTAAATATGTAACACAAATAACAGTCATTTCACAGAGAATAAAGACACTTATGTCAACAGATATTTGAGTATAATAACGTGGTAGGTACAGGTAAGTATAAAATTGTTGAAAAGCTTTAATTTATGAAGTATCACAATGGTTATAACAGAAGAAGTAAAAAGTTCATGAAATAAAAAAATTAAGACTAAATGCACACTAATTGGTCACGCTTAGTATAATGAAGGGTTATAGATAGAAACATTTCATTTCGGCCCTCTCAATATGTGAACAAAAAAAACTACTGATAGGGGTGAAAATTCGATGTTTTTATAAAAAAAATCACGGTAACAGTGAGACTTTCATAACAGCAGTCAGTATATACGCGCGTTCTTCAAGAGACATCCTGTATATTTTTTTCGAATTCTCCCTCGCTCGTCTCATCAGAAATCTTTCACCCCAGTCGACCTGATTAGATTTCCGCCAACCCAAATCAACTGCATTTAAGAAATTCAATTCACTGATGCTGATGGCGCCCCCTACCGGCATTGTCAGTGCGGCTTTTATGATGCTAAAATCCCCGCCATTCGGGCCGGATTACCAACAATCTGTCATATTTTAAAATGACGCACCTCTCCATCAGTTTCGAATTTTATTGTGTTACAAAACACTGGGGTGTATCCACCCTATTTTGTCCAAGGAGGGTGTCTATTTTGGATTTGTTCACCTAGGACTCACGTGTGAGATCCGTTGGGTTTATATCGATATAAGTGTTTGGGTATCGATAAGTATCGGTTTTGTGTACCTTTACGGCCCTTATTTTTATGCTAGGGTTGCAATACACCTTTTCCAGTTGTATTTCAGAAACCATCAAGTTTATTTCAGAAAGCGTCAATTGAATTTCAGAATAGTTACTTTTACTTCAGAAAGTATCAACTGTATTTCAGAATAGTGAGTTGAATTTCAGAAAGCGTCAAATGTATTTCAGAATCGCGAGTTTAATTTCAGAAAACATCAATTGTATTTCAGAATAGTCAGTTCAATATCAGAAAGCGTCAAATGTATTTCAGAATAGTCAATTGAATTTCAGAATTCGTATCATCTGTATACGAATGATATATTCTGAAATTCAAATGACGAATTCTGAAATTCAGTTGACTTTTCTGAAATACAATTGACGCTTTCTGAAATTAAACTCACAATTCTGAAATACAATAGATGCTTTCTAAAATCGAACTCGCTATTCTGAAATACATTTGACGCTTTCTGAAATTCAACTCACTATTCTGAAATACAATTGATACTTCCTGAAATACAAGTGACTATTCTGAAATTAATTTGACGCTTTCTGAAATACAACTGGAAAAGGTGTAGTTTCACAATATACTATTTGGTTTCCCGTACGAATACTTTGAAAACGGTTCGTGATATTTCCGATTTGGGAAATACACTCTGTATAGATTTATTATGGACCAACATACCTCATCATCGATGCGTGGTATTCGAAACCATAGTGTTCAATACTAACCTGAAAAAAAAACAAACAAAGAAAAGGTTAGAGAAAATTGGATTTGAAATGAAATACTCAATGAAGAAATGGAATCGATGCGTGCATTTAAAAGCATAAGTCATTTTACTCCTTGTGTGTTATGCACTAAAAAATGTCAGTTCTTCACGAAAATTGATTCAATCTTCCTAATTCGATATTCACCGTGTTTTATTTCAATAGATATCCATATAATACACATTATGAAGATATGATATTCTGTCGAATTTATTGAACACACTGTATATTTTTCTATAATATGAACAAGCTACATATATTCTATGTGGACACATAGAATATAGCTTGTTCATATTTGCTGGAATAATTCAACTTATATTGAAATGAAAAGCTGAATGTCACCTGAATATTCTTATACAGGGAGATGCGAATTTCATGGACGCTATTGCCAACTTTGATATTTTCAGTGGCAGCCATCTTGGATTTTCACACCATGGGATAAATAATGAAATTACCAATTCATTGATGTATCACACTTGTATGTTTGATGATGGAGAAGTCGAAATCTATGATGTAGCATCAATGCTTCTAGATTCTTCATTTTTTTTTATGTCATAGTAGACAGAAGTTTATACGTAAGTCTATCTGCTCATTAAATTTGCGAGCTGATGTGTAATTCCGATTTCATTGTGGGAAATTCATCATCAGAGACAAGTAGGCTGCTGTCAGAATTACCACTTATTATTTGAATGAAATGTAAGTTCAACTGTTATTTTGATCTCATCTAATGTCGAAGAAAAGAGTGATTGATATGCACCTACGATGTTTACATCGTTGCTTTCGAAATTTGACACGTGCCAGCCAAGTAAGGGAAGCGCCTGTCACAATGTCCAGTTCTCAGTGCTTGATGTTATAATGTGAGAAAATCAGAACTGCCAATTTCACAGTAAGAAGACTACTACTTGAAATATACAGTTCATTTCAGAACAATCAGTGCCGCTGCATGAGTTGGAAAAAAAATCGTACAATCAATTCAACAGGAGGCAATCCAAAGGAGAGCAGCCATGAATTTTATTTTGCAGTAGGGTGGCCCTCCAGCACCTTTGTTACTGAGTTTCACATCATTTTTGTTACTTTTAGTGAAAATATCTGGAATTATAAGCGTTACAGAATCTCGAACTAACTCGATATTTTCTATTTTCCCTATAATTCCAACTTTTCTTTCATTAAACACACAAGTGTGATAGATCGATGAATTGGCAATTTCATGATCTATCCGATGGAGAGAAAATTCAATATGGCTACCATTAGAAATATCAAAGTTGACTTCGATATCTTCGAATCTAGTGTGCCTGGATTTTTTTCCTATCACCGTTGAATACAGCATGTGAACTTTTGTAACTTTACTAAATTTCAAAATCCTAGTAGCAATAGTTGAAAAGTTATCGAGACTATAAGAATCGACAATTTTTAGTTTTCTCAGGATATTTCAGGAACTGCTTAAGATATCCTCGTTTTCTTTTGATATTCGAGATAACCATAAAATTGAGCATATTTTTCGTAATCTAACCTAGTTCGTATCTCTCTCCGTTACCGATTTGACAATAGTGTACACGAAATTTGCATTATCCTGTATATAAAAGCTCATGGACTGCAATATCAGAATTAGAATCTGAATCAGAGAAATATTTCTCTTCATGTGAAAGTTCGCATGTGGAGATTGGCAAGATTTTCAAGGATTTCCGAGTAATACGGGTGGTCGAAAGCAATTTAGGAAATGAGTGTAAATGAATCGACTTGTATACACACTTACTCCGCATTTTACAACGCATTTTACAACCATACCGAATCATATGCATGTTGGTGCATTTGCACAGCAAACAACACTCAAACATTTTATACCCGGCTATAAACCACTGTTTGCAGAAACCTTCTCGCCATTTGCAATTTCTTCGAGGGCATTAAGCCGTACATCTAGATTTCAGATTTTTAACGACTGCATGCTTCTTAGTCGCGACATTTACTCTGTGCAATATTTATAGTTCCAAGTATAATTCCTACTTCAGTGCAGGCTCTAGAACGTAACTGAAATCACCTTTGAAAATCAACCACATGAAAAAGATTTCTCCAACGAATAGGTACTTACTCAATAGTTCATCAGATACTTTTTTTTTCTTTCTGGCATCGGCAACTATTAAATTATTATTCGATTTATTTTTATTTCTCCGAAAAAAAATATTTTGCCACAAACGGTTAACCAAGTAGGCTTTGACGCTTTCAAATCTCAACACGTTGACGTTTTCCGAGAAATGTCATTAAATGACAGCATTGCCGCTCATGCGTGGATTCTACAAGAACAAAAAAAACAAAATGATATATCCTCGTTTGAAAGATGGCGATTTGATAAGAATTCTTCTGATGATCTCAAAAGAGGTATAGAAACACTAAGAAATATGATGGGAAAAATGTACCAACTGATATAATTGTTTCTATCCATACACATGCGAGCGTGCGCTTTTATTTTCAAATACGCGTTCGTAAAAAAATTGTGGTAATATTCCACTCATCATGCGGTTCATTTTTCAGTGGAATTTTTGTGTATTCCTATGTTTTTCGACCTGAAGAATCCGAATTTTAAAATGAAATCGTGAACGCATACCTCTACTTTTCGAGATAATCCATGCCAAGGTTCGAAAGTTTTTGGCAAGTATTGTATCTTTTTAGATCACAGGTAATATCACATATACATGTACCATGTTTAACTATGATTTATATCTTGGAGAAACATAATTAATATGTCATTTCCCCATAATTTTCCTATGATTTCACCAAGTAGGCTACATAAACAACGGCCATTTTGAAAACCTTTGTGCGAATCTTGAACGAATAAAGGTGGATTCACAGCTGCCGTACAGCAAAACGAATGAGTGATATGTGTTTTCTCCATATATCTATTAAATACAATATTGACCATACGCCATAAGAGACAATGGTAGCAAAGTGAAGCCGAATTTCATATATCTATACTTTTTTTTATTTATAGGAAAAACTGATACTTGACATATTTACGGTAGTGTTGAACTTTAATTAATTATATAACCTGCTTGTTTGAAAAAGATCGCAAAAGTGATACCCGACATACGATCATTTCCAATTTGAGTAGCAGCGAGAACATAAGAGAGAAACAACACTAAGAGAGTCGCTCCTATCATCTACTTTTATTTTGGCGCATGCGCATACATTCATAGTTGCCAGCGATGCTCTTTTGTTTCGGCTTCAGATAGGCTGTCCTTATTAACAATATTCGTAGTTAATAGATATATGTATTTCTCTCCTCAATACACGTCGAAAAGTAGGATAGATGGCAGTATAAAATAAGGTGAAATTTAGAACTTCGGCATGGATTATCTCTATAGGATTTCATTTATAAAATCGGATTCCTGAGGTCAAAATACATAAAAATAGGTCGCATGATAAGTGCAACATTATCGAAATCGTTCTAGTCATATATTTACTATGAAAACTGTACTGAATATTGCATGCATCATTCTAAACTGAATTTCTCTATTAAAGAAATAGACTGTGCCGAAGTTAGTAAATATTAGATAACCAATACGTTTTTCCAATCATATAAATTCGCCATTTTCTGCCCATATTTTTTTAGAATATAGATTTTTCTTGACCAAAAGAATAGATAACAAGGTGATACATCTTTGTAGTTACTGAAGATTCATCTAATTGGTGAAAGATATTCGAGAGTTAAAGTTATAGTATATCTTCTCAAATCTGTTTGTATTCTAATTGTCTGTTTATCATCCAAGAGTTAGAAATTTGAGCATTTTAATCGATTGCTTTGTGCCAGCTTGAGGTTGAGCTTCCAAGCATCCAGTAAATTCAACGAAATCTGTATGACGCGAACCCATCAACCAGTGCACACACCATACCCCAAGACATCTCGTCCAGCAGGAAACCCATCCCGTTTTCCGTCCCAGAGGAGCATGATCGAATTATAAAACATGGCCCGGAGGCCCGCTGGTGATTTGATTGCGGACCTGTTAAAACGAGATGGCCTGCATGGACGGATCGAACACAACTTTATTATGGATTTGTTGACGCTTTCGCCAGTTCCCAAAGCCTGATATCGAGTTACCTAGCAAGTTGCAGCAGGCCAGTGGCGTGGGACATAATAGAAGGTTTTTTGACAATTTTCCTTCTTTACTTTCAAAACAGACGAACTCGTCCATGTTTTTTAGGACCTTGAGCCAGAAAATTTATACATCTATACGTGGGGTTAACCACAGGGGAATTTCTCGTACACCTCCTCGTAGGAAATTAAGGAATTTTTGGGAAAGTTCGAGGAAATGGGGGAATTTCGGGGCATTTTGGGGAATTTTAGAGGAAATAGAGGAATTTTGGCGCATTTCGGGGAATTTCCGAGGAAATATAGGAATTTCGGGGCACTTCGAGAGAATGAGGGAAATAATACACATCAATAATAAAAAAGTTTCCCATATTTAGCCAACTTAAGCAGACTCACTGTATTTTTTTTCTCTATTCATTAACTTGTACTATAACGATTACCAAGACGATTCCTTGGCTAATTATTTAATCTCACTGGAAATTCCTTAAAAGATGCCTATTATTTTCCTTTTTTTCTTGAAATGCCCCGAAATTCCTCTATTGCCTTCATTTCCCCAAAATTCTTCTATTTCCTCCATTTCCTGGAAATTCCTCTTTTTCTTCGGAAATTCCCCAAAATTCCTCTATTTCCTCCATTTCCCCAAAATTCCTCTATTTCCTCGGGAATTCCCCGAAATTCCACTATTTTCTCGGAAATTCCCCGAAATTCCTCTATTTTCTCCATTTCCCCGAACATCATCTATTTTCTCGGAAATTCCCACGTTAAGCCGTTTTGACCAATAATGAATAAGTACTTATATAGTTTCGACACAAAATCTCGAAATTGCAACAACTTTTTACATTATGGGAGCTTCTTTATAATATTTAGGATACATTCATGGATATGCGGTTTCGATATTCTATAATTATACGGATATATATTGAAGAAATACTGAATTATCGAACTTCAAGAATTCGATTTTTGAATAATTTCCTGAATTCTGACCTTTGGGTACGCCTCTGGAAACACAATGTTATGAACTAATTCAATACAGTACGCTTATGAACTTTGGTTTCGAATGAAAAATGAAGGGAATGGAATAAATAATAAAGGAATTTCGGGGAATTTCGAGGAATTAGAATGAAATGAGTGAAATGAATGGGAATTGGAGGCATTTCGAGGAATTTCGGGGAAATGTTAGGAATTGATGTAATTTTTAGGAAATAAATAGGACATAAGGAAATGAAACAGAAAAAGGAATTTTTCGTACACTATTTCAGACTGTGATGGTTAACCCCTCCTATCTATATTATGAGAGCAAAGGCCCTATAGGAATTCTCCTACACCGAGACTGACTCATTTTTAAATCAAATCAAAAAATCCTGAACCTCAGGGAAACTGACGATCCTATTGTGCCAATACATTGAATATTAGTAGATGCCTATTTTCCGCAACCAACTCAAAAATCGCCCATCTAAGCTAAAATGTTTAAAAGGGGAGACAACGAGAAGAATATTGCAACTTCTGATCCCAATAAAACAATTTACTATTTTTTATATGCATGAATTTTTTAGAAAACTCACTAATAAGGAAGTCATAGGCACTCTGAGAAAAAAAATCAAAATGGCGACCCCAAAATAGCGGACGAGTTTTCTGATTATAGTTCGAATTATTTCAAATTGGTATGTGAGTTTTTTTAAGAACAGAGATGATGAATTTCCAATGAAAATTCAAGATGTCGGCTCCAATATGACGGACGAGGTTAGTAACTGCAATTGGTACCTATGTGAGAGTTTATGAGATCGAGGTTTACGAATATCAAATGAAAATTCAAGATGGCGGTTCCAATAATATGGCAGACGAGTTTTGTGATTATAGTTCAAATCGATTGAAAATTTGTATGTGACGGTTTTGAGGTAGGGGATTATGAATTTTGAATGGAAATTCAAGATGGCGGTTTAAAATTGGTATAGAGGTTTTTGGGGACAGAGATAATAAATTTTTTGTCAGAACTCAAAAATTCAAGATTGTGGTTTCAAGATGGTGGTTTCAAGATGACGGACGATCTTAGTAAAGACGGTTTGAATCGATTCAAAATTGGTATGTGGGAGTTTTGGAGGTTAGGAATTATGAATTTTCAATGAGAATTCAAGATGGCGGCTCCAAGATGACAGACAAGTTTTGTGTTTATGGCCCGAATCGATTTAAAATTGTTATGTGGGGGTTTTCGAGGACGGGGATTATTAATTTTCAATGAGAATTCAAGATGGCGGATCCAAGATGGAAGACGAGTTTTGGTTTTATGGCCCGAATCGATTTAAAATTGTTATGTGGGAGTGTTCGAGGTCGAGGATTATGAATTTTCAATAAGAATTCAAGATGGCGGCTCCAAGATGGCAGACGAGTGTTGTGTTTATGGCCCGAATCGATTGAACATTGTTATGTAGGGGTTTTCGAGGTCGGGGATTATGAATTTTCAATGAAAATTCAAGATGGTAGACGAGTTTTGTGTTTATGGCCCGAATCGATTTAAAATTGTTAAGTGGGAGTTTTCGAGATCGAGGATTATGAATTTTCAATGAGAATTCAAGATGGCGGCTCCAAAATGGCAGACGAGTGTTGTGTTTATGGCCCGAATCGATTTAAAATTGTTATGTGGGGGTTTTCGAGGTCGAGGATTATAAATTTTCAATGAGAATTCAAGATGGCGGCTCCAAGATGGCAGACGAGTGTTGTGTTTATGGCCCGAATCGATTGAAAATTGTTATGTGGGGGTTTCCGAGGTCGAAGATTATGAATTTCCAATGAAAATTCAAGATGGCGGCTCCAAGATGGCAGACGAGTAATGTGTTTATGGCCCGAATCGATTGAAAATTGTTATGTGGGGGTTTTCGAGGTCGAGGATTATGAATTTCCAATGAAAATTCAAGATGGCGGCTCCAAGATGGCAGACGAGTTTTGTGTTTATGAATTTTCAATAAAAAGTCAAGATGGCGGCTCCAAAATGGCGGACAAATTATGCTATTTCGACATAAGAAATCCAAAAAACTAACCGTTTTCTGATCTGTCACGGCGTTGCCATACTGTATTCGACCATATACATTCGTATCGTAATTGTTTTGTATGCCGGTCAGACACGCAGCATCTCTAATTCGTGCACGAATCTCGTCTGTGAAGCCGCCATCGCTCGATATTCCACGATCCAACCAACATCCTCGCTCACAATCAATAACAAAGCATTGTTTCAAAATCCCCGTGTTTTCTTATACGGAATGCTAATCGGATATACCCACAACTTCGAGGTTATACGAATCTGCATTCGACATGCTGAGAGGCAGGTCTTGATAGGGTGGCGCGATTTAATGAAACCGCCGTTTCATGAATAGAAAAGTTTTCAAAATTATCTAATAACGATTAATTTATCTACCTATACTCATGAATGATTCCTATCTAACCCCTCGCCTAATCCTTTTTGATTCAAAGTACAGGGTGTCCCAAATTCGCGGACCAACATAGGAAACTCGGTTAGAGATACAAGGTCGGTAAAATTAATAAAAAGTTGCCGTAAAGTATATACTTTGTTTCGAGGAAAAAAAGTTGATGGCGGAACCTGAATGACGAAATTTCGTATTACAAATTCTATATTTCCAAGTTATACACCATGAAGAACAGCTACGAGAAAGTGTTTTTTTCGTATCTATAAAAATGAAGCTAACACACACAAAGTATCTGTATCTCTAGCCGTTACCGAGTTCTCCATTTTGGCCCACGAATTTGGGACATCCTGTACATGATTATTGAAAATTTTAGTTTGAGAAACTAACAGTGCGAACTAAAAGATGAAAAAATATGATTTTCAGTTCACATTGCAAAAAAGTGTCTTTTAGTTCTCAAAAACTATAATTCGATTATGTATCATTTTTGGATCGAATCGGATCTCTATCACAAAACTCGCCCTATGGAGCCGCCAACTTGATTTTTATGTATTTCGAGGAGTAAACTGCATATTTATTCAATTGAAATGCTGAACTTGACTACATTCATATTTCCTTCGATACAAATGTGATTTATTATTATCATTAGTCCCATTTCCTCTAGCAATATAATTTATGACTGAAAAAAAAATCTTCTTTCGCGATAAATAACTTCCAGAATTTTCCATTCGTAATGTTTATACCAGATAAAGAAACCGCTGAACAAGATAATTTTTTGGTCCAACGTATTTCTCAGCTTTCCCGTTCCGTCCTAATCAAAAACCTACAAACTCTGAAACCCACAGGAGAAAAACATTTATTACATGTTATTTTTTCTGTTTCCCGACAAAGACTCAGCCCCGAGAGGAATATGAAAAATCTTTATACATTCAGGTTGACTGTCTGTTGTCAGAACTTTCGAGTTCAACGAATAAAACAAGCGGAAACAAATGAGAATCACATTTCCAGAGAAAATTTGTAGAACGGTGTTGACCAAGGCCAATAATACAACACTATCAGAAGCGGAAAACGTGATAATGTCAACATAGTAAACGTCCGAGATTGTTTCATTTTCAAAATAGAGCGTTCCCACTTCTGAAATCGTTGGAGACCCGAAAAAAGAAAATTTGTTACATCTGAGAAACCCTTAACCTCTACGCGCGCATCCTTCACATCATTCACAATTACAACGCGAAACTAATTACTTCGAAGCCGTTTTCGCTAAGTGAAAATTATTTCGTGGAAGGATTTCCCCGCGGACGCAGCTTCCTTGGCGAGAGATGAGAGATCTCTCGCCGATGAACACGTTAGATGAGTTCTCATTTTCAACCAGCACTCTATCGTGCGCGCGGTCATCAGATCGCAAAATTCGGCTTTTCGTCGAATGACATTTTCATTCATTATAAAAGTTGTAGAGCATCGAATTATCTACAACTTTTGTCTAGAACAATTTTGTATACGCTCGACCGTTTATGAGATAAAACGCAAAGAGTGCGCCGGATCGTAACCTTCCACAGTAGAGGTACTGTTACCTTGTCGGACTCCCACTCCTTACACTTTCGTTCCTCCCCGCCCGACCAATCAGAAGCCGCCATGTATGTCCTAGTCCCACCCACTATCGCATCCTCAACGTCTTCCCAATTTCAACGTCTTCGACGTCTCTTTTAACGTTTTTAAGATCGCAAAATTCGACTTTTCGTGAATATCTCGTTTCCCATGTTTCGAATGACATTTTCATTCATTATAAAAGTTGTAGAGCAACGAATTATCTACAACTTTTGTCTGATGGAACAATTTTTTATACGCTCGACCGTTTATGAAATAAAACGCAGAGTGCGCCGGATCGTAACCTTCCACAGTAGAGGTACTGTTACCTTGTCGGACTCCCACTCCTTACACTTTCGTTCCTGCCCGCCCGACCAATCAGAAGCCGCCATGTATATCCTAGCCTCACCCACTAACGCTTCCTCAACGTCTTCCCAATTTCAACGTTTTCGACGTCTCTTTTAACGTTTTTAAAATCGCAAAATTCGGCTTTTCGTGAATATCTCGTTTACCATGTTTCGAATGACATTTTCATTTATTATAAAAGTTGTAGAACATCGAATTATCTACAACTTTTGTCTAGAACAATTTTGTATACGCTCGACCGTTTATGAGATAAAACGCAAAGAGTGCGCCGGATCGTAACCTTCCACAGTAGAGGTACTGTTACCTTGTCGGACCCCCACTCCTTACACTTACGCTCCTCCCCGCCCGACCAATCAGAAGCCTCCATGTATGTCCTAGCCCCACCCACTATCGCATCCTCAACGTCTTCGACGTCTCTTTTAACGTTTTTAAGATCGCAAAATTCGGCTTTTCGTAAATATCTCGTTTCCCATGTTTCGAATGACATTTTCATTTATTATAAAAGTTGTAGAACATCGAATTATCAACAACTTTTGTCTAGAACAATTTTGTATACGCTCGACCGTTTATGAGATAAAACGCAAAGAGTGCGCCGGATCGTAACCTTCCACAGTAGAGGTACTGTTACCTTGTCGGACCCCAACTCCTTACACTTTCGCTCCTCCCCGCCTGACCAATCAGAAGCCGCCATGTATATCCTAGCCTCACCCACTAACGCTTCCTCAATGTCTTCCCAATTTCAACGTCTACGACGTCTCTTTTAACGTTTTTAAGATCGCAAAATTCGGCTTTTCGTGAATATCTCGTTTCCCATGTTTCGAATGACATTTTCATTTATTATAAAAGTTGTAGAACATCGAATTATCTACAACTTTTGTCTAGAACAATTTTGTATACGCTCGACCGTTTATGAGATAAAACGCAAAGAGTGCGCCGGATCGTAACCTTCCACAGTAGAGGTACTGTTACCTTGTCGGACCCCCACTTTTTACACTTTCGCTCCTCCCCGCCCGACCAATCAGAAGCCACCATGTATATCCTAGCCTCACCCACTAACGCTTCCTCAATGTCTTCCCAATTTCAACGTCTACGACGTCTCTTTTAACGTTTTTAAGATCGCAAAATTCGGCTTTTCGTGAATATCTCGTTTCCCATGTTTCGAATGACATTTTCATTTATTATAAAAGTTGTAGAACATCGAATTATCTACAACTTTTGTCTAGAACAATTTTGTATACGCTCGACCGTTTATGAGATAAAACGCAAAGAGTGCGCCGGATCGTAACCTTCCACAGTAGAGGTACTGTTACCTTGTCGGACCCCAACTCCTTACACTTTCGCTCCTCCCCGCCTGACCAATCAGAAGCCGCCATGTATATCCTAGCCTCACCCACTAACGCTTCCTCAATGTCTTCCCAATTTCAACGTCTACGACGTCTCTTTTAACGTTTTTAAGATCGCAAAATTCGGCTTTTCGTGAATATCTCGTTTCCCATGTTTCGAATGACATTTTCATTTATTATAAAAGTTGTAGAACATCGAATTATCTACAACTTTTGTCTAGAACAATTTTGTATACGCTCGACCGTTTATGAGATAAAACGCAAAGAGTGCGCCGGATCGTAACCTTCCACAGTAGAGGTACTGTTACCTTGTCGGACCCCAACTCCTTACACTTTCGCTCCTCCCCGCCTGACCAATCAGAAGCCGCCATGTATATCCTAGCCTCACCCACTAACGCTTCCTCAATGTCTTCCCAATTTCAACGTCTACGACGTCTCTTTTAACGTTTTTAAGATCGCAAAATTCGGCTTTTCGTGAATATCTCGTTTCCCATGTTTCGAATGACATTTTCATTTATTATAAAAGTTGTAGAACATCGAATTATCTACAACTTTTGTCTAGAACAATTTTGTATACGCTCGACCGTTTATGAGATAAAACGCAAAGAGTGCGCCGGATCGTAACCTTCCACAGTAGAGGTACTGTTACCTTGTCGGACCCCCACTTTTTACACTTTCGCTCCTCCCCGCCCGACCAATCAGAAGCCACCATGTATATCCTAGCCTCACCCACTAACGCTTCCTCAATGTCTTCCCAATTTCAACGTCTACGACGTCTCTTTTAACGTTTTTAAGATCGCAAAATTCGGCTTTTCGTGAATATCTCGTTTCCCATGTTTCGAATGACATTTTCATTTATTATAAAAGTTGTAGAACATCGAATTATCTACAACTTTTGTCTAGAACAATTTTGTATACGCTCGACCGTTTATGAGATAAAACGCAAAGAGTGCGCCGGATCGTAACCTTCCACAGTAGAGGTACTGTTACCTTGTCGGACTCCCACTCCTTACACTTTCGTTCCTGCCCGCCCGACCAATCAGAAGCCGCCATGTATATCCTAGCCTCACCCACTAACGCTTCCTCAATGTCTTCCCAATTTCAACGTCTACGACGTCTCTTTTAACGTTTTTAAGATCGCAAAATTCGGCTTTTCGTGAATATCTCGTTTCCCATGTTTCGAATGACATTTTCATTTATTATAAAAGTTGTAGAACATCGAATTATCTACAACTTTTGTCTAGAATAATTTTGTATACGCTCGACCGTTTATGAGATAAAACGCAAAGAGTGCGCCGGATCGTAACCTTCCACAGTAGAGGTACTGTTACCTTGTCGGACCCCCACTCCTTACATTTTTGCTCCTCCCCGCTCGACCAATCAGAAGCCACCATGTATGTCCTAGTCCCACCCACTATCGCATCCTCAACGTCTTCGACGTCTCTTTTAACGTTTTTAAGATCGCAAAATTCGGCTTTTCGTGAATATCTCGTTTCCCATGTTTCGAATGACATTTTCATTTATTATAAAAGTTGTAGAACATCGAATTATCTACAACTTTTGTCTAGAACAATTTTGTATACGCTCGACCGTTTATGAGATAAAACGCAAAGAGTGCGCCGGATCGTAACCTTCCACAGTAGAGGTACTGTTACCTTGTCGGACCCCCACTCCTTACATTTTTGCTCCTCCCCGCTCGACCAATCAGAAGCCACCATGTATGTCCTAGTCCCACCCACTATCGCATCCTCAACGTCTTCGACGTCTCTTTTAACGTTTTTAAGATCGCAAAATTCGGCTTTTCGTGAATATCTCGTTTCCCATGTTTCGAATGACATTTTCATTTATTATAAAAGTTGTAGAACATCGAATTATCTACAACTTTTGTCTAGAACAATTTTGTATACGCTCGACCGTTTATGAGATAAAACGCAAAGAGTGCGCCGGATCGTAACCTTCCACAGTAGAGGTACTGTTACCTTGTCGGACCCCCACTTTTTACACTTTCGCTCCTCCCCGCCCGACCAATCAGAAGCCGCCATGTATATCCTAGCCTCACCCACTAACGCTTCCTCAATGTCTTCCCAATTTCAACGTCTACGACTTCTCTTTTAACGTTTTTAAGATCGCAAAATTCGGCTTTTCGTGAATATCTCGTTTCCCATGTTTCGAATGACATTTTCATTTATTATAAAAGTTGTAGAACATCGAATTATCTACAACTTTTGTCTAGAATAATTTTGTATACGCTCGACCGTTTATGAGATAAAACGCAAAGAGTGCGCCGGATCGTAACCTTCCACAGTAGAGGTACTGTTACCTTGTCGGACCCCCACTCCTTACATTTTTGCTCCTCCCCGCTCGACCAATCAGAAGCCACCATGTATGTCCTAGTCCCACCCACTATCGCATCCTCAACGTCTTCGACGTCTCTTTTAACGTTTTTAAGATCGCAAAATTCGGCTTTTCGTGAATATCTCGTTTCCCATGTTTCGAATGACATTTTCATTTATTATAAAAGTTGTAGAACATCGAATTATCTACAACTTTTGTCTAGAACAATTTTGTATACGCTCGACCGTTTATGAGATAAAACGCAAAGAGTGCGCCGGATCGTAACCTTCCACAGTAGAGGTACTGTTACCTTGTCGGACCCCCACTTTTTACACTTTCGCTCCTCCCCGCCCGACCAATCAGAAGCCGCCATGTATATCCTAGCCTCACCCACTAACGCTTCCTCAATGTCTTCCCAATTTCAACGTCTACGACGTCTCTTTTAACGTTTTTAAGATCGCAAAATTCGGCTTTTCGTGAATATCTCGTTTCCCATGTTTCGAATGACATTTTCATTTATTATAAAAGTTGTAGAACATCGAATTATCTACAACTTTTGTCTAGAACAATTTTGTATACGCTCGACCGTTTATGAGATAAAACGCAAAGAGTGCGCCGGATCGTAACCTTCCACAGTAGAGGTACTGTTACCTTGTCGGACTCCCACTCCTTACACTTTCGTTCCTGCCCGCCCGACCAATCAGAAGCCGCCATGTATATCCTAGCCTCACCCACTAACGCTTCCTCAATGTCTTCCCAATTTCAACGTCTACGACGTCTCTTTTAACGTTTTTAAGATCGCAAAATTCGGCTTTTCGTGAATATCTCGTTTCCCATGTTTCGAATGACATTTTCATTTATTATAAAAGTTGTAGAACATCGAATTATCTACAACTTTTGTCTAGAATAATTTTGTATACGCTCGACCGTTTATGAGATAAAACGCAAAGAGTGCGCCGGATCGTAACCTTCCACAGTAGAGGTACTGTTACCTTGTCGGACCCCCACTCCTTACATTTTTGCTCCTCCCCGCTCGACCAATCAGAAGCCACCATGTATGTCCTAGTCCCACCCACTATCGCATCCTCAACGTCTTCGACGTCTCTTTTAACGTTTTTAAGATCGCAAAATTCGGCTTTTCGTGAATATCTCGTTTCCCATGTTTCGAATGACATTTTCATTTATTATAAAAGTTGTAGAACATCGAATTATCTACAACTTTTGTCTAGAACAATTTTGTATACGCTCGACCGTTTATGAGATAAAACGCAAAGAGTGCGCCGGATCGTAACCTTCCACAGTAGAGGTACTGTTACCTTGTCGGACCCCCACTCCTTACATTTTTGCTCCTCCCCGCTCGACCAATCAGAAGCCACCATGTATGTCCTAGTCCCACCCACTATCGCATCCTCAACGTCTTCGACGTCTCTTTTAACGTTTTTAAGATCGCAAAATTCGGCTTTTCGTGAATATCTCGTTTCCCATGTTTCGAATGACATTTTCATTTATTATAAAAGTTGTAGAACATCGAATTATCTACAACTTTTGTCTAGAACAATTTTGTATACGCTCGACCGTTTATGAGATAAAACGCAAAGAGTGCGCCGGATCGTAACCTTCCACAGTAGAGGTACTGTTACCTTGTCGGACTCCCACTCCTTACACTTTCGTTCCTGCCCGCCCGACCAATCAGAAGCCACCATGTATGTCCTAGTCCCACCCACTATCGCATCCTCAACGTCTTCGACGTCTCTTTTAACGTTTTTAAGATCGCAAAATTCGGCTTTTCGTGAATATCTCGTTTCCCATGTTTCGAATGACATTTTCATTTATTATAAAAGTTGTAGAACATCGAATTATCTACAACTTTTGTCTAGAACAATTTTGTATACGCTCGACCGTTTATGAGATAAAACGCAAAGAGTGCGCCGGATCGTAACCTTCCACAGTAGAGGTACTGTTACCTTGTCGGACCCCAACTCCTTACACTTTCGCTCCTCCCCGCCTGACCAATCAGAAGCCGCCATGTATATCCTAGCCTCACCCACTAACGCTTCCTCAATGTCTTCCCAATTTCAACGTCTACGACGTCTCTTTTAACGTTTTTAAGATCGCAAAATTCGGCTTTTCGTGAATATCTCGTTTCCCATGTTTCGAATGACATTTTCATTTATTATAAAAGTTGTAGAACATCGAATTATCTACAACTTTTGTCTAGAACAATTTTGTATACGCTCGACCGTTTATGAGATAAAACGCAAAGAGTGCGCCGGATCGTAACCTTCCACAGTAGAGGTACTGTTACCTTGTCGGACCCCAACTCCTTACACTTTCGCTCCTCCCCGCCTGACCAATCAGAAGCCGCCATGTATATCCTAGCCTCACCCACTAACGCTTCCTCAATGTCTTCCCAATTTCAACGTCTACGACGTCTCTTTTAACGTTTTTAAGATCGCAAAATTCGGCTTTTCGTGAATATCTCGTTTCCCATGTTTCGAATGACATTTTCATTTATTATAAAAGTCGTAGAACATCGAATTATCTACAACTTTTGTCTAGAATAATTTTGTATACGCTCGACCGTTTATGAGATAAAACGCAAAGAGTGCGCCGGATCGTAACCTTCCACAGTAGAGGTACTGTTACCTTGTCGGACCCCCACTCCTTACATTTTTGCTCCTCCCCGCTCGACCAATCAGAAGCCACCATGTATGTCCTAGTCCCACCCACTATCGCATCCTCAACGTCTTCGACGTCTCTTTTAACGTTTTTAAGATCGCAAAATTCGGCTTTTCGTGAATATCTCGTTTCCCATGTTTCGAATGACATTTTCATTTATTATAAAAGTTGTAGAACATCGAATTATCTACAACTTTTGTCTAGAACAATTTTGTATACGCTCGACCGTTTATGAGATAAAACGCAAAGAGTGCGCCGGATCGTAACCTTCCACAGTAGAGGTACTGTTACCTTGTCGGACCCCCACTTTTTACACTTTCGCTCCTCCCCGCCCGACCAATCAGAAGCCGCCATGTATATCCTAGCCTCACCCACTAACGCTTCCTCAATGTCTTCCCAATTTCAACGTCTACGACGTCTCTTTTAACGTTTTTAAGATCGCAAAATTCGGCTTTTCGTGAATATCTCGTTTCCCATGTTTCGAATGACATTTTCATTTATTATAAAAGTTGTAGAACATCGAATTATCTACAACTTTTGTCTAGAACAATTTTGTATACGCTCGACCGTTTATGAGATAAAACGCAAAGAGTGCGCCGGATCGTAACCTTCCACAGTAGAGGTACTGTTACCTTGTCGGACTCCCACTCCTTACACTTTCGTTCCTGCCCGCCCGACCAATCAGAAGCCGCCATGTATATCCTAGCCTCACCCACTAACGCTTCCTCAATGTCTTCCCAATTTCAACGTCTACGACGTCTCTTTTAACGTTTTTAAGATCGCAAAATTCGGCTTTTCGTGAATATCTCGTTTCCCATGTTTCGAATGACATTTTCATTTATTATAAAAGTTGTAGAACATCGAATTATCTACAACTTTTGTCTAGAATAATTTTGTATACGCTCGACCGTTTATGAGATAAAACGCAAAGAGTGCGCCGGATCGTAACCTTCCACAGTAGAGGTACTGTTACCTTGTCGGACCCCCACTCCTTACATTTTTGCTCCTCCCCGCTCGACCAATCAGAAGCCACCATGTATGTCCTAGTCCCACCCACTATCGCATCCTCAACGTCTTCGACGTCTCTTTTAACGTTTTTAAGATCGCAAAATTCGGCTTTTCGTGAATATCTCGTTTCCCATGTTTCGAATGACATTTTCATTTATTATAAAAGTTGTAGAACATCGAATTATCTACAACTTTTGTCTAGAACAATTTTGTATACGCTCGACCGTTTATGAGATAAAACGCAAAGAGTGCGCCGGATCGTAACCTTCCACAGTAGAGGTACTGTTACCTTGTCGGACTCCCACTCCTTACACTTTCGTTCCTGCCCGCCCGACCAATCAGAAGCCGCCATGTATATCCTAGCCTCACCCACTAACGCTTCCTCAATGTCTTCCCAATTTCAACGTCTACGACGTCTCTTTTAACGTTTTTAAGATCGCAAAATTCGGCTTTTCGTGAATATCTCGTTTCCCATGTTTCGAATGACATTTTCATTTATAATAAAAGTTGTAGAACATCGAATTATCTACAACTTTTGTCTAGAACAATTTTGTATACGCTCGACCGTTTATGAGATAAAACGCAAAGAGTGCGCCGGATCGTAACCTTCCACAGTAGAGGTACTGTTACCTTGTCGGACTCCCACTCCTTACACTTTCGTTCCTGCCCGCCCGACCAATCAGAAGCCACCATGTATGTCCTAGTCCCACCCACTATCGCATCCTCAACGTCTTCGACGTCTCTTTTAACGTTTTTAAGATCGCAAAATTCGGCTTTTCGTGAATATCTCGTTTCCCATGCTTCGAATGACATTTTCATTTATTATAAAAGTTGTAGAACATCGAATTATCTACAACTTTTGTCTAGAACAATTTTGTATACGCTCGACCGTTTATGAGATAAAACGCAAAGAGTGCGCCGGATCGTAACCTTCCACAGTAGAGGTACTGTTACCTTGTCGGACCCCCACTCCTTACATTTTTGCTCCTCCCCGCTCGACCAATCAGAAGCCACCATGTATGTCCTAGTCCCACCCACTATCGCATCCTCAACGTCTTCGACGTCTCTTTTAACGTTTTTAAGATCGCAAAATTCGGCTTTTCGTGAATATCTCGTTTCCCATGCTTCGAATGACATTTTCATTTATTATAAAAGTTGTAGAACATCGAATTATCTACAACTTTTGTCTAGAACAATTTTGTATACGCTCGACCGTTTATGAGATAAAACGCAAAGAGTGCGCCGGATCGTAACCTTCCACAGTAGAGGTACTGTTACCTTGTCGGACTCCCACTCCTTACACTTTCGTTCCTGCCCGCCCGACCAATCAGAAGCCGCCATGTATATCCTAGCCTCACCCACTAACGCTTCCTCAATGTCTTCCCAATTTCAACGTCTACGACGTCTCTTTTAACGTTTTTAAGATCGCAAAATTCGGCTTTTCGTGAATATCTCGTTTCCCATGTTTCGAATGACATTTTCATTTATTATAAAAGTTGTAGAACATCGAATTATCTACAACTTTTGTCTAGAACAATTTTGTATACGCTCGACCGTTTATGAGATAAAACGCAAAGAGTGCGCCGGATCGTAACCTTCCACAGTAGAGGTACTGTTACCTTGTCGGACTCCCACTCCTTACACTTTCGTTCCTGCCCGCCCGACCAATCAGAAGCCGCCATGTATATCCTAGCCTCACCCACTAACGCTTCCTCAATGTCTTCCCAATTTCAACGTCTACGACGTCTCTTTTAACGTTTTTAAGATCGCAAAATTCGGCTTTTCGTGAATATCTCGTTTCCCATGTTTCGAATGACATTTTCATTTATTATAAAAGTTGTAGAACATCGAATTATCTACAACTTTTGTCTAGAACAATTTTGTATACGCTCGACCGTTTATGAGATAAAACGCAAAGAGTGCGCCGGATCGTAACCTTCCACAGTAGAGGTACTGTTACCTTGTCGGACTCCCACTCCTTACACTTTCGTTCCTGCCCGCCCGACCAATCAGAAGCCGCCATGTATATCCTAGCCTCACCCACTAACGCTTCCTCAATGTCTTCCCAATTTCAACGTCTTCGACGTCTCTTTTAACGTTTTTAAGATCGCAAAATTCGGCTTTTCGTGAATATCTCGTTTCCCATGTTTCGAATGACATTTTCATTTATTATAAAAGTTGTAGAACATCGAATTATCTACAACTTTTGTCTAGAATAATTTTGTATACGCTCGACCGTTTATGAGATAAAACGCAAAGAGTGCGCCGGATCGTAACCTTCCACAGTAGAGGTACTGTTACCTTGTCGGACCCCCACTCCTTACATTTTTGCTCCTCCCCGCTCGACCAATCAGAAGCCACCATGTATGTCCTAGTCCCACCCACTATCGCATCCTCAACGTCTTCGACGTCTCTTTTAACGTTTTTAAGATCGCAAAATTCGGCTTTTCGTGAATATCTCGTTTCCCATGCTTCGAATGACATTTTCATTTATTATAAAAGTTGTAGAACATCGAATTATCTACAACTTTTGTCTAGAATAATTTTGTATACGCTCGACCGTTTATGAGATAAAACGCAAAGAGTGCGCCGGATCGTAACCTTCCACAGTAGAGGTACTGTTACCTTGTCGGACCCCCACTCCTTACATTTTTGCTCCTCCCCGCTCGACCAATCAGAAGCCACCATGTATGTCCTAGTCCCACCCACTATCGCATCCTCAACGTCTTCGACGTCTCTTTTAACGTTTTTAAGATCGCAAAATTCGGCTTTTCGTGAATATCTCGTTTCCCATGCTTCGAATGACATTTTCATTTATTATAAAAGTTGTAGAACATCGAATTATCTACAACTTTTGTCTAGAATAATTTTGTATACGCTCGACCGTTTATGAGATAAAACGCAAAGAGTGCGCCGGATCGTAACCTTCCACAGTAGAGGTACTGTTACCTTGTCGGACTCCCACTCCTTACACTTTCGTTCCTGCCCGCCCGACCAATCAGAAGCCGCCATGTATATCCTAGCCTCACCCACTAACGCTTCCTCAATGTCTTCCCAATTTCAACGTCTTCGACGTCTCTTTTAACGTTTTTAAGATCGCAAAATTCGGCTTTTCGTGAATATCTCGTTTCCCATGCTTCGAATGACATTTTCATTTATTATAAAAGTTGTAGAACATCGAATTATCTACAACTTTTGTCTAGAATAATTTTGTATACGCTCGACCGTTTATGAGATAAAACGCAAAGAGTGCGCCGGATCGTAACCTTCCACAGTAGAGGTACTGTTACCTTGTCGGACTCCCACTCCTTACACTTTCGTTCCTGCCCGCCCGACCAATCAGAAGCCGCCATGTATATCCTAGCCTCACCCACTAACGCTTCCTCAATGTCTTCCCAATTTCAACGTCTTCGACGTCTCTTTTAACGTTTTTAAGATCGCAAAATTCGTCTTTTCGTGAATATCTCGTTTCCCATGATCTGAATGACATTTGCATTCATCATAAAAGTTGTAGAGCATCGAATTATCTACAACTTTTGTCTAGAACAATTTTGTATACGCTCGACCGTTTATGAGATAAAACGCAAAGAGTGCGCCGGATCGTAACCTTCCACAGTAGAGGTACTGTTACCTTGTCGAACCCCCACTCCTTACACTTTTGCTCCTCCCTGCCCGACCAATCAGAAGCCGTCATGTATGTCCTAGCCCCACCCACTATCGTTTCCTCAATGTCTTCCCAATTTCACCGTCTTCGACGTCTCTTTTAACGTTTTTAGATCTTGTTTGACTTGTTTCGACGTTTTTTCAAGGTGGGTGGAGCTGATTGGTCAAGCGTCTAGAAGCAAAACTGGAAGAAGTAGGGGGTCGACAAGGTGAAGATACTCCTACTGTGATCGGTTACGATCCCAACAAAATTCGGGAGACACCGATAAAAACCTCGTGATTTCGCTATAAGAATTTCATTCGCTCATCTCGAGAAGAAAAATTGTTCAGCAGCAAGCAAAGCCAGTTGGATGAAAATAAAAAATGGCTCGGGTCAGCAGAGAAACATCAGATTTCATTAGGAGAGGACCCACCCGAACGAAATAACAGTAAATCCCTTTGTCTGCGTCGGGACGCTACCGACGCTTCGGTCGGCCATGTTAATTGTGAACAAAACCGACAAATTAGCAGACACATTCGCCCGGTTAATGAGATATCCATTCGTTGCGATGTTCTTCAATTAACATCCTCGCTATATTGTCTCATATTATTCTCAAGAAGTTATCTGGAATGTCAATTTTCAAAACTCGATGTTAGAATTAATAGAAAATAATTCCTCAGAAGAATAATTAGCAAGTTTGATGAAGAGATTCAAATTGAAGGGACAGTTTATTGACAATGTTACATATACAGTGTCCGCCATGAACTTGACTACATTACATTACATTAAGCTAGCAGAACCACCTTGGATTTTTTTACTTTTTATTCAGCCATAATTTAAGGCTAATTTAAGGCTAATTTATTACCCTATTGCCGAATTTTTTGCTCTTCGTTTAACACGAAAAATCTTGGGTTCTGCTAGCTTAACGTTAAGCTGGCAAAACCACTTCTACTACAAAAAGTTTTCGAAGGATCTGATTACATCATAATTTAAGGCTCATTGAATGCTCCAATATTAGCCTATTGCCGATTTTCTTGCTCCCCGTTTTTAAAAAAAAACCGTGGGTTTTGCTAGCGTAACCGTTAAGCTAGCAAAACCAAACATAAAAGAAATAGTTTATGAAAAATCTTAACACACCATAATTTAAGGCCCATTTAAGGCTGTCATTGTAGCCTATTGCCGAATTTTTTGCTCTTCCTTTTTGGAACAAAAAATCGGACTTTGGTTCAGGTATGCAAGTGTCTGAGCTAAATGAATCGAACATTAAGGACAATATTTATGGAAAATCTGAATATACCATAATTTAAGGCTCATTTAAGGCTCTAATCCTAGCCTGATGCCGATTTTCTTGCTCTGTTTTTTAAAAAAATTCGTGGGTTTTGCTAGCTTAACCGTTGAGCTAGCAAAACCAAACATAAAAGAAATAGTTTATGAAAAATCTTAAAACACCATAATTTAAGGCCCATTTAAGGCTCTCATTGTAGCCTATTGCCGAATTTTTTGCACTTTGTTTTTGGAACAAAAATACAGGCCTTGGTTTAGGGGAACTGCAATTCAGGCTAACATTCCTAAACATAAATAAATCTACGATTTGATGCTAATTTCAACAAAATCGGACAAGAATTAAAAAAGTTACATTGTGATCAATTATGGACGTTTTTTTACCATTGAGTGTATTTCTCAACATCGAAAACGCCCGGAAATCTAGATTGAGCTCTTAATACCAACCCGTGAGTGGCAACCAATCACAAGCGAAATCATATTCCATTTCTGTCAGATTCATAATTTCAGATTAGATCTATACGGCATATGCTCACACACCTGCATACATGAACCGGAGCCTGAACCAAAGTCCGTATTTTTTTCCCCAAATAAAAAGAACAAAAACTTCGGCAATAGGCTACAATGAGAGCCTCAAATAGGCCTTAAATTAGTGTGTTTAGATTTTTCATAAACTTCATCTTTTATGTTTGGTTTTGATAGCTTAACGGTTAAGCCTAGCAAAACCCTCGATTTTTTGGAAAAAACGAAGAGCGAAAAATTTGCCTATGATCTAGAATAAGAGCTCAAAATGAGCCTTAAATTATGGTATATTCAGATTTTCCATAAATATTGTCCTTAATGTTCGATTCATTTAGCTCAGACACTTGCATACCTGAACCAAAGTCCGATTTTTTGTTCCAAAAAGAAAGAGCAAAAAATTCGGCAATAGGCTACAATGACAGCCTTAAATGGGCCTTGAATTATGGTGTGTTAAGATTTTTCATAAACTATTTCTTTTATGTTTGGTTTTGCTAGCTTAACGGTTACGCTAGCAAAACCCACGGTTTTTTTTAAAAAACGGGGAGCAAGAAAATCGGCAATAGGCTAGGATTGGAGCATTAAATGAGCCTTAAATTATGATGTAATCAGATCCTTCGAAAACTTTTTGTAGTAGAAGTGGTTTTGCCAGCTTAACGTTAAGCTAGCAGAACCCAAGATTTTTCGTGTTAAACGAAGAGCAAAAAATTCGGCAATAGGGTAATAAATTAGCCTTAAATTATGGCTGAATAAAAAGTCAAAAAATCCAAGGTGGTTCTGCTAGCTTAATGGAGGTTGGGAAACCAACATTTGTCATTGATATTTCAATGGCGGTTCATTTCTGCATGTGAAACTGCAACTGAAAAATCCGTTATGACTTATATCACTTGATCTCAGAGTTGGCGGGAATTTGAAAAAAAGTAATATGTGATGTCAAAAAATATCAAATTTAGCAAGGTTTTTTTTTGCTTTGGATTTCAACCTTTAGCAACACACATATTTAGCAAGGATAAATAATGCATTATCAAGTATTGATTAAAAATGGTAGAAGGTAGAGGAATAAAAATTGTATCTTCAATTTTATTTCAATCTGGTTCGAACCAAATATATGGGGTCCTCGTTAGATTCCAAGCACATTTTTCTGATAAAATTGTTTGATAACTTGTCAATTTGACCCATTCTTTGACACCAGTGACAACTTTTTTCAAATTCTCGCCAAATCTGAGGTCACGTGATATAAGTCGTAACGGACATGCAGAAACGAACCGCCTTCAAATTTTTTTCCCATATAGCGAAAACAGTATATAGTTTATATACCTACAGTGCGAACTCATTTATTACGAGCATGATGCTTGCTGCAAATCAAGCAAGTGCGAAATCAACAATCCGCGTGAGTTTAACACTATACTTTTCAACGACCATTAGGTACATGAATATCGAAATTATTTTATAAGTTTCGGTGAAAATACCAAGAGTAACGGCAATAATGTTCTCCCTTTCTGTATACAAAGACCATATTGATTTCGAATCAATTATTTTTTTCATTTCCAGCATTCAAAAATAGATCAACTAAGTAAATCGATGCGTATTGAAGAAACGGAGCTCTTAATAAAGAGCCATCAGGTGTGACGACACTGGATTCTGAACGAAACGAGGAAATAATGAAATGAATAAGGTCCGAAAGCTCGGCTTTCTGTTCGCGTCGGGAAAAGCTTTGGCGACGTGGACGCAAAGAAAAGCCGTGGAAAACGAAATAGTGGATGGCGAAGGCATAAAAACGTCTGAAAAACCGGCTCCTCACAAGTGGTATTTTTCCAGGATATTTAAAAAGAAACAAATCGCTTATTGAATCATGAATACTATTATAGCCACATGAAAATTGCATATTTTAGTAGTGTTAACTATTGGAGGATTGTCAGATGAGGACAAAAAAAAAAGAAGGAAGTATAACCATATAATCAAAACTAACTTAAACTGATGAGTTCTTCTTATTCAAAATTCTCACTGAGGAAATTTGACAAATTCCATTCGAAAACATAAGGCACGATATTTTTAATTTCAAGACAAAACCAAGATACTAACATACAAACTTTAACCGCTGAGCTATCATACTCAATACTTACGTCCATTTTTTGAGATATCTCTATTGTAATTGAAATAGAAGTAACAATAAATGATGCATCAATGAATTTGCGCCCATCATTGTATAAAAAAAATTCAATACGAATCTCGTGATTTTGAAGCACGCAAAAACGAATTAGAACGTCGCGTTCTCAATTAGACGGAGTTTGTTGGTTGCATACAATTTTAAGTTTCTGGCGCACTGGACGGCGCCATCTTTTGGTTTAAAAAGGATATAGGCACAGATTAGACAATCCGAAACATCCGTTTCCATTGACCTCGGACCTTTAAATTTTGCTTATCGCAGTTGCCGGATAGTCGTTGTCACCGCTGGAACTACTGATGTGCAATGTTGCCATTTTAGTAATGCATGATGAACACCAATATAAAAGATGTGTGATAAAAGGTTACCTACTTCTGAGTGATTTATTATGAACAAGTTGTCATCAGAAATTAGTGTCTATTAGGAATAAGATGGATTCTGAATGTTTTTTTCGATGAAATTCGAAATTTCGAATGTAGCCCATTTATTGTCATCAGGAAAGATAAAACACAATTCAATCATCTAATAAATGATCAGAATCTGAATTCCTCAACTTGAAATATGATGTAGCACTATAGGTATAGCGAAAATGGTGATATTCTCATCAAATGAAAAAATTGAGGTCAATAATATTACTCAATTTAAGTACTCAGAGGTTTTCGTCTCTTCGAAAACAATGTAAATTGATTTATTTATTTCAAGATTATTTGCATGCACAGTAATGATTGTTAATAAACATATTATTGTACCTGATTCACATTCCAGATGTTGTATATATATAGCTATGATCACAGGTTGTTCAATCTGTGATATGATAATCCTCAAAACCTTCATTTCTTTTTCTTTTGAATTACAGTTTATGGAAAATCCGTTATATATTGTAAGAACACAAACCCATCCGAAATACTGTATCGTGAATGGTGTTTAACGAAAACATTTGTGATATAACCAACAAAATGATGACAACAATGTAAAAACACGCGATCAGCGCCTGCGCGTATCTGTGACTGGACCTTTAAATTTTGCGCTTTCGACATCTCCCTCTAATTTTATTCGCTCTGTCTGACTGCCTCATCTGTAAGGTTTTCTAATCTGTGATATAGGGCTATAATGACCAATAACCTCAGCAGTCGATGTGGACAAAAAAAAAGGGGAAAGTCAATGTCAAGTTTTCCAGTATTTCTACTGATTTAATCTCTACAAACCACCGGCCGAACCCCCCCAAGTTTCCCCGATTTTCCCCCCACCCCATCGATCTCATAGTATCTTCGCCGACCAGAATCCGTTCTTTCAGCGAAAAATGCTTGTTCTGGAACGGATCCGGTCTGTTAGCTGAAACCATTCAGGTACCCCATCCAGATTGCGACAATTCAGCGGTGGAAAGATAGACGCCAGGCGTCCCGGACGATATTTACTGCCGATCGAGAGGCGACGCGTCTCGAGCTGTTTTCAATTTGACCGGAGTTTCCGGAAAGTCCGGGATTAAAGGAGAGATCGGCGAGAGATAAGTCGCAGTCGCACGGTGCATCGACAGATTTAAGCTCAATTTATAAACTCCGTTGCCGTAGCTACAGTTGATGCTGCCGTCCCAAAATGTATTGAGAAGATATTCGACGGCACCAGCGTCAGCTGCGGAGTTTATTTTTAGCATATTCCATCAACGAACAGTAACCGCAGCGTCAACTGTAGCTACGGCAGCGGAGTTTATAAATTGAGCTTTAGTATACGGTGTAGGTTATAGGATACGGACGAAGAAGGAGAATGATCCGGTTGGATATAATCCGGGGTGTTCTTTCGAAGGGCTAACACCTGCCCAAGGCGACAGACAATATTTTCTTTGTTAGAGTTTTCCACCTCTGATATAAGACTCTTGTTGTCATGGTTGCTTTTTTTATCACTTTTCATACATTGTTAGATTAAGATTGGAGTCCTTTCGAAATGGGTTAACACTGAAGAAATATTGTGGATTTGGGCGAGTTTATTCTATATTAGAAGAAACATTCAATGACAAAAATCGATAAAGAATTTATATTTTTTGAATAATTCGTAAGTACAATGGCAATAATTATCCTTAAAAAAATGCGTATTGCGTATGCCTCTACATATACGAACACTTCCTATTCAGTCACTATTTATCACATTTTTTGATCATTTTCCATATCATTTAGAAACACCATATTCATTTGAATTCTGATGTCCGGAAATATTGATATTGGCTTTGATATGTTTCTTCCGGTTTTTTCTTTTTATGACTCAATAACATGTGAGTATTTAGGCACACCTTTTCTTGTAATTGTATAACAAAAATGTTTTCCTTATTCCAGATTAATATTGTCTGATGGTGGCCATTGAGCCGAAACTATAGTCACAAAGGTTATTTTTTGTTTATTATATTGTGTGGTCGACCGACTTTGTGTTTTTATTTGATTAACTTCCTATTCAAATGAGGTTTATAGTAGATACTAGTTTTATTACTTTAGCGAGCAAATATTTGATGAAAATTGAAGAATAACAAATATTGCGTTACTTTTGTTGCACGATGGATATAATCAGAATTCAGAAGCTGTGTTAAACTGATAGCTTTCATCCGCATTGAAAATCTTTGCTGATATCTAGGCATACATCCATAGGATTTCCTTTTCAAAAATGCAAACATTTTTTGATGTTCACATTATTGTTGATTGGAATTTTATTGTTCTTCTCAGGATATAATTGATCGTGTATTGTTCAATTGATGAATATGTTTTCTATTTTGTATCCGTGTTATTAAATCAGTAAGTTTGTATGGATAATAGATTGACAAATACATAAAGAAAAAGCTTTATATTATTCACCAGGCAATTCGCCAAAATAAGTGATATAATTTAATTTTAGATTAATAATATAATCGCAACATGTATATACCTCATTACTGGATAAACTGAATAAAAAACTGAGTTCATTCTCCACAATGAAAAGTATGACATTTCACGGCGTATCTGATTCAAACATTAGATAATGAATCTGCTTGTAATTCATACAGTTACTCAACGCAATTAATTAACAAGAATGTTACATAAAGATCCTTTATCTTTCAATAAACAGTAATATGACAAAAGTTATTTTTCCAACAAATAAATGGCCATAATCAATAAATAATTTATCAGCTATTAATATAACGGGATTATCATGCGATTTATAATAGTCGAGTACATTGCTAGGTTACGAGGCGTCAGCTGAGTCAACTGCAATGTCTGAGAAGGTGTTATAGCTATTAAAGTAACGAAATTATTATGCGATTTATAATAGTCAAGGACATTGCTTGGTTATATATTATATATTATATATATATATTATATATATTATATATTTATTAACAATGAGCCCTATCTTTTTTTCAGTGTACGGATTGGGGCGTTGTTTATCAGTTTATCAGTAAGCGCCTAGTTTTATGAAAATACGACGGGATCGTCTTGTTTGTCCAAAATATCGAGTCCTCCCAAGACATATTGATAATACTGCCATAATAGAGCACTACCGATTCCGGAAATAAAGAACTTTGGCTGCCAGTCAAGCGAACCGATCGGAATACATTTCAATTTCCCAACACGAAAAACTTAGTCTGGCGGAGAAAAAGCTGGAAAAGGAACAAAACCCGGCAATCGGAAAAGAAACTTCGATTCCCTGTTGTTTTCGAGAGGACGGAACAACGAGAGGGTAACTAATAAAACATGTCGGAAAGTTTTCCGCTGGAAATATCGTTTTCCCACTAATATTCGATCAGGTAAATGGGCATCCATCAAAAGCAGACATAAATCATCAGAGGAAAAAGTCAAAGAATGCGCTGAAGAAACGGGGAAGAGAATATTGTATTAATTCCATCAACACACACGTTATCCATCTTGATAAACAAGTTGGATTTATATTACTCCTATAATGAAAGTTTCTATGGAAAACTGAAAGAATTTCACTAGCTATAAAGTAAGGAACATACACGGTCCTTTATAATTTTCACTCAAAACAGTTGAACATTTCATAAGAAGGCAATTGATATGGTCCTTCGAGCCGGATCAAATATTAACTATTCAGTGATATTTTTGAAGTAAACCAGCTTTCTGACTGAGAAACTTTCTTGACATTTTTTATGTAGTTAATTACAATCTTGTTCACATTTTGTTTCATACAAACAAAGTAACTTGAAACTATATAAAATAAATATTCAACATTTCTTCCCCTCATTAAAAAATATTTCATATAGTATTTAAAAAATATATTTTTTAATGAGGGGAAGAAATGTTGAATATTTATTTTATAGATATTAAATCCATTATTTCAATAGAAGTCTTCAAAAATTAATGCAAAATAGAAAAAATTTAATATGACACACGTTTTAAAAGACACGTTGTCGCACTTGTTCCCTTGGAGCACTTCTCGCTATCGCTCATCTTATAAAACTTGTATCGTAACATGCTATTCCCAAATGTTGTTCGTTGCTGAAATACACGGTGTTGAATATGAAAAATTAGGTAAGTCTTTCTTATTTATTTTTTTGAAAAATCTGAAGGAATGTTTTGTTCAAAAAGTGGCCAGTGCAAGTGGCGTAGGTACAAGAAGGGTATTGGTATATTTTCTCCCCTGTTTTCTACACCACTGGTGAAATGAGAAAACAAAAATTAAACATCAAATTTCCTCATTTATTTATGAATAATAGTATATTATGAAACAAGTTTTATAAGACTCTATTTTGTCGCACGCGTTGTTTGGAGTACGACGAGCGAAGCGAGGAGTGCTCCAAGGGAACAAGTGCGACAAAGTGTCTTATAACACGTGTCATATACATTTTTTTCTATTTTGCATTAATTTGAAGTCTTTCATTAAAAAAAATCAATATCGGTAAATAACAGAAACATCTTCGATTGGTAACAATGATGACATTGAAATAATCAAAATCTGACGCACAAGCGTAAAGCCCAGTTTACAGTTGAGCGATTTTGATTAATGCAATACCCAGCGGTGGAAAATTCAATGTTGTTATTGTTTTTATTGGTCAATTTAAATAAAATTACACTCTGAATTGAAATTAACCAATTATTAAAACATTGAGTTTTTAACTGCTAATATCACCAAATCCAAATCGCTCAGAAGTAAGCTGGGCCTAACTCTTCTGACTTTCATTTGACAGTTCGATTGTACCAATCTCCGAATAATAAAAAATGCGTATCGAAATAGAGGCTATTTCGACACGCATTTGCGTTGCACAATGACTCCATTATACAACCAAAATAGAAAAAAGTACTCACACACGTTTGAATACGAAAAAAACCAACCGTTTTCAAGATAATAATTTCGCTTTCATGAATACTATAACATACTAATGATAAAAAAAATTGTTCGGAGACGAAGCGAATTTGGAACAAAGGACATTTGAGAAAAATGAATGAAAGGAAAGTTCTCTTTTTTTTTTCGACATGGAGCTTTGTTTCTGCGCGTGGAATTTGCCAGGAAAGTAGTTGTTTTCTGCTGGTGGTCTATCCGGCATTCAAATCCAAACTGTGTTTGATATTTTTAATTGCTTTAGACTCATTTTTCTCTCTATTATGGGGTGACTTCTCGTGCACAGTCAACAACTGAAAAAAAATTCAAAACAACCCACTTGCTTGACCGTAGGATTTCTTGCAACACATTGAATTTCCCGGGTAAGATTTTCCGATAAAGTCGGCACACGCCGATTAATAATCCTCAAACTATTTGCATAAAGCGACAGTTTTTGCATGGAACAAATCCACCGTGCATGTCCTGACGAGATAAAGCGTACGCCACTATCGATGTCTATCATAAAATGAGGGATTATCCCACCGAAACTCGGGATTTGGGCCCGCGGAATATTGATGGCCCTTTGCCCGACAATCTGCTCCCCGCCCAGTACAGGACCGGAACGGTGGATTTTTTCGTTGTTGGCAAACTTTCATTTAAATTGATGAATCTGAAATTTAGCTGATCCACATGATTCCGTTATAACATGTTTTGTAGGAAAAGATAAGGAAAATGGTCCTTCTGTCGAAATTTTTGTCAAAATGGCGCCACCAATATGGCGGATGGGTTTTGTGATTACGTCCCGATTCGATTCGAAATTGGTATGTAGAGGTTATTGGGGAAGGATATCATGATTATTTTGTCAAATTTGAAAAATTCAACATGGCGGACGAGGATTGTGATAAGGGTGTGATTCGATTGAAAATTGGTAACTGGGGGTTTTAGGGGTTATATATTATAATTAATTTGTCAAATTTAAAAAATTCAAGATGGCGGCTTCAAATCGGAGAACAAGTTTTGTCATTACTGTCTAAATCGATCCAAACATAGGATGTGGAGGTTTTCGGGTTTAGAGATTTGAATTATTTTTTCAAAATTGGAAAATTCAACATGGCGGTTCTAATATGGCGGGTTTCAAGGTCGCATAATATCCAAGAGATAATCAAAGTGGCAATTTCTGTGGCAAATGGGTTTCCCAATGCCAAATCCCTCGCAAAAAAAAATCAAAATGGTCCTTCTGTCAAAAGTATTGTCAAATTCAACATAGCGACGCCAATATGGCGGACGAGTTTTGTGATCGATTAAAAATTGGTAACTGGGGGTTTTCGCATGTAATACAACAAGTGTATTGATGATTATCGAAACACAAAGTCCTTCGATTTTGCTGTGCGCTCGTGTAGTTTCCAAGCAACATGATTTGTTTCGAAAAAGGGAAGGAATTTTCGATAATCATCAATAACACAAGTTGTATTTGTTCAGATTATTTCATGGATAAAATCAAAGCTATTTTGTTGATTTCCTATTTTAAACGTACAGTTTATGGAATTAATTATTTTGATTATGCATTGTAGTTCGACAAAAGAAGATTCGTTATGCAACCAACATTTATACCATTGTATGATGTAGGCAAGATTACCTAAGCACTAGGTACTACTGAGCCACAGGCCACAGGCTAAATTCATTATGACTGTTGTCACAATTTGTGTGGTTAGGAGGTTACATTAGATTTAATGCTGAAATTGTCTAAAATTTGTGGAAAATGAAGTGGATACAAATTGATAGTGTGTGTTTATCATGGTTCAGACGAAAATTTGGTGTAGTGGCATTCATTTATTTACCAGGGAATCGGAAAATAATATGACAGATTGCAACTAGTAAGTCGTTGTTAAATTAAACTACCCTACTGCCTGCGAATCAGAAAGCGAAATACAGAAACGAAAACACAGCATCCAATAGCCAATCAGGAGCCGAAATACAAAATCGAAAACATGGTGTTATTGCTTATCAACACAATCATTTCAACCAATCAAAAACGTGTATTTTAGCATGAATGAAATAATCGGGGTAATTTATTATAATTATTTGGTCAAATTCGAAAAATTCAAGATGGGGTCTTCAAAATGGAGAGTAAGTTTTGTTATGGTCTAAATCGATCCAAATATATAATGTGAAGGCTTTCGGGATCAGAGATTATAATTATTTTTTCAAAATTGGAAAATTCAACATGGCGGTTTTCAGCGTGGCATAATATTCAAGAGACAATCGAAATGGCGGATTGGTTTTGTGAATATGGCCCGATTTCATTGAAAAATTTTTGAAAGGTTTTTGGGGAAGGAGATTATGTTCATGCTGTCAAAATTGTAAAATTCAACATGGCCGCTCCAATATGGCAGATGAGTTTCGTGATTATGGTATGATTCGATTCAAAATTGGTATGTGGTGGTTTTCGGGGTTGGATATCATGATTAATTTGTCAAACTTGAAAAATTCAAGATGGCGGCTCAAAATGGAGAATAAGTTTTGTGATTACGGTCCAAATCGATCAAAAAATAGAATGTGGAGGTTTTCGGGTTCAGAGATTATAATTATTCTTTCAGAATTGGTAAATTCAACATGGCGGTTTTTAGGGTCGCATAATAATATTCAAGAGACAATCAAAATGGCGGATTGGTTTTGTGAATATGGTCCGATTTGATTGCAAATTTGTATGTAGAGGTTTTTGGGGAAGGAGATTATGTTCATGCTGTCAAAATTGAAAAATTCAACATGGCGGCTCCAATATGGCAGATGAGTTTGTGATTATGGTATGATTCGATTCAAAATTGGTATGTAGTGGTTTTCGGGGTTGGATATAATGATTACTTTGTCAAATTTGAGAAATTCAATATGGCAGCTCAAAAATGGAGAATAAGTTTTGGGATTACGATTCAAAAATAGAATGTGGAGGTTTTCGAGTTCAGATATTATAATTATTTTTTCAAAATTGGAAAATTCAACATGGTGGTTCCAATATAGCGGACAAGTTTTGTGATTATGATTTTATTCGATGGTAAATTGGTATGTTGCGGTTTATGGGATCGGATTCAATTCCAGAAAAATTCAATATGGCGGCTCCAAAATGGCGGATTGGATGAGTGACTATGGTGCGATTCGCTTCAAAATTGGTATGTGGTGGTTTTTGAGGTCGGAGATTTTGAATTCATTGTCATCAAACACCCAAAAAACGAACACATCCCCGGACGATGATTACAACCCGGAAATTAATTTTCCCCCCACCTATTGGCAATTAATCTCCCGCACAATTCCGATGCACCAGACCGCGAGCCACTTGCAGCCCCCCCTCTGGGGGACCGAAGGGAAAGAGTTCTTGGGGGGAATAGGGGGGAGGGGTCGGCATCCGAGTAGGCCATCTCGGGGCCGTGGGGCGTAAACTGTTGGCAATTATGCTGGTGATTGCACTGTTACGGCTACCTTTGCGGCGACATTAATGAAGTATGTGCTATGCTAGGGGAATGCAGAAACGGTTGTTTTGGTGGTGGGAGAGGGGGGGAAATGAGTAAGTCGGTAGCAAGATCCTACTTCTTATCCGGCAAGTTTCATGAACTTTTCTTAGTATCAACATTTGTATGCAAGCTTGTTTTTGAAAATATTCTTCAAGTTCACCTGTTTCAATTTGTACTTTTTATTTCTTTCAACCATCAATCCACAGAAAAAAAAGGATCTCTTAAATCGAGTCCAAAAGTTTTGTGTCAAATGTACACTTTCTTATTTAAAAATGTGGTTTGTTTGAGGCAAAAATATTTCAATGTTGTTGTGAAACAATGAAGCTGATTTCTCAGCACATCTGAAGGAATCACTTTTGATCCATTCTTATTGACCTTTGAAGGATTGCAACTCTGCATGTCGATAATTGAAAATTAAACATACCGTCGTTTTTTCGCAAACTGGGGCTGCAGTATTGATACAGCAACTAATCATCACTTCAAGCACATTAACATGACCTGACAACACAAAACAAAGCATTCTTAACACCCAACAGTGCCAGTGATACGACGCCATGTCCACATTATATGTTCTAGATTGTTTGCTTCCAGGAAAACTTTTACGTCCATGTTGAGTACTCGAGTTATAAAGGATTCGCGAGCCTGCAGTCTGCACTTTAGGAACACAAGTACCATCAAAGAAAACTTTACAGTAACCTGTCACAATGTATCTCTTGAAATAGTCTTAAATGGCGGCCAACGGCGTTATTGTTGGCGTTGTCTAGCTGGTTCTGCGGACAGTGCGCGGACTGCGCATCTTCGCCTCGGGCGCTAATTCTCAATTATGCTTATTGGTCGATCTGGTCACGTTGGTACATTACTCACAATGTTTTCTAAGGTGAAGAGTGTGGATGATTCAGTTCAACCAAATTCATTTCAAGAAAATTCATGCAAACAGGCAAACAACGTGATTAGTTGAAAAAATAAACTTTCTGGTCAATCTGAGATTATTATTCTTATCGGAAAATCATACAATTCAAGAATATATATATTTGATTCAAGAGATCCGTTTTTTTTGTGTCCTAATACTTGATACCAATATTGAATTGAATTTTCCCATTATCAATACACTCACCATTTTGAAGCTGCAATTTCGTCAGTTTCATTAGTTCTGACAACACTTACATACTGATCTTAGATAGCATCATTCCATAAGCACAAATCTCGTCTGCCATCTTGAAGCAGCCACTTTGAATTTCGTGATTTGACCATAATCGTATAACTCGTCCGCCATTTTAGAGCTGCCATCTTGATTTTTTCAATGTTGACAATGAATTCCAAATTTCCAACCCCAAAAACCGCCAGATACCAATTTTTAAAAGATTCGGATCATAATCACAAAACTCATCCGCCATATTGAAGCCACCATTTTATTTTCAGTAGTAAAAACCATAGGACATTGATAATCGAAAAATTTTAAAAAGATATTTCGAAAGCTTGTTGGTTGAAAAAAGACGCCGTAGGTGATAACAAACCTTTCCAGCATCTCTTTGTGGTCGACACCCGGTCCGGTCCGGTTACAGTCGGGAATATCGGGATGTGTGCCCTATCTGGCTGTTTGGAATGGGCGTCGGATGTATATCGAATGTAGAACGAACCGGTTTCGATCCAAGGGATAATTAAAAGTAAACATTTGATTTGTATTCTTCGGGTTTTCCCAGAGCAAAGACCTCTGGGTTAGGTTGAATCGATGAAGCGAAACAGGTAGAAGGTGTATTTTTCAATCAAAATAAAGTTCCTATATGAACATATTGTTACGTTGCTTGGGTTCGTTAATTTAAAACACTCGGTACAAAACTGAACAATTTACAAGTAAAATCACTTTAATATTCTCTATACAAATCTCAGTGTTCACAATGATAGCTTTCTTTATAAAACTGACTGTCTGCGACACTGCGGTCCTTTGTATGTACAGGTACGAAACATCCATTCTAGTAAAATCTTGAATATTCGATAAGTTCCAAGAAATACCGTTCATTTGTCGAGAAACTGCGACGGTTATGAATCATCCGCTATTGTCCTCTGATTATGTACGTCGGCGACCGATATTTCCACGAGGCCATAAATCACAGCCAGTCGCGCACCGGCGAGATAATGACTTATTATATATCCGGTATTCTCGGAACACAGCACAGTCCGTAACAATAGATTTGGCTAGGTACTTACCTAACAAAATGATCTTCTGAAAAACACAGATGTTGTGAAACCAAGTCACTTCGAGACAATTATTTCAGAAGATGTAGACGAATACTTTGTTGAATACAAATGGATCTCCCTTTCTTATTTGAAGCTCTCCAAGATGTAGTAACCTCGAATTTTGTAGGGTAATGCACTCTGAGAGAACGTGATGAGAGGTTTCGTCCTTTTTATCACAAAAACGGAACCTACAAAAGGGTAACTGTGTGAAGAATCATGAGTTTTTCTATCATCTATCATGATGATTTCTCGGCGAGTACTACTAATATTTGAAGTTCTCAAACATTAGGTTGGTTTTCAGTCAACGTCTGTTATGTTCCCGAAGAGATCCGGAAGTCTTAATTTCTACACATAAATCAGGGTGAAACTACCCCGTTTTTTGACCACTATCCCACGATGGAGATTAGACAGACAGTCCTCAGTCGCTCTGACTGTCTCTCCCCTTCACCACTACCCAGGCTGGGATTTGAGAGATGTAATTGGAGATTAAGCCCGGATAACTTGCGCGATTATATTCCCTAATTTAAGGTCCGGATCCAGAGTCGACATGGAGGGAAATCCAGACGAAATTATTATTTACATAAGGAATTTTCTCTAGATTTGAGGAATATTTGAATAACATTGGTCAGAGCAGCCTATAGAAACTTTATTGGGCTATAACATATTAGCCGAGGTAAATACAGGGCGAGTCAAACATAATGTCTCAGCTCGATTATAAGAAAAGGAAAAACGATAGAAAAGATCTGAAAGTAATGGAATTGAGTAAGGTCTGGAACTAAAATAATGACGTAATTTATTTTTTCAAACGACTTCTTTATTATTATACCCAACACGATCCATATGGCATTTCTTCAAATGATGAATCTGACAGTGTGTTTGAAAAGTGTTTGAAAAGTGGAAATGGAAGTCATAGATAGTTAGGCTCTGCTCACTTCTGAGCGATACTGAATTTGGTAATAGTAGCATTTGGAAACTCAATGTTTTTATAGGTATATCTTAGTTCAGAGTGGTGTGATTTGATTCTAATAATTGACCAAGAAAAACAATAACAACATTGCATTTTTCACCGCTGGTATCGCAAAAATCAAAATAGCTGAACAGTAAACTAGGATTTACGTTTGTCAGATTTGGAATATTTCAGTGTCATCATTGCTACCAATCGAGAATATTGTTACGTTATTTCCACTTGGGTTCGTGAATTTAAAACACTCAGTACAAAACCGAACAATTAATTTCACCAAACACATATTCGCTTTACAAATCTCAATGTTTACTGTACTAGCTTTCTTTCTAATCTAACTTGTCCGCGAAACCGCGGGGTAAAAGGTAAAAACATCATGGTCCAGAAAAAACAGGAATAAACTGGAAGCATTTTTCATATTCGACGGCAATGAATCATCCGCTAATTATAGCGGTGCGTCTGCGACCGATACCTCCGCTGTGAGTCACGCGTCGAGATGGTGCTTTCCGGCCTTCTCGGAAATGCCAGCGGTTCGTAACAATATTTCTGTTATTTATATTGATATTCAATACATTTTTTCCAATAAAATTAATGCAGAATAGAAAAATTTTACAATACACGTCACCGTATTCACAAATTCTCAGAATGGTGCTACCTATGAAGATTCCTAAAGATATACAAATAAGTACGTCGTTTCCACATTTCTCTCTGAACGATATTTTTCTGATGTTTTATGAAACTAAAGTTTCAAATGAGTATATTTTTCCAGTTGAACACAGATCTGCACTAGGTGGCACTATGGGTAATATTAATAAATAAGCTATCCTTTGAGAGTTCAGCCCAGAATGGATTCTGAATTGATCATTGTTCAAGGGCTAGGATATACCCCCATTATTGTCGTCTTCAAGAGAAATAATGAGAAGATAAGAGATGTAATTGGAGATTAGGCCCTCATTCTGGGGCCAATATAGAGAAAATCCGGACCTTGGCTCGTGACAAAATTAATATTTACTCTTGTTTTTACGGCATTGCCGATATGGGACGCAGGATATTAGGTCTGTGAACGTGAGGTTGCATTCTTAGTGGCTTATATCGTTAGAATCGGTATAGCTTAGGTCGGGATTATTACAGAATGGTGTAATAGACGATAAAACCGATAAAAGCTACGCGAAAGAAGGATCTGGATTCACTTCAAGTTAGGAGGAATTGCATCAAAAGTTTGTTATGTTCAACGGACCTTTCATGGAACTGTAGTGAACATTGCAGTTGAATTTTTATGACGTATATTGTATTTTTTATTAAATGGTGAAACCAAACTTAGCTGTCTTATCCCATTCAGCCACCTCAAATTCTTCTGTACAATAAATGCATTACATATATTTATGATTGAATAATGTTCAAGAGTGGTATTCGGTAAGAAATTTTTACACCGAAATATTGAATAATATAAGTATGTGCGTTGAAGAGATATGAAAGGTTCGACCTCGTTTCTTATATGTCTAGAGTCTAGACGCCAGGCAAGCTTACAGGTGGTTAGTTGACCGTACGGCGGTGTATAAACAGTAAAATAAATTACAACGTGACGAGATTGACTGCTTAAGTCTTATTTCTATTATATTTACCATGAGTTTTGTTAATCAGGATGTACAATTTCAATAATCCATATCGGCTACTTATATCATCGTAAATTGTGAATAAACAATTCAGTTCATCATTATTTACCGATACCGTCGGATACATTGAATAATCATGACAGAAAACTCTGAACCAATGAGGTAAAGTTGGTAGAAATATATTAACGTCAAAAAAGTTCCAATGCAATACCCAACGGAACAGCGAAAAATTTCCGGAAATCGTTCTAGTTGCTATGGTAACGATACCAAATATAGGCTTTCGAAAATGTTAGGTGTGAAATTTTCAATGGAGTTTTCAAATTTTACCAACCTAAAATATGGAAATAGACAATATTAACAGCAAAGTTTGTTCTCTCTTTATTGGATGTTCATGGATCTCTGCCAACATATGCGTATTTCGGTAATTTTTCTTTCTTTTATTTGACGCGCTCTCAGTTATAACACCTCCAGTTTTATAGGAAAATGCATTCTGCAGAAAATATTAATATAAGTTTCGTCCTCTTGTGATTATCGAGAATGGACAGTATTATTTAGATCTCTACTAGTTACATATCCTACCATCATGACTTTTTCTTCACAAAGCATTTGAAGACATGTCGATGAACTGTGGATGGTAAGGCTCATCTAAACGAAGTTTTCCATACAACTTTACCCATCGGGTCATTTTTCTCTTGACATACACTCGATCTTATCCAAACATAACGGAAGCGCTGGTATATTAGATCCGGCGCTCTACAAACTGATTAATCTTATTTGGCAACAAAATTGCCTGGGCAATTATCGCACCAGATGGGCCTCAATCACGTACACTTGTTTGCTCAAAGGTCGATATTGGTGAGCGATTTGTTTGGGTTCGGTTTGTTTCTAGAGGCGCTACCTGATTTTTGGCTGGCCGTAATTTGATAGGCGATAGGAAGAGTAGTTGTAACAAGAAAATGCACTCTTTGCCATTCGACTTCAAGAACAGAATCAGAGTATCATCAACTTAGAGGTAATGCTGAACCTTCCACCATTGCACCTGTGTGTAATAAAAGAAGCAGCAATCAGTGCCTTCAGACTGAGTCAGACAATTAATCACAAATCAGGAAATCGGATTGGACACTTGAAGATTTTGGAAAATATTTCCCTAGAATCCATGTCTAAACCGACAGATATCATGCCAGTTAGGTACGACTTCGAAATGCAGTTTGAAGTGGTCATAAACAACCAACAAATTTGCACAGAGAACGGACCTCAACTGGAAAGGGATGCATTAGTGTGGTATACTGATGGATCCAAAGGGCTGGAGTGGAAGTTACAGGGCCAAATTTCAGGCTCTCAGAACCCCTTGGTAACACCCCAACCATATCTCAAGCAGAAGTACATGCTATAGAGATATGTGCCCAGGAGTGCCTCGAAAGGGACACTCGAAGGGCAAAAATCTATGTTCTATCAGATAGCCAAGCAACACTATTGAAGTCACACACTTGTGAGTCTTAGCTGACTCGGGACTGTAAACAATTCCTGAGACAACTGACAGCAAACAACCAGGTCACTTTGATGTGGGTGCCAGGTCATAAGGGAGTTGAAGGCAACGAGGAAGCAGACTGCCTTGCCAAAGAAGAGGCAAATACACAATTTCTCGGCCCAGAACCCTTCTGTGGACTCGCCGAAGCCCACGTGAGAGAAGAGATGAAATGAAATCTCACTGGAATAAAGTGCCAGGACAAAGACAAGTGAAAAGGCTAGTGGGCCTTTCGCCAAGGAAAGCTAAACAGCTTCTCGATCTCCGATGTCAGGAAACTAGCTTCCAGGAAACTGATAAACTTCGCAAGAAGCCTCGGAATCCCGGGCCTCGAATAGATCATTCAGATGAGACATGTATTATAATAAATGGCTCGATTTCAATGCGATCACTCCACTATTCATAACGAATCCCAACTTTTGTCCTCACTGCATGTTTGATATTCAATAAGGCACAGCCTAACGATACCAATTACCATGATTTTCGCCGTAATTCTGTAATAATGGATGAATCAGTTCATTCAAATCTCGGTAATTCGGGATCATCGATGTTCTCTATTATTCGACCTATCCAGTGATCTCTATCCGCTGGATCTCTGTATCCGCATCTACCCTCATCGTACATCCTTCAGTAGGTTCTTATAATGTCTTCAAGGAATTGACAACTCCTTCAGAGAACTTACTCTGGATATGCGATGAAATCGCCTGTTCATAAGCGATATAGCTCAAAGTTGGGACTGATCAAACGCTCTTGAAAGTTCATGTCTTGATATAACAAACTGTGTCGTTGACTGTCAAGCTATCTTTCAAATGAAATCTAGATAGAGACCGCAGTCAGAGTCATTAACGAAAAACAAGATATCATTAGCAATGCAAGGTTTGTCAGTTGATTACGAAATAACTATAGGTACTCTCACCAGAATGATGTATCCCAACGGATTGCATGTTCTTCATTTTCACCATAACACTCACCTGAAAAAAAAAAACAACAGTTCAGTGAAAGCAAAAAAAAGTGCATTGATTTAACAAATCCAAGATTAGATCAATCCGATACCGTTTGGTCTTGAAAACGCACCTATCACGTTTCAACGTTGATAGTATTGAATCAGAAACACTTAAGTAAATTGAAATAAATCACATAGCAAACCCTCTATCTTAATGATAAACTTTGTAATTTGTTCTAGGATATAACATTGTAGGTTTTGTTCTCAATAGGGTTATAAACCTCTAAAGCTTTGGCAGAATTGATGATCGTTTTCCGATACCTTATACTAAACTACTACCGATATGCCATCAAAATTAAATCGGAATATTATTTTATGCTCGAGAAAATCGAAATCAAAAATAATCATTTGACAGCACCATATTTCTGCTGACGTCACCTGGTAGATCGGGATGGCATCGTGAAAATATCGAAAATAATAGGGAAGAAGAATTTTTTGACATAAGTGATGGCAGATAAGTCAGATGACAATATGTCAATTTTAAATTCAAATTTTTTTCGATAACGAAACTAATTCAAAATATTCAAAAGGGCGCATGAACTGATTGTTTATCATCTATATAACGCAAGTCAGGTATTTTATATGAGTTAATATTTCTATAGGATTTTCAATACCACCTCAGCGAAGTCAATGATACGATTGAACTCAAAGACACTATAAAATAGAGAAATAAAAATGAAGAATTAATTCAAATAATAACTTTATTGTCTGAGAAAAGTAGGTAAGTGTAGTGGTGCATCTGATAATATATATTGAATAAACAACACAAGTTGATATTATAATCACATATTCAAATATAATGTAAAGAAGAGATCTCATATAAATTCACATCATAGATAGATTACGTACTAAGAATAACTGGGGATTTAGGAAAATACATTTAATATTTACAGAAGTGCATGACAATAAAAATTTTGTTCATAAGCTTATACCTAATAATAAAATACTTTGTGCTCACACTTCACAGGTTCTCATGATGTTCATGTACGAAGATTCAAAGAATAAGGATAAGAATTTTAATTTAGATCAAAATTATCTTCACAGCAATTACTTGCAGATGTAGCTGATGATATGTGTTGTCCTACTGCAAAACACCAATTTTGTCTCATATTAACACTTGGAGTACAAATATGTCTTTCGACAATCCACATTCGTGTTGCTATACATGAAGCACAAGACTTCGATTGCTTAAACTTTCTGAAAAAAGTGGTCAATGAAGGGTATAATTAACGCTGAACAATGAAATAAAACTCAATGGTAACTTTCCTTGAATCATCCGAATATATTTTCGCAGGAAGAATTGAAATCGCCCAGTAATTTTTTACCGCCATCTGTCAAAGATGACAGAGATTTTCATTTCTTCTTCCACTTCGATTAATGGAACAGAACCTAAACCAATCTACCAGGTGACGTCAGATTTTTAGAAAAGGATAGAGAATTATCGATTTTTGAATGCCGATTTTGGAAAAACCCTTGAAAATTAAAATTTCAAAAAAATATCGACGTATTCTCTGGAGACCCGCGTTTCACATATATAATTTTTGAAATAAGTGTACAACCCTATAGTGCATTATCAACGTTTATCATGGTTGATATATTTTTTTTCCGCAAACAGGTGCAAACCTCTGTGGAATTTGTTCCACTCCGTTTAAAATGTCGTGAAATGGTTTTCTGAAGAATTGTAATTTCTCTCTAACCCTCCTCCCACAAGAACCAACGCACTTTTATATGTTCCAGGAAATATCCCACGGGACCAGTCCAGCACTATCGGCCGATTTTGATAAATAGTCGCCCCGTATTTCAGTTGCGACCCGAACACAAGAATCCGACGAGAGGCGATAGATGTCGCTAGTGGGAGGTCACATTCCGCCATATATCTCCGGATATATGTGACCCATTAACGTGGTAAATGACCGACTATAGATTCCGAAAAGCTATACGAGCTGTCCCGAATGGGGTCACAGTCGAGTAGGAAATTTATATAATTATTTGGCGATCTAATCGGTCGTTTTTTAACTGGTAGATAAATTTGCGGAGAATTAAGGTGAGTTCCCAATGCAGCGTTTCTGCTTGTCGCGTCATGCACTCTGATTGGTGAAGCGGAATTTAGATAATATTGGAGCGGAAAAGTTCAATATTTTCAACTTTCTTGCGTCGCTGATCGCTTTTGGCATTGGTTAGATTATTTATTCAACTGAAATGGAAGAACAAAAGCATGAGGAAATCTTTTGAGTGAGTAAAATGATTGCTGTTATCCTGAATCATATTAATGAGATTTTCAAATAATTGCAGTTTTATTGTGGATTAGGTAGCATATAACCCAGCATGAACGTATTTCACCCTGTCTTCTACGTTTTCTTAGGAAATGAACTGATAATTTTCTTCGCTTTTGTGTTATTATGGCCTCCATTTAATTCATTTAACCGCACTTGAATCTTTCATTGGGAACAATCAGAAAAAACAAAAAGCAGCACAGCAATTTTGAATTCCGCTTCACCAATCAGAGTGCATGACGCGCGACTCGAGAAGCAAAAACGCTGCATTGGGAACTCACCTTTAGAGTTGTTTGTACCTCGCAGTAATCGCTGTATAGTCCATTTGTTTGCAGTTGACATCTCAATGGAACTTGACTCATCTTGAGTAATTCTTATGAATTGGATTTTTTGAAACCTTGGATTTAAAAATGAGGTATCTATTATCATTGTGTGGTGAATGGGATAATTAATTTAAAAATAAATAGCCCATTAAGAACGAACAGGTTTAACAAGACACTCAGATACAAAAGCATGGGTACAAATTCAATCGATTTTTGATATTGATATTGGAACAACAATTGGATAAAGAATAAACCTGATTCGTCAAATCCTGTAATGTCAGAGTTTTCTGAAAATATACATCTTCAATTTATTACCCGAATGATAAGAGAGTTGATTCACTGTCAGACTATGTTGTTTATTTTCTGGCAATATAAAGTTTCAAAGTGTCGAACTTGAGAAATATAAAATCAAACATGTTGTTATTACTTTTCAATTCCACTAAATAAAGGCGTATCTACTACTCTGAGCATTTTCTTACCACTTGGGCCAACCATTTTATCACTTGTAGTGAAATGATGCGAAAAAACTCTAGCGTCTCTTGAAATATTCTCTTTCTTGATCATATTTTACATATATCCACTAACTTTTCATCTCGGGGAAATCCAAGAATGTTTTTAAATTACCACAAATTGTTTTGCTTATAAAGATGGGTGAATAATGTTTATACAACGAATGATACGACACTGAGTAACTCACCAGTGGAATGATGTGTTTCGGTCACCACTTTTAAATCGTCTCTTACACATTTAACAGCGTTTCAACATCCTTCAAATTCGATTTGAACAGAATAAGCAAGGTTTTTGAGTTAAAATCATTCTACAAAAATTTTCAAGCAAACCTGGAAATATGCCGTTTGATGAACCAACCAACAAAATTTGATCTGAAAACGAGACGTTTCGCGCTGTCACTGTCAGCGTTCGGTCGATTATCGGTTGAACGAAATTAGCAGCGTTGGCGCATTCACCAAAAATTCCGCAATCTCAAGAAAGACGTGGAGGCACTGTATTATATGACGAACATTGAATACATAGCTTCTGATACACTCATATGACTCAACAGAAGGATATATATATATATTTGGGAACCTTGAAAAAATATGGTCTTGAGATGATTATAACTTTCGAATGTTACGATGTGGCAACCTCTGTGGGGGGAAAATGTGTGAATATGAATTTCATGTTGGCTTCAGGCAATTTGTTACTATTCTAGTGGATTTGTTTTTCGGAGATTTTTGCTAACTTTATAGAGGTCATCGATAATCAACCAAGAGAAATACCACGATCAATTTCTCAACTTCTCCAAGCAATTTCGTGATCTCACAAAGCATATCTGGTCCATTAACAGTGAATAATTGTGGAGTTCATACATACGCTACACAAGAACGTCTCATGGATACTTTTTCTCCGGGCAATTCCTCAATGGTAATGGCGACAGTGCGCAAATAAAGTTGTTCCAACGATGCGATACTGTTCGCGAAATTGTCTTTGGTAATTTGATTTTTATCTGGGATTGCCGGGATTCGGGTTACCTATTCCGCATAAATACAGCGGTGTGATCTGAATAAAACGATTTGGAATATAGATATAGATACGGGTTGTGTTCAGAGAACACGCCACTGGCGTGTTTGTTGAGAATATTCGCAGAATTATTCGAGAACGTTCGTGCAATTTCTGGAAACATTGGTTTCCACGCATGTGGCGCGGCCAGTTAGTTTATTCTTGTTAGCAAATAGAGACTTGAACATCGAGGGTATAACTCAGCGAGCATAAATTGCATGATTTTGTACCAAGTGTTCCGAATTACCGAGTCCAAAGAGCGAAATACGTGAATAAACTCATCTTTATCATACTTCTAGCGGGTTAATGTTATGATCGGTCACTTCCAATTAGTAAATTGAAGAGACGCCACAGTGCCAGCACGTTTTCGTGCTTATCGAAATGCTAATCCCCTTAAACTTCGACCGCATAAGTAATCCGCATTGTCTCGTCCCATAGAGCATCGTTTAACCCGTTTTTTATTCTCTTCTTATTCCCTCGAAAGAGAGACGGGCGGTCGTGAGTTGATAGTAGGGGAGATGGTAGTGTATTTGAAAGAGTCATTTTGTTTGGGGTTTATAGTTTATACGATATATACCTTGAAAATCTTATAAACAGCTAACGATACCGAACTTTACATATCCTTTATCTAATTAATGTTATTATTTTTTTATTTTGGAGGCAGAAGATTCTTACCAATTTTTTTTACCATGGGAGTCTTATGGAGGTTCAACTTTGAGATGAATTCAAAATTAGGACCAGAGTTGTTCGAAATATATTATAATATGTCGTAGAAGGTAGAACTGCGTTGTTTTTTCTCGTTTTTATTAGGAACCATTCAAAGAAAATTTTATATGAACGAGAAATGTTTTTCATAATTTTTCTTCCACAAATTGTTTTCATTATTTTATTTTTTCTCAAAACATTTCAAGCAATAACCGAGTAAAAAGAGGGTTCGAATTAAGTTACTTCAAAAATATACTACCTTTGTTAATCCAACATCGAGATTCAAGACCTCGGAAAAAATGTAGCAAATCGCCATAACTTTCGAACAGATGGACCGATTTTCAACTTCGCTCATACCAATCTGCTTATTTTTTCCATAGAATCTTTCCAATCAAAAAAATCGAAATAAATAAGAACTTTTTTTCATCATAGAAAAAAAGTAGCAAATCGGCATAACTTTCGAACGGATGGACCAATTTTCAACTTCGCTCATACCAATCTGCTTATTTTTTTCCATAGAATCCGTTTCTCCAATCCAAAAATCGAAATCAAATAAAACTTGTTTTCATTATAGAAAAATGTAGCAAATCGTCATAACTTTCGAACGGATGGACCAATTTTCAACTTTGCTCATACCAATCTGCTTATTTTTTTTCCATAGAATCCGTTTCTTTAATCGAGAAAATCGAAATCAAAAAAAACTTTTTTTCATTATAGAAAAAATGAAGCAAATCTCCATAACTTTCGAACGGATGGACCAATTTTCAACTTCGTTCATACCAATCTGCTGATTTTTTAAGTTTCTGGTCACAGGCCAATGTGGGTATTTCCTGGGCAAGATAATATAATATTGAAGTCTCATACTCATCAAAATTATAAAATTTGAATCATGTTCCGTTCAAATCGATAGAGCGAAAGATACGAAAAATAAAAAAAAATGAAAAAAGTCGATGTGACAGTAGAGAGTCCAAATTTGGAACACATGTATAAAATTGGAAACTGAGCAACTTTTTTTTCTGTCATTTTTTCAAAAAATGTCAAATTTGACAGGTTTAGAGTAGCACATGAAAAAAGAAAAGATGCTATATTTTACTCATTTTTCAAGCACAAACTAACTGCGATGTAAAATTTTCTTTATATCTATTAATAAAAAAAAACTTCCATTTGTCGCGAACTTTATGTGTGACACTGTATATCAAAACATCATGATGATTTTTAAATCATGCGAATATCAACGGTTCTCACAGGGTATTCATTATACGCTAAAAAACTATCTGCGATAATTCAAAGCCACCTCCCGGACTAAAAGCAAAATCTCCGCCATCGGCTCTTGCAATTATTCTCTTCGTGTTTTTAGTCCGCCGGAGCCGTTCGCAGAGATTTATCTGTGTCCCAGGTGGAGGTAATGGGGGGGAAGGGGGAGGCTGGGGAATGGACACGAACCAGGCAGCTAGACAAAATGGGACGGCCGCTATGGTCTTGGGATTCTGCTTGTGGGAAGGTTTTTGCTTATTCGGATGAACTCCACCACCTCACGAACTCCATGATTTGTTCGTATTCTTACCGGGTGGTGAATCACGTGACGTACCAGGGACGGACACTTTATGGTCGTCCCGGGAATTCCTTTTGAGGTCGGGAAATTTTTTGGGCAGTCCGGGAATTTTTGGATAGTCCGGAGATTCATTTGGGTCTGGTTATTTTCTAGGTAGTCCATTGAATTCTTCAAGAAAGTTGTTTGCGGAGTTAAGAAATTCTCTGGAAATTTTTTTTGGAAATACGAGAGTCCAAAAATTCTCTAGTTACTTTGGGAAATTATTAGCGGAGTCCAGGAATTCTCTGGATATTTTCTGAGGTCTGGAATTTTTTGGGAAATCCGGGAATTATCTTGGAATGTTAGGAAATGTCTTCGTGAGTTCGATATTTCTCTTAGAAGTTCAGAAATTCTTTTGTGAGTCCGAGTAATTTTTTGGAAATGCGAGAATTTTTTCGGAAATACGGGAAACTTTTTTGGATCTGGAAATTATCTGGGTAGTCCATTGGATCATCCAACCAGTCCCAAGAAATTCTCTAGTTACTATGGGAAGTTGTTTGCGGAGTTCAGAAAATTCTCTGGATAATTTTTTTTTTGGGAGACTGGAAATTTTTTGGGAATACAAGAATTCTTTATAAAGAACGGGAAGTTTCAGAAACTTTTTGACTCTTGAAATTCTCTGAATTGCAAGGAGTCCAAAAATTCTCTAGTTACTTTGGGAAATTGTTTGCGTCGTCCAGGAATTCTCTAGATAATATTTTTGTGAGTCTGGAACTTTTTGGGAAATCCAGGAATGATCTTCAGAAAATACGGGAATTTTTGAATGATCCGGAAACTTTTTCATCAGGAAATTCTCTGGGTAGTTAAGTAGTCCATTGGATTATTCAAGGAGTCCCAAGAAAATTTCTAGTTACTTTGTGAAGTTGTTTGCAGAGTTCAGGAATTCTCTGGATGCTTTTTTGGGAAATCCAGGAATGATGTTGGGAGGTTTGGGAATTTCTTCGTGAGTCCGAAATTTCTTTAAAAAGTCCGGAAATACTTATGGGATACGAGAATTCTTTATGAAGTACTGGAATTTTTGGATGGTCCGGAAACTTTTTTGGGTCCAAAATTTCTATAGTTATTTTGGGAAGTTCGAGAATGACCTTGGGAGGTTTGAAAATTGATACGTGAGTCCGAAATTTTTATTAGATATCCGGGAATTCTTTTGGGAGTCCAGGATTTCTTCCTTAGGAAATACGGTAATTTTTTGTGGTCCGGAAACTTTTTTGAGTCTGAAAATTTTCTGGGTAGTCCATGGAATTTTTCAAGAATTCTCTTGTTTTTTCGGGAAATTTTTGCGGTTCGTGAATTTTCAATTACAAGTGAAAATAAAAAGAATATTTACTTGGGACTTCAATTGAATCCAAAACGGTTCAAAGCATCACAGCATAATTATTACGGAATTTAGATCCCCACAATGTCTAAGCCATATCTATTCCATTTTCCATTCCTTATGCAGAAAAAATGCGATTCCAATCCAATATATCATCATTCCATCTGTCAATATTATTCCAATATTTTCTGGGCTCCATCTCAAAAATATAATATATATTCATGTCAATTATTCTTGACATTTCATTATTTCAGGAGATTCGCTCATCTTTCAAGGCTCGCATGATGGTGTGAATGCCTGGAAGGAAAACGGAAGGGCATTCCCCCGGCATATTTGATTGATAATGCGAATGACCTGAATTCGAACAGGTCACGAAAACACAAGTACATCTGACGGGGAGATTTCAGAAAAGGGTATCACAACGGTCCCCTTTTCGGGGTGAATTTGAATTATGTCTTCGAAGTTGTTGAATCGTCGTACTCTCATTAAGATAGCAGGGAAGGTACACTGAGAGAAGTCCCAGAAAAAACATGAGACTGCCTCTGAAAATGTTGTATTTGGACCGCAAAGTGCTAGATTTTTGCTCAAAAAAGACAGTGATTGTGAAATACACACAAGAGTTTTCTTACTAACGAAGTTCGAAGACAAGAAAACTCGATACTTTATACTACTACTGGTGCTTTTCAAACTACCAGAGGGTATGAAAAATAATTGAAATCCATCTTTTTCATCATATTCAACTGACTGATTTTTTTAATGTGACAAGTTTAGGATATTTTGACATCTTTAACATTCGAGCATTTCATGGCACATGTCATGAATCCAAGGTGGATATAGGATGGTGAAACAGCTCTACAATTGTTTCTGCGAAAAACTTGTAGACCGTTTGAGAAGGTACTAATATTTCCACGACTTGAAAGAAGATGGCAGTAAGATCGATTATCGAAGAAGATTTCTGTTGCTTACGTATTTCTGTGGTTCACATCTGACAGACGTGACTTGAAACGACATTAAAACAATATATTATCGATAAATCTGGAATGAATATTGATATTTTGACCCTTCTCAATCATTTTTCATCTAGAACATATGAAACTGATAAAAGTATGTCAGATGCACAGTTTCTGTTTTACCGACACAAGGTATGTCGCCATCTCTGATAACTTCAGGAAATATTACTACGGTATGAAATCAAGTAGGCAAAGGTCTACAGTTTATTCTAGTGCTTGTTAATAGGAAGCTGTTTCACCATCCTATATCCACCTTGCATGAATCTATTATAATTCTCATTATTCATGATGTTACGATATTTCTAGCTGAGTTCGTTGATTAACACACTCATTACAGAACTGTAAAATTTATTCCACCCAGGGCCGGATTAACCCTATTGGGGCCCCTAGGCAAGGTAGTTCTTAGGGCCTCTTTCCTTTACCGTTTTCTTACTTTTCAAAATATATTTTTTCTATTACAAAAGTCGAGTCGATTAGATCGACTCCTGCTTTTTGCTTTAATCGAATGAAATTATTTTGATCACAAAAATATTTTCACAACCAAAGAAAATATTTTTGTCAAGTAGGTACCTACAATATATGTTTAAATAGCAATTCTTGTAACTTTTTAGATACGAAATCGTTAAAATCACCTTGGAAGTTGACCTTTTTCAACACATCATTTTCAATCGCTATTATCGACAATGAATTTGAACGGTTCTGTGATATTGCTGATCGAAGACAGTTCTTTATTAATTTCATTTTGAAAAATTTCGTTCACCTGTGGCGTTTGATATCATCGGACTTCTATATATTTACAATGCTATCATTACATTCGGGAAAGTTGATTGTGCCATATTATAAAAAATCAATCCAAACGATGTTATCTGTCCCCGCATCCATCATTTTTTCTATGGTGATATTACCGGGTGTTAATAATCGGAAATGTCACGAGTGAAATCGAATAAAACCTTTTTTTCTTGGTGCGTTCAACATCAATTATGCCCCCGTGGGCCCCTAGTCGGTGCGGGGCCCCTAGGCAGTTGCCTAATCCGCCTTATGGATAATCCGGCCCTTATTCCACTGAGCACTCGAAATAAAATGCAATAAACACTTAGTTAGATCACTTCGATATTCACTATACAAACATCAATGTTCACAATACTGCTTCATTTCTAAAACTGACTGTCCGCGACTCTGCGGTCTTTTATATAGGTACAAAACATCCATTCTAGTAAAATCTTGAATATGCAATAAAGTTCAATCAGTTGCGATCAGCTGCGACGGTTATGAGTCATCCGCTATTGTCCTCTGATTAGGGAAGTCGGCGACCGATGTTATTGCTAGGTTAAATCACAGCCAGTCGCGCGCTGCCGAGATAATGACTTCCGGTATTCTCGGAACACACAGTCCGTAACAATACTTTTCCTCGATTGCTCATATAGGAGATTCCAATTTACAATGTTTGTTCATTCTTCTACATTAGGAGGTGCATTATATAATTTACAGTCACTATTTTCAATCATGCAAGAGAATATGATTCCGTTTTAAACAATATAGAGGCGAGCGTTTTATCAATATAATCAATATAATATAATAATGTTGTCACTTAATGACATTCCTCGGAAAACGTGAGTTTTGTGTTGATATTTAAAGGCGTCATATTCTACTTTGTTAACCGGTTGTTAAGAGGAATACGTTTCCTGCAACTAAGGTCTTGAAATTGATCAATTTGTACCTATGTTGCTAGGCAACACTGTCAGTGTCAAAAGGAGCTGAAGCAAAGAAACAAAAGCGTCTAGGTATACAGAATCAGGTCACTTCCCAAACATTTCGCTCCAATTTATCCCACCGATTTCTGCACCCTTCCTCGAGTAATGCACAGAAAAATCGCACAACATTGTCCGTAAGCTCGGCCGTAAACTTTGTCGATGGAAATCTCCTTTGAATCGCAGCTTTCCGATATATTTCCATTTCGGCATTCGAGCATCTGGTTGCCCATTGCAAATCTTTACAGGCATGGAGTAGGCGACGAATGAAAACAAACGACAACCGGCGTCCCAGAAATCGGGATTCTTTGTGTACCGCGATTTCTTTTCCGATGAGAATATTTATTGACGAAATCAGTGGCAGCGAGATTATTTTTTTGATGAATCAGATGTTTTGTTTTGGCTCCACATAACATAAAGAAATTGTTTCATATCAAAAACATGTAGCTGAAAGTAATATTGTTACCCATTGTGGTTGGGGAGTACGCCACTGGAGTCAAATGTTGGCAGTATGCCGTCAGCCAGACACAATTTTGAGAAATGACACACGACAAGAATATTGCGGGAATGCTTGAAAGTGTTCGTACCCTCTGGAAACATTGGTTTCCACACATAAATGGGGCGAAGCATCGCGGAAAGTCAGTTAGTTATAGTTGATGTCGAATTGCACAGTGTGTAAATACTTTTTCCTACGACCACGTATGAAAACGTCAATAATCACACTGTTTTGTTATTCAGAAAGTAGCTCATATCACCATGGTATTGTTTATTTGAAATAAAAAAAGCACAAGTGTTAATATGAAAAATATCACAACGGTCGCCTGAATTGATAGAAATAATTAGGTATATTGTGAAGGTTCTTACTGTCAATATAAGCATTCTGAAATCAAATTCATATTATTTATCGAAATTTCTGTCTCGTTTCGAATTATACCGAGATTTCTTTATCTATTAATTTCAATGTGTCTGATACATAACCTCTGAATTCACTTTAAAACTGGAACCTATACTCTTTGCTGGAACTATTTCGATGTTGATGACAGCGGGTGAGATCATTCAAAAGAGTACGGCTACAGTTGTATGCGCGGCTTGAAATTATAGAGACCGCTCAAGTTACATTTTTGACAAGACTTTCCGTGAAATGAAAGTATTCGGAGTCGTAGTAAAAATAGTGTACAAAACTCGTTGGAAAGTGCATTTCCTTCACTCGTTTAGACGATTATCGTTGTGGTAGTACAGCACTGGCATAAAACATCTTCTTTTGCGGAAAATCACGAAATACAGTTTCTTATGTATTCGATCTCGATGATTGAAAATCGTTTTGTTGCTTCCTTCAAGTGTTTTGGGATTAATATCCGACTCTCTTTTGCTATGCAAGACAAACACGACACTCAAAGCAAGAAATAAAATCAATGTCCACAAAACAATTCATTAATCAAGTCATTTTATTGTGCTAGGTTCCTGTTACTTGGGAATATACCTTAATAAAAATAAATTCTAGATGTGAAAGAACGGCAGCAACAACATTTTAAGACACTAATTTAACATTGTAGATTTATGGCATCATAAAATGTCGAATAGATGAACGTCAAGTTCGAGTTATCTACAATTACATGTAAATTTTTAAGGCATTTAATGCGCAACATGATATCAATGAAATATTGCTTTGGAAGAATGTAATAAAACGCATTTTATGATGGGCTGTAAAGCAATAGGTATCCAATTATTCCATTATATTACTTCACCAATGCATCGACTATGTTGATAAGAATCCAATAATGCTGTGTTATAGGTATTTTCAGAACAGAATTAGTTTCAGATTGGCAAATAGCTTTCTTTTATGGTTCACTGGCTGATTAAGAGATATAAATATTTTCAAAGTTGTTTTCGTCCAATTGTCTCATTTAGTAAGCGCCAAAAAATATATTACTACTCGTAGTAAACCTCTGTACCGGGTGTTTCTCGAAAGTTGCTCTCCCCTATATAACTTTTTGTTCCTAAATCGCTGTTGGTTTTTGTGTGAACGCGGTTCTTCACTTGCTGCGTTATCAGAATTGTGAAGGAGCTGAAACTAGTTTTTACAAAAATTAATCTCACAAAATAGTTAAAAATATACGTATGTAACACTTTTATATAAGCTATGGAAAAATATAAATTATCTGTATTGTAAATTTCTTCATTGGCCATGACCTGCTCTACTGTACTTATTCGGCCGAAGATTGATAAAATGAGAAATATTGGCGCTCAACAGAAAAATTGTAAGAAAACCCTTTGAATTTTTTTCCATTCCATTTTCAAGATAACAACAAACAATATTATATCGTGCTATTGGTAGGGAAGACGAAAATGACAATGTAGATTGCACAAAATGATGTCAAATATATAAAATTGCATAAATGATACACGAGTATAATAAACAGAGTATTTCAGAGTTGAAGTGACAAGAAGTGACAAAACGAAGCATTTTCGGACCAATGTTCACATAAGCTTTCCTCCATATTTTGATGAGCTAAATCTTCCTTGCGATTACGTCACTTCAACTCCTAAGCTTCCGGTATGTTGAATGAGAAAAGAGAAAAAATTCGGACACATTAAAATATACCAAATTTTTTTGTTTTCTGTTCATATAGATAATAAGAAAATGGAAAACAGGAAATTACTAGAAAAAAAGACATGCATTTATAGATACTAGAAGAAATACTTATCATATCCTACAAATATAACACAAAACAGAAGCCAAATTGTTGAAGATATACGTTACCTCATCTCACTCCACAAGTACCTAATAATTTGATTTATCAGGGATTAGGATTCAAATTATCTTAGAAATGAAATTCACACATAAGAGCCATACAATGATACGAAATAGTGACACAAGTAGATACCTACATTAGTGTTCACAGTTTGCATTTGTTCGAATCTACGATTTTTTAAATGAAAACTGGATAAGTTGTAGGTACCTAGGAAAACTCAAACTCATTATGTGTAATTATAATGATTCACTGGATATCTCGAAACAAGTGTACTTGTCACTTTCGAGTTCCAGTCATTGATTTCTGTAAATTTATTTCTTAAACATTCTGTAATTATTGAAGTAAATAAATGATATTATTATTATTGTTACGCGCTGTGCTTCCAAGAAGACCGAATGTCATTATCTCGGCGGCTCGCACTATGACATTACTCGCCGACACGGCGCGGCGTACCAATAATAAGCGGATGATTCGTTTCTAGTTAGTTCTGTTATTTCTAGAGAATTATGGAATGATGTATCGGACCTATATAAAAGCAGCGCGGTGTCGCAGACAGTCAGATATAGTTTGGAAAGAGTTGATTTTAGAAAGAAAGCTTGTAATGTGAACATTGAGATTTGTAAAGCGAATATCTTTGTGATTTATTGAGTTGCATTGCAAGTGTTTAGTGAAATAAATTGTTTGTTTGAATTCACAAACCCAAGTAGATATATCGTAACATTATAATAAACCCTCTATATTTAATTCAATAAATTAGACCAACGACATGGGTATACCAGCAAAAACCGGCTTGAAACTTTCGAGATTAACCCGCCACCGTGATTCTTAATAAAACGGCGTCAATTTTTAAAGGAGCTCTCCTCTTTTCCGCGACCCTCGAGGGTCGGGGGTTCATTATCCTTTTACCTTTCACCACACGACGATGCTCGCGCGCTAGTTCCCCCCCCCCCCCCTCTATGCTTCACCCCACCCCTCCCACCCCTCTGCGCGACCTACTTTCCCCATTTAAAACAAATACTCCATTGTTTTCCACCTGGCACTAGAAAATATATGGGGAACGGTTTCTGTGTGTCGAGTGATTTGCCCCCTTCAAGGGCATCGATTCGCCTGACAACACGGTAGGGTTGGATGTTTTTTTTTTGTTTCCCGGAGATACTCATGTGAAGTTGGCGCCGACTTTTTTCGAAAATAATTATTTTTTTGGAGTTCTGTGTAGATTCCATATAGTTCTAGAGTTCCTGACTGAAATTTTTAATAGTTCCGGCAAATTATGGATTTAGATGGAAAAATTAAAATTTGGGCGCTAACTTCACGAAACTTTTCCGAAAAATGAGTTCTGATTATTTTTTGTTGTGTATTTGGGAGAGTTCTGGAGTTCTTGATTGATTTCAAGAATAGTTCTGGTGAATTGGAACTTTTATTGAATAAAATTGTTTCTGCAAAAATTTCGAAAAAAAAAATTTCACTTTTGAACAGAGTTCTGAGTAGCGCTCGACGAGTTCTACAAAATAGTTCAATTGCATTTTCGTGAAAAAATTATACTTTTCTAGTTATCGGCCATAATATGGTGCAACTTTCAAATTTGACTTTCGATGAAATAAAGAACAATAAATGAAAATTTGTTTCTTGTGTTTTCTGTATTTTATCGAAAGTGAAGTTGGAAAACCTTATTATAGTAGATAAATTGAAAAGTATCAGTTTTTCACAAAAATGCAAACGGGATATTTCGTAGAACTCGTCGAGCGCTACTCAGAACTGTTCAAATTTTTCTTTTGTATTTTCGGTATTTTATCGAAAGTGAAATTGGAAAACCTTATTATGGTCGTGAATTGAGAAATATCAGTTTTTCACAAAAATGCATTTGGGATATTTTGTAGAACTCGTCGAGCGCTACTCAGAACTCCTCTCAGAACGGTTCCAAATTATTTATTGTTATTTATTCGATCGATGTTTCGAAAATTGCACCTTACTATAATCGATAAATTGAAAGGTATCAGTTTTTCACGAAAATGCAGTTAGGATATTTTGTAGATCTCGTCGAGCGCTACTCAGAACTCTTCTCAAAACTGTTCCAATTCATTTATTTTTCTTTATTTCATCGAAAGTCAAATTCGAAAGTTGCACCATATTATGGCCGATAACTTGAAAAGTATACTTTTTCACGAAAATGCAATTGAACTATTTTGTAAAACTCGTCGAGCGCTACTCATTACTCTGTTCAAAAGTGAATTTTTTTTTTCGAAATTTTTGCAGAAACAATTTTTTTCAATAACTGTTCCAATTCACCAGAACTATTCTTGAAATCAATCAAGAACTCCAGAACTCTCCCAAATACACAACAAAAAATAATCAGAACTCATTTTTCGCCCAAATTTTAATTTGTTCATCTAAATCCATAATTATTATTAAAGATTTTAGTCAAGAACTCTAGGACCATATGAAATCTACACAGAACTCCAAAAAAATAATTTTTTTTTGAAAAATGTCGGCGCCAACTTCACATGAGTCCCGGAGATCGAGTCGAAGTGGGCCATGGATTGGTTCTTGCTGGCCGATCACTCCTGGTTTGGTGTTTAAGGGTCAGAAAACATCGCGAGGGGTTGATTGGTTTTTTGCCCCCAGAAACATCTGACACTCGGTATATTTTGTTTTGTATCGGTTTTCATTACACAGTGAAAAGTGGATGGAAAATTACATACTTATGTGATATATACATGGGATATCGATGTATTTTAACTTGATTGCCAAAGTAAAATCACATTTCAATGAAAAACTGAGAATTCTCTTGATTTTTTCATCATTTTGCTATAAACGTGTGATTGAATGTAATCAATACATATAATTTCAGCTCGAGTTTCAGATTCTTCATATATCATTTGAAAACGCATGTGGATTATTGTATTTCTCAGTGAAATTATTCATAATTACAGCAGAATCACATTGATTCACAGAATATTATAGTCTGAAAAATGGAAAAGCCTAGAATTGGACGAAAATTTTTGAAAATGAAAATAGTCTATCCAATTAAAAATATCAAACATAGTTTGGAATTCAATGTCTGGTAGACTACGAGCAGAACTACTTTCCTCGACTTTCCTGGTCAATACCACGCAGAACATTGAATTGTATCTACTCGTAGTCCATGCAACGATTCACACGGTGAATGCAGATCGCAAATGTTTCTTTCTTCCTAAGACGTGAAAAATTCACTTCAAGACAGGCACGCTTAACAACCTACAGACCGGTTTCGGGCTTATTGGCCCTCATCAGTGCAGGGTAGTTATCCGAGTAGAGACCGTAAGATCTCCACTCGAAGCGTTGCCTGTCCCAATGCATTTTCGTCGCGTCTATTTGACAGCACTGAGCCGCGTTCCAAGAGACAATTGGAAGTGGCGACACCATGCGGCAGAAGAAAGAAACACTAAGCTTTTTCATTTATTAGCTTAGTCAAGCTATCAGCCACTTCCAAGTTCTGTAGTGGATAAAGTTCCAGACTAATTTCTATCAAAGTGAATGTGGAGGAAAAGAGAAAGAAAGTCAAATGAATATATATGTGGTGTAACAAAAGCGCTTACTGAGTAACAACTGATATACGTATTTATTTCTACATCTACACATACGATCGTGCGAATTTTTTCTTTTCATTTCAATACGTGTGATTATAATTTTCGAATAACAATGTCAATATCCATTACTTATCCGCTGATTTCGACTTTTTTTGTTGTATTCGGTGAAAAAATCCATCAATCTAGGTAGGTACCCGTATTTTATTCATTTTCTCGGCTTCGCTGCGCGTTTTTTTTTTCTCCTCTGATCTTTCACTCATTATTTTCTGCGTTATTCGCCTTATCGAGTTATGATTCGAAATGCTGAGTCCTCAAAACTTCCAGAAACCATGAAAATAATCGCCTCTCGGCACGTGTTTCCGCATCGAAAAATTCCAGATCCCCGCCAATCGACATTTCCGCCAAATCGTGCTTCCATTATTCGCGCAGATCCATGCCAGCGCATTATTTTTTTTCTCCCGTTAGAAAACAATTAAACGTCGTTAATTCACCCGCGGACCCGTCTCCATTTCCGATTGAACCGAGCATGAAAAATCACCGCAATTAATTGTCCTGGTTTTCGTCGAATCGAAAAAAAAAAAAAGGAAAACCGGAACTGGGCAAACTGCGTCAGTGGTATTGGGACCTGGATCGTATTACTTCTTCATAATACACGAACACATTATCATTCAAGGTATGGATTCATGCAAGCACACATTTAAACTTAAATGAATTTGAAATTAAAATCAATAATTTGAAATCGTGTAAGGCAACGGGGGAATTCATGAAAAAAAAAAAGAATAAAACTAGAAATATGGCCAACATTCAACTAAGAAATTAATTTCTTCCAATAATTCTTTTAACACATTGCCACCACAGAACTGAAAACTGGTTGAAGTTTTAGGTCTCTGATGTCTTATTAGTTTTGCAATTTTTTGATTTGACTGTAATTTTGTAAGAATGTTTATGTCAGTATATGATTATTACCATTCTTATTTTCATTCACTAATGACAAAAACATTCATATACACTGACAGTTTTGACAGATAACTAAATTTCTTAATTTTTTTAGTTTAAGAATCTTATATCCATTATTCATTTTAACTTGAGTTGATATTACATGAATCCACCTTTTGTGGCGTACTTATATCAAGGTGGATATATGCACAACCCTTCTTCATTAAGAAGGGAAAAAACTTAAAAGAAACTCCAAGTCGGTCGACCACACTTATAATATACCAAAATTAATGACCGGTTTCGGCTTACATAGCCATCATCAGATTAAAAACCTATAATGTTGTTATTTAGTATAGTGATTAGGAGGAAATTTATATAATACATACCATAATCAAAATAAATTCAATTGAGAAAACATTGAAATTTGAAATAATTGAAGATTAAGAAGGACAATACCCTTTCCAAAACATGGTTTTTTTAATGAAAAAACCATTTAAAATAGCCAAAAAGTTGGAACAATTATTGAGCATCATGCTGTTTAAAGTGAAACAAAATGTCTGACTATGAGGAAGACGGAAACCATTCTTAAAAACCTCTTGGACCACTTTGAGAAGCAATGGATGATTTTCACAATTTAACTTCTTCATTAATCTGTCATTTCGCCATTAACATCATCAGAAATGTAGTAGAAATAGTTCCAGACTAATTTCCGAGCCAATTTCTATCTAAGTATCTCATTGACACATTGAAATAAGTTACGAATTCTTCTTACAATCCGAAAACGAACATTAAATCTCAAATCAGGAAATCGGATTGGACACTTAGAGATTTTGGAAAATATTTCCCTAGAATCCATGTCCAAACCGACAGATATCATGCCAGTTAGATACAACTTCGAAATGCACTTTGAAATGGTCATTAAAAACCACCAAATTTGCATAGAGAACTGACCTCAATTGATGGGAAGGGATGCATAAGGTCCAAATTTCAGGCCCTCAAAACCCCTTGGTAACACCCCAACCATCTTTCAAGCAGAAGTACATGCTATATAGAGATATGTACCCAGGAAAGGGACACTCGAAGGAAAAAAAACTATGTTCTATCAGATTGCCTAGCAGCACTGAAAGCTCTGAAGTCATACACTTGTGAGTCAAAGCTGACTTGGGACTGTAAACAATCCCTGAGACAACTGACAGCGAACAATCAGGTCACTTTGATGTGAGTTGGGAGTTGAAGGCAACGAGGAAGCAGACTACTTTGCCAAAGAAGGGGCACATACACAATTCCTCGGCCCAGAACCCTTATCTGTGGACTTTCCAAAACCCACTTGAGAGAAGAGTTCTGACGCTGGAAAGCAGATGAAATCTCACTGGAATAAAGTGTCAGCACAAAGACAAGCGAAAAGACTAGTGAGCCTCTCGCCAAGGAAAGCTAAGCAGCTTCTCGAGTAGGATAAGAAAAATTTGAAACTGGTTAAGTGACTCCTCAATGGACACTGCCCTCTGAGGTGTCACCTCAAAAATCTGGGTAAAACAGAGAGTGATAGTTGCCGCTACTGCGAGAACTTCGCTGAAACTGCAGAACATTTGCTTTGCGAATGCCCAGCACTCTTTTGCAAGAGGCTCAAGTTCCTGGAAGGGGCCTTCTTTGAGCCCTCCGATGTCAGGAACCTAGCTCCCAGGAAACTGATAAACTTTGCACGAAGTCTCAGAATCCCGGGCCTCGAATAGATTAAGGGTTATGCACAAAAGATCTTATAGGTCGAGGTGCTTGAGAGGCTGCACAGCCTTAACGACCCCCCTACAATCTACAATCCGAAAAGTGGCAGAAAATCTAATGAATAATAATATGGTGTATACCTATAATGAAAGCACTAATGGTGACAGTGACTATCATAATATACCTAGTTAGTTCTATCCATACATGAGAGCGTGCGACTATTTTTCATTTCAGCACGTGTGCTTTTTTTTTAATAAGAATGCCATGGTGATATGAGCTACTTTTCATATGAAAAACAGTATGCTTTATGACATTTTCATACGTGGTGGTAGTGAAGCAGTCATGCCCAGATTCTTCTTAAGACAAAATCGTTCAAATAACCACCAGTTCTAATTGGACTTGAATGTATCTTCGAATGTATATATATCGACCCAGATAATGACTAGAAAGCACACAGCACCATAACCAAGCGACGATAAAACTCCAGGATAGCACCGATACCTTTATTAGGTTATCTATCATAGATTTGTGCCAAGCCGTGTCAAGAAAGCGGGTTTATTGCCGTGCATTTTTCTCCAAATGGTTAGTTATGATCGCAAGTCACGTGACGGCACGGCTGCCATTTGTGGGAAGTGTCTAATGCACTGCTGAAATGCTTGGGAATAACACGTTTGTTTATATATGAACAACCAACGGGGTGTCCCAATAGTAGGTAAATGGATGCAACAAAATTCAGAAATTATTTTCAAGGAGGTTAAATTTAGCAGACTAGAGCAACTCAAGGAGGCATGAAACTCTCAAGAAACACAAAAAGGCAAATAAGAATGAGGAATTGAATGTATAATTTGTAATAGGGAAATAATTAGGACAGATGATCAGTTCATTTGTCGAAGATAAATTTAATACCGATAATCTTGCTCAATAATAACATCATCACTCTTTCTTCAAGCACTGACTTTCGAGTTCTTGCCACAAAGCCTCATTTATATTCCGCAAAGAGCATATCAGTGGTATCTGATGAATGCATATCAGCAAGTGGTTCTTCTTAAACGTGTCTTCTACATTAGCTATGCAAGAGATCGCAGCAATTTGCAATTATCTATGGTGACCGCTATTTCTTCGCCATGAAAAGAAGAATGAAGCACTTCCTGTGGGTACTCGTTTTTGTTTTCTTCATTTGACTGAACGAATGACGAAGAACATCAAATCATTAACAGGATATATCTTATTCAGCCACCTTTGAATATTTTTCTTCTCTTTATAATCACAAAAAGTTTGAACCCAAATTTTTAATTTTTTCCTCAAGGAACAATGAGAAGTTAACAAATTTTTTCGAGTGCTTCGGATTTTCAAGATGGAAAATAAATCTTATCACCACTTTTTATAGCATTCACGAAGAATAACGGAAGATTATCGAATTTTTTCGGGTGCATATTCGTTAACTAATGGTGGATTTATGCAGCAATTTCAAGTCATAAGTTTTAAGTCGTAAGTTTCTCGTAAGTTCTATCATTGGTGTAATAGAGTCAGTCTTTTTATTTCCTTAATAAAATATCAATCCTTAAAGTTTTAACTTTTCCCATATTATATACAGATAGATAGATAGATAGATAGATAATTTATTGAAGCTTTCAATTTGTAACAGTTGAAAAACTCAGGTCATAACAAAATACGTCTTAAATCTAAGATAAACTGAAAAAGCTAAATCTGATAAAATATCACAATCAAAACATTAATAAGTGTATAGATAAAAACATGTATATAACAAAAAATAAAAATTGAAATGATAAAGTACATTGATGACAATCACTCAGTTATTTTCCTAAAAATTCCTCTAAAGAATATGGTTCAATGTCACATAATAGATCAAAAACAACTTTTTTGAATCTATTCCTAGAACAGTCTTCTCTGATTATCGAGGGTATATGGTTGTAAAATTTAATGGCAGCATAGTGTGGTCCTTTCTCTGTGTATATAATCAACATAAACAAATTATATTCAACAATTGAATTTCAATGTTTCCATTTACAAACTTTGATATAAGTTTTAAGTTGCAAGTCATGAGTTTCAAGTCGTAAGAGAGTTGCCGAACTTTTATCTATTATAGCTTGAAACTTAAAACTGATCATATTTGCGCATGCGTTCGAAGTTTTTAATTCTGTTACGGTTTTTTATATGTTATGGTCTGTGATTGTGTTGTTTACTTATATCAGAATTATTAGATTATAAAAAGAAAAACTGAAATTTCTATAAAGTGACCACTGAAACAACCACAGAAATTGACCGATGGAAGAAGTTACCCTTAAGACATGACAATCATTAATAATTCCTGCATAAATGGTCCTCTTTACTTTAGACTTATATCTTAATACTAAATACTTACGACTCAAATCTTATGACTTGGAATTACTGCATTAATCCACCATAAGACCTCGAATGACTAGATTTCTTCTGATGTTTAAGGTGAAAAATATTAATTTCAAATGTTTCTGAGATGAAAAATTTAAATTTTCATTTTGTCTGTTGAATTTGGCAATCTCAGCCTTTCTTTATTGTATCCTCAAGAAATAACAACGAGTTGGCGAATTTTTTTGGTTGCATATTCGTTATCTACATCATCTAGTGGTTAGATAGGATTTTGAGCCATAAAATAAGTCTCACATGATTTCACAAACTATTTTTCCATAAAACTATGTGGTCTGCCCATAATCTATGCACATTTCTATGAAAAAAATACAAATTTTCGATGACGCGGATGATGTGAAACTGAACCCAAGGGTCTGTGATTCTGCTCCCCTGATTCTCCCGATTTTTTTTATCATCTTCATGTCGCTCTATCCTACATCCGTTGAAAGCGTCGCGACGCGTCAATAGACGCCGGGTGGTAGAACTGCAGGAAAAGTGATAAAAATATGAGAGGAGGGCACGCCGCAAGGGAGGTGTCGACTCCATTATGCAAATAATGCAATTTTTCTACCGCTTCTTCTCGTATCTGATGTAGACGACACAACCGCCAAACAAATGGTACACAGTCAATATGTCACTTTCAGATACTTATCATAGAGTTGGAGCTAGACGATGACGAGTAGTTGATCGGCAAGCAACCGAAAAACTGGCAAAATTTATCTGAGATGAAACTTTCAGAAGTGGGATTGTCTCCAAGAAAAGACATTGAAATTTTAAGGTCATTCTGAACATGCCTTCCTAAATCGAGACACATATTAGGGACTGAAGATTTGAGACTAGTTATAGCTCTTCGGCTTTAGCTAATCGGCATGCAACCGAAAAACCTGAAAATTCATCTGATATTAAACATTCAGAAGTGGGATTGTCTCCAAGGAGAGATTTTGAAATTTTGAGGTCATTCTGAACAGGCCTTTCTAAATCGATAACAAGTCGAGACAAATATGGACTGAAGATATAAGACTAGCTTTAGCTCTTCGGCTTTAGCTAATCGGCATGCAACCGAAAAACCTGAAAATTCATCTGATATTAAACATTCAGAAGTGGGATTGTCTCCAAGGAGAACAATTGAAATTTTGAGGAGGGCATTCTGAACTGGCCTTTCTAAATCGATAACAAGTCGAGACAAATATGGACTGAAGATATGAGACTAGCTTTAGCTCTTCGGCTTTAGCTGATCGGCATGCAACCGAAAAACCTGAAAATTCATCTGATATTAAACATTCAGAAGTGGGATTGTCTCCAAGGAGAGATTTTGAAATTTTGAGGTCATTCTGAACAGGCCTTTCTAAATCGATAACAAGTCGAGACAAATATGGACTGAAGATATAAGACTAGCTTTAGCTCTTCGGCTTTAGCTAATCGGCATGCAACCGAAAAACCTGAAAATTCATCTGATATTAAACATTCAGAAGTGGGATTGTCTCCAAGGAGAACAATTGAAATTTTGAGGAGGGCATTCTGAACTGGCCTTTCTAAATCGATAACAAGTCGAGACAAATATGGACTGAAGATATGAGACTAGCTTTAGCTCTTCGGCTTTAGCTGATCGGCATGCAACCGAAAAACCTGAAAATTCATCTGATATTAAACATTCAGAAGTGGGATTGTCTCCAAGGAGAACAATTGAAATTTTGAGGAGGGCATTCTGAACTGGCCTTTCTAAATCGATAACAAGTCGAGACAAATATGGACTGAAGATATGAGACTAGCTTTAGCTCTTCGGCTTTAGCTGATCGGCATGCAACCGAAAAACCTGAAAATTCATCTGATATTAAACATTCAGAAGTGGGATTGTCTCCAAGGAGAGATTTTGAAATTTTGAGGTCATTCTGAACAGGCCTTTCTAAATCGATAACAAGTCGAGACAAATATGGACTGAAGATATAAGACTAGCTTTAGCTCTTCGGCTTTAGCTAATCGGCATGCAACCGAAAAACCTGAAAATTCATCTGATATTAAACATTCAGAAGTGGGATTGTCTCCAAGGAGAACAATTGAAATTTTGAGGAGGGCATTCTGAACTGGCCTTTCTAAATCGATAACAAGTCGAGACAAATATGGACTGAAGATATGAGACTAGCTTTAGCTCTTCGGCTTTAGCTGATCGGCATGCAACCGAAAAACCTGAAAATGCATCTGATATTAAACATTCAGAAGTGGGATTGTCTCCAAGGAGAACAATTGAAATTTTGAGGAGGGCATTCTGAACTGGCCTTTCTAAATCGATATCAAGTCGAGACAAATATGGACTGAAGATATAAGACTAGCTTTAGCTCTTCGGCTTTAGCTGATCGGCATGCAACCGAAAAAAATGAAAATTCATCTGATATCAAACATTCAGAAGTGGGATTGTCTCCAAGGAGAACAATTGAAATTTTGAGGAGGGCATTCTGAACTAGCCTTTCTAAATCGATATCAAGTCGAGACAAATATGGACTGAAGATATAAGACTTGCTTTAGCTCTTCGGTTTTAGCTGATCGGCATGCAACCGAAAAACCTGAAAATTCATCTGATATTAAACATTCAGAAGTGGGATTGTCTCCAAGGAGATATTTTGAAATTTTGAGGTCTTTCTGAACAGGCCTTCCTAAATCGATAAAAAGTCGAAACACTTAGGGACTGAAGATATAAGACTAGTTTTTGTTCTTCGGATTTAGCTGATCGACAAGCAACCGAAAAACCTGAAAATTCATCTGATATTAAACATTCAGAAGTGGGATTGTCTCCAAGGAGAACAATTGAAATTTTGAGGAGGGCATTCTGAACTGGCCTTTCTAAATCGATAACAAGTCGAGACAAATATGGACTGAAGATATGAGACTACTAGCTTTAGCTCTTCGGCTTTAGCTGATCGGCATGCAACCGAAAAACCTGAAAATTCATCTGATATTAAACATTCAGAAGTGGGATTGTCTCCAAGGAGAGATTTTGAAATTTTGAGGTCATTCTGAACAGGCCTTTCTAAATCGATAACAAGTCGAGACAAATATGGACTGAAGATATAAGACTAGCTTTAGCTCTTCGGCTTTAGCTAATCGGCATGCAACCGAAAAACCTGAAAATTCATCTGATATTAAACATTCAGAAGTGGGATTGTCTCCAAGGAGAACAATTGAAATTTTGAGGAGGGCATTCTGAACTGGCCTTTCTAAATCGATAACAAGTCGAGACAAATATGGACTGAAGATATAAGAGTAGCTTTAGCTCTTTGGCTTTAGCTGATCGGCATGCAACCGAAAAACCTGAAATATTTATCTGATATGAGACATTCAGAAGTGGGATTGTCTCCAAGGAGAGAAATTGAAATTTTGAGGTCATTCTGAACAGGCCTTTCTAAATCAATAACAAGTCGAGACAAATATGGACTGAAGATATGAGACTAGCTTTAGCTCTTCGGCTTCAGCTGATAGGCATACAACAGAAAAACCTGAAAAATTTATCGGATATGAAACATTCAGAAGTGGGATTGTCTCCAAGGAATGAAATTGATATTTCGAGGTGGTAATTCTGAACAGGCCTAAATCGATAACAAGTCGAGACATATATGAACTGAAGATATAAGACACAAATCCCAATAACTGATAAAGACTGCCAAAAAAAAGACAACAGCTCTCCAAAATTCTCAAAAAAGACTAGTACATTAGGATTCAAACGCTGCAAACCTGAACAACCTCAGCTCCATGAACCCATGAACCCCTCTAAGCGATTTATTAGCTGCATATACCTACTTCTACACTCCCTGAAGTTCATTCGTACACAACGCCATGACAACAACGTGCTATACGGCCGTGTTTATTAAATTTATAACCATTCTTCGGGTGTTTTTCGTCGGAAATTCAAAGCGCCGAGATTCCATATTATGTAAAGCAACGTTATATAAGTGTAGGGGAGCAATGGATGATTTTCTGTTGTGATTTATGTTGTCCCCGCTGCGCTCTTCAGGAAAACTATTCTATGACTTCTTCACCCTACCCAATGTTGTTCATTGAACATTTCTTGCAGCATGCAATCCCCTAACAGCGTACGAACCGGATGCTATCTTCATTGGCAGTAATGATATGCTTTCCAAATTTAATATTCCAAAGAAATTTTTTCAATGTCAATATTACACCTCAAATTGATAGACAATTATGGTGTATGTAGTATTGAAGTGAGTATTGAAGGATAATAAATTACTGTCACATCAGTTTCCTAATTGATATAATTCCCTGAAGTTGTACCATTCATTCAGCGCCGAAGAATATATGCTAGATAATTTAAGTATAATTATAAAAGCGATGGCCCTAGAATGGAACCTTGTGGTTTGGTAGATTTATTCCGGTCAACTTTTTGACAGTTATTGAAACCAACGAATACACCTCTGAATCCATAGGTGTATGGCGAGGTGTATGGTTTATGCAGCAGTATTTTGAGATTCAAGAAAGTTATTTTAGAACCTTGAAAGCCATTCATCGAATACTATCTCGAAGTTCTGTATAGTATGTACCGGATGTACAATTGAGAAAGAACGCCGTCGTTAGTTATCTAGAAAACCGATAATCGTACATTTCTCATATAAAAAAATATAATCAAAGTGCATGGCAATGGAATGGCCGCTAGATGATGTAATCTCATTGGCTAGTTGAATTTGAAATTTATAGAGCTTATGGAATATTTTTAACAATATTGTGAGCATCAGCAGCATTCATTTATGATTTAGAGATTATAAAATCCTCTCGAAAATATCCATTTCAAGCTGAATCCAAATGAACCATTACGTTCAGTGATAGTGAATATCGAACAAACACAGAGAGCAGAATGCAATTATCTGAGGTTTGAATAAACACAAATGGGGTATGCCGTTATGCCGAAATAATTCGCTGGCATTGGCTGGCTCATGCCCTCTCGTTCGGATAGTTGCCCTAGTTAGTTAAAGGTTTGTTAACTACCAAAACCGGTGCATGTATATTGTAACTACGTGTGTCAAACTAATCCAAAGTATTTGAAGCCACATGAAAGCAAATACCTATATATACATTCAGGAAGTTGTGAAGTTTAATAGTCGTTGTTATAATAGGACCAGTATTGCCGATATTGGTAGTTTCTAGTCTGCCTTTCTGGTAACCATAAATGGATCGGTTTGCACTTTGATGAAATTCATAACCAACAACCACAAAACATTTCATTTTATTTATTATCTATTATCACCTGTTGTCAAAATGAATTTTCAAAGCAGTTGGTTCTAAAACAAGAAGTTCCACAAGGTTCTGTTCTAAGGCCATTGCTTCTTTTTATTATGCTTAAATGATCTAGCACATATTAGGAATACTTCTTTTGACAATAAAGCAATTTTTATTCGAGTTGTCCGAAGTATTGCAGTTATTAAATTTTTTCGTAACTCTTCATAATTGGGAGAATCAGAAATTGACAAATATTATTATTATTCAGAATTAAGACCTTGCATATACTATTTGCGTAAGGAGGGTGGATTTATGAAAACTTTTTAGAAATGACAGTAGATTATTTTCCTATGCCTATTTATAGGAATCATTTCGAATTTTCTGTTTTGTTGTTTATTTTCAATAGCATATTAACACAAAACCACTATAAATCCAAGTCAGCAGCGACCAAATCGTTTCTATTTTCAAAATGTTCCATAAAATCACAGAAATTTCGAATAATTGCGGAAGCCCAAGGTGTCATTTTCGATCACAACACATGCGCAAATCCTATTTTCATTCACACCTATTTAAAACTTTTTCTTAAGTTGGAAGTTGGTCATCTTCTTGAATGTTTCATAACATTATCAATGATTTTCCCATATTTCATCTGTCTTAGGTGATAAGTCTAAGATTTTAGATCTCAAGTGATAAATCTTGGATGTTAAAATTGATTAAATTGAATAAAAGTGTTCATACTTAGGACCTGTACACTCAACCTCACTTAGAAATTTCACTTTGACACTACTTTTAGTATCTTTCGCATCCTCTTCTGCTTAAGATTCGACAGTTTCAACAACGATTCACAAGAACTCCAATAAAACAGCAAAATAACCGGGACAATGTTGCCAAATTTCTCAGCGTGGCTCGAGAGTTAGATCTATACAGGGTCACTCACGGTCGATGGTACCTTCGAGACGTTTACGGAGAACGGGACGTAGGATTATTCTGAAAATTTGGTTTATTGGGTAATCAGTTTTGTTCTCTCGATCTAAAATAATTTCAGCGTTGCGGCGTTGCCGCTTCTATCAAAAAGTAGCAACAACTTTGTTATTTCAAATGGAACACCCTGTATTTTATTTCATTTTTAGATTCTTCCTGAAGAGCTGATTTCGTCGATCTATCATACTTGGGGTATAGCGAGAAAGATTACAGAGATATAGGGTGTGAAAAATCGAGATTTTTCAAATTTAGGATTTTTTGTGCCGAAACTATCCATTCTCGCTCAAAACGGCTTACATGTCCCTATCTCAACTTTCCATTTACTATCGATTGATATTTAATTGAAACAAATACGGGTGGTTCAAAATTTTGAGTTTTGCATCACCCTCTATTTGTTTCTATTAAATGTCAGTAGATAGTAAATGAAAAGTTGAGATAGGGACATGTAAGCCGTTTTGAGCAGAAATGATTAGTTTCGGCACAAAAAATTCCTAAATTTGAAAAATCTCGATATTTCACACCCTATATCTCTGTAATCTCTCGCGCTATACCCCAAGTATGATAGATTGACGAAATCAGCTCTTCAGGAAAAAAATGAAATAAAATACAGGGTGTTCCATTTGAAATAACAAAGTTGTTGCTACTTTTTGATAGAAGCGACAACGCCGCAACGCTGAAAGTATTTTAGATCAATAGAACAAAACTGATTACCCAATAAACCAAATTTTTGGAATAATCCTACGTCCCGTTCTCCGTAAACGTCTAAGGTACCATCGACCGTGAGTGATCCTGTATAGTTACCATTTATCCAGTAATTCTGGGTGGATCTTAATGAAACTGCCGACAAATTTTACGAGCAATTAAAACATTGAAGATCCTCATTCGAGGCCTAACCTCATTGGGGCGGCCAGGGATAATCCCCCCCAGGGGTTTGCTAAGGACCATTCGACCCAAATCATTCGCATCTAATTAATGTATACAAATCGGGCGGAAATTAGGATGACAATGCGTACTTACCTGTTGTCCAGAAACCGGGAAAGCGCGGGTTTCAAATTGGCACACTCGGGGGGAAATATATAAAGACAATTAACCGACGCTCTACCTTCATGAAGAGAAATATGGAAAGACTAATGCCGTTTGATAAACGACCAGAAGGGGTGCACGAAATATGAAGAATTTCGAATATTTCCGGTGGAGTGTGAGAGTCACGCGAGTTGGGGTCATATATCGACAGGGCCGTAATTTCGCTCGCCGACAAAAGGGTTTTTTTAAGTGGTAATAATATCATATGGAGGCCGTTGCAATTTTTTTTTTAATTTCCCACTAATCACTTTTGGAGAATTCTTAGATTTTATTCTCCTTTAAGGGTGTTGATAAAAGTGTATCAATTGAAAAGTGTTGGAAAAGTCTTTTTAACCCTTGAAAGTCAGATCTGAGTTAGGAAGACAAAAATATAACAAGTACTTAATCTATGTCATATCCTCAAGTTGTTCACTACGTTTGCTGTTGAAAAATGTTGTCAATAATGAATTTGAACAGATTAATGAAAGAGCTGAGTGAATAACTTTCCAAAATCTGGAGATATGAATAAAAATAAACCTCCATTAAGCTAGCAGAACCACCTTGGATTTTTGGAGTTTTTAATCAGCCATAATTTAAGGCTAATTTAAGGCTAATTTTAATTACCCTATTGCCGAATTTTTTGCTCTTCGTTTTATACGAAAAATCTTGGGTTCTGCTAGCTTAACGTTAAGCTGGCAAAACCACTTTTACTACAAGAAGTTTTCGAAGGATCTGATTACATCATAATTTAAGGCTTATTTAAGGCTCCAATCCCAGCCTAAAGCCGATTTTCTTGCTCTCCGTTTTTTAAAAAAAACCGTGGGTTTTGCTAGCTTAACCGTTAAGCTAGCAAAACCAAACATAAAAGTAATTGTTTATGAAAAATCTTAACACACCATAATTTAAGGCTCATTTAAGGCTCTCATTGTAGCCTATTGCCGAATTTTTTGCTCTTTATTTCTGGAACAAAAATACAGGCCTTGATTTAGGGAAACTGAAATTCAGGCTAACATTCCTAAACATAAATAAATAAATAAATCTACGATTTGATGCTAATTTCAACAATATTATGATTGTTATTATGATTTTTCAACAATATTATGATTGTGTTTATAATTATTTTGTTTTAATATTAGTCTCGATATAAGTAGGTACTTTTTGAAACGTGTAGTGTCACCAGGAACTCTTTATACATGAAAGGGTCACATTGGGAAGTTTTTGAAGTGGGAAATCAAATCAACTATGCTGGACAAATTCCATATAGTAACCAAATATCTTTAACTGCTGAGGGTCAAAATTGGCAAAATCTGCGATTATTTTGAAAGTGATGCCAGGAAATCGCCAATCGGCTAGAATGTGAGCCTTCATTTTCCATAAACTTCATATTTTATGTTTGGTTTTGCTAGCGTAACGGTTAAGCTAGCAAAACTGACGTTTAAAAAAACGAAGATCAAACAATTTGCCTATGGACTCGAATAAGAGCTCGAAATGAGCCTCAAGATATGGTATATTCAGATTTCCCATAAACATTGTCCAATGTTCGATTCATTTAGCTCAGACACTTGCATACCTGAACCAAAGTCCGATTTTCTGTTCCAAAAACAAAGAGCAAAAAATTCGGCAATAGGCTACAATGAGAGCCTTAAATGGGCCTTAAATTATGGTGTGTTGAGATTTTTCATAAACTATTTCTTTTATGTCTGGTTTTGATAGCTTAACGGTTAAGCTAGCAAAACCCACGGTTTTTTTTAAAAAACGGAGAGCAAGTGAATCGGCTTTAGGCTGGGATTGGAGCCTTAAATAAGCCTTAAATTATGATGTAATCAGATCTTTTGAAAACTTCTTGTAGTAAAAGTGGTTTTGCCAGCTTAACGTTAAGCTAGCAGAACCCAAGATTTTTCGTATAAAACGAAGAGCAAAAAATTCGGCAATAGGGTAATAAATTAGCCTTAAATTAGCCTTAAATTATGGCTGGATAAAAACTCCAAAAATCCAAGGTGGTTCTGCTAGCTTAATGGAGGTTAAAAATAAATCGTATGTCATCCCAACGCTTTCTATTTATAAAAGTGAATGTTTGTTTGCATGTCAGGCATATGTTTCTATTAAACTTCATCATATTGCCATAGATCTCTGGTCGTTCGCCTGAAAAAATTCCTATCGATCAGTTCAACCTTTTCTTCCTACAATTATATAAATGAATGTTTCTTTGTTTCTTCCCATTTGTTTCTATACCATCTATCCGATTGCTATTAAACTTTCTCAAACTCTTCCAAGCTTCTCGAAGTTCACAAAATCACTTGACAATTGTTGATCGATGATAAGTCCCAAACTATCAGAGAAGAGGCATTCAATAAGTCAATGTGAAGAAAAATGTTCCCACACACATACCTACTTGTCTATATACTTGACCTGAAATATTGTGACTTAGACCTTTAAACTCCCCTACAACTGAAAATCTACTGAAAACTTAATCATGACTGAAAAACCAAATGGTTTGTTCAGTTGTTTCGTTCACAGTTCTAATAGAGAAAACACCAATGTCATAGCTTCAACACCAGTTTTCACAAAACTAAAGACATTACTGGATTCCTCTCAAGAAAGAAACAAAAAATAACCATGAACTGAATGTTAAACAGTAAAAAGATATCAATTTGCTGTTTTCAGCATTTGATTAATCAATCACAAATATCGAGCTCGTAACATGTGGCTTAGTTTTTTATTAACTTCTCTAGAAATTGTCTCCTATCAAAAGCAATTGATGTCCTTAATGAAGCTTCCTCGAGGTTATAATATGGTCCCGAGTTCTTTTCATGTGACCATTTTCCCTGAAGAATCGGGAAAAATTCTATTTGCGGAATTTTCCGGGAAATTTATGACCCCCTATAATTCATACGTCACATTATGCAAAAGAGAACGATCTCCTAGTCGGAAGAAGTTCCAAAACGTGACGTCCTATATTAGTAATAATGAAACTTTGCTCTTTTATCACCTTCAGTTGATTTATTGGTTGGAGGGAGGTATTTTTCATTTTGCCATTTGCCTGCTACGAAAAATTTCCCTTCTGATGGCTGTTCCTTTTGGGCTATTAGAGAAACGGCAAAATCACAGGATGTTCTCAAAATCATTGGACATAACTGATGGACTTGGAATTTGATATTTGCTGCAAATGCTACACAAAACTAGAAACCATCAAACCAAAGTTACAGCAAAGCATCTTCCATTCCTAACTCAGCAACCCTCTTAGCAACCCTCTCAGCAACCATATACACAGTGAAAAAAAAATACACCAGTTCACACCAGCTAACACCGTCTGGTGTCCCCTGAGGTCCTGATTGTTTCAGTGTCAGTAAACACCGGCATATTATTCACCACTGTAGGTGTTATGTGTCCTTTGCAATAGGTGTTTTTAATAATCAAACCCAGTTGTCAGTAACACTAGTGTTAGTGCTGAATTTGGCAACAACTTTGGTGGTGTTGTTTATGCATTTCCGAAAGTGAGATTTCACACCTTAGTGGTGTGATGCACATTCTGTGATTTTCTTGATGCTGAATCCTACCTCCACGAAATTCTCTTCGGTGCGTTTAAACACTGAACAGTTACATGCGAATACTTTTCTGGTGTGAAGGAACACCATATCATGAGTATGTTCATGCGAATTGTTGCTATCCTTCACCACCTCTGGTGTTTTTTGATAAGTTGGATCACCTATTGAAATATAATTCATGTGATGATGAACTATACTCAGAAGAATCTAGAAACAATTCGTATGATAAGGAACTGTTTCGGCTCATTAATCCTAAACAGTTAGGGCCTAGGCCAATTGATACTATATCAAAATCATCTAATATATCATGCGCAATATTGAAATCAGGTATGGTAGGAAAGACGTCAGTGCAACCTATTGGCAAAAGTTCTAAGGTTCTAAGTTCGAAGCAAGGTGGATATAGGATGGTGAAACAGCTCTTCAATTGTTTCTGCGAAAAACTTGTAGACCGTTTGAGAAGGTACTAATATTTCCACGACTTGAAAGAAGATGGCGGTAAGATCGATTATCGAAGAAGATTTCTGTTGCTTACGTATTTCTGTGGTTCACATCTGACAGACGTGACTTGAAACGACATTAAAACAATAAATTTTCGATAAATCTTGAATGAATATTGATATTTTGACTCTTCTCAATCATTTTTCATCTAGAACAGATGAAACTGATAAAAGTATGACAGATGCACAGTTTCTGTTTTACCGACACAAGGTATGTCGCCATCTCTGATAACTTCAGGAAATATTACTACGGTATGAAATCAAGTAGGCAAAGGTCTACAGTTTATTCTAGTGCTTGTTAATAGGAAGCTGTTTCACCATCCTATATCCACCTTGGTTCGAAGCATGAAATTCACACATGCTTACATACGATATTCTTATTAATTTATGTAAATTCTGGTGTTTTCAGAATGCAATTAGATGATTCATACACCGCCTCGATTCCATCGTGATATGACACGGTTTAACTTGGTGATAATTTTATATAATAAGTGTTTTTATGCCTTAACGTCAATGATGGCACCATTAAGAATATTGAATTTCAACCATTTGGTGTTTCTTATGATTATATGTTTCAGAATCGTTCTACTTCATCACATCCGTGTTATTTTTCCAAGATCGGAATTAACACCACTCAACACTCAATTGTGAAATGTATAGTGAAAAGGGCACAACTTTGATATTCAGGTGTTGTATTCGTCGGAGTTTGCTCTGAAATCCATTTGATTGAAATTACACCCAAGTTTTTTTTACTGTGTATACCTCGGTGTATACACCAAAATAAATTCCATCGACAGTTCATGCATCTAATTACCCGGCAAGAAAATTGAGATTTCAAATTGATTACCCGAAAGTCATTAGCTTATCTTATCCGAAAAACTAACGCCAACGTGAACGTCTCAATATTCCCGATTACTGCGTAAAACAATGGTGACAGGTGGATGATTGATCGTCGCAGGCTTCATTAATTTCACCGACCAAGGTCAGTAAGTGAAATACGTTATCGGGAAACAAAAAACTCCGGAGTCGGTGTTATTGGAGACTCGAAAGTTTCTTTCCAGCACGATACCGCAGAATTGATGACTGCGAGGCGTAAACACTGGTTACAATCGAGCAACGGGCTTTGATGTATCAATCCCACCTTTTCAGAAATGCTTTTCAATGTGTATTCACTGAGGTATTAGCTGAATCAATTCAATTCGTTTGGGGATTATTATTGAACATTTAAAAAATTTCAAGTATCCGGCTCGAAGAACCAATTGTCAAAACTCCCCTTGGTATTCATTTTGAAGTATACCTACCTGGGGAAGTTTCATATCGATATCCCTCTCCTACTAATGAGTTTCGATAGATTATTGTGCTTTCCGTAGATGTTGTCCTTTGTCGAGTAGTCCGCGCTAAGGTGGGGGGGGGAGAAAGGGTAGAAGGGGTAGTCTCCCCGTTTGCTCGCCTGGGGAATTCGAGTTGTTTGCTGTGCCTTCAGGGGCGAAGGGATTGTTTACTCTTCGTATTGGAAAGGAATATAACGCCGTCGGTCAAACTTTCAATATCCTGCAAGTTCGGTTTATCTTGAGGCGTATATATATATAGAGAACCGGACACGCAGGGATTCTCATCCATAATTGTTGTTAGAAATATCTTTGAAATGCAATGCTAAGTGACATAAATCCGTCCTTTGACAAAAAAGAGAAAGATATCTCCCAGGAGATGACAACGCTTCTGAAAAAGTAAGTTCAGTTGACAAGAATGCCTTCTGGACTTTGAAATGCCCCATATTGTTTCCAGTTTCACAATAATCATTTATGAGTCGATTTATGACACAGATATTGGAATATGAGTCGAATCGGTAAATCCATCCATATAAACATGATGTGATTATAGATGTGTAGCGGGGTGTGACTTTCAGTTGATAGTCAAAAGAGAAAACATCTTTTGAGGAAGTGAGTTAGTTCACCAGAATACCTTTTGGACTTTGTGATGCTCCATCTTGTTTCCAGAATAGATTTATGATTATAATTTAGTCTTAAAAAACAATAAGAATTCTATGTTTCATTGAGATGAACTAGAATTCAGACAAATTTGGGTACTTCAAAAACTTCAATAGCAACAATTCTCGATAACCTGGTAGAATTCAATGCAAACAAAACATAAGCATGTCTTTTCTCTAGAAAAGCCGATCTCACTGTGCCCAACATAATTCAGTCAGGAGTAACCATACCATTGAAGTCATCCATTTCGATGCTTGGCGTTACTATCAGCAATAACCTTTCTTGGGAAAATCACGTGAGGTCCATTGCCAAAAGTGCATCCCAAAAACTTGGATTTCTGTTTCGAGCCAAAAGCTATTTCACTCCCAGTCAGCTGCTTATGATATATAAGGCACAGATCCGACCTGTCCTGTCCCATATTTGGAGTACGGCACCTAAACATATCCTGAAACTATTGGATTCTGTCCAAAAAAGGGCAATTCGTCTCGTCGGTGATGCCTCTCTTACAAACTCGCTCACTTTTGTGGAACAACGTAGACAAGTTGGCGATTTATTTCTATTTCATAGATATTTTCATGGGCGATGCTCTTCTGAAATATCAACAATCGTTCCTCACTTTTGTGGAACAACGTAGACAAGTTGGCGATTTATTTCTATTTCATAGATATTTTCATGGGCGATGCTCTTCTGAAATATCAACAATCGTTCCTCACTTTTGTGGAACAACGTAGACAAGTTGGCGATTTATTTCTATTTCATAGATATTTTCATGGGCGATGCTCTTCTGAAATATAAACAATCGTTCCTCCATTAGCAGTCTCTTAGAGATTAACCCGTCAAGTTCAGTCTTCACACCCCTTCGTGGTCACTTTATAGACCTGCAGAACGTCCCTTTCCAAAGACTCGTTCATCCAACGAACATCGAGACTTTGGAACTCATTGCCTAGGGAGGTGTTCCCCGAGGCATACCATCTCCAGAAATTTAAGAAGATCAACAACTCCTACCTTCTTTCCCTTGGTTCTCACGATGTTCTCTGAACATTACAGGATATCCCTTTTCGTGAGAACCAGAACATAAAAAAATGAAATAAAAATAAAGAAACAATAAGAATTCTATTTTTCATTGAGATGAACTAGAATTCAGACAAACGAACTTCAGAAACGTCATTTTATTCGTCAGAACAAACTAAACGAACTACAACATTCCAACAATTTATGTTATTGTGATAGCTAGCAGTTGGCGATGAAAAAATGTGTTTACACATGATTCCGATTCAGACTGTCAACTGTTGGCCTATCGCAGTGCAAATAAATTAATTAATTGGTGTGTGCACAGATGTTCTCTCTCGGAACATTTATCGAGAACATGCGGGTGTGTTGTGGATTCTTTCGGGCTTGATGAGGTGTTGATTAATGAGTGACTGTCTTTTGTTTAGCGACGCCCTCTCGATGTTTGTGATGTGTTTCTGTTGGCCATGCTAGAATTAGGAGATAGGTGAAATGTGTAAATATAGAGATTGAAGCTTTCACAGCAGGGTTGTTATGACAATTAATGTTCAATCTAAATAGTGTATTGCAGTATCAAGCATCAGAAAAGAAGAAAAGTTGGCTTTGCCGCACCCTGTTTTTTTTCTAATACATGGAAGATGGTACGATGCAAACCGCAAGATATGATATATTTCAAGTCGACAGTTGCAACAGGAAGTACCTATCCTATCTTGAAAACAGTACTTTTCAGGAGAGCAAAAAAACACTTTTTTTATCGTATTTTCTTAGATAACTTTCACAGTTATTAGTAGAAACTATAATTTTCTATGAATTTCTAGCAAAATAAGATTTCTGGCATGATTTCTTTCTAATTATCAAAAATTCCTGAGGATGATTTACGTCTAAAGATTTGTTCCGATTGGTTCCATATGTCTAGCTGTGATGCTTCATTATCATTTCGTAAAGAGGTAGATTTATTTTTTACTACAAATGAATGTGTAAAATACAAGACCTGCTAGGTCTTTTATGTTATTATCAATCAATAATAGCTTGAATTTCAGCTTGAATTGAGTTCGAATAATTTAGATAAATGATAGGCATGCTAATTTCACTAAAACTATTGTATTTAATATAACGTGAAATATCTCAACTTGAGTTAGCTATATCAATATTGTGGAAAAGTATATTATCATCCTGTAGGAATTTTGATATTTGCATGATGGTAGAATTATTCACTGCCAAAATTCGGTGAACTATACCTATCAGGATGAAATGATTTACCTACTTGAGAAGTTATTATTTTGGTTATTTCATTTCGAATTGGGATAATTCACTAGCTAAATCTAAGAGTTAAGATATGAAAAATAGTTCTTCTACAAACAAATCTTCTGAAATGTCATTTCATGACACTGCGGTGTTAAAAAGTAAATAACTTTCAGCACTGGTGCTTGAAGTGATTTATTTGTATGAGAAAATATAAAAACATAATTCAAATTAAAGTGTTTATTCAATTGAACGTACAATTAGAGGAACTACAATTATTATCTCCTTGGTAGATGTAACAGAATTTATTTTGGTAAAGCTTGTACCAGGGCAGAGAGCAATGTTATCCGCCGAAGTAATGGACAAAATTTGATCAGCAATGTTGGTAGAAAAAATAGTGCATGATATACTTGCTAAAAGTGATATTTTATTTTGTTTGAACACAAAATAAAACATTACTTTTAGCACTCATATCACAAATAACTATTATATAGCGCATTTTCAACTTCGCGCATACCAATCTGCTTGTTTTTTTTTTTCATAGAATCCATTTCTCCAATCGAAAAAACCGAAATCGAAAAAAAATTTTTTTATTGATTTGAGAAAAATGCATCAAAGGAGGAACCCTTGGAACTTTTTCGAACTCTTCAAATCGCCATAACTTTTGAACGGATGGACCGATTTTCAACTTCGCCCATACCAATCTGCTTGTTTTTTTTCAGAGAATCCATTTCTCCAATCGAAAAAAACGAAATTCAAAAAAAATTTTATTGATTTGAGAAAAAATGCATCAAAGGAGGTCCCTTGGAACTTTTTCGAATTCTTCAAATCGCCATAACATTCGAACGGATGGACCGATTTTCAACTTCGCGCATTCCAATTTGCTTGTTTTTTTTTCATAGAATCCATTTCTCCAATCGAAAAAACGAAAAAACCGAAATCAAAAAAAATTTTTTTATTGATTAGAGAGAAAAATGCATCAAAGGAGGTACCCTTGGAACTTTTTCCTACATCGGGAACTTTGGTCTTACATTTGAATGAAACATGGAGGTGGTTGAGGGGAATATTCTATCTCAAGTTAAAATACTACTCGTTGGAACCGTCGAAGTATTCGTAGATATAAACAATCATGAAATCCTAGCATTTTCCCTTGAAAGCTTCCATATTGTATATATTATTTTCCTAAATCCCGTACTAGGCTCGCATTTTCACCACCAATAAACCATGCCTTACCCTACGATATTATTTTGTGAGCACCAACCGAATTCGACCCACCCTCTATAAATTTTATTTCGCGTGTGTACGAGTTCAACGACCTTTTCCCGCCAACACCATTCACAGCAGAGTCGTATAATGCCCTGAAGGGCAAAGGGATTGTTTGCAATTCACATCGAGGAGGAATATCGTCGATGGTGGAAGTTTGAAGTGCTTTAATCTGCAACCCCATGCACGAGATTTGGTTTAGATGAGGTTAGGGTTATGGTTTGTTGTCCGAGGTTATGGTATATTGTCCAATACCAGAACTCACATAGGAGATCAGGGACTCATGTGAAGTTGGCGCCTACTTTTTTCAAAAACAATAATTTTTTTGGAGTTCTGTGTAGATTCCATATAGATAGTTCTACTAAAATTTTTGATAATTCCGGCAAATTATGGATTTAGATGGAAAAATTAAAATTTGGGCGCCAACTTCACGCAGCACCGTTTTTTTCCGAAAAATGAGTTCTGATTATTTTTTGTTGTGTATTTGGAAGAGTTCGGGAGTTCTTGATTGATTTCAAGAATAGTTCTGGTGAATTGGAACAGTTATTGAAAAAAATTGTTTCTGCGAAAATTTCGAAAAAAAAATTCACCTTTGAACAGAGTTCTGAGTATCGCTCGACGAGTTCTACTGCATTTTCGTGAAAAAGTTATAATCGATAAATTGAAAAGTTTAACTTTACTATAATCGATAAATCGAAAAGTATCAGTTTTTCACGAAAATGCAATTGGGATATTTTGTAGAACTCGTCGAGCGATACTCAGAACTGTGTTCGAAAGTGTTTTTTTTTTTCGAAATTTTTGCAGAAACCCTTTTTTTCAATAACTGTTCCAATTCACCAGAACTATTCTTGAAATCAATCAAGAACTCCAGAACTCTCTCCCAAATACACAACAAAAAATAATCAGAATTCATTTTTCGGAAAAACGGCGCTGCGTGAAGTTGGCGCCAAAATTTTAATTTTTTCATCTAAATACATAATTTGCCGGAGCTCTTAAAAATTTTAGTCAGGAACTCTAGAACTATATGGAATCTACACAGACCTCCAAAAAAATTATTGTTTTCAAAAAAAGTCGGCGCCAACTTCACATGAGTAGATCAGGGTACATGTGTATAGGTACGAATCCATGTTTGAATGAATCCAGTTATGTTTGCTCGCAATTTTATAATCGTATAGACTGGTTTATGATGTTGTATTATCGAATTGTATAGTTATCACGATTCAGCTATGTAATTGATCAAAATTTCTACTCATCATGACTTTTAGATTGGTTCAATTTTATGCTGCGATTGCACCGTTTCTATGACAAAGCACCCTGTATAAATACTGTAACACCGACAAGATTTTGCCTATTACTTTTTTTAGCTACTGAGTATCTTGTATCTCACTCAATTCAATTCGCAACACAACAGTGGTGTCAGGTGTGGGATTGTTTGGATTTTCTACGATGTGAATATATTCGTCTGAATGTTCATGTTCAAACAAACGAAAAAATAACAATAGGAAAATATGTGGTCAAAAATAAAACATGTAGGTTTACAATGCAGTTACTTTTGAATGTTACCTTGGAAGGATGTGAAGTATGATTTCAATAATTCTCAGCTCATTCACTACACAATTGTATCCACAGTTTTCAACGTGATATTTTGTAAAAGTAAACGAATTTAGGGATCTATGGAATCATGTCGGCTGTGAATAGAGATTTTCGGATTTTTAATTCCTGACTGAATTTTTACATAATTATTTGTTCTTGTTCTTTGATTCAACTACAACCATGGATGAACGAACAAACCAATGGATCAAAAAAATTATTGAGTGATGAAAGTGGTGTGAAAATCAGTTGTATTACATAGTTAATAATAATATTACGATGAATATTCATCTGAGGATTCGGATAGCACAGCCTTTCAGAATATCACAGTACACTCTACCCACTATCGAGTCCTTTAATAATGATTTATCTGGCAATCGGAAACATCCGACAATCGCCATAATGCAATTAACAAAGACGAATCGTTCTCGACTACACATACTAACGTCTTAGTTATTAGTCCCGGGTTGTTCGGCTCAAGACAATTTATTATAGACGTCTCGGTGGAAAATTAAAAATGAAAATACACGCAAGCCGAAAGGAAGATGGGAACTAGAGAGAGGAAAAGGAAAAGCAGTAGGAAGGTTCACGATATGGAAGGTTCTGGTGGGAATTTGGTTATGAATTCGACAGGGACCGATGAATTGTCAAGTTCAGCCAGCTTTGAAAGAAAAAAATATGTCTGCCTAGTCTTTGTCGTTCAATATTGCAACTTTGAATGATGAACATGTTATGACTGGGACGAAAAAAAGAAGAAGACTTATACAACTTGTATATAATTGGTTTGTTTATCTTGTAGTTTTTTTTTTCGTTATTCCGATTATTTAGAATATTTTGCAAGCATTGTTAGCTTATTATTGTTGAATGATTCCAAACATATTATAAATGTGTTTACAGATTTCTACTCTTTTTTCACGTCGCAATCATAACATTTTCGTTATTTCAAGTTGCAATCTTGTTGACGAAGACAACACTAGGGCAGACATATTTTTTCTTTCTCAAAGCTGATGGCTGAACTCGTCAATTGAGCTAAATGCGTCTTTCAATTCTGAATTAGTCACAAATATACCAGATAATTTTCTTTGCGCCAGCATTTTTTTTTTGAAGGCAGAATGATTACAACACACATGGTTTTAAGAGAAGTTGAACATGTGGCAGGCGCCTAACATCTGGAGATGGCGCTACCATCAACAAATTCAAGCATGAGTCGAATCAGCTTGAAGTTTGCTATAATACAAGTTGACTTAAGAGCAGCTGTTCATATCTATACTATGGAAAAAGTGTTCGATTGCCAATTGGGATGGATTACCTAACGTCAACTACAGTTGTCATCCTTAATTTTTTGGAGATTTGTACAGGAAGATGAGTGGTGAGAGATATAGACGATTGAGTATTGGCGAAAACGCCACAACAGTTATTAAGTACCGCATAGAAACAAAAATATATAGGTTGATTTTGAGCTGAATGTTCTTTCCATCAACATACATTTATGAGCCATAATATACTACTATAGTATGTATTATTGTACCGAATATTTACTCTTGTAATTTAAAATCAACAATGGAGGCAAATTTCGTTGATATAACAAAACAAATATGCAATATTTCTGTTTTGTGTGTATGTGTGTGCAAACAGTGAATTTGCGGTGAATCAATACGCCCGAAAACCCATTTTACATTCAATTTTCCAGTTGGAAATGAAAAAGGTCGTGGAGGGAAATATCTGTAAGGGTACAGGTGTTTCTCGAATTTACCGAAATGGTAGAAATACAGCGTATATACGCATAATATACACAAAGACAGAACCTCTCGCTAGAATTCTAAAGCCGTTCCATTACCGTGAAGGTTTTTGTATGCCAGAATAGGCTGCATAGCCCCAAACCTGGCATCAGAGCCATTAGCAAATTTCAAAATCAGAAATTCAAACCAACTGACCAAATATTGGCAGAATAAACAACGCTTAATGTCCATTCATAACATACATCTGGAAATTGTACACAAAAAATTGAGTGGTTGATCATATTTAATGAATTGTCAAAAGTTTGGAACGGATCAATAGAGTTGAACATCGTTAGGAGAAACTCAACTTACCTCATTTGGCGCCCAACGCGGGGCAAGAAGTTCCTGCAACATTTTCTCGAAAACGTCTTCAAATTGATTTTTTAAGATCAATATTCGTTTTTTTTTGTTTATTCTAAATTTGTGCCGATGTTCCAAATTCAACCGCACAGAAAAATATAAAAATACGTAAGTATGTGATAATTTTGTAAGATGAACTTCATGTTCAATATTGAAAACTTCATCATTTCCACCTCCATTAAGCTAGCAGAACCACCTTGGATTTTTGGAGTTTTTATTCAGCCATAATTTAAGGCTGATTTAAGGCTAATTTATTACCCTATTGCCAAATTTTTTGCTCTTCGTTTATACGAAAAATCTTGGGTTCTGCTAGCTTAACGTTAAGATGGCAAAACCACTTCTACTACAAGAAGTTTTCGAAGGATCTGATAACATCATAATTTAAGGCTCATTTAAGGCTCCAATCCTAGCCTAATGTCGATTTTCTTATTCTCCGTTTTTTTTAAAAAAACCGTGGGTTTTGCTAGGTTAACCGTTAATTAAGCTAGCAAAACCAAACATAAAAGAAATAGTTTATGAAAAATCTTAAAACACCATAATTTGAGGCCCATTTAAGGCTCTCATTGTAGCCTATTGCCGAATTTTTTGCACTTTGTTTTTGGAACAAAAATGCAGGCCTTGGTTTAGGGGAACTGCAATTCAGGCTAACATTCCTAAACATAAATAAATCTACGATTTGATGCTAATTTCAACAAGATCGGACAAGAATTAAAAAAGTTACATTGTGATCAATTCTGGACGTTTTTTTACCATTGAGTGTATTTCTCAACATCGAAAACGCCCGGAAATCTAGATTGAGCTCTTAATACCAACCCGTGAGTGGCAACCAATCACAAGCGAAATCATATTCCATTTCTGTCAGATTCATAATTTCAGATTAGATCTATACGGCATATGCTCACACACCTGCATACATGAACCGGAGCCTGAACCAAAGTCCGTATTTTTTCCCCAAATAAAAAGAACAAAAACTTCGGCAATAGGCTACAATGAAAGCCTCAAATAGGCCTTAAATTAGTGTGTTTAGATTTTTCATAAACTTCATCATTTATGTTTGGTTTTGATAGCTTAACGGTTAAGCCTAGCAAAACCCTCGATTTTTTTGAAAAAACGAAGAGCGAAAAATTCGCCTATGATCTGGAATAAGAGCTCAAAATGAGCCTTAAATTATGGTATATTCAGATTTTCCATAAACATTGTCCAATGTTCGATTCATTTAGCTCAGACACTTGCATACCTGAACCAAAGTCCGATTTTTTGTTCCAAAAACAAAGAGCAAAAATTCGGCAATGGGCTACAATGAGAGCCTTAAATGGGCCTTAAATTATGGTGTGTTAAGATTTTTCATAAACTATTTCTTTTATGTTTGGTTTTGCCAGCTTAACGTTACTAGCAGAACCCAAGATTTTTCGTATAAAACGAAGAGCAAAAAATTCGGCAATAGGGTAATAAATTAGCCTTAAATTCGCCTCAAATTATGGCTGAATAAAAACTCAAAAAATCCAAGGTGGTTCTGCTAGCTTAATGGAGGTATCATTTCCGGACACACTCTATACAGTGCTATTCAAAAAGTAGATAGGCAACAAATACAAAAAATACTTCTGTGACTAAAAAAAAGTTCATCAACTTTGGCTCGTCTTGACACCTATTCAGCCCCTATACCAGATGTTTTACTTTAGTGTATTCGGATTTTCAAATTCATCAAGGTACGCATTTTTCGAATAAAATATATATAAAGGAGATCTTTGCAGAAGCTCATTGAACAATGATTAGGTAAAAAATGTAATTTTTCGTGAAATTCTACCATAATCGATTTTTTTAATTCTTTGTATAAATTACAGATATCGTACTCTAGGAATTGACATGATGACTCCTTTTGTTATTTAGGATGACCCTAGCGATGTAACGATTGGCAAAACCATTGAAAACTGTCAATCATTCCTTACATTTCATAGAATTCATTCTAGAGTGAATTTTGTGCAAAAACCTAAGATTTTTGTTGTAAAACTTGTAAAACCTCTAATCCATGTGAAATTTTGCTACTTTTGGAAAACACGTTTTTTGAATAAATTGAAAATCACTCAGCATATAAGTGGTAAGTAGATTTCAGCCTAAGTTGATGACAATTTGCATTTTTTTGAAAAATCACAATTTTTTTTTCCGTTTGTAGCGCCCTTTTTTGCAGAACACATGCTTATTCGATATTCAGCAACAGTCTCACGTAAACTTTGGCAGCAGGAATTCCCTACCAGTCGCTCCTCCATTACGCAGACGTTTATGCATGCATGCAGGCATGCACGAAACAAGCAAACATGTCAGCCATCATCATCATCAGCCGGCCTAACATCTCTATCTCCGTTTCCGTCTGACAGTGGCTTGTTTCTCGTACGTCACGAATATTACACGGACCGTGGACATCGTCGATGCGACACATGACAGATGACACTCGCAGACGCGGTACGCGAACCGTCATTCATAAGGCAAAGCGGGACACTTACTGCTGGAGGAAGCGTTAGATTTGAAAGAGTCAATGGATGGATCACCTACCCGTTTAATGAATTCCTTGAGAAGTCCAGGAGTTCTTTGGGAAGTCAATGAATTTCTTGGAATGACAAGGAATTCTTCGAAAAGTATGAAAATTACTAGTGAAGTTCGGGAATTCCTTATTGGAAAGTCAAATCATTCCTAGAGAAGTCCAGGAGTTCTTTGGGAAGTCCGAAAATTACTTGAGAAGTTTGGGAATTCCTTATTGGAAAGTCAAATCATTCCTTGAGAAGTCCAGGAGTTCTTTGGGATGTCAAGGAATTTATTGGAATGAAAAGGAATTCTTCGGGGAGTCTGAAAATTACTTGTGAAGTTCTGGAATTCCTTATTGGAAAGTCAAATCATTTCTTGAGAAGTCCAGGAGTTCTTTGGGAAGTCAAGGAATTTCTTGGAATCACAAGGAATTCTTCCGGAAGTCCGAAAATTACTTGAGAAGTTCGGGAATTCTTTATTGGGAAGTCAAATCATTCCTTGAGAAGTCCAGGAGTTCTTTGGGAAGTCAAGGAATTTATTGGAATGACAAGGAATTCTTCGGGAAGTCCGAAAATTACTTGAAGTAGAAGTAGAATTCCTTATTGGGAAGTCAAATCATTCCTTGAAAAGTCCAGCAGGGGTTCTTTGGGAAGTCAAGGAATTTCTTGGAATGAAAAGGAATTCTTCGGGGAGTCTGAGAATTACTTGTGAAGTTCGGAAAGTCCTTATTGGGAAGTCAAATAATTCCTTGAGAAGTCCAGGAGTTTTGGGAAGTCAAGTAATTTATTGGAATAAAAAGGACCTCTTCGGGAAGTCCGAAAATTACTTGAGAAGTTTGGGAATTAGTTATTGGGAAGTTAAATCATTTCTTGAGAAGTCCAGGAGTTCTTTGGGAAGTCAATGAATTTCTTGGAATGACAAGGAATTCTTCGGGAAGTCTGAAAATTACTTGTGAAGTTCGGGAAGTCAAATCATTCCTTGAGAAGTCCAGGAGTTCTGTGGAAAGTCAAGAATTTTCTTGGAATGACAAGGAATTCTTCGGGAAGTCCGAAAATTACTTGTGAAGTTCGGGAATTCCTTATTGGGAAGTCAAATCAATCCTTGAGAAGTCCAGGAGTTTTTGGGAAATCAATGAATTTCTTGGAATGAAAATTAATTCTTTGGAAGTCCGAAAATTACCTGAGAAGTTTGGGAATTCCTTATTGGGAAGTCAAATCATTCCTTGGGAAGTACAGGAATTCTATTGTAAGCCCATGATTTCCTTAGGAAATTTTCTGAGAAGTCAAGCAATTCCTTGGAAAGTACAGGAATTATTCAGGAATTTCAGGAGATCCTAGGGAAGTTAAGAAAGTTAAGCAAATCCTTGAGAAGTTCAGGAATTCCTTTGGAGTCACTAGAGAGTCCGAAAACTCCTTGAAGATACATGAATGATTTGGGTAGTCCGACTTGAGAAATTAGGGAATTCTTTGGGAAGTCGAGTAATTCCTTGGGATGTTCAGGAATTCTTCGAGAAGTCCACGAATTCTTGAGAAAGTCCAGGAGTTCCTTAGGAAATCAAGGAATTCATTGGGAAGCCAAGCAATTTCTTAAAAAGCTCAGGAATTTTTTTGAAGATCCGGAAATGTCTAGGGAAGTCAAGGAATTTCTAGGGAAGTCCATCAAGATTCCTTTGGAAAGTCAAGGGATTTCTTCGGAAAGTCAAGGGATTTCTTTGGAAAGTCTGAGAATTCCTTGAGAGGTTCAGGAAATTCTTGGAAGGTTGATACGGAAAATTCTGAAAGTCAAGTAATTCTTTGGGCAGAAGTTAGGTAACTTGGCGAGGTTGCTATGATTACGTCCAACAATTTAATGATATACAATTCTTTCACGATTAAAATATTGAAATTATTTTCTTATTGAGCATTTTTTGTATCTGTGAAATCTCAGAGAATGTATGTACGTTTGGAATGGCATTGGTTACTTCTTTTGTAAGATGTCTTCAGAAAATCGACGATTCCAAAGAATGTATCGCAATTATGAATAGTATTCTCACCTTCTGTTGAAGAGACGACCACCGCTGCTAGTAGGACCAAACCAATTGCGTTGTTTAAACTCGTTCCAGCAGACATGTTGAACAAGTCCGTGAGCACTACACACACAAAACGAGGACCTGAAACAAGATGGAAAAAATATTGACACTTTCAATCACAGCACGAGAATTAATTAAAATTTTTCCGGAAATAAATCTGGGACATCATCCTACAGCCACCCCTAAACAAACATACTCCACGAGAAATCCAGACCACTCGCTCATCGATTGAATCCGATGAAAAAGGTCTTGAAATATTCCCGCTCGGATGATGTCGACGTGGTACAACATTACGGATTGCGGCTTGCCCACTTTTTTCTTTTCGCATCAATGCTCGCGCTCTTAACGCTCGTCTTCATTTTAATTCCCCGGGAAAATCCATATGGTCGAACTCCAATTCGCGGGATAGTGGCAGGGGTGAGGTCGGAAATTGTTCCGGGGGTGCGTACGGAACATCGCCAAAACGTCAAAAGCCATTTACCGACCCTGAGAGCAAGAGGAAGCCAAGTGGGGTAAGCAGTGGAGCGACGATTGGAGCAAAATACAGGGAGTTCCTTGATGATATGCGAAGATTCAAGGCATGCCTGCCACTGTAAGATGGTTGGAGCGTTCTATAATCCACACGGCACATGAGTTATTTGCTTTTATACGCAATAATTTTCATTGAAACTTGTGAAATACTCGCGGAAAGTATATACATTGCTTTGCCACCTGTGTGCCTCGAGATTCTATCGATATTCTATGAGATAGCCGAGCAACACTGAAAGCTCTGAAGTCATACACTTGTGAGTCTAAGCTGACTTGGGACTGCAAACAATCCCAGAGACAACTGGCAACAAACAACCAGGTCACTTTGATGTGGGTGCCAGATCATAAGGGAGTTGAAGGCAAGGCCTTGCCAAAGAAGGGGCAAATACCTGGCCAAGAATCCTTCAATGGACTGTCCAAAGCCCACTTGAAAGAAGAATTTCGACGCTGGGAAAGAGATAAAATGAGATCTCACTGGAATAAAGTGCCAGGACAAAGACAAGCGAAGAGGCTAGAAAGCCTTTCGCCAAGAAAAGCTAAACAGCTTCTCGAGTTGGACAAGAAATACTTGAAACTGGTAACGGGACTCCTCACTGGACTCTGCCCTCTGAGGTATCACCTCAAAAAAAAAGGGCAAATCAGAGAGTGATAGTTGCTGCTACTGCAAGAACTTCGCTGAAACTGCGGAACATTTGCTTTGCGAATGTCCAGCACTCTTCTGCAAAAGGCTCAAGTTCCTGGAAGAGACCTTCTAAGAACCCTCCGATGTCAGGAACCAGCTCCTAGGAAATGTTTGAGAAGTGTATGTCCATCAAAGGCGAGTCCTCGGGCGATTTATAACCGAATTCAGAAAGCTGATTAAGCACTAGTAGGTGAAGTTTGGTAGATAAACCAAAGAGAGGTAGGTAGTTTCGAGGGGTTATCTCTACACGAGATTTGCACAAGGATTAGAAATGAACATTTCCAAAGTCCTCCAATGATATCCTTCGAGACTGCCTGATGAGGAGTGACAAACCTCATCCATAAGGTCCTTGATGATAAACAACAGGAAGTTTAACGTCAAAACCAGAAAGATAAAGAGGTATGAAGCGTGGAATGGAGGTTAGCTCTTCGTTGGTTTCCATCACTATAACAGTAATATGTGATGCAACAGTTATCTTAGGAACCAGTCTTATTACTGCCGTTATTGACTGTTAAATGAATGAATCTCCAGACCCACGATATTCAGCTCCTTTTATGCGTCTCGCTAATGATATTGTTGATGTGCAAACAATAAAAACGAATTTATCTTTGACAGATATAAATCATATTGCGCGACACCCACGTACCCCTGTCACATTAACTCGCCCATCATGATTCATAGCTGCTCCGTCGTAGTGTGCTATGCATCGGGGGAACTGTGCCTCTCAGTTGGCTTCGGTTGCTAATAACGTAAACAACTGAACATCTCGCCCCCAAATCGTGAAAATTCGAGCAGCTTTTCGAGTTATTGCACTCAGATTAGATGTTTGCCGTAATGTGATTGGGCGTATGTAGAGAGATTCCATTCAATAAGGAGGAAGTTTCGAATCGTTTATCATGTTGCGAGAGATTGGGGCGCTCGCCTGATTTGGTTTTGTTCGCTTGTTTGGGTGTATCATAAGGGTCGAGTCGCCGTACATATTGGAAAGTGAATGGGAAAAATAATTGTTCCCAGAACCATGCATGAAACCGTCATAAAGCGCCCTTTTTTGTTATTTGGAAAGTAGCTCTTATATCATCAGGGCATTGTTGAGATAATAAGCTATATTAGTTGTTACTCACTGTCACCTTACACCACATTCATATTTATTGTATTATCTGCATATTTCCGAATTTAAAGAACGAGTACTGTTAAAATTGGCAGTATTAGCACCCGTGCTAATACAGGCCATATTAGTACTGTCAATATCGACAGTTTTACTCGAAGGTATTTTGAACTTCAAAGTAACGTGGTTTCAAATATTGAAATCGTTTGTGCAAACGAAAATAAATTTTTTTACAATTTCGGGTCTTGGGCCCAATTTAGACAATTTGAACGGTTGCCTATATAATAATTTTAGAGTAGTAACTTAGCGAGAAATTATGGTATAATTAATAATCTAGAATTCCGAAATGGTTCCCAATTTTATCCAAAAATAGTTAATTCGAGAGTTAATTATTGTACGGATTCGTTTTGATCACTGTATTTGGTTAGTTCCTTTAGGAATTGATGCATTGGAAGAGTGTGGTGTATGCTTGGCGTTACTATCAGCAATTACCTTTCTTGGAAAAATCACGTGAGGTCCATTGCCAAAAGTGCATCCTAAAATCTTGGATTTCTGTTTCGAGCCAAGAGATATTTCACTCCCAGTCAGCTGCTTATGATCTATAAGGCACAGATCTGACCTGATGTCCTGGAACACTGTTCCCATATTTGGAGTGCGGCACCTAAACATATCCTGAAACTATTGGATTATGTCCAAAAAAGGGCAATTCGTCTCGTCGGTGAGCCTCGCTTACAAACTCGCTCACTTCTCTGGAACACCATAGAAAAGTTGGCGATTTATCTCTATCTACGATCATCGAGACATTGGAACTCATTGCCTAGGGAGGTGTTCCTCGAGGCATACGATCTCCAGAAATTTAAGAAGAACACCAACTCCTACCTTCTTTCCCTTGGTTCTCACGATGTTTTCTGAACACTACAGGATATCCCTTTTCGTGAGAACCAGAACATGAAAAAATTGGATTGGTAGTCATTAAATCGTTGATTTACCTACAGGAAAGAGAAAGTGCGTGCTTCTAGTTTAAACAATTTCCTTCTGAAGAATGACGAAGAATAATCATCCACAGCTGTGGTTTCAATAGCGAATCATTCCAACGATTCAAGCGGATGTAATGAAATGACTGTGTAAACCACCAAATTTATCGCAGATTCCACTTCCATTGTGAAACGGATACTACTGTAGAAGGAGTGAGGTGTCATTGACGTCAGTGTTGCCTGTGTATCCTGTAGATTGAAGATTATTTCGCCAATAAGTGCTCATGAGAAAACATACAGGGTGCACCGAAATACCATCAGCATTAATGGCACACTACAAAAATGGTTCATAATCTTTTACCTACTTTATTCATATATCGATCATATTTCACTGATGCGTGCTGTTTGAGACTCATGTGAAGTTGGCGCCGACTTTTTTAGAAAACAATGATTTTTTTGGAGTTTTTGTGTAGATTTCATATAGTTCTAGAGTTCCTGACTGAAATTTTCAATAGTTCCGGCAAATTATGGATTTAGATCAAAAAAATAAAACTTGGGCGCCAACTTCACGCAGCGCCGTTTTTTTTCGAAAAATGAGTTTTGATTAGTTTTTGTTGTGTATTTGGGAGAGTTCTGGAGTTCTCGATTGTTTTCAATAATAGTTCTGGTGAATTGGATGAGTTAATGAAAAAAATTGTTTCTGCAAAAATTTCGGAAAAAAAATTACACTTTTGAACAGAGTTCTGAGTAGCGCTCGACGAGTTCTACAAAATATTTCAATTGCATTTTCGTGAAAAAGTTATACTTTTCAAGTTATCGGCCATAATATGGTGCAACTTTCGAATTTGATTTGCGATGGAATAAAGAAAAATAAAAGAATTGTAACAGTTCTGAGAAGAGTTCTGAGTAGCGCTCGACGAGTTCTACAAAATATCCCAACTGTTCAAATTTTTTTCTTGTGTTTTCGGAATTTTACCGAAAGTGAAGTTGAAAAACCTTATTTAGTCGATAAATCGAAAAGTATCAGTTTTTCACAAAAATGCAGTTGGGATATTTTGTAGAACTCGTCGAGCGCTACTCAGAACTCCTCTCAGAACTGTTCAAATTTTTCCCTTGTGTTTTCGGTATTTTATCAAAAGTGAAGTTGGGAAACCTTATTTAGTCGATAAATCGAAATGTATCAGTTTTTAACAAAAATGCTGTTGGGATATTTTGAAGAACTCGTCGAGCGCTACTCAGAACTCTTCTCAGAACTGTTACAATTCTTTTATTTTTCTTTATTCCATCACAAATCAAATTCGAAAGTTGCACCATACCTATTATGGCCGATAACTAGAAAAGTATAATTTTTTCACGAAAATGCAATTGAACTATTTTGTAGAACTCGTCGAGCGCTACTCAGAACTCTGTTCAAAAGTGTAATTTTTTATTTCCGAAATTTTTGCAGAAACAATTTTTTTCATTAACTCATCCAATTCACCAGAACTAATATTGAAAACAATCAAGAACTCCAGAACTCTCCCAAATACACAAAAAAAATTAATCAGAACTCATTTTTCGAAAAAAAACGGCGCTGCGTGAAGTTGGCGCCCAAATTTTATTTTTTTGATCTAAACCCATAATTTGCCGGAACTATTGAAAATTTCAGTCATGAACTCTAGAACTATATGAAATCTACACAGAACTCCAAAAAAATAATTGTTTTCTAAAAAAGTCGGCGCCAACTTCACATGAGTCTGTTTGAGATATAGTGAGTCATCTCCGATTCGTGAATGATTTTTCTCTAAAATAAATTCTGAATCGATCAGATTTTACGAGGATTTTCATCAAAAGCCATTCGATTGCTCCCATTTTACGAACCAAGAGCTTTGCCGTTCGAATGCGTTTTCGCTTCGAAAAGAGAACAGAGAATTGCTGTTATTCCTGTCGAAGCAATCAGATCCGAGAGTGCGATGAACACTTTTGAATTGTATGGCAAGGCGTAAAATCAAAGTGCCGCCTGGCATACGGATCTCTGTTCTTCGGAATGCTAAAGAAACTATACGATTGTTATGGAAATCGTCTTTTTCCTCTAACGAGAGTGGATTATAAATTTGCAGGGGAACGTTCTCTTATGGCCACCTTGGAAAATCACAACGAGAGCAGTTGTCAGCGGCAGATCCTAAACTTTTCAACAGATGAGGCTGATCCCTTGTTTGATTCTTCCCAAGATTTCCCTCCTGAGATCTTTAAGAACCTTCATTCCATCACTCTTCATCTAGATTCATTCCTGGAGATTCAACTCCTAATTCATAACCCATCTTGCTTTTTTTTGGTTCTCGAACATCTACTCCTCTGACATATTGCACTCTTATTTCTACATCATAATTTCGATATTGAAACCAATTGTAACTGTTTCCTTCTATTCAATATCCTACTAGATTTCCTAGCATTTATTCCAGTATTGGAACTTGGAAATTGCTGATCTGCCAAACTCGTTTCACCAAGGTTATGGTGACAATATAACCATAATTTAACCCCGCAATCTCCAACCCTATTCAACCTCCTTTCCAGAGCAAGAAAAATCCATGTGGGATATAGATACCTCAACAGAAGGAGCATTTGTCGATGACGTAGTAATCATAGCAGACATAGAAAAGGACTTACAAAGAGAAGTGGAGATATAGAACAGTGTACTAAAAGAATACGGAATGAAATTGAATATAAATAGTGTTTGAGTGGAAGGCAAAATATAAAAATTAATACTGTTACGTTATTTCCACTTGGGTTCGTGAATTTCAAACACTCAGTACAAAACTGAAGAATTTATTTCACTAAACACACTAAATACAACTCAATAAACACTAAGTTGAATCACTACGATATTCGCTTTACAAATATCAATGTTCACAATACTAGCTTTCTTTCTAATCTCAAATCTTTCCCAAACTATAACTAACTTGTCCGCGAAACCGCGGCTCCTATATAGGCAAAGACATCGCTGTCCAGAAAGAACAGGAACAAACTGAAAGCACTTTTCATATTCGACGGCAATGAATCATCCGCTAATTATAGCGATGCGTCTGCGACCGATACCTTCGCTGTGAGTCACGCGTCGGTATGATGCTTTCCGACCTTCTCGGAAATGCCAGCAGTTCGTAACAATACGAATTAATATCAGAATTGAAGTATTAAATGAACAAAAAGGAAATAATATCAAGAAAAACAAAACAATTCATAGACCAATCCTAACATTCGTTTTTTTATGTTCTGGTTCTCACGAAAAGAGAATATATCCTGTTATGTTCAGAAACATCGTGAGAACCAAGGAAAAGAAGGTGGGAGTTGGTGTTCTTCTTAAATTTCTGGAGATCGTTAAATGTCTGGAGATCGTATGCCTCGGGGAAAACCTCCTAGGCAATGAGTTCCGAAGTCTCGATGTTCGTTGGATGAACGAGTCTTTGAAAAGGGACGTTCTGCAGGTCTCTAAAGTGATCACGAAGGGGTGTGAAGACTGATGCCGCACTCCAAATATGGGACAGGTCGGATCTGTGCCTTATAGATCATAAACAGCTAACTGGGAGTGAAATAGCTCTTGGCTCGAAACAGAAAACCAAGTTTTTGGGATGCACTTTTGGCAATGGACCTCACGTGATTTTCCGAGTGATTTTCCCAAGAAAGTTTATTGCTGATGATAAACCCAAACATCGAAATGGATGGCTTCAATGGTATGGTTACTTCTGACTGAATTATGTTGGGCACAGTGAGATCGGCTTTTCTAGAGAAAAGACATGCTTGTGTTTTGTTCGCACCAGGTTATTAGATCCCACTCGAGAATTGCTGCTAAGGCCATATTTATTTTATCATCATTTCTTCCTCGTTCATTTCTGGTTTGACGGGCCGATAGAGGGGCCCTGGAAGAGGAAGCGGTATGGAAGGTACTATCATCCGTGAAGCTGTGTATAGGAAATGAAGTTGCTTCCAACAAATCGTTGATGTGAAGTAGAAATAGTGTTGGTGTTAAAATTGATCCCTACGGAACACCAGCATTTATTAGTAAAGTATCAGATGAAACTCCATCGACCACTACATGGAGAGACCTGTTTGAGAGAAATCTAGCAAGCAGAGAACACAGCTGAGGGGGCAAACCATAAGATGGAAGTTTGACGAGACAAAAAAGCAAAATACAAGCTACAGAAATGAAATACCTCATAAGGGTGAAAGGTGTTACAAGAAGAGATAAAATTAGAAATATAAAAAAAGAGGGATTTTAGTATCCCGAAACTGGAACATGATTGTTTTATCTGTATTTTCCCTGCTTGATAACATTACCAATCGATATGTTTCTGAGCCCTTGCTTTTTTTTATCATCAATTCGATGATGCGCTGACGAGATAGTGGGAAAGGATGAGAGATTTAAAGGGGACCTTATTGAATGGAAATTTATTACCTCATTTTTTTCCTCCATCTGGATGGTAGATAATTCTGTCAAGCAGCGGATGGTATTTGTTTTATTATTATGAATGGCGACCGATGTGTATCACTTCTTTCATTCAGATTCTTTTTTTGTTTTGATTCGCGGTATCGATTCGATACGAGATGAAGGTAATATATGCATTCGGATGTAGATGGTATCAGGGTTAGATAGAGATTTATTTTTTTCATTCTTCATGTTCACCCAACAGTAGAGTAGCTTGAAATGTCATCCCATTCCTGTCAAATTGTGACTATCGAATCGTATTTTGGCCATATCAAACCCTACATAAAGGAAATTGATACAAATATTGGTTAATTATTACTTCATTTCATTTTTCTTCGCCTTCTGTTCTACTAGGCAAATATTTGAATAGCAAAGTACAATTTATGCTTTGGCATCTCTTCTCCTATTTTTTTTTTCTAAATATTCAAGACTGTAGAGCTCCAAAGGAGTCGAATCTGAAGAACTTATATAAGAATGCTAAATGTACACGTGAAGTGTGATCACTCGCCCCATCTTCCTGTCCATTGAAACAGCCTCAAAACCGAATAGTTCACATGATTTTTTAGAAAACAATAATCCTGAGGATTTTAAACAATTAATTGAAAGTACGAATGAAGCATCAAACTCATTATATGGGCTGCACAATGATCCTTAAAATGCATACAATTCTACATTCTCACTTGGACCAATTCAAAAATGACATGAGTGCCTCTTCAGAGGAACAGAGATAACGTTTTCACCAAGATGAGATGAATACCTAACCTCCGAATAATAAAAAACGCATTTACGTTTCATAATGACTACATTATAGAACCAAAATATAAAAAATTATTTTTCATCAGTTCCTTGGATGAAATCTGAATTTGACACCTAGAAGATTCAAGATTCCAAAACTCAGACGAATTTCGTGTTGACCTGAGCCTGAGATCGAGATAAGGCAATTCAAAGAAAAGCATGCACGATCTAGAATAATGCCTCACATCACAAAAACCCCCCCTGTACCCCAATATACAACAACATACGATTCCATTCAATAAGACAATCCGCCAGCCTTCCTTCAAATCTCACATTTCTCCCCGTTCACAATATCCAACTCAACCTGAACCGTTCTTTTGATAAAAGAAATCCCAAAATCCACTGTGAAAACAACAAATAAACCCCCACAGCTTGTCTTATCGAAACCCATCTGCCGATATACAAGCCGAAAATGCCTCGGAAAATGCACTATATTCGATGTTTCCGGGAACTGGAGGAAATAAAGTATGTCTATCGGTCGGGCATTGATAAGAATGTCGATAAAATCGTATCAGAATAATGTTTCTTGCATGGAGGTTGCCAGTGGAAAAAATTTCAGGTGTGAAATGAATTTGGTTGAACTGAATCATCCGCACTCTTCACCTTAGAAAACATTGTGAGTAATGTCAGTCAAGATTATTTCTCTCAGCTCAAGAATATCGTTTCATATGAAAATGCGTTTCGATGACGGAAACATGTACCACGTGACCAGCTCGACCAATAAGCATAATTGAGAATTAGCGCACGAGGCGAAGATGCGCAGTCCGCGCACTGTCCGCAGAACCAGCTATAGACATCGCCAACAATAACGCCGTTGGCCGCCATATTAAGACTATCAAGAGATACATTGTGACAGATTACTGTGAAGTTTTTTTTGATGGTACTTGTGTCCCTATAGTGCAGATTGTAGGCTCGCGAATTCTTTATAACTCGAGTGCTCAACATGGACGTAAAAGGTTTCCTGGAAGCAAACAATCTAGAACATATTATGTGGACATGGCGTCGTATCACTGGCACTGTTGGGTGTTAAGAATGCTTTGTTTTGTGTTGTCAGGTCATGTTAATGTGCTTGAAGTGATAATTAGTTGCTGTATCAATACTGCAGCCCCAGTTTGCGAAAAAACTACTGTATGTTTAATTTTCAATTATCGGCATGCAGAGTTGCAATCCTTCAAAGGTCAATAAGAATGGATGGAAAGTGATTCCTCTTGAATCAAGAGGATCCATCCAAGAAAATTGTTTCACAACAACATTGAAATATTCTTGCCTCAAACAAACCACATTTTTCAATAAGAAAGTGTACATTTGACATAAAACTTTTTGATTCTAAGTGGTCGAGAGGATTTTGTCGAAAAATCAAACTAATATTTGTTTGGACCTATTCAAGATTACTAATCTCTTGAGTTAATGCGGTTACAACTCGATTTAAGAGATCCTTTTTTTGTGTATATCTAGTGATATACATACATTGCCAAACTTTGCTTCACTTTAAATTAAATTTTATTGTTACGGACTGTGCTGTGTTCCGAGAATACCGGAAGTCATTATCTCTGCGGCGCGCGACTGGCTGTGATTTATGACTTCGCGATAACATCGGTCGGCGACGTACCTCTATAATTAGCGGATGATTCATCGCTGTAGTTCTAGTTATTTCCTGCTACTTCTAGAGAATGGGTGATTTCACGAGAATGAATGTTTTGTACCTATAAAAAGGACCGCAGTGCCGCGGACAGTCAGTTTTATAAAGAAAGCTATCATTGTGAACACTGAGATTTGTGTAGCGAATATAAAAGTGTTTATTGAATTGTATTGCGAGTGTTTAGTTTAATAAACTGTTCAGTTTTGCACCAAGTGTTTTAAATTAACGAACCCACGAGTAGAAATATCGTAATAGTATGTTTAAGAGTTTAATAAAGGTATTTATGTATATAAGATGTTCATCTATTTATATCTAATTTGTAATTTTGGTATGTTAGGCTTGCTTGCCTACTTGATTGATGAATAAAACAATCGATAAATTTTGATTACTTATCAATAATCGACATTTTCAATATAGCATGCAACGAGAGATTTCAAAAATCTGATGGAAACAAATGCGACTATAGTAGCTTTACATTCCTGAGAGCGAGTTTTCCGGTGATAATCCACCAGAGAATTATCGCTGGTTGCCAAATGCGCCAGAATATAATCTCGGCTGAAAATTGAAACATATTTTCCCCGTTTTCAAAGGTACGGGGGCGCACGACAAAGGCCAAAGCATCGCCGCAACTTTTCCCGTCGTCGTATTATCAGCGTTATTCGCGTTTTCATTTCACTTTACATATTTATTTCTTTAATAAAGTTGAAAATTACCCGCTCACTCGGTGGAAATGCGACCTTCGTTCGTGTTCCCGTTCCGAGTTTTCCCTTTATTTTTCCTCCGATTTTCGCCTACTTTGGAAGGGTTCACGAGCACAAAATATTTTTCTACGAGCGTGCGCAAAGTGGTACTTTTCCGCACGCTAGCAGGCGTACGACGCGAAGCGGAGTTCGTATAAGTCCGTTCGTATAAAATAACACTTTGCGCATTTGTCAGGAAAATAACTATTTCAGAATAAGCCATCTTGAATTTTGACGAGAAATCCATAATTTCCGACCCAAAAAACCGCCATTATCGAGGCCATTATACCAAGTTTGAATAGAATCGGTCCATAAACCCGAATTTTGGCCGACATCTTGGAACCGCCATTTTGAATATTCGAATTTTGACAAACCAATTTTGAATCGAGTCGGACCATAATCAAAAATTTCGTCTGCCATATTGAGGCCATTTTGTTTTTTCTCTAAGATTTTCGTATGCACTGCCATCTGTATTATTTCAGCTCAACCGGATATCATCGACAAGTGCTTCAAAAATTTATCAAATATAAAATGAGGAAATTAAAAGATCATATTAGAAAGTACAGTGGTGTCAGTATTAAAAATAACTAATCTGGAAGTGAATTGGTGTAATTGTGCTCATGTATACTATATCATTAAATAAAACCATAATTATATTGGTCATCATTGGTCATCATTGGGAGCGAGTGAGTATAAAAAATGAAAGAAATGAATTTGACCTGCAGAATTAAAGTTAGTCATAGAAGAATAGGGTTATCCGAGGGGTTATCAGTATAAATCAAATCTAAATTGATGTAGTTGTGCCCACTTACTAATATTTATGAGATTATTCAATACGTAAAGATAAATTATGATGGTTATCCAGTAAAACATGTAAGAAAATAAAATTAAAAGAAATCAATATGAATTGAAGAACTTACTTATTTACAGAAAAATAAATCATCCCCTTGATTCAAATGTTTCTCCTAAATATGATGGGTGTTCCTAAATGTCATGTTAACATTGAAAGGTATGATTTATCAGCATATTCCAGGATTAAATGATTAAATATCATATAAAAAGTTTGGTTGCATCTGAAATAATTTCCATTTCATTTTGAAATCGTATCGTTCTTATTCGATATATGCTGGGTTTATAGATTCAACTAAACTGACAACGAAGAATTAACAATTAATAATTAGGAATTAACAATAATTAGGAAGGTGTTTACATACAATACAATGAATAATTAAGAATCAGATGTTGTTGAATATTACATGATTGAAAGCTCAATGTGATTTCAAAGTGTTAAACCAAATGATATTATTAATAAAATGAGCAAAAACAAAAAAATCTGAAACCCATAACACTTAACCATAACACATAACAATTAAAATCGACACTACCATGCCCAAAAAAAAAATAAAAACGACAAATGATGGCATTCGTATCGTTCTGCGCGTTCTGTCCACAACATTTCTTAATTCTCAATTGTCAACTTAAAAGTTAACAAACTTCGTAATTCTTGATTACTAATTTAGGTGACAGATGTGAATGTATCAATCCTCATATACGTTCTCGTATATTCAACATTCCTAATTCTTAGTTGTTAATTTAATTTTTAGTTCAATTGAATCTATAAATGCAGCAATATCAACTATTTCACGGAAGCACTGTATAACAAAATACATATATTTAATCTAATGATCCGTCGTCGGGTGAAATTCTATCCGGCTCGAAGGATCAATATCAAGGAAACCACGTTACGTACAGAGCACACATCCTACCGTGTCTAATTTCATCCCCGCCTGTTGTGGCCATCATACAAACACGCCGAAAGGACATAAGTTTGCAAACAAAAGTGTGGCGCACAAAACGTCACGACAGCGAAACGTCGGAGCGAAGGACCAAATTGAATTTGTTACAGCAACGGTCTAGTCTGGTCCACGAGATATAAGAACGAACTGGGCCGATGTTTCATCGTTTGCGAGATATTAATACTATTACGATACTTCTACTTGGGTTCGTGAATTTGAAACACTCATTTATTTCACCAAACACACCTCAATGTTCACAATACTAGCTTTCTTTCTAAACTGACTGTCCGTGCCTATCCGTTCCTTTTATGTAGGCACAAGTTATTCATCCTCGTAAAATCTCCCAATCTCCAGAAATAGCAGGAAATACCTAGAACTACAGCGATTAATCATCCGCTCTAATTGATATGTCGGTGACCGGTGTTATCGCGAGACCATAAATCACGGCCTAGACGCGATCTGCCGAGATAATGACTTCCGGTCTTCTTGGAAGCACAGCGCGTAACAATGCCTTTTTGTTGTTCCCTTATAGGCATTTTCAGCGATTGCAGGTTGCAAATGTAAGAGGCGATATGACTTTTGAGGTTTACATTGGTTTCGTCCAAGAAGACCAAAGACTCGCCAAGTAAAACCAGAATTTTTTCCAAAGAAGCGATTTGTAATGAAAACCATCAGACCAAACCATCTTCAAGAAATAGATCAACACCTTTCCAGATAGTTTAAAGTCATCACCAGAAAACAAGCTCTTCGAGGTTAGTGACTTCAAAGATTACTGTGAAGACCATGACTTTCACATACAGACCAGAAGTCAGCATGACACCTTCAACCAGAAACAAGTGAACACCCGGGACTTCCGAACCTCTGGAGATTTGAGATATTTCAGGCACAGATTAGAAAACCTTACAGATGAGACAGTCAGACAGACAGAGCGAATATAATCAGAGAGATGTCGAAAGCGCAAAATTTTAAGGTCCAGTCATAGATATGCGCAGGCGCTAAAATATTGATCGAGGTTTGTTTCGCTGTCATCATTTTGTTGGTTAAAACAAGTGTTTTCGTTTTACACGATTCACGATCCAGTATTTCGGACGGGTTTATGTTCTTTTAATTTATAACATATTTTCCATAAACTCTAATTCAAAAGGAAAAGTAATGAAGCTTTTTGGGATCATCACAGCACAGATTGAACAACCTGTGATCATACCTTCACTATCTGGAATGTGAATCAGGTACAATAATATGTTTATTGGCAATCATTACTGTGTATATAAAGATTGCAAATCATCTTCGAAAAAATCGGAGAATATCAAACTACATTGTTTTCCAAACGATGATGCTATACCCATATCACATTTCAAGTTGAGGAATTCAGAGTCTGATCATTCATTAGATAATTGATTCGTGTTTGATTTTTACTGAAGACAACATTCGAATTTCATCGTAAAATTCATTCAGAATCCACCTTATTTCTAATAGAAACTAATTTCTGATGACAACTTGTTCACTCGTAGGTAAACTTTTATATTGGTGTTGATTATGCATTACTAAAATGGCAACATTGCACATATGGCAACTGCGATGCGCAAAATTTTATTGGTCCGAAGTCAATAAAAACGAATGTCGGCACATCAAACAAAATGTGCGGATAATCTCATCTTTAAGGTGTTCTAATTGGTGTTTCAGGGGTGTGACTAAGGGAGGCTAGAACTGATTTTTAAAAGAAACTCGTCAAGATATCGATTTGAAACAATGAGTTGAAGACCAAAACACTTGTAAAGGCTTTTGAAGCCAAAACAATATTTTTCGATGGTACCTTAGGACTTTTGATGAAAGTAAATCTAGATAATTTTTCTTCTTCCGCTAACTGACGTCTGAAGGCGCTAAGTAGACCAGTTCTAGGAACTCAAGCCTATTGCACAGAAGCTCTGAGCAATAGGCTAAGTTTTAGCAGCAGGGATAACTATTCCTCTCTGATTTGCTCATGTTTTTGAGGTGATACCTCAGAGGGCAGTGTTGTTGCCAGTTTCAAGTCCAAGCTGTTCAGCTTTATTTAGCCTTTGTCCTGGCACCTCTTTCTGGTGACATTTCATTCCATATGTTTCCAAGCGTCTAAAATCTTATTTCAACTGTGCTTTGGAGTGTCCACAGAAGAATTATGGGCTGGAAAATTGTGTGCCACGCATAGAATCCGCTCGAAAGGAGATCAAGAAATCTCTAAAGGTTACCAATAAACTACCCAAAGCCAGTGTTACATAGAGGAGCAATCATTATCTTTTTCGTCAAAAGCAATTCTTCTTGATGCCAAAGTTGTTACTCGTATTGATAGATCAGACAAGGATCAAGTTTATGTTTGTGTTCGCTATCAATGAGACCAATTCCTTTATCCAGACCCTCCGTCACACCACATCTCCTATTTCGACAACTCCTCCATGGGCTGACGCTCCTCCACAAAACAATCGAACCGTGAACACTTGTCATATGCTCCTTGATTTACTCGCCCCGTCGATACGAATCGTCCGAAAAACTCGTCATCCTTCCGCCCCTCGTTTTCCCCCCACCCCCCTCATTTCGAGCACGTGGCCGCGTCCCCCGGCTCATTACACAGTTAATAAATGTATGTTTGATTTCCCCACAGCCTGCTGCGACTCCCTCTGTCGGCGGGACCGCCAGACAATTGAAGGTCGGAGCGTGCTATGGTCCTTCGAGCCGGATACGGCTTTTATTGATCAATGGGGCTCAGGTCGGATTAGGATAGTTTTCGGCTGTACGGAGACGATAGCGATAATGGTTATCCACTGGGATGAATTATTGTTTTTGATGTTCCGGGTTGCTTTGATTCCAGTTTCGTGTGGATCGATGTGTAGGGGTGACTGGTCACCTTTGTTGTTGTGGTGGTGTTTGTCGATTAGACGTGGAACGGAATTGTCATCATGCGATTGGGGTCGGTCAAGTTTGATGGATTTGATGGCGGATTTCGAAATTATGGTGCCAAGTTGACACGGAAGATTACCCTCGAAAAATATAATATGGAACTTTGCTAATATCTTTTTTCACTAATGTCACTCGTTGCGGAGATACAGGGTGTGGAATATGAAAAATTCAAAGCATTTCTTCTTCAGAACTTCCACAGTTTTGAATTTTTTTGTTGAAAATGCATCAATAATATTTTCATCATGGTTGCTTTTTTCTCATATATTTCACGCCACTGGTGAAAAATTCCTTATTCTATTTTGAGATAAAAATGTATATAACAATAACCAAAACTGATGATTGTTCGTCTTTATTTTCCATCGCATCAACTACACTATACTTTTTTTTTGAAAGAGAAAAATAGTCTATCCAATTAAAAATATCAAACATAGTTTGAAATGAATGTCTGGTAGACTACGAGCAGAAAACAACTACTTTCCTGATAAATACCACGCAGAACATTGAATTATATCTGCTCGTAGTCCATGCAACGATTCACACTGTGAATGCAGATCGCAAATGTTTCTTTCTTCCTAAGACGTGACAAATTCACATCGAGACAGGCACGCCTAACAACCTACAGACCGGTTTCGGGCTTATTGGCCCTCATCAGTGCAGGGTAGTTATCCGAGTAGAGACCGTAAGATCTCCACTCGAAGCGTTGCCTGTCCCAATGCATTTTCGTCGCGTCTATTTGACCGCACCGAGCCGCGTTCCAACAGACAATTGAAAGTGGCGACATCATGCGGCAGAAGAAAGAAACACTCCAGAAACGAATCTCCCAAGTTTTACAGAACTTGAAAGTGGCTAAGAGCTCGACCAGACATTCATTCCAAACTATGTTTGATATTTTTAATTGGATAGACTATTTTTCTCTTTCAAAAAAATGTTTTTTGTCCAATTTATGGCTAATCCATTTTTTCTTTTACACTATACTTGACAGCCAATCACCATATGATAGTGTCATTGAATGTCTGAAACTTTTGTACTCTCATGACAAATGATAATCGAATTGGTAAACTATCCGCATCAAATTCTATACTTTATATTTTCCGATGTAATACAACTGGCTCGTATATATTATAATACTACTTTTACTGTAAATTAGATAGTAAACTGAATGAGTACCAATTTATTACATTAAGGTCTAGATTAAAGTCATAATCATGGTAATGGGTATAATTAAAACGGCTATTGAAAGGCAGTCTTTGGTCCTTTCAGAGCTTCTAAAAGGACTCAATAATAATGCACTTTCATTAAGACAGGTATATAAACATTTAATGGAAAATGAGTAATTTGAATGGCGATCAATACTCCCTTTCATTTGTTTCATTACTCGAGAAAGAGAATTTCATCGGCTATTGGTTGGTAAGATTCTGATGATGGAATTCATAAAAAGTTTAGACATTATTTAATTCGAACTTCAAAAGCAGAAACAGTTAATTTCGAGGTTAATTTCATACGAACGTATATGATTGTGTTTTGGGGAAAGGGTTGTCATTATACCTACTATTATAAATAGCGATTTTCTGTCTGACAAACAAGACTTGAGCTGAATACTACGTATATATAATATCTACTCAGACCTCCTCCTACTATTAGATATTCTCAGCCTGTAGCCTGATAGCAATCAATCACCCATTTCATATAATCTGATGGAAGAAAATGTTCGCAGTACAGGGTGATTAGCTGTTGCTGTTTGCCACATCCCTCGAAAACTCCACACACTTAATTTGATTGGTCGATTAGTGTATAGAAAAGTGCCATTTCATTCGTGGGAGCTCCCAAATGTTTTTAGTGTAATTAATGTACAGGCCAAATTAGATCTTACGACTCGAAACAGGGGCAAACAGGCATTCCCGATTGATGTTCACCCCAATTTCAGATGCACGAGAGCACGTGCTTCAATGAGATTTCTGGAATGTTATGGGGATGGACAAACAATAGGACTATGATTACTTCATTTATCTCTTCTTGCATGAGATGAAATTGCATATTGTTTGTTTTTGTGACTATAAATTAGATGTGCTGCTAGTCAACATCATTTTGCGCGACGCTAAGGAAGATATGAAATGCTCGGAAATTGCAATTTGTGTACTTAGTGTCAATTTAGTCAACTTTGGCCCAATTTATGCATCATTATCATTATCATAGTCATAGTCACACTTAATCATAATATCGAGTTGAAAGTGTACATTTCAGTGCAAGCATTTATAAAACATATAGTCAAAATACATGTCCTGTGATAAAGACAATGATAAAGACAATGCCATAGTCTCATTCTTGTTTCAGGGCATGTATTTTGACTATGTTTTGAGACCAAATTTATATATCACTGTCTTTATCATTGTTTTTATTACAGTCACAGTCATAGCATGTATTTTGAAAGTGTTTTATGACTATGATTAATTACTTATATAAATATTTACTTGCACTGAAACAGAGACTGATGTGACCTAGGGCCATGTCTCAGTCCTTGTTCTAATTTTAGTCTTCAAACCAAGTTGATTCCACGCTTTTTTCAAAGAGCATTTATGCAACAATGTTTGTCATAGTCTCAAGTCTTCGTCCTAAAACGTGACCTTGAGAGTTCCTAATTTTCAACTTCATGTTTAGGACTGAGACCCAATTTATGCATTATTATCATTATCATAATCCTTAGTCACAGCCTCTGTCTTAATCATGATATCGAAGTGTACATTTCAGTGCAAGTATTTACCCTCGTATTTACCTATACAAGTCATTAATCAAAGTCTCAAAACATAGCCAGAATGAGACTATGACTGTGATAAAGACAATGATAAAGACAATGATAAAGACAATGATAAAGACAATGATAAAGACAATGATAAAGACAATGATAAATACAATGATAAAGACAATGATAAAGACAATGATAAAGACAATGATAAAGACAAAAATAAAGACAATGATGAAGACAATGATGAAGACAATGATGAAGACAATGATGAAGACAATGATGAAGACAATGATGAAGACAATGATGAAGACAACGATGAAGACAATGATGAAGACAATGATGAAGACAATGATGAAGACAATGATGAAGACAATGATGTATAAATTGGGCCTTAGAGCGCAAATATTGGAGAAAGACAGCGGCAAGACACTTTCGCGAGTATGAAGAATAATTGAAATCTAAATCAACCTTCTTCAGTAAACATTGTTTTGCGTTATATTATGTTTTTTGAGAAATACGACGAGTTTAGGATACTATAATATCATAATTCATACTTTTCCTCAATTTCTTTGGTAGGAGGTCAAAGTTCACAATTTTTGCTCTCTCTGCTACATGAGATAATTCACAGTTTTTGTGTTGAGATTTGAAAGCTTCCAAGGCTACTTTGTTAACCGGTTGTAGAAAAATGTATTCCGATATTTATGTACCATAAATGTATATGAATAATGGTGAGATATATTTCTCACGAAACACACAACACAAGCTGTGAGAAGCACTGGAGGTGAGTGTTGAAACGGGTTCTCACAGGTGGATCCCACCTAGATAACAATCTTTGTTCAAGACTTCTAGATATGCATCGAGATATGCATCTAGTTGGAGATCGTACCAGCGTTGCGTAGTTGACTTTCTATCCGCACCATAATGATTGAACTTCCTCTCATCAGGTTAACTGCGTGACCTCTGAGGAAATGATTATCTATGATCAACGGAAACCATCAGTGTCTGCCCCTCTGAAGATGACAAAGTTTTTGTTGCAAAGCCAGGAACAGGATTGTTTCGTCTATAATCCATAGCTTTCTCCAACTCCTGAGCCATGCTGAGAAATATGGCAACAATGTTCCGCGGTCCTTCTAAACTTCGTTTATCCTATCCTCATTTTCAAAATTTTGCGAAGATGGGGAAATGGCGACAGAGATGGACCCCATCTGATTTATTATTTCATCTCTTTTTGACATTATGTCTGCTGCACAATCTCTTATCAATGATATTTTCATTCACAAAGCTGCACTCTTTACAAGCTCTACACCCGGATTGGTATTTGAATGATTCCGAAACTTGGTACAAAGTTTATCAGTTTCCTGGGAGCTTGGTTTCTGACATCAGAGGGCTTTAGGAAGGCCTCTTCCAGGAGCTCAAGTCAACATCATCTAGACTATCATTCTCTAATATTCCTATCTTTTTGAGGTGATACCTCAAAGGGCAGTGTCCATTGAGGAGTATATTATAGTATTTATTTGACCATGTTATGTACATAAAACATGTATGGCAAGTCGCATAGGCAATATACTTCAAACTCAAGAATATAAAATGATATTAATGATAAAGTATTATTAAAATCAAATGCGCAATGAACTGGCAGAGACGATATATAGCAATCAATGTCATAAAAACAATGGCTGAGCAGAAATTTTTTTATCACTGTTTTGAATCTTTTGAATTCCAACATTGTGACAGAGTTATCAATAATGTTATAGAGATTTAGGTTCAAGGAGTTTTTGCATCAAACAGCTAATCTATGTCGAGGAATAGTCAGTTTCAGTTAGTTAGCCAGTTTCAAGTTTTTCTTATCCTACTCGAGAAGCTGCTTAGTTTTCCTTGGCGAAAGGCTCATTAGCCTTTTCGCTCGTCTTTGTCCTGGCACTTCATTCCATCACAATTTTTCTTACAATAATGCATTCAAAGGTAAACCTGCGCATGGGAACTTTGAAAATGTTTATCATCTTAGGTGATCCTGCAATTGTTTGTACTCCAAAATATAAATAGTAACAATGGTAATAATATAATAATAGTAAATAATAATCACGACTGTTTTTACACATAGACACTGACACAATTTCTATCACACACACAAACACACCCAGAAATCTAACGTAAGGTATAAACAAGTTAGTGAGATGAGTTTTTATAATGAATGAATATCCAGGAATCAGACTGCGATTGATATTTCTAGTTATTTTTCATGTCGATTTGTTTCTCAATTGTATATCTAGGTGTTTGCAGAATCCAGGTCTTGAGTTAAGACTTAAGAAAATAGTGATGAAGTTTAAATTTTTGAGGAGAGGAGGTAAGTTATTGTATAGCATATAGGAGCAAGAAATGCGTGGCCAATAGTTTCGGACATTCTTGGGACTGTCACGGCTCCTATTTTCAATCGTGTGTTATGAGGATGGCATACTTTTTGACTAAGCATTAGATTATTTCGCTGATATATCATAAGAGCGAGAAAAAAAAATTGACGTGAAATTTCAAGTGATCCAAGAAATTGAGTTTTAGCCCCTTCTTTGGCAAAGCAGTCTTGATGTTCCTCCCTTGTGACCTAGAACCCAAATCAAGGTGACCTAGTGCAGTTATAATATTTCAACGTAGGTACACCATACGATAACATTATCATTATGGAAGGAAACCTGTACTTATGCAGGTGGAATTCGTGGTTCCAAAAGTAGATAACCATGGCCTGTCCGGTCGAAATAATTGCCCTTGATGGGCAATAATCAACATTGAGGGTATCCTGTAATAAATAACGCAAGCGAAGTGAATTATTTCTGGTCCGAAAGAGATGCACTTACTTCTGCGTTTCCTGTGCATTATATTCGAGCTGTATTTTATCGTTGTGCCGCAAACTGAATGGCCGTATTTACGGTTGAAACGATTCAGGTGATTCAATTAACCCAGCTTGTTCTCGCGGCATGAATACGCAGAGAAAATCGCAGCTTTTTGTGTTGGAAAATGAGGAAATAGTATATTACACAACAAGTGTAGAAAGTGACATATTTCACACGAGTAGTACGAGCCGCGTAGCGGTGAGTGCGGAAACGTAACGAGTGAAGGAAATGCACTTTCCAACGAGTTTTGTACACTATTTTTCCTACGACTCCGAATACTTTCATTTCGCGGGTGGTCTTTTCAAAAATGTAACTTGAGCGGACTCTAGAATTTCAGGTGGTTTTGATTCAATATCAAGTACTGTTTATTTCCATATTCAAGATGATATTTGATTACTTCTCCGACAATTCCCCATTATGTGAATTACTGATTGATTGAGTCAGTTTAGTTTGGAAACATTTTATTGTTTTTGACACCGGCGTACATAAACAAACTTGAAACCATTCACCTGCTAGCGCCAGTAATCACGCAACCAGAAATACAGAACCATAGAAGTACGTAGTGCGCAAGCGCGTACGAGTTAGTGCGTCCTTGCAAACATCTGTGATACCAAAGAATCTTCTCTTTGGTGATACTGTGATATCAAACTGATGCAAGCAGCAAGCCGCGCATAAAACTGTAGCCGTACTCTTTTGAGTGATCTAACCCTCTGTCATCAACATCGAAATAGTTCCAGCAAAGAGTATAGGTTCCAGTTTTAAAGTGAATTCAGAGGTTATGTATCAGACACATTGAAATTAATATATAAAGAATTCTCGGTATAATTCGAAACAAGACATAAATTTCAATGAATAATATGAATTTGATTTGAGAACGCTTATATATTGACAGGTGAGTACCTTCACAATATACCTAATTATTTCTATCAATTCAGGCGACCGTTGTGATATTTTTCATATCAACACTAGTGCTTTTTTTCTTTCGAATAAACAATACCATGGTGATATGAGCTACTTTCTGAATAAGTGTGATTATTGACATTTTCATAGATGGTCGTAGAAAAACATATCGATGTCGGACGACGTAACGGCACATTGGTCCATATTGAGACACCTCTCATGTTAAAGTTATGATTGTCTAGAGTCTAGACAATCGGTCTGATTCTCTAAGGAAGTGGTGGAACAACTGTCATTTGGGTGGCAAAAAGGAAGGTCCGAGAAGGTTAGTGATTATATATTTGATTCACTTTCTGATTTTTCAATTCTTTAAGGTCAAAATGAAAAAAAAATATAACAACTTGTCGTTGGTTCACCTACCACTGATAACGTGACTTATTTATCCACCAGATTTGACTGGTGGGAATTAGAAAATAATGGGGAAGTTTCCTTCGAACTGATTTTCATGAAATTATTGTTTGAATAACAAGTATTATGTTTCTGCTGTCTAGAATTACTGTTGAAATCATCCTAATAATTTTAATTTTCATATTACAGCGATATGAAACTTTTATGGCGGATCACTATGACGTACTAATTAGATTTAGTGACATTGAACTTGATTCGGGTGAGCCTACGGACTGAAAAAAAAGAAGTAGAAAGCTGTTGCTTGCACTATTGCCAGATTGAAGTCAATAATTTCATGGATGAATCGAAATAATCAATACATGGAATATTTGACTAGCATAATCAATTTCAAAGAAAAATTGCCAATATCAAAATTATTTTTTACCTGGCCACGAGCCTGGCCATAATTTGAGTATAAAAAAACCTCGAAAAAAACACTCTATTTTAATGTTTATCTTGTCTAAAATTCTGGTCCGTTCGTACCTACTCGGTTCGTAGTTTTTTCGAGAAAAACGTATCGTGTTTTTTTTAAAGGAAGAAGAGACTTGGATTAAATAAACTCTTTATCCTTTAAATTTTTCGTCCAATTCATGAATTTTCATTTTATATCGTGTTTTTGCTAAACAAAAATTAGATTCGACTAAGACTAAGGCGCTAAGTTGCTAGATAGCTGTCTTGAGACTAATATATTCAAAATGTTTGAAAAATCAGAAAAACCAGTATCTACACTTTGAATAGAGTTGATTTGATTTTTGCATTCTCCGAGGATTCTAGTAGAGTCTCCTAGCTACTAAATTGCATGAATTAATTTCAGAAATAGAGTGCCAATGTATGGAAAATAAAAATCTTTTTTCGATTACCCTATATCCTTTAGAAACATTTTTGGGGATGAATGCATTCATCAGTATCGATCATAACTGAATTTTCAGAATAATCCTATATATCTAGTTTTCCCCAAACGTCTAAAAAGGGCAGTCTTTCCTTGACCCTGCATGATGAAATATGAAAAACTCGTGGGGCAAACATCTCTTTAAATATGGTGTACATCTTGAATTTTTAAGTACTTAAATACTTGTAATTATTTTAAATACCTGTTAATTATTTTTTCAGTATTTTAAGTAGGTCTTCATTATCTCAATTACCTTTCAAATACTTTCTAAATACTTTTTCATTATTTTAAATATTTTTTAAGTGCTTTTATTACATCTTCAGTACATTGAATACATTTTTGAATCCTTTAAATATATCAGATGCACGTTGAAATATCAGAATTTGTACCCGTCCGCGTCCCGACGGCTTGTGATGATTCTTCGATGACTGATAATTTTTTTTACTTCTCAGTTCACGCGAGAAAAAAACGTGTTTTTTGTACTACTTCTGAAGAATAATCATAAAAATCATTATTATATTATTACACCAGTATTATTGCTGATTGTTAATACTTTCTGTCATTTTAAATTTTGAAAGGCATAGGAAAGCCTAAATATGTATACTGCTACCCTGTTGCCAGATCTAGTGTTACCAAACCAACTTTGAAATTTCAAAACGAACACCATATTATCACATCATAATATTGGATTTTCGGATTAAACAAAATATTCTGAATATATTTGCCTCGGCTATATTATATCTCTCTGTTATCGACATAAATTAATTTTCAATTTTCGACAGCAAATACATCATTGAATAATGTAAAATTTTTCCTCGAATTTTTCTGGTCAGTAGATACCTACTGAAATCCTATACATTTTGACGCATATTGCATTATTAAATAAACTTGAAGAAGTGATATGCTATACCAAATATTCTCAGAATCTTGAATTATTCAGCTACTTATTCATAATAAGGAAAAATCAATATTGATTTATATTCCAGGAGGTCTTTTGATTCCTTAATAAATATCATTAAATAGTTCTTAAGTTGTTGAAATAGATTTGAATACTTGTTAATTCCTCTATTTATTATCACCCTTAAATGTTTCGAAAATCTACTCATGACTTCTAAATATTCTCAATTCTTTCAAGTATATTAAATACTTCTAAATACTTGCTAATTATTTTAAGTAATCACCAATAGCTTTTAAATACCTCAATTGAAAGTATTTTAAATATGGTGTACGCTTTTTTGAGGAGTTGTTTGCCCCTCGGAAAAACTCGCCCCCATTTCTATACTCTCCCACTTATAGAAACCCAGTAGTTGAATTTTACCGAAACAACCCCATCTAGGCGTCCCCCCTCGTTCTCCGATTCCACCCTCTGCCCCCCACCCCTCTGCTCCCTGAAGATCGACCCCGACCTTCCCCTACCTACCCTCACCCCCACTTCCACCACCCCCCCACCACCCACCCCTTCAACGAACAGAAACCCAATTATCGGCGGACGCGAGAGGCCTCTAGTGCGGGTGTAATGCATTGGAAATCGGAGACAGAATTCGAAATAGCGCTGGAATTTGTCCGGAACCGTTTACGGATACGTGCTTCCGGCTGGCACATACGCCACTCCGGATCTGTTGACCGGAAGTCGAATTGTGGCCCAGAATCCGGAGCGCCCCACCTTGGGTCCAATACCGGAAGAATGTTGGAGCTCTTGGAATATGCAGAAAAAATGCTCAAAATATGCATGAAAATGTGGATGAAAAATGTTGAATATGTTCGAGAGAATTGTCGGCTCGATTGTCGGAATATGCAACATGATCAGCTTCAAATATGCTCAGAAATATGCATGTTTATATGCATGATAAATGGTCAAAATGTGAATATGTAACATGAAGAGCTTGAAATATGCATGAAACGTCAAAATGTGCATGAGAAAAATGTGTTGGAATGATTATGCTTGAAAAATGCTCTGAATATGTATGCAAATATGGATGAAATATGCTCCAAGTATACAAGAAACGTATCAGAATTCGCAAAATGAAAAACTTGATATATAAAAACATGTAAAATGCTCGAAATGTGCATGAAAAGTGTCGGAATATTCAACATGTAAAGCTTGGAATATGCATGCAAATATACATGAAAAATTCTCGGTATTCGCATGCAGTTATGGATAGAAAAATGTTGAAAATATGCTAGAAACTTGTCGGGATATGAAACATGAAAAGCTTCAAATATGCATGTTAATGAGCATGATAAATGCTCAAAATGTGAATGAAAAGTTTCGGAATATTCAACAAAATATGGTTGAGAAATGCTAAAAATATGCATGCAAACATGGATGAAAAATGCTAATAATATGCATAAAACGTGCAAAAAAAAGAAACTTGAAATATCCATGATAAATGCCCGAAATGTGAATAAGTAAAATGTATTGAAATGTTGGAATGATCAAAGTGACCAACATATAGATTTAAATATATATGCAAATATGAGAAATGCTAAAAGAAGATATGCATTAAACGTGTCAGAATTTGCAAAATGGAAAGCTTAATGTAGGCATGTAAAATTGTCGAAATATTCAACACAGAAAGCTTGGGATATGCATGCAAATGTGCATGAAAAATTTTCGGAATATGCATGCAAATACGGATGAGAAATGCTCAAAATATGGATGCATAAATGCTCAAAATGAGCATAAAATTTGTTCGTAATATGCAACATGAAAAGCTATAAAGTTACATGCGAATATGTAGAAAAATAATCAAAATAAACATTGATAGATATCATGCATGAAAAATGCTCGAAATATGCATGCGAATAAGGATGAAAAAACTCATGAAAAATGCTCGAAGCGTTGATGAAAAATGCTCAGAGTGCTGATGAAAATTGGAATATGCGCATGCAAATATGGAATATTGCTCAAAAGGTGCATGAAAAGTGTAGGAATAACTGCATCATGGAAAGCTTGAAATATGCAATGAAAATGTTCAAAATATGAATGAAAAATCGAATGAAAAATGCTCAAAACAACACGGTAGGCTTGAAATATGTATGCAAATATGCTTGAAAAGTGTGAAATATGCACCAGAATCCCATTTCAAGTTTTTGGTCACGATGAAAAAATTCAAATTTAAATAATTAAAGTAGGTACAACCGTTCGTAATGTGAATGGTGGCAGGTTTTTTTGCCAGCACTGTATTTCCATTATTTATTTCCACGTGCAGAATTTGCCAGCAATAATATTGTTTTTTGGATATAACTAACTCAATATGACATTCAGATGTCCATAAATCAGGCAGAACCGCAAAAAATACTTGAATTAAAATGGAATATTGACTCCTGGGATTCCCAAAACCAGTCCTCACAGCTTTTATTGTACTGCCGCGTGTCGTTTGTGAAAGTGGGGAGAAAAGAATTATTGTCGCTTTGTATATATCGGATGCATTGCGTGCGTATGGCTCGTAAAATATTTTCATTAAAATTGTATCCAACATAACGAATGCCATCATGAAATGGAAACTATATTCACGAGGAAATATCTTGAACTATATCCCGACCTAACCAAAGTCGTACGATCCCGCCAATGCGTATGTAGGTATACCAAATTTGGAGGAAAAAAATGGACAATAAAAAATATTAGTTCAACAATCGGTTGAAAAAGTAGCCTTAGACGTTTTCGAATCTCAAAACAAAATTGACGAGGAAGTGACAGCATTGCCGCTCGTGTGATCGGAAATATTGAAAAAACGCTCGCCTCTACCATAGTGAGGTCCATTGCCAAAACTGCAACCCAAAAACTTGGTTTTCTGTTTTGAGCCAAGAGCTATTTCACTCCCAGTCAGCTGCTTATAATCTATAAGGCACATATTTGGAGTGCGGCACCTAAACATATCCTGAAACTATTGGATTCTGTCCAAAAAAGGGCATTCTTCTCGTAGGTGATGCCTCGCTTACAAACTCGCTCACTTCTCTGGAACACCGTAGAAAAGTTGGCGATTTATCTCTTTTTTATAGATATTTTCATGGACGATGCTCTTCTGAAATATCAAGAATCGTTCCTACATTAGCAGTCTCTTCGAGATTAACCCGTCAAGTTCAGTCTTCACACCCCTTCGTGGTCACCTTAGAGACCTGCAGAACGTCCCTTTCCAAAGACTCGTTTTTTCAACGAACATCGAGACTTTGGAACTCATTACCTAGGAAGGTGTTCCCCGAGGCATACGATCTCCAGAAATTTAAGAAGAACACCAACTCCTACCTCTTTTCCCTTCTAACGGTTCTAACGATGTTCTCTGAACATTACAGGATATCCCTTTTCGTGAGAATCAGAACATAAAAAAATAGGTATATTATTTTCTTGCATGATTGAAAATAGTGACTGATAATTATCTAAGGCACCTCCTTAGGTAGCTGAAAGAGTAAACATTGTAAATTTTAACATCCTACCAGAGAAATCGAGGAAAAGTATGAATTATGATATTGTTACGAACTGCGTTCCGAGAATACCGGAAGTCATCATCGCGGCGGCACGTTATTGGCTGTGATTTATGGCCTCGCGATAACATCGGTCAGTCGACGACGTCCTCATAATTAGCGGATGATTTATTGCCACTAATTCTCAGAAGTTTCTGTATTTTCTGGAGAACGATTGATTTTACTAGAACGGATGTTTTGTACCTATATAAAAGACCGCAGTATCGCGGACAGTCAGTTTTAGTTTGGAATGAGTCAGTATAGAAAGAAAGCTAGTATTGTGAACATGGAGATTTATTTAGCGAATATGGAAGTGATTTAACGAAGTGTTTATTGAATTGTATTTCGAATGTTTAGTGGAATAAATTGTCCAGTTGTGTGCTTAGCAAAGTACTGAGTGTATAAATTTACGAACCCACGGAGAAATATCTTAACAATATGATAGATTCAGGACATGGTGCCATGAAATGCTTGAATGTTGAAGATATCAAAGTATCCTAAACTTGTCACATTACTCAAAAAATATCCTTTCTTTCCTTTTGAAATATGTCTTTTTTGAGGTTCTATCTATCACTTTGCACTCTGAATACTAAAATAGCTATCTTGGTGGTACATATTCGAAAATCACTATTTCCTTTAATTTAACATACACCCTTTATGTGTTCATACATCGTTTCATTGTTCAGTTATAATAATAATAATAATTTTATTGCTTTTAAAAAGGTTTTACAGCAAGAAGTATGTTCAGTTATTATAGAGGCTATTATTCAAACGACCATACTAATATGTCAACAGACGCATATTTTAGTATCAAAACTACCCTGATGACCTCGTGTGAAGATTTCAGCAAAATTTATTCCAGACCGTTCCAGACATAGATTTCCTTGTGCGTCCTTTTTGTCACGGAAACAACACCGCAATTTAATAAATGGATGGAAAACTGATGAGCTCCTACTCTACGTTATTCAACTATAAATATCCTGGCAAACTAACCGTCCAAAGGAAAAGCGCTACCTATCGATTTCCGGGGAACACTCTAACCGAAAACAATTTTATTGAAAGAATTTCGGGCAGAATTTCTTATCGGGCTCGTGAATTTATTCGTGCCACCGATCTGGCAGTGAGATGGGTAGCCACGTCAAATAATTTCCCATCGAAAAAAGAACAAAAGCAAACAATATTCGAATTGGGGTGTGCTAGTATGGTGGCGAATTCAGGACAGTCGCATGAAGTTGTTGATTTATGCAAATGGGTGCATCTCAAGATGTCTGACATTTTTTGCTGTCAAATAATTGTCGATTTGACCTCCCGAACACTAGAAAGAGACGGGCATCATGAAGCAAGACTATAGAAATCAGTCCAGAATACAAGACTGATGGACACTATAATATAGTCCTAACCTAATTTTTCACTATATTTCTGAATAGGAACACGAGAGGAACATCACCAATCTTGATGGGTCTCTATGGATCATTAAATAGTATATTATGATCTCGGGGAAAGATCATTAGACAAGAGCACTTTGTCACAAATATATCATGGTTTTCATAACCCTTCAGTCCTCACTTCAATATAAATAAACATTCGAGTTTGCTTGAAGACTCAGTATGGTTTTGTCGAGGGGTTGACCACTAGGAGAAAATGTACACACTGGAATTCCTATAAGCCGGAATTCCCCTGGAATTCCCCGGAATTTCTCCGGAAGAAATATGTTAATTTGAACCGAGATTTGAACAAATAACGATGGAATTTTGAAACTAAATGAAGATAATACTCGGAATTCCGGGGGAATTACGGGGAAAAAAATAAGCAGATTGGTATGAGCGAAGTTCTATGATGAAAAAAAGTTTTTTTTTCATTTCCATTTTTTCGATTGGAGCAACGGATTCTATGGAAAAAAATAAGCAGATTGGTATGAGCGGAGTTGAAAATTGGTCCATCCGTTCGAAAGTTATGGCGATTTGCTACATTTTTTCATTGATGAAAAAACATTTTTTTTATTTCGATTTTTTCGATTAGAAAAACGTATTCTATGGAAATAAATAAGCAGATTGGTATGAGCGAAGTTGAAAATTGGTCCATCCGTTCGAAAGTTATGGCGAATTGCTTCATTTTTTCTATAATGAAAAAAAGTTTTTTTTTCTTTCGATTTTTTCGATTGGAGAAACGGATTCTATGGAAAAAAATAAGCAGATTGGTATGAGCGAAGTTGAAAATTTGTCCATCCGTTCGAAAATTATAGCGATTTTCCTTCTTACGGATTCAGATCTTGGAAAAAGGAGGGAATACAATAGAAAAATACCATCAGATGATATATTCGGATTTCCCCGGAATTCCCCGGAATTAATCATAATAATCATAATCATAATAATTCATAATAATTCCGGGGAAATCCGGTGAAATATGAAACATTCAGGAACATCACACAAAATCATTCGGGATTCCCGAGGGGATTTCTGAGTTCAATATAAACTCCAGACCTAGCTCTAGAGTGATATCACTAAATATTACAGAATCTGAATAATACCGAATTATATTGATATCAAAATTTCAAAATTTGTCATTAGTAAGGCTATAGGCTGTATTGTATTATATCGAAATCCTCTTTGGAAACAGAATATATCATCTGATGGCATTTTTCTATTTTGTTCCCTCCTTTTTCCAAGATCTGAATCCGTAAGAAGGAAAATCCAAGAAAAACATTTTTATTCAGGAAAAATTCAGCAAATCTAGAGAGTAATAAATTATTTCATGAGTATTGAACGAATATGTAATGTCAAGAGTATTTTAGTGTTATAAAAATCGAAGCCGAGCATGATATTTCCACAGGAAAAAATATTTTTGCGATCCAATTTGCTCGTCCGATTGAAAATAAGCAGTGAATGCGACATAAAACCCAATGAAAATGTGAAGGCCGTCCATCCGTACATGCATTTAAGCGATTTTCATTGGACATTTCCAACAAAAGAAAGCGCCAACAATGAAAACCCTCGATGAAAACCTATCAGTGGCATGAACCGTTTCAACCTGAATGAAATTGATTTCCAACATCGTTTTTCTGCAAACAAAATGACTCTTCTATGAAGCCGGTGAAAAAAGCTGAATGGAAAAGGTTTATGCTTTGATGACTAATAATTCTCGTCTACTGTGACTGATTATGCATTTTTTGACTTTTTCGACCGAAAATGATTGTGTTTGCTTTGAAGAGTATAAATTATTTGTGAGGTCCATCACAAAATTACTTTACATCAGTAGCTTGGTTTTGTTTAGTTCCAAGAGATACTTGACACCCCAAAGGCTTTTTTCTATTTTGGTTTTATAATGAAGTCATTATGAAACGCAAAAGTGTATCGAAATGTTATATCGCTGCCTCGCGATTTGCACGGAAAAAAATCACTTGCTACTCATAACAAAAACAGAATTGCTGGTGAGATATTTGCTCTCACAACAACATTTCTAGGTGTAGATGAAACATTTATGTCATCATTACGAATATGCATTTGTCACAGATGATAATTGAAAATGCTATAATCAATCTGCTGTAGGGACTGGAATTATATTTATATCCAGCTATAATAATTTGTTGGCTCGAATCCCTCACCAACAATGCTGCGATAGCATATTAGTTTTGTAACAATGGACAGTTTTATTTGCAAAGACTACCTACTTGAAGTTTGGATTCGGGTGAACTATTATTTTTGCTGGGTATATATCCATATGTTCAAGTGGGAATAGTTAATGAAATCACCTATTTTCCAATCATGCATGGTTTTGAAAATGAACACAGAAAACATTTTTACCCAATTATCTATTTGCTGTCAATGATCCGTCACCACGCAAAGTCATTAACATAATAATAATTATTATTATTATTTACTAAGTATCGAACCTAAACAACGTCAATCAATGTATTGAACTTTGGTATGCGCAACCGCAAAAATCTCAGGACTCGAATGGAGCAAATTCAATTTGCTAAGAGCTAACTTTGTGGTGGTGCAAATAAAATTTGCTAAAATTCACATGGCAACAAGAAAGAAGCGTCCTGATTGGCTACATGGAATGGCGTGACCTACTTTTGTGCGAATTCTTAATAACGACGCATCGATCTTTGTCTTCAGTTGAGTTGAGACTGTTGAGAGTATTAACACGTGGATCAGCTAGTGTCCTGCTTGCTGTTGTTCTTCTTCTGCATGCAAATAATAATGTATAGTTAAGAACTGTCAGAAACAATATATGTGAAAAATGGAAAAAATTGATATCTGTCGAAGAGCTCTTTTAATCGTGGGGATTCGGACACCTGAGGCAAAAATTTGAAGGTATGATTTCAAAATTTCACTGAGGGTACTATACATTTATGTTGTAATCACTGATGAGGTGAAAAACCCTATATAGATGTGACAAAGTATATTCTAGGTTTATTATTCTCATTTACGTTTTTTTTTCAGATCATCATACAAATTTTGAGGGATTATCATTACATCAATCGTCTATGAAAAAAATAGTATACCACTTCTCGGAGATAAACTGCAAATTAAGAGTTTACCAGAAATTGTTGTTCTAGTGGACCTACCTGAAGTAATGTTTCTATATTATACCGGGTGTAACATTATTCCAGCTCTCAGAGTTTCGTCTTTTATTACAACTGATGCATTTGCAATAATACCTAGAAAACCTCACTACTGGTGCAAAATTAGTATGCTGTTAATATTCAATACATCGTTACCTACAGCACTAATATTTGTCACTAGTGCAAACACATCTGGCTGAGAGTGTCAACTACAATGTTTCTTGCAGCAATTGCATTCATAATGATACCTGAAAATACTTGCTACTAACGCAGTAGTATTTGCTACTAGAGCAAAAATATTTGGCTGGAAGTATTTGGTATAGTGTTTCTTATAGCAAGAGCATTATGTAATCATACCTGAAAATATTTGCTACTGCTGCGAAATATATTAGTAATAACAGCTTAGGAATGTTCTTACATGCAGCCAAAATGTCGGAAGTTTGGTTTGCTTCCGACACCAGTTGGATTAGTTGATACTGCAAAGAATTATTAGGAGGAAATATTTGTTGCTTTCACATAGTTTTTTGCTGTCTCTATAGGTACTAATTTTTTTTGTTGCGTTGACCTATATTTTAGTACCTGTAGCGAATCATTTTTTTCCGTGTGCCTTTTTAAAAAAGATTTATTTGTTCCGAAGACACTTTATTTAATTCTTCACAATAACTCAATATGAAATATAAAAGCAATACAATATACAAGTTGGGATGTGAATATGAAATGCACCGGGTGGATAGATATAGATAAATGCACCGGTTGGTTAGGAATAAGTAAATGCACTGGTTGGTTAGGAATAAGTAAATGCACTGGTTGGTTAGGAATAAGTAAATGCACACGGTTCAAGCCGCGCAGGGCTCATTTATAAGGTAGGATCAGCAGTGTCAGCGCTGATCTAAGCTTGCACGAGGATTCAAAGAAATTGCCTCATTGCTGACTTTGCTGTTCCCATACATATCAAAATTACTGAGAAGCTGTTATCTGGTCATCTGATACTCTGTGAGATCGGCTTATTTTTCCATATAACAGAAATATCCTCTGTTGTGAAACGAATTTTTTATTATTCGGAGGTTGTTATACAATCGTACTGTCAAATGAAGGTCAGAAGAGTAATAGGCCCAGTTTACTTCTGAACGATTTTGGATTTGGTGATACTAGCAGTGAAAAACTCAATGTTTTTATTGATAAATTTCAATTCAGAGTATGATTTGATTTATATTGACCAATGAAAACAATAACAATGTTGCATTTTCCACCGCTGTTATCAATCGAAATTGATAAATAGTAAACTGAGCTTCACGCTTCTGCGTCAGATTTTAAATATTTCAATGTCATCATTGTTACCAATCGAAGATGTTTCTGGTATTTATCGATATCAAATAGATTTTTTCCAATACAAGACTTCAAATTAATGCAAAATAGAAAAAATCGTATATGTCACACGTTTCATAAGACACGTTGTCGCACTTGTTCCCTTGGACAAAATAGCGTCTTATAAACTCGGCAAAAATCTATGTTCTATCAGATAGCCAAGCAGCACTAAAAGCTCTGAAGTCATACACTTGTGAGTCTAAGCTGACTTGGGACTATAAACAATCCCTGACACAACTGGCAGCGAATATCCAGGTCACTTTGATGTGGGTGCCAGGTCATAAGGGAGTTGAAGGCAACGAGGAAGCAGACTGCCTTGCCAAAGAAGGAGCGAATACACAATTTCTCGGCCCAGAACCCTTCTGTGGACTCGCCAAGGCCCACTTGAGAGAAGAGTTCCGACGCTGGGAAGCAGATGAAATGAAATCTCACTGGAGTAAAGTGCCAGTACAAAGACAAGTGAAAAGACTAGGGAGCCTCTCGCCAAGGAAAGCTAAACAGCTTCTCGAGTTGGACAACAAAGACTTGAAACTGGTAACGGGACTCTTCACTGGACATTGCCCTCTGAGGTATCACCTCAAAAAGATGGACAAATCAGAGAGTTATAGTTGTCGCTACTGCACTGAAAAAACAACTATGGATCACAGATAGAAATTCAAGCTACAATAATGTAGTTTTAGATATTCAGGAGTGTAATAAACTGATACATCTCCTCTGATGTATTGAATTCATGGACTCGTGATATTTCTGCGAATAATGTGTAAAAATATCGTGTAATTCTACTGTGGATAAATCCCAATGTATTGATACAGAAATAAATGGAATGTTGTACAATGAAATGAACCAATACATCAAGAACGTATAGTTACAGAAGTTAATGTTATGATACAGTTTGGCATGTAAAATTACATCTAGCATGTAATCATTATCCAATCGGAGGACAATTATGTGTCACGTGGTGTATTTGCTATAGTCTTGACGGTCTCACTGCAGCCGCGGCGTCCATTGGCGAATGGCGTCATCACATCTTGCACACACGGATTGAATGAGTGCATCTTTTCAGTATTTCAAATTGAAGTGATTTTGTGACGTGAATTTGCAGGCAAGAGGTAAGTGATGTTTACTTGTAGAATTTGTAGAAGTGCGTAGAGGAATATAAGGAAGTGATGTAATTTACCTCAATTATATCATACAGAAATAATTTAGGTGATGGTAACTTTGTTTAGAAATTAATTGTAATCGTTCATTCCGATTATATAATGCTTTCAAAAGTCACCAGTTGAGAATACATACCACTAATGAACACGAAGTGAACAACTCTTTCAATTTCATATGCAACAAACAAGATTGTTCATTCAATTGCAGTACTAAAAAAATGGTTGTGAACATATTTATATAGTCATATAAAAACTGGTACATATTTGCAATGTCCTTTCAAACCATGTAAAATAAAAACAGTATTTAATAAGGTAAACTCATTGAGTAATCATATTTTCAGATCACATATAATTCAAATTGTAATTGTGTGAAAAATATTGATGACAACAATTCTGGTACTTCTAACTCAAATACTTTTTTTGAATAATTGGCAGGGATCAAAATTGAAAATCTTATTGTCAATCTCGAGGAAAAAGCTAAGGAAATAGTTGAGGCTATTAGAAATCTTTCTTATATAATCAACCAATACAATTATTTAGGTTGTTTATCAAAATCAAAGTCATCTCTAAGCTAATACGTCTGAAATACATTTTTCATCAATAGATAATTTAAATTACATGGGAGTTTTTATACCGAAAATAAGATGAATTCAATGTGTAACTTTTGTTGCAGAAAATTTTCTAATCAATTTATATTTTTAGATTCTAAGCAGTACGTCATTGTTTTAGAAGGAAATATGTTATGTACGTAAGTACGTACTAATCACCTCATCTTTGGGATAATTATTGGGTACTTCACATCAAGAATTGATATTTTAGTTTCATTTTATGTTGTATATAGGTTACAAATATAGTTCATGTTATGTTCATGTATATTATATGTTGTTTTGACTCATCAGTATTTTCAATAAATAATATCTATAAAATGAATAGAAGTTATTTTATCCCATTTTCATCCATATAATATAACACTAATAGTAAAAATAACTGTGATATTCACAGTGTGAAAGTACTTATATAATGTGTATAATATTACCAAGATATTTTTCAATATAAATGTAATATTACATACATTTATTACGTAATCCACGTAATAACCGGAAGTTATATCACATCAAAACTGTAATATTGCAGATACATTCAACATGTAATATTCCGTGCTAAATGTATTGAAACATGTAGCGTGTAAAAATATTCGTTTTCTTATGGCATCACATAACCAACGCTAATCACTGTGATTTTACCTATAAAATTTTTTCAGTGTGCGAGAACTTCGCTCAAACTGCAAAACATTTGCTTTGCGAATGCCCAGCACTGTTCTGCAAGAGGCTCAAGTTCCTGGAAGGGGCCTTCTTAGAGCCCTCCGATGTCAGGAACCTAGCTCCCAGGAAACTGATAAACTTCGCAAGAAGCCTCGGAATCCTGGGCCTCGAATAAATTAAGGGTTATGCACAAAAGATCTAATAAGTCGAGGTGCTTGAGAGGCTGCACATCCTTAACAACCCCCCCCCCCCTCTACAATCTACAAATCTACAATCTATATTTTCAAAACACAAAGCATTTGAAGCTGGAAATACCGCATTCGAAACCATAGAGGTAATCTTAAAAACAGGATCGATAGGTAATAGGGAAAAACAGAGAAATGTTCAGGAATTTATTAAAAACAAAGTGCTGAGTTTTCAAAAGATTTAACAACACCATACTGAGTCCTCAAGCACACTCGAATGTTTATGTTTATTTATATTGAGGTGAGGACTGAAGGGTTATGAAAACCATAATATATTTGTGACAAAGTGCTCTTGTCTATCGATATTTTCCCTCATATAGCCATAAGTAATCTTCTAGAAAAAATTAATGGATGTTCTACAACTAATATAGAATTTATAGTCATGGTTTCTATCATTCAACAAATCATCTGTTGATATTTGGCGATACAAAATATTGGCAATTATTCGAGATTTCAAGTAGGTATATCTCCAGATATAAAGGCTTGGGGTAAGTACTTTAGAATCCTCACATGCGTGCGATAACAATATCTATATCCAACTCACGTAAATAATTATTGGCTTGCCAGTGTGAAACGCATACTGAGAATGCTGAAGTTACATCTGCCATCACATTTAATAACACACTCGTTCGATTATATCTGTTTTCTGCTGGGTCCGATGAAATCTTGCTTTCAAGGTGTCATGACAAATGAAATAAGCCTCCTTGTGGTCGGTAATGATGGAAAATTATACGATGGCAGACCGTGATTAGGTTCGGTTTGTGTAGCTAGTCTTCATTTCATACATGGAAGAACGCTTGCATGGAAATGTTATTGTCTGTCTATTGTAATATCATTTCGTTGGCTCGACAGATGCTTCTATTGTTCTCAAAACGATGTTCAAGGGACAACTTATGAAGTGTATTCATCTCTGCTGTCGGATGCAATTGCGATGGAAATTCTCCAGTGATGAATCAAGAGTATACAGAGGAAACATGTTCGTTTTAATTCATTTCTGAAGTTGTTTTAGTTGTTGTCCAACGTTTCGTCTTGAAGAAATCGAGAATAGTATATAATGATACAAGTTTAATAAGACGCTATTTTGTCGCACGCGTTGTTTGGAGTACGACGAGCGAAGCGAGGAGTGCTCCAAGTGAACAAGTGCGACAACGTGTCTTATAAAACGTGTGACATATGCAATTTTTTTCTATTTTGAACTGATTTGAAGAAAAAATGGATTTATTATCGATAAATAACAGAAACATCTTCGATTGATAACAATGATGACATTGAAATAATTAAAATCTGACGCACAAGCGTAAAGCCCAGTTTTCAGTTGAGCTATTTTGATTTTTGCGATACCAGCGGTGAAAAATTCAATGGTGTTATTGTTTTTATTGGTCAATCCAAATTAAATTACACTCTGAATTAAAATTTACCAATAAAAACATTGAGTTTTTCACTGCTAATATCACCAAATCCAAATCGCTCAGAAGTAAAGCGGGCCTAACTCTTTCTGACTTTCATTTGACAGTTCGATTGTACCAATCTCCGAATAATAAAAAATGCGTATCGAAATAGAGGCTATTTCGACACGCATTTGCGTTGCACAATGACTTCATTATACAACCAAAATAGAAAAATACTCTTTATTTTATCACGACTAATTTTTCATAACGATCTTTGAGACTTTAAATACATCAGAACTTTCCAATTGCTAGTCCCTGATACTGAATCACTTTTTTTTTTCCACTAGCTTTATCCAAAACGAGGTACAAAACTAATAAACGGTTTCATTGAATTCTTCTATGAAAAAATTCAACGAATTTCGATCACAGAATTTTAATCGAAATTCTGGGCGCAGGAAAATATCGGTTGAAAGAGATTTTTGTACCTGTGAATAACAGATAATGAAATTGAATCAGTAGATATTTATCAAGCGGTGTTCATACGTGGGGTCACAGATGAGAGAACTCTGTGGTGGGGTTAACCACAGGGGAATTTCTCGTACACCTTGTGGAAAATTAAGGAATTTTTGGGGAAGTTCGAGGAAATGGAGGAATTTCGGGGCATTTTGGGGAATTTTAGAGGAAATAGATGAATTTTGGAGCATTTCTGGGAATTTCCGAGGAAATATAGGAATTTCGGGGCAATTCGAGAGAATGAGGAAAATAATAGGCATCAATAATAAAAAAGTTTCCCATATTTAGCCAACTTAAGCAGACTCACTGTATTTTTTTTTCTCTATTCATTAACTTTATGACGATTACCGAGACGATTCCTTGGCTGATTATTTAATCTCACTGGAAATTCCTTAAAAGATGCCTATTATTTTCCTCATTTCCTTGAAATGCCCCGAAATTCCTGTATTTCCTTCATTTTCCCGAAATTCTTCTATTTCCACAATTTCCCCGAAATTCTTCTATTTCTTCGTAAATTCCCCGAAATTCCTCTACTTTCTCAATTTCCCAGAAATTCCTCTATTTCCTCGGGAATTCCCCGAAATTCCTCTATTTCCTCGGGAATTCCCCGAAATTCCTCTATTTCCTCGGAAATTCCCCGAAATTCCTCGAAAATTCCCACGTTAAGCCGTTTTGACCAATAATGAATAAGTACTTATATAGTATCAACACAAAATCTCGAAATTGCAACAACTTTTTACATTATTGAAGCTCCTTTAATATTTAGAATACGTTCATAGGGATGCGTTTTCGGATATATATTGAAGAAATACTGAATTATCGAACTTCAAGAATTCGATTTTTGAATAATTTCCTGAATTCTGACCTTTGAGTACGCCTCTGGAAACACAATGTTATGAACTAATTCAATACAGTACGCCTATGGACTTTGGTTTCGAATGAAAAATGAAGGGAATGGAATAAATAATAAAGGAATTTCGGGGAATTTCGAGAAAATTTAGGGAAATGAATGGGAATTAGAGGCATTTCGGGGAAATGCGAGGAATTAGAATGAAATGAGGGAAATGAATGGGAATTGGAGGCATTTCGAGGGATTTCGGGGAAATGTTAGGAATTGATGGAATTTTCAGGAAATAAATAGGAAATAAGGAAATGAAACAGAAAAAGGAATTTTTCGTACACTATTTCAGACTGTGATGGTTAACCCCTCGTGTTCATGTGATTTTGATTGAATAACGAAGATATTTGTGATCAATGCAAGGCCTACTTCGTTGAAACAGTGAAAGACATGACATAATTCGATCGGAATAAGAATCACACGACCTTCTGGCACTTTATCGCTTCGAATTACATCCCATAAATTGAAGTTGATTAAATCAACAACAAACATTCTACAATCAGTATGCAAGAATGTTCACCATACAAGATCTATAATTGAGATAAATATACATTACATGGATGATTTTAATGACCGTCCTAGTTCAAAACCATCTGTTTAATTCACAAACTCTCAGGTTAATCTCTGATTAATTCGGGTGGTTGACCACATGGGAATTGATAGGAATTCCGAAGGAATTCTGGAGAATTCCGAGGAATTCCTTTCTTTTTCACGCCAGAAAAAATACGAAATTTGTGAGTTGAATTGCTGAACACACCAAGAAAATCTGATACATTTCAACTAACAATGTTAAATAAATTATGTTAACCAGTCAAGTTCATTCCCGTTTATTTTTTATAAGAAACAATTTCTGTTGACTCTGGGTTTTTGCGAGGGTTTTTGTTACTTTAGTAGTTTAGATGTTTCAAAAATTGCGGCATACCAAAGTATAATCTTGTTTCTTTTGGAACACACTATATTTTATTGCATTTCCAGATTCTGCCTGCGAAGCTTATCATACTTGGGGTCTAGCTGTAACGTCGCTGTAACGATTACAGAAATATATGGTGTGAAAAATTGAGATTTTTCAACTTCGATTTTTTGTGTCGAATCTATTCAATATTGATCAAAAAGGCCATCAATTATATATTGATATTCAAATGAAACAAATACTGGGTGATTCATAATTCTGAACCGAGTTCTGAACTCACCTGTATGTGATTTAGATGCACCCTGTATGCAAAATTGAATCATTTGTTCGAGATATGATAATTTACAGTTGACACCCTAGATTTGCTGATTTTTTTTTCAATAAAAATATGTTTTTCTTAGATTTTCGTTGTTAAGAAATGAGATCTTGGAAAAACGAAGGGAATAAAACAGAAAAAAGTGAAATCCGACCCCTAGGGGTAAACCCCTCGGTCGTTAACAATACTATTAGAAATCTGAGCATCCTTCCGCATCCTATGATGTGGAAAAGAAAGTATAGAGTCTTTTCACCTTGAAAATACAGATATACGCAATCATTCTCTTATCCGTACTGCTCACAGATTCAAGTTATTTATAGCATCAAGCGAGTACACATCATACCGTTTTTCATCCACCTATTGACATTTCCTGCGGTTGACTAGCATCGTGGATTTATGTCTGTTTTCCTGACATTTACCGAGTCACGTAGCAAAATATTTATCAGTTACCAACGATCCTGCAATAATATCAATGATATTTATGATTCACATCGCCAGAATGGTGGGATAAAATGTAGTGTGTATGAATCAGACAAGAACACTACGAGAACTCTCATAGAATCTGTGGCATTATGATGGATAATGTAGCGATATTATCTCGGATATTATAGGTTAATTGATAGTTTTTTTATGTTAGTATACAGGGTGAGTCAATGATATGGGAAAGCTCGATTGCACCTACACCATTGATGATATCGAAATAAACCAAACGACTCTGCAAACGGGAGGTCGAAGTGCAGTTTCTGAAATTGCTTCTTTGTATACAGTGTGCACCATTTTTGCGGAGCAAATTTTAACACAGTTTTTTTGAAGGATATATTTTTATACATATCTGAATCGGCCCTTTGTTAGTCTTTATAAATCCGTTTGATTTTTTTCAATTCGATTCAACCGTTCAGAAGTTATAAAGGTTTTTCTAAAAAAATTAAGCATTTGCAGGCAATTTTTAAAAAAATCGCAGGGCAATTGGTTTTCAGAATATCAAGTTGGGATTTGGCCTATGTCTAAGCAACTTCCTTTGGGTATTTTTTGGCGTTATGACCAGTCTATTTTCATTTTGACATCATCATGCTGTGACACATTGACTTAGGTGAACTTTGAAGGGTCATAACTTGATTTTTTCAAATGACACCCCATATATTCATTACTCATTCGTATTGAGCGTGTCATTTTACATATTTTCAATTTATGTTTCTTCCCAAAAGTTGATAGTTCAGAAGATAATTTACAATTGAACTTGGGGTGCGCTGAAAATTAATAAATTCCGACAATAAATGTCAAAGTTACTGATACGAGCGCCCTTTTGGAAGTGATTATTGAGTAATATCGGCCACCCTTACAAAAAAACGAATTTTTCATTGAATGAAATGGTGGACATGTACTGATGGGTGAAAGTCAGCGGAACCCTTTTCTGGCGACCAGAATTTATGATTTCGATTAATATCTCAATAAATATTTATTTAGTTGTTTTGATACTTTGAGCTTATTCAATTTTTACTCAATAATTTCTTGTAAAAATTCGAAAGGTTTGTCCGTAGCAGTAACTTTGACGTTTGTTGTCAGAATTCATTGATTTTCATGACACTCTTGAGTCCAATCAATAAAATTTTGTATTAATTTTTTCTCGAATATTGATTATCTCCTGAACTATTAAGTTTGAGAAAAAATGATAGGAGTCAAAAAATATGTAAAATTGAACGCTCTATACAACTGAGTGATTAAATACATAGGGTGCTATTTGAAAAAATCAAATTATGGTCCTTCAAATTCAACCAAAGTCAATGTGTCACAGCAAGGTGATGTCACAATGAAAATAGACGGTCTTGCCTGCTCAAACATAGGCAAAGTCTCAACTTCATATTCCGAAAACCGAGTGCACTGCGATTTTTCGAAACAGTGCCTGCAAACGCGTCAATTTTTAGAAAAACTTGAATAACATCTGAACAGTTGAAGCGAAGTGCAAAAACTCATCATATATAGGAAGTTCAACAAACAGCAAATTCAAATATGTGTAAAAATATACAGGGTGTCATTTAAAAAATGTACACCCTGTATAGAAAAAAATAATTTTACAAACTGCACTTTAACCTCCCATTTGCAGTGCCGTTTGGTTTATTTCGATATCATTAACGGTGTAGATGCAATCGAGCTTTCCCATATCAATGACTCACCCTGTATAATTATCTTTCTTCTAGATAAGACGGGCCCTCAGACTATCCATTGTGAGAAGATAAAAAAATAGCACCGCATCATAATAGTTCTACCACCGGAAGATGAGAGATCAAATAGCATGTTCTGGTCTTTTAATTGGGCCATAACTTAAAAGAACTGCCGTCATAGATAGGTAGATAAAACCTGCCTACTTGGTGACAGTTGTTAAATGGCGTTTTTTTATTCCACGTCGTTTATTCCTCCACGTTTGAGTATTTACGTAAACCATAACGAGAGTTGATAGCCACTCGAGAGGCAAAGAAAACATTCAAATTGGAACACCAGGGGCTCTTCTTCACGAGGCAGAACAAAAGGAATCCAGGGGAACGGGTTTCGAGTAGATTTTTGTGACGATGACACTGCACTGCAGACCGGTGGATGTTTGGTTAAAATATTAGAGAGGAACTCACGTGTGTATACATGACAGCCGGTTTCTTTGTTGTCGATTTTTCAGTGCTGCGGTTTGGTTAGTCGTTTTCTATGTATGTTACGCTGACACGACCATTTCAACAAAATCAAAAATAAAATCATACCAGAATTTAGTGCTTTTTTGTATAATGAAGAAGCTATAGCAAAGCCACACACGAATTTCGACTCGGGATAGATAACATAATTTTAGGCTCATTTTAGGCTATTTTATAACCCTATTGCCAAATTTTTTGCTCTTCTCTTTGATAGAAAAATCTGTGGCTTTGCTATCTTCGGCCGAACTCAGCAGAGCCATTTTTGAAAAACAACAATGTTGGTGTTTTGAAATAGCCAAATTGTAGAGCTTATTTTAGTCGTTGATGCAGTCATTTCAAATTATAATTTTTTGACGATTTAACTTGTCAAACCGATGATACCCATCGCTGGATCAATAAAATGTCCATGTTGGAATGTTTTATTCGACGTTTTTTAAAAAAAACCTGTGGCTTTGCTGGCTTCGGGCGAACTCAGCAGAGCATTTTTTTCAAAAACATTATTTTTCTGTCATTTGATATTTGGATATTTCAAGACTAATTTTAGGCTAATCAATTACCCTAATTTAATTTTTTTTGCTCCACGCATTACAGATAAAAACAAGATTTTTCGATTTTCGCCAAGTCGTTGATGCAGTCATTTCAAATTATAATTTTTTGACGATTTAACTTGTCAAACCGATGATACCCATCGCTGGATCAATAAAATGTCCATGTTGGAATGTTTTATTCGACGTTTTTTAAAAAAAACCTGTGGCTTTGCTGGCTTCGGGCGAATTCAGCAGAGAAATTTTTTCAAAAACATTATTTTTCTGTCATTTGATATTTGGATATTTCAAGACTAATTTTAGGCTAATTGATTACCCTACTTTAATTTTTTTTGCTCCACGCATTATGAGTTCGACTAATGAATGCTATTGCTATGTTGCCGATTCATTTGGAGCACGTGATCTAAGCTGATGAAATAGATGTTGTCGACTATTCCGATGCATCGCAGGATATCAGAAATGGAATTTTATTTGGCGGGAAGTGCATCATTTGAGATTTATACCTGAAGCTATAATGATCGGAAATCGATTAATCTAACCTATTAAACTTAAATAAGGGTAATTTATTTGCCTAAAATTATAGTCTTGATGTATCACTATATCAAATGACATATATTATTATTTTTTTAAAGGTCGAATAAAACATTCCAACATGGACATTTCATTGATCCAGCGATGGGTATTATTGGTTTGACAAGTCAAATCGTCAAAAAATTATAATTTGAAATGATTGCATCATTGACTTGGCGAAAATCGAAAAATCTTGTTTTTTTTTCTGTAATGCGTGGAGCAAAAAAAATTAAATTAGGGTAAACAATTAGTCCTTAAATATCGTTATATTGAGACGAAAAAAAGTGAATTTTCAAAAATGGCTCTGCTGAGTTCGCCCGAAGCTAGCAAAGCCACAAGTTTTTCTATCAAGGGAGGGAGCAATAAAAATGGGTATAGGGTAATAAATTAGCCTTAAATGAGCTCTACAAGTTACACCAAAATTATTGTTCTTCAAAAATGGCTCTGCTGAGTTCGGCCGAAGCTAGCAAAGCCACAGTTTTTTCTATCGAAGAGAAGAGCAAAAAAATTGGGAATATAGGGTAATAAAATAGCCTAAAAATTCGTGTGAGGTTTGCTAGCTTCTTTAGTATCTTTTTTGTTGCTAATTTGTTCCCGTTTTGGAAAATTTGTTGCTGGTGCCGATATATAAAAAATGGGCCCATGCCAGCTTCACGGGATGCTAGCACGGCAACTTTTTTATTCCGCGGCTGTATTGAAAAACAAATATACCATTAGCAACAAAAAAGCACTAAATTGTGGTATGATTTTTTTTTGAATTTGTTGAAGTGATCGTGTCAGCGTAACAGACATTCGTTTTCTCGGAAATTGAGCCGGATCAGCAAGATTTTCGGGTAGAAACTCGTATCTCTCCCCGTTTCCGATTTGACAATAGTGTACCATGAAATTTGCATCACCCTGTATAGTAGGTAATATATTGCTATTGCTATAAACATCCTTCGGAATTCATGACGAAGATTCTTTCGTTTCGAACAACCACTTATTATACCTGCTTGAATAATTTCTCAAAAAGAATTCTCCAATCCTATACCATTCGAGAACCTATTATCCAATTATACCGTCTCGCATTCCCGTCAATATTTCCATTTCCGTTCAATTTATTTATCGTAAGTTATCTCCCAAACTGCCATTCGTGCGCCGATATAAGCGTCTCTAAAAACGTCTCAAATAGAGCTGTCAAATGACAAGAGTGGCCAATGGGAATTTATAAGGCGTCATATATGTTGATGGCGATTAACACCTCGAAGATAAAGCAGTCGATGGAAGCTTTAAAATGCGTTTGAATGGATGGGATCTCTTTCAGATTTTAGTTTTTATGGCCGCGCTTATATAGGGGAGCTTCTAGGCATGCACGATTGTCTCTTTAGATTATTCTCATTAGCATGGAACAGAAGGAAACGATTCTACTACTAATGACATCGTAAAGCTCTATCTCTGTTTCGTTCGTTAATGAGAGTGAATTTCGTTTTTTAGACCAGGGGGATATAGGCAATTAATTTCAAGTTGGGTCCAGAGGATTAAAATTTGTCCAGAGTCCAGAGAAAGTCACTATACTTAAATCTCGCTATAAGTATAATTAGAGTTGAATGTAGTTTTCGAACTATTCGAAAAAATTACTTGAATACAACATCATTTAGTATAGTTACTTGATCAACTACTCTTTCGCGATTGAAAATCGTCAATAATAAATAACTGAAATAAATCAATTCTTTGAGTGTCCATGTATTTCAGAAGTCAGTCCATGGTGGAAAAAATGGAAAAATATGAACCTTTGTATTGAAAAAAAAATTGATGATGGCCGCAAAAAGACGAAACGTCGAACTCGAAATCTAAGAATGCCATTTTGAAGATCGCAGAATGTGGCAATGAAGAAGTGCTTTCAGTTTTTTTGTATCTCCAGTTATAAAGCAAGAATAAAATAGAATAGATAATTCAAAAATTCAGTTTTTTTCCAATATTATAGGTCTGTTCGCTGTGTCTCCATTAACTACACTATTGTACAGAATAGTAGATTGTGTAACACTGATACCGTTCGGTGATTTCCCGTGTACACTTACACTATGTTCGTTGTTAAAATGTTGTAGCACGAAAAAATCAGTTGTTACAATCGATTTAGAGGAGGTGTGATAAGTGTAGTGCTAATGGATATTGGAAAATCTGGGGTTAGATGTATATAATGATATATTAAAAAAAAATTCTTCGAAGTACTACCCGGGAATCTGTTGTCCCCATTTACGAAAACACCAAAAGGATTGACATCATGACATCAATGCCATTGATTGATCCTCGTCAGATGAACTTGTCAACAATTCATCGTCCTAATTCGCAATGATGATTTCATCATCACTGTGCATTTTTGATACATTATTCGAAAGAGATTCACAAGCCATAAATAAATACAAAATAATTATAAGCATAACCTCCAAATGAAAATCCTAGGATTAGCAGAAAGCAGAATAAAAGCACCGAACAGATGTTGAACTAATTACACTTCACTTCACTACAATCATCTACAACGACCAGTGGGTGTAAGAAAATATAGTGTACAATATAAATTTCATGCATAAACAGCGAACAGACCTTTTGAAAACCAAAAGAGCTGGCGCGGATTTTTTTTTTCACCTTAAAATTCCGCAACTTTGCCTCAATTTAAAGTTCTTTGTATCTCTTACGGTTCTCGAGATCCCAATGATGAGCGTGTATAGGAGAAGAGAGACCGTGTCATAATTTCCTCAGTAATTTTGGATAGATGGGGAAAAAGCCCGGAATGAAGAATCCTCAGAAGAATCTACTCGGGAATTCCATTCATGTCCCAAAGAATGGCTAAGGCCAAGGGTAACGAAATTGTTGCCCGAATAAGGCTGAATGCTTTGAATTTTAAAACGAACAAACGGAACAATTATTTCGCAACGGTGTTGTCAAACTACAAAGCTTTTCCCGATCTTTTTCGGAAGCTCTTATACCTGCTCTGTTCCAAGTAATCATGATGTGGCTCGTATGGTGAGGTTGCATTTTTTTTACCTCTTGACTGCACGTGGAACATAAGGATAAGGAAGGTACCTACATATTCATGCAATTCAGTAAAATATTAAAAAAAGGTTGTCCGATGATTATAACGTCATTTTATTTCGAGTTTTATTTTAAATCATACAGTAGGTATCCATTTGAAATAATACAAGTATCTACTTCAGTAGCTATCATATATTTTTCGATTTGTTTACAAAGTATACAAAGAACCTAATACATTGAGATATACCTACTTAATCGAGTAAATAATAAACCTACCTCCTTATGTGAAAAACTTTGGAATTTCTTGGAATTCTTTGGAATTGCTCGCAAAATTGAAGTTTTGTGTAGGTACACAATTTTGAGCACGGTTTACCCTTCGGTACTCACGTAGTAGTATTTACATATTAAATTATTTCCTTAATTATAATATAATATCGTAAAGCACAGTTTCTTAGTGGGTTTTCACAATACAAAACGATAGGATGTACAATACAAGAAAAGCAGCAAAAAATGATTCAACAGTCTAAGTATACCTAGAAAAACGACAACATTGCTTTTCACATCTCACCTGGCACCTAGCAAACCTGCCTATACAACTATAGGTACTTACCTTCATTTCAGTTGAGTGGGAAGGTAATTTGGTGAAATAGAACTCGTAAAAATATACACTGATGGTGATTATACCTATAAGTAGGTAGGCAACTATAGTTGAAATATGTCAAAATTAAAACCTATCTGCTACTTATGAACTTACAAGAACTTACCTAGTTTATTTCTGTTACAAAACTATTTGTCTTCGTGTCTCCTCTCAAAGTTTTTTATTATGAGAAACATTATGGGTATATCGAGGGTACCCTACCTACGTTTGTCTATAGAGATAAAAATCAGATCAGTGAACTTGTATAAATCAATATAAAGAGGTCACTGCCTCTCAGTCCAAATCACACCTTATCTCACATTCTCTTCCATTTGTGTACATATTTGAACAATTCGCACTTCAATCATATATGCAGACGATACAAAGAGAGGCACTATTATAGGTGCTGTGGGAATGTTGATAATCGTACCCATTCCTCCTGATCCAGAGCCTTCATGTAATGATGGATGTGTAACCAAAACTGGTTATTAAAGAATTATGCTAATAACCCAAGATTACTACCATCCTTCTTCCATAATTTGTCTCCTACGGCATTTTTTGATTGCATTATTAACGTGTATAAATCAATGGGATCTCGAAATCGAATCTCAAAATGTTTTACTTATTGGTGAAGACATAAATAATGCTGCAGGCAACATGTAAAAAAACCTCGTAAAAACTAGATAAGGTGCCTAAACAGTTACGAAAGGCATGTTTGTTTTGCCTGAACCTGTCTTCACAATTACACGATAATGAACGAAAACAAGAGTGAACGCGTCAACAATTACTTGAAATCCAAGTTATCTTACCTTTACAACCAGGCAGGTGATATTATTCAAATCCTCGACTCACTAGCCAATCAACAGTTAACTCGGATCACAAGAAAGTTACGCACACTGCACAGCATCACGAATAATTATTATTGCAAGAAGCACAGAAAACAAATGAACACCGTTTCAAACCAATTCGCACAGTTTGCACTCATTGATCGCAATCGAGTCGAGGATCGCGAATCGTTCGCTGGGAAGTGTTTATTCCGGAACGAATGGCTGTTTGTTTTTGTTTATAAACATTTTAGAACACCGGCAAGATGGCGCAGCGTGCGATCGTAACACGTCTCCCTCGACAAACGGGATCGGACTGAACAGCGGTCGTTCGACGAACTGCCGCGGAAGCACGGCGATCGAAGGCAGCTGCGACCTACGTGACGTGGGGCGAGATCCGTTCTGTATGTAAAGCGCGTGTCTGGGCGTTGTGTAAAAGGGATGAGGAAATTGGAATTTTTGTTTTTCGTAATATACGGCGGCCCTGGACTGTCATCTGGAAAACATCACTGTTATTTCGTGTATTATAATCTTCTAAACTACGCAACACTAATTACGTCGCACCCCGAAATTTTGCCCCTGTTTAAATTTGAATAACTTTTTTCTTCTTTGAACAATCTGAATTCTGTTTACACTGTTCGCTAGCTCAGTCCTTCAGCTATAATCTCGTACTTCTTCGATACATAAGGTTATTTCCATAACATTGCTACAGGATGTTTTTTGAAACTGTGCAAAATTTCGAAATTTTCAAAAGGATCCCAAATGAAGAAAAACGGTTTTTTTCAACTTTAACAGCATAGGCATGTAGATCATCTCATTACCTTTGGCCATTCCCAAAATTGTCTTCCTATCACTTTTCTTTACAGAGTGATTTCAAAAACTTAATTTTTTGGTTTTGCAGTCATAACTTTTTTCCTCTTCAACCGATTTTCCAAATCTCAGGCTCATTTTGAAGCTGAAACCTCATATGAGAAGATTTGAAGATCAGAATTGACTCAAGATGAACATTCAGAATCGAGGGTTTCCTCAAAGGTGACCAAAATCTGAAACACTCTCTAAATCTCGACTGGGAGGAGAATTAAATGAAAATCAACTTGTTTTCGGAAGGATCTCTCATTCTGGACATATCCAGATCTTTTTTCTTTCAGTATTCAAAAATTGTGCGTGAGAAAACCGAATTGAAACGCCATGTTCTAGAAAAAAATCAGCCCAAAAAAAATGCATGGTCCGTAACCAACGTAACAAAAATCATAATGAGTGACTGACAAGACAGGTTGAAAATTACGTTCTCGTGAAAATAAGGACCAGGACAGAAAAAACTATTCGTAGGTGTTTCTTTTCTGAAGATATAAGACTTCATAAAAAAATTCTGTATTCTGAATACAACAAAATTTCAGGGTAACCTTCTCACCCCCTATACAAAGTCTTCCATCATGATCTGGATTTTTTTCAAAGAATTTAATTTTTTAGAATCCCAAAAAAATGTTATACGTACGCCTATGAAACAATTTTTTTATCTTTTTGATCAACTTTTTCCGCTGAACACAGCTATGGGTACCGCTTGTCTCGATTCTGAAAAATAACTTTTTTTCGCCCTGTAACTATGATACTTGGAAAACTCGAGTTTGGGCGATTCTTAGTAGTTTTGTACGGAACTCACGAAAATTATATGTAAAAAAATTACAAAAGTCTCCTTCCCCTTCACCCGTACCCAAAGTACCCCAAGGGGGCAAGGAGGGCGAAAGAATTTTTTTTTAATATCCGATCCCGATGTGGGGGTCATGTGAAATATGTTGACCGATATATCTAACCGTTTGACCAGCAAAAATTTTACCCGCAAAAAAAATTTGGGGGGGAGGGGGTAAAAATTTTTTTTTTTTATTTTTGGTGGTGATATTTTCGTTTCGATCGAACAACGTTTTGGATATTTTTCTTTTTTAATCGGGATTTCGAGGGGGATTTAGATTTGGGTCACCTTTGCGGAAACCCTTGATCTTTAATATTTATTTTTAGTCAATTATAATATTCATGTCTGTTCATCTAATGTTTCAGCTTCAAAATGATCCTGAGATTTTAAAAATCGGTTGAAGAGGAAAAAAGTAATGACTGCAATACAAAAAAATTGATTTTTTGAGGACACTCTGTAAATAAAAGAGATAAGAAGACAATTCTGGAGATGGCTCAAGTTAATGAGATCCTCTGCTGTTAAAGTTGGAAAAAAAAACTGTTTTTCTTCACTTGGCATCCTTTTGAAAATTCCGAAATTTTGCACAGTTTCAAAAAACACCTTGTAGCAATTTTATGGAATAAACCTCATGTAACAAAAGAGTACGAGATTATAGCTGAAGGACTGAGATAGCGAACAGCGCAAACAGAATTCGAATTGTTCAAATCAGAAAAAAGTTATTAAAATTTCAACAAGGGCCAAATTTCGGGGTGTGACGTAATTAGTGTTGCGTAGTTTATATCTATCTTCGTTTTTGACATGTATTGAAGAGAGAAAACACATAGATAATTGCAGACTGAGAAGCGAATTTTCACCGATGGTGGACATCGATTTGGCAGATTTGTGGGCCACAACCTGTTCGGGTTATTTGTTTAGAGGGTGGCTCGAATACCGGATTCGATTCGGTGTCGATTCGCAGATTTCGAAGGGATGGAAAGGGTGAGTTCATCTGGGACTCTGTGCAGGGGTGGAGAGAAGAAAAAGAAGACGAATTTCCTTTCTTAGCGGCAATCACTTTGATCCACTTTCAACTGTTATGTAATCAACAGGGTATTAGTTGAGACGTGGTGAACAGGATAATATTTATCAAAAAAAATATATACAGAGCAAGAAATAATTGAAATGTGGATATTCACTGTATGTGCACCGTGAAAATATGAAAATATGAAAACAAAATCAACGTCGATGCCAATAACTATGATTTACAATCAATGAATATGTACTGAATGAAGTTGTCTTTCATAATACTTATAATAAACGGGATGCCCTGTTTCTTGAAAAAAAATTCACTTGTCGCCTTTTTTGGGTGTCAACGAATCTATTAGACAAGTCATAATTTCTAGAATATTAGGTGTATCAAAATGAGATTTGGTATAGGTGAATGGCACGTGAAGAGGAAAATGTTCGCAACTTTTTTATTTTCCGGTCACTTCCAGTTCCACCGGAAATGGCTCCGGTTTTAAATTTTTAAATGGAACATCCTGTATATTGTAACATCTTTTGATTTCTGAGACAATTCTGGAACAGAATGTGATATTTTGAAGAGTTGTAAGCCTACTTCATTTTTTTAGAGTCACTTTTAATATTGCATCTAGGTGGCTATGATCGGATGTAAACTAATATCAGGTGATATCAGAAAATTACAATGGTAAAGTTTTAGTGACTAGTATGATGGATAGGAATAAGACAAGTTGGCAAAATTACATTTCCGTGTCTAACTATTATTTTTCAAATGGCAACCATTTTTGGACAAACACTTTCCAAAAAAGGATTTTTTGACGAATCTAACGATACTAATTTATTCGCGATTGGATTGAAAATAAGCACATAAATTAAATATTACTAAGAAAAATACTGGATAATAATTTATTTACGTTTGCCAAGTGTGCCATGAATAATAATTTATTTACTTCCATTGTAGTGAGAATTGTCTCAGAAATCAAAAAATAATATAATATACAGGGTGTTCCATTTAAAAACTCAAAACCGGAGCCATTTTCGGTGAAACTTCCGGTTTGTGACCGGAATGTGAAAAATATGCGAAAACTTTCCTCTTCACGTGCCATTCACCTATACCAAATATCATTTTGATACACCTAATATTCTAGAAGTTATGATTTGTATGATAGATTCGTTAACACCCGGTATAGAGATGAAATCATGAATTTCAAACAGCCCTGTATAACGTAGAATAAACCTTATGCTAAACAAATTCGCGAGGCCTTTGTTGAGTACGCTCAAAATTAAAGCTTTTTACGAATCCATCAAATACCGCACAGTCAGAAATCAGAAAAATTTGATTCGAGTTGTTTTGAGGAAAAAATCGTGGAAAATAATTGATATCTGGAAAACTGTTATTGGCGATATGCATAGGGAAATATTATCAGGCAAAAATAACCAGAAAGTATTTACAGATCAACTTGAATAATTTCGCATTTTAGATATCACATTCGTTACCTCTAATATGGATTGCATGGGGACACCCTGTATACCATTATTCCTTACTTGTTATCATCATCTGTATGTTTCATGTTTAGCTTATATATACAAGCAAAATTATAGCTACAAAGATTGAACATGAATCATATTCCAAATTCATCGAAATCTCCAAATTCTCCTGTGAGTCACATCGACCTGGAAACACCAAAGATTCAAACAAAGGGTGTGTACAATTTATCGCATTATCAAAATATAAACATCCTCGAAGTTGTTACATTTTTGTTGATTCAGGAAAATAGGTGGGTATTGGGTATACATAAATAGGTACTCAAATTACACATTTGTTTTAAACATTTTTGTGATCGATTATAGTGTGGTGGTGTTTATTGCTTTTGAAATGGGATATTTTTTCGAAGGACTTTTTCTGGCTATGGTTTGCACTGTAGGTGAGTATACTCGATATTTTCAGACTGCTTTGAAGTAGTGACAAACTACCTATTTCTTATTGTCGCCAAAAACTACGATTTGTGATGGAAAACAGAAGTTAGTATCAGTATCTCAAATTGGAAAATGATAGAAAAAACAGATAGGGAACACCTTTAATTATTAAAAAAATCACACAAAAAGTACTTCAATGGCCTGTCCTCTTAGACCAAACATTTTTTTAATTATTATAATGTAAATGACATAACTGAAGTGAATATTCACTTGTAACCCTAGCAGCAGAATCATTACCGATAATTTTTTTCCAGGTCACGAATGTTTTTGTTGTCAAAAACATTAGTGAAACCGACAAAAAAATTATAGGGAATTAATTCTGCTGCGTGGGAGATTCGGTAAGAAAATTTCATAAATTGGAGTTGCTGTCAATATGATGAGAAGATGACCTATTCTGCGTAGATACTGTAGATAGTAACTGATGTCTATACTAATATTCCAGGAACATTCAAAACAGTAATCCGTTTTCGATCATAACATCTAATATCACAATGTCTACCCAAATTTTCATTTTTGACAAAAAAATTATCACTTATTAATTCCGTCAATAGGAACTGACAAAAGTATCTGGAGTAATTACACAAGTGCTTCAAAATTACCGATAATTTTCCATGAAAGCATGTTGTCTAAAAACTGCATGAGTTTATTTTCATATTTTGTCGAAATCTTTTAGCAAAATATGAAAATAACCGAATGCAGTTTTTTTACTGATAACATGCTCGAATGGAAAATTATCAGGTTTATTTTGATGCACGAGTGTAATTCGGTAGAATATTTCCGGAGTTAATTCAGTATTTATGCCTGTCAAGATGACAAATGTACATTTTAACAATCGTAACTATAGATACACGGACCGAGCGGGTATTTTTCGATACCTACCGGGTATTTACCAGCCCGAAAATGTCCCGCCGGGAATTTATCGCTGTAATTGATTGAAAATGTCCAGCTTTATATGGGATTTTTAACATACGATTGAAATATTCGGTAATCGCCCGTTGCTATAAGCAACGTATACAGAAAGGAGCCTTCTATTTGGTTGAAAATAAATTTATGAAATTTTCACGGTAATCGCCCCATGCTATAAGCAACGTATGCAAAAAGGAGCCTTCTAATTGGTTGAAAATAAATTTATGAAATTTTCCTGGGAGATCTAGCAGTTTAGCACAATTCTTGCTTGCCAATCAAATTGAACATGATATTGGTGTAATATATAAAAATTTATTATGAATCTTATGTACTATCTTATTATGAATATTTCAAAAACAAATTGATATCCTTCAAATTTTAATTGTATATAGGATTATCGAGTAATGATTTGATTATTAGAAATCAACATTTCTGATAAATTACACATCGATCACACATTCGATAAAAATTGGGAATCATCGATTCTCCATGAAATTGTACCGTATAATTCGGTTAATTTTCAATCTGTGTGTTGAAAATGTATGTCTATCATGCACATTCGTATCTAAAATATTTGTCAGTTCTTCCATATTTTTCAGAAAAAAATGCGATATCTCTTTATTCGTTAAATATTCCAGTAAGCCATAAAAATTACCAGATGATTTTACATTCCAAGAAAATTGCACTCAGTTATTTTCATAATGTGATCTTTAATTTGTATGCAATTATAACGGAAAAGGGTCTAGATTCACCATCAGATCTAATAAACGAGATCAGTGAACCAATTTTCAGACATTACAAACGTGAAACACGTCATAAACTAAATAAAACAATGCTATATGCCCGACGTCTTATCTCATCAGAAGATTATCTCAACCTATTTAGGAAAATTTCAAAATCATTTGCCAAATAGAAAAAAGAAGTGTAATTTCATGGTTTTCATTTTCGTTGGCAAATCATTTATAACATGTTATTTTCTTTCTATTCGTTATTTTATTTTTATACCATCAGTGGTTATAGTGTTTTTCTTTTCTCATGGACAAACGGTACATTTTGGCACATAAATGAATCGGTTCCCATCAACTTATTTTGACCTCTTTTACATGTGGTAGCTCTGTGTCCCAGCAATTTTGGGACGCCCTGTACATATGTATAAGTTGTGCCACTAATCATCGAAGTTTGTTCAGAAATTCACTATTCTACGGTAGGTACCTAATCGAATTCATTTTTTCATCAGTATCAGCTGGCACATCCAGATGTTACAGTTGCAACGGTCCAAAATGCAATGATCCATTCAACAGTTCCATTGCGATTATCATGAACTGTTCCAACATCAGTGCCTATCGGTCCAGCGATGTCAATGAGTGGGCTGAAGAAGAAGACAAGATATTCAAAGGTTTCAATATCCAGAGCACAAACATAGATGACTTCGTGTGCTCAAAATATGTGTACACCAACGAATGTAAGTCTGAAACGAATACAATCAGTATATCGGTTCACCCTATATATAGAAGTACTTCATTCGCACTTTGAAAACCGCCGATAAAAAACTACACCTTTTCCAGAAACCATCAAGTTTATTTCAGAAAGCGTCAATTGAATTCCAGAATAGTCATTTGTATTTCAGAAAGTATCAATTGTATTTCAGATTAGTGAGTTGAATTTCAGAAAGCGTCAAATGAATTTCAGAATTGCGAGTTTAATTTCAGAAAGCATCAATTGTATTTCAGAATAGTCAGTTCAATATCAGAAAGCGTCAAATATATTTCAGAATAGTCAATTGAATTCCAGAATTCGGATCATCTGTGTACAAAAGATATATTCTGAGGTTCAAATGACGAATTCTGAAATTCAGTTCACTTTTCTGAAATACAATTGACGCTTTCTGAAATTAAACTCACAATTCTGAAATACAATTGATGCTTTCTGAAATCGAACTCGCTATTCTGAAATACATTTGACGCTTTCTGAAATTCAACTCATATTCTGAAATACAATTGATACATTCTGAAATACAAGTGACTATTCTGAAATTAACTTGTCGTTTTCTGAAATACAACTGGAAAAGGTGTAGTGAGTGACTACTGACAAAAATTCATCGATGATATTTCCATTTAAGATACACTGTATCAATATTTTTTTAATATAAAATACAGTTTCTCTAAATATTAATAACCGTGCTCGATAAAAAAAATTCGGACTTGCCGAATTTCAAAGTTTATTTCAGTCATGGTCATAAGAGCTGTTTTCTTTTCAGTTCTCAATCAGAATTTGACCATCAGAAGATGCATGCCAAGAAAAGTCGATTCTTTGGATGTTTGTGAATACGTTAATAAAACTGTTGGCACAACTTTTGGTAAAGTGATGAGCTGTATGTCATGTGACACGGATCTTTGCAACTCTGGTACAACTTTGCAGTCGTATTTTGTAACCTTCAGTATAATTATAGCTGGTTTTCATAAATTATCCCCTCTCTCATGGAACTGAATATATATACACATTTGTCTAATGATGAGGAAACAACTACATTTATCTAAATAATGTAGTATTAGGTAGTAGAAGTTCTGATTTTTTTTATAGCATATTTATGTATTTTAGTTTCTTATATAAACATTATTAATATTCGTACTCGTAATAAACTGTTCTCAAATTGCGAATAATATTAGTCATTAATAATAATAATAATAATAATAATTTATTGCACTTATTACATTTTAAAATGTACAAGCCAGTCACAAAAAAGAAATTGATGTAGGTGATATTAGTATCATTATAATGTATTGCGATTCAGGTAGTCATCAGTTGTATAAGGTTCAATATCATAGAGTAATTTCAATAGTGGTTTCTTTACTGAATTGAAGTCTGTAAGTGCTTTAAGAGATGAAGGTAAATGGTTATAAAATTTAATGCAGGAATATAATGCACCTCGTTCAACACAGGATAGTCGGTGAGCGGGTAAATTATAGTTGTTATGTCTGGTGTTATGTAGGTGTTGTATTTTGTATTCTTCAAAGTAATGCCTGTTACGAAATACAAATTTAATGCATTCGAATATATATAGTGCTGGTATAGTAAGTAGTTCCAATTGTTTAAAATGACTCCTACATGAATCCAAATACCGGAGTTCTTTTATGATGCGAATTGCTCTTTTTTGTATTTTGAATACCCTATCAGCTTCACTACAGCCTCCCCACAGAATAATGCCATAGCGTGTATGAGAATAAAAATTTGAGAAATAAAATGTTCTGACTGTACTGATATTTGCATTTTTCACTAATACCCTGATGCCATAGCAACTCCTACTTAGCTTCGAGCACAAATGATTCATATGGTACGTGTACTTTAGAGTTTCGTCCATGATAATACCCAGAGATTTGATATATTTAGATGGTATAATTTTTTGTTGATTGAGAATGATGTTATCAGGTGTAGGCAAAGTTTGATTCGTTTTGAAGAATACTATATTAGTTTTATCAGGATTCATCACTAATCTGGAGTTTGAGAACCAGTTCTCAAGTGATTAAGTGATTTGTAGCTTGTATATGCCAAAGATAATTATAATAATTTCTAAATTCCCACTCATATGCTTGTTGTAAAATAAACTATTTATTCGTTCCATTTCCAAATCCAAATTTCAATCACCGATTTCAATTTTTTTGTTCATTAGAAGGGTCTATCAGGGCCAACTAGTATTCTTCGATTGAAGAATATATGTTTTATATCTGCTTGGTATTTTGGTATCAAGAAGCCTCCAGATATCGTCATGACTATTGTTCAATACATAAAAATCAAGAAACTGTAATTTCCAGTCTGATGAATTTCATTCCCCAAGTTAGTCAGAAACATCAGTAAAAAAAAATTGGTCCCTCATCCTTTGACCATTTGATGGGATTGTTCATCAGGGACGATGTTGTTGTTTATGCTTTATGCATATTTCACAGCTAGCCCCCAGACGTATTTCCGCTTCAGCTTAGTGGCATGTTGTTTTCGCGTATAAAATTTCACTGGATTGCTTTTCAATTATTCATATATCCATTATCGATTGCAGCCTCCACTTCTGCATTAAAAATGGCCATTCAGACTTATTCTAGATCATTTCATTTATACGACACGCGACATTCAACTGATTAGGAAGCGTTTGGGGATCTGGAACACCCATAATCAATTGATATTATTGCATAAAGGTGTATCGATGATTGAACGCGGTGTACCCCAAGGAGTTGTATTGGTGCCAGTGTTATTCTGATTTACTAGGACAGCTTTTTCATGCAAAGATTATTCGCTGAAATGTTCAGTTTCGCGCTCGATACAAAAACGGGCAGATTCAATCTATTTTACATTATAAAGGACAATAATTCAACAGCAGATTACTCTCAATATACTTCGATTTGATCGTATAATACTTTTTCAGAAACGTACCTATTATACGCAGAACCAGGAATACTCTATAAAATCGAAACATCAGTGTTGTAACACTTTTAGATTCTAACACAATTGGTCAAAAAAAAATAATTTGCCATTTTGATGCTGAATTATTCAGTGGAATTCAATACGCTTCAGAACCCAAGTTTTATTATCTATTCATCAATGAAACCGATAAAACAAAAATACATAATATATGATTGAATAAAAAAACTCCCAATCAAACTTAATTTGAATTTTAAAATTTATTACGTAGACGGGGTCATGCCGTATTGACACATTCAAATTTTTTTAAAGACACTCTTATCTTGAAATTTTGAACACTATGGAAGGGATCCATTTTCAATTCAAGATAATTAATTCTAATCAACAATGATAAGTCTAGTGATATTTTCAAAAAATCCAATTTTGTATTAGGTGCAATTTTTTTTTATTTTCAAAAATTGTAGCAGAGCGCTTTCGACTGTCGAGTCGTCATCAGTGCGTACCTGCAAGTAAGTATGATCTTATGAAAAAATTGAAACAAATTATCAATGTAGATATAAAGGGAAAACAAGTTTGAAAACATTTTTTGTATGTAAGGCAAATCGGTACTTACTCGTCAGGTATTACAAGGTTTTCCATAAAAAGACATTGTACTTCACACAGCCCATCAAATCTTTCACTTTAGTGATATTTTATTTGAAAGACAATTTTATTTTTGGACGGAATAGGTTTTTATCGTAGTTTTGATAAAGATATATGTTTTTAATTCCGGTCGAATATACAATGTAATAGGTACCTAAAGATGTGTTCCTCTAAGATGTATAGAAGCAGAACTTATTGCTATTTATGTAAAAATGGATTGGATGTTTCTAGAACCATTGAACTATTCTAGGAAATCGAAACTAGTATCTTTTTTGCTCCTCAATTTCCAAATCAACCGTTCTAATATTTTCGTTTTATACCTGTGTATGTATTTATCATACCTTCCATCTCATGCACTCACGAATTCGTATCTATCGAAAACATACTTTATTTGCTATTTCAGGTTGTATATATATATATTCTGGAAAAAGTGCCAAAAACAAAAAACACACCCCTCACTGAGGTAGCGTTCGTTCATGGAGAAAGACGTTTTTCAAACCAATTGTTTGGCCTCAGGTGTTTTGTTTAAATTAAATGTTTCATGTTGGGGCTTTGAAGGGAGAAATTCGTTTGGCCACAATTGGAATTCAAGAAAATTACGATGAACCTGAAAAACTTCGCTAGAGTATTATTTATGTTTGGCCATGGCAGATGATTACAATCATAGACGTAGAAAAGAAAATCTACTTCAAAAGTGATTGAAAAATGGATCTAGCTCATACCAACACCGTCTGGTGTCCCCTGAGGTCCTGATTGTTTTAGTGTCAGTAAAAACCGGCATATTATTCACCACTGTAGGTTTTATGTGACCTTTCCCATAAGTGTTTTCAATAATCAAACCCAGTTGTCAGTAACACTACACCTTTTCCAGTTGTATTTCAGAATAGTCACTTGTATTTCAGAAAGTATCAATTGTATTTCAGAATAGTGAGTTGAATTTCAGAAAGCGTCAGATGTATTTTAGAATAGCGAGTTCGATTTCAGAATATATCATTTGTGAACAAATGAAAAATTCTGAAATTCAATTGACTATTCTGAAATTCAATTGACTATTCTGAAATACATTTGACGCTTTCTGATATTGTACTGACTATTCTGAAATACAATTGATGCTTTCTGAAATTGAACTCGCTATTCTGAAATACATTTGACGCTTTCTGAAATTCAACTCACTATTCTGAAATACAATTGATACTTTCTGAAATACAAGTGACTGATCTGAAATTAAATTGACGTTTTCTGAAATAAACTTGATGGTTTCTGAAATACAACTGGAAAAGGTGTAGTGTTAGTGCTGAATTTAGCAGGATGAACACTCTGGTGGTGTTGTTCATGCATTTCCGAAAGTGCGATTTGACACCGCAGTGGTGTGATGCACATTCTGTGATTTTCTTTATACTGAATCCTACCTCTACCAAATTCTCTTCAGTGCGTTTAAACACTGAGCAGGTACAGGAGAATATTGACACCAAATTAGATGATTCATACACCATCGTGATATAACACGGTGTAACTTGGTGTTAATTTTATATGATAGGTGTTTTTTATACGTCAAAATCAATTGAGAATATTACATATCAACCATTTGGTGTGATGATTTGATGTTTCAGAATCGTTCTACTTCACCACATTCGTGTCATTTTTCACTACTAATGTTGGAATTAACACCACTTAACACTCAATTGTGAAATGTATAATAAAAAGAATACAACTTTTGATTGAAAGTATTACACCCTAGTTTTTTTACTGTGTATATAATATATTCAAGTCAAAATTGGCAATGGGAACTCAGACAGATAGAAATCGAAAAATTGCACATAATTCAGGACTGATTTACAATAGTTGTATAAGAGGAATAAAGGGATGATATTGAGTTAGGTATCTCATTATTTTGAGATAGTTTTTCATTATATTGAGATAGATAACTCATTATAATGAGAAAAACATCTACAGTGTCCCTTCAGAGCTTTCGTAGCCTTCTGCTCTTCCCTGATACTATTTCAATTGTTTTTTTCTGATTCTGATGGAGTATTAATGCGTGCAAAATCAATAAAACCTCAACGTTACGCCTATGCAAATGTTATTATATTTTCGTATTCAGTATTATTCCCTGGGGTATCAGTTCAGTGAATCTGTGGGCTTAAAATGTCGTTTCGACGGCAGACATTTTTTGACAGAAGCTCTTTCGAGACCGGGAATTTTTAATTGAAAAATATCCATTCCAAGGGTGTCTTTGATTGCATTTTCTTTGATCGTTATCAACATAAATTAAAAAGGGATTATTTGGGAATATTAAAATAGAATCTCTTTATGACATGGAAACCTTTAAACTGAATTATTTACTTTTTCATACTAACCATGGTAGGAATTTCGACGCGAATTACGGGGTGTTCAAAGCAATTACATGAAGAGTTGCGAAAAAATATAGAGGTAGATATATAAAGATAAAACGATAGCTGATAGATCATTCTTAGTATTCCACAATAAAGATTTTTCAAGTTATAAATCCTAACAATTGTTGGAAAGTTTAAAACATTTTTTAGAATGAAAATTCGGTAGGTTGGATTCATAAACTAGTCACAACAAGATAAAAGATTTTACAATGTTGAGAATACCACTCAATCCAATCTAAATCCAATATGGCGAGCGTAAGAAAACAAAAGATATAGTTGCACAGTAAAAAAAATATATTTGTTAATGTCTATTTAGTTGAAAATAGCAAGAAATTTGTTAATAACCACAAACATTATATCTATATTAGCATAAAATTCATCCGAGGAACTTGTTAATGATGAAATTTGTTCTTTTCACTATACAACGATTAGTTAAAAAATGTCCGTAACAAAAATTGTAGTGAAAAATACTATGTCTTTTGTTGATTTCTATGAATTTGAGTGAAATAGACAAAACAAATATTTAATCTTCCAAAAAGTAGTTGTCATTTAATCAACGTTTGAGGACGATGTGCAAGTCAGAATGAGGTAAGCTCAGTACTTGGTAGTCTTTCGTGTCGTTGAGTTGTGCGGTGTGAGGTGAGCGTGCAAAGTTTTGTCTCATCAGAAAAGAAGCAACACCTCCATCAAGTTAGAATTCACTGAACTAATCTCTGGTCGATGATGAAGAATTGCTGCATATTAAATATATATTGAAGGTAAGGTTTCATTGTTTTTTTTGGTTTCATATTCATTCAAGAATATATTTGTTCCCATACCAAACAATTTGTTGAATTGACAATATCTTATTGTTGAAGTAACGAAATGAAATGATATTTCATTATATTTAGTAGTAATTAATCAAATTGATTTGTTGATTAACCATCACTGGTTTAACTTTAATCGAAAGTACATTGTTACGAATACAAAATGTTTGGTGATTTCGCAAAACCGTTTCGTGATTCATCTAATGCATTATTATCGACTATAATATGTATGTAAGAATAATTATCTGGTTCTAGATCATTTCAAAAAGCAGGAAAAATCAATAGGGTGGAGTCTTGACAATGTAATAAGAGTGCCCAACTTCCACAAAAAGATAAAGGCAATATTGTTTTGGTAAGAAATCAATTTGTAAATAATCATTACCTTTTTCAGCTATAATATATCAAGTTACAATATCGTCGATTGAAGAATTCAAGATGGGTGTGGTTGACTTAATTTATATTCAACATATCCTACAAAATTCGAGTGAAAAATGAAGCAGTATACGAGAGTAGTAAACGCCAACAGAGAAATTGCAACAGAAAGTAAGTAGATGAAAAATGTAATCATTGACCTAGAGCAGATGAGATGCACCCTTGAGTATAAAAACTCTATCAAGTGCTGTATTTTCCAATAAGGTAGAGGTATTTCACTGCTATCTTTACGGTTTATGCTTGTTCTATAATTTTTGATGTTAAATTCACTAATCGTGTTCAAACAAACTACCCAGTACCTTCAACAATAATAATCGAAATCATAACCAATTTTTTTCAATTATTACAGATATTTTGGAGATTTATGGAAAGATGCAGTTGATTCCAGATGAAATTCGTCATCTTATAACTTCAGCATCATTCAATTTGGGCAACTATGTTCATCACTTGAAAGTTAGAAGTTCCTTCTAGTTGCTCAGCATGATGGAACTACAAGCGGATTTCTCGAAGGATTTCCTGAAGGCCTTCATAAAATTTTCCAAAATAGGAGATCAGGGTTAACGACATAAGAATATTCAATAACTTCTTCCTTTGAGTTTTTTCATTCCTATTTCATTCATTCTCATTTCAATTTCATTATTTGAAATTCATGTTATTCCTGATTCATCATTCACCTTTTTGTTTCATTCTAGACGGAGATTCCAGTTCGAGAGATGGAATAAACAGGCAAAGAATACATCTACGTGAATTATATCATTTCTGATAGATATATATTACCAAATCCGCTGGTAATATTCGGTTAATCATATATGTACATTTTTTACCCAATGTATAGAAATCTGTCAAGAATACATTCATTCGAGTGTTTATTTTTCAAATTATTTTGATTTTCTTCATAAAACTGTATATATTTGTGAATGTCCTCATTTTTCAAATAAAATTGAATTGAAACATATTCAAAGAGTTTTATTCATTTTCCTCATGGTACATCTTTTGCTTATAAATTTTTATACCATACCACTGAACTCGTGAAATCGACAATATGCTATTATTAAGTTTATATAATATTATATTGTTAAATTCACAATATTATATTTGAAAGAGCAAAATTAAGTTTTTGAATTAACAATATCATATTGCTAAAGTAATAAAATAGAATACCAATCCACTACGTTATTTAGTACTGATTAACCAAAATGATTTGTCGAATCACCATCATTGGTTTTACTTTCATCGAAAGAATATTGTTGAAAACACGAAATATATCCGGTGATTTCGCAAAACCGTTTTGTAGTAACTCCAAAAAAACTAGTATGATTGCGCAACTAAGTTTTGTTATTTGTCAACTAAGCTATTGCACAAATTGACAAGATTCATTCGACTACATGTACTTTTGTTAATTTAACTAAATAAGGTTAGTAGATCGAGCTGAGCAACAAGTTGTAGTTAATTTCAACTACCCAGTTTTTACTGTGTGGAAGTATTTTTGACAAACTATACATAGGAAACTCAATTCCGCATAAAACTTGGAATAGAGCCTTTCGTGCAATAAACGATATACTATTCTAGCTTATATCACGAATCATGAAAATATTGATTCCTTGAAACACAATCGACAGCTTCATGCATAAGTGCAGGAAACCAAACAATTTTAGATTCGTATCTTGGAAAAACCGGAATATATTTTGCATACAATCCAAGGAATATCTGCAATACCAGACCGACTGATAGCAGTAATTAGAGTGTTCTTGGCAACGTTAGTACTCATTATTTCCCGTTTTCAGCAGGTTCATACTCGATTCATCTGTTTTCAAATAATGACGAAGGCGCACACGCCATTAATCGCTGTCGCCATTAGTTCAAATAATTTGATCGAGTCTAGTCTTCCATATCTCCCGAGCCATGCTGAGAAATATGGCAACAGTGTTTCCTGACTCTTCGAAGTTTTGTTTATCCAATGTAGATGATTCACCTGTGAAATGATATTGAAAGTGAAATTTTTGTCGAAATTCACGAATTCAAGATGGCAACTTCAATATGGCTGACGAATTCTGTGATTGTGGTCCAATTCAAGTTTTAGGGGTCAAATGTCATTGATTTTCTGTCAAAATTCACGAATTCAAGATGGCGGCTTGAAGATGGCGGACGAGTTTTGTGATTATTGCGAGGACGGTATAGTGGTCATACTCTCGAAAATTCGTAATATATCAGTTAGAAAATAGTTCAACGTGTACTTACAATAGTAGAGATCAAAATCAACAACACGATTAGGTATTTTTGATTTATTTTTTCAACCCTGGTTGAGAAAAAACATACACATTTCACATCAATTCTCAATGATGCACAAGATGAGCAGTATATTATTCGGAAAAAATCCTGTATGTTCACATAAGTCATGTATAACATCAGAAGTTGTGGATTTATAGTAGGTAAATCATGTTTACTTAATTCAAGAGTTGTAGAAGAAACATTTATTCAACCTACTTAAAGAACAAAATAAATATTACGTATAAACTTTCAGTTCAGCAACGAATATAAATCAACATAATAAATATTTGTGGTTATCAAACATCTATGATATTAATGGATGTATTTTGTGTTATGTGAGGCTCAACAGGAATGCTTTACCCTAATATTTAGGCTTAACTCATCGAGTTTCATTCTTCATAATAGACTCATTGATGTTCAAATAATTTTTAATATAAACAGGATGTCCCAAAATTGCTGGACACAGAGCTACAAAAGAGGTCAAAATGAGTTGATTGGAACCGATTCATTTATGTATGCCAAAATGTACAGTTTGTATGTGAGTTCAAAGTTCACATAAAAAAACACATTTTCGTACGCTGTTCAGAAATAAGTGAAACAGATTTGATGAAATTTTATTATATTGTATTTCAAAGGATTACTCTCTTTTTGGTTATCGAAGAAACTTAAAAGAAATTGTAGAAAGTTAAAATCACCCTCACCCTCTGAGATTTTTTCAGAACATTCTTAGGAGTAGTAATATGGTTCTCAAATTTTTTGAGAATAGAATTATCTTCATTTTATTACTGCTGTAAAAATTTATATATATATTGTATTTCAAAGGATTACTCTCTTTTTGGTTATCGAAGAAACTTAAAAGAAATTGTAAAAAGTTAAAATCACCCTCACCCTCTGAGATTTTTTCAGAACATTCTTAGGGGTAGTAATATGGTTCTCAAATTTTTGGAGAAGAGAATTATCTTCATTTTATTACTGCTGTAAAAATTTCGTATACCACATAGTTTCGAAGGAAAAAAATGTTCTCTCAAATAGTGCTACCAGATATTCCTATAGTAAAAGTTTAGTGAAATTGTGATATAAAAGTAAGTTTTAATTTTTACGTCGAATTGACCTTTGTATTAATGAAGATGGCCGTCATATTGAACATTTATTGTAAAGAACGTTCTGTCTTAGTTTCCACTGCCAACTAAAATGTGTTTTTTATGTGAATAAATCGGTTCCAATCAACTTATTTTGACCTCCTTTACACGTAGTAGCTCTGTGTGTCAGCAATTTTAGGACACCCTGTATATTTGGTAGCACCAATATATTCGAAACATTACTGGGGCTGTGATGAACGCCATTATAACATTCAAAAAATCTCGAATCACAGTCATCACTCGTTAATTTTGTATACCTAAATAAAAAAAGTTTTCTATTGCTATACTACGAAATCTGCGTCTATGCTCACCACGATTGATGAAATATTGCAATTTTGTACTATTTCTAATGTAATATCTATCTCTGATAAACATTGTGAACATATTTGTGTTCAAGGTGAGTAAATTACCGGTTATTCATGAAATACATGAGACATGGGAATAAATAATGATAAATAGAGCTGAGCCTCAAGGCGTCTGGTGCATAATTACAATAATCTTCGTTACACAAACTGCATTCGACTAATTCTAGGTTTCTGGTATCTGTCACGGCTGCGGTTGTTTTATGGCAAATATTCGCTTCATAGTTGTAGGCACATCTCCTGGTGTAAAATAATTCAGAGGCGGTTCCTGAAATAATATAAACAAAGGATTATTCACAGGAATATCTCAGCAGAAAGACTTCCAATTGAACTCATTCTGAATGTTGGTACATTGATATTTCGAATGCTGGCGAACTTATTGAACATACTTTCAGCGATTTGACATTTCAGATTATAGTAAAAGTAGACTTCACGGTATAGTAATGATAAATAGCAAGATATAACTCCTTTTGAGACATTCAAGAAATGTTAGCACTGTGAAAAAAATTCCTTACTCTCTATGGTCTTGAGACATCTATACTCATAATCAGATTGATCAGAGTCGTTCCTCAGAGTGAAGATTGATCGTGTACAATCGATTGCTGTCATATTTGGTAATGAAGAACCACACCCATTTTCTGATAAAGTACACTCGAAGCATTTTAGACCATAAACTGCAAAAAAAAACATAGGTATCAATTTGAGAGCATCATGAAAATAATTTCGAGAATCACTTCAAATTTAGAGTTAATACTTCCAATTCAAATATATGATAATGTAGCATAGATAAAGTGGTCAATGTAATTATAATGAAAATTCCATAAATTTATTTTCAACCAATTAGAAGGCTCCTTTTTGCATACGTTGCTCATAGCAACGGGCGATTACCGTGATTATTTCATTCATGCTAAAATACACGTTTTTGATTGGTTGAAATGATTGTGTTGATAAGCCATAACACCATGTTTTCAATTTTGTATTTCGGCTTCTGATTGGCTATTGGATACCTACATGCTGTGGTTTCGTTTCTGTATTTCGCTTTCTGATTCGTAGGCAGTAGGGTAGTTCAATTAAACAACGACTTACTAGTTGCAATCTGTCATAGTATTTTCCGATTCCTTGGTGAATAAATGAATGCCACTACACCAAATTTTCGTCTGAACCATGATAAACACACACTATTAATATGTATCCACTTCATTTTCTACAAATTCTGGACAATTTCAGCAAGAATCAATCTAATGTAATGTAACCTAACCACACAAATTGTGACAACAATCATAATGAATTTAGCTCAGTAGTACCTAGTGTATAGGTAATCTTGCCTACATCATACAATGGCATAAGTGTATTGTTGGTTGCATAACGAATCTTCTTGTGTCGAACTACAATGCATAATAACCAATTCCATAAACTGTACTTATAATATTTATATTAACGATAAATAGGAAATCATCAAAATCGCTTTGATTTTATTCATGAAATAATCTGAACAAATACAACTTGTGTTATTGATGATTATCAAAAATTCCTTCTCTTTTTCGAAACAAATCATGTTGCCTGGAAACTACACGAGCGCACAGCGCTCAAAATCGAAGGAATTTTTGTTTCGATAATCATCAATACACGTTGTATTACATGCGATAATTCATAAATATCAATATCAAAAATATTTGTGTAGGCGACTTTGAGTTTTCTTCTCAGTATTAAAATTCGTTACTCCACTTAAATGAATATGAAGTAAACAATCACAGTGCTATTTAAACAGGGGTACCACTTATCATAATGCTCAACTTCCCATGAGTAGGTGTATCAAGAATGAAAGAAAGAAGATATGTATCGAAAACCTTCGGGTTTTGAGTTCATCAAGGCAAATTCTGGTGTGAAAAAATATCTCATCAACATCAATTCGCAAAAACCCGATTTTGGTCAGTTTCGTGCAAATTCTACCTCCCAGAATTTCAATGACACTCTGTACATTCGCATCGCGTTTAAGGGACCTTTCAAATTTTTTAGACTTCTTATGAATATGGCTTCCACTCACCTTTTGACGACAACAAACACAAAATCACCAAAGCTGTTTCAACAAGAACTTTGCAACCTTTCATCGTCGAATGCATTTTCACCAATGATAAGATTTTCCAATTTATGATCATGAATGGAATTGATCATTCTTATAAACGATGCGAACGGGAAAACCACAAGACAAACGACAATCGGCGGTTACGATAAGGTTACTCATTGATGTTAACATGTTAAGACGATGTAGTTTTTGCAGAGTCGATTAAAAATTCTAAGAATCTAAGGTTATTATATTACGTTCATAAATTATTCAAGTTTCAATTGCATTATATTGAACCATAGATTTTAATCTATGATTGAACGAATCACAATAACTGCTTGTAACATATTGCTGATGTTGATGTTTGACGATCAATGAGTTTTTCAGAGGTCAGCATTTCCATGCAAATAATCAACCTGAACCATGTTGGTTTGTTTCACACGGCATTTTTCATTTGTTTCGATATCTGGCTCAGTTTTCGGATTATTGAGAAAATTAGCATCACATAATCAAACGACTCACTATTGAAATTATTTTTCATGTGATCATGTGATGAGTATGACTCAAAGCGAAATATTTTTCATTCCAGGAAATTCGTCATCCGGAAGTTTTTCCTAAATCATCTCAATTATGATTTATATACGCGTCGTAAAATATTTGGAAAAACCGATCCTGACATTGCCATTGGGCAGGTCCGATGGAAAACGGAACACAGGACTGGCTGCAAGCATTGGCACATGTTATCAATTATATTATTACCGAATTGATGTAACCGCACATAATATGCAAATACAGTGAAAATGCACCGCACTCTAGAATTAAACAGGGGGAAAATCGATGGGGAAATATTTGTGCAGCTAATGCCGGATTCCATTGGAAATGTTATAAGCATCCTTTTGTTGAACAACACTGAAATGTGCTATGGCAATGTTCGAACCGATTGATTCAGAGTGAATATGCAAATGTATACTTACTCGTTTGAATTTAATGTAGTAAAATCGTGGAATGATTTTTTTAAATTAGCGCACTGGTTTCGTTCTGCTAGTACCTCATATTATTGGCTGTACTTTCATTCCATCCATATTGAGTCTAATAACATTAATTACAAATGTAAAAAAATGTGGGTGAATATTGAAACCTTATTTAATAAAAAAACAGACTGGAGAGTATAAGATAATTCCTCCTAGCTCCATATACTGACTTATGATTATGAATTTTCATTAGCAATGAAAAAACATGTGAAATTGAAGAATACTGATGTTCATCATAGCAAATATTGCTGAAATTATCCATAATTTGTGGAAAATGAAGTGGATACATATTAATATTGTGTGTTTATCATGGTTCAGACTAAAATTTGGTGTAGTGGCATCCATTTATTTACCAGGGAATCGGAAAATACTATGACAGATTGCAACTAGTAAGTCGTTGTTAAATTAAACTACCCTACTGCCTACGAATCAGAAAGCGAAATACAGAAACGAAAACACAGCATGTAGGTATCCAATAACCAATCAGGAGCCGAAATACAAAATCGAAAACATGGTGTTATTGCTTATCAACACAATCATTTCAACCAATCAAAAACGTGTATTTTAGCATGAATGAAATAATCAATCAAATGTCATTCCCTTATATAACTGTTTTCGATTTTGAATTCAAAATAAAGACTGCATCACACATAAAAACAAATTCTCAAATGAAAACGATATATTTGTTCAACGTCCAATTCTTGTTTTGAAAAAGGGCATTCTTCTTCTGAAATAATTTATTTGAAATGAATTTATTGAATATGTCAATTGTAGAAAATTATTTCACTGGAATATTCATTTGGTTTAACAAAATGTTCTCAATTCAAGAAATTCAAGGAATCCAGAAAAAATAATTAAGTTCTTGAAAAATATATCACGGAATGTCTTCTTTCAAAATAACATTCAACATTTAATCTCTGAATAAGTGAATCTCTGAGAAAGTTTCTTTGGATTGACCATAACATTTTCTTGAATATAATTGCGATCCCTTCGAGCCGAGAATGTTGCCAAACGGTGTGAATGTGTTGTTTCGGTGCTCTTGTCGTGCATCCATCATTGTTCAACCAGTTCAACCTATTTTATTGGCATAGAAATATTGGCTTACCATGAAAGAAAAACTGAGGTCCTAGGAGATATCTGAGGATATAATTACCACTTTTAGAGGTAAGTTACATGCCTATATCTTATCGACGTTCATTCTTGGGTAGGTAGGTATTATTGTGTATCTAATCAATTAACGTAGCTATATCATCTCGAAAACTGATAATTCGTGAAAAACTTGAAAAACCAGGATCGGCATAGTGAGTGAAAATTGGGGTTAGGTACCTATGTGCGGATGAACGTTTAAATTTGTCCAAACACTGATTGAACAGTGGAAAAGAGCTTCTTGAACTTGTAGACATCTTAGGTATTTTGATATTGCATATTATACCTAACATATTTTTACATTTTTTCACCAAATTTCGATCCAAGGAAAATGAATTCAGTCGTAAGAATGTGAACCCAGATTTGAAGAAATATAATAACCATACATTGTGCTGAGTCAGATTATCTCTCACATTGTACCTACATGGAGTTGTGAATGTTATATTTTATATTTTTCAGTAGTTTGAAACCAGAGGAATACAACTTTATTGCGAGGTAAACTGGTGGACAAGTTCAGAAATAATCTCTACGAATAGGTGGAAAGGTTGTCAAGAAGAAGGTCTGCAAGTGATGATGTGATTGATGAGAGCCCCAATAAGAGAACGGAAGTTGAGGATGATTCTTATTTCAAGAAATCGATATAATTCCTCTAATTTGATAAAATTCTTGATACAAAACAATCTACAGCTAAAACTGAAAATCTGATTCTTTTCGTTCAAGAAAAATGCGAGTCATTGAGAGATTATGATTGTCTTGATTTGAATATATTGTGTTATCAATCTGAAATATTGTATTATTCTCACGAAGAATTCCATTCATTTACGATTCAAGAAATCTATAACGTTGGTATGAGTGTATTTAATTGGAAACATAATAGTCTTGAATTGAGCAGACATTTATTCCAGTATAAACAAGCCATACTCTTGAATCAAAACATATCAAATCAAATCAAGTAATTCTTTTTATGTGGCATCATTCGGTGTTCTGTTACACTCCTCAGTGTCTTTTTAATGAAAAAAATGTCATGCATATCGTGGATATGCAAGTAGAATTTCGAAATAGATATAGACCGCTCTGGTCCCAATGCACCGATCTCATACGAAAACCAATTCCGCTTTAATAACCAATCAAAATGTATCAATTCCAAGCATATCGAATTATTCGTACGTGCGACAAACATATTTTGGCGCGAAAATATGTACATCATTTCAATAAGTAGTACATCGTCAACAATGAGTGAATTAAGTTGAAATTCCACTTTGATTGCAATCATTCGGGATTGATAATTCGATTCATAATTTTTTTTTTCAAATTTTCTCTTCACTTATTCTCAAGGTGAGTAATGAAACGTTCAGATCTTTTGAACATACTGGATGATTCGGCTTAACGTATGGGGAAAGTATAGATCATATTTTTTTATTATTTTTTTTTTGTAAACATTCATGACAGTTTTTGCTTCGAAATTAAAGCAAGATGACGTTCACAGTTTTTTTTTTCTATCGATCGGCTGTTATATCTGACTATAAAAATAATTCAAAAAGTTGGGTTATTCATCAATACTTCGAAAAAATGTTTATGAAATAATTGTTAATGCACTCAAGGGATTTGAAGGGAACTTAAGATCCCTATTTCCGGGAAAAAAGGGGTACTTTAAATCCAGTGTAACGTGATAAGAACAATATTGAAGTTAAAAAAACAATTCAATTTCTATCAATATCAACATTATGTTCAACCCACTGCAATTAGCCAAGTGAAAAAGAGGTAAATAATTATTATTACAGTTGTTATTTTCATTAATAAAAGTATTTTGGAAAATTTTAGCTGATGTTGTCGTTGGTGTTTCATTTTGTATTCCTAGAATCGGAATATTTTTTTCCTCATTTTTTAATTGGCGTTTCTTCTATCCTAAAGTGCATGAATTAGTATATAAACCTCAGGACTAAAGTGTTTTTAAATCCCTCGACAAATTATAGCCAACATTTTACTTTTCGTCTGGGTTTTAAAATACTTGGTCCCTAGGTGTATAACTATACTATTATTTCTTGGTTGTCCACCCCCCTACTAAAGTTGAACTAATTTGGACTTGGACATTGATTTTTATTCGCGTTTTCCTGACCATACGATTTTTCAGCTTTTTAAAATTTCGTATAATCTGAAATAAAACATGAAAAGAAGCAAAAAAAAAGTGAAACTTGATGCAAAGTGGCTCTAGTTCAAAATTCTGTATACATTTTGGTTTATCAATTTCATAAAAAATATCAATCAAGTTGGTCATGAGCTATAACGTATGAAAACCGAACTTAGAATTGAATGTCATGAAAATTGAAATATAAAGTGTTCGACAGTTTCTCTTAAACTATGACAGTAATTTTTATCGAGTATTCAAGTACCTATAATTATGAAGAAAATGCTGATAATAATTGTATTTAGGTAAAGCAAGGTATATATTTCTATTAGTAGGTATAATTCATTTCTACGAAAGCGCTGAAAGGACATCAGCAGAATAAAATTATAATTGCCAGTTTGAACTGAAAATTATACGTAATTGCCAGATAGAACTGGCATTTATAGATAATTGCCAGTTTGACCTGACAATTATACATAATTGCCAGATATATCTGGAAATTATAGATAATCAATGAGATATATCTGGCAATTATAGATAATTGCCAGTTTGAACTGACAATTATAATTGCCAGATAGAACTAGCATTCATAGATAATTGCCAGTTCTATCTGACATTTATGTATAATTGTCAGTTCAAACTGACAATTATCTATAAATGCGAGTTCTATCTGGCAATTAGGTATTATTGTCAGTTTGAACTGACAATTATACATAATTTCCAGATATATCTGGCAATTATGTATAATTGTCAGTTTTATCTGTCAATTATCTATAAATGCCAGTTCTATCTGGCAATTATGTATAATTGTCAGTTCTATCTGGCAATTATGTATAACTGGCAATTATAATTTTATTTTGCTGTATTTCCGTTCAGCGCTTTCGTGCATTTCACAGTATACATGACACAATATTTTCAGCTAGTTTGTATTTCCTCGGAAATATCCAACGAAAAATATTTTCGCACAGAAAAGACAAGGATGTATTATCGCCTCTCACGCATCATCAGATATTCATCACCCATTCTTGTGTCTGCAATACCCAGCACAAGATACCCCCTTTCAAAAACATTTCAATATAACCACCATAAATAATACCGCAGAGACACTTACATAATAAGATATTGAAATGTGGACCGTTTAAGCTGACCCTAAAGGCCCCTCGAGGGTCAATAATTGTGCTCCTGAATTACTCTTAGCACGTGACCAAGGGCTTAATACGCTCGCTCTGTCTCTCTCTCTCGACCTTCCTTGCAATTGTAAGAATCTTCAAATAAGGACATTAATAACGCGCTTTCGGGGTGTGACTGCCTGCTGATTCCAAGGGGAGAAATTTCATTGGAAATGTCCAGACGTTCGGGTTGTTTGGAAGGGCTCAGATCACCACGACCTAAGGCAAATCTTGAGATTTTCATGTCACTGAAAGATCTGATGTCACAAAAAAGTGATTGTTCAATGTTAATTGGATAAGGTTTTATTGAATAAGGGGCTGTGAATTGATCTGGGTGTATTGATTGATAACACACGGTATCAAGTTCTTTCTCAGAAAGTTGGTCAACACGGAAAATCTCTGGCATAAAGCACCATGGCATCAAGCTTGATAAAATGGACAAGGACCAGTTATGACACCAAAAATGATGGTTTGTTTATGTATCTGCGACTAATATCACATGACCTCAGATTTGACGGGAATATGAAAAATTTGTCTGTGGTGCCGAAAAATGTGTCATAATGACAAGATATCGAAAAATTTTATCGAAAAAATGTGAATGGAATTCAACCACATGTATCAATTTTGAATCAGATTAAAGAAAACAATAAAAAATACCATTATATTCCTCTTCCCTTATACCAAGAAACATTCACACATTCTAGTTTCATCTGGAAACAGCTTTAATAACCTAAGGGCCAATTTATGCATCATTGTCTTTATCCTAATCTTATGTCATAGTTTTAACTAAGTCCCAATCATAGTCTCAATCATTTTGGACGTTTATGCATCACAGTCTTGAGACTTAAGAATTATGATATGACAATTAACAATCCATCGATAGCAATTGATATTTGTTATCAATTATTATATTCGAGATTGTATCTATATCTGAATATTATATTTGTTATCAATTATTGCCACAGACATCGATATTGGTGACAAAAACCAAATTTAATGTCATTTGTATTGACAGCTCGTGGTTGACGCATGCGTATTTCATATGTGGTCACAATCATAAGCATGAAGTTGAAAATTTTTAACTTTTAAGGTCGTCCTGATTAAGACTAAGACTAAAAATGTTGCATAAATGCACCCATTGAAATGTATGATTTTATGATTAAGACTGTGACTAAGACTAGGATAAAGACAATGATGCATAAATTGGCCCTAAATAACATAAGTTTGAGTCGAAACCAAACAAATATTAATGGAATAGACATTTTGCGGAAGATTAATTATCAAAACACGATTTAGTCTTGTCACTATAGGTTTAGTCATGCCCTGTATTTTGATGCACATGAGTTTATTCAATTCCTTGACCGTAAATAAGATTTTTAAATTTTATATTTAACGCCACCACATACAACTTTTTTTGCATTTCCACCAAATATGTGGTCACGTGATATAAGTTTCAATGGATTTTTCTGTTGACATGCAGACTATGTATATATTATAAAGTAAATAATTTCGAGCACCTTATATATTGAATTAAGGTGTTATTTGCATCCATCGCTTGATTGATTGATTGTGGAGCAATCAGAAAATGAATAACACATTATGGGTAACACTTATTATGTTTTTTTTATGAATTATTTGATTTGCGATACTTTAACGAAAATTTATAGTTAGATAGGGAGTAATCCTGCTTGCTTCATTCATTTTGAGTAGTACATAACACTCACACGCTTACATAATAAATATACATATACACATCAGTCAGAATAATACATATGGGACACAGATTTACATTAGATAAAATATCAATGAAGTCAAAAGTATTTATTTAAAGAATATATACATTTCTCAACCAAATATTTTTTGAGCTTTTTCTTGAAAGTACTTTCATGTTCTATGCTTTCGATGGAAAAAGGTAATGTTGGCACCAATTCTAGCTGGAGCTTTATATGAAATATTCCTTATGACGTGTGTTGTATCCGAAGCTTATGTCAAAAACGTGTATAAATGCAACCCCCTGTAGGCATTACCACTGCATAGTCGTGATTCCACCAAAGTTAGGTCAAACGAGATTGACCGAAGGGCTTACATGATGCACCAAGGTGAGTGGAAGATGTAGAGGAACATTTAATGAAACCGCAAATTAACCCAAAGGGTCTATGACGTAGGTGCGCTTTGCTATCATCCCCATCACGAAAACACACTCAAAAATTACACCAGCTAACACCGTCTGGTGTACCCTGAGGTCCTGATTGTTTCAGTGTCAGTAATCACCGGCATATTATTCACCACTGTAGGTTTTATAGTGACCTTTTCTATAGTTATTGTAAACAAGATTTTCACTATAAACATATTTATATTTTTTTTCACATTTTTCGCAAACACCTTCATCAGGTATAAGTACACTAAACTAACTACTACGATAACAACCATATTTATACCTAATTACACAGTTATTCCTCTTAATCCTCTATATTGCGGTAAATAACAAAAATAAAATGAATATCTAATTGAGCTATTTTTAAGAAAACAAATTCAACAAAGGAGAATTATTTAAATCTAATTGGTCATTAAGCAAAATATTTGAATACTTGAGTCTATTAATTTCGAGTGTTTCTAAATAGTTAAGTTTCACTCCTTGAATTCTTCATCAAAATCGTGATTTTCTTCTAAAAGGTGGTTGGAATATGTTGAATTTGTTTTCCTATTTACATAACTCATGTGGTGCTCATGGAAGCGATTTTTGAAAGTTCTCCCAGTCTGACCAATGTATACCTTCGGGCAAGTTCCACAATTCAGTCTATATACTCCTGATTTTTCATATTTAGGAACTATGTCTTTATTATTTTTGATAAACTTTCCCAATGTATTATTTGTTCTATAAGCAATCTTAGTGTCTTGTTTATGCAAAAATGAAGCTACTTTTTCGGTTTTTCGGACCTATTTTGGACAAGCAACCGAAAAAGTAGCTTCGTTCACACACTGAGCAGGTACATGGACCTAGAAGGCCTGATTTGTATCAAAATCATCTAATATATCATGACCAATATTGAAATCGCGTATGGTAGGATGGACGTCAGTGCCACCTATTGGCACCTAAAGTTCTAAGATCGAACAGATGAACTCATGAAATTCATACCATTTACATGCTTACATACAATATTTGCATTAATTTATATCAAATCTGGTGTTTTCAGGATGCAATACTTAACGAATGATTATTGCCACCAAATTAGATGATACATACACCGCCTCGATTCCATCGTGATATGACACGATGTTACTTGGTGTTAATTTTATGTAATACCTAGGTGTTTTTATGCGTTAAAGTTAATGATAGCACCATTGAGAATATTAAATTTCAACCACTTGGTGTTTCTTATGATTTCATGTTTCAGAATCGTTCTACTTCACAACATTCATTCACCTGGTCATTCCTCACTTCTAAGATCGGAATTAACACCACTTAACACTCAATTGTGAAATGTAAAATGAAAAAGGCACAACTTTGATATTCAGATGTTGTATTCGTCGGAGTTTTCTATGAAATCCAAATTTTTTTCACTATGTGTAGTGACACGCAAAGATTTCGTCGAATTACTAGATAAAATTCAACAAAAATAATCGAGAATTTTTTATCGACCAATATTTTCTCCTTTTCCAGCATACCCAATGAAAAAAAAGTATGCCATCCACACATTTTCATTATAATCATACCCTTCTCAACCCTTGGGCTAGGCCAAGAATGAGCAAAGAAACTCTCAAAGCCACCTTTGATCTCAACTGAACTCAACTCTAGACACACTGATGTTCTGTTACCAACAGGATAACACCGAAACAACTGAATATTAAATCCGAGAATGTTCAAGTCTTTCCCTTAATTAGGAATGACGGCATCATAGGCAGATGTTTTGTTCAGGTGGGACGGTTGATTTGGCTCCGGGGAAGATCCGGGAGTTTATGTGGAAACTGCAGGGGGCATAGGAGTAATTAGATGCACTTGTTTCGAATTAAAATATTCGCTTACCAGCTATCGTGCATGAAGAACTTGCAGATGATAATACAAATTATTCGTGTTGAAATATACCTGATTGTAAGATTATTGGTTTATCTAAGCTTTGCCCCAAGTAGGCGTGTTCATGACGCCTTAATATCTGGAAAACTTTTGCGTTTAATTACCAACAATTCAACATGGCAATGCACATTCCATCTTGTCTGCTACATAAAGCGAGTTGAAATGAGAAACGTTAATATCAGAACCGACAAAAGATGCCGTAATTTCATTCTCCGGATGTTTCATTACTGTTGCTACTCACTCATGTCAGATGTTTTGTTTGAAGTTACAAATGTATTTAATGAAAAAATCAAGGTATGTTCGAATTCGCGTTGGAAGCAAGGACTCTGATCTGAATCTGAGTTTGTGTAGGTCAACTGCATGAGAGAATCTTGAAGAATATCTGATAATAGACTGAAGCTATCTCCCGAGGCTCTCAAAACAAAACTGGCTTCATTTTCGCGTGAAGAGAAGAATAGGTGTTATCCATATAGTTGTTATTATATATATGGAGTTTCGACGATGGAGAACAAATAAAATGGAATTTTATAAAGGGTTCTAGTTAGTATGAATTACTGACTGTCAGGATAAACACAAGTGTGAGAATTGCAATACCATCGCACATCTTGTGAAAAATGGCATTGTTTATCAAAATATTGGCCCAGAATAGCGAAATATAAAATGCTAATCCAATAAATTTTGTTTTTTGGAACATGCCTCAAGATAATGGACACGTTCAGTACGAATTTCAATGATTATATCGTTTCCATACAAAACAGAGACCTAGTATATTTTATTTGGTGATTATGCTCGCAATTCAAATTCGGAAGTGCATTATAAATCCAGAGATTCTGCATATTTCCAGACCAACCAATTTCCCACTGGTTCCGTCCACAAACAATGCAGGCTTTATTCATCATTCTGTGTTTACTGAAACAATGCAGAATTACAACTAATCTCCAGCGAAGTGTCCTGAAATGGAAAGAAACTAGTTTGTATCCAACCGTTTCGTTTGCCAAAGTCGCTGTGAATTATTTTCCACTATTCCACTTGTTAGATGCACAATTCTGTGTTTTCCTAATTCATAAAATGCTGTGCTCATTTAGAAGCGAGGTTGTGAAACCAAATTCATCAGTAAATTGTGGCAGTCGTCGCTGCTATTTAAATAAAGTATACACGGGATTACACTTGTCCATCGTTGTATTTTATATTCTCCCGTGTAACTCGATATTTCCAATCCATCAAACATTTCAGGTGAAAAATAATTCATTTCTAATGGAACGAAACAATACCAGCTGGTTTATGTATTAATATTTTTTTGAATTGCAAACACGAGTGATGGAAAGCGGAAATATTTCAGTCCCTGTGCGTGAAATATAATCAAAAATGGTATTTCAACTTCACGTCAAATTATCAGAACTTGTGCTGTAAACATGAAAATCAAGCAAAATTATTATGTGAACTGTTATGATGTTCAAGAAAAAATATGCATAGAAGACATGTACCAAATCCCATAAAGATGTCTACAATATTATCTCAATTATTATTTAAAAACTGTTTTTAATTTTAAACTTCATCACCCACTTCAGACTTTTTGGACATAAGTTCATATGAAGTTTTTTGCTCAAAATGAGTCAAATCATCAACCCTTGAATATTAACATTTTAACCTAAACATATCCTGATGAAACTATTGGTATATCTGTCCAAAAAAAGGCAATTCGTCTCGTTGGTGATGCCTCGCTTACAAACTCGCTCACTTCTCTGGAACACCGTAGAAAAGTTGTCGATTTATCTATATTTTATAGATATTTTCATGGGCGATGCTCTTCTGAAATATCAACGATCGTTCCTCCATTATCAGTCTCTTCGAGATTAGCCGTCAAGTTCAGTCTTCACACCCCTTCGTGGTCACTTTAGAGACCTGCAGAACGTCCCTTTCCAAAAACTTGTTCATCCAACGACATCGAGACTTTGGAACTCATTGCCTAGGGAGGTGTTCCCCGAGGCATACCATCTCCAGAAATTTAAGAAGAACACCAACTACCTCCTTTCCCTTGGTTCTAACGATGTTCTCTGAACATTACAGGATATCCCTTTTCGTGAGAATCAGAACATAAAAAAAATCAAGGAACACCCTCATGAAAAGCATGAGCAAGAGCATGGCTATCTGGGTAATGGCTGAAATATTCAGACAACAGGAGGTAACACTGGATGCCTTTCAATTATATATGCACTGAATTTTTTTTAATGACTCGAAGACAACCAACCATATTCTGCTGGAATATCTCCAAATATATGTATCCCAATCTCCAACAGACATCCAATGACTAGGATGATGATTCAATTTTGTTTGCCCAGTCAGTAAGCCTTCGAATAAAGTCTAATGTAGCATTATCACGAACACCGTCAATACCCTTAATTGTAATACACTAATATATTTGCAGTTACACATAATTTGTTTGATTATTCTTGTGTCTATATTCGTCCCGAATGTATCGTAAGGACGTCGCTTGCGTGTATATTGTGTATCTGGTCAGTAGGGAGTCATTTCAGGTGTGTTATTGGATCTCCTCTAATTGAAACCAGGATCAGGTTGTAGAGAGCTATCTAACTTGTCCTGCAACCGATCATATTCAATGGCCCCTAAGATTGATGGATGTTAGCTGATACGGACTGACTATTCGTCCCCTAGGAGTCACATTGAAAAGCTTTCTGAACATAAGTCATGTTGAGAGGAAGGATGATTAAACATGCTAATCTCGTCGCTACACTTTTAGTGAAGTATCAGCAACGTCTTTAGAACAGAATTATTCCTTGAAATTATCCATATATAGAAAATGAGTAGATCGCCTCTAATTCTACGTTGGCTTACAAAAGTAAAGGAGTGCGGAATATAGCGTTAGTGTTTGAAAGCATTGAAGTTGAAAACATCAAGAAATTTTTTGATATGAATAGATCTTAAGATTCGTATTTTCAAAGTCATCTATAGGTGTTCTGTTATGCAACCCTGCTTTATTCAAGTTATTGGGTCGTAACAACGTTTCTTCTTTTTGGCTACTGGGTTAATTAGTTATTTCGATTGCCGATGAATTTGATTTGAAGTACCTACACAGGGTGATTCATTCGGAAATGCGCATACTGTAAGGGTGGATGGAGGGCACCAATGTGCTTTCAAATAACCCATATTTTTTGGGTCTATCGTTCTTTATAACCAAGATACAGGATGATTTGTTAATTTTACAAATTTTTTTCTTTTTACCATAACTTATGAACCACCCTATACAAGCAACATATACAAAAAGGAACCTTTTAATTATGGTTGAAAATAAATTTATGAAATTTTCCTTATAATATATTCTCGATTTCCCGTTCACAATCGTTCAGTTGCCATATTTTCTATATAATCTGATAGGAGAAGAACGTAACAATGACAGTGATATAATAACGCTTAATTCATTCGATTTGGATAAAAGAGATAAAATATAGAGTTTGGCGCCAGATATGTCGAAGAAACAATCTAACTGGTAAATCCTGGCAATGTGATCAATGTTGATATATGGAAGTGTGGGAGTGATACTTTTCAAGTGAAAATCGATGAAAATAATGATGAACTCGATTCTCTGTCTCCCTCAACGAACAACGAACTCAATACTCATTAGGCAACCTGCCTTGAAGGAGTACAATATTGAGTTACATTCGAAAATAAACAGCTTTCCTGTCCAAATACAATTTTCTGTCCTTCGTGACCCGTTTCATTCTGATATTCTACTTCTATCGACATCATAGACGTAGAATGTACGAGAGATAACAATCGACATATTATTAATTCAAGTTCTATCACAATAAAACCAATTTATCGTCCAAGTTTATGATGTCATTTGAATAGCAACCGGAACAAAACAGAACACTGAATATTGAAGTTCATTAACGAAATGGTCTAGTATTCACTCTATGAAATCATTAAATAAATAGTTGAACCGACAACAAGAAGGAAATTGTGGCTTTTCTGAATAATAACACAGGGTGTTCATAGATAACTTGTGATAACCCACATTGGTAGGCACTGATAATCATTTATACAAGGTGATTCATTGGGAAAAGCGCTTACCGTAAGGGTAGATGGAGGACACCGAGGTGCTTACAATACTGTTCCATTATTATTCGGAGTGCGGCACCTAAACATATCCTGAAACTATTGGATTCTGTCCAAAAAAGGGCAATTCGTCTTGTCGGTGATGCCTCGCTTACAAACTCGCTCACTTCTCTGGAACACCGTAGAAAAGTTGTCGATTTATCTCTATTTCATAGATATTTTCATGGGCGATACTCTTCAGAAATATCAACAATCGTTCCTCCATTAGAAGTCTCTTCGAGATTAAACCGTCAAGTTCAGTCTTCACACCCCTTCGTGGTCACTTTAGAGACCTGCAGAACGTCCCTTTCCAAAGACTCGTTCATCCAACGAACATCGAGACTTCGGAACTCATTGCCTAGGGAGGTGTTCCCCGAGGCATACGATCTCCAGAAATTTAAGAAGAACAACAACTCCTACCTTATTTCCCTTGGTTCTCTCGATGTTCTCTGAACAATACAGGATATCGCTTTTCGTGAGAACCAGAACATAAAAAAAATTAAGTAGCCATAGATTGTTTGTATTCATTTAAAAATTGTTGGCAGCAATCCTCGTTTCAGTTTTCTTTGATTCGAAAGAAGACTTGTCAGATAGTCTAAATCTAAATTTTCAATCGCTTCAGGAAGTATACTGTTACGAACTGCTGGCATTTCCGAGAAGGTCGGAAATCATCAGCTCGACGCGTGACTCACAGCGAAGATATCGGTCGCAGACGCACCGCTCTAATTAGCGGATGATTCATTGCCGTCGAATATGAAAAATACTTCCAGTTTATTCCTGTTATTTCAGGACAATGATGTTTTTACCTATATAAGATCCGCGGTTTCGCGGACAAGTCAGATTAGAAAGAAAGCTAGTACAGTGAACATTGAGATTTGTAAAGCGAATATCGTTGTGATTAAACTAAGTGTTTATTGAGTTGTATTTAGTGTGTGTAGTGAAATAAATTGTTCAGTTTTGTACTGAGTGTCTAAAATTCACGAACCCAAGTGGAAATAACGTAACAATATGCGGTATCTCATCATGAATTCTTGCTTTGAAATTCTCCGAATTATACACACAAATATTATCTAAGGGTGTCAAATCTGGCGACACAGCTGGCCATCCTTTTAGGAGTAAAAAATGACGTTTTCGTGAGGTAAAAAAATATACCTTGGCGATTTCTATGAGAAAACATTGCTCTTGCTCACAGATTGCGGCGCTATTGTCAATTGTTTACAATATTATGAAACGATTCCAAGATCATGCGGTTACAGGTGCGCTGTGACATTAACAATGACACCTGTAGCTCGCGTTTCGACTGTTTCTCACCGCCAACTGCATCATTCTGTTTCCCTCTTTACCGCGTTAACGAAAGTGAAACCGATAGTGACGGATACACCATCACACCCAGCCTACTACGATATGGAATGAGTAGGTTTGGCTTATACTTTCACCGAGATGGAAAAGAGTTGGCCAGATGAATGTTTGTCTTGTTTCAGGGGCTAGAGGCTGCGATTATTCATTGGGGCGTCGCGTTATTCGCGCAAATTTCATTGAGAATTTTTTTAGTTGATGATCTGAGTTTATTTTAATGACATTGTTTTTGTGCGTCGGGATCGTTTGGTGAAAAATGTGGAAAGTGTGGTGCTGGGCTTGTTTTCTGGTTGTTTTTATCGAATGCCACCCCACGATGTACAAGTTGAATGGGAATAGAGTTTTGGAACCAGGTGAGTTCACGCTTTCTAGAAATCGATATCCGATGGAAATGTGATGAAATGTGATGCCCCACATGTCAAGAGCTATATAATCGCTATGATTTTGTTATTCCGAATGAATAATATTCGGACCAGGCAATACCTTTATTTAGAGTGCAAAGTGATATATTGCCGCTCGAGAGCGAAGTAACTTTATATTTGTATTAAGTTTTATATTCAAGGAACTGACGGTTTTTGAGAAATGCGACAAGTTTGAGATACTTACTTTGAGTGTGATATCTTTAACATTAAAAGATTTCATGATGATGGCTTCATGTATGAATCTGTCTCATCATATAATTCATACTTTATATCGATTTCTCTGGTAGGAGGTTCAAATTTACAATTTTTGTTTTTTCTGCAACATGATGAGGAGGTGCCTTAGATAACTCAGTCACTATTTCACTCCTTTATATACAGGCTCTAGTGCCTAGGCATAAAAATAATTCGAATTTTAGAAAACCACTCCTAGATTTTTTGGGCAATTTTAAATCCTGTGACGAATATCACTCTTTCAACAAAAAAGGGTGGTGATGAAATTTTTTGGATAGGGTACCCAGTATTTCATTCAATAATTTAAAATTCGCATGAACTGAGAAATTTTTCCTTGAGAATGATGAAATAATTAAGAATAATAAAATGTTTATCAGTTAGGTTGCAAAATTAAAACATAAACTATTCATTTGAAGATATGAAAACGAATAACAAAATGAAATACCACAGTAAAAAACCGACTACTGACAGAGTCGGCTCAAGCCATCTGGTACCTACTCCACTATTTGAAGTCGAAACGACACGAATTTGATTTTTCATTTGTTTTCAGATTTAGTCCCCGTATCATCAACAGTTATCCCACTTCCTGTTTATCAAGTAGGTTTTGGATTGAATTTGGCATCAGCCAATGGGGACGAAAAAACAATTAAACCCAAAGGACCTATTCAATTGGTCACAGGTAGATTTGAACTTTTAATCTGGAACTATTTTACTAATGATTCGTTTCGTTGTTACAGTTTACACAAAAAAGAAGCCTATTCCGAGTGCAAAGGCGAAACCTGGTGACATTTCCATGGCTAAACAAATTTCCAGAGTGGAAAATGACAGTTGAAGTTTCTAGTACTAATAATGAAGCAATAATAATAACTAATGATTCTTCGTTACCTGCAACAGTTACCTGTAATCTAGTGAAGGAATTGATTGTTGAATGAATTAGGTACCTTCAGAAGTTTTTCCAATGGCAGCTGAAGTGACTAATGTGATTAAATCTACTTATATGATTAAATTTCAATAAAAATAATACCTACCACCTCCAGAACGATGAGATAAGTGCGAGGATCCTTTTTCGCAGTGATATTCCCAAAATTATTTCCCAAAGAAAGGTTTATAGTTAAACACTGTGGAAACCGAGCTGGAGCTGAGATGTATAGCTAGTTCTAAACTGTGCGTTATTCATATTATGATGTTTCTCTACAATATGAATTGTCCGAAAATTTAATGACATATTACTCACTATAAATATATGTCATTCAAGATTATAAGTTAGTCTCCATTTCAATATGAGAAAGGCTGAAACCATTTGTTTTATTACTCAGAAGTTTCGAAAAATAGTTGAACTGGCAACACAGGAATGCGCCTATCAGGGGACCGTCGAATCCAAACACGTTGAAGGGGCTGTCAGAGCAGATTTAAGAGTGGGCAATGGGACGCGCAGAATACCGAATGCAGCACTCCCGCTCTTGACTTCTCATTTGAACACCAATCAATATTTTCATGATTTTTTGATCCCATCATGTAGATAAAGGATCAAGCTAGGGAGGATACTATCTCTTTTTTCGAAATTTCGAAAAGAAAAGATATAAAAATATATCTGAACATAGCAAATTTTTAGCCAATTTGGCGAATCAAAAAAAATATTTCTACATCAAATAATCAATTTTGAGATAGCATCCTCCCTCGGTCGAACCTTCATCTTTCTACACAAAAAAAATCAGATCAAAATATGGATTAGTATCGTCACAGGAAGTCAAGAGCCGAGGCTCTACAACGTCAGAAATACGCACGATTTATCCGATGATATTTGCGCCCCCTGGTGAAACTCAACGAAGTAGATTATAAACACGATACAATCGATAGTACGGGTGATATTATGAAATTAAAATAGGAAATAGAAATTTATATGAATCAGTTTGCTAGGTTTGCTAGTAAATATGGTATATTATATGTATAAAATAATTATACATTGCGTGGAAAATAAAAATATTCTGAATTGTTCACAATGAAAAAATTCTCATACATAATGAGGAATAGGTATGTATGATATTCAAATAAGAATATTTATATATACACCCAGAAGGTATACAATATGAATGAATAGAAACCTATCGACAAAGGTCGCTTTTATTTACCGGGGATCGATTTAGGATTTATCATTGCGATGATTTGAATGTTGAACAGATCTCAATACGTAAAAGTAGAGAGGGAACAGTATAAATATGAAACCGTGTTGTATTTAACATTGTATAACTGAATGATAATTTGCAATCGGGTATTGACACTATATATACAGGATGCTACCTAATGGCATTTTAATATAGGAATTCTTAACCCTTTCATTACGGGAGCCGCAAAAACGCGCTAATTGTTGACTGACGTATAGGCGGAAGACGCATATTTACAATGAGCTTGGGATAGCTTTCAATACGGGATTTGCCCGCGTGCGACCATACACACGTGTTTCCCATTCCTTTGACTTCCTCTACAGTTGATTTGGCCATACAATAGCGCGCGTTTTTGCGACAATCTGGTATAGCGCAAATGGCTGTTTAGGTTATATTCACGTAATTTCATTGTAAGTTTTGGAGGAGTTCACATATAATTTGTTTGTTTGTTAGTAATGAAATGAGTCGTAAATATCTGACTGGCGAATAACTAGAAAAACTGTTGAATGAAGATGACGATTATCAACATCGTCGATTTTGATTATCATTCCGTGCTTCCAGAATTATCATAAAAAGAATGAATACTGGCGTTAGAACTGTCAGCATCCGAAGAGATTCTGAATATTTTTTACCTAATAAGAGGTTATTATTTCATTCATTATTTTCTTTCATTTATTTCAGATTTGTTGGACCTCATTTCGTGTCAATAATGACATTTTTTGATCAAAATGGAATTCTCCATTCCTTATATATTTCCTTTATATAGATGAAAAATTATGAATAACAACTCCCCATCAAGTGATACCTCAATTTGACAGTCCAAAGTTTTCAAAGTGACATCCAGTAAAAGCTTTAAGCACGGAAAACGCATTCTTTCGTGTAGCCTCAAAGTCGGGAAACGCAAGAATGCGCAAGTGCCCTTGACGGGAGACACACGCGTGCGCGAGGCTTCGGGACCCCCGTTCTGAGAGACCACTAAGCGAAAACAATGCCCGTAATGAAAGGGTTAAATCTATTCAAAAAAATATATACAGTATGGTGGAAATGTATGGAATAAATTCATTATCTCTAACGCATATGAATTTTAAGGGAAATCCTGAGACAGGTCGATTTTCATTTTCAAATTGACATCTCTTGATATACATACGGAGTTTGTGACGTCATCCGCGTAGTTGTGGTGACGTCATCGATTATTTTTTAAATAGGAAGACACCCTGTTCAATTTTTTTTCTGGAAGGTGTTTCCATTGTCTATCTGACCATATACGAATATTAGGAAAATAAAGTGATACAGGGTAAGAAAAAATTATTTTATATTTACAAGCTAATAATTATGCTATCAATGTACACAGTTACCTAAATAGGTCGGAGAGGGTAAATCGAATGACCAACTAGATCTCCTGATTCAACTCCTCTCGATTTTTTCCTCAGAGGTTATTTGAAGAGAAAAGTTTATGTAAGAAGCCGGAAAGATCAGATAATTTGAAAGAACGAATACGAGTGAATATTTCACAAATATATTCAGAAACGATAGCAAAGTTCGAGAATGATTTGTTCTCTGTCTATCACATTGTATTCTTGCAGAACGTCACGAATTTGATTATTTATTGTAACGATTTCCGTTGTAAATATTAAATAAAATAATTTTTTCTCACCCTGTATTACTTTATTTTCCTAATATTAGTATACCGTCAGATAGATAATGAATATACCTTCCGAAAAAAAAATGGACGGGGTATGTTCTAATTTAAAAAAATAATCGATGACGTCACCACAACTACGCGGATGACGTCACATACTCCGTATGTATATCAAGAGATGTCAATTTGAAAATAAAAATCGACCTGTCTCGGGATTTTCCTTAAAATTCATAAACGTTAGAGATAATGAATTTATTCCATACATTTCCACCATACTGTATGTAATATCCTAAAGGTCTAAATTTTGAAGTAGAGGGTGCTGAAGAAGTGAGTAATAACGAATAGCACTCTTTCTCTATAGACTTGTCATAAAGTAAAGTAATCAATATTTTCATGACTTATTGACTTCATCAAGTAGATAAGTGATCCAGCTAATGGAAATACTATTTTATTTTCAAAAATATGAAATACAAAAGGTATACAAATATTCCTGAACATATCGAATTTGGCGAATAATAAAAAAAAACACTTTTCATGGACTACGAACAGATATAATTCAATGTTCTGCGTGGTATTTACCAGGAAAGTAGTTGTTTTCTGCTCGTAGTCTACCAGACATTCATTTCAAACTATGTTTGATATTTTTAATTGGATAGACTATTTTTTCTCTCAAAAATTTTTTCCAATTTATGGCTAATCCATTTTTTCATTTATTGAGCTTAGTCGAGCTCTCAGCCACTTCCAAGTTCTGTAAAACTTGGGAGATTCGGTTCTGGAGTGTTTCTTTCTTCTGCCGCATGATGTCGCCACTTTCAATTGTCTGTTGGAACGCGGCTCGGTGCGGTCAAATAGACGCGACGAAAATGCATTGGGACAGGCAACGCTTCGAGTTGAGATCTTACGGTCTCTACTCGGATAACTACCCTGCACTGATGAGGGCCAATAAGCCCGAAACCGGTCTGTAGGTTGTTAGGCGTGCCTGTCTCGATGTGAATTTGTCACGTCTTAGGAAGAAAGAAACATTTGCGATCTGCATTCACAGTGTGAATCGTTGCATGGACTACGAACAGATATAATTCAATGTTCTGCGTGGTATTTACCAGGAAAGTAGTTGTTTTCTGCTCGTAGTCTACCAGACATTCATTTCAAACTATGTTTGATATTTTTAATTGGATAGACTATTTTTTCTCTCAAAAATTTTTTCCAATTTATGGCTAATCCATTTTTTCAGTATCGGAACCTAGTTTGAATCCCTATCTTCCTACAGAAAAAAAATCACATCGAAATATGGACTGGTGTTTTCACAAGAAGTCCAGAGCGCGAATTGTCCGATGATATTTGCGCCCTCTGGTGATACTCCAAAATATGAAGATGAAAAAACGAGTCAGTCAACACAATATCATAGATTGGAACCATAATAAGTATTATGAAATTATTGGTGCAACTAATGATGAATTTGCGGATTTGCATAGGAAAAGCTTGAAATTTTGAAATTCAAAGGTGTAATGAGATCTAAAAATCCAAATGGAGAAGAAAATGATATTGTATTCTCATGTGGAATGTATATGATTCTGAAAATGGTACATATATTTGGACCAACAGGAGATGAATATCCAAAATACAAAATATGTAGTGAAAGCAGTCCTCAAAAATCAAAGAAATAAAAAGTAGAAGAATGAAGGCCTTAGGAAAATATAGTCATTATTCATTATTATTCGTAAATAAATAATATTCATAATAACCTGTATTTGAATGTCTTTGATAATAACCGAGAATATAACTTATCAACGTTATTGAAAGTAGCTCTCAATCTCCCAATCACTCCGTATGGCTATTTTAATGTTATACCTCGTAATTTATATGACTCTTGAAAAGCTGTTCATATAAATAGATACAGAATTATCCAAATTTTGTAAGAGTTGCGAAGCATCATGATTTTTTTCAAATCAACAAAATAAGATTTTTTCGATTTAAAGATTGATTTTTACTATTCATATTGATTTTTCATAATTTTTCAAATATGGAAATAATGCACAAATCAATTACTTATATTTTCATTATTCGATTCAAAACGTCGCAACCCTGGTTTTTCATAATGTTTATAGAATACAAATATTCATCATAGGTACCTACCTACTGGTGAATATACCGTCGATTATCAGATAAAGTGTTCGATCCTCGTTCCGCACACATGCAGGCGAATGTATCGCATCTACTCTCACTCATTGTTTGGGACTGTGTGGAGTCACAGGTTTTTTTCAAACATGCAAAATGCTTATTAAAAATAAATTGTTGAATATCCTCTGTAGCATTTAAATGACGACAAATGGTTTGAAAATATAAACAATTGAAGGGGTGTCAGTAATACATTGAACGTGTATTTTTTGAAAACTCGTTAACATGGATTTTCCAAATTGCTCGTTTCAACCATAATAATTTCCGTTTCGTGTAAACTTCGGTAATACCAGAAATGGAATATTATTGAATTCCCGAAATCTAAACAATGTCATTTTTGAAATCCAACCTAAAGAAGTCAGGAAAATATTTTCAGAATCTCAATTTTCAGAAATTGAAAATAAAATCACGAAATTCATAAGTTCATTTTTAATGGGTACCTCCTTTTGAACTTTTTGAAAAAATGATGGTAGGGGATACTGCCCAACTAGACATAGTTCCAAATAGGTATAGACGCCATTTTTCTACTTTCGTCGAATATTTCGGAGAGATTTGTTTGTTCCACGGAAGCATAGTAGTTTTCCTCTGAATGTTTACCGAGTGGCATCTGTCAGTTTTACGAAAAAATTCGATATTCAGTGAGTGATATAAGACAATGCTTGATTCTTTAAAATTTTGTATCGCAACTTACGTGTTTTTTTCTTTTCAATTAACATTTGTCTGATTTTTTAATTACAATGCAATTTCCATTATATTATACCATGAAACTCTCATGATAAATCGGATAAGTATACCACAAACGTTTAGTATACACAATGTTTTATGAAGTTATACAGATTTCACATGATGGCATACCTAACCGAAGGAGAATTATCTAACCTATACGATGCCAGAATTGGACTGGAAGAAGGCATAATATGCCATCATGAGGCAGCAATGTGTTCAACTATTATTTTGTCAACATAAAAAAATGAATGGAGTTATTTAATACCAACTCATTAAATAGGTAGATACTTTATTCATACCAATAATGTATATTTTCCTCTCATTTGATATACTGATGAAAGCTCGACTACACATTATGAACACAAAGACCAGTTGGCTGACTGTGTGAGGAGAGAGCCGAGCGCCGAGCGCGCGATAATGTAGTATTGTCTCATTAAATAAGTACATGTAGATATCTGCTACATGAAAAATTTTCATTCTGGAAACTTATTTCATCTATTGGCTCAATTTTGTTCGCAGCATGTATACAAAAATTTTCATAAATAAATTTTTTTCTCGATTACTGAAAATTGTCATTCCGAAAATAACAAGTTGAAATTTGCTACAGTTCTAGAAATTGATGAACATGAATTTTTCACCAATATTGTATATGGCAAGAAGCGCTATCATGTATACTTCAATTTGAAAAAAAAATCAGTCCGATCGCTCAATTATTTCCAGAAATATAACGGTAGGAACGATAAAAAACGTGTTCTACAGAAAAATCGTACTTTTTGTGTTTTTTCAGAATAAAAAAGTTCTTGGCCTAGAGAAAATGTCGTAAAAAGTGATTTGGTATACACAATCATCAAGTTGAAGATCCGCAGCAAGTCTGATTTGAATCTACGCCAGTTTTGTTTTCTCGAAAACTGAGAGACAGCATCCCAGTATTACTCGCATATTAGATTATCGAGCAATGCGAATAAAAACGTCAGTCGCGATATCACCCGTACTAGATGAGAAGATCGTTCGTTGAACAAGGATAACCGTTGATTTATGACGATTTGGTAACCGCCCACTGCTGTTTCCTCCAAACCCCCCCTGTCCCGGATTTGGACAAAGTGTCTGGCCTTTCCCAGCCTTAATTGGAAAACCACGAGTTGAAGTGAAATAGATGACTTCAGCAAATATTCCATTATATTCCGTACAAAACGACAGTTCATTCTCTTTCAGTCATATTTTATTCACGAGCAAATACAAATAGACGCAAGAAGTTGTTGATATAGTCGAAAAACAAGAGCGATCCTTAATATTTGCTCTATTTTGTTTGACGAAAGAAAATGAGAAACGTGGTTTGCACTTCCTCTGTATATTTCGGACTATATGTACGTTTATTAATAATGAAATTCCCATCATGTCGGCATATATGCAAGTTCTGGATAATGCGATAACTACGTAAAGTTTTGTTGGTAGGTAGTTAAAACTTTCAAAATTTTAGAGGAATCCTAGAGATAGATACATACAGTGTCACGACATATGGAAGTTTTTTTTTATTAATAGATATAAAGAAAATTTTACATCGCAGTTAGTTTGTGCTTGAAAAATGAGTAAAATATAGCATCTTTTCTTTTTTCATGTGCTACTCTAAATCTGTCAAATTTGAATTTTTTTCGAAATTCCTCAAAAAATCTTTTCTTTTTTGGAAATTTCGAAAAATGTCAGAGAAAAAAGTGTCTCAGTTTCCAATTTTATACATTTGTTCCAAATTTGGACTCTCTACTGTCACTTCGACTTTTTCCATTTTTTTTTTAAATTTTCGAATCTTTCGCTCTATCGATTCGAACGAAACATGATTCAAATTTCATAATCTTGATGAATATGAGATTTCAATATTATCTTGCCCAGGAAATACCCACATTGGCCTGTTACCGGAAAATAAAAAAAATGCATCTCCAGAAATTCGTCTTTGTTATTGCAAAGTTCATCTAGTTTTTTCATTTCATTGTTAAACTGATGTGGATTTTCAATGTATGGAAAATAATATGTCAGTAATCGAATAAACGAATTTCTCTTTATTCTTATTACACTCGTATTTCTTTTTTTAATAGATTTTTATCCAGTTTGATTATTTTTCTGACTAATAATTCAGTTACAAACCATCCTCAAATATCATACTTTTCTGTAAAATTAACAATGACCTACTGTTTCATAACTATTCAAAAGACTTTCGTTCAAGCGATTTGTACTAGACATGATATAAAATTCCGTGATTCGAGATGAAAATAGCAGGTACTGATCAAATCGAAATAAAATTTTCGAAGTGACAGTAGGCAGTCCAAATTTGGAACAAATGTATAAAATTGGAAACTGAGCCACATTTTTCTCTGGCATTTTTCGAAATTTACAAAAAAAATTTTTTTGAGGATTTTCGACAAAAATTTCAAATTTGACAGGTTTAGAGTAGCACATGAAAAAAGGAAAGATGCTGTATTTTATTCATTTCTCAAGCACAAACTAACTGCGAAGTAAAATTTTCTTTATATCCATTAATAAAAAAACTTCCATATGTCGCAAACTTTATGTGTGACACTGTATAGTATTATTTCGAAATTCTCTGATTTGTATTGGAAAAATATTAAGTGTGCATAGTTGTAAAAAACCTGAAAGTGTCAAACATCATTGCCCTGACATTGCCCTAAAAATTACACGGGAGAAAAATCACTTCAGATCTTCAATCGGAAGTTCCCTCTGGTATATAAATTTCACCGAAATACATATTGTGCGGTAAAGTATAGTTACATTCAATAAATAACAAGAATGAATAAATGGATTTCCGTCGCACGATATTTGATCATTAACTATATATCTGAAATAAAATTGTTTGGGCTTCATCAATTATTGAACTTGTGCGATCCATTTCCAATTTTTGACGCCCAAGTATAAACTGGGGAGGGACTATTAAATGCCCATTTGGCTTGAATTCCATTGTTCACTTTCCACAAAGGGTGACGAGGTAAATGACCACCCAACTGTTGCCAGATTAACTAAATTGAGAATTGACAATTGAAGTTCTTTGCTTTGACAAAATATCATCTAGCACCTATTAACTAGAAACGTTGTATAAACGTCTATTTATGGAATACACTCTTCAAGATTATCGATCAGGGCTCATAATTTCTTCAAAAGGGCACACACTTTTGGCCCAGATTACCAGGACAATCTTATTTTACTCAGGGAATCAGTAAAAGAAAGATAAACGATTGTTCTGAAAGAAACGCCTTGTAGGCTCTATGCTACCTACGCAGCAATCGATTTTCTGAATTTTTCATGAAGTTTCATAAATATTATACTAATGTAGCTTGCCTACATCATGCATCAGTCAGAATAGTTTATGAACTTCAGTCGAGATTACGTCAGATTTATACAATCCCAATATTTGGAATCGAAAAAGAATAAAACATGTCCTATTTTTTTAGATTCGAGATCGTAACAATATCAATGTACTAAGGACAAGCATATTTGTCACAGGTTTCAATTTTCTATTCCAATAACAAATTAGATCCACGAAGAAATGGAATTATTGAACGATAAAGGGATACAAAGTAACAAAAACATGTAAATGCATATCTGAACATTTCTATCAGTGAGCTAGTTGCTGAATAAAATCCATTTTGAAAACGGTTTACTGATGAAACAATATCAATTTAAAAACATTTATTAGCCTTCAGGTGTGCTTTGCTATCCCTCTTTTTCCACTATAATTCTGTAGCACTTTGTTCATCCGAACAGAAGTAATTTTTCAGAAAGACCAAACGGGCATTTTAATAACCAGATCAACTTGGGTATGAAATTATCTCTATTTTGCTACGTTGAGTTCATATCAGAGACTTGATATCCCTTTGAATCGTTCAAAATGCCTGGAAGGCTGCAGCACGCGCAGACAATTTTTTAGTCCTATAGTAAAACTGCAAGATATTCAATTTTCAGAAATGATGTGGAGAATACCGATTGATATAACATTCACTTATACAATTAGAACCAAAAGTCAGTCGCGCCCTCTGTGATGTCTTTATTATTAAAAAATAATGTTGCAGGTTACTATTCGATCTCATTGACGGTTCAAGTATTATCCTTACAGGGTGTCTCAAAATAGCATCATTTCCACTCACGAGTCACGAGCGCCAATGCTGTCACTCAATGACATTCTTCTGAGAACCTCAATTTTGTGTCATAGGCTACTTTGTTAACCAGTTGTATAGAAATAGAGGATTTTTGGCGGTAATTATCTGAGATATAATCGTTATTTTTTGTGTAGAGTAAATACTAGTGACTATTTCACGCACTTGTCAAATGAACCAATTAGGAGCTCCAATCGAGTTTGGATATCGAAAACACCAAAATTGACTCTTGATTGGCCTATAATCACGACGTTCACTCATTCAAAAATTGGCAGATTTTGACAAAATTTAATGTAAATTTAAGTTATCAAATATGATGTATTTCATGTCAATATTCCTCGTTTCTTATATCTTAGTAATTTCTCTAACTTCTTGACTTTTTTGCTAACTTCCCTAAATTCTGTCAAATTCCAGATTTTTTATTTTCCACTTTCTTCGTGAGGTAGTCTAATCAAATTCCACTCGTGATTGAATGTATCTCACAGGTCCCTTTTAGGTTTTTGCATGTGGTAGAAAAATAGGTTAAGCTGTAATAATAATAATAATATAACTTTATTCAGAATGAAAATTACAACAAAATGGCTACACATACGGAGTGAATAGAATAAAGTATTATTGAGATAAGTGCAAGCACTTGTTTCCCTATTCCCTCGGAGAATAAAAAAGACTTCATGAAATGGAAAGAGATATTAAAAAAAGAAAAAAGTTTTAACGATATGTAGATACAGGTATATGTAAAGTGTGTAAAAAGGAAGGTGTCTAGTTTTTTTTTCAATCAACCCTTCGATTCTATCACTGTAATAAAATATGATCTAGATTTGGATAAGATATGTTTTCAATCTCGATTTGAAAATTGTTAATTTTGGTGAGTTTTCAACCGATTCATCCAGCTTATTGAAAAACTTTGGTCCAAGAAAGAGAAAACTTTTTTGGTAAAGGGTGGTTCGGTGCATGTTGGATATTAACAAGTCGAGTATTGATGCTGATTAGATGTGAAGTTCGGCCTGTTTTTATAAACATATATGCATAGTTCATAAATAAAAATATTCGCAACCGTTAGTATTCGGAGTTCTCTGAATGAATTTCTGCATGACTGCCTCCACCCAATTTCAGCAATATCTAGTTCTTGACTTATTTTATCCTCCACTCTAACAACTTGCTTTCTTGTATTCAAATAACTTTCAAATAAGTTCAACACCGCCCCTCTGATACCCGAATTAATAACGTGTGGCTCACACAGGGGATTTTCCGTTGGAATTAAGGAAGTTGAGACCAACTATACACCGAGCAAAAAACAATTAACACGCACTAATTTTGATCACCTCCCTCTCAGGGAGGCCTCAAGAAATAATCACGAGCCCCGAGTATTCAAATGACGCGTAGGTGGCATAAATCAAGAGCTGGAACGACGCAAAGGGCAAAGGAAAGGAAAAAGGGAAAATCTGGATGGTAGGTAGGCAGAAAAAAACTTTCCAGAACACAATGGCTGGCGTGCCAAACGGACATAGCGGACATCGTCAACGATTGTTCTCTCATTTACTGCCCAGCGACATGCAAGATTTAATATTGTATCGCCCTGCCATTATTCCGGGGCATTATCTTTCTCGTCTGGAGCTAAAATGGCCACGAAAATGTCCTGCTTTTTGTTTGGGGTCATTATTGTCATTTGATGGTTGTTTGGAGTCGTGTCGAATATTTCCCCTCATAAGGCTAAGAGGCACTCGTGGAAAGTTAGTCTTCTTTTTAGATCATATCTTTGGTACAAAATATATAAAAATCAATGCGGATGATGAACATGATCAGGGATGGAATATGAATGATGGCTTGCGTTAGTATTATTCATAAATGCAGCATTCTTCATATAAGTCAACTTCAACTACATCATCTACCTATACATTTCAAGATGAAAGTAAAACAGTAACAGAGTCTTGGTCTAGCCAAACAATTTTTTTAATCAAAAATTGATAATGACACACCTTCCTGGCATGTAAATAATCCAGTGATTGATGAAGCGGTTTTATTTACCAAAAACAACGATTACAATTAAGTCACTTATTAATATTTTTATACATGAAGCCGGAATGAAACTCAAAGTGTTGAAGATAGAAAAAAGGTATTTTTGTTACCAAACATGTCGATAATATTCATACACCGATATTATTTCAATATACCATTTTCCAAGGTGTTACCATCCTGACGGCCTTAATTTTGTGGACACAAATTACCTGTTTGATTTCTTTTCATATCCCTAGTTAGGTTAAAAAAATGTTCATCTTCAACAATCTTCAACCCAAGACATTTTTCCTTCGTTTGTATGCATCACTTTGGCAATTAGCCAATCAGGTGATGTCATAATCACATGGGCTGAGTCGGCCCTGTTTATTGCTTGAACTCCTGACCTGTATATTGTCGAGTTTACGCGAAAAATCAAAACTGCGAAGTTTTATCTTCAGTCATTGATAAATTTTGAGGTATTTAAATAATGATAGTGCAGATATTGAATATTTGTCTCATAAACTGGTTAGAGAGATTTTGTTCCATTCAGCTGAAGTAAGTGGAAAAAATAGGAAAATGAGAATTTTGGTGAGTACATTTTTGAATCGCCTTTGTTTTTTTCAGTTCATGGAAAACTTCTTGAAATAATAAGGTGAAGAAAATATATACTCAATTCATTTCAAATAATTTCCCCAAGCTATTGCAAAAATAGACTTCCGAAATGATAGGTGAAACGTACATAAATAGGCTATCGAAAATAAGCGAAAATAATTGAGAAAGTCAGAATAATACTCTTCATATCCTCCCCAGAGGAATGTTATGTATTTGCTTGAAATCAATTTGTTTTTATAATTTTCTTTTTCGGAAAATAATATAGTGTAATGAGTTGAAATCGTGGCTCAGATAACTTATAGATTCTTCTTATTATCGAATCATTCCCATTGTTAATCCAGGGCAGGACCCCTACTAACTAAAGTGATACCTTGGCCCTAGCCCTTAGCCCTAGCAGTTTATTGGATAAAAGTGTCAAGCTCTTCATGAATGAAACTCCGAATAATTCAAAGACTTTCTTCCTGTTCTTAATTTTTCTGAGTTTTTCCAGAAAGACTGTGACTCTGTCAATATCATCGACCCCTCAGAGCTGCTCAGACCTGAGCCTACTTTTGCCAAAAAAGAGGTGGGCCAGTTTCGTGATTACTCCGTAGATGAAAACGATCCGATGAAAGAGAGGGTCAGGAGGACCTACGAACTGATGCACACTAATCAAACAGTGGATTTCGTTAAAGGTGGGAATGTGAAATTATTCATCAAATTTTTGTTTTCCACATCGAAAAATGGCTAGTTAGGTCAGCTCTCTAGAATATCTGCAGCATTTTCGTTGCATGAGCTAAGGAAACATCCTACTCAGACGTTGTTTTGACCCTGACTTCGTATTGTTCATTAACTATTCACTTTATTATATTGAAATTCAATCCAAATAATTCATACAACTAATGAAAAAAAAGAAGAAATGAGAAAGGGATCGAACTCAGGCTGGCGGCTTGAAGAAGTCGCGCTTTGAACCCGTTGGCTATTGAGGCTACTTGAAAATTTATGTCTGTCCCATAATAATGATACGTTAAGGACCAAAAAGAAATATACAAACTTATTTTTGCTCTATATATTCAACGGACTGGTGTTTTATTGTGAAAAACGATACTTACTTTGATATCTTTAGCATTCAAGCATATCATGGCAGTAATGGCACCATGTCATGAATATATAATATCATAACTCATACTTTTCCTCGATTTCTCTGGTAGAGATTCAAATTTGAAATATTCGCACTTTCTGTTTTACATCAGGAGATGTGTTAGATAATTCACTGTCACTATTATTTTCCATCATACAACAAAAATGAATTCGTATTCAACAATGATGTATGCGAGCGCAAATATTCTGTCACTTGATGACATTATTTCGGCGCTACTTTGTTAACTGTTCGTAAAAAAAGTATTAATCATTCATCAATGAAAGTCCTAGCAAAAATTGGTAGACAGTACCCTTCACAGCAAAAAATAAAAACTCCTACAGTTGAAACTTGCTAGGCGTTAACGAGAAAAATAGTACATGGAGGAAAGTCATTATATCATGTCTTTCAATAGTTATTTCGTGCTATAACTAATATGTTGAATACATGCACCTAAATTAATTGTTTGGTTTGCTTCTATCAAACCTATGTTCAATATGCTGAAACAACAAAGACATTTTAGAAAGAAGTAAGTGGTGCTCTGTCAATCATGAAATAGTATATTACACAACAAGTGTGGAAAGTGACATATTTCACACGAGTAGTCGTTTAGCACGAGCCGCGTAGCGGTGAGTGCGGAAACGTAACGAGTGAAGGAAATGCACTTTCCAACGAGTTTTGTACACTATTTTTCCTACGACTCCGAATACTTTGATTTCGCGGGAGGTCTTGTCAAAAATGTAACTTGAGCGGTCTCTATAATTTCAGGTGGTTTTGATTCAATATCAAGTACTGTTTATTTCCATATTCAAGATGATATTTGAATACTTCTCCGACAATTCTTCATTATGTGAATTACTGATTGATTGAGTTAGTTTAGTTTGGACAAATTTTATTGATATTGACCCCAGCGTACATAAACAACCTTGACACCATACGCCTGCTAGCGCCAGTAATCACGCAACCAGGAATACAGAACCATAGAAGTATGTAGTTCGCAAGCGCGTACGAGTTACTCGAGTTAGTGCGTCCTTGACTCTTTGCAAACATCTGTGATACCAAAGAATCTTCGTTGGTGATACTGTGTGATATCAAACTAATGCAAGCAGCAAGCCGCGCATAAAACTGTAGCCGTACTCTTTTGAATGATCTTACCCTCTGTCATCAACATCGAAATAGTTCCAGCAAAGAGTATAGGTTCCAGTTTTAAAGTGAATTCAGAGGTTATGTATCAGACACATTGAAATTAATAGATAAAGAGTTCTCGGTATAATTCAAAACGAGACAGAAATTTCAAAAAATAATATGAATTTGATTTGAGAACGCTTATATTGACAGTGAGTACCTTCACAATATACCTAATTATTTCTATATCAGTTCAGGCGACCTTTGTGATATTTTTCATATCAACACTAATGCTTTTTTTCTCTCAAATAAACAATACCATGGTGATATGAGCTACTTTCTGAATAAAACAGTGTTATTATTGACGTTTTCATACGTGGTCGTAGGAAAAAATCATATTCCAATCGGTTGTGATTGAAACGATCAAAATTTTGCTGGTTTGAAACATATAAAACTAGCCCAGTGGATAGTTAGCTCTGTATTAATTAACTGACTACTCTGTATATGTGTGACGTTAACATTCTGAGAATCTTCATCGGAAATACTATTCTTTGTCAGAATTTCAAGAGGCGCACTTTTCTTGAAAACAACATTATTCATAAATGAAGTGATTACTATTCTGGCGGATTCACAATTCTGATTAATTTTCTTAATGATTTCAATTCTCCATATACGTCAGTATAATTGATATTTGGAAATTGTTTGGGAAAATGTAAGTAGATTGTTTGTGTTCATTCGACCTGGTGATAACAAACATATCAAGTGAGTAATTGAAAATGACGGTCTACTTAATATTTTTTTGTTACTAAAAATACGTTAGAATGGTATAGGATAAATGTCCCAAAAGGCATTCATTTTCATTAATTGTTGAACAAAAATTATTTTTCATTAGGTCATCGTGAAACAGTTGATACTATCGTGAGGTCAAATACTTGCTCAACTTTTATCATTCAATTATTATGAAATTTATGACAAGATGCTTTGAGAATGGATGAGAACTTATTCTATTTTTCAAATGATTTATCGTCTATTACGTATTTCTCTCATGTAAACATTGGAGGTCATGGGATGAGGTGAGGTGAATTATCGAAGATTGGCATAAAAACGTTGTAAAAATAACAAAATGAAGAAATTTTGACTAGCGTAAAGTATTGCAAAAGAGTTAATGTCAGAGTAAATGTCAGAATGACTTCCGAGCAGATTAAACATTTTTTTTTAATTTCATGATTTTGATGACGATGATGCCTATATTGATTCGAGAAAAGGGCAAAAAGCTGACCATAACATTCATATCCTCATCATAGAGACTTATTTCGCACCCATGTTTTGATTCTCGTTTTTCGTATACTAATTTGCTAAATTTCCAGAGGAAAAAGCTCATGAATTTTTTTTGTCGTAGGAAAACATGAAAAATGGGGCAAATTTAACCAATTCAAATGCACTATGCGAGAAGCTCTGGAAAAATTGAACGAACTAGTGGACGAAAGCGATCCAGATGTGGATATCCCGAATATCGTACACGCCTTCCAGACCGCTGAAAGAATAAGGAAGGATTATCCAGACGAAGATTGGTTTCATCTTACAGGGCTCATCCATGATGCAGGAAAAGTAAGAATTCATTCAACAATAATAACAATATTGAAAAATGGAAAATCCATAAATTGGACAAAAATTTTAGAAAGAGAAAATAGTCTATCCAATTAAAATATCAAACATAGTACGAAATGAATGAATGGTATACTACGAGCAGAAAACAACTACTTTTCTGGTAAATACCACGCAAAACATTGAATTGTATCTGCTCGCAGTCTACCAGATATTCATGACAAACTAATTGGATAGACTATTTTCTCTTTCTAAAATTTTTGTCCAATTTATGGCTTTTCCATTTTTCATTTATTATCTTAGTCGAGCTTTCAGCCACTTCCAAGTTCTGTAACTTGGGAGATTTATTTCTGGAGTGTTTCTTTCTTCTGCCGCATGATGTCGCCACTTCCAATTGTCTGTTGGAACGCGGCTCAGTGCGGTCAAATAAACGCGACGAAGGTGCATTGGGACAGGCAACGCTTCGAGTGGAGATCTCACGGTCTCTACTCTGTTAACTACCCTGCACTGATGAGGGCCAAAAAGCCCGAGACCGGTATGTAGGTTGTTAAGCGTGTCTGTCTCGATGTGAATTTGTCACGTCTTAGGAAGAAAGAAACAATTGCGATCTGCCTACACAGTGTGAATCGTTGCATGGACTACGAGCAGATATAATTCAATGTTCTGCGTGGTATTTACCAGGAAAGTAGTTGTTTTCATTTCAAACTATGTTATGTTTGATATACTATTTTCTCTTTCTGAAATAACAATATTGTTAGGGTTTGGTGTTTACATGGTCAAGATGAGCTGGAGAGGCTGTATTTTCCTGAAAATCTCGAGATGATTGCGTATTTTTCAGGTCCTCGCATTCTTTGATGAACCCCAATGGTGTGTCGTAGGAGATACATTCGTGGTTGGGTGTGAATGGGGCGACAATATTGTCTACAGGAAAACTTCTTTCGAAAAAAATATCGACGGCAAAAATCCAAAATACAAGTGAGTATCTCCCAAAAACAGTAAGTGAATAATTTATCTTGAATTTCCCAGCACAAAATACGGAATATATGAGCCCAAATGTGGTATCGAAAATCTGATGATATCTTGGGGCCACGACGAATACCTGTACAGGATGTTGAAACACAACAAGACCAAGCTTCCCCCTCAGGCGTTGGCCATGATAAGGTATCACAGCTTTTATCCTTGGCATTCTTCCGGAGACTACAGCCATCTTGCTAACGAAGCAGATGAAGAGACCAAACAGTGGGTGTTGAAATTCAAGTGAGTATAACCACGCCTATAAGTTTATACGGAAGCGCTGAAGGGCCACATAGGAGCGTTGTTTTTTAACTCGGCTAAACAGCCGACTTTTTCGCCGAGCAGTGTTGCCAATAAGGCGCAAAAAGCGCAATATTTGCTCTTTTCAACTGTGTTTTGCGCCATTGCGCTATTTAAGGACAATAAATACAAATGAATGTCCTATCCTGTAATCCCATATGGAAGTAAATTACTTCAAGTAATAACGAATCAAAGTTTCCAAACGTTCTCCACTACTTCCATTTTCAGATTGAGTGACTTGTGCTATATTTAATAACTCGAATCACTGCTGAATGATCAACGACGAGGAAATGGATATGGTGAAATAATGTACAGGGTGGCTGGAATTCGATCAATTCAATGGCACAAAACACAGTTGAAAAGCGCAAATATTGCGCTTTTTGCGCCTTATTGGCAACACTGCTCTGCGAAAAAGTCGGCTGTTAGCCGAGTTAAAAAAAACGCTCCTATGTGGCCCTTCAGCGCTTCCGTAAGTTTAATTTTGACAGAATTTCATACCGATAAAACTGGCTCGTCCACATATTCAACTGACGAAACTATCCAGACTTGTACATTGATAAAAAATGTTCAATGTATTGGGTTTTTTATAATAATGACATTGTCGATCTGAATGAACACCTAGTAGGCTGTATGATATTGTCTGTTCACTAGAGAAAATGACGTAACTTTTTTCTGTGAGGCCGATACATCTTCTGATAATAATTGCCATACTGGCCATAACCTAATGTTTTCTTGACAATACAGGGTCACTCACGGTCGATGGTACCTTAGACGTTTACGGAGAACGGGACGTAGGATTATTCTGAAAATTTGGTTTATTGGGTAATCAGTTTTGTTCTATCGATCTAAAATACTTTCAGCGTTGCGGCGTTGCAGCTTCTATCAAAAAGTAGCAACAACTTTGTTATTTCAAATTGAACACCCTGTATTTTATTTCATTTTTAGATTCTTCCTGAAGAGCTGATTTCGTCGATCTATCATACTTGGGGTATAGCGCGAAATATTACAGAGATGTGTGAGAGGGAGTGAAAAATCGAGATTTTTCAACTTTAGGAATTTTTTGTGTCGAAACTAATCATTTCTGCTCTAAACGGCTTACATGTCCCTTTCTTAACTTTGCATTTACTATCTACTGACATTTAATAGAAACAAATAGAGGGTGATACAAAACTCAAAATTTTGAACCACCCGTATTTGTTTCAATTAAATATCAATCGATAGTAAATGGAAAGTTGAGATAGGGACATGTAAGCCGTTTTGAGCAGAAATGATTAGTTTCGACACAAAAAATTCCTAAAGTTGAAAAATCTCGATTTTTCACACCCTTTATCTCTGTAATCATTCTCGCTATATAGATCGTATGATAGATCGACGAAATCAGCTCTTCAGGAAGAATCTAAAAATGAAATAAAATACAGGGTGTTTCATTTGAAATAACAAAGTGGTTGCTATTTTTTGATAGAAGCGGCAACGCCGCAACACTGAAAGTAGAACGGGACGTTCTCCGTAAACGTCTAAGGTACCATCGACCGTGAGTGACCCTGTATAATGATTTAATAATCTGTATTCCATATTTTTCCAAAACACATATTATCAAAATATGTAAATTTTTCAATGTAGCGATTTAATCAGTTTTTTTTTTCAATATATTAGATGTTTTTCGATACATTGTTTTTTTCATTGTAGTACTTATGACCTGTATACGAAGAGTGCAGACGTTCCTGACATCGAAAAATTGTGGCCTTACTACGAAAGTCTCATCGATAAATACATACCAGGGGTTCTCGAATGGTGATACTACGGCAAATTGTATCATATATTATGTCTTCACGACTTTCTCCTTTACATCTTCATTCACGTTATCATAAATGAGTATACATTATGTCTTCTTTCATAATTTCAACTTATTGTACTGTGCAAAACAAGAGTGATATGATTCAAATATATGAAATAACGGGATCACGGGGCTATAAGAAAATATCAAGACAGGGCCAAATTGACAAAAAATATACTGCAAATAAGAGATTATTTGTACTTGGCCACTATAAAAATTTGAATAATTATAGTGGGTGTACAAATTTAACTCATTTTGTACTCACCTTACCACAACATTTAAATTTCCTTCTGTCTATAAAAAATTGTGGAAGGAAAATTCTGTTACAATATCATGATGAAAAATATAAAAGAATTTGACGTGAAATAATTTTATTGTTTCATTGGATTCATAATATTGCCCCTGTTTTCTCACTGCTGACCCGATAATCTAGCTAGGAAATTATGGAAACTGCCTGAAATATGTTTCTCTCTTCAATACATGCCAATAAGAAGGATAGATAAACACTGAGCGCTCACCTATGGGATCCGGCTTGTAGAACAAATAAAAAATCAACTAAAAAGAGTGCTATCTATTTTGATATGAATATTTCAGCAATATTTTTGATTTCTTCATCTTATAATATGGTGACTGGGTTTTAGGTTGACTTGAATTAATTTTCGTGGTAACCGACTTCTTAAACCGAATAGAAAGAAAATGCACTGTGTTTGTTTTTATTCCTGTAAATTATCCAATTCAGATATAGAATATGTGGCTTTATTTTCTCCTTTCGACTCCTCCATTGATTCCCCTCTGATAATCGCCATATTCAAGCATCTTCATCTGTCCAAGGATCATTTTTTCGATTATAATAAGGCCTCTCCAAATCCCTCTCCTTGCGATAGGGTCTCTTCTTCTTCTCCTCCTTCGGGCATTGCTTGCTGGGTTTTCGATAACTCTGGCATGGTGGTGGATGGCCTTTGTCATGCTCTTTGATTAGCTGAAGACTGCCCTGTGATGTGAGAGAAATATGATGTCAATTGTCGAATTACTACTACTACTACTATTGTCAGAGTTTTTCTGTGTTCAAGTATTCGAAATGGTGTAATTTTTTTGTGGATTCTGTCGGGAGGAAAATATAATACTATGCATATATTTCGAACCATTTATCAATCACGAAGATGTGATTTTAGCATAAACAACCAGAACATTGTTTCGTATTTCTTTCTTTGGTGCCCTTTTTCATATTTGTAAGCGAGTTTTGTGCACTATTTTTCCTACGACTCCGAATAATTTCATTTCTTGTCAAAAATATAACTTGAGCGGTCTCTATAATTTCAGGTGCTTTTGATTCGGTATCAAGTACTGTTTATTTCCATATTTAAGATGATATTTGAATACTTTTCTGACAATTCCTTATTATGTGAATTAATGATTGATTGAATAAGTTTTGTTTGGACAAACAATTTTATTGATATTTGACACCATACGCCTGCTAGCGCCAGTAGCGCCTCATTATGTGAATCACTGATTGATTGAGTTAGTTTAGTTTGGACAAATTTTATTGATATTGACCCCAGCGTACATAAACATCCTTGACACCATACGCCTGCTAGCGCCAGTAATCACGCAACCAGGAATACAGAACCATCGAAGTACGTAGTGCGCAAGCGCGTACGAGTTAGTGCGTCCTTGACTCCTTGCAAACATTTGTGATACCAAAGAATCTTCTCTGTGGTAATACTGTGATATCAAACTGATGCAAGCAGCAAGCCGCGCATAAAACTGTAGCCGTACTCTTTTGAATAGTTCCAGCCAAGAGTAAAGGTTCCTATTTTAAAGTGAATTTAGAAGTTATGCATCAAACACATTGAAATTAATAGATAAAGAATTCTCGGTATAATTCGAAACGAGACAGAAATTTCAATAAATAATATGAATTTGATTTGAGAACGCTTATATTGACAGTGAGTACCTTCACAATATACCTAATTATTTCTACCAATTCAGGCGACCGTTGTGATATTTTTCATATCAACACTTGTGCTTTTTTTTAAATAAACAACACCATGGTGATATGAGCTACTTTCTGAATAACAAAGCAGTGTGATTATTGACGTTTCCATACGTGGTCGTAGGAAAAATTAATTCTTGTTTTCAGTTTGATTTTGAGAAAAATACTCAGACAGGTCAATTTTCATTTCCAACCGTCTATTTAATGATTCAATTATGTGAATATTTACGTGACCAGTTGCTTGTGACGACGTAGTCGATGATAATTACAAATTTATTTATTTTAAAATAAAAAATACAATGTGTCAGTATATCATTATTTAAAAAGAACACAATCAACTTATTATTAACACAATTTCAAATTATCATTTTATATTATATAATTACAAATTTTACAATCAAGAAGCGGTCGCCAATTTTTCAATGTTCATTCAGTAGTATTCTGGCTGATCAGGTACATAAACTTTTGGTTTAGGCCTTTTATGTTTCTTTATCTTTTTGGCATCCTCACAACACGGATCTCTCGGCTTGTATCTGGACTGGAAAAACATAAAAACCATTACGATTTCGAGAAAAATTCGAGGGCCAACGCATGAGGAACTTGCATTTTTAACATCACATACGGAATCAAGTGAAAAGGCAAGTTCCCTATGCCGTATACCAAGTGATGAAGCGGAAACTCACCTTGAAAGATTATTTCACAAACTCGGAAACAGAGTAGGCACTTCACATGGGAACTTGTCGATTTCAAAATGCAAGTTAGCACTCATAACAAGCCCCAAAATATATGCTATATATTGTTTTCAAACAAGTGGAAAACTCTTTCATCGGAAGACCATATTCTATTTAAATATTCAACTGATTATGCAGGATGATGATGAATTTCGGAAGGGTCGCGGAATTTTTAGGAAAACAATTTTTCGACAACCAATGAACTAGCAACATTATTTACGTGCGTCAATATGTGCTTCAAATTTGGAATGAGAAACCCTGGCGTATATAAGTAATATTAGGTACCTATAGGCACAGATTATGGGTATTACAAGGGTTCGTATGTCAGACGCTATTTCTAACGCAAAAATTCTCTTTGGAGCTATTTTGAAAGTGTTCATCAGCAATCACAGTTCTGCAACAACGCCGCTGAATTATGGCGAAGGCGAATTGTATCCCTTATTGACGCTTAAAAATCGTCCCTTACTTGGACTTGGAGAGGAGCCCCTCAAAAAAAGTATTAATGATTGGACCAGAGAGTAATCAATATATGTTTATCGTTTAACGAAACATGTAATGATCATGATTTGATTGCTTTTTCAAAAAATATCGCTCACGATTTGTAATTTTATATACTTATTAGGTATATCATTGAATTGCGATAGTTAACTTGTTTCCAAAAAATTGTTGTTTGAATAAAATGGTTTTCGAAGAATTGTTTTAATTTTTCGATAAGAAATATATTCGAAACTTTGTTTTTCGAAGAAAATGATTTTCGAAAAATTGTTTTTTCGAAAAATTGGTTTTCGAAAAAATTTCCGTTCAAAATTTTGTTTTCTAAAACTCGTTTTCTTGCGAATATCTCTGGAATCGTTTATCGCACAGATAACAGCTTTTGTAAGCATTTTCTACTCATGACAGGCTATGTTTTGTGCAGACTTTCTTTCCAAGTGGGTGATTTTGTCCCCAACTTCTACGCCACTGGAGAAAGTGGAGTATTGAGCCACCCATTTGAACCGCCAATGTTTCTTACATAAAAAAGGTACTCTTGGCATTAAGCTCTAAAGTTGACCGTTTTCGAGAAAAATTGATTTAAGATGAATCACATGGTCGATTTTTTCAAAAATTATTCTTACTATACAGGGTCACTCACGGTCGATGGTACCTTAGACGTTTACGGAGAACGGGACGTAGGATTATTCTGAATATTTGGTTTATTGGGTAATCAGTTTTGTTCTATCGATCTAAAATACTTTCAGCGTTTATATCAAGAAGTAGCAACAACTTTGTTATTTCAAATTGAACACCCTGTATTTTATTTCATTTTTAGATTCTTCCTGAAGAGCTGATTTCGTCGATACATTATACTTGGGGTATAGCGCGAAATATTACAGAGATATTGGGTGTGAAAAATCGAGATTTTTCAAATTTAGGAATTTTTTGTGTCGAAACTATCTATTCTTGCTCAAAACGGCTTACATGTCCCTATCTCAACTTTCCATTTACTATCGATTGATATTTAATTGAAACAAATACGGGTGGTTCAAAATTTTGAGTTTTGCATCACCCTCTATTTGTTTCTATTAAATGTCAATCGATAGTAAATGGAAAGTTGAGATAGGGACATGTAAGCCGTTTTGAGCAAGAATGGATAGTTTCGGCACAAAAAATTCCTAAATTTGAAAAATCTCGATTTTTCACACCCTATATCTCTGTTATATTCTGCGCTATACCCCAAGTATGATAGATTGAAGAAATCAGCTCTTCAGGAAGAATCTAAAAATGAAATAAAATACAGGGTGTTCTATTTGAAATAACAAAGTTGTTGCTACTTTTTGTTAGAAGCGGCAACGCCGCAACGCTGAAAGTATTTTAGATCGATAGAACAAAACTGATTACCCAATAAACCAACTTTCCAGAATAATTCTACGTCTCGTTCTCCGTAAACGTCTAAGGTACCATCGACCGTGAGTGACCCTGTATAATTAAACAAATTTTATTGGAACGTAGAACAAGTAACAAAACTAAACTTTCATAATTGCAAAATTAGGGAAAAAATAACAGACTCAGTTAAATTAATTGTTGGAAATGTTATCTTCAATGCACGCAGCAATTCAAAAAATTGACTCTGTTCCATTTTTGTTTCTGTCGCCCCGCGACAAGCGACAAAAAACTCGTGCATAAAAGAGGCCTAATTAATAAATACCCAATCAAAATTAAGAAAACCGAATTTCAACGCGTTGCTAGTTGTAAAGCTTCGTACTTTTTCTCATGTCTTCCGGAAGAAAATAGTTCACCACAAGATTTGAAAACCATACACATGCAAATACTACGCGTTCGGCCGATTTTTTTTAATCCACTCACGTCAATTGACGTATCGACATCAGGACATTTTTTCTTGCCGTCCCCGCCACGATTTTTCGGACAATTGTGGTCTAATTTGATGGCGTTTTCGGAAAAAAGGCCGGCGCAGCCTTTCCGGCAACTCTTGGGGCACCCGTCAGGTACGGTTTTACGCTTTTTCCTGTGACATCTCGGGTCTTTTTCGGTTTGACATTTTCTTTTGCTGATTTTATCGTAGTCCGACTGATCTTTGTCAAAGGGCAACTAAAATGGAACTGCCATGATTGAAGAGAAGGCTTTACCCGTCTTAATAGGCAACGAGTATTTGCAGATATTTTTTTGATTTTTATTTATTTGTTCATTCATTTATTCACTTATTTTAAAATAACGAATACAATATGGTAGTTCATGAAAATAAAATCAATATATTTTTTAATATTATATAAGTTTGAAAACTTGCCCACGATTATGTGAATTGCATACCTAGGAATAAAAAATATCGAGCTTCGATTCAATATTAAATTTATGCATATGCAAATTAAATATCAACATTACCCAAATTATAAGAATACATATCTTGTATATTTATACAAAAATAATGATAAAATAATGTACAATGAATATTTCATATCCAAATAGTAATCTAAAATTTTTGAATTTTCATTTCAACATTCAATTTTATTTTTGAATCTAAAAAATCTAATTTTCTCCAGAGGAAATGGCATTTTGTTGTGATTCTTTTACGAGTTATTTTTGCTTGGTGGATTGATTTTGGATTTTTGATATTCGATTGGGACTTGAAAAGTGTTAAGACCGATAAGGATATCTTGGATTAAAATATAGACCGCACAATTCAAAGTATGCCCTCCCCTGCTTTATAACAAAAGTCAGATATTCCAATAGTATATTATGATACAAGTTTTATAAGACGCTATTTTGTCGCACGCGTTGTTTGGAGTACGACAAGCAAAGTGAGGAGTGCTCCAAGTGAACAAGTGCGACAAAGTGTCTTATGAAACGTGTGTCATATACAATTTTTTCTATTTCGAATTGATTTGAAGAAAAAATGGATTTGATATCGATAAATAACAGAAACACCTTCGATTGGTAACAATGATGACATTGAAATAATTAAAATCTGACGCACAAGCGTATATAAAACCCAGTTTACAGTTGAGCGATTTTGATTATTGCAATACCAGCGGTGAAAAAGTCAATGTTGTTATTGTTTTTATTGGTCAATTTAAATCAAATTACACTCTGAATTAAAATTCACCAATTAAAACATTGAGTTTTTCACTGTTAATATCACCAAATCCAAATCGCTCAGAAGTAAACTGGGCCTAACTCTTCTGACTTTCATTTGACAGTTCGATTGTACCAATCCCCAAATAATAAAAAATGAGTATCGACACGCATTTGCGTTGTACAATGACTTCATTATACAACCAAAATAGAAAAAATCATTTCATAATCAAAGGGAGCTGCAAAAAAAAACATCGTGAACAAGTACCTGAACTTTTTCGTTTATATTTTTATCTTTTGACTATATCACCTAAAAAACAGCATCTCCCTTGAAACAAGGTGAAAATTTTATATTATCTCGTTTGAGATCATTTTAATCAAGGTTGAAATTGTTGATTTAAGGAAAAGTTTGAATTTGTAGGAATCATTCTCAATTTGTTATCCCAATCTCTCGATGTATATTGAATTATTTTTTGAAACAATGCACCCACCTTTTCGGTGTCCTTCAAATCCAAAACATCCACTAAGGAGGATCGCCCGACAGTCTGCCAGGATTCTGTTGGTACTATATTTTCTTTTGCGTCCCAAAGATTATAAGCCGTTACCGCATTATCGCATTTCTTCTTCTTCGGTTGCTCTGGACACTTCTTCTTCTTTTCTTCTTTTTTGAGCTTCTCGCATTTGCCCGGTGGTTGTTTACAAGGTTCCTATACAGGATGATGAGAAAATAATCGGTGCACTACAAGTGTTTTTTCTTTAGATGGGTTGTCATCAGCCATGTAGTAAAAATTAGGTGAATTTACACATTGGAACTGTTAGTTGTGAATTCTCCTTCAAATCCGAAAAAAAGCAGGAACTCTAATATGAATGTGGTGTGAAAACGCCATTAATTTTCTTTCCCCTAGAATAACCTGATTAACTGGCTCTCCTCAAAATTAAAACTAACTGAAACTGGAAGTTATCCATTTCATTTAATCACTCACCTTTTTGGCATCACATTCCTTGAAAGGTGGCATGTATTGTATCTGAAAAGTAATACTGGTTATAATATACAGTCGAAACCGAATACATGTATTGCTTTTTAATATCCTATCTAATTTGGTGTTAATCTTATAAAAATATGTAAACGTCATGACGAAATACTAAATGTTCAGAGGCTGATTTTTTATTTCCATTCAGATGTTTCGTTTTGCGAACATCAAAAGGTCTGCGAATCTGTTCTACTAATGGTTTTCTCTCAATATTTTTCAACTATATAAAGAAACAGATGGGGATTTTGCTGAATTGCTAGAGAAGGAATGAAAGGAAATTATCTGGTTACTGATCAATGAATCAATTAACTATTTTCTACTAGCTCGAGAAATCAAAGATTGTAAATTTTATTGAATGGTTTTATAGTGAAAGTAATGTTTTTGTCTTCTTTGATGGAAAAACGAATTGATTTTCTTTCGTTTTCTATTATTTTGACAATGAGAAGTTGGTATTCTGGGATGAATATTTTGATAGAAGTTTTAAATAATAAGTTAATTCAAGTATTTTTGGTGCATAGTTGAGCGTAAGTTTTTTTGAACAGTGGACGATTGATATGAGTTTCCCCCGGCTCTAGTAGTTTTCCTAGTTCTGAAGGTACATTTGACATTTCATCAAAGAAAAAGAGGGGAAAAAAGGGCGGCCGGCCTGTCGTACGACTAGCCATTGTAAGAAATTGTACAGGGTGTTTCAAAACCATGTAACTCACTTGTTCTGCTGCCGCACGTGTTGCGAAAATCAGACTCTGGTCGTGGTTGGAGCACGTGTGAAAGTGTCTTTTGGGGGGCTTGATGTTGTCGGACCCCCCACACTTCTTCCAGGGGCACTGCATGCACTCAGACGGATCGTCTGGCAGTCGTTCAGCGCAGGACTCGCTGTAGCTCGGATAGGGCGCCAGTTTTTTGGTGCATTTCGGCTGTCAAATACGGATCATTAGCATAGAACTCGTCCGCCATTTTGGAGACGCCATCTTGAATTTTTTAATTTTGACAACAAATTCATGATTCCCAGTACCAAAAACCTCCACATACCTTCCAATTTTGAATTGAATCGGAACATATGTTTTTACAAAACTTGTCCGCCATATTGGTACCGCCATTTTGTTTTTGATTTCCGTCACCGGAATTGATAATTTCAGACCATATCACGTTTTTCTGAACTGGTAAATTTTTCGAAACATTGAACTGCTATACTTTGACGAGTGGTTGAGACTTTTCATCTCTAAAATTCAAGGCCGCCTTCTCCATTTTCAATAATTGCATTACATAAACATAGAGAAACTGTCAAATTTTGTCATCGAAACATTTGAGAATAAAAATTTGTGATGGCTCATAGTTTTTGGGCTATCCAAAGGTAACAAAAAATGAAATAAAGAATCTAGGTCCGTCTTTGAAAAAATCAAGTTGATGATGGTTTCTCGAAGATGAAAAGTCGGATTTAAAATCTGAAAACGCTTTCTTGTAGAGAAGAGAAAGTGGCCATGATAAAGTGTTATTCATATCGTTTGATTTCCTCAAATAACGCGAGAAAAAAGTGAAAACTGTTTAAAGAAATTTAAATTTTTTTCGGATATCTCCGAAAGTATTCGGAATTTTCCAATTTTCAGAAGGGCATTTCGTTAGGCATCTGACCCTGTATCTCTTACGGTTTACGAGATCCCAATGATGAGGCTCTAATTCCAGCCACCCTGTACATCTGCCAAACTTCAAATCAATCAGACGATTGGAAGTGGGTGAAATTTATCTCATCAAGATTTTATCTCATTGTAAGGTCATAGTTAAAACTGAAGCTAAGAAAAAGCTTGTAATAATTACTATTTTAGATAATGAATGAAGTTACCAATTCCATACTATGTAGATATGGACAAATATCTGCTTGGTTACTCAGTTTAAATTTTTTTTCTAGTTTCTGAAACTCATAAAGTTATATTTTTGACCTATTATTCGAGATGATTGGTCTGCAGACAATTCTGAATAATATCTCAAACGAAACGAAAAAAATTGTCTTACGTCTATGTACGGATGAAAGCAGTCAGATCTTGGATTTCCAGGTGGACAATCTTTAATCGTGAAGCTCGGGCAATCAGTGTCTTTCTTGCACTTCTTTGGCTTATCGCACTTTTCATCCTTGTTTTTGGCGCTTTTTGCGAATGACCTTGATACGATGGAAAATGGCGAGGTGCAATAGTTCCTGTAAGAAAAAGCACATTTATTCTGATTGGAAGTCATCCCCATCATCATCAAAAAAAATCTTGACGCTTTTTGAAGTAGATTGCTAATTTTGTTCATTATTGCTACATTTAAAGGGTCAAACAGTTAAATCTTCCATTGGAATTCTTCTAATTGCATATTTTCGGGAAAAAATTCACAAATGGAGATGGAGAGCTTCAAAATGAAGAGGTTTTATAGAAGAGGCAATTTTAAAAAAATATGACATCATAACATCAAAATTGTATGAAAACTCGTTTCAGGGGGATTTCTTGGCCATGATTAAAGTTCAAATCCTAATGAAGGTAGATTCAAAATTCCACATTTGTCCCAAAGAACACAGCAGTGAATCCACATGGAAACATAAAATCGAATAGGAGAAAATTTACAAGCCCTACGATAATGAAAATATATGAAACATTTACTCATATTACCTGTTGACGATGTTGAAGTTGGCTGTTTTCAAATTGACGCTGATACTGGGCGATTTCAGTTCAGCCTTCTTCTGATCGGAAAGCACCAAAGTTTTGGTACGAAGCTCTCTTATAGGCTCAGGAAAAGGGCATTCCAGTTCTCTAAAAAGTGTTATTCGCATGAATTAGGATATCTGAAATTGCTACAATGAAATGCAGTTTGAAGTGGTCATGAACAACCACCAAATCTGCACAGAGAACAGACCTCAACTAGGAAGGGATGCATGGTATACTGATGGATCCAAGATGAATGAAAGAGCGTGAGAGGGCCAAATTTCAGGCTTTCAGAACCCCTTGGTAACACCCCAACCATCCTTCAAGCTGAAGTACATAGATAGCCGAGCAGCACTAGAAGCTCTGAAGTCATACACTTGTGAGTCTAAGCTGACTTGGGACTGTAAACAATTCCTGAGACAACTGGCAGCGAACAACCAGGTCACTTTGATGTGGGTGCCAGGTCATAAGGGAGTTGAAGGCAACGAGGAAGCAGACTGCCTTGCCAAAGAAGGAGCGAATACACAATTTCTCGGCCCAGAACCCTTCTGTGGACTCGCCAAGGCCCACTTGAGAGAAGAGTTCCGACGCTGGGAAGCAGATGAAATGAAATCTCACTGGAATGAAGTGCCAGGACAAAGACAAGTGAAAAGACTAGTGAGCCTTTCGCCAAGGAAAGCTAAACAGCTTCTCGAGTTGGACAAAAAAGACTTGAAACTGGTAACGGGACTCCTCACTGGGCACTGCCTTCTGAGGTATCACCTCATGAAGATGGGTAAAACAGAGAGTGATAGTTGCCGCTACTGCGAGAGCTTCGCTGGTACTGCAGAGCTTTTGCTTTACGAATGCCCAGCGCTCTTCTGCAAGAGGCTCAAGTTCCTGGAAGGGGCCTTCTTAGAGCCCTCCGATGTCAGGAACCTAGCTCCCAAGAAACTTATAAACTTCGTAAGAAGCCTCGGAATCCCAAGCCTCGAATAGATTAAGAGTTATGCAACTTCCCCTACAATCTATCAGAAAAAATGCGGGGTTCTCTCATACTTATCGGTTTCGATGGGTTCCCATTCGACCTCCTTCTTCTCCTTCCTCAACTCCATGAATTTAGGTAGCATGGCGGGCTGCAAGTGCCTCATCTCGAGAGGGATGAGCTCTTCGGGCTCCTTTGGGAATTCGATTTTGGGCAGGACGCTCGGCTTTTTGGTGTTTGAAACGACATAGCGGTATGCCTCCAGGTCTTGGGGGTTCGCGTTTCCGATGTCCAACACTTTGATGCTCGAAATGGGGGCTGCTAGATCGGACTTACTCGATAGGCATCTGTAATTCTAGAGCGGGGGGAATATTCACAAGGGTTGGTGGTCGATGGAGGGTGGCGAATCGCATAAAATTACACGAGACTGTTGACTATTTCAAGCATGAACTTCTGTTCGAAAACTTTGTAATTTTGCACTTATCATGCGATCTATATTTTGGTGAAAATTTTTGTTGGTTCCCACGTATTTTGACCTGAAAACACGAATTTCATAATATTATTGTGAACATATATCTAGTTTTCGAGATAATCGATGCTAAAGTTCAAAATTTCCCCCTTTTTTACTGATATATATCTTTCTTTTTGACATTTTTCAAAGATAGAAAATACATATTACTGACTCGTATTGCTATAAGGCAGCTATGAATCCACCTTTATTCGCTCAAGATTCACACAGAGGTTTTCAAAATGGCCGTTATTTATGTAGCTTAGTTGGTAAAGTAATAGAAAAAATACATATTTATGATGTTTTTCTTAGACAAAAATCATAATCAACCATGGTAAATGGATTTAATACGTCCTGTGATCTAAGAAGATACAATACTTGCCCAAAACATACAAAGAAGGTGAAATTTCGAACTTTGGCATCGATTATCTCAAAAACTAGAGATATGTTCAAGATAATACCATGAAATTCGTGTTTTTCAGGTCAAAATACGTAGGTACCAACAAAAATTTTCATCAAAATATAGATCGCATAAGTGCAAAATTACCGGAAATTTTACAAGTGCATTAAATTTTACTACACAATACGGTGGGGTTTTACTTACGTTTAGTACTATTTCACTGGCAATTTTGGATTTCCTTAAAGCCATTTTTGGCAGGAAGATGTTGAAAAATGAAATATGATTACAACTGTTTTAAATAAATGTTGTCATGGTTATCATTGGAATCTCCAATGCCAGCTAGACAGTAATGTAATGCCAGTTATATACAAGATGTCTCTTTAGAATGATCCTACTTTCAAAAGGACTGACTCATTTGGAATACCTTTTTTTCGGGAATATCATCGGAATTTGTACTGGGCAATTATTGGTGATGTCCGATCTTGACGTCAATAAATATAATTATTGTTAGAATTTTTGTACTGCCCACAAATGAATATGTATAATTATTGTTAATTTTTTGATAATTCAATCAATAATCAAAATCACCAAATAACGCGAGAAGAAATAAAAAAAATGACTTATGCATAAGATGTACAAACAAATAATTCTTTATTCATCACTAAACATTTTCACAAGATCACAATACAATATAAAATATATATGTATATATTACAATAAAAATCATCAAAATAAAATATTCTTAAAATAAACATTGCAAACAACTGTCAATACTGGATTTAAATTAAGTACTGAGACAATCTCAAAAAAATATCAACAGAAAAGAATACCACTATCACGTTTGCCAGTCACCATTTAAAGCTAAATCTATGGTTGTAAAATGATTTCACACAATATCTGTGATACTTTCACTAGTTTATTCCTGGAGTTTGTTCAACTAATACTAATTTGAATGATTTATCTTTTGTAACAAACTGTGAGCTACGTTCAAATGTCAGCCTCTCAATTTCAGTATAGAAAACTCTGGATTGATCATGGAATTGAAAACTATGCATTGTCAATCAATGAATCGACTTCGCTTATATTTTTCTGACTACCACTATATTAATTATAGTGGGGATGTGAAATATCTCTTCCAGGGGTGGGACTAGGTCGAATCAGAAAAAATTGAGAAGTTTCATTTCAGGTAGATCGATCTGTGATCAAATCTTTGAGAGAAATGAAAGAATCAATTCGAACCATGGACGTCCCAGTACCACAGTTTGATGTATGCTTCTGAATGAGATTTCGAAATTGATTCATTGAAAGTTCAACCTGTAGGTATAGAAAATTTCATCAACTTTTGTCAATAGGGAAACAGAAAAAGCTGCTCATCTTGGAACAGGAAACTTTTTATATCACTAGATACAAGATTATTGAGCACACCATGTACTTCAAGCTTGAGATATATCCACTGGTGGAAATGACAAGCAGTAATTCATACTCACAGATTCGGGTAATATATACAAAAAAGAGGAAATAAGACACTGTTCCACTCATTTTGAGTTCGAGGTGGGTACAATCAACATATTGTTTAACCACTGTCATTCTGAGTGAACCTAGTTGACGGACCAATATTGTCTTTTCACTGAAAAAAATACGTGCCTAACTTTTTTCTTATTAGATGAGATTAGATAGACTAAAAGATATTTTGTGCTGTCAACTGAAACAAATGAGCATCGAACAATTTCCTCAAAGTAGCGACATCTTCTAGGTAGACCTACTAGGTTTCTTTTTAGAACGACAATGGTCTGACAGTTAAGGAAAGCGTTTACTTAATTTTCGAACCAATAGAACCTACATACTAACCTAGAGTGTTCTATCTACCTTCAATTCTTATTAATTGCACTTTAGGGAACTATGAGTTGTGAAATGAACGCGATAGAGATGTTCAAAACGATAATCAAAAACAGCTACGTCAACCGGCATTCGACTTTATTATTCGTATGAGTGCGTGAGTATACATTCTAGGTTAGTTTAACATGTTCCAAGTTTCCATCTAGAGCAAGCCATATATCTAGTATAACTACATGATTTGACCATACGCCATTAGCAAAATGAAGCCAGATTTCTTTCCTAGTCTAATTAGCAAGGTTGATTGAGAGCGCATGCGCGAAATCAAGCGCGAAATTCAAATCACGAAATGTTGTATTTCATTCCTACGAGTCATCTATTTTTTATGTGGATAAGTATTGTAATTTGAAACATATCCGAGTTCTTGAATATGTGTACATTGATGGTAGAATCCATAAAGTTTACTAAGGTTTGACAAAGAATAATCGAAGAACTTCTAATGCAGGACCACCCCTTTCAGATTTTAAAAAATGGTAGGCTTACAAATTATCATCTTCCACTTTTATTTTGACGCATGCGCAGAAATTCAGCCTTGCCAATGACACTTTCGTTTCGGTTTCAATATTCGTAGTAACAGAAAAAAAAATATTTCACTTTTCACAGATATATGAAGCAGGCATGACAACCTCCAAAAAAAAACAGTAACCAACGAAGCCCATCCTCACTTCCGACGTCAAAACGCCACCACATCCACAGGTCGCAGAACTGTCACATCACCATCAGCTAATATCACACTCGGACCGCCCAACCAGAATCACTTACTCAGTATATCCGCGCTGTAGCCCTTCAAACTCTTGACGTTCTTGACGCTCCTCAGCTCCCTGGTGCCGTTGAAGGTGAAACTGACGTCGCAATGGCTCAGAGGATGGTGGTCTAGGCACCCCGGGCTGACCGGCGTCGCGACGCCGCTATCCACCGAGCTCGTCGGCGACGCCGTCACGTCGATCTTCGGCGTGCTGTTCGCCCGCAGGATGTCGCTGTGCGAGTCCGAGAAAAACTTGGACGCCTTCTCCGTGGGGTGGTTCTGCAGGTCGAGCGGCAGGTCGATGTTGCCGGCGCTTCGCGTCTTGGTGACAGAGCGCTGCCTGCGCTCCGAGATGGACAGCTGCGCCAGGATGCCCTGCACTTCACCGGGTATCTCCACGTCGACGTTGCGTTCGACCAGCGTCTCGATGAAGCGTCCCAGCGTCGCTATGGTGACGTTGAGGCCGCGGTTCTGCATCTCGAGTCGGTTGAGCTGGGTTTGCTGCAGCGACCTGGTTCTTTCGAGGCGGTTCACGTTGGCGATGGTTGCTTCGAGTTGGGCCATCAGCAGCCTCTTCTGCTCGGCCAGCAGCCGGTTCTGGAGTTCTTGCTGTCGCAGGGCATCCACGTGTGGCTTGACGGCGGTAGTTTCTTCCTGCAGCACGTGGTACTCGACCTTGTACTCGTTGAGTTGTTTCGCGAAGTCGGTGGTGAAGACCTGTAATTGTTTGAGATGGTGCAGGTGATGGTTTCTTTGCAGTTGTCTGCTTGAAGTGATGGGAAATGTTTAGCAAATGTTCGGCAGCTGGTGCTGGTTGCTGAGTAAAGTTCCACAAACTCGTTGTTTGATAGAAAAAGTGATTCTCGACCTTGAGATTATTTCGGAATCGCTCGTGGTGCAATAATAAACGTAATTTTATCCGACTAGCATGCCTTTACAACAAGTTGGATCAGAGAATGCTCTAAATATATTCAATGTTACAGTCAGAGATTTCTTGTGTTTTTTTTTCTAGACGCTATAATACAAATTTGTTTGTAATACGAAGCAACCAGCACAATTTGGATGCAGAAATATTAAAAGCACGTCTGATGCCATGTTCAATTGTCCACGGCATGAATTTGAGGAAAACCGTGGCGTGACATGATAAAAAATCTCATTCACAGATTATTATGACATTGACTTGAGTAAATAGGCTGCACCGGTTCTGGCTCATTTTTCAAAAGTCCAAGTCATTTTTCCCCAGACTCTACGAAAATTACAGTGTTGCCATTTGAAAGCCCCTTAAGAGCCCGTGTATGAGAGAGAAATGAAATATATGATTTTTCCGTATATCTACCTACTTTTTTCGAGAATTTTAAGGTTTATTCTGGCAATTTCGTCTCTTTCAAGGTTAAACGCCGCGAGAGTCCTAACTGCAGAAACTGTTCACTCACGATAACACGTTCAATGAAAAGCAAAGGCGTCGACGAAAAACCGTGTTCAGGGTGATTATAAAAACACATATACAGGGTGATCTGAGTACAGTGGAACACTTCTTTTTTAATTATATTCAAGTCTTTTCGATCCATGGTAGAAGATAATGTATCCACAGATGTTCCCATGAACCGGAAAGAGTCAATGATGAATAGTGTAGGTAGACCATACATCACTTTTGTCAAAAAATACATGGGGAGTGCCTCGAGGTTCAGTATTAGGTCCATATATTTTTAGCCTGTACATGAATAATTCAAATTTTTCACTTTAATTGCTGATGACACTAACATTTTTATGACACGCACTAGCTTTGTATAAATTTTACAATAATGTGGGCATGAATTTTAGCAAAAACAAATTATTCAAGTTTAGATATCTATTTCGTAATAAAATTATGAGGATCAAACAAAGATATCAATTTGAAATTCACGAATCACAAAAAAATATGGTCAGGTTGTTTCACCTTCAGATCAATAACAACAACAAACATTAATTTGTTTCAATTCTAATGATATGATGGACTCCTCACCTCTTTCATAACTTTGTCCATTATCGATTTATCGATGGTAGGCAATTGGATCTTGAGGTAATTCATGATTTCTTCGAAGCTATCACAGATCAGTAATTTTTCTTTGTGGTACGATAACAAGGCGAGTGCAACCCTGAAGATGACATCTGGACCCTCGATAAACATCAAATCTGAAGATAAACAACATTGTTAGGCATGACACCAAATGCGTATATGACATGTGTCAAGTATAAGTAATAAACATCTATGAACCGAACCAAGGTGGATATAGGATGGTGAAACAGCTCTTCAATTGTTTCTGCGAAAAACTTGTAGACCGTTTGAGAAGGTAGTAATATTTCCACGACTTGAATGAAGATGGCGGTGAGATCGATTATCGAAGAAGATTTCTGTTGCTCATGTATTTCTGTGGTTCGCATCTGACAGACATGAGTTGAAATGACATCAAAACACAATATTTCAAGTGAATCTGGTTGTCGATATTTTGACTCTACTCAGTCATTTCTCATCTAGAATAGATGAAACTGATAAAAAAAATGACAGATGCACAGTTTCTATGTTACCGACATAAGGTACGTCGCCATCTCTGTTAATTTCAGGAAATATTACTACGGTATGAAATCAAGTAGGCAAAGGTCTACAGTTTATTCTAGTGCTTGTTAATAGGAAGCTGTTTCAGCATCCTATATCCACCTTGGACCGAACTCACCGAACACCCTGGTGACGAATCCCAGTGGAAACTGCGAGGCAAAAACTGTGAGCAGCCAAGGCGCAGCGTACAACGTCGGGGCGACTTCGTAAGAGTCAAAATGGTTGTACAATTCGGGAAGTTGGTCGTGCAGGAGTCTCGAGAGCTGGTAGAGCTTTATCTGGAGGCCCACCATGTCCGGAAGATATTGAGAGCGCATGCCCCTTCTGAACATCAAGTGTCGAAGAAGGTTGAATGCCTGGGTCTCCTCCATCTTTGAAAACAAAGCAATTTATAGAGAAGCCATTTTTTGACAACACAGAGAAGAGACGGCGGTCTAATTCTAAATTCAATTTCAAGAACAAATTGTAATAAACTTTCAGATTTTTCATAAATTTGTTGAAGATGAAGTTACTTTACACAAGAGCTTTTTCTATGGAACATTGTATAGCAAAGAATTCTGGAGACTCACATGTAGAAGAAGGATTCCTGTTACAAAACTCAGTCCTTGACAATATCCAACTTCAGGATCCAACAACGAATATGCTTTTAGGAGATTGAATAAGGCAAGTTGTCCAGGTCCCAGTGGACTACTGAAATACGAATGATTCGGGAACGTACGACCTGGAAATTGTTATTAATAATACTCGTGATGAAGTTGACTTTATTTTACGATCTAACAGCTAGAACAATAAAACTATTTCACTATTCTAGTGGATGGTCTGATGCGCTCTTGTGAACAGCTGAAGAGTAAAATTTCACTAAAAATGCTTTTTTCGTATGTGGGTAAGCTTCACGATAATGCAGTTCATTGAACATCAGAATATTTCAATTCGTTTGAATTGAAGTCGGATTAGGAAGGTATGTTTATTGTTTTCATATGCTAAAGTTTGAACGGAGTTTGCAGATAATGGTGGAAACTCAATGACACTATGGCTAGAAGTATCCCTATGTCGCTTAACTACCCAACTACTAACTACGACATGAGCAAAGCAGAATTTCGTTTGGATTGAGCCAATCGGTGAAAGGAATTCTCTTTGGCTCCACCTCTTCCAATCAGACCAACCGTTCAGTTTTCAGTCCGACCTGGATTTTCGGTCAGTCATGTTCGTCTAGAGCTCTTACTGGAATCTTGCCTACCCGTTCAAAAAACACAATTTTTCGGACTCAAGGCTCAACAATCGATGTTTTCTCGCGTTTATTATCAATTTCCTCACCTAAATCGATCAGAATGGCGTGCTGATGTGCGGTGAGCTGCTTCAACAGCGTCTCGTAGGGCACGCTGTAGTTGGGATGTTTGGCGGCATCGAAGGGCGGAACCTTGAGGCAGAACCGCTCCTCCAAAAATGTCCACACTTCCCCCCGCTTGCCCCTTGGCACCCCCTGTCGGATGGCCTGCAGCAGCATCTGGTCGTCGCACTTGACGCCTCCCCCCTCCTTGCTCGTCAGCATCTCCCACATCTCGGTCAGCTCCCGCTGGACCGGTTTCATCTCGTCGTACTCCAGCTTGATTCTCTTCACGGCGGACTCTTCCTGTTTAGCTGGAAGCGAATAGATGTTCATTGGTGATTCTTGGGAAAAATTCCACCAGGTGGCGACACGTCAAAAAATTCATTATAGGGACTAAGGCAATGTCGTACTGAATGGAAACCTAGTAGGCTGGAACTATAATTGTCTGTTCACTCACCCTAATAGCACAAGATGTCCATTGGACATGCGTTTTGTGTCCAGTATATATCCAAGGTGTCTATGGATATATTTTGGACATCCATAGGATATACACATGAAGATGGTAGTCCATTTGGTGTCCATTTAATGACCTCTTCTTCAAAATATCGATAGCCATTGTTCAATCGATGTCCAAATGGAGATGTCCATTGAACATATATTTAAGGTAGTCCATATGGCTTACAATTATAGACTATATATTGTCCATTTTAGGTCCAAATTGAGACGTTCATTCAGAACATAAGGCGTACATTCAATGTCCCCACGTTCTTATTTTGAATTTTTTCCACACACATACATACATACCATTGCATTCATAAAAAGTATTCGAAATTGACACCGAAAGAAACCCTCATGTTCAAGTAATATAAACCAATGGGAATTCTGTTAAATTACTTTACTCCTATAGAAGTGGTTCGGATTACAGTATCAGCTGTTGGTCTCGCTTCTCTCCACCATGCACGAATTTGGCTAATTGGGCTCTCACAACATAGAAGTAGAGATATAAAAATACCACACATCATTGTCTACTCCATCATCGTACAATACCTAAATTTTCTCTAAAATGAAAAATATGTCAAATTGACATGCAAGAATCAACACTAATGGAGTAATTTGAATCGTTCTCATTATTGACCGAATTTCATGGATTTAATAATATAAATAAGAAGACAGCAGCAGCCACCATGCAAGGAAGGATGAATCACAGACGTAAAGCAACGTTAAGCGAAGTTAGAGTTTGGATGGGTGACCGCGCTTGAATGCTAGTAGCTTTTTTCATTTATTTGTCATGAAATGGACATCCTATGGATATTCCATGGATGTCCAAAGCGGTGGAAAGTGGATGTTCAATGGCCTATATTTGTCCATACATGTTACCATATTGATGTCCATGATGGATACCGTATGGATAGTCAAAAAGTTGGAAATGCGACATCCTATGGATGTCTATACGTTATCCGGTGTACAAGAACTGGATGTCCAGTGGATGTTCGAGATGTCCTGAGGAGGAAATCCATTGAACATCCATTGGACTGAGTTGTGCTATTAGGGCAAGTACCAAGCGTCTGCCAAGTTGAGGTCGCTACTTTATAGAAATCGTTTGATGGTCATTTTCTTACTTCAGCATATATATATAATACCTATAATACCGCATTCCAACGAGAAGAAAAAAATGCTGGAGATACTCACGTATTTTGGTGTCCCTGAACAAGAATCCGAAGTCAAAACGCTTGTTTCGTAAATAAAACATTTGACATCTAAAATAAATGCATGCACATGCACACCACACACGTTACATTTTCTTGTTTTCAAGCGAAAAAAATAAAAGGTATTTTTAAAAAAATGTATCGTTCTTTGAAAAGAGGAGACTTTGATCAGTCAACTTGACTGTCACAAAGATAAGCTCCCGGCAGGCTCGGTTCTCGATGGGTTTTGTTAAATGTTTTGAAGGTTGAATTTTTTTGAACACGATCTTTCTACTTTGTAACATTACACATTTTTCGAAGCCACATCACTGGCACTGACTGACAATGTTTTTTTCGTTTCTAGATTTTTTAATCAATGAATCAATGATGCTTGGAACAGGAGCTTATCTGAGCTAAAAGAAGCGAGTAATTCAAAATTTAAATTAAAACTTTAGGTTATGCCCACTATGACACTTCAAGTTCAAAATGGTTCACGATTATTATTAGAAGATGTCTCTGACTTACAGAAATAGTTACGTCATTGTTTCCAGTAAACAGACAATATGATACCGTCTACTAGGTGTTCATTCAGATCAAGAATCACTAAGGTATATTCACCTCGAATTCTGGCATTCTCCTTCTCCATCCTAACCAACAATATGGCCTGGTAGATGGATTTCTTCCACAATATCCTCAGCTCCTCTTTGGTTCTTCTCCTGGGACTCTGATCCAAGTTTTCCAGCTTACTCGGAGTTATCACCCGCTTAAAAATGGCCTGTCGCCAAGATCCAGAATCCAACCTATCCGGGGATCCGTTTTCCCCAGCAGCTGAAGCTTTCGAACTATTCCCCACTTTCATGAAGCTAGATGAAAAAAGGGTTATTGGTTGAGGGAAATATTTGTTTGTTTGTGTCTCACATATCCAACATGGGGGACTTGGGGCCCTTTTCGTTGGCGATGCCCTTCTCAGGTGACACAGAACTGTTTTGAGCGTCTCGAACACCAAGGTGGGTGTCTCTGAGGTCATTTTGTGAACCTACGGTGGAAGAACGGGATCTGCAGCCATCCGATTCTCTGTCTGACATATCATTGTTTATGCTAGGCGAGGGCGAATGTGATTCCTGCAAATAAAATCTTATTCAATACAGGAAATCTAGAAAAAAATGATGATCCCAGTTCAATTATTTCAACAATTAACACTTGATTTTGATGAATCGTACCGAATAATCGAATAAACTAATAAATTTTGCATATATTTCGCAGAAAATTGTATAACTGTTGTTTTAGTCCAATCGAATGCCTTGCTTTTGACAAGTTGCTACGACGACAACTTGAATTAACCGAAATTTTTTTCGGTCACGTGTCCTAGCTGCAAAATAAATAAGTGATAATTTCCCTGACTTGACAGTGCTGACAACTGTAGCTATCGTCCAATATAACACAGATCTAATTTTTTTTCCTATCCTCTAGTCTAGAACAATAATATTGTATGATTTTAATACAATATGATTCCAGGATTGAAACTAAACTACGCAACACTAATTACGTCGCACCCCGAAATTTTGACCCTATTAAAATTTGAATAACTTTTTTCTGCTTCGAACAATTTGAATTATATCCACACTGTTCGCTAGCTCAGTCCTTTAGCTATAAACTCGTACTTCTTCGATACATGAGGTTCTCTGCTAGAGGATGTTACTTGAAACTGTGTAAATTTTCGAAATTTTCAAAAAAATCCAAAATGAAGACAAACATGAAGATGATCTCATTTCCTTGAGCCATCTCCAGAATTGTCTTCTCATCTTATTTATTTACAGAGTGATATCAAAAAATCAACATTTTGGTTTTGCAGTCAAGATGAACATTCAAGATCGAGCTGTTATCATTCTAAGATAAAAAAATTATATTTCTTTCCAGATGATAGATGTTGCAATGCAAAAATATGTTAGAATTGGCATCATATACAGGATCACTCACGGTCGATGGTACCTTAGACGTTTACGGAGAACGGGACGTAGGATTATTCTGAAAATTTGGTTTATTGGGTAATCAGTTTTGTTCTATCGATCTAAAATACTTTCAGCGTTGCGGCGTTGCCGCTTCTATCAAAAAGTAGCAACAACTTTGTTATTTCAAACGGAACACCCTGTATTTTATTTCATTTTTAGATTCTACCTGAAGAGCTGATTTCGTCGATCTATCATACTTGGGGTATAGCGAGAAAGATTACAGAGATATAGGGTGTGAAAAATCGAGATTTTTCAATTTTAGGAATTTTTTGTGTCGAAACTAATCATTTCTGATCAAAACGGCCCACATGTCCCTATCTCAACTTTTCATATACTATCTACTGACATTTAATAGAAACAAATAGAGGGTGATGCAAAACTCAAAATTTTGAACCACCCGTATTTGTTTCAATTAAATATCAATCGATAGTAAATGGAAAGTTGAGATAGGGACATGTAAGCCGTTTTGAGCAAGAATGGATAGTTTCGGCACAAAAAATTCCTAAATTTGAAAAATCTCGATTTTTCACACCCTATATCTCTGTTATATTTTGCGCTATACCCCAAGTATGATAGGTCAACGAAATCAGCTCTTCAGGAAGAATCTAAAAATTAAATGAAATACAGGGTGTTCCATTTGAAATAACAAAGTTGTTGCTACTTTTTGATAGAAGCGGCAACTCCGCAACGCTGAAAGTATTTTAGATCGATAGAACAAAACTGATTACACAATAAACCAAATTTTCAGAATAATCCTTCGTCCCGTTCTCCGTAAACGTCTAAGTTACCATCGACCGTGAGTGACCCTGTATAGATTCCTTTTTGAGTGTTTGTATTTTGTGATGTAGAGTTTCGGACTTTCATTGTCTAAACTGAAGGTATGAAGATTTGAATCCTAAGAAAAGAAAGAATGAGTTATGCTGAAAACGAAATAAATAATGGAATGTATTCAAAAAAGGTAGAAAAGATAACTAGATTATCGAATCAGAAGATTCAAATATCAATAACCTGAAAAAATTAAAATCAAATTCGTAAAAGTATATGAATAAACAGTCAGCCTGAAAAAAAAAGATCGTCAAGTGGATTAGAAGAAACAAAATAAAAGATAAAAAAGGATTTTAAACCGAGTTTGACACGACGTTTCGATTGTTAATTTTATTTCATTCCAGACATATTTCCTGTTGGTTTTCTACTTTGGTTCACTCAATAGCTGAATACCTTCAATAAACAACACGAATACTAACAAATATAATATTTTTCTTCTTTGGTTTACTCTATTGTAATTTGAGTTCTTCAGAGGTGGTTTCTTGTTTTACAAAATCCTTTTTCATTTTCATAATTTCCTCGAATGAACGCCGATCGACACAAACCGAAATCCCTGCCCATCTACCCGCCCCAAGCACTCACTCACCCTGTTGCTGATGGGTATGCCCATCCCCCTCAACGCAGCCCCGAAATCATCCCTCGAAGCCTTGCGCTTCAGCAATTGGTCGAACGAGTGGCTCAGCGAGCGCTTGGCCTTGGAGAAGATGGTGGCGCCGCCGCCAGCGCCACCTAGGTGCAGGCTGAGGAACTCGGACCGCTGCTCGGGCGAATCGTGCACGTGCCGGCTCTGCCTGGCCTCGCAGTGCGCGCGCACCAGCATCATAAGAAAGTCGTTCTGGTCGCGAGCAGAGTCCGGCTCTGCGCCGCGGAATTTTGCCAGAATGGTCGAGCGGTCCTCTTCGTCGAGCTGGTCCAGCCTGATGGAAGCGGGGGTTTCGCTTATTATGCCAGGGGAGGTTCGATTGTTACGGGACATTTTTTTTCGAGAACACGAGTTTTCAAAAAAATATTCGAGTTCCAGGAAGAATTTTCTGTTATTAGATTTTAATTGAAGCTAGAATAATAATAATAATAATAATAATAATAATAGCATTTTATTGCCCAACAGTTACCCATTTACAGGACAAATTATTTATAAGAAAGTTCAAAGTGTAGTTACAACCATTTTGATAAATAAATTACAAGAGTATTCAAATATAGATGAAGGAAAGAGAAAAAAGAAGTGAAGAAAGAAAATACTACAATCTATAAAATATAAAATAAAAAACATATATAAAAAATATAAAAAAATAAAAACTATAAAGAAATAAAAACTGCTACATCTTACATAATGTTTTCATTCAGATATTGAATAGCCATTTTTCCTATATAATTCACTGTATCATGCTGAATATCACAGTAGACAGAAATTTTATTAAAGTTTTCACACAGTGACATTACAGTGAAACGTCTTAGTGTACCTAGTTCTAGAATTTGGAACAAAAAACTTCAATTGAGACAATATATTACTTGCATCAATTTGATAGTGCAATAATTTGTACGTCAAGACGTACAAAATCAAAGCGCGATATTAAAGTTTGGTATGGTACGCCCCTTTCGGGATATTGATTATCTATTTTAAAACATAAAAACTTCAAGAATCGTCTCTGAACTCGTTCAATCATCAACCTGTTACACATATAGACAGGATTCCATATAATAGAACCATATTCCAACTTAGATCTAACGTACGCATTATACAACGAACATAGAGCTTTGAGATTCCAAAAAGATTGGAATTCTGTGAGAAAATTCACATAAGGTAGCTGCTCAAACCATTATTCTTGACTAACTTCATTCCACTGAGGTTGCTAGAAATTAGTTTCTTTTAATAAACTCGAAGTAGTATCTGAAGTTGAATGTGAATGTCATTTAACCTATAAAAGTCGAAGAATTTCCAGAGTAAAACCATGCTCCTTCCCCTGAGGAAGGGAGACAGATTTCCGGAAATTGTGTCAGTTGCTATGGTAATGATACCATTATGATTGGTCGAAAATGTATTTGGGTTAACAAATATACCTAACCTATGAAATTCTTTAAACGTCAGTGGATTTCAACTCGTCAAAACCCGCGCATGCCCACAATTCATCATTAGCAAGCCAGACAGTCTTTTGTTTTTCCAAAACTAGCTTCACTTTCGGTTATTTGGGTTAACAAATATACCTAACCTATGAAATTCTTTAAACGTCAGTGGATTTCAACTCGTCAAAACCCGCGCATGCCCACAATTCATCATTAGCAAGCCAGACAGTCTTTTGTTTTTCCAAAACTAGCTTCACTTTCGCTTGAAGATAAGAATAGGTGTTATCCATATAGTTGTTATCATATATATGGGTGGATCAAGCCAAAACCACAATTATGAATGATCTGTCACTGTCACTTGAACACGAAACCATAGAATACGGATATTAATAGAAAACTGAATTATCGATATTGATATCAAATGCGATATTAACGCCATCTCCTAACGATTAGTGAAACATTACCGATGTTATGATCTTTGCTAAACCAGTCTACAGGTTTTGACAAAAAACTATTGAAGAGTCGTTTCACCATACCTATATCCACCTTTGCTGCTACCAAGATCCTACCAGATCACGTTAGTGGTAGTACTCGTGAACTTGGTACTTCATCCAAAACTTTCCCGAATGAGAATTAATGACATAGCGAAAAATAGAACTGAAAGTTGATTATTATCGAAAACGGTCAACATCAGATCATATCACAAGGAGTACCTTTCTTGTGTAGAAAACATTGGCGGTTCAAATGGGCTCAAAACTGTACTTTTTCCAGTGGCGTAGAAGTTGGGGAGAAAAACACCCACTACCCCTTCGAAATCTTCATCAATTATGACTTTGAGAACAAAAATTCAACAAAAAACGTAGGTAGCCTATTTTGAGTGGAGAATGCTTACGCAAACGCTATTTTATGTACAATAAACGGTTCCAGAGATATTCACAAAATTCTTTTTTTTTTATTTCAACACCCTGCATCTCAAAAATGGTACACTTTAGAGGGTTAGTTAATATGAACTTTCATATATTTTCGAACGACCTATCACATCCTGAAGTCCTGCGCATATATTATGAAACACCTTGTATATGCGGGATGATTATTAGACTTTGAAACGTTATAGTTTCATGTATTTCATCAAAACTACTTATGCGCATGTCTATGTGCTTACTAGGTGAAAAAAACACTATTCTATTTTGTGCAATAATAATTAAGATTATATGAATCTTTGATACGAAACTCATTTGACACTTATTGGAAATTCAATGTTGGATATGAGTGAGTTTTCAATGTCTTCAGTAACATTGAAAACAATAAGAAAGCAGTGTTTTTTTGTGATTGTAACCTTCAGCAATAAAAAAATCAATAGCATTGATCTAGAAAATGTGTGCAAAGGTAAATGGTCAGTTTGAATAAAGCCGAAAGAGCTATCCATAAAGTACATTTCATACTGATAAACGAAGAATTTAATATAGTCACACATTGCTCATTCCGTTGCAAACGCTCTAACTTTCACCATTACAGAAGACGAGGTAGGACGAGTACATCACAAAGAAGTGGAAAAGGCTCAAACATGTCGGGTCTCACCGATGATTTATTGCCTACTTCGCCTTCTGAAAACGCCTGATGCACTTATACTACTCATACTTCTTTTCATGCTGATAAATTATTCATGTCCACAATCTACCTCACCTTCTCAGGATGGCAGCCTGCGTCTTTCTATCCGACATATTTTCAATTTCCAGACACAATTTGTGGAACCACACCATTGGGCAGTGTTCACAGGAAGATACCGAATGTCTGGGCCTGGATTCTGCATGTAGGAAAGCCTGAGTGATGGCTTGAATGGAGAAAAAGTGATTATCAAAAAATGAGGCATAATAGTTATTTATGTATTAAGGGAATTATGAGGGCCTTAATTTCCGATGGCAAAGTTATTGCAAATTGCCAGAGGTTATTAAGGCTCTATAATTCCCGTGGTACATAGATAATTTTATTTTTGACCGATTTTCATAACAATATGTCCATATTTAGAACGCAATAAATGTTTAAATTCATAACTTTTCTGGTATATTTGAATTAGGTAGCGTTGATTGTAGCATTGTTGGTTGTTGCTAGGTTGTCGCTATGTTGTCGCTATGTTACATGTTTATAAGCAAACTTTCTTTATCAATCAATGTTTTTCCGTTAAAAACGTGTTTATTTTTTACCACAAATCGACGATCTTTTTCTGATATAATAGAGGATATTATAAAAAAAGCGGAAAAAGCAAGACAATCATTACTTCCATCGAAAAGTGAAGCCCTATATCAAAAAAAATACAACTTATATCTGATGTGGCTGACACAGAGAAATGTTATGTCAAAAGATGCCAACGAAACTGTCTTTCTGGCTTATTTTCAGTATTTTCTGGTAGATTTGGTAATAATTGTATTTATTCGTTGCAGTCAGAAACGTTTAGCCCAAATTCGTTAAGGACTAAATGGTCAATGCTCAAATCGATGGTGACCATATATGAGAAAAGAGATATCACCATCAAGTTCAACGAACTAGAGGCTTTTTTGAAACGGAAAAGTAAGGGGTATAAGCCGAAAAAGTCTGCTGTCTTATCTCCTAAAGATGTCATCAAATTTCTAAAGGACGCCCCTAATGAAATTCATTTATTGCATAAGGTAATTTTAATGTACAACTCAGCCAATTGGAAAGAATATGTTTGGCAAAATTCCCAGCAAAATCGCAATGTATTTAGGATTGCCAAACCCAATAAACTATACGGGACATTGCCTTCGTCGCACTTCTGCTACTGCCCTAGCCAATGCAGGAGCAACTATGACAAACTTAAAAAGACACGGAGGTTGGAGAAGTTCCACGGTGGCAGAGGGGTATCTGGAGGACAGTATTGAATTGAGAAATAAAACGGCGCGTATGCTGTCTACTTTGCCATCAGAAGAGGCAGGCACCTCGACTGTAGTGAACAGCAACAGCACCACCCATAAAAAAGGAGAAATTGTTTCCAGCGGCGGAAGTAATTTTCAGGGAACATTTGAAAATTGTACATTTATTATTTGTAATGACGTGAATAAGGAAAATATGTCTTAGTTTTCATTACATATAAACGTTTATAAGCATTTCTTGCATCATTTTCACCTGTAAAAGGTAAGAGGGAGTTTTTGAACCTTAATATCCCAAGGGAGTTATGACCCTCATTATAGATATCGTAACTATGACGATATAAGCTTATAATGTCACTGTCAGAAATAAAAATGTCTATGTTTATTTTGGTGCTATATCTGTATTCATTACACGAGCTCCTTCGAATCCGTGAGATGTTGGTCATTATGTTTTTGGTCGTTATACATGTTGAATAATGAATATTATAAGAGATGAATGAATATTTGCCTTGAACTGGATCCATGTCCAAAACAAGTGGCAAGGACGGTTATTCAATAATGTTGTTTAGTGTTTGATATGCAAATATCTCACCTGCCATTGCATCATTGGCTATCGATGATGATTCGCATTTGAAAACGTAGCCTATATGGATGTTGGAGTTGTTTCCTTCGCTGCAGATGAACCCAAAATGCTCGGGATTCAACTGCCCCTGGAAAAAAATCAATGTTTGATGTCCCAAAAGTGAACTTTCGATATTAAATTCAGCGGATTTGTTAACATGTGAAATTCCACATTGTTTGTATCAACTCGAAATCGGTATACCGGGTCTGAAACAGAGCATACACCTTATTGTTTGTTTGCCTCTTGAAACAAATAGATTTGATATTGGATTTATGAAATTCTTAGGTACACTCTGCTGATAAACATATTTTTGCCATGAGAATGATGTTCAGTGTTAATAAAAATACAGAAGCGTCCGGCCGACATTTCGCAAATCCGCGCGCGCGGAATTTGATGTAGTTTTTTTTTTTTATTCTAATCTACATTTGTCAATAGATAACGCATATGTAATTGATATAGTTTCCAATAGTCGCAGAGAAATGGCTATTTGTGTATTTAGAGAGCAAAGTGATATATTGCTGCTCGAAAATGTCATCAGATGATGGTTTGAAGAGGGGCTAGATACTTTGCGTTCAATATACATATATACAAGAATTTTTTTTACAAACGCAGTTCGTAGACAAAAAAAATTTGAATTTCATTGTTACTACTATTTCTCAAACTACCACGGAGTAAGGAGTAGATATAATTGAAATTAACCTTTTTCAGTACCTATTATTTTTGCTTTATATTCAAGAAACTAATGTTTATTGAGAAACGCGACAAGTTTTAGATATTTATTTTGATATATTCAAGCAGCTTCAACATACTATTCTTCGATTTCTCTGGTAGAAGGTTCAAATTTAAAATTTTTGCTATTTTTGTTACATAAAGAGGGGTCTTAGATAATTCACAGACACTATTTTCGATCTTTTAAGATGATAATCACCGAACGCTGACAGTGACAGCGCGAAATGTCTCGTTTTCGAATCAAATTTTGTTAGATTGTTCATTGAACGACATATTTCCAGTTTTGTGAGAAAATTTCAATAGGAAACTACTCAAAAACTTTGTTCATTCTGTTCAATTCGAATTTAAAGGATGGTGGAACGCTGTGAAAAGTGTAAAAGACAATTTTGAAGTGGTGACCAGAACACAACATTCCACTAGTGAGTTACTCAGTGTCGTTGTATGAACATTATTTACCAATCTTGATATGTAAAACAATTTGTGGTGATTTGAAATCGTTCTCGGGTTTCCCCGAGATGAAAAGTTAGTGGAAAAAGATGATCAGGAAAGTGAATATTTCTAGAGACTCTAGAGTGATATGATGGTTGGCCCAAGAGGTAAGAAAATGCTCAGAATAGTAGATAAGCCTAATTTAGTGGAATTGTATGGTATAATAAAACATGTTTGATGTTGTATTTCTCAAGTTCGAAACTTGGAAACTCTATATTACCAGAAAATCGACAATATATTTTGACAGTAAATTGAATCTATTATCATTCGAGTGATAGATATATGATGTATATTTTCAGGAAATTTTGATATTATATTGATTTCATCAATTTTTAGGAAATAGATATGATAAGTTTGTCATTTTATTGAAATTCTGACCCATCCCTTGCTATACAGTGGTACTGGGGGATTCTGTGGTTGCTATCCTTTTTTCAGAATGAGATAAACATCCCATAGTAACTGATTTAGATGTTGGCTTCAAACAACTACTGTGGCAAGGATTGTGCTTCATCCATCTAGTATGATATATGATCCAAGCACGTCACTCATTTCTGTCTTCCGACCTTGTCCTATCAAATTTTCAGCAGACGTAGTCCGACAACAATCTCATGACAAAATGCCGGCACCGTTTATCGAGGAATCCACTGAACTTAAATTTGAGTTCAGTGGAGGAATCAATCAACGCCGGCACTCATAGATCTTATTGCTTACGCTAGATCCGGTATCCAGGTTATTAGTTTTGTAGGTCCGGGAGGGTTGAAAGTACTGAGCCATTGATTGGTCGTTTCAGTTGTTGACCATACAAATGTGTTGTCCCACATGACCATAGTACCTACCATCTTGCAGACCCCTCTTGACCTAAAAATTGCTACAGGATGCCGGATCTAGCGTAAGCAATGAAATATCTATGCAGGCACTCCACTGAACTCAAACAAGAAGTGGAACGACAATATAGGACAGAGATAAGTAACCCACTTACTTATCTCTGATATAGTAGGATGCGCGAGGATTATTTACGGCCAACAGGCGAATCATAAACCTTGAATCGAGCACATGCGCAATATGTGCCAGGGTTAGCTGGGCACGTCTGAGATTACGTTTTTGATGTGTTATGTGAACCGTATGTCTGAAATTACATATTTCAGCCACAGAACCAAGAGTTGGCGTCAGCCCACTCGACAGCCTATAAGTTTTGTTTACATTGTATTTTATTGCTCTTTGTTCTCGAATCTTGTCCATTTCGATTTACAGCAAGCTGTTTTTGGCTTCATATTGTGTTTTTGTGTTCTTGTTGAATTATCTGTTGTTTAAAAAGCTGTGTTATTGAGTTTGTCATCTTTGGTAGTGCCTGTCCTGTGCAAAAGGTTTCTGCGCATGATCCACATTCAATTTTGCTATATGATCACATGGTATGCGCGAATTCAATTTCTCGAAGTCATGTGACTTTCTCGCGTATACGAATGACATCGTATGAAAATATTCGTATACGTCAATACAAGTGCATTCTCGAACTCCGAAGTAGAACATACGAAATATACATGCGAACTTTTTGAAGCGGGAGGAGCACGAAAAATATGACAACATTGCACAGCTACCAGTGTTCCCAACCATATCGAGAGAATATTTCTAGGAAAAAAATAAACTCCACTAGTTTTAGTCATAATATTTTGGCGGATAGTTTACTTCTTTGAGAACTTTATATGTTGATATGATACTACATTAGCAACTGCAATGTATATGAGTTCCACATCTCTGGAACAGAGAGCGGAGTTGGTGGAGTATTGAAAAATCATCTAGGGAAGTTCACAAATGAAGAAGCTAGAGGTTCATGGGAATCCTAGCATCATCAGAAACATTGAATACTATGCCGGGAGCAAAAAAAGGATTGGAATAAGTGGCAAAATGCAATGAGAAACATTTGATATAGGTACCTACCCCAACAGATCACAGAATATTTTCTTCCATAGTGCAAACTATAATATATATTTTATAAAGAATTGTATCAGATGATGAAAATGGGCCATTTTACAACTCCACAGGATAAATATCAATCAGAACAATAATAAATACTCGAAAATCACATCAAAACTGGAACCAAATACAATTTTCTCATATTAGGTCACTGTCAGCGGCTGAAATTCGTATGAAAATATTCAATTTCGTACACACACACCCCATACGCGTCCAAACGTATAAGATTTTTCGTATACGAACTACGACAGACGGTTCGAGAATACAAACTTGTCAGAACTATGCGCAATCTGTCAAAATTCGTTCGAAAATCGGCTACGTATGATTTCGAGAATAGTACGCCTGAATTGCATTATCGTTCCATTTCTTGTTTGAGTTCAGTGAGGCACTCACTCACCTGCAAACAAGTGGCGACATCTCTGTGCCGCTTCTGCAACAGCACCACCTTCCTGTCGGGGCTGATGAGCCGCAGATCGGTGCGGTCCACCTGCAGCACCATGGTGCGGTTGTGGTCATCGATGACGGCCCTACTCCCCGGGTCGTGGGGCGACTCCTCATCGGTGGAGGGCTGCCGCTGGACGAGGAGGCTCGAGTGGACTGATTGGGAGCGCAGCAGCGGGGGTACAGGGGGCCCCTTCAGGGGCTCCTCCTTGATGGTGTCGCTGGCGGTAGAGTCCTGGAAGAGGCGGTGCATTTTCGAATTAGAATGGGATAGGAGTTCTCCCAGATAGCACTGGACGTCCCGGGGACGTCCATTTTATGTCCATTTTGGGTCCGAACGTCCAGGACCTAGTTTGGACGTTTTGGGCTCGTACATGCGTGGACGTTTCTAGGAAAACTTGTTTTTTTTTCAGATACAAATGTGATTCATTTCTGCTTCGAGATACAAATGCGATATCAATAAAATAACTTCGAAGATGCGATATAAAAAAAATCGCAAATTCCATATAAATTGAGATAGGTACATGAATGAGTATGTCGAAATAAGAACTCAAAAAACACCAATGTTGAAAAAATTTGAAATTCTGTTGGAAACCATGACTCCTAGAAGTGGTTCGGATTCCAGCATAAGCTGATGTTGGTCTCGCTTCTTCCACCCGTATGAATTTGACTCATGGGGAGTTTCCATACTCGAAATTGCGATATATAAATACATATATTATAAATATTAGACAATAATAATTCATATAATAATGAATAAATATATATATATAGGTATATAATATGACAAATTGACATAATTATTATATAAATGATCAAGTAATATAAATCGTTCAAAATTATTGTTGTTCAAATCTCATTGATTTATACGAATCGAGATACATACATTACATAATAAATCTGTAAGAAGACGCAGCTACCATACTAGGCAGATTGTTTCGATAACGGAAGTCAAGCAACGTCAGGCGAGGAACTTGGATGTCTCTTTTTATTTTACTTGGACCTATTATGGACGTCCCCAAGACATCCTAATTAGTAACAATGGACGTCCCCAAAACGTCCATAAGACGTCGGTCGTCCGGAAATTGACGTTTTCAAGACGTCTCGAATGTCCAGAGTGGACGTTTTTAAAACTTCCATAAGACGTACTTGTGCTGACTGGGCTTACACAACCCAGATTGCACTGGACGTCCCGGGGACGTCCATTTTATGTCCATTATGGGTCCGAACGTCCAGGACCTAGTTTGGACGTTTTGGGGACGTACATGCGTGGACGTTCCTAGTTTTTTCAGATACAAATGTGAGTCATTTCTGCTTCGAGATACAAATGCGATATCAATAAAATATATGGTAAATATTAGCTGTTGCGATGCGATATATAAAAAAAAATCGCAGCGTCAAATTCCATATAAATTTGAGATACAGGAATGAGTATGTCGAAATAAGAACTCAAGAAACCCCAATGTTGAAAAAGTATATGATATTTGGAATCCTTTTGGAAACCATTACTCCTAGAAGTGGTTCGGATTCCAGCATAAGCTGATGTTGGTCTCGCTTCTTCAACCCGTATGAATTTGACTCATAGGGAGTTGCTAAACTCGAAATTGCGATATATAAATAGATATATAAATATTAGACAATAATATTTCATGTAATGCTGAAATTTGTATATAGGTATATGTCAAATTGACATATGTAAATGATCAAGTAATATAAATAATTCAAAATTATTGTTGTTAAAATCTCATTGATATTAACAAATAGAGATATCTATATATGTGTGACAGTATAGTTCGAATGGCTCTTTTATTTTACTTGGACCTAATATGTACGTCCCCAAGAAATCCTGATTAGTAACAATGGACGTCCCCAAAACGTTCATAAGACGTCGGTCGTCCGGAAATGGACGTTTTTAGGACGTCTTGAATGTCCAGAGTGGACATATTTAAAACGTACATAAGACGTATAGTTGTGCTGACTGGGAACGCTCTTCTCAAGTCCAATTTCGAACAGTGAGACAGGTAATATTTCGTAAATCGTTGCTATACATAACCACTAATACATCTCGAAACGAATGATTTCATTTAGCCCACTCTGACCACACTTTGCTCATTCAGTTTCGAATGCTTTTACTTCTACTATTACCACCTAAGTTCAGGCGTTTTAGGAAGGTGACGAAGTAGCCGAAGAAGGTAATAAAATGTTATTGCTTACTTCGCCTTCTGAAAGCGCCTTACACACCATACTATACTACTACAACTACTACTTTTTATACTGACAAAAAAAAGTTTTCTTCTTGCATTTGTATATTATGTGGTAAGTCCAATATTCTTAAGGTGTTGAGTTGGCAACAAAGTTCTTTCACAACGCCCTTCTCAAGCCGCTCAATTTCAAACCAATGGGAAGAGGGTTTCCGATTCCGAAGTAGATATAAATGAAATGATATAAAACAAAATTAGAATCAACAATCATTATTCGTAATTCATTGTTATAATTATAAATATATGTATGTTTATTATCATTATTTATGTAATGGAGTAGAATGAATGTTCATTCTAGTATTCTACATTGTTTATACTGAAAAGAGAATCTACCATTCGACATTCTTACAAATCAGAAATCACAGTTATTCAATGACGAACACATTTTATTCAAAGGAGCTTTATGCAATGAATATTCTTATTGTCAATAAAATGATGAAGTCTAAATTCAGAATTCAGAAATTCACAATAATCACACAAGACAACATAATTCGTATCATCTTGATTCTGCAAAGTCTGTAATTGGCCAGAAAAAGTTTGGGTACTTACGAAGCACTTTAGTCAAAATCAAAATATGAGATATTTTCTCCAAAAAGGAAATTGAAATCCAGTGGATTCTTCCTCAATATTTTTGTTTGGTAAATATGTTTCACGAAAAAACGTAAATGCGAAAAATCAGTACCTACTTTCAAAGATATCCTGTTCATAGCAAACTATATTGATTAAATATTCGTTCCTACTCAGAATAGTGAATATACAAATATATCACTTAGCTATTTTGGGATTCAATTTGGGACATCTTCTCAGTTCTCAGTGCTCCAATAATAGAAGATATTTTTTTAATCAGATTGGCAATATGTTCCTCCAATTTCAATTTATCATCAATCCAAATGCCAAGATCAAGATACTTTATCTGAGAAATTTGTTTCATATGAACATTTTCCATTATATTTAATTCAATATTTTGTTTATTTCTCTAGTTTCAAAAAATTATAAATCATAATTTCAATAAATGCTCAGAATTTCAGACGTTTTATTGAAGACAAAATTTTTTTTGAGGAATAGCTAACAGTAGAGGTGGGAGAAGAAATATTAAGTATTCAAGCTCGATAACCAAAACTCACCGTTGATCCTCTTCTGAGTAAACTATTTTCACTTTTTAGCTTTCCTATATTTCCCAGCTGCCTCAATGAATGTTTTTCCAACTCATGTGCCTTGAATTTGTTGAGGGCCTCATCTATGAAATTTTCAGGTATTTTCTTTTGCCATACTTTTATTTTTCCTATGTAGAGTACCTGCGGAAAATAAATTCTATTTTGGTGGTATCATCAAAACTTTCATTGCAACTTTTTATTGATCCGGTAGATCCTACAAAGACTCTGTATTGTCGTTCCGAAGACACTTTTTTCATTGATTGGGAATTTACTATACATGCATGATAGGAAAGTGCGTATTTTTGACGATATAAATTTTAACTAACGAATCATGCGAACCATCTTTTGAGAAAAAAATGTCAGTTGCCCACGTATTTTGCCCCGTCTCTTATTTCCAACTCACCTCAAAAAAATTGCTGGAACTTGGCGAAATATCCACACAGAGTGATGTCAAATTCGCAGCACTGCTCAACGATCTAGTTGGCGTCAGGTGGTTTTGTTCCTTCATTTGTTTGTACAGGTCGGTCACCTGAAACAGAAAATGCATCAGTAGATCGTTTGATGTCATTTACATTTGCTTGTGAACAAAGGTGAGGGGTTGAAGCGCAGAATATAGGCCACCAGAGGGTGTGTATATGAGGGTGACTCGTGTCCAAATAGATTAATGAAATTCAGGGTGATATTGAATTCACCATGGCATGGAAATGAAAAAAAAAATGGAAATTCTACCCACCCCAGTTTCAGATTCAACTTCCAGATTTGGTGCATGGAAAAAAGTCAGATGGAAGGTTTTACCTCGAAAACAGGACGACAAAGTGGCACATTTTTAGAATAACCATGCATACATCATAGTAATAACAACATGCAACTAGCAGGAATATAGAAGCAATAACATTTCCATACTCATTGGACGATAATGCATAAAAAAGTGTGTTATGCTGAAAATATGTAGGTAGATTATTTTGATAAAGATCATATGCTGTATTTGAAAAATCAGTCGCAATTACACGGCATTTGCATTTTTTTCTAGCGAAGCGAGTATATAGGATAGACAGAATGAAATTCATGTTCAAAATTATCAACAGTAATGTCACAGGTTGTGGTAATTTTTTTTTGATATCTCTCGAGGCGACGAAGGCTAACAAATTATCATTGATGTTATTGGTCGATTTGAATATTTTTCTCATCACGATTGGCTAACAGGACTGTTTGAAAAATAATCGAAGATATATCCTACTGCTCGTCTATGCCTATACAGGGTGTCCCACAACGAACAACCGCGATCGATATTTCGGATAAAGGACTCAAAAATTTGGCAGTTGCCAAAAATATTCTCGACAATATTTTGTGATTTACACAGTCGTAAGCTTTGGAGAAGATTGAGAAAGTGACATCATTTGTAATTTTAGCTTTTTGGAAGCCACACTGTTTACAGAATGAGATTTTTTGATGTCGTACTAATGTCAGAAATCGCTTTTTGAATAACTTTTCAATGATTCTGGATCTCCCCAGGTATCAGGAAGATTCTTCACATTTCTTTATTGAGAATTATTATCAATGTTTTCATTTTTTGCTTTTTCCTTTGAAAAATTTCATTACTTACAGTCTTTTTTTCGATGTAAGAAGCATCGCTGTGCGATGTGACGTATGGGCTATGCAGCCCAATAGGAATTGTTATCATTTTAATCGAAATATCAGCGAAGGTAACCGCTGCAATAAAAAAATTAGCACCACTCAAAACGTCCAATCCACAAATACGTCAATTTGCGACTGCTAAACTATTGTTTGCAAAACCAATCGCCACTTCAACGAGAAAAAAAAACACTTCGCGTCGATACTCATCCAGAATCAACTTGGACCAAATCGCGGATTTTTCTCGAAATCGACGAGATGGTCTTCCGACCTCGGGTTCAGGATTTACTATGAATTTCAGGCTGAAATAACAAACGGTAGAAAAGAAAATGACGCGCGCTGGCTAAATTTAAAATTATCACCCAGCGCAAGGATGATCGACTACGAGGCAAGCCAAAAATGACTCAAAGGTCAGTCCCATACAGGAAACACATTTTGATTTTTTGGGAATCTGAAAGTGCGGAGGTTTCCACCTAAGCTGCCCACGTGGTATTTCTATCCTAACAAAGATAGCAATCACAGCAAAGTGAGAAAACACAGATTCACTATTGGAATTCGTTTTGAAACTTATGACTTGAAATAATTTTTCTACGAAACAGTAAATTGCGAGGTTGAAGTTGAAAAATCTCGATTTTTCACACCCTTATCTTTCCTCGAAACCCCAAGTGTGGTAGATAGATGAAATCAGCTCTTCAGGAAGAATCTAAAAATGCAATGAAATATAGGGTTTTCCATTAGAAAAAACATAACTTTGATATGCCACAACTTTTTGAGACATCCTGTATATTTCAAAATAATTCTAAAATGTGGCCTCAATCAATATTCAAACTACTGAAGTGACAAAAACTTGAAAAGTTTTGCCGTTTTGCTATAAATCTCCGTGGCGCTAGTCGTTAACCACCCTGTATATCATTGCAGGTTTTTCAAATTGTCAGATTAAGATTGTTGAGAACCCTGTATAATATAATGGTGCATGTTTTGGTATCATGATAATGATGTATCCTTTGGCTTCGACGGTCTTGTTATTTTACATTTTCCTGGGCCTATTCAAATTCACAATCATAACAAATCCATCAGTTTTATTTGTAGGAAATTTGTCCATTTCCTGTATTTTTGGCATTATACCAAAGTCCAAATAAATCGAAATAAAATAGGTAGCACACTTTTAAAATAGTCATAAGCATCGCGAACATCGAATTATCGAATTATATTTTCACAATTACAAAATGGACTCCAATAGTAGGTATATTGTTTTCATCAGAATATTTTATGGGTACATTTAGTATCACTTCTTGTGATTGTCAATAATTTCTTGCCTCTTTTGTTGTTTGACGGGTTAAGATGTCATCAATATCTGCCATTTTCAGAGGGTGTCCATGCATTTCTAATGACGATCTCATATAAAGCATTTCTTTATTAAATAGATTCGTTTTGTATGATTTCCCATCATGAATGATAACTAATTTCGTAAATAAACATTGTATATAGCGTTTACCAAACATTCCTACGTAATACAATGTACAAAGAATGTTCAAGTTATCAAACGTTGGTAGACTATGGAGAGACAGAATATTAATTTCAAGAAAAATCGACCTTTTTCCAAAAACAAATGATTAAATAGATATCATGAACTATGAATTGCTTCGTACTAATATTGTTGAATCTTTCTTTGACAATTATTAAATCGTCCCTCTCTGAAAACTAAACTTCAGATGGTAGAGTATTCCGAAGAAATTATGCAAACAAAAGTTTTGGGAATTCTTCTGGCTGCTAATACCGACCATATTAGTATACAAAGCTTTCTAAAAGGTATTCCAGAAAAATTATAAACAAAATAACAAACTTGAAAAACAACAACAAACCAATCAAGAAACTGAACAACGTGAATCAATGAAAACTCCAATAAAATAATCGACTTGCGATGAACAATCTCCAACGACACCAAATTTCTAAATCTCAGTTCTTGGACAAATTTTTATGAAGATACATTTGTTTGTTAAAACAAACAGCACAATCACTGATGGCAACAGAAAATGTCCCCTCTATGTCACCTACCTTTTCGTTTTGCAATGTCGACTGACCAAAAATGTTTGGCAATGGATATCGGGATAGTTCATTCACAAGCAATCCACGTGTGAAGCACTTCTAATTCACTTTCCAACAACATCAGAGGTGTTACTGCTAATGAAGTTGACGATTGCGTTTATGGGAGGTCGTGACTTAGAATATTTGTTTTGTAATTTACAGGCAATCGCGTAAATTTGTGATTAGTCGTTCTTGAATAATAATAAGAATAAGTAATATTAAAATAATGAATCAATTATTATCCTTCAGATATTTTGAACTTTCCCTCAACTTCCTTATTGTTGCTTCAATTTTCTTTCAAAATTTTTCTCTGAAAAAAGTTATGGGCAACATGGGGCAACTAATATAATTTTATCAATATAATACAATACAATAAAATAGGATTTCCCAGATGTAGCTTGTTGTACAAATTGAAAGTATTTTTTTCGGCAACCGTTCGGAAAGTACGTACTTTCCAGACGATTTTTTTTTGAGAAAGTGACATTTTTCCGGCCTAGTCCGGGAAGTACATACTTCCCGGACTAGGCCGGGAAGAATCACATCGTTGTTGTCATTGTAAATATGAAAATCTTGGTAGTATGGTTTTGATAAATGCAGTTGATCATTACCACAGCAGCAAAATAACGACTGACAGCTATCTGACATAAAATTAGCTAACATTCAAAAATTATCAGATGAAAACAATCAATGTGAAACGGAAACTTCACCTTCTTGTTCTGACTTCAACAAAAGGCACTTAAATATACCAAGCATTTCAAACAAATTGAATCCATTCAATATTAACAATTGTTCTAATTTTAATATAAATATTAATATAAATAAGAATTGAAATGTTCGAAATTTTGTTCTAATAAAGAAATGTGTTTCTTTGATTTGTTATTCTACACGGTTGCCGAAAAAATTGTGTACGCAACACGCCCGAAAACAGTTTTTTTGGACTCGCAGACTTCCAGGACTCGCTACGCTCGTCCTAGAATTTTGTCCACACATCCAAAAAAACAGTATTTTCCCGACTTGTTACGTAAATTACTATTGATTCATAGCTTCCACATATTCTAAAATTTTTCAGTTAAATTTCTAGGAATAATTTCGTTCAATAAGTGCTTTATTCTGAAAAAAAGGTAGGTATTTGGTAAATCACATTCTATTACGTTTACCACCATGAAGAATATTATGTTTACTATTTTATCATAACGCTCTTGTAATTTCGAACTAATAATTGATAATTATCGAAGTTGGTGAATCATCATCTATAATAAAATCATGTTATCTGCAAAATTCATACCATGGATTATTTAGCTATTACAAATCAACATCAAACGTTTATCAATATATTTTTGAAATCTCGGTCATAACCTTCCTAAAAGATATTTAGAACATGACATGATTCACATTGTTTTCAACACATCATGATGAATTACTTCGTCTCATTGACAACACTGTGTCTGTTAGTAATAAACCAACATGTCTCCTGTCAAAGGTAAGAGTCACCAATCCATTATACAGGGTGGGAAGCCTAATAGAAAATTCCCACTCTTGGGAGAGAAAGACACTCGCTCCTTTAGTGCTTTGCATGTATTTTCATTCCATAACAAGGTACAGAAAGTTAATATTCCATGATGGAAATAAACCACGTGGATTGCCGTAGGTAGTGCTGCGATACCACGACCGATCGTAAGGCGATGGTGAATGTTGGAAGAAATTATAGAAGTTATACGAACTTGCCGAAGTTTATAGAAGAAGGAAGGAATTTCTACAGACTTGTGCAATGAAGAGATTAACTGAGACTCAACTTGTGCAATAATCCCCAATCTGACGCACTTAATTTTTCACCAATTTAAAGAGTTTGATCAAGTGATGAGTCTTTCCAAGATTCCTTCGATATTTTGCATAGTAAACAGTTGTTTTTGTTGCGTGCTTATCTCTCTCTTCAATCAGAGTGAAATGTCTCATATTTCTATCGATGCAATTATTGAGTTTTCTGAATTCCTGTTTGTTTTCCATCCTGTAACTAGCTTTAGCCACAACAACAAAATAAAATGAAAACTTATTGACGCGCACATTCGCATGCCCCTTGACGGACGGTCGTGTTCCGCAGCACCACCACATGCCCGCGACCCGAGATTTCCATTCATCATCTTCAGCCGAGTTCATATTTCAATCCAATGTCTGGTCGTGCAGAAAATACAGTCTTGTCACTCGTTCAGAATGAATAATTCAATACTCCCAGGAGCAAGACCATCTACCAGAAGATCCAGCAAGATCCGCAGTACGTCCGATTCAACGCGCTGGTGCGTTCCAACAGGGTTGCCAGACTCAACCTTCACTTCGAGCAGCTGACAGTGTTCGTTCCGGAAAACAGAGCGATCGACCGGTTCAATGGGGAGCTTCGCTCCGACCTGGTCTTCTACCACATGAGCTTCGAGGTGCTCCCTTTGGCTTTGCTCGGCAAGAAGAACTCGCTGACCACCGTGGACCTGGAGGACCCTCCCCTGTGGATCACCAGGAGCGGTGACGACATCTACGTCAACAACGCCAGGATCCTGAGGGAGAGATCTGACTATGTGGCCAGGAGTCGGGATGGGTCCATGGGAAAGCAGCAGGTATCGTAACACGTGCAGGTTAGAGGTTTGTTTTGGTTTTTCTCAGAACCGTTCTGGAACTGTACTGCTCATGCGCATTCCCTTCAAATTGATCCCTCGAAGCAAATGCGCATGAGCAGAACCGTTCTAGGACGGTTCTAGAACGGTTCTGACGAAAACCAAAACAAAGCTTAGGTTAGATTGGGAAGGTTTTGGATGGTCAGCTCACTACACCACCTCTTCAGATCTCCAAAGGGAGGCATCATTGTTTTGGTCATCAGGCTTCAGCCTCTCTCGTTGATGGAGATGAAGTCCAGCATTCTGGATATCCAGATATCTATGTTATGATTATCATCTGCCTCATTATCTTCGTGAGTTGTGAATGTTGAAGATTAAGTTACAGTCAATCTGTATCGACTACCCAGATCAATCAATATAAGACTTAGACACTAATAAGTGATTTGTTCATATTATCCAAGAAATCACACTGGAATGAAGTTCCGAGACAAAGACTAGCTAGTGAGCCTAAACAGCTTCTTGAGTTGGACAAGAAAGACTTGAAACTGAAACTGGTGACAGGACTCCCCACTGGACACTACTGTCCTCTGAGGTATCACCTCAAATATATGCATAACATTTTTTCAATTGACTTGGCCGTTACTTGATGAAAATCCATAGTTATTGTAAACAAACGACAAACGATAAGACACTGTAGCTTCATCAGGTATAAGTACACTAAACTAACTACTACGATATGAATTATTAGATAAAAACCATGTAAATCCAGTAATCAAAAATGAAATCATAGATCTCCTATCTTTGTGTTTGAAACAGAATTATTTTCAATTTGATAACCAAATTTATTCTTCTTCAGATGGGCTTATCATGGGCAATCCTTTGAGTCCGTTACTTGCAGAAATTTTTATGGATAACTTAGAGATGCTCATTCATGAACATCCATTTATGAAACATTTTTTGTATTGGTATCGGTATGTGGGCGACATTTTAGTTTGTTTCACGGGTACCAATAGACAATTGGTCTCTTTCCATGATAGTATCAACAAACTTCACAAAAATATAAAATTCACTATTGAAATAGAATCGGAGAACTCAATTAATTTCTTGGACTTGACAATAACGAAACTAAACAAAAAACATGATTTTTCAATTTTTCATAAACCTTCCCACACCGATATCACTATCCATTCTAACTCGAATCATCCTTATCAACATAAAGTTGCAGCTTATATAGTATGATTCATAGATTGGTTAATGTTCCACTTTCAGAAGAAAATTTCAATAAAGAACTAAACATCATAAAACAAATTGCAGTTAATAATGGATATAAAGTTAACATCATAGAAAATATTCTCAAAAAGAAACTCCATTCAAGAGCTATTAATCATGTTTTTCCTTTTAACAAAAACACCGACCGAAATTACAAAACATTGACCTATTTTGGACAAGCAACCGAAAAAGTAGCTTCATTTTTGCATAAACAAGACACTAACATTGCTTATAAAACAAATAATACTCTGGGAAAGTTTATCAAAAATAATAAAGACATAGTTCCTAAATATAAAAAATCAGGAGTATATAGACTGAATTGTGGAACTTGCCCGAAGGTATACATTGGTCATACTGGGAGAACTTTCAAAAATCGCATCCATGAGCACCACATGAGTTATGTGAATAGGAAAAGAAATTCAACATATTCCAACCACCTTTTAGAAGAAAATCACAATTTTGATGAAGAATTCAAAATATTACATGTTGAAAACAAAGGAGTGAAACTTAACTATTTAGAAACACTCGAAATTAATAGACTCAAGAATTCAAATCTTTTGCTTAATGACCAATTAGATTTGAATAATTCTCCTTTGTTGAATTTGTTTTCCTAATATTTTATTTTTGTTATTTACCGCAATAAAGAGGATAAACATTATTTAATCCCTACAGGTACAAATATTGTTATAACTGTGTAATTAGGTATAAATATGTTTGTTATCGTAGTAGTTAGTTTAGTGTACTTATACCTGATGAAGCTACAGTGTTAGCGAAACATGTTGTGAAAAATATATATAAATATATTTATCGTGAAAATCTTATCGTTTGTCGTTTGTTTACAATATGCATAACACTTGTCTTGCGAATGCCTAGAGCTTTTCTATAAGCGGCTTAAGTTCCTGGAAACGCCAGGAAACTGACATAAACTTTGTTCGAAGTCTCGGAATCCCGAGCCTTCACAATCTGATCTAATCCAATCTAGGAACCAAATCAACCTACTTCTTTTCCAGGTCCTCCACATGATCGACGAAGTCCTCAATCCTTTGATACCCTCCCCAAAGTTCTCCCCCACCGCCTACGACTTCCTCTCCAACCCCACCAGCTGGCACCTGGGGACACCTTACAGCGTCTCCAGCTTCTTCACCAAGGTCAAGGAGCACAAGCTGCAGTACATCTACGAGCAAAACGCCGGCCACACCTTCTTCGTGCCTCTCGACTCCGGTATGGACCCCCACAAGTTCCGGCTGACGGACAAGCACATCCTTCTCGGCCACGTGGTGCCCTTCTACGTGCTCTTCACCAGGCCCACACCCAGAGACTTCGCCCACGAGACGCTGTCCAACGATGACTACGCCTACATGGTGCTGTCTTTCGTCGAGGTAGAAGGCAAGCTCTACGTCAAGGGGCGGTCCAGAGGCAGCGACTTCTTCTCCGAGGTGGTGGTGGCAAACATCCCGGTGAAGAACGGCGTGGTGCACCTGATTGCCAAGCCGCTGGGCATCATCAGCAGGCCGCTGAAGCCCTTCCCCTACCTGCCGGTGCTGCAGAAGCTCGGGGCAGACCCCGAGCTGGAGGTGTTCTACTCCATGGGGGAGAGGACGGGCTTCAACGAGGTCTTTCGTGGAAGCAACGCCAGCTTCACCTACCTGGTGCCCGGGGACTCGTCGTGGAGGAAGCTGCGCGAAGGCGGTCTCGAGCCTGTGGAGGAGGACCTGGTGATCCTGCGGAGGCACCTCATCGTCGCCGAGAGGGCTTACTCTGTGGAGCAGCTGGTGGCCTTGACCAAGGCTAGTAACTACAGTGGTGTCGAGCTGGGTACCCAGGGTGGACCGCTGAGGGTCGTGGTGGTCAAAATAGACGGGGACTACTACTTGAAGTGGCATTCTAGGTTCATCAAGTTCTTGAGGCCAGACTATGAATGCTCTGATGGGATCGTTCATGTTTTGTCTGGTCCACTGGTCAACCTCAGGAAGAGGGACGAAGATATGGGAGAGACTATCGACACCGGCTATGGAGGTTATTGGGATACCTTCAAGAACGCGTTTTATAGGATGATCAGTTTGGAAAACTGAGTACAATTTCACTTGGAATAAAGACAGTTCTATTGAAATCACTACGTGTTTTTTTTATGCGGGTTTCGACTTTCAAGCCATCCCTTAATTCAGGTTCTCCAGTAGAAATACTGAAGTTTAGATGCAAAATGCACAAAACAAATGCAGAATGCTAAATTTTCATTTATTGCTACTCTTAGTCTAGCAATCAGCTACTCCCATGTCTCATGATGATGGGGAGCCTTGTTACTGAGGTGTTACTTTCTTCCCCCGCAAGATGTCGCTAGTTCCAAGTCAGTCTTGGAGCGTGGCTGAGTGCTGTGATAAAAGCCAATAAGCCCGAAACCGGTGTGCATAGATTGTTAAGCGTGCCTGTCTTGATGTGAACTCTGTCACGTCAGAAAGAAACATTTGCGATCTGCATTCACAATGCGAATCGTTGCATGGAATACGAGCAGATATAATCGAATGTTCTGCGTGGTATTAGCCAGGAAAGTAGTTGTTTTCTGCTCATTGTCTTCCAGTCGTTCAAACTGTTGTTGGATAAGACGTAGAATATATTGTTTTCATTTACTGTTGTTTCATAAATAATTGCATAATTTATGAGGCAACATGAGGATCAATAATAATTAGTGAGGTTTGGGATTTGCATCGAATGAGTAGTCATCAAGGTGAATTGATAATCATTGTTAAATATCTAAAAAAAGAAATATCTGATGAGGACTTTCAATAAGCATTAAATGAAAATTGAAACCACTTACACTTTATATTCAAATCATGCATATCAATTGATCGACACCAATAATTGTTCCTAATCTTTGATTCCGAATAACAAAGAAGTTATTATCTGATATAACGTGGTGAATTATTTATAGACGAAATATTATTTGTATTGCTATTTCGAAGCCAAATTTTTAGTTTTCTCCATTCATAAAAAAAATAAATTATCATTAACTTATTGAACATACACTAGGAATTCCAACAAACTCTCATGAAATACGAGGTTCCGCTTTGAATTGGGTTAGATCTTGTCTGGTTGATCAAAATCAGCTATGTTGTAATGGAATTAATAAAAAAGGTCTACTATAAGGCTCTGTATTAAGGCCTCTCTGTCAATTTTGCCTCTTTCAATTTCGACTTTTATTAAGATCTTGTAAATTTTTATACAGAATCTTCAATCACTCTCCCTCAAACTGTCGTCTTCGCATCTGCTAGAACTAAGTCTAAAGTCACTTACAGAGCTCATAAATTCAATAATGGATCAATACAACAAGTACATTTTAACAAAGTTGGACGCAAAATTTGAAATGCGAACCTTTATCTCCTCCCAGAAACCTAGTAGGCTGGAACTATGTCTACTAGGTGTTCATTTAGATCGAAAATGCTCCTCCAAATCACAAGTGCCAAAAAAGTTATAGATATCACTCAGCAAAAGCCTCAAAATGAACTCATCGTATATGCCTTTGTCTGTATTATGCGAGTTTGTTTATTGAATTGAGAGCATGTAACGAAGCAGATGCCACATAAAAAAACGTAGCCAGAACCACCATATGATTTTTGAAACTGCACACTGAAATAAACATAGATTTTCTAGTAGCAGACAACACGGCAACATGATATTTTTAGTGTTCTCCTATATCTATGAGGAATTCGGTCAATCGTAATTACACCAGATCAACGGAGAACAAATCGCATATTGTGTTCCCATGGCATCAGAAACACATCTGTAAAATGTACAGCGTGTGTTATTTTAATCACAAAATATAGTTTTTACTAGTGGAATCCAAATCACTGTTGCATTTGGGCTGGTAAAAACCGTATGAAATATGTAAAAAAATACTGATTTATTGCCTACTTTGTCTTCTGAAAACACCTGCACTATAGTATTTGTTGGTAAAAAGACGAAAACTTTAAAACAAGTGGAGGTAATAAAAAACTCCGGTACTTACGTCTGAAACTGTTTTTGCTTGAAACAAGTAACAGTACAACAATTGTTCGTTATCGTTCTTGAGCAAGTAGAGGAACGTGCACGGGTCCATATCAGCCTGAGAAAACCTGGTCATCTGAGACACCCTGTGTCCGAAATGTAGCTCAAAATCCTGATTGTACGCCTGCAAAACTCCTTCTTCCACTCCAAGACTCAACTGTAATAAAAAAAAATATGATAAATGTGAGAAATCACAGAAATGTCTTTTATGGTGTACAAATTAGAGTGATTATGAGAATCATTATACAGGAAAATCCCATCATAAACTGTAATCTGCCATTTAAGTTAATAATCAAGAACTAACAATGGAAAAACTGAAATTCTCAATCTTCAGTTAATGATTTGTATAAACGCCGCCTTAAATTGATATACCCAGTTGATAATTGCTAATTTAATTGTTAATCGTGAGTTTGGTTTAGTAGAGTTTATACAGGGTTACTCACGGTCGATGGTACCTTAGACGTTTACGGAGAACGAGACGTAGGATTATTCTGAAAATTTGGTTTATTGGGTAATCAGTTTTGTTCTATCGATCTAAAATACTTTTAGCGTTGCGGCACTGCCGCTTCTATCAAAAAGTAGCAACAACTTTGTTATTTCAAATGGAACACCCTGTATTTTATTTCATTTTTAGATTCTTGCTGAAGAGCTGATTTTGTTGATACATCATACTTTGGGTATAGCGCGAAATATTACAGAGATATAGGGTGTGAAAAATCGAGATTTTTCAACTTTAGGAATTTTTTGTGTCGAAACTAATCATTTCTGCTCAAAACGGCTTACATATCCCTATCTTAACTTTTTATTTACTATCTACTGACATTTAATAGAAACAAATAGAGGGTGATGCAAAACTCAAAATTTTGAACCACCCGTATTTGTTTCAATTAAATATCAATCGATAGTAAATGGAAAGTTGAGATAGGGACATGTAAGCCGTTTTGAGCAAGAATTGATAGTTTCGGCACAAAAAATTCCTAAATTTGAAAAATCTCGATTTTTCACACCCTATATCTCTGTAATATTTCGCGCTATACCCCAAGTATGATGTATCAACGAAATCAGCTCTTCAGGAAGAATCTAAAAATGAAATAAAATACAGGGTGTTCTATTTGAAATAACAAAGAAATTTTCAGAATAATTCCACGTCCCGTTCTCCGTAAACGTCTAAGGTACCATCGACCGTGAGTAACTCTGTATAATTCGCAATAATTACTGGAGTTCAAGATTTGGCGTTGATAGAATTTGTCATTCGAAAAAGTCATCAATGTCATGATGACGAAGAAGTATTATTTTTGCCATACGGTTTAGGATAGATTTGATTCTTGAACATGTCTTCGAAGAGTTCTGGTTCCAAAGGGGGCAAATCCACCAGCAAAAAATCGGTGGTGCTTTCGCCAAAAAAAGTGATGCGATTGAATGTGAAGCACAAAAAATTTCTGGAAAAACTAGTAGATCCCAAGATAACCACAGCCATGTTCGGAGAAATTGACATGAAGGAAATATTGTGAGTTGTTATTTGTACCTGTATATATGTATGTGAGAGAAAACAGTATAGCACTGGTGGAAAAACGTATAACAGGAGGAACAAAGTATATACAGGGTGTTGAAATTTTTTTTGTTACTTTTATTCTTATAGCTCCTTCAGTTTTCAGAATATTCAGCGCAAATCACCATTTGACATCTTAAATCTCTGCTACTAGAAACACAAAATTCGTCCTTCTTTCAACTGAAACACTAAACACTCGCTTACATTGACTTTTGACCGAAAAAAAATATTTTTCAAAAAATATATCGTTCTTCGAAACGAACAAAACACGAGACTTTGACCTGTAAACTTGAGTATGTCACAAAGTTCAACTAAATAAATATTTTAATAGCTCATAGTTTTTGGGCTTTCCAAAGGCAACAAAAAATGAAATAAAAAATAAAGGTCCGTATTTAGTAAAATAAGTTGTAGATGGTTACTAGAAGGCGAAACGTCGGACTTCGAATTTGATAACGCTATCTTGTAGGGAAGAAATAGTGGCCATAATGAAGTGTTATTCATATCGATTAATTCCTTCAAATAACGCCAGAAAAAAATAAGAACGGTTTCATGAAATTTCGATTTTTTTCGGTTATCTCCGAAAGTATTCGGAATTTTCCAAGTTCCAGAACGGCATTTTGTTAGGCATCAAATTGCGCAACTTTGCCACAATCTAACCGACCCAGTATCTCTTACGGTTTACGAGATCCCAATGATGAGGCTCGAATTCCAGCCACCCTGTACAGGAGGCAAAAACACCTTTTTCTATTTTGGTTGTGTAATGAAGTCATTGTGCAACGCAAATGCGTGTCGAAATAGCCTCTATTTCGATACGCTTTTTTTTATTATTCGGAGATTGGTACAATCGAACTGTCAAATGAAAGTCAGAAGAGTTAGGCCCAGCTTACTTCTGAGCGATTTGGATTTGGTGATATTAGCATTGAAAAACTCAATGTTTTAATTGGTGAATTTTAATTCATAGTGTAATTTGATATAAATTGACCAATAATAGTTATTTATCTATTAAGGGAATTATGAGGGCCTTAATTACCGATGGCAAAGTTTGCGTCCCGAGGGCCTCTGGCCCGAGGGACAGCAATTGCCAGAGGTTATTAAGGCTTTATAATTCCCGTGGTACATAGATAATTTTATTTTTGACCGATTTTCATAACAATATGTCCATATTAAGAACGCAATGAATGTTTAAATTCATAACCTTTCTGGTATATTTGAATTAGGTAGCGTTGATTGTAGCATTGTTGGTTGTTGCTAGGTTGTCGCTATGTTACATGTTTATAAGCAAACTTTCTTTATCAATCAATGTTTTTCCGTTAAAAACGTGTTTATTTTTTACCACAAATCGACGATCTTTTTCTGATATAATGGAGGATATTATAAAAAAAGCGGAAAAAGCAAGACAATCATTACTTCCATCGAAAAGTGAAGCCCTATATCAAAAAGAATACAACTTATATCTGAAGTGGCAGACACAGAGAAATGTTATGTCAAAAGATGCCAACGAAACTGTCTTTCTGGCATATTTTCAAGAACTGGTAAAGTATTTTCAGTATTTTCTGGTAGATTTGGTAATAATTGTATTTATTCGTTGCAGTCAGAAACGATTAGCCAAAATTCGTTATGGACTAAATGGTCAATGCTCAAATCGATGGTGACCATATATGAGAAAAGAGATATCACCAAGTTCAACGAACTAGAGGCTTTTTTGAAACGGAAAAGTAAGGGGTATAAGCCGAAAAAGTCTGCTGTCTTATCTCCTAAAGATGTCCTCAAATTTCTAAAGGACGCCCCTAATGAAATTCATTTATTGCATAAGGTAATTTTTATCTCATAATTTTCTTTTTAGTTTGTTTATTTCGTTTTATTTGTTATAGGTTGTTCTAATTATGGGTTATTTTGGAGGATGCAGAACTCAGGAACTTCTAAATATGAGTATAGCAGATATAGAGGACCGGGATACTGTTATGGTAGTGAACGTACCGGAAAGTAAAACTGGTGTATCGAAGAAATTTACAGTTGTGGATGAAAAAGAATTCTCTGCTTTGCCTTTATTGAGACTTTATATGTCCTTGCGTCCTGAAGGTACAAAACGATTTTTTTTGAGCTTCCGACAAAATAAATGTACAACTCAGCCAATTGGAAAGAATATGTTTGGCAAAATTCCCACCAAAATCGCAATGTATTTAGGATTGCCAAACCCACTAACCTATACGGGACATTGCCTTCGTCGCACTTCTGCTACTGCCCTAGCCAATGCAGGAGCAACTATGACAAACTTAAAAAGACACGGAGGTTGGAGAAGTTCCACGGTGGCAGAGGGGTATCTGGAGGACAGTATTGAATTGAGAAATAAAACGGCGCGTATGATGTCTACTTTGCCATCAGAAGAGGCAGGCACCTCGACTGTAGTGAACAGCAACAGCACCACCCATAAAAAAGAAGAAATTGTTTCCAGCGGCGGAAGTAATTTTCAGGGAACATTTGAAAATTGTACATTTATTATTTGTAATGACGTGAATAAGGAAAATATGTCTTTGTTTTCATTACATATAAACGTTTATAAGCATTACTTGTATCATTTTCACCTGTAAAAGGTAAGAGGGAGTTTTTGAACCTTAATATCCCAAGGGAGTTATGACCCTCATTATAGATATCGTAACTATGACGATATAAGCTTATAATGTCACTGTCAGAAATAAAAACAATAACAACATTGAATGTTTCACCGCTGGTAATGCAATAATCAAAATCGCTCAACTGTAAACTGGGCTTTACGCTTGTGCGTCAGTTTTTAATTATTTCAATGCCATCATTGTTACCAATCGAAGATGTTTCTGTTATTCATCGATATCGAATCCATTTTTTCCTTCAAATCAATTCAAAATAGAAAAAATTGCATATGACACACGTTTTATAAGACACGTTGTCGCACTTGTTCACTTGGAGCACTCCACGCTTAGCTCATCGTACTCCAAACAACGCGTGCGACAAAATAGCGTCTTATAAAACTTGTATCATACTATACTATTGTACCAGATCGACAATGTTCGGATAACGTGAGTTCGATTATCAGGACCAAGTGCTACGTCGCCCTCGGCATCGAAGACGATGAGGGCAAAATCGTGGGCGCCATCGTCCTGAACGCCCACCCCCACGTGCCTGCCCTGCCCCCCTGGGAGTGGGACCACTGGATCTACAACAAGTATGGCCTCACGGAGACGCGCTCCCGCAACACCCTGTGGATACGGCTGCTGGTGTGGGACCACGTCTACCACTTTCTCTTCCTGCGGCCTTTGGTGCAGCACCTCTTCGTGATCAGGAATTTTCTGGAGCACTGCATCCTGGTGGTGCCACCCGGAAAGCAGAGGACTGATTTTTTGGGCAACCTTGGGACGGTCGTCATGCCGAAAGGTTTGGGGTTAGGTTTTTGCAAGTCTTCAGCAGTTGGCCTCGGATGATAATCTCATGATAATAATAATGATGAAACTTATTGATAACGATGAAAATTTCATAAATTTATTATCAACCAATTAGAAGGCTTCTTTTTGTATACGTTGCTTAAAGCAGTGGGCGATTACCGTGATTATTTAATTCACGCTAAAATACACGTTTTTGATTGGTTGAAATGATTGTGTTGATAAGCAAAAACACCATGTTTTCGATTTTTTATTTCGGCTCCTGATTGGCTATTGCAGTGGTTCCCAAAGTGTGCGCCGCGGCGCCCTGGGGCGCCGCAAGGAGCAATCAGGGGCGCCGCCAGGCGCTCCTGATGAGCCAGAGTTTGAGTTACTTCTGTCAACGCCGACGACTGTGAAAAGAATTGTAAGCGGTTGAATTGTTGAGATAAATAGAAGAAGTAATAGAGAGTTTTAGTAGTGATACAAACAAGGTGTTGGAATTTGTGATTTACAAACTCAGGACACATAAATGTTCCAAAATCGGATCGGTTGATTCGTATTAATCGTACTCTGTATTTTCGTAAAAGGTTAATAACAAAATGGAAAGATTTTTGTTTTATAAAGAAACCGATAAATCAAGCATCGACAAGTGACGAAGGAGTAAAAAGAAGGAAAAATCGCAGATACGATGATAGCTATTCAAACTTTGGTTTTACTTCAGTAGAAGCATAGATTAAATACTCCGTAGAAGTGAATCATGAAGAAAGACCGACGTGTGTGCTTTGTTTGAAAACTCTAGCTGTCGAAAATATGCCATTCATCCTGCGATGGTTGGAAGTCACGCGAATTTTTCATAAGAAAAATTGTAGACTTTCAGCTGTAGCTGTAATAAAGAGCAAATATCGTTCAAAGATCAACGTGGAGCAAGAAATGAGATTAGCAGTGAGAAGCCTTATTTTGGAGATCACCAAGCTCACCCATCACATTGTTTTGTTTTTTTTCCTCAATGATAATGTATTCTTGTGTGTTAGTTCAATAATGAACCTATATGAAAGTTAGATTGGGGTTGTTTTCATTCATGTGTTTTGTAACTATAGTGTCAAATGTTAAATCGCGTTCTATAAAAAGTTATAAAGTACAACGTTTGTATTTTCCAACTATAAGTAGTAGGCAAGTTGTAAAGCACATACTTTGTACATTCTGAATATGCCGCACTATCTTGGACACGACTGTGTATTATGGCGAGTGAGGGCGCCTTGACAAAGTACTAAACCTGAAAAAGTTTGGGATCCACTGGGCTATTGGATACCTACATGCTGTGTTTTCGTTTCTGTATTTCGCTTTCTGATTCGTAGGCAGTAGGGTAGTTTAATTAAACAACGACTTACTAGTTGCAATCTGTCATAGTATTTACCGATTCCCTGGTAAATAAATGAATGCCACTACACCAAATTTTCGTCTGAACCATGATAAACACACACTATTAATATGTATCCACTTCATTTTCCACAAATTTTAGACAATTTCAGCATTAAATCTAATGTAACCTCCTAACCACACAAATTGTGACAACAATCATAATGAATTTAGCTCAGTAGTACCTAGTGCTTAGGTTATCTTGCCTACATCATACAATGGCATAAATGTATTGTTAGTTGCATAACGAATCTTCTTTTGTCGAACTACAATGCATAATCAAAATAACTAATTCCATAAACTGTACGTTTAAAATAGGAAATCAACAAAATGGCTTTGATTTTATTCATGAAATAATCTGAACAAATACAACTTGTGTTATTGATGATTATCGAAAATTCCTTCTCTTTTTCGAAACAAATCATGTTGCTTTGGGAAACCACACTCGCGCTGTGCGCTCGTGTAGTTTCCAAGCAACATGATTTGTTTCTCTAAATCCATGGAATTTTTGTTTCGATAATCATCAATGCACTTGTTGTATTACATGCGATAATTTTTTACCTACTGTATTAAGCCAATCAGATGCCTTGATTTCGACAAGTTGCTATGACGACAACCTAAATTATTCGGAAATTTTTGCGGTCACATGACCTAGAAGAAAAATTAATAAGTGATAATCTCCCTGGCTTGACAGTTCTTGACAGCTATACCTATCATCCAATATAACACAGATCTACATCTTTCCCTATCTTATATTACCATAATATTGCGTAAATTTGATAGAATATCAAGTTGATTCAAGGATTGAGACCTAATTCTACTGAAAATAGCCGAACAAGGAGCTGTCTAATCTCACATTAGCGTGGTGGTACAAGATCATGATTTTTGAAACTTTTGTCGGAATTTCCAATGGAGTAGTGGAAGAAATACCTTTTTTTATTTTTTCAATCATCAATTAATTATTCCTTTGACAAATATTCACCGAAAATAGTGATCCGGACCCTAACTGATGAGTTAGTGAGTAAAAAGAATATTAATAATTTTGGTAAAAAAATTTCTCACCGAATCCCCCGCGAGCTTGAATTAATCTCCGTAAATTTTTCAAGCTCTAGGGAGATTACATACGAAAATTTCATAAATTTATTTTCAACCAATTAGAAGGCTCCTTTTTGTATACGTTGCCCATAGCAACGGGCGATTTTTTCTGTCAAAATGAAGCGTCTTATATTCATCGACAAACGTCACTCAGAATAAAATCTGGGTAGACATGTGATATTAGATGTTATGATTGAAAACGGATTACTGTTTTGAATGTTCCTGAAATATTAGTAATAAACATTAGTTACTATCTACAGTATCCACGCAGAATAGGTCGTGTAGGGTTCATCTTCTCATCATAACAGCAAATCTAATTTATGAAGTTTTTTTAACGAATCTCCCACGCAGCAGAAATAATTCCCTATAATTTTTATCTCGGTTTCACTCATGTTTTTGTTGATAGAAACAAAATCATTCGTGTCCTTGAAAAAAATTATCCGTAATAATTCTGCTGCAAGAGAGATTACAAGTGACAATATATCTCCTTACTTAACTATCAATCAGTTGATTTCAAATTTTGAAATTCAGCCATTAGGATCGGAGTTACAGTTAATATATGCAATATATTGTTATCCAGAAATACTGGTCATTTTCGAGAAACTGCGACGGTTATGAATCATCCGCTATTGTCCTCTAATGAGGTACGTCGGCCACCGATGTTATCGCGAGGCCATAAATCACAGGCCAGTCTCGCGACACCGAGATGATGATTTCCAGTATTCTCGGAACACAGCACAGTCCGTAACAGACAGTAACAATATCATAGAAAAAATGTAGCAAATCGCTTTCGAACGGATGGACCAATTTTCAACTTCGCTCATACCAATCTGCTTATTTTTTTCCGTAGAATCCGTTTCTCCAATCGAAAAAATCGAAATCAAAAAAAACTTTTTTTAATCATAGAAAAAATGTTGCAAATCGCTTTCGAACGGATGGACCAATTTTCAACTTCGCTCATACCAATCTACTTATTTTTTCCATAGAATCCGTTTCTCCAATCGAAAAAATCGAAATCAGAAAAAAACTTTTTTTCATCATAGAAAAAATGTAGCAAATTACTTTCGAACGGATGGACCAATTTTAAACTTCGCTCATACCAATCTGCTTATTTTTTTCCATAGAATCCGTTTGTCCAATCGAAAAAATCGAAATAAAAAAAAACTTTTTTTCATCATAAAAAAAATGTAGCAAATCACTTTTGAACGGATGGACCAATTTTAAACTTCGCTCAAACCAATCTGCTTATTTTTATCCATAGAATTCGTTTTTCTGATCGAAAAAATCGAAATCAAAAAAAACTTTTTTTAATCATAGAAAAAATGTAGCAAATCGCTTTCGAACGGATGGACCAATTTTCAACTTCGCTCATACCAATCTACTTATTTTTTTTTCATAGGATCCGTTTCTACGAAAGCGCCTTGGGGTCAAACAAAAATAATATTTTTTTCAATATATTGAAAGATTATTGAATATTTTGGAAAAAAATCCAATATATTGGAAAAAAAATCCAAAATATTGGAAAAAAATCCAATATATTCAACTTTTTTCCAAAATATTGGTTTTTTTCTCCAAAATATTCAATAATTTTTCAATATATTGGATATTTTTTCAATATATTCAACTTTTTTCCAATATATTGGATTTTTTCCAAAATGTTGGATTTTTTCCCAATTTATTCAATTTCTTCTCCTACAGGATGAATCATAGTGAAATGGTATATACTGGGTGATTCATAATGAATTGTACACAGAGAGCAGTGGTAGAACCACTGATATCCAAATATGACTATCGGTAAAGTCAGTTAACAAGTTACAGGGTGATTGAAAAGTGTGTTTTTTATTATTTTGATATATTACATTTCTGTTGTTTACTGATGATATTGATCACATTTTGGAAAATGGAGTTTTCGAGGTGACTTTTCAACTATCGACATCCCATTTGGAAGCCAGTAAAAATATTTAGGAAAGGAAATAGGCATTGGAATTTTCATTGAAAATTTGGATATTATATAGGTATCAGAAAGAACCTCAATATGATGATGAGTTGCACAACTGCGTCATTCGATGGAAAAAAAAAGAAAAAGAAAACTGATAGAGAGAAGTCATGTAGGTCATATTTCAGTAATCGCCATAATCGATGTCATGATTCAACCACTATTTTAACTAGGTAATACGAAAACATGAGGTGGTACCTGAAGAAGCACGATCCGTTATTTGATCCACCTTATATACAGGGTGGAGCAGCTCATACGACACGGAGTTTCTACGGAAAACCATGGAATATCACGAATTTTTTTTTTCGGTTGGCTAGTTGTAGGGTTTTTATATGCACGAATATGCACGATTTTAGATTACTTTCAACTGTACAGGGTGTTAGGAAAAAAAGATACACGTCAAAGTTGTTTCTTCAAATTGAATACCCTGTATTTTATAGCATTTCCAGATTCTCATTGAAGACTGATTTCATCGACCGTTCTACCACTGCTCTCTGTGAACAATTCATTATGAATCACCCATTTCACAATGATTCATCCTGTAGGAGAAGAAATTGAATATATTGGAAAAAATTCCAATATATTGAAAAAAAGTTGAATATATTGGAAAAAAATCCAACATATTGGAAAAAAGTTGAATATATTGGAAAATTATTGAATATATTGGAAAAAAATCCAATATATTCAACTTTTTTCCAATATATTGGATTTTTTTCCAAAATATTCAACTTTTTTTCAATATGTTGGATTTTTTTCCAAAATATTCAACTTTTTTCAAAATATTGGATTTTTTCTCCAATATATTCATTTTTTTTCCAATATATTGGATTTTTTTCCAAAATAAAAAGGTTTGTTGAAATTCCTGGAAAACTCTGATAACGGTTCGTTTCTGCTTAAAAAAGTTGTCTGTGGTGTCGAAAAATGGATCAAATTGACTAGATATGAACTTGTACGAGTTGCTATATTCAGAATATGTCCACCACTGAAGAAAAAGTACGTGCCTCATTTAGATTGCCCGAAACACAACTCCTGCCAATACCTCTACATGCTGCTTCGATCTCAATTCACCATATCGTACAAGATCCGGAGGGCCGTAGAAGAGGACAACGACGACCTAGTGCCCCTGATAGGCACGCATTCGAAGAGATTGGAGGAGTGCTACGGCAGCTACTACATCGCCGAGATATTGACCAGACACAAGGACATTGACAGGAACCTCATAGTAGCGGAGCATCAGGGAAATGCGGTTGCAGTTATGTGTCTCCATGGCACAGTCAACTACAAGGTCAGTATGTTTGAAAAGTGTTTTAACCGCCAACTTAGTTGCAAAGCTGCAACGGTCCATTATTAATATAAATCATTCTATTCAATGAACACTCTGTACGGTAATAAATATCCTTAGATTGTTACATTGGCGCCCAACGTAGGGTATGAATGATTCTATACAATTAACACTATGTATGTTAAAAAAACAAATTGATAATACCTTGAGATCGTTACATTGGCGCCCAACGTAGGGTACAATGAATACAATGAACATTATGTACGTTGAAAAAACAATTTGAAAATACCCTGAGAATGTTACTTTGGCGTCCAACGTGGGGTATAAATGATTATATTCAATTAACACTATGTACGTTAAAAAAACAAATTGAAAATACCCTCAAATCGTTACATTGGCGCCCAACGTGGGGTATGAATGATTCTATGCAATAAACATTATGTACGTTAAAAAAATCTAATTGAAAATACCCTGAGCTCATTACATTGGCGCCCAACGTGGGGCATAAATGATTCTATTCAATGAACACTATGTGCGGTAAAAAAGAAATTGAAAATACCCTCAGGGCTCAGATCGTTACATTGGCGCCCAACGTGGGGTATAAATGATTCTATTCAATGAACACTATGTGCGGTAAAAAACAGATAACGGTAAAATACCCTGGCGTGGTATTTACTAGAAAATTAGTTGTTTTCTGCTCGTAGTCTACCAGACATTCATTTCAAACTATCTTTGATATTTTTAATTGGATAGACTATTTTTCTCTTTCAAAAAATACCCTGAGATCGTTACAAAGCAACCATCGAAGTCTTATTAGGACTTGTATGAGTTAGGAAGACGGGGACCTAAGCTTTTTAAGTGTGTTCAGTGTCATCAGGAGCACAAATAACTTCCTCAACAGAGAACGGATGTGACTTGACATCATCTTTCTCTTAGAGCAGTTGGAAGCCTCTTTCCCTGATGAATCTTTCTGAAGCTGGCCTGGTCATATTGTCGGGATATAACTCTTGAGCAAATAATAGCGTAGAATACATCATATTCTTGGAATTTCTTCAGGTTCTTAACGAAGAGTTCGAACTATCGCCCTACAATGGTTTGAAAAAATCCCATCCAGATGATTTCCTAGATCTATCTGCTGACGACATTCGCCAAAGTTTAGAACAGCTCCAATCCAGAGTGGAGGATGAGTAAGTCAATTGGAAAAATGAAATATGCTCCGACATCTCTGAACCAAGCCCAGGTGATTCTGAGCACGAAAATTCGATCGCATTTTAGGATAATAGACATCATAGAGCAAAGATCATTCCAAATATCGGGGAAGAGCTCGGAAGAAGAAATGTTACTGCATATATCCAGAAGCGATTCCGATCAATTCTCCCTAGTGTTTACATCCGCCTCCTTGTTTTTCTTCCAAGACGATGAGGATAAGGAAACCGAGTTGGTAGGTAGAGAAGAATCTGAAGACAGCACAGGCCTACTGAGTCAGTATCTTGAATTGCATCAAGACCAGAGACTGCTCGATGTAGACTGGATTTCAGGCTGTGAGTACCGATAAACTGAATTTGGTGAGTGATTTCACTCACACACAGTTGAACGGTGAAGAAAAGACAATCGGAGTTACTATCATTAACAGTTGTTAGTTCATGAAATATTATTGTTGTTTCAGATACTTCGTCTAGAGGCAAGATACAGAAAATACCTGAATTCCATGGCGAACCTAATGCTTTTGCTCTAGAGATAGCCGCTTCGCTGCCAGATCATGAATACGGTCTAGTAAAGGTTAGTTAGAGGTTAAGGATTACCCAATCCACTGAATCTGTGATCCCTGATGTAACGTCAACGCGTGTCATTTGGCAACGCAGTGACGGCAGTTGATGGGATCCCTTTGCAGCATAGGGATTCAGCCCTCCTAAACAGTTACCGTCCTTTTATATGAGGAAACCAATGTTTCCAGAAAGTACACGAAGCCTCTCGAAGAATTCCAACAATATTTTTGGAAATACCGCGTGTTCATCAATCAACCGCCCGGCTACGTTTCAATAGCGATTCTCAGGATCTCTGAGCGAACGTACTTTCAGCTGTTCGAGGCTTCCTTCGAGTGTTTTCCGGACAGAGACTATTGCGTCATGTCGATGCCAACTACCATACCCACGCACAACCTCACCAAGTACTTTAGCCGGGTGGTGCCGAGATCGACTGGCTGTTTTCCCTACGAGGTCTACGTCATGCACAAGAATTCCATATTGGCTGATATCAATGTTAAGGTAACTATTACAAGGATGACTGTTGACAGTTAGGAGCAGGCGAGTACAGTTGGAGTTTTACGTTGTGGGCTGAAGTCCAGGCGTTTTCAGAGGGCGAAGAAGGCAATCTTTGCCCATTCTTGGTTTAAAAGATTGCTGATTATTTGTCATGCTCGAGAATTATTTATACCTAGGTAGCAGGGAAAGAACACGAGAAGCAAGTGAAAGCCCTTCTGTCAACCATACCGAACCACTCAATGGTACAGCAACAATTTGAGAGCTGCATACACCTGCCAAACAGTCCCTATTCTGCTTTCGTGATGGTGTGCCAAGAACAAACCATTGGAGTTGCAAGTAAGTTTTGAGGTCATACGTCACTCGAAAATATGTTGACCATAATTTTCCAGTTGTGACCGAAGAATTCGACCTGCCTTACTTGAACGCCCACTACGATCTTTACATGATCGATGAACGAATACACAAGGTGGGAAGTCACGGAGTCATCGAGTCCATTATCGTGTCACAGATTTTCCAGCGGCACGCCAAGTACTTCCTCAAAGAGCTGCACAGGCTGAGCGATTTTTCAGTGCTTTACTACAGACACACGCCTTATGATACCACGGAGACTTACAGGGAGAGGCCCTTACTGAACGTTTTACAGGATTTGATGCCGATTGTGCCAAGAAAACTGCCCAATTATGACATGAAAGTTCTTAAGAATGAAGGTGAGGGTCTTGTTAATCCACACTGAAAGGGCGGCAGTTGGAGTTTCAGCTGAAATTGAGTACCCTATTTGGTCGTTTCTATGCATTTTTGATCGACTCATTCACTTGTCTTCAACCTGCTGCCTGGTTTCCTTTAGCAAATCCAGGCAGTTGATCTATCAACGATTCTGGTGAGATGTGATCTCCACAGGAATAATTTTTTGTCCAGGATTGCTCCTAGACCACCTCACCTTTTCTTCTGGTATGGAATGGTTCTGGAATGTTGTTACTTGTGAGTCTTGCAAGCACCAATTTTCAAACTGTTATGTGCAATCTGCATTATGCTATGAATTATCCTACCAAGCTGTGATGAAGCCTGTTGAGAAGATTTATGACAGTTTTATGCTTTTATGCCATAGGAGAGGTTAGAGCATGCCTTTCTGGGAGGAACTTCTTGTGGTCATAACAGTCACCAAAACTTTTTCGTTCCTTTCATTCAAGATAACCTTTGAGACTGTCCATATCCATTTCAGAATGTGTCCCCGCAGATGAGGTAGTCGAAATCCAAGATCCTTTCGCACTCTACTTGTCGACTATGAAACTTTGCAGCGAAAACAGACACACCATAAACACAAGAATAGTGGTGGTTGGGTGCAGCAATACTGCACTTGCATTCTTGGAATCGTTATTATTCAGTCAGAGCATGGATAACATGGTGAGGAACATTTATATTCCTCTCACAGTAACCTGTCAATGTGTGTTCGCATCAAAATTGGGGGTTTCCTTCTACAGGTGACATTCAATAACGTAACCCTCATCTCACCGAACGGTCTGACGTACACCAAAGTAGCCAACCGAGTTCGCGACAGCTTCATGGTGAAGAAGAACTTCCTGGACGCCAGGTACATGGACATGATGAGCTTCAAGACGTACGTCAACTTCGTGCAAGGCAAAGTCACCAAGATCGACCGCAAAGAGCAGCTGGTGGTCATCAACAACAACACCTTCACCAACTACGACCTGCTGATGTTGATGAGCGGGGAGCAGTTCCAAAGGCCGGTGCGATCCAACAGGACGTCATTCCAGGAGAAGCCGGAGAATGTGTTCATCATCAACCACATTGTGGACGCCAACAACGCTGTCATCAAGCTCAAACACCTCCACAACAAGTTCAAAGAGCCCGATTGTGAGTCGGGATGGGTTGGGTTTCTAGAGTGGATAAATTCAAAGCAAATTTCATATTTAATTTCTGTCCTGTTTCCAGACGTAATAATAATCTACGGCCACTTTCTGCAAGCCCACGCCACCATGCATGGCCTTCTTTCCTACGGCGTACCCGGCAACCACATGGTCTACATCGAACCATTCCCCTACATCATGACTCTGGAGAAGCGCCACAGGCACAACGTGTCCATGTACAATGACCCAGATGTCGACCAAGCCATCTACGACCACATCAGAGATGAGGGCATCACCATCCACTCTTCCTTCTACTTCATCGACTGGACCTACGACCCAGAGGACAACATCATCACCTCGGCTAGGTTCGAATCGAGGCACAAGATGCTGGAGGTGGAGTGCCTGGCCATGTTCTTCTTCAACGAGAAGGAGGTCAGCCGGCAGGTTTATAGGGTGATCAATAATGCGGGGCTCGTGTACGATGGTAGGTCTCTTCAATCGTATAACAGACTAGTCACTAGATGAATAATGCAAAAAACTTGCCAACATCTGAATCAGTTATTAGGGTTACCTGATTCTAAAACAGGGATAGCAACAACAGAATCCCTCAGTACCAGTGTCTTGCTATCTTGGAAGGGTCTGAATTTGAATAATTTGACTTACTAACAATCATCATATTTATTCTTCCTGAAAGTTGATGAAAACAATCTGAAATCAAAGTTTTCTGAAGATATACATCTTAGATTCATTACTATGTCAAACTATATTGTTTATTTTCTGGTAACATAAAGTTTCCAAGTTTCGAACTTGAAAAATATAACATCAAACATGTTATTATTACCTTTCAATTACACTAAATATGAGCTTATCTACTACTCTGAGTATTTTCTTAGGACTTGGGCCAACCGTTTCATCACTTGTAGGAAAATGATGCTGGCATATACTTCAGCGTCTCTAGAAATATTCTCTTTTCCGATCATATTTTCCATACATCCAATAACTTTTCATCTCGGGAAAACCCGAAAACGTTTTAGAATTACCGCAAATTGTTTTGCATATTTGGATGGGTAAATAATGTCTATACAACGAATGATACAACACTGAGTAACTCACCAGTGGAATGTTGTGTTCTGGTTACCACTTTTAAATTGTCTTTTACACATTCCACAGCGTTTCACCATCCTTTAAATTCGAGTTGAACTGAATGAACAAGGATTTTAAGTAAAATCTTGACGAAAATTGAATAAATAGATCTTGATACGCTTTTCTGATTCATATAAGTACCTACTGGAGGATATTATATATTTGGGAACTATAAAAAATAGGACGTTTATCACTTTCAAATGTTACGATGCGGCAACCTCTGTGGGGGAAAAACATGAATATGAATTTCATGTTGGCTCCAAACAATTTGCGACGTTACTATTCTAGTGGATTTGGTGTTCGGAGGTAGGTCCTAATATGCGGGGGAGGGTATTGGTTAGAACATAATTTGAGAATGCCTCCTCATGAAAATGACCTGCTATACTTTCTATCCTAGGTTTCGAGAAAGTTTGCTAGGTTCATGAGATATTAGGCAGGATTTTTTGAGTAATCAATCCAGTAGTTGCTCTCAACCTCGCTTAATACTTCCCTATTATTTAAGAATTTCGAGCGAAACATGTTTTTTTCTATTTTGGTTCTATAATGAAGTCATTATGAAACACAAATGCATATCGAAATAGCCTCTGTTTCGATACGTTTTTTTTTCGGAGGTTGGTACAATCGAAGTGTCAAATGAAAGTCAGGTGAGGCGGCATGTGGTATTGAATATCAATGAAATTGTTTGTGCAAAGTAGGAGATTTCAGTAATTCCTGCGCTATTTTCCGATGAAACGACTACTCCTGCGCAAAATGTTACTTTCCACACTTGTTACGTAATATACCTACTATCTTGGCTTCTACTAAATATGTTTTTACGGCGTTGGTTAGATAAATGGGATGAGACGGTTCTGCATTTTTATGGTTGTTGATTTTTCAGGTAGATTGGTGATAGACAACAAAAATCATACAAACGATCCGAAAATCTACGGGGCAGGAACTCTAACCAAATATTCAAGAAAATATTATGCCCCAAACATGAAATCGAAATATTTCAATAGGGTGGAAATAGGAAACCGTCTCGGAACGCAGATAAAAAATATGCTAGTGCCCAAAAAGGTCAGAAATGAAATCACTAGAAGCACAAAAATCTATAAAACTTCCATTACCAAGAAGTCACGAGTACCAGGAAATTTTATTATACCAGCTTTGTAGAGGGTTCTGGATTCTACGTTTTGATCATATTAAAAAAAATAGGGTTCTCAACAAGGGTGTGTCATATCGAAGTTGCTTCTTTTCTGACTAATCACTCCGTATTTCCGAGATAATTCTATTTTCTATAGAAATTATTGAGTTCAAAAAATTGTTTTACCAAACTGCTTTGAAAAAATGTCAATATACCTTCCCGTTTTTCCATCAGATTACGTCCGGAACTCGTGACTTCCCCTATAAAGGTTTAATTTCAACTAATGGATCACCCTGTACCAAAATTTTGAAAAATATTTTATGAATGAAGGCTACTTCCATAATATTACTCGATCAACTCGCAGTAAATAATTTCCCTCCTCCTTTCGTTCGGAAAGTTGTATTTATGTACGATGAAAGATGATACGGCCCCGAAACTGAACCTTGTGGTACCCCAATAGGCGCGAGAACTGATCCAGAAAGAGGACGGCTGGAATTTCCACATGGACAGGGGTAAATTCTTAGTACCCAGGTACGTCAAGCCCATCATGAGATACTGCAGGTTACCAGGTGGACTCTACTACCTGTCAGTGACGAAACCGGGTAGAATAATACCGTTAGAAACGGCCATAGCAATGGAAAACTACGTATTTCGATCGATGCTTGGTCATGCAGGAGGTCTAATTCGGTTCTGGTTTGCAGGGGCAGGTCCTGATAACGGGAAGCTGCAGGAATTTGACTGACCAAGGGTATTTCCAGCTGCACCTGAACGAGTTCGAACGAGTAGAGACGATTACTTGTTTGACGAAGTTTGTGAGTATTATATTTATGTATCAGCTCTAGAGGCCTAGAGGCACTTAGCTAAGAGTTCTCTCACTCTTCTCCTCCATTTTTGTTGTCTTTTGCCTCTTCTTTCCAGTCCTTGGTTCCCACTTTTTCTAGGTCTTGTATCACTTCTTTCAACCATTTTTGGTAAAACTTCGTTTATCGCACTCCTATGAGTTCGGAAAAATTTTTTGGTGAAACATACGTATTTTGACCTCCTGATCACGAATCTGAAGTCAAAACGCGGCGGTCTCCAGTATTTTCGGAGATACTTCCCCATTTTGTCTCAAAAGTGCACCATTTCAAATCTCCATTTTCTGCTAATAAAAACACACAAAATGAATCCTTCTTTGAGCCAAAACATCACACATGCTCACATTCACTTGTTTCCAACACTTTTTTGCATAAAAAACTGTTATTTTCACAAAAATTCGCCCTTCTTCAAAACGTAAACAAAACATCTTTTTTCACTGATTTTCTGGTTATTTTCATTTGAGATGTTGGCAACGTCTTACCATGAGCCAAACAATCACGTTGCCAAAATCATAAATACAAATTACCAGAAAATCAGTGTAAAAAGGTTGTTTTGTTTACATTTCAAAGAAGGCTGAACTTTTAGAAACAAGTAAATATATGCGTGTATAGTGTTTTGGTTCAAAGAAGGGTGACTTTTGTGTATTCCTAATAGCAGAAATCTGACATGTCAAATGGTGCATTTTTGAGACAAAATGAGGCCCTATCTCCGAAAATACTTGAGACCGCCGCGTTTTGACTTCAGATTCGTGATCAGGAGGTCAAAATACGTAAGTTCCACCACAATTTTTTTCCGAACTCATAGGAGTGCGATAAACGAAGTTTTACCCCATTTTTTTCTACGACGACTTCTTCTTCTTGTACCTCCTTCTTCTATCAACCGTAGGATGTCCTCGTTATATGTCCCAACTAACTACCTTTGCATCCTTACTACCTGTGTGATATTCGGATGATTGAATAATTCTTCAATTTCTTCATTCGTTCTTCTCCTGAATTCTCCTTCCTCTTTGATACCTCCATAAATTCCCCTCAAGATTTTACGTTCTCATATTTCAAGTTTGAATTTTTTCTTCTTTCTTCATTGTCCGAGTTTCATGAGCATAGGTGACAGTGGGTGTTATTACTGTTTTGTATAACTTTATTTTGACAACCCTTGAGACGTTCTTTGATTTCACAATTCTGACATACATTCCTGCGTCCTTGCTTATGGTGAATTTATAAACTCAACTAAACTAAGAATTCTATTGACAATTAATAATTAACAACTACATCAACTAAGAAGGTGTTAATAAACGTCATTCAAGAATTAGGTTTTTTTATTGTTCCGTGCCTGAAATTCAGAGCGAAGAAATGGTTCTGTGTTCAAATATGCCTTATGCGCATGCGTTGAATTCATAATTGTTAATTGTTAGTTGAAAAGATGAAAGATGACCATCTTCTTAGTTGTTAATTATTAATTTAAATGACAGATGAATGTTTATAAAACCTCTATGGAATTTTCCTGTATTCATCTTTCTTAATTCTTGGTTGTTAATTTAATTCTTAGTTTAGTTGAGTTTATAAAACCACCATAATGGTGCGCTGTGCGCTCGTGTAGTTTCCAAGCAACATGATTTGTTTCTCAAAATCGAAGGAATTTGTGTTTCGATAATCATCAATACACTTGTTGTATTACATGCGATTATTTTCGGCAGATTATTGGTTTTTCAAGTGTTTTTTTAGCCAATACTCAGGGAGGAATTGCCTTGGCGAAGATCCAAAACGAACAGATACCGTATAAGAAGTTGTTAAGCTGTGGATCTTATCTTAGCAATAAATATATGTTTCTTTCAATTCACCCTTTTATGAATATAATTTAACTAAATTTGCATAATATTTCGTGCATATTTAGTATGATTTATGTGCTGGTATCGAGGCTGGTATATTGAAGCTTGATTATTTGTTACCGAGTTTTTTACTACGCCGTTCAAATAATCATAATCAAAATAAAAAAAATTTCAGCCCATCGACTTTTACAACATCTACTGCCTATGGGGTAGGCACGAAAAAATGTTGAACAACATAGCCCTCAGATTCGAAATGGTGATGATAAGAGATCTATTCGCTTTCTTCAAGGAGCCTTGGGCTTACGCCCTTTATCACGACAAATTCGAAAATTTATTGGACGATCTGAACATATTGATGACGTCTACAATCGTGAGTAGATACTCTATAATGAGCATTTTTGAAGCAAATGAGTGATTGCACATTTGGACAAAATTAGGCGTTCTCATTGGTTTTTTATATAGAAGATCGAGTTGCGTAATTTAATTTTGAATATTTATAGGGTGTCAGTGGCTACTCCATAATAAATGATTTGATCAATCTCTACAAAGAACACAAATGGAACCCGGTGAGTAAAAGTAATTTCGAATGAAAAATGGTTCAACTCATGAATTCCAAACGATTTCATTCACTAACTCAAGGATAAATCGCAAACCTATCATTGTTTTTTTTAGTTGTCACAGGAAGCCAATGCTGTGGTTGAAGAGAATTTCAAAACGATGGCGTATCCGAAAATAATCGAGCAAAAGGTTTTGGACTTCATCAAGGAAAATCTCAATCATCTCACTATGTATGCACACCCTGTAGTCATCCGGGCAATGCTGAGGAACTACGAAAACAGCCCGTTGTTTTCTTAGTTGAACAGGCTTTAATTATTGTGTAATTTGTTATCTACCGTAATATACGAATGGAACATAACTCATTATCATAGAATGAAAACGTAATTATTATGGATATAAATAGTATCCGAGGATAATGTTAAACAACAATCATTATTGATAAATTGAAAACATCGAATACAAATTGCAAAATATATCGAATATCTTTTTAGGATGCTACAGCGCAACAAAACAGCAACTGTGTCGATTTCGACAAAACAAAAACTTTTGTTGTCAAAATTAGAAACATTTTGAAGACTTTGTGTCGCGAGTGTTTTCGTCAACAAAAAAAAGTCCCGTCGCCAGGCGGAAAGATCGAAAGGTTTCGGTGTTTTGTGTCTGTTTTTGTAAACAAAGTTCGCTATGTGAAAAAGGCTGGCGACAAAAGTTCAGTATTTTGTTCTGGTAGTGTTAGGTGAGTTTGAGGGCATGATGAAAACTGTTCGTCTATAGTGGAAACGACAGAAAACATCTTCAAAACAAAACACGCGACACACTAATTTTGTTTGGTGGAATTCTAGTTAAGAGTTTGTTTTCGAAACTACAACAAGTTTTTTGTTTCTGTTTTTAAAACTGAAACTAGTCGCAAGCGAGTGGAAATCCGCCTTTAGGGGTAGGTATCTATGTGAAGGGTGTCTCAAAATTTACGCAAGATATGCATTTTGTGCAATTCGTGCGATAAAATATTGGCAACGGAAAATAAAAATTACAAAGAAAAAATGACTAACTGACATGCGAAAGAAGCAACTCGATCAGATAAAAACTAGAAATTACTCGTTGAAATATGGATAATTAGACACACACTCTACATCAACGGGGAAGATACTTTCACTATTTTATTCATAGTCAACTTTTCAGATATCAAGCTTTGGCTCAGTCCATTTTTTTCGTAGTCATCCTAGAAAAATTGGAAAAGTTCATGAAAATTTTCTGAAGCGCAGAAAATAAAAGAACTTGTGGCTATAGTTGGGTAAAGTACAACATGCAATCGTTGTTTTCCGGACTCTCAGAGATTAAAACAACTCCATTGTTTTCGCAAAAGTAATGAATTAGTAATAATTAGTATGTTGTCGTGTATAAATTCTCTTATGTAAGAGTAGGAGTAATTTCCAATAATTGCTGGTAGCCACACAATGTACGGTTCGGTTCGACTCATAGGCATGCATAGACGTCGGCAAAGCACGGCTCGAAATCCGGGAACACCCCCCACATAAAAAAACAAATTTCTCGAATTCTTGGTTATTTTGCTCATTTCTCAAATCGTCACAATAATAAAATACACCCAGTATAGAACACACACTAGCGTCTCCGATCCATCTACTCATAAATGTGGGATCCCACAAGGTTCATTACTCGGGCCGATATTGTTCCGAATTTACCTCTATATTCACTACTTGTTTCCGACACTTTTCAGCAGAAAAAAAATCTATTCTTTTTCAAAAAATTCACCCTCCTTCAAAACGTGAACAAAACGTATTTTTCCGATGAATTTCTGATAATTTTCATTTATGATGTTGGTAACGTGATTGTTTGGCTTGTGGGCTCGGCTTTCATCGGGTTTTCGCATTCCAATATCGAACATTAAAATCTTATGATTTTTGTGGTCACTTTTTGTATTGGAATCTCGATAGAATTAATCGAAAAAATCAAAATTAAAAACCGCGTATAGCTGAGCCAATAACGAGCAAAACTATCAAATTGCCAACATCATAAATACAAATTACCAGGAATTCAGTGAAAAATAGTAAATTATTATTCAAGTTTTATAAGACTATTTTGTCGCACGAGTTCCAAGTGAACAAGTGCGACAACGTGTCTTATAAAACGTGTGTCATTTACAATTTTTTCTATTTTGCATTCATTTGAAGTCTTTTATTGATGTAATATCGATAAATAATAGAAACACCTTCGATTGGCAACAATGTTGACATTGAAATAATTGAAATCTGACGTACAAGCGTAAAGTCCAGTTTATCTAATGTTGAGTTCGATTGTACCAACCTCCTAATAATAAAAAATGTTCATCGAAACAGAGGCTATTTCGATACGCATTTGAAGTCATTATATGACACTAATGACTTCATTATAGAATCAAATTAGAAAATAGTATATTATAATTCAAGTTTTATAAGAGGCTATTTTGTCGCACGCGTTGTTTGGAGTACGACGAGCGAAGCGAGGAGTGCTCCAAGTGAACAAGTGCGACAACGTGTCTTATAAAACGTGTGTCATATGCAATTTTTTCTATTTTGAATTGATATGAAGAAAAAAATGGATCAAATATCGATAAATAACAGAAACATCTTCGATTGGTAACAATGATGACATTGAAATAATTAAAATCTGACGCACAAGCGTAAAGCCCAGTTTACAGTTCAGCGATTTTGATTATTGCAATACCAGCGGTTGAAAAATTCAATGTTGTAATTGTTTTTATTGGTCGATTTGAATCAAATGTTACTCTGAATTGAAATTCACCAATTAAAACATAAAGTTTTTCACTGCTAATATCACCAAATCCAAATCGCTCAGAAGTAAACTGGGCCAAACTCTTCTGACTTTTATTTGACAGTTCGATTGTACCAATCTCCGAATAATAAAAAATGCGTATCGAAATAGGGGCTATTTCGACACCCATTTGCGTTGCACAATGACTTCATTATACAACCAAAATAGAAAAATGTATTATAATATTTTTCTGTTGAAAACAAGTAAACAAATGCGTGTGTGGGGTTTCGGTTCAAAGAAGAATGAATTTTACGTGTTTTCAATAGCATAATCCGTTTGAGTTGTCAAATGATGCATTTTAGAGAAAAATAGGTTCGTATCTCCGAAAATATTGGAGACCGCCGCGTTTTGACGTCGCATTTCTTGATCAAGAGGCCAAAATACGTAAGTACCCACCACCAAAAAATCTTATCGAAGTCATGACAGTGCGAAATACGAAGATTAACCACTATTTTACGAAATATTTGTTAACTCTCTCTGCGCTCTCAGCGTATTTGATTTATTTTTCACCACATACTGACCTTTTCGCTGCAGTTCCTCTTCCTTATCTCCGACACAATCCATGGCAGCATCGGGCTGGAAAATCGCCTGTCCATGGCGGTGAATCCCTTGTACACCACAGGAATCAGCTTCATCGCGACCTGCGGCTTTTTTCCCGAAAAACTCGAACGATAACGCGAACTGCCCGGAACAGGCAGTGCGGCTTATCTCGATGAAGAGCCGCCCGATTGTGTTCCCGAGTCCCGTTTGTTGTTCCCTATTTTTTTTTTTTCACTGACACATCGCGACACACTTCGTCAGGTTTGCTGCTCGCAGACCGTTCCGTATCGAATTTCTTAGGTTATTTCATTGAAACTGCTGCGCGTCAGTGGAAGTATTGATCGGTGTGATCGCGGCACACGAAACCATGTAAATCCACATTCTCCGGGCGGTGATACGTTTACTCCGGGGGGCAGACGATTCTTGCCTCGCCGTCTAACGACAACTAACTTGCAAGATAAGTTTGTTTCGTTCGAAGGATATGCGATATTTTTTTGCTCAATTTCGAGTTGCAACACGAAATTAGTGCTAATTACGAGTTGCAACTCGAAATCGAGCTAATTTTGAATTATAACTCGGAATTAGCAATAATTTCGTGTTTTAACTCGAAATTAAGCTAATTCCGAGTTGTAACACGACATTAAGCTAATTTCGAGTTGTAACACGAAATTGAGCTAATTTCGAGTTATCTAATTTCAAATTGTAACACGAAATTAGTGCTAATTTCGAGTTGCAACTCGAAATCGAGCTAATTTTGAATTATAACTCGAAATTAGCAATAATTTCGTGTTTTAACTCGAAATTAAGCTAATTCCGAGTTGTAACACGACATTAAGCTAATTTCGAGTTGTAACACGAAATTAGTACTAATTTCGAGTTGTAACACGAAATTGAGCTAATTTCGAGTTGTAACACGAAATTAAGCTAATTTCGAGTTATCTAATTTCAAATTGTAACACGAAATCAGTACTAATTTCGAGTTATAACTCGAATTTAAGCTAATTTAGAGTTGTAACACCACATTAAGCTAATTTCGAGTTGAAACTCGAGTTACAACTCGAAATAAATGCTAATTTTGTGTTACAATTCGTAATTAGATAACTTCAAATTAGCTCAATTCATGTTACAACTCAAAATTAGCTTAATGTCGTGTTGTAACTCGAAATTAAGCTAATTTCAAGTCATTTAATTTCAAATTGTAACACGAAATTAGTACTAATTTCGAGTTGTAACACGAAATTAAGCTAATTTCGAGTTATCTAATTTCAAATTGTAACACGAAATTTGTACTAATTTCGAGTTATAACTCGAATTTAAGCTAATTTAGAGTTGTAACACCACATTAAGCTAATTTCGAGTTGAAACTCGAGTTACAACTCGAAATAAATGCTAATTTTGTGTTACAATTCGTAATTAGATAACTTCAAATTAGCTTAATTCATGTTACAACTCAAAATTAGCTTAATGTCGTGTTGTAACTCGAAATTAAGCTAATTTCGAGTTATCTAATTTCAAATTGTAACACGAAATTAGTACTAATTTCGAGTTAAAACTCGAATTTAAGCTAATTTAGAGTTGTAACACCACATTAAGCTAATTTCGAGTTGAAACTTGAGTTACAACTCGAAATAAATGCTAATTTTGTGTTACAATTCGTAATTAGATAACTTCAAATTAGCTTAATTCATGTTACAACTCAAAATTAGCTCAATGTCGTGTTGTAACTCGAAATTAAGCTAATTTCAAGTTATTTAATTTCAAATTGTAACACGAAATTAGCACTAATTTCGAGTTGTAACTCGAAATCGAGCTAATTTTGAATTATAACTCGAAATTAGCAATAATTTCGTGTTTTAACTCGAAATTAAGCTAATTCCGAGTTGTAACACGACATTAAGCTAATTTCGAGTTGTAACACGAAATTAAGCTAATTTCGAGTTATCTAATTTCAAATTGTAACACGAAATCAGTACTAATTTCGAGTTATAACTCGAATTTAAGCTAATTTAGAGTTGTGACACCACATTAAGCTAATTTCGAGTTGAAACTCGAGTTACAACTCGAAATAAATGCTAATTTTGTGTTACAATTCGTAATTAGATAACTTCAAATTAGCTCAATTCATGTTACAACTCAAAATTAGCTTAATGTCGTGTTGTAACTCGAAATTAAGCTAATTTCAAGTCATTTAATTTCAAATTGTAACACGAAATTAGTACTAATTTCGAGTTGTAACACGAAATTAAGCTAATTTCGAGTTATCTAATTTCAAATTGTAACACGAAATTTGTACTAATTTCGAGTTATAACTCGAATTTAAGCTAATTTAGAGTTGTAACACCACATTAAGCTAATTTCGAGTTGAAACTCGAGTTACAACTCGAAATAAATGCTAATTTTGTGTTACAATTCGTAATTAGATAACTTCAAATTAGCTTAATTCATGTTACAACTCAAAATTAGCTTAATGTCGTGTTGTAACTCGAAATTAAGCTAATTTCGAGTTATCTAATTTCAAATTGTAACACGAAATTAGTACTAATTTCGAGTTAAAACTCGAATTTAAGCTAATTTAGAGTTGTAACACCACATTAAGCTAATTTCGAGTTGAAACTTGAGTTACAACTCGAAATAAATGCTAATTTTGTGTTACAATTCGTAATTAGATAACTTCAAATTAGCTTAATTCATGTTACAACTCAAAATTAGCTCAATGTCGTGTTGTAACTCGAAATTAAGCTAATTTCAAGTTATTTAATTTCAAATTGTAACACGAAATTAGCACTAATTTCGAGTTGTAACTCGAAATCGAGCTAATTTCGAGATATAGTTTCTGTTTGAACGCGTTAGTAAATAGTATATTATAGCGTTGCCGTCCCTTATATTCATAATATTTCATCATGTGCTATCTGTCAAATTCGAAATTTTTTTCGAAAATCCTCAAAAAATCGTTTTTTTTTTAATTTCGAAAAATGCCAGAGAAAAAAGTTGCTCAGTTTCTAATTTTATACATTTGTACCAAATTTGGAGTCTCTACTGTCACTTCGACTTTTTCCATTTTTTGTTTTAATTTTTCGAATCTTTCGCTCTATCGATTCGAACGAAACATGATTCAAATTTCATAATTTTGATGAATATGAGACTTCAATATCATATCTTGCCCAGGAAATATCCAAATTGGTCTGTCACCCGAAAATAAAAAAAATGCATCTCCAGAAATTCGTCTTTGTTGTTGCAAAGTTGATCTAGTTTTTTCATTTCATTGTTAAACTGATGTGGATTTTCAATGTATGGACTTTAATATGTCAGTAATCGAATAAACGAATTTCTCTTCATTCTTATTACACTCGTATTTCTCTTTTTAATAGATTTCTATCCAGTTTGATTATTTTTCTGACCAATAATTCAGTTACAAACAAACCCGAAATATCATACTTTTCTGTAAACTAAACAATAATCTACAGTTTCATAACTATTCAAAAGACTTTCGTTCTAGCCAAACTTATTTCTAGAAAATACTTGCTCAGTTTGCAAAAAACGTCTGTTGAAAAAGAATTCAAACTTGACATATAGGTACAGCGTGTATCACTTTAAACGACCCCCTCTATACAGGGTGATTCAGGATATGGCAACGATAATAGGCGAGATCACAAACGCGTAAATTTGGATCAAACGGGCTTGTAGTTGAAATATAGTGGTCATGAATTTATGATTTGATAGCTGTTTATTCATTTTCGGCCTATTCATATCGTGAAGAAATATTATGAATATAACGCTCGGCAACGCTATAAAACATTTTTTACTAACGCGTTCAAACAGAAACTGTTCTTTGGGAAATTAATTTGAAACAACTACAGCGAAACGAAATTCAAAAAACTCTTACCACTTCGTATTCGTTATTCTGGGTTGTATTATTTTTTTCCAGAAATCAGTGATCTCGGTTATCCAACATTCGATAGTGTATATAAAAAAATAAGTGGACATGCATATTATTTTTTACCATAACGCTTTCTATTTCTGTCTTGCCAAAAATCTCAGGGAATTGAAACAATTTTGACCAAATTTGGTACCAGTACGTCAGTCCTGTTTTTAGAAATTGTTCAGTGGCGTAGTTGCAGGGGTTTCATTCTTTTCGCCCCATTTTCTGCTTCACTGAATATTTTTCTCAATTGGCATTACTTCGAATTATCTGTTCATTTCAGAAAGAGCCGCTTTTCTAAAATTTCGATTTAAGGCTTCGTTCACGAGCTGATTTGATATATCAGTTAATAAAAACAGGACTTGAGTGTGGATGTGAAAGAAGAGACAACATGGCATAATTTACTCAGTGATCTATCAATTATTAGTAAAAACTGATTTGAAACAATGGTGATTTTTCTTTGCATGTGAGTATTTTCCATGCTTGGTCGTGGAATTTTTTTAGATTCCAACCTGGTGATACTAATTCTGACTCACCCTGTATTAACGAGAATAACGAACGTTATCAACATTTCCCAAACCTGTTCCACCATGAACCACCACATCAGTATAACTATTCCTTTATGAAAAAGTGATGAAAACTGGTTAGATATTATGTTGAATAACAACTTTGCTTGAAGCAGGCATATATCGCGCATTCGCGTCTGATATTAATTCAATGGATATCACAATAATATTCCAATTATAGGTTTCCATAGAGTTTATTGTGGTCTGAGGCTTGGACTGATAGCGAGAAACAATACAATAAACAATGGAAGTAAATGGTGGAAGGTGATGTGGTTTTCCTGTTATATCCGATTGACTTTGCGCAACTAACAAAGTGCACATGTACCGCGAAGTATTCATCAATCAACATTTCAGTGTAGGTATGCAAATGATCAAATACAAGCAACCAATAATCAATATGCATAATGAACACTGAAGCCCCATATATATTATGTTTCCTATATAGGTCCGCAATCAGAAATAATTAGTACCGTAAAACGGGGCGACTTGAAAACAAGGGGCGAATTGAAATATGAAATATCCGTGCGAGTTCAAAATCACCCACGTGCTACCATCTCCTGATCAATGTCGAAAGCTTGATATTTCATACCGTTGTAGGGGCCTAGTTTATTGATTCATGTTTTTTTTTTTTCATTCAGCCGTTGATTGAGGAATAGTTAGGAAGCATGCAAATACTTTTCTCAGCGATTGGATTGTTTACCTCTTAGAACATACACTTATGGTCTAAGGTTTACCTTCATCCGAGCTCCGAGCTGTCGACATTTAAAAAAACCCAAATATTGCGCTGACCGTTATTTCAACACGATTACCACCCCTTACTACATATACAACCCAACATCGTTGGAAGTGGTGTACGGGTTGCCTAGGTACTGAGTCTGTAAATAAACGCATTGTCTGGAAGAGCAGAGCGCTGCATTAAATCCAACATTGGCCGCGCACGCTTTGGTCACAAATCGCTAGAGAGCGCCACGTAATACAAATGTAATGTACGATTCTAAATGATCGCGTTGACTATTAAAGTATTAACAATATAAGCAAATGCACCACTACACTTTCCTACTTTTCCCAGACAATGAAGTTATTAATTACATAATTGTTTGTTTTATTTCTCTATTTATTATTTATAGTGTTTTTGAGTTCGTGAGAATCCTGTAAAAACATTATAAACTCACGTAAAATACCTGGCTTGCGTTCTATAAATGATAAACAATCAATAATTAGCGCCCTTATAAATATTTTGGAATGATTTCCTAAAATGATTGAAAGTCATCTGCCATTACTTATGTTCTTATGTTAAAATTCTTTTTTTTTACGGTACCATCCCAATCTACCGTTACATTATGCTTCAAATCAGTAATTTTGAATATTTTCATAATTCCATCCTCGAGGCAATTCTAAAAATCCCAAATAGGTCTATATTTTTTAGGTAGGTACACATCATTCTTGAATTTTGATTAATCTCGAATAATAGCACTACTGAAGAATTCTGAATGATTCTCCAGTTAAATAGAAAGTACCCATACCTTCGAAACACATAAATGAAATTTTAAGGAAATTCAAATGATTTATAAAATCCTCGGTATATTATAGTCGCCTCACTTGAATATGATTGATTCAAACTCATAAAAAGCAGTTATAAAAATATACTTATGGTTTTTTTTATTGTACTGATTCATATCGATATCGTGAACACTCATGCAAAAGTTATATAACTGTTCTTGAACCATATCGATAAGCTAGGACGTTTTAGTATGTTCGCGATGCTTGAACTCTTTGGATGTTCAGCAAATGATGATGATATATATCCGCCGGTTTCATCCATCATTGTCGTTGACGGTATCATAATCGCTCTAAGACATAGGAAGTGCGGTCTCCTTTACCCTATTTACTATATTGTGAATGTGTGAAGTGCGGATTATTTGGTTACCGTGTGTACTCTGCGGTTTATTCGGTTACCGCGTGTGCAGTGTACTAAAATGTGAAGTGCCAAAGGAGCGGCATCATCATGGCATGGAGTTCCAGAAAAAAATCCTCCAAGACCAGTTGCCGGTGGTTTTTTTCGTAAATCACTACTCAAATGCAGGGGTGAATTGAAGAATTGTTTCCCGAGGGTGAGTGAATTTTCATTTTGCATGCATTATAGACCAAGAGCCCGTCGTGCCCCTTTTTTTGGTAGTGATAAGTTTACGCCCATCGACCACTGAAACTTGTATTATCGATGTCGACGATGCTACAGAGATTCTTGTCATACATGATTTCCGGGGCGAAGTTAGGTTAGGGGGCTTACCGATCTGTTAAAAAAAAGTTAGCAAAATTTTCCGCTTACGCACAATTATATTCAATTCTATCTGTCCAATTGATAAATGCGATTAACAGTCATCAAACATGTGTCGCAAATATTGCCAGTCCTAAAAACAAGTTCGTGTAATGGGACTCTATAACGCACGGCTTTATTTTTTTTCATAAAGATCCGGTGTTTATGACTGACAATCATATAACTGTAGTTACAACGTGAGCATGTGGATGTGAAAATACATTTCGTAAACTAATCACTACCAAAAAAGGTCACACCGGCTCTTGGTCTTGGCTCCTGGATATTTTGGAATCTCGAGTCGGGGGTGGTAGGACACCCTGGGCCCCGATCTGCCACCCCTAGCTAACACTCGGGGCCCCCCTCAGGGCCTCCACTCGAGGCCTCATCTCGGGGCCTTCTCTCAAGGCCCCCTCGGGGCCCCCTCTCGGGGCGTCCTCTCGAGGCCTCCTATTGGGGCTCCCTCCCGGGGCCCCTCTCAGAGCCCCCCTCGAGGCTTGCTCTCGGGGCCTCCTCTCGGGGCCCCCCTCAGGGCCTCCACTCGAGGCCCCCCTCAGGGCCTCCACTCGAGGCCTCATCTCGGGGCCTTCTCTCAAGGCCCCCTCGGGGCCTCCTCTCGGGGCCTCCTATTGGGGCTCCCTCCCGGGGCCCCTCTCAGAGCCCCCCTCGAGGCTTCCTCTCGGGGCCTTCTCTCAAGGCCCCCTCGGGGCCCCCTCTCGGGGCCTCCTCTCGGGGCCTCCTATTGGGGCTCCCTCCCGGGGCCCCTCTCAGAGCCCCCCCTCGAGGCTTCCTCTCGGGGCCCCCCTAAGGGCCTCCACTCGAGGCCCCCCTTGAGGCCTCATCTCGGGGCCTCCTCTCGAGGCCCCCTCGGGGCCTCCTATCGGGGCCTCCTCTAGGGGCCCTCCCTTGGGGCCCCCTACTTCCTGCCCTGCTAGATCGCCAAACGATAACTAATTTCGAAGGTGAGTGATGAACGATTTTGTCAATCTCAAATGCTGTGAATTTATTTCAAACAATACATTTTTGTAACTCGGTTATATAGAGATTATCTCTTTCTTTCATTCAATATTCATGAGGAAAATAAACCAAAAACCTTGTACATCTACTTTCTTTGTATATTCTAATAAAATAGTAATCAGTCAAATAAATGGAGGTACCTAATGTGCCTAGAACCACGCAATAGACTGATGAGGGGTCCAACAAAAACTACTCTAATTTGAAACTGACCCACAAGGACTCGTTTTTATTGTTAGTATTTGATAATTTTTTCCAGCATTTTCATAAATCGCAATCGTTACGATGAAAAAAAACTGACACCTGAATTATGTAAAAACTAAACTTCTTTGTTACTTTCAAATGGAAAATACACCTAATGAATGATTTCTCTGACCACGCATACCACCTTTTCAAAGAAATAATCCAACATTTTTGCTACTTAAAGTTAACGTAATAGACTCGGTAATAGATTGAAGAAAAACTGTTTGAAATCAAACTTATTTTCCTTTATTGCTCGGCTAGTAGGTAACAAGTAGAGTCATACACGTACTTTGTTTCTCATCAACGGTCATCCGCTACTCTCTTTGTTATAGGTTAGGTGGAAAAGAAAAATGTTAGGTTCAACCGTTGATTGATTAATCAACAGGTTGAACCGTTGATTGATGTATTGAACCATACCCTTTGTTTGACAAGCGAAATTTGCGTTTGCGTGACGATTAGCGTAGTACACGAAATTCGCGAGTCAAAAACAAAGTCACTTTTGATCCAAATGAAACATGCTGTTCAGTAAAATCTGGTGACTGGGTACAGGAGAAAAGGCGAACAGGCGAATCGGTGCGCGATCGAGTGCGCGAACGAGTGCGCGATCGAGTGCGCGAACGAGTGCGCGAACGAGCGCGCGAACGAGTGAGAGATCGAGTGCGCGAACGAGTGTGCGAACGAGTGCGCGAACGAGTGCGCGGACTGGCGAATGAACGAGTGCGCGTACGGGTTCAGGAACTTGCGAGCGAAAAGGTGTGCGAACGGGTGCGTTTACGGGTGCAAGGATTAGGCCATGAGTCTTATCTTTGTTAGAACTAGATATGCCATATTGATGTGGGATGATAGGGCTACTGGCGAACGACCCACTAAAGAAAATGTAACGCTCCCATGTCACAAGTTGTTCTCAAATTCATATAAATTACCAATGCGAAATGATAAAGCCATGAATTCGACTATCCATCAAAATTAAAAGTGTCTTATCCAATCAAAATATCAAACACTGTTCGAATTTCAAAGTCTTATAGATTACGAGCAGAAAACAACTACTTTCCTGGCAAATACCATGCAGAACATTGAATGATATCTACTCGTAGTCCATGAAACGATTCACACCGAGATTCACACAGTGGATGCATAATGTTCCTTTCTCCCTTTCGTACGACGTGACAAATTCACATCGAGACAGGCACGCTCAACAACCTACAGACCGAGGTTTCGGGCTTATTGGCCCTCATCAGTGCAGGGTATAGTTATCCTAGTAGAGACCGTGAGATCTCCACTCGAAGCGATGCCGACATGCACGCATATTTGAACCCACTGAGCTAAATTTGTCACGTCATAGGAAGAAAGAAACATTTGAGATCATATCTGCATTCACTGTGTATGAATAGTTGCATATGGACTACGAGCAGATATAATTCAATGATCTGCGTGGTATCAGTCAGGAAAGTACTTAGTGATTTCTGCTCGTAGTCTAACAGTCAATCAAATTCAAAATATGTTTGATATTTTTAATTGTATAGGTACCTAATAAGACTGCTTCTATTCAGATTATGGTCGCATTCAAAAAGAGATCAGCTCTGACAAGGCAATACCTCATGGGTGGGAGTGGAAATTTGCCATCCATATTCAATGAACATATCTGATGCCCCTTTTTTACAATTAAGGATATTCTTTTTTTTTTTTCGTGTACAGGATGTCCCAAATTCGAGGGTCAACATGGAGAACGGGTAACGGTTCAAATATACAAAGTCGGTTGAACTAGACGCGATGCGCAACAAATTCCTTAAAAAAAGATGATTTTTTTTGTTTTCGCAGTCAGCCTATATGATGAAACTTAAAAGTAACCTCAGAATCGATAATCATCAAAATTTATATTATTTCTCAGATCCCTCGATGATTCCAGAATCGATAAGAAAAAAAAATGGCTCCGCGTTATAACTCGAACTTAGCTTAATTTTGCGTTATACAACTCGAAATTAGTTTAAATTTCGTGTAACGACTTGAAAGTAGCTTAAATTAGCTTAATTTCGAGTTATAACTCGAAATTAGTACTAAATTTCGTGTTACAACTCGAAATTAGTTTAAATTTCGTGTAACGACTTGAAATTAGCTTAAATTTGCTTAATTTCGAGTTATAACTCGAAATTAGCTTACGTACAACTCAAAATTCATGAAATTAAGCTAATTTCGATTTGTAACACGAAATTGAGGAATTGGTAGTGTATATAGCATTTTCGGCTCTATCGCGGATTTTTTTATGTAATTAGAAGCATCCACGCTTGCACTATTTATTCTGGAAGGATACCATTATGATTTATTACCTAAAAAACTTTACATGAACATGAGTCCGATCTCGATCAGTAGCGGAACTACAGGGGGTCGAAATTCAATTATTTTATCCTATTAATTGAAATATAACTCGCTCACTTCTGAGGATATCAATATGAAATTGGGTGTAGTTGATACTTCTAATAGGATCATCAACCAAACCTTTTAGTGGTACGCCTTTGACATCTTTGACATCGTTCCAATTTCGCTTCTCAAATTTCATACAGTGACTAAACAAGAGTCACTGTATGATATTCAACCTCGTAGCGTCATCTTTCGGTATTTAACGGAATTTCAGCATGGTACACGTGTTCAAACACGTGCTCACTGCTCTGGTCTGGCTAGCGGCCGCAAGGTGACGGTAGTGCCTCGTGGTTGTGCAATGTGCAACTCATAATCAGGGTTGCCAACCCCGGCGATTAATCGCCATTTGGGCTAATATTTTTCTGGAGGGGCGGTTCTATTTATGATTTGGCTATGGGCTATTTTTTGAGCGATATTCGTTATACTCTCCGGCTATTTTGAGCGGATTTACTTTCTGAGAAAATTAACCATTCTATTTGTGAATTTTGCATTAACCTTCCCATACAGAACATTTCCGATTAATCCATGGTTAACCAAAGTTAACCGCAAATTGACAGTATTGACAATTGACACTGAATTGACGGTTGTTTGATTTCAAGGATGGTAAACTTTCGATTTGTCAGTTTTCCTTGTATTTTGAATTTATACGTTTGAGTTCAGTGATTTATACTTGAAAGCGTCATTACTCATTACATGTCTACCTTAAGATAGAGCAGGATAGGAGCAAGGAATTCTATTAACCTTGAGATGCATAGATCTTAGATCTTGATGTGCAATACCAAACTTGGGAAAAATATGTCATTTTTATCATTCAGAAAAATCGCCGATTCGAAAAAATAATCGCCGATTTTCAAAATTTTCGCCTGCGGCGCGCTTATTGCTCGCTTCGCTCGTCTCAACTGGCGATTTCGGCGATCATTTTCACAAGCAATGCTGTTTTTAATAAAATAAAGTTGGCAACCCTGCTCATAATCTATGCTGTCATAAGTGCTCATAAGTTGATTATAATATGCGTATGAATATGAAGAAGAATTTTACGGGTTCGGGTAGTAAACGAAAGTACTAAAAACCAAAATGTTTTGATTTGGTTTTAATAAACAAGCAGCCAGAATTTTCAGGCCAATATAATATTGCTTGATAATCTTTTTATCAGGCATTATTTCAAAATGGATTTGTCAAAAATCACAAATGAAAAGAAGCTGGATATTTGTAGATGGTATTTTAGAAGTAAGTGTAGATTTCTTGCTGGGACTAGGCAGTGCATAATTTTCATAGAAATTACTAATTTCAATAAGATATGATCCTGAAGATGGTAGTCTCAAGTTATTTTGTTTCCAGTTGGGTTTGCTTTGCTCCCATTCATTTGGACAGTCAACTCAATATGGTTTTTTGATGAGGCTTTTCGTAAGCCTGAATATGAGCAACAGAGGAGCATTAAAAAATGTGAGTACCTATATCCTTCAATCTCCTTTAAGTTGAGGCAATAAACAAAATATTTGTTACAGATGTGATTTATTCTGCAATTGGATCAACAGTATGGATGGTGTTATTAATTACATGGGTAACAATATTCCAACTCAACAGAGCAAATTGGGGTGAAACTGCAGATTATCTTTCTTTTATAATACCTGTAGGACAACCTTAGATTATTGTATGGAGAGGAGATATAATTGGAATTTTTAATCACACTTTGTACCCATTTGTATGCTCATATATGGATAACCACAAAAATAAGCATGTCATTCCAAGTTATGATGGAATCAGCATTATATAGGTTAAGAGATGAGAAAACTTGTTGGAATTATTCAACAATATTAAAATATTGTCTTCTTAAACTTAAATTGGTCATTGAATGAAATGCAATAACTTGTAAAAATAAATTTTATTACCAATCTCATTGCTGGTCATGTCAATTTTTGCATGGTAACACTGAGTTCACAAAACTGCATGTAGTATCCAGAGCTAGTCTTGAAGAAGGAGAGTAGGTTGACTTTGAATTTATACATGCAGAAACACCAAAAAAGCTAGCATTAAAAATTTTATAAGAATTTCAAGTGTGTGATTTTTCATAGAATATATTTCTAGAATTTAGTATGTTCTTTTCAACTCACCCTGTACAAGTGTTTGGTAACTAAACTAAAAGTGAGTGACTTTACAAAAAACATTAGTGAAATTCTTGGAGATTATCAAAATGTGAAATTAATGAAAATGGTCTTTCATCAGTCTTCCCATACTTGTGATCCCCAATAAGAATTTCAATATTTTCAACTTAATTTCTGCACTCACAATTTAATGGAACAAAGTTCTTCAAGAGATGCCTCAAGTGATTTTATAATTTATTATATAGATCAATAACAATACACACCCTGTATAAAAAGGATTTATATAAATTATATTATTATCACATACTGATTGGTTAAAAATGCATATATATAAATTTATTTACATTAAAATTCATCTAGCTACACTCATTCTATTCTTATTCCTGCTCTGCGTGCATTCCTAAACTTTATTATTTCATGTTTGACTAGACGCAACAAGAGCAGCAGTGCAAAAATATCCGAGATCATCAACATCAAAAATACTTTCTGCCACCCATAGTTTGATACAAATCCTGCTAAAAGTGGTCCAACAGCAGCCCCTATAAAAAAACAAATAAAATCCAATCAATTTCCCAATTGCTACAAAATTCATCACGAAAATAATCGATAAATATTTTATAACAAACTTAGACATTTTTGGCACTAGAAATCCATTGAAACCAAACTTGAATAATTTGGCAAACTTGAAACTGAGAAAAAATACTACAAACAGGAGAAAACCATTGTGAAAAACGAAAGTTTGTGGCCACTTTCTCTAGTTTCAGTTATTGTTTGGTGGCACAAATGTCAGTAGTGACAAAATTACACAAATGTCAGTAACGTCAATATGACACAAATGTCAATATGACACAAATTCAGTAATGTCAATATGACACACATGTCAGTAATGTCAAAATGACACAAATGTCACAAATACGAGAACAGAACAATAAGTTGTTAGCATGAGATAGCGTATGAGATGATTTATAGCAGATTGATTTCAAAAAACTAAAAGTCTATGTTATGGCACACGCAACTTAAGAGACACTCACCGATGGAACCGGTTCCATCAATAATGGCAGTCACAGTCGCCAAGGCCTTTGAATTCCCTTCCAAACTGTGGTGTGTACCGAGCTCTGCAGACACTGCTGTCGTTATCAGCGCGTACGGCCCGTTGACCAGCAAGCCGACAATCACCAGGAGGACCATGTTGACGCCTAAACTTATGGTGCTCAGCCTCTCGTACACCAGCATCTGCAAGACGACGAAAATCAAACTTTTCTCTTTGCAGGAGCGTTCTATCTTTACGTATCTCGATTGTGTCTTTGTTTATTTCGTCCGTTGTGTCCATATATCTGATAATAACTATATAGGTAACAAAGATACTACCAGAGCTGCAGTCGAAAAATGAAACAAATGACAGTCTGTGAGACTAATTACTAATTGCGGATATGCGCATGCGCAAGTTTGAATTAGGAATCGACATTCTGTTTCATCATGGAGGTTAGTAGCTTCCTAGTGAGCGACAAACGTATGATCATTGTTGAAAATCAATCAAATGTATAAACAGTTCTTGTAGTGTAGTACCATGGTGTTTTTGTAGTTTTTTTAGTTTTTTAAATTGATTGGAGATAACTCTGCATTTACCAGTTGCTGTTTGAGAATAAGGGTATGAGCATAAGACCCAGACTCAATTAATTGTAATCCCTGGAAAACTACAAAAGTAATGAGCTGGCCAATTTCCACATAGGAACAGGTCAAAACCAATGAGAAGAAGAAGAAGAAACAATCAAATGATCAAATGTGTCACATAACCCCCAATTCGATGTTTTTATTCAATCATGACATATATTTTTCAGATACTCATTCAATGATGGATTTTTGGACGATGTTGGATAATAGGTGATAGATAGAGATGAATGTGATCTAGAAAGCGATACAATAATTTTTGATATATCACTGTTATCACTCACTGATCACTTCTGTAAACACTCAGTAAGTACATTCATAATTACATCAACGCTATTTCATGTTAACAAATATCCCTAACCTATGAAATTCTAATAACGTCAGTTGATTTCAACTCGTCACAACCCGCGCATGCGCATAATTCATCATTAGCAAGCTAGAAAGTCTTTTGTTTTTCCAAAACTGGCTTCACTTTCGCGTGAAGAGAAGAATAGGTGTTATCCATATAGTCATTAGACATATGGAGCAAGATGGTGGGGAGGGTCGATTGAACATTGAACGAAAGGAATCAATGAATTGTAGCGAAACTTACCAGAGGGGCAGCAAGAATCAACATGAACGCGCAAGTAGATGCCGGCATCTCAGTCTTGTCGCATAGCACCCCGGCTATTACAGCCCCTGCAATGCCACCAACGTCAAAAAGGGTGGACATGTCCGCGCTAAGAGTCGCACCCATCGTCGCTGAAATGACAGAGAACGAGCAGGATTACAGCATTGTCCATCTAAATGGAAACCTAGTATGCTGAAACTATAATCATTGTCTGTTCACTCAAGTCCCAAACGTCTGCCAAGTTGATGTCGCTACTTTATATAAGTCGTTCGATGCTGTCAGCGCACAATTCGAGGTTGAAGTTATGTTCTTCTTCTTTTTTCTTACTTCAGCATGTATTATGTATCATCATCATCATGACATATTTTTACTTTTATACATATTTTTACTCACTTGGTTCTCGATGGGTTTTGTTAAATGTTTTGAAGGGCGAATCCTTTTAAGCAAACTAGTTCTTTCTCTGCTAAAAATTGTTGAAAAAGTAACGCGTATGTCAAAATGTAAATAAAAACGTTAGGTTATGTTCAAGTTCAAAATGGAGCACGGTTATTATCAGAAGATAGATGTCTCTGCCTTACATACAAATGTTACGTCATTGTTTCCCAAGGATGATAAACTAGAGAAGGATGGTTCATTGCCATAAGACGCAATGTTGGCACATCGAACAGCGTTCGTGACGTCACTGACGGCCCTCATTCTTTGTTTACGTTTATGTAATTATGTTCCGATATTCATATTGTGGATTGTGGCTGTAGGAATTGTTTTTTTTTTAAATAGAGTTCTTCAATAATTGTAGGTATTGACAAATTACTCAGTAAGAAGATTTAGTAGTGTCGATAAATATTAATAAATTATTACATCACCTCCATTGAAAAGTGTGTAGTGTTTATGAAATCATTTCCATCTAATAACCAGTATGCCAGGTAGCAGATTTGCTATTTTTGGACAAAAACCAAGAGGATTCCAGTATTATTTACCACACATTTCCAAAAGGAACTGATTTTGTTTGGGATATTTTTTGTAAAAGGTGGATAAGTTGTGAACATGCAGATGTTGTGAATCCTGATACAAGTCATAAATCAGAGCTGTGATTTTTCCAACCAAATTTAAGAAAGAGGTCTACAAAATGGGTAGATGAAAATGTATTATGAAAAAGAAGTACCTATATTCTCATTATTTTATGATGTTCCATGTAATCAGATTCAGGAATTTTGTATACTTTAGTAGAGTCCAATGTATAAATGAAGAAAATAGTCAGCTAATGAGAAAATCGAAATTGATCACAATATATTTATATATACCTATTATGTATAATGTAGGTACCTATAAATTAAATTAAAGAATGTATTTTATTTTCACCATTCACTGATAATTGTTAAAATAGGTAGGTATATCAATTTCAATTCAAAATATGAACTTTCAATAACCTATGCATTGAATAATATATATGCACACATACATTACATGCATCATTCATCAGTACCTATAAATTCTTCATTGAAATTTCCCTATTTTTAATATGAAATTGTTTTCAAGGTGGGTATTAAGTACTTACCTATTTATGGAATAGGTATATTCCCTGTTTTGTAAACGTTAAATTATCTCATGTATTATTTTCTGGGTGGACATTCAGGAATTTTTGTGAATCAAGGAGTTTTTGTTCACAAATATTACTAATATTTGAAGCCATATGATACCAATAACCAAGGTGGATATAGGATGGTGAAACAGCTCTTCAATTGTTTCTGCGAAAAACTTGTAGACCGTTTGAGAAGGTACTAATATTTCCACGACTTGAAAGAAGATGGCGGTAAGATCGATTATCGAAGAAGATTCCTGTTGCTTACGTATTTCTGTGGTTCACATCTGACAGACGTGACTTGAAACGACATTAAAACAATAAATTTTCGATAAATCTTGAATTAATATTGATATTTTGACTCTTCTCAATCATTTTTCATCTAGAACAGATGAAACTGATAAAAGTATGACAGAAGCACAGTTTCTGTTTTACCGACACAAGGTATGTCGCCATCTCTGATAACTTCAGGAAATATTACTACGATATGAAATCAAGTAGGCAAAGGTCTACAGTTTATTCTAGTGCTTGTTAATAGGAAGCTGTTTCACCATCCTATATCCACCTTGCCAATAACCATCAATAATCAATATGTCATTGTATCGATTATAAAAAGGTACATCACAGTAAAATTACTTTTAATGCCCATTTAGTGATATTCAGCATTAATAATTTTGAATTCAGGGCCGTTGACTACGTCATCGCGCGCCTTCGGAAGCCACGCCTTTTGGCCGAAAAAATCGCTTGAATGAACCATCCTTCTCTAGTTTATTTACCATCCTTGATTGTTTCCAGTGAACAGACAATATTACACCGTCTACTAGGTGTTCATTCAAATCGACAATGGATAACAGGGACCTGCTTTTCAAACTCACTCGACGAGTTGACGTACAGCGGCAACCAATACAAGAAGGTGTAGCTGACCAGCTTCGAGAAGAACAAGGCGAAAGAGAACTCTATGACGCCGGGAATGGACAGGGCGTTCAGGAAACCGATTGCTGGTTCTGGCTCTTCAGATGACGAGCTGGGCAGCAGGAGACTGCGTTCCGTGAGCCTCCTTTGGACTTCCTAGAATGCGAGGCGGGGTTAGGGAGATTTCTGCAGTAGGCTTGCATCGGAGAAAAATCTTGGATTGGTGAGAGCAAAGTCAGCTAAATGGAAAAAATCTAGTCTTCCTGGAGAGTTGTAAAACAGTATTTATACGTGAAAATCTATTGACAGCTTATTCGGTGTATATTTTGAAATGCATCAAATATGCCAGAAATAATTTGCATGAGCTGGAGAAGAATTCAAGTGTACATAACTACAATACGCGACATGGAAACCTATTGCGGATTCCGCATCACAAATGTGCGAAATATAAGAACTCTCCAGTATATAATGTGATCAATCTTTACAATAAACTGCCTGTATCCATCAAGCAAGTCACTTCTAAAGATATGTTCAATAGAAAAGTAAAAGAATTACTAATAGAAAAATGCTATTACAGTGTGCAAGAATTCTTGGACGATATTCTGAATTGAAATAAACATCTAAAATGAAATATAGATCCTGAATATTATTTGTACTACAATTATAGGGTATTACATATTTTTGGAGACTTTTACGGTAGTTCTTTTCTTCATGTTATATGTATGTAATTTGTTATGTTATATTATATATTTGTAGTTTATTTATTGTGTGTATACCTATACTATATTTATTACTTATTATGACATTTTATCATTTCAGATATTTTTATATTTTTATTTATTTATTTATATTTAGATTTAGTATAAACTGACATACCATATGTACAAAATGTACCACAGTGGCGAAATAAATTTCTTTCTTTCTTTCTTTCTTTCACTATAATGTCTGTTCAATGGCCAAGTTCAGTGTATGATTGTTTGAGGGCGCTGCTTGAGTGGTATAACAAGTGAATAACGCATTTTATGCCATTTTTTGATTTTTCACATATTTTGTAGGTTGGGGTGCACATGTCAGTCATGTAAATGTCACATTCCTTCAAAATATTTCTTGTTTCTTTTATACTTTTTCATTTCCGCGGAAATGCTTCCACGCCACGACTTTGCGCTAAAATTAAAACTAAACAATAAAAAGTGATACGATTTCATGAATTCGCCAGTGACTTCAATTTTGAAAATATACTAATAGGTACCTATAGTTTGCATGAAGAATCTTTGTGGTAGGTAATATGAATTGATTCATTCTAGCTTTAGAATGTCTAGAGATTTCTGAATATTGTGGCATTTGTGCTAACCATTTTGATACTGAAATTCCTCAAAAAGAGCTGTGTGCCTACAACTTTTCGAGGTATGTCCAAAATTTTAGTGTATTTGGTAGTGAACTGAATTCTCGAGTGTTTCTCTAGATGTCCCAGTGCTTCCAGTTTAAATTGTGCGATTGAAATCGTCTCATGTAATTCGTAAGTATCGACTGGGGGTTAACATTTTATTCATTATTCATCACTAAATCACAGAATACCCAAATTAGGTATGTTCATTTGGCCAGGCCAGATGCTTTTACAAGTATGATTAATATAAATTCACGACTTCACGATGACTTTTGCGCGTCCATTTCATTCAACATTCACTATATCAGAATATCATCCAATATCCTAGGTTAGGTCCAAAACAGAAATAGAAATACTAAAATAGTTTATAGGAAGCGGCGCTGCTTGAGTGTTATTAATTTTGATTGGAAGATCACTGTGGCGATTTTCGCTGATTGGGCAGACATTATAGTGCACGGAAGACTAGATTTTTTCCATTTAGCTGACTTTGGTGAGAGGAAACGAAGCGACATCTAGTGGCTCCAACATGAAGCAGTTTGTTTTGCCCAACCAGTGTTGTCAATTCAAGACCAGGTTGCAATACTCGCGTTTGTGATTCAAGTTACGCTTTTTTGGCTTTAGAGCATGAGTTTCTAATTATTTTATCTTGTATACAAAATCTATTTGTGTTTTAGAATGTTTGTGACCAGCTGGACAAATTTGAACTAAAACAAATAAATATATAAATATCTTCCGAGAAATCGCCTTCTCAATAAGCAGACATTTCTAGTATTGAGTTAAGCATTATTTTTATTAACTTTACTTATCATTCACGAACAACGATTACATTTAATACTAGCCATGTAGAAAACTTGAAATGTGTATGGCTTCTAAGTAACTGCCAATAGATGATTCACTTTTCAATAGATTTTCTTGGAATATCATCTTTCGAGATGTGAGAAAAATGCGGTACTTTTAAATAGAATATTGGTGCAACACATACCTATAAATATACCGGGTGACTACAAAGATGCTCATTAAGTCGAATTTTGTGATTATGGGCAGATCAGAACAATCAAAATTTTTTGTATGATGGTTTTTGTTATCGGAAATCGTCAATATCTGACTATTTGAGGTGTTCTTCATAAAAAAATTAGCATGGCGGCTCCAATATGGCGTGTTTTGCGAACCTATGGATTTTTGGGGTTGGATATTATGATAGTCAGGTACAGGAGTGGATTTGCGTGGATTTTTTTCAAAAATATTATCTGCATGTTCACTCAATGATTTGTTTACATAGTGGTCACCAATATTGAGGCTTATCTTCGTGGTCACTCGGTATAACATAGATTTTAGAAAGCCAAACCACAGATAGCACAAAAGCAAGAAAATACACCAAGAGTACCCATAATGAAACTTATCATGCACTTACTAAATCGCTATTGGCCGAAAATCTTGATCGAGAAATAACACCCTATAAAATTTAGATTCATATCAAGAAGGGAATTTTTCAAATTCGTTGAAATATTGCGATAACCAATATACAGTGTGTCCTAAATTGGTTCTTCTTATTCATAGTGATTTCCAAATACTTTTTTCAATGGGATATAAAATTCGAAGTCATTGCAGCCTGTACATAGCTCTTGAAATTCAATTTGATATCTTATGAAAACGAAATAATTATAGAAGAGAACACCCGATATACCTGTTATCACAAGTTGATTACAAGATACACTCAAAAAATACAGCCAAAATTAAATGAAGCAGCAGATGCTAAACATACTGTAAGTACTACTCATATTATCATGGTAGATTTTATGCACTAGAGGGCGGTAAAGTACACTTTATGGTCCGGTTACTTCTACAGTGTCCTTCATAAAGTCCGCATCATATGGGAAAAACTTTTATCAATGATTTATTTTGAAATTCGACTTGGCCGTTAAGTTGTGCTTTGAAAAATATGAAAAATGACCTACTCGGATATGGTCACGTGACTTTCGCGACCTGTCGAAAGTAATATTTTTTCAAAGTAATCGCTGAAAATAGGCTTATTTATTCGAATTTCAAAAAATTTTAAAGGGAAAAGTTGTTTCTTTTTCGATTGTACACCTACATCTCAAATTTGAACGTTCTATTGCAACTTTCACTTTTTGCCATTTTTTTGATAATTACAAAATTTCTGGAACATTAAAAAATTCGTAACTTCGACAAAACTGTTTTATACCAGTAGCTCTAATATGCGACTAACTTTCAATCACGAATCATCCAAAAAAATATGTTTTTCTCAAGAAAATGAGAATTACTGGTTAACATTTCTGTTATTTTTGATACAAAGTTGACGTATCTTCATTTTTTGACAGGTCGCGAAAGTCACGTGACCACATCCGAGTAGGTCATTTTTCATATTTTTTAATACTCAACTTGACGCCCAAGTCGAATTTCAAAATAAATTATTAATAAAAGTTTTTCCCATATGATGCGGACTTTATGAAGGACACTGTAGATTTTGAACTATATGGTCATAATTTCTAAGGAAATATGCAGTCAGAGATTGGACTTCATCCTTGCATTCAATAAAAAATAACTGAGGCCTTTTATAACTTTCTAGAATAAATTAAAGAGGAATGTTTTAAGAATAAAGTAAGGATGCATGTACTGAAACGAAGTTTGTAAAAAACATCGGCTAACTTTGCTTCTCAAAATGTTGTATTAATGATCCTCAATTGTCCATTCAAACAAGTATAAGATATTTTTTTTAATCAAAATATACTTATTCATAAACTCACTTGTTCTCCTATAATAATATCAGTATCATCCACATCTGAACCTACTCCAGAAGATTCATCATGGTCATTGTTCAATGCATGGTTCACTAGAGGTCTATATCTTTTCTAAAAAAAAATTAAACATTCACACCATAAAAAAATCGGAAAATCTAGCCCCCTTTTCATATAGAATATCATTGATTCAGGCAAAAACTTTCTGAACCACATCCATAAGTGATATTATGGAGTATTTTCAAAAAAACTTACTGTTCTATCTGGTGGAGCATCAAAAGTCACACAACCAACATCACTAGGGTTGACTACCAGGAATAAGAATAAAATGAATCCAGCTGCCCCTATGTATAAGCCTGGCATTATGAAGGATAAGGCCCAGTCAGTTTCAACATATTCAGCAGCAATTAGAGAACCTGTAGAATAATTTTAACAATAGAATGAAGAGGAAGGTGGAACTTCACAACTCATGCATTTTTACCTAAAATATTTCCTATACTTGTATGTGAATTCCACAGCCCGAAAATGAGTCCTCTTTTGCTCTTTCCAAACCAATTACTCATCACAGTCACAACTCCAGGCCAACCGGTAGTTTGAAATACCCCTGCCAAGCCCTGAAATACCAGTTGAACATCAAAAAAGCTCACCATAACAGTGTAATTTTACCTCATCATAAAATAAGTTCAGGAATTAGCATGAAAAATATTCCTTTTTCAAAATTTTTAACTTACCTGAACCACTACATAATATGTCAAGTTATGTATATTATATATCTTGGCAATTCCAAATAAATAACTGAATACTCCAGACATCAACATTCCCAAACTCAGGAAATACCTCAAGTTTACTCTTTCTGCTATGAAACCAGAGAAAAACATAGCTATTGCATAGCAAAATAAGAATGAGGAGTCTAATTCTCCCAGCATCTGTGTAGCACTAGAGTCAGTGCCATCTAAAAAAAAGTTGATGAAAAGGTTGCTGAGAGAATATAATGAAATTTCATGCAAATATTGCTTTTTGCTACATCAATCATTAATGATATTTCATTCATGTTTCTTAATACTTAGATATAAATAAGGTACAACTAATTGCATATTTGATGTATTCAAACATTCATTTTGAAAACATCAACATACCAATTTAATTCACCATTCCTAACATTTATGATTGATATCATTTTTATTTGAACAATAATATTTATCTTGTGATGATAATATATCACATAACACTGACAATAATTATTAACATGAATTATTTATCCAGATGTTTCTGATATGTTATCTATAGGAATTTTGTGCAAAACAGTTTAGGTATGATTCCTATTCCATTTCACATAACATTTCAATACTGAGTGAATTATATTATACAAATACTATATGTGATATTCCTATATTTCTGCAGGAACTATGAATAGGTTAGCCCCCAATGGGTTCTAGCATAGCTAGCAGAAAGTAAATTCAAAATTACATTTTTAATTCAATACCTTGAATGTAAATGTGAGCAATAAAACTAGGAATTCATGTGTTATTTGTAGAACAAATACATCTAATGATTATTCAAATATGTGATAGCAGTATAAGTAGATTAACAGAATTAGGTGAATGGTCTGTGTAGTGGATATGCTATTTCTACCCAAAACTATCTATGGTACAATCAAATTATATTTTTTTAATACTATAGTAGACATTTTCACTTCACTAATGATGGTGAAAAATTCAATACTTTGAATTCAATTGTCCCTAAGGCCCATACAAGTTGGTTCTCATAATAAAAGTGATATTCATAGTAAATGTTTGAGGAAAATGTTATCAGTGACTGATACCTACCAAAAGGAGCCCAATCACACCAGTTGTTGGGTTCATTGTCTTCAGGTGGTTTCAAACTGCTACAGTTCCTATGTAACACTGCTTTCACAACTGAAATTGGCTTTCTTGACATATGATAGCACATATAAGCAGTGTATGTTAAAAACACTACACTTGCACGGTAACTGAAAAAGTTATTCATTAGTCAGAGAGGGAACACCAGAGATAAATACTAACTTACCATATTTCCCTGTTGAAATGGAACCGTGGACAACATGTTTGAGTTAACTTTTGTAAAAATCTTATGCCCCAAGGAACCTCACTATACAGAAAGCTCATCTTAAGTTTGCGTTTGATGAATCTCAATTGGTTCCAAAATATTATAATCATAAAACTGAACGACCTGAAATAATTGATATACTCAAACATGTATAAGAATATTATAATGATTGATTCACTTACCAGAAAATTTCAAGAACACATGATTATTGATATAAAACGTGCTACACGCTAAGCCATTATCTTATCTCACGTTTTTAACAATAGGAATAGGAAGAACAATGAACACCTATCGAATTTCTAACAATTCAAACAACCTCCTTCAAAGAAAGATACATAAATAAAAAAAAGTCGAAGGAAGTCAGTGAAGTCATGAACACAAACTGTCAATGTCAATAGTGTCAATACCGTCAGTGTCAAACTCTTCTTCTATTTTTATTTTGTTCCTCAATTTCTCGGTCCTCAGGGCTATCCGACGAAGAAATAAGAAATTATCGACTTTCCCGCCAACGTTGTATATTAATATCTGAAATTTGAATCGGTTTGTCGAAGTTGCAATCAAATTTGAAAATAGCAAAATTCAATGACTGGTAGTTCAGGTTGTGTACCATTGGAATAGAAAAAACTAACAAAATTTTTGAAGTGAGAAATTGACAAATTAAATACATTAATAAGTTGCAAAGTTGCACATCGGCCTATAAAATATACTTATAAAAACTCTCAGAATTTGAGGTATGAATCTGCAGTGTGTTCCATGTTCCATTAAAAACCTATATTTTGTTGATAAATATTTCGAAAACGTGTAGCTAATTTTTATTTTGATTTCACCATTGAAATGAGAAATGAGCGGAAAATGCTGATAGAATGCTGATAGAATGACCATTATGACCATCTTATCACCATGCTTATTATGACTTATGTCGTTGTAGAGGTGGAACGTAGTACAATCAGGACCTCAGGGGACACCAGACGGTGTTGGCTGGTGTGAATGTAGTTTACCAGTGATGAACACGATCTAATAAATTATTTTCATCGTTTTTGATGCGGCAATGATGGCTTACCATATATATTTCACTTGAGAAATAATAACACAATAAAATTGATCATTTTTAATTTTTCATTGAGAATGATTACAGATGGAGGCAAACGCGGATCATGGATATAATTTTCCACTCATCTTCTCATCTCCTCATCAACGCTGCTTCGATGCGGCTCTGTATGCGGCCAGAGTCGCGAATTCGCGTTCCATAAAATGCCGCTAGATGACAGCAGCCGCAAATTCGCACGTACGATAATCAGATGGTTGCTCGAATTTCTATTTTCCGCTATTTTTACCGTTTACCGCCCTTCGTGGGGGCACATCTCGAGTGAAGACCCTTCGACTGTACTCTGTGTTAGCCCAAGTGTTGTGCGCGAAGCAACCTCTGCCTTTTTCGAGAGTTATTTCGACTGTTCGAGGTAAGTGGTGCTTCAGATTTTCACTGACCTAATTCGCTATTTAAAGATGAAATTAGTGGCATTTTGGGGTTTTTTTCGTATCAGCGGTCTCAATACGATTCGAGACATCGAACAGTTGAAGAATTTCAACGCCATATTGCTCGTTTTGAGATGTCGGCCAGGTGGATTTTTAGGTTATTTTTGCACATACACTAAGCAAGACCATATGCAATTTCCTACTTGGAACCCTTTCAAACCGGGTATTAAGTCGGATTCGAGATCCTACTTATAGTAATTTAATTTTGCGTTCATATCAATTTCTTCTCCATCATCTTTTAAATGTTCTAATTACAACCTACCCTACCCACAAACCTAATCAGGTAGGTAGGTAAGTATAGAACTCGGTATAGAAGCATGACATTTTTTTCTAAGTTTATCATGAATACTAATTCAATATTATCTCTATTAGAATCTTTATCACGACTTATAGATTTATTTATTACAGGTTGAGCTAGCTAGTTTCCTTAGGTAAAATAACAAAAATGAACCTTGTTTTATTCCTACACTTTTTATATCCAGTGACGGAGGAAGCACAGTGGCGTAACTTAGATATGGGTTTTCTTATGAGTTCACAAAATTGAAATGCACAGAATTGAAGAATAGCAGTAGGTACACACACTTTTTGACGCTCTGCATCTCATTTAAAAATAATCGTTTGTGAATACATCAGGATGCTTTCTTGATTTCAGCAAAATTATCATTTTGTCATTAGATTTGAGCCACTTCATGTACCTACCTAATTGTTTATACTTGCGGCAGGTTCCTATAATCTAATTGAGTGAGCATAAATAGGTTGAAGTATGTATCAATATCGAGATACTTTTTCCGCTATAAATATTTCGATGAAATCTTTATAACGGGTATTGCTAGGAGTATTGTATAGTCTGGACTTCTTATATTCGAATACATATCTGTGTATTGCATATTGTTATAACATTGTTCGATGATCATCATCATTGATGTAGAAATATTATTCTTAGTAAACATTTTAGAAGGCCCTTCTTATGAATATTTACCTACACATCAAAATAGGCAATACTGGTACTAAACACGTTATTCAAATATACTTCAACCTCACTTTTAACAAGTGATATTCGTATTTCCGCCCCTCAATAAGTAAGGGTAACTAAAATAGAGTGCGTAGGGCAAGCATTCTTCCCTCTCCAGCACTACATCTATAAATCATAGACACCTAAAACTAGTATGGCGCTCGTGTCTAAACAAAATGAAGCTCTGAACTATGGACTGATGCATCCCACCACTCAACAGAAAAATGGGCCGTGCTCTATGGCTTAGACAAACAAATGCAGGTATATACTTCCTAGGGCAAGTTCTAGGGCTACACCCTTATTTCCGTATTGAATGGCACCACGCCATGTCTATAATCCCTACGGAACTAGTTTTTGCCGAGTGGAGGGGGGGTGAACACCCTTTTAGAGAGGCATTCGCATGGGTGTTATTTGAATTTTGTTGGCAAACCTAGGGTACGACAATTTTGATGGCGTTTCTAGAGAACGTGAAGATATACAGTGAATGCCAGAAAGTACGCATATGGTAAATTTTTTTATTAATGAATTCTAACAAATATCAATACGGGCAATCGGGCATTCGCTTTTGCATCAAAAGAAACCTCAAAAGACGTTGTACAGTGCCGTTCGTCATTTCGTGTTAAACGGGAAATTTTAAAAATTCAATAATCATGTCCCAAAACACCCCTTGTTTGGAGAAATATCGAAAAATGTTATTTGGAAAAGTTGTTCATAACAACATTTTATAGCTATATACACTTTCGAAAGAAATCTGAGATAAACTAATAAAAATCAATTATTTGCTATAAAAAAATCAATTTGGAAAAATTTCATTTTCAACACAGAATCTTATGAGTAAAGCCAACAGTGGTATTTTGAATAATATTTTGTATTGATAAGCAAGCTATTTCTATTACATTTCACATAAATCTGAATTTGCCATGTACCTATCCAGCTGCTTCATAAGGGGTTAGTAAAATATCTACAGAACATTATCATCTCGTTATTGTTTATTATCAATTAAGGACCATATTTCTACACAATTTTTACTTATTTACAGTATTACTATTGTTGACATGGACATATTGTCTCAAGATCGAAGAGGCCATGAAGTTTCTGTGTTGAAAATGTAATTTTTCCAAATTGATTTTTTTTGTCCGTATCGATATTTGTCAGAATTCATTAATACAAAAATTTCCCACATGATACATACTTTCTGGCGGTCACTGTATATTTTTGAAATTTTGGGTACGGTTATGGGATGGTGCGCTGTTGCTGGATCTAGTGTTACTGAAACAAACTCTGGAATTTAAAACGAAACACTTTTTACAGGTTGAGTCAGTTAATTGATAATTGATACACCTATATTAAGCTTTAGAATCTCGATATTTTGGACTATTGAGCGATTTTAAATACCTACAGAGTGATACACTTTTCAGGAATTGTACCAAATCTAACACTCGTAACACAATTTAACCGACTTCGTATCTCTTGTAATAACTGAGATCCCCATGGAGCGATGTCAAATTTTTCAAAAATATATTCCGGAAAATTCCATTCAACCGTTAGAGCCTTTCATCGACCCCTCGAATGTATTATAGCAACGAGATCTCATTTTGTAAAATTGCAATTTTTCCAAACCTACCCTTATATAACGGTCCCCACTGGCTGATAAATCAAATCGAGGGTTGTTGGTAAAAATGTCTAGCCTTTCATGCACAAAATGCATCATTGTGACCAGCTGAGGAACATTTGCCAAGCACACACAAGAGCAAAATCATATTTTTGATGTTCATATGAAAAATTGTATACCTAGGTATAGTGTTTTGAAATTCTACCCACAACAACATAACGAAGCTAAATTCAATATTTCACTTTTACCACAGGGCATTAAGTAATTGAAGGTGATAAAGTAAGTTTTGTTTTTACATGTATAATGATAAAGCCATCAAAATCGAAAGAATCCACTGTGAATGCATATAGAAAATGCGTAGAAATATACGTGAAATAAATGCATTGGAACAGGTATAATGCTTCGAGTGGAGATCTCAGTATCTCTACTTGGTTGACTACCTTGCACTGATGAAGGCCAATAAGCCCGAAACCGGTATGTAGATTGTCAGGCGTGCCTGCCCCGAAGTAAATTTTTCACGTCTTAGGAAAAAGTGTTTTGAAAAGTGTTTTTTAACTGTCAACTTAGTTGCGAAGCAAGCCTCGTAAGTCTAGGACTTGGGAATGAAATCTAACATTTGCTATATGCATTCACAATGGTGCATGGACTACGAGCAGTTATAATTCAATGTTCTGCGTGGTATTTGCCAGGAAAGTAGTTGTTTTCTGCTCGTAGTCTACCAGCCATCAGCTTTTATTGAGGAATAAAAATCAGGCTAACATTCCGAAATATAAATCTACGATCTCACCAAAATCGGACAAGAATCAAAGAAGGTACAGGGCGATCAATTTGTAAAAAAAAATCTGGACTGTTTTTTGCCGGTGAGTGTAAAACAAGGATGATTTTTCTCACTTCAAAGGTGATTTTTTGTGAAAATGTGCTGAAACTATCTTGAAAATTGAACGCAATTGTTCAATTCAAGTGTGTGAATCGTGCTGACGAAAATAATAAGAAATTTTGAGCGGAATTGACTGGAGAAGGACACAAGCGGCTGTTTTTCTCTCGTTAGAACTTTTTCTTCAGAACTTGAGTTTGATCAGTCTGCTAATTATTCATACATTTATATCAGGATGATATCGAGAAATACCCTGTCTACCACCTTTCTTGTTATACATATAACTCTTTTCTTTAGCCTCTCGGTAACCGTGCCCGTTTTTTATAAGAGTTACGAGGTCGATTAAATTGGGGCAAAGTTGTGCATTTTCATGCTGAGCAATTATGTGAAAGACAATTTGATGTATCACTTTTAGTTTTTGAATAAATGGAAAAAAACTGAATTTTGTAATTTTAGATTTTATTTTTTAAGAGAAAACCATGAGAACTGGACGTTTCTAACTAGGACGTTCTTGAGGCACTTTTTCACAAGGAATCTAAATCTGTCATCGTATTTTCCAAGGCGTTCTATATGTCAGAGATACAACAGTCAACTTCGGATTTTCTTATTGTTTCCAAAGCACTCTTCGCAAAAACGATTTTTTTGTCAATTTTGACCAGCAGGTAAAATTCGAACATATGTCATAGTAATCAGAAAAAAACAGACTTTTCCAAAATGCAAAAATCCAATATGGCGACCATAAGAAAACCCAAAGTTGAGTGTTGTATCTCTGAAATCAAGAACGCCTTTGAAAATACGATGACAGATTTAGATTCCTTGTGAAAAAGTCCCTGAAGAACGTCCCAATTAAAAACTTCTAGTTCTCCTGGTTTTCGCGTGAAAAAATTAAAACGAGAGCTACAAATTTCTGTTTTTTTCCAATAACTCAGAAACTAAAAATGATACATCAAAATTTCTTTGCAGATAATTGTTCAGCATAAAAATGCGCAACTTTGCCCCAATTTAACAGACCTCGTATCTCTCATACTAACTGAGATCCCCATGGTTAAGCTCGAAAAACGGCCACCCTGTATAGTGAATCTGGTTTCGTCTTCAATAGAGGCATCGACAATGCCTCAAAGCGTTCAAAGGCAAATAGAGACATTTTTCGCGAATCCCACGTCCGTATAAATAATCAAAGCTTACGTCTTTCATCTAGCAGACAGAAAAATCCAAGAATCACGTTGCAGTTGGCTACGGAATGGTAAAAGGCGTAGGGTACCGTGAGAAGATAGGGTAACTTGTTTGATATAATGATATACCGGGTGTAACAGGATCAAGGTACACCTCCCGATTACGATGAACTTCATTTGCTCATAAAAAACGCAATTTAGTATTTTTGACGGGATTTCGATTTTTATAGCATCAGACGGGTCAATTGGGTTGAATCGGAACTGTCATGGCACACCTAAATGGAAAACTAAAAATTTTATGAAATTAAATAATAAAAATTTTTGACGTTCGAAATGTCACTTGAGTAGTATCATTGGATTCAGAAAATTCTGGAGATTTCTAAAATGTAATAATATACATGGTGTTCCATTTGAGAATCGAAAGTTGGTATCACTTCCGGCGAAACCGGAAGTGAAAAACAAATCACGTGTAGGTCAAAAAGTGCCGCTTATTATGTTTATGGCATATCCCAAATGTCAATCAATTACCTTTAAAACTAACGGAAATACGGGGGGGTATACGGTATACGAACGGACGGGGTATGTAGTATAAGAAGAAAAATGATAACTTGAAATGCAAATCGAGTAAATCCTTTTGATGGAAATGCATTCAACGGCGGTAAAAATCGTCTTATGTGAAACAACGGCAATGATTTTCTCCACAACCAGTATACTATCGAATGTACAGGGTGGACCAAATTCGAGGCGTAACATGGGGATCTCGTAAACCGTAAGAGATACAGGGTCGGTCAAATTGTGGCAAAGTTGCGTAATTTTGTGCTCAATGAAATGCTGTCGAGAAAATCGGAAATTTCCCACTACTTCCGGAGATATCCGAAAAAAGGGATTGAGGATGCTATCCCCATTTGTTTGTAGTTCTTATAGTTACCGAGTTACCCTATATAATCGTTCTACCCATTTCTCGAATGTCATCGTGGTGGTTGATATTTTTGACAGACTGCAGATTTGACAGTATCCTAATCGTTCCTAAAAATGTCTCCAACATATAATCTCATCAGGATTTAGACAGAGTATACTGGGTGCTTCAGGTTTTAAGGCACAAACTGCAATGGGTGATAGAACTCATCATTTCAATCAAAAAACTTCATATGAACATAAGGCCGATCTCGAGCAGTAGCGGATCTACAGGAGGTCAAAGTTTAATACATTTTTTTTATTTATCAAAGTATCTTGCCTACTTTTGAAGATATGAATCTGAAATTTGATGTTGATACTTCTTAGAAAATCATCATTTTGAGCAGTTTAATGATATTCAAAATCTACAGGGCGATATATTTCTAGGGATGGAGGCTTCTTTTTCCCCCCAAACTTTTTCGTAGTACGCCTCTAAAGTCTTTCAGTCACCAAATTGGGTGGATCGTTCAATTTAGAGAGTTTTTTGTTCAACAATTTTCTTCGAGAAACGAACCGTTGTCGAGATAAATAAGCATATCCGTTCTAAAACATGTTAATTTTACCGTCCCTAAAATTTCATTCTTGGACAAAATTCAATAAAAATGAAATTCAATGCACTAAAATTGCTTTTTATTCAGTTTTTGAAGTTGGTTGGATAGTTCATGCATACATCCTAACATTTCGAACATTTTTAAAATTTTGTCCAAGAATAAAGTTTGAGCGAAACATAGGCAAAATTAATTTTTTTTAGAAGGATATGCTTCTTTATCTCGACCACGGTTCGTTTCTCGAAAAAAGTTGTTGAAAAAAATTGAACGATCCACCCAATTTGGTGACTGAAAGACTTCAGAGGTTCCCTAAAAATGTATCGCCCTGTAGATTTTGAGAATCTTCAAACTGTTCAACATGATGGTCTTCCAGGAAGTATCACCCATGTCAAATTTCAAATTGCTTTCTTCAAAAGACGGCGATATATTCTGATTAATAGAAAAAAATATTAAACTTTAACCCACTGTATCTCCGCTACTGATCAAGATCAGACTTATGTTTATATGACCTTTTTTGGTTAAAATGATGAGATCTATAACCCATTTCATTTTGTGCCTTAAAACCTGAAGCACCCTGTATATTTAGCTTGGTGGCGATTTTCCATTTGGATAAAATGGTTATCTAACCTTCTTTGCATTTTCTCATCATGGTCGTCTTCACTAAGATTCTCACTTGGGGTCAGTCGAGGGGTCAGTTTATAATGGATGCTTTTTATATTCCAATGGAAACATTCAATTCCGAAGCGGCTATCTTATTTATTTCCTCCTCGTTTTCCAAGCGAAAACATCCCTTTGTTTCCAGTAAATTCATGCCGCGCTCCGTCTAGCCATGTTGCCGCATCAACGTCGTCTAGACGGTCCGCCAGACGGGGCTCATCGCAGCAACCCTTGCAAGACAGGAACGCAGCGGTTCGTACGTCTGGAGCGGTCTGGATAGACGGCGGAAGGTCATTCACTCCCGTCCCGTGTCTCTCAGACGACGGCTCTGGCCTACCCCAATTTTCGGGGCTTACTCGGTTTCTGCACCCATTTCTTCATTTCAAATAGGTCGCCCTGTATGTTACGGTAGGTTCGTTTCAACAAAGGAAGGTCGGAAATACAACGAATCTATCAAATACGACGAAGAATGTAGTGAAAACGTTGAGCATCCGTCAAAGGAACCTTGAAAAATGTCCCAAAGCCACCAATGTCGGGAAAAAATCTGAAAATGTTACAAAAACGCCATGCATCAGTCGCAGAAGCGTCAAAAATGGTAGAAAACCAACGAAATTGCTAAGCATTAATTGGGAAAACATCGAAATATGTCACAAAACGATCACTCATCCGTCAAAAAACATTTGAAAAAACGTGACGAAAACACCAAGAAAATTTGACGAGAACGCCAAACATTCCGTGAATGAATAATAGGCGAAAAAAAAGTTGAAAATGTTACGCTTTCGCCATAATAACCTCAAAAAACCGTCGAAAAACTTGCTTACAAAAATGCCTACAATGTGACGGAAACACATTTCACACATTCGTGAGAAAACATCGAAAACTTTTGAAAAAAGCTGAAAATCCAACGTAAATGCCACGGAATCGTCCAAGAAACGTTAAAAAACTCTCGAATAAACGTGACAAAAACGTCAAACATTCAAATGACGTAAACGCCACACTTCTATGAAAAAAAAGTCTACACACCGTGACTCATTTGCTGAAGTAAAGTCCAAAAAACGTCGAAAAATGTGTCGAAAATGGCACTAAAAATTATTCAACAAGATAATGTAACGAAAACGTCACACATCTGTCAAAAATTTAACGAAAACGCCACAATTCCCCCAAAAAAATATGACAAAAATGCCACTCATCCATGAAAAACGAAAATTCCATGTATCCATCAAATAAACGTCAAAAATCGAATACGTCATGAATGTGTCTTGCTCCTTCATTGAATTATTGTCAACTATTTTCAACGTTTATCGAAACTTTTTAACTTTGATTAACAGATGCGAGGGGTTTTCAATTTCATTTCGGTCCCCAAATTTTTTAGTATAAGCACGCCTATGGGCATCAACAGCGGCAATCGTATCGTGATAGTCTGGTTTATGATCATCTCGCATATGGGTCAGTCATTATGAATTTTTGGTTCATAGTTCGCGATCGAAAGAACAAATTTTGAAATGATTAAAGATCGTTACTATAATTTTCCAGTTGTTTGAACTATCGATTTATAAAATGAATGAAACAAAATTGAGTAGTCAAACTTAAAAGAGTTGAGAGAAAGTTTTTTTACGTTTTTCTCGTAAACAGCTTTTATTTCTCGCGAATATTTTCTTATGTCTTCAATTGCACAGTGTGTCCAATTTTCAACAATTTTGTACGATATTTCAGTTGTCTTTGGGGATAGAGAGTTGCGGTTTTCACATTACTGTCCTACTTTTTTGTGAAAAGAACAGAACTCTCATAGCCACGAAGATAGGTACATGGCGAAATTAAAAATATTCCATTTTGGGACCCCCCTGTAACTCAACTATCTTACAACTTATAGGGAAAGTGAAAACTGTATATTGTGCATATTTTTACCAAGTGTTGTTTTTACGTAGAATCCAGTGGCGTAGTTAGATTTTCGAAATGAGCTGTCATTATTTAGATATAACCCAAAGTAATGTTTTTTAAATGGAACACCATGTTTATTTTTGAATATTTGAAACATAAATGATTTGCACCTCTCAAAAATATATATAACTTATATGCTATTTCGAGTATTAGCCCTTTATTCGGATAATTTTCAGTTTTTATAGCTATTCTAATCAGGACAAATATCACTTTTAAAATAGATTATTTGGCACAATAATCAATTACCACTCTTATTCTTATTCAAATATAGGGTAGAATGAAAATTATTTGTATAAAATAATTGTTTAATATGGGTAGCTTAACTATTACTAATTCATTGATTTGTCAAATAGTCATATTAAATGATGAATTTAAACGAATATTTTTAATTCTACCCTATTTGAATAAGAATGGTAATTGATAATTGTGCCAAAAAATTTATTTCAAAACTGATATTTGTCCTTACCATAGCTATAAAACTGAAAATTATCCGAATACAAGGCTAATACTAGAAATATCCCATGAGTGTTATATATTTTTGAGAAAACATACATTTGGGTTATATCTGAATAATGACAGGTCATATCAAAAATCTGACTGTGCCACTGGATTCTACGTGAAAAGATGTTCAATTTACAGTTTCACTTTTCCTATAAGGTTGAAAGATAGCTGAGATACAGGGGGAGATCCCAAAATGCAATATTTTCGATTTCGCCCTGTATCTCGAAAATGAAGCGGGTTATGAAAGTCTCGTTTTCGGCAATGTTTGTTTCACAAAAAAGTAGCCGATCAATGTGAAAACCGCAACTCTCTATCCCCAAAGACAACTGAGATATCGTTGCAAAAGTATCGGAAATGGGACATACTGTACATCTTCGAAATTCAGAAAAAAATATCGAGAGAAAAGTTATGGGCTTTTCCTGAAGGTCAAGGGTCAAGTCTAATTTGGACCAAGGATGCAAAGGAACATATCAGTATACTGTGTGTGCCAAAACTGAAGAAAATCCGTGCAACTATAGAAAATAAGAGATAAAACATATTGACTGTGAAAAATCACAGAAATATAGACCAAGAATTCGGGTAGAGACTATCTTGAACTCATTCAAAAATACAGGTCCGTATTTGAAAAAATTTAGTTGTATATAAAATCAAAGCACCAACAAATCATATCGAATTTGAAACAGAGCAGGAACTTTCTTGAACACTTTATTTCCATATTTCTAAAAATGGAGGCGCTGAAACGAAGCCGAGTTGTTTCCGTATAATTTCCGATTTAGAAGCATCGATATATCTATAAAATGGTCATTTTTCTTCTGATTCAGCAAACTTCATATCATTTACCGTTTTCGAGATGCATCTTTTCAAATTTGTGATATCCTGCAAAATGATGTAACAAAATTTCATGGACGATATTTGGGAATTGGGGGGTGCCCCCAATCGTCATCCCCCAACCTGCGCCCATGCTGCCGACGCCGTCCCACCTTTGTCCTGTCGCGCGACGCCACTTATTGATCGGGAGACGTCGACGTCGTTGCCGAAAGTTGTATCTTCGGGTTGCATGGGTTGCGGATACGCGCCACTTACACCCCCCTAAAGACAGCACGGTCGCTTCACCCGGTCTCGATGACTTTCTCAACGCGAATATACCGGGTGACTGGAATTTTTCCGGTAAAAAATATTTTTGAAAACAAGTCATTTCAATTTCATGAATTTCTTGATCTGTTACCCCTGAAACCCCCCATGCTCATTTTTAATAGAATCAGATCATAAATAAACAATTCGTTCGCCATTTTGGAGCGGCCATCTTGAATTTCCGAATTCTGACAAGAAATTCGTGATCTCCGATCTCGAAAACCCCCACATACCAATTTTGAATCGAATCGGAACATAATCATAAATTTCGTCCGCCATTTTGGAGTCGCCATTATGAATTTTCGAATTCTGACGAAATATTCACTATCTTCAACCCCAAAAACACATACATGCTTATTTTCAATAAGATCGGACCCTAATTACAAAACTCGTCCGCCATTTTGGAGACGCCATCTTGGATTTATACATTTTGACAAAAAATTTCATTCATTATTGTCAAGCCCGAAACCCCGCTGATACCAATTTTGGATTTAATTGGATCATGATCATAAAACTTATCCGCCATTTTGGAGGCGCCATCTTGAATTTTTCGATTCTGACTCTCCGACCCCAAAGAGCTTCAAGCTAGCCCATAGAATCTTGGTCACCTGGAATAATTGTGTAAAAAAAGTCAACAACTCTTGTTGGTACTTACGTATTTTGACCTGAAAAACACGAATATCATAATATTCTCGTGAACATATCTCTAGTTTTCGAGATAATCGATGCCAAAGTTCGAAATTCCACCTTCTTTCACTGATAACAATGATGGAAATAAGACTGGTGGCGCTACTCTTCAATTGTTTCAGCAGACAAATCCTTGATTTGGAACAACTGAATTTAAGCTCATTACGTGGGGTTCTCATGTACAACAATAGATGGCGATACTGTCGAAAGATTTTTGAAGAATTTTCTTTCAATCATGTTCGATACATATTCGCATCAAACTCATTGGAAAATGGCTCCATGAAATTGTTAGAAACGATTAGAAGTCATTCAGAATCAAATATTCATACTTTCGTGTTGACACCTGCAGTAACCTGTAAATTTGGTTGAAATCGCGGCTTCACTTAGCGAAATTCACCCACGCCATAATCACGTTTTATCGAAGTAGGCGAAATCAAGAGATTTGGGACCAGTTACAGGATTTCACCAGTCTATCTATCCACCTTTCTGATAACTATTTTTTTTTCGACATGCATTGAAGAGAGAAAACACAGTTCACTGATTCGTATTGTCATAAGGCAGCTATGAATCCACCTTTATCGGCTTTATCCCTCAAGATTCGCACAGAGGTTTTCAAAATGGCCGTTGTTTATGCAGCCTAGTTGGTGAAATAATAGGAAAATTACGAAAAAATTACATATTTATGATGTTTTCCTTAGACGAAAGTCATAATTAACCATGGAAAATGCATGAAATATGTCCTGGGATCTAAGAAGATACAATACTTGAACAAAACTTGCAATACAAAGATGGTGGAATTTCGAACTTTGGCATCGATTATCTCGAAAACTAGAGATATGTTTTTGATAATATTATGAAATTCGTGTTTTTCAGGTCAAAATACGTAAGTACCAACACAAATTTTCATCACAATACTCATCGCATGATAAGTATGCACAATTACCCAATTTCAATAATTCAGCTACTAATTTAGAAAAGTAAGTCAGTATAACGTTTTCGTCCATAAACTATTAACAGAATTATTGTTATGGTTATTAAAGTTCATAGTTTTTGAAAAGGTATCAAACATTTGTACATGACCAAAGTAGCTTTCTATTGGTCTGGAATACTTTATAATGGTTCTTAACTGATACATTTTAACACAGTCGATCAAAATATCATTTGTACCACAAAATTTAACGTTTGTGAAATGTTTGGATTCTAGTCCTAGTCCACTGCATTTTACTTCTACTGCAATCCACAAATCGTTTTCTAAACCCCGCTACTGGTGACATTTCCAGCATTATTTAATGAAAAATAGGCAATTCCAGCGAAAGATACCAAACGAAAAACTCATCAACAACAAAGCATGCAACCAACATGCACTCGTATTCACTTTCAAAACAATCCAATCCAAACCGCCACACCGCCGAAGATCAATATCAACCCACGATCGTGCGACTTCGGCCGTCTCCGCCGCCAAACCAAAAAACCAAAAAAAAAAACACCCCCAACGGCCGAAAAACCGAAACAGTTCGAGACCTGCTCGGCCGTGAGATCGTCAGGCGAGCCACCGTAAAAACGCGAACACAGAAACAAAACAGAGAGATCGAAAAATCGCGCTGCGTGCCGACTGGCGGCAGACACTGCAGAGGGCGCGCCGATCGCTACCCGAGGCGGACAATCGTCCGATGCGATTTTCCCTTGCACTTGCATATGCACACGAGTTGCAGTTGGTTAACGCGGGTCCGCGAGCTAGTCTCTATTGGGGTTCGTCGTTGATTGGATGTCGGATGAATTATTATGGAGTTTCTTCCACACGGGTGTTTGGCTTGTTTGAGTAGCGGACGCGCTGGTTTCAGTGGCAGATTTGAGTGAATTGTGTGCTGGATAACCTGCTCGAGATCGGGTGGGAACGAGGTGAGATTTTTGTGTTTCCATTTCGGGAATTTGCTTTGAATTACGACGCCTTTGCGCGATGCAACGCTGTGATTGTGCCTCCAGTTCTTGAGCGAAATTAGCGATGTGCGAGTACCCACCTTTGAACTTTCCAGCAACAAATCGTAACGATGTACGTGCTTGTGGCTGCCTACATGGCCGAAAATTATCAACAACGACCCCTAGTGGCCCTAGCCTAGCCTAGCTTTACTGTTTTTCAATTCAACACGCGATCTTCGTATACGTGCACAATTTTTCTGACCTCCTTATTGATAATGTGAATCCAAAATCCAACAGGGCAGCTATACTTGATAACATGAGTCATGGGAGTTGCAATTTGAATAATGCAATGCAAAAAAGTCAATGCGTTAATCACGGTTGGCTTGGAAGCAGACGGTAAATTGCGCGTCTGACGTGACTTTTCAGCGTTCTCTTTGTATGAGTTGGCACTTGCAATGTGTGGTCGTGACGATAATTTTTTTAGTTGGATTTTCTGGTTGTTGAGACGGACTTAGTTAGGCGCACAACTTTTTTGTTAATCTGTCATTTTTCAATCACCATCGTCTCTATTATACGGGAATCATTAATTTAGTTTTTTTTTTCAATTAACTATTCAAAACCAACTTTTATGTCATCTTCTAGATTATCTTCATGAAAGTATAATTTGCGCAGGTGCGATCTGTGAAACTATTCTTAAAAGACGATTTCGCAACTTATTTTATGAAAGATTTTTTGTGAGAGCGGAAAATTTAATATTTTTGTGATTCATTCGGTCCGATTCTTTAAAAAGTGGTTAACACAGTGGATACATTAGTAACGTTGTTAACAACTACTTTTTTAACCACTTTAGATTTTCCACTATTCATATGTGGTATTCTTCAAATACGAAATTTATCAAGGTTGCTAATTTCTTACATTTCCACTCAGTGGTAAATAAATGCGGAAAAGTTAGTAACTCCTCTTCTTTTTTATTATAGTTTGCTGTTTTTCTGCAATTTCAACGTCAATCTAACCTCATTTTTTGGATTCGATGTAGTATTAGCACATAGAAAATATCGGCACACACTCACACATATTACTTTTTGGTCTTCTGTGTCCGGGACTGCCAAGTTTTTCGTGAATAATTGCAGGAATAATAATTATATGTTTTGTTAATGAACCTAGTGAGGTAGGTATAAATATATCCTGGAATGCATATTATTACACAGGATCATTGCTCATTGATTCAGCTAGGTATGTAATTTTTCAGCAGCAATACATTCTACCATGTTGAACATCATTGGTTCTATCAGGGACATCATTAACATTAATATTCTTGGTTTGTATAATTTAATAAGGCTCTATATGATTTTGGATGCTATCTGTTTCTTGAGCATATATATGTAGATATTTTTATGATAATTTTTTCAGTAGGAAGGTATAGGTTGTCAATTGGTTGTCAATCGATTATCCTACCATATAATTATTTCCTGAGCGACTCAAATCCTGATAACTGTAACAAATTTCCTTCATAACTGCCTCTTCAAATATATAACACCTTTATGATGAATTATTATTTCATTTCCACCAGTAAAATCTGGTGGATAAATTAGTCACTTTATCAGTGGTAAACCAACGACAAGTTGATAAATTTTTTTCCATTTTGACGTTAGAGAATTGAAAATTCGAAAAGTGATTCAAATAACAACTGACCTTCCTATTTGCCACCCAAATGACAGTGGTTGAGATAACCACTTCCTTAGAGAATCAGACCGATTAAATAAATAGGTCAGAACGGGTCAGAAATATACCTACGCCAAACGTTTAGTGAGAAATTAAAAAAAGTTTACGCAAGAGCAGAAGCTTTAGCAGTATTGCCAGTACCTTCTATTTATAGCAATTTATTCATTCCGACAAAAAATATTATCATCGTTTTTAAAGTTTCATTTTGATTTTAGCTCGGATTTTAGGCACTAGTACCTAAAAATGCCACTTCTAGACACTAAGTAGTACCTCTGTTTCGTTTTAATCTCGGTTTTAATTTTCGTATTCACCTATGATTTCGAATTTATATGAGTTATTTTTTATAGGTATTAAAAATGGTACTCAGCCTTAAACTCTCAATAACTGATAATTTTTGGTCAGACCTTGCTCTTTCAGCACCCTGTATATTGATCATACCTTACTGGACCACTATAGGAATAATACATTAAAATATACAGAATCGTTTCATTGAGCATAATGTATTATACGTCAGTCAAATAAATATCAGTATATTACTAATAAATAGAGTTCGCATAGGCTTCAGTGAACTCAACATCACATTTTCGATTTTCTCCGATAGAAGTGAAAAAGAGTTTATACGATTGCAAAATCCTCGATTTTTGAAAAAAAAATCGAAGAGCGAAAAATGAGCCTTTAGAAGCCAGTGTGGTCAGAGTTTCCAGACATTGAGCTAACAAAACCTATGATTTTCTTTTCAAAACGAAGACCAAACAAATTTACAATAGTATAATAAAGTAGCCTTAAATTATGTCCAGAAAAAAATTTCAAAATTTCAAAAAAAAAAGTGGTCGTGCTGCTTCAATTCAGGTTTTCGTTATTTGTTCTTTTCAATTTCGTTCTGTCTAGCACGCCAATGGCTTAGCCAAAGATATGTGGACGGGTCAATAAATCTGTCGAAAAGTGAAAATAAGTGCCCTGTGCACCGTTGAAAAAAATAAAGCCGCATCCGAGGTCAATGAAAAAAAAAATCACAAGAAAGGCAATGCAAACGACCAAGAAATCTCCTTTTCTTCCATTTTTTTTTCGTTGTGTTTGCGATTTTGTGCAATCGGGTCATCAGAAGTCAGAAGACGTGTTCTCTCTTCGGTGTAGACTGAATGATACAGGGTGTTGATGAATAAGTTCCGTTTACCAATAAGATAAGTCCAAATGGCGGGTTCTGGTAATGAGTGGCAGTGAATATTTTGTCTTTTGGAATGTGGGGCAGCCATTTTTAAGAATTTTTGCGTGCCCTCAGTTCATCTGGCTTTGTTATCCTGTTGTGTTAGATGGTCGAAAGAATTAAATCAAGAGAATTTATACTTTTCATTATTCATTATTCTTACGAAAAAGAAAGGAAGAAGTATTTGTTATTTTGAAATTTGCGACCTTAAGCTATCATCATTTTGTCAGAAGCGCAGCAAATATGAAAAACCCGACCTTCTACAATGAATAGCAAGTGAACCCATATACCCGACTGTCATATCAGCAGTATCAAATTAGCTTGATACATTTTCATACAATGGTATTGCAATGGTGTTCTTTTTCACGCACATTTATAAATAGATACCTCTAGGTCGTTTATCCCACCAAGATATGAAATTTGCTGAAATTCTCCATTTCCCAATCCATTGCAAGCTGAATGAAATAGTTATTCTCTTGACAAGTGGAGTGGTAAAACTGGTGCGCAATTAGTGCATATATGTTTCTCTCTTCAATACATGTCAAAAAGAAGGATAGATATATAAATAGAAAATTCGCTATAGGTAATGACTCTATTTCTACAATTATTGTTTAATTTATTCGAGCTCTCTTATAAAAAACACATTATGCACAATGCAAACAATTCAATACTCTGAAGCTTCAGTCACACAAAACAATTAGACAAAAAGTATGTCTTCTTGGCTCCTAAATTATATCCTATGATTCAATCTGAATTTGGTAATAAAACATTTCAGAACTATTCGTTCTCTGGTTCACTTTCTACATAAAAACTTTGTATCGCATATTCCTTCACAAAAAAACTAATGACATAGCACTCAGTATACATACATGCCATTCGAGAGCTAAATAAGCAGCCATCAAACACGAAATCTCCATCATTTCAATACGATAAATGCTGAAACAATTCGTTTTATTCATTAGTTACCATTGAAAACATTTCCTCAAACGTTCCGAAAAATTGTGATACTGGCAACATTGGAATATGTCTATCAGATGACTTGTAACGTCACAAGAAGCGGTCATGATATGCTGTTGTTTGAATGTATCGCTGAATTGGATGGTTTTAGAGCGCCGTTCATTCTTCTTCATAGAAAAATATAATATGGCTGAAGTCTACGAAGGCTCTGGACGGCCATTGCGAAAAAAACTTATTATCTCGAAATTTCGAAATAATTATCTCGAAATTTCGACTTAATATAATATCAATACAATCTAATATTACCTATATAGTGAATAAGATAAGAAAATTGTACATACGTTATTCAAAAAGGCTGTCTAAGATCTATAATTAGATCATTGCGTTATTTTTGCGTTCATCAACCTTCTTTCGTTTTCTTAGAAACTCCTGATAAACTACCAGATTCAAATAGTTAACCAATTGTGTTTCTTGTAGTGACAAATCCTTTTTGGATACATTTTCATATGGATCCATATCGATTTCCGTGATGCATCTATAACATCACTCATTCCTATATTTCCTGTAAAGGATAAAGATAACAATAATGATCTAACAATAGATGTTTGACAAAAAAAGCCTATTTGAAGAATTCAGATTAGTGAGTCAAAATTTCGAGAAAAAGAGTCGAAATTTTGATTCAATTGAGTCGAAATTTCGAGATAATGAGTCGAAATTTCGATTTAATTGAGTCGAAATTTCGATTTAATTGAGTCGAAATTTCGTCTTAGTGAGTCGAAATTTCGTCTTAGTGAGTCGAAATTTCGAGATAATGAGTCGAAATTTCGAGATAATAAGTCGAAATTTAGATTTAATTGAGTCGAAATTTCGTCTTAGTAAGTCGAAATTTCGAGATAATGAGACGAAATTTCGAGATAATGAGTCGAAATTTCCATTTAATTGAGTCGAAATTTCGTCTTAGTAAGTCGAAATTTCAAGATAATGAGTCGAAATTTCGATTTAATTTGGTCGAAATTTCGTCTTAGTAAGTCAAAATTTCGAGATAATGAGTCGAAATTTTGATTCAATTGAGTCGAAATTTCGAGATGAGTCGAAATTTCGATTTAATTGAGTCGAAATTTCGTCTTAGTAAGTCGAAATTTCAAGATAATGAGTCGAAATTTCGATTTAATTGAGTCGAAATTTTGATTCAATTGAGTCGAAATTTCGATTTAATTGAGTCGAAATTTCGTCTTAGTAAGTCGAAATTTCAAGAAAATGAGTCGAAATTTCGAGATAATGAGTCGAAATTTCGACTTACTAATTATTCGTATGAAAAATGTTCCGCTCTTGTTATGAGTTTTTTTTTTGCGAATTTCTAAACAACTTGAGTTTCTCCTATACTTATATTGAGACTGCCCGATCGTGATTGATACACCAAAGCGTTTCATTAACTGCGACGCATAATTGTAATTATTATTTTTCCAGTTTTAATCACATTCATGCGAAATGATAATAACAACAGGAATATGTTTACTCAAACGAATGATTAGCGAGGAGCATTCAACTCTCGTCGCGTACATTTTTATTTTCTGCAATGTTGAATAAAATGAGTCCAGTGGCGGCACCTCGAACTAAAAGGGAGAACAATTCATATGCATTTTTGTCAAATCAGCATATAACACGAATGGATTAGGTATCCTATGTAGATTATTAAAAAGCAACAGTTAATTTATGTATTGAATTTGGAACTTCAGAATATGAGACAAAAAAATATGTTTTCAAGTTTGGAGTTGAAAATTCTGAGTTCGAACTGGGATATAAATCTTTCGAATTGAAAGTTGGAATTTCCGAATCAAAATTCGAAATGCTATATATTTTTTCGACTTCAAACTCTAAATTATCTACTCATCTGAAGTTTAAGTTTTCAGTTGAAAATTGAAACGTGTAAATTCCGACTACAAATTTTGACTGAACTGAAAATTTCATTATCTGATGGCTCAAAACTTTGAAATTTTGATCACAAACTCAGAATTTTATGTCTTGAAGTTGACAATTCCTAGTTTGAAATCAGGAAAAAATATTGTTCGGATGGATGAATTTCCAAAATTGTGGAGGTTGGTGCCATAGACATTTCCCTGCCACTCAAATTCAACTTTTGAAGAGTTTGAGTGCATTTGTCATTTTTTTTTGAACACCACTGGTGTAGAATGGTGCGCACTGTATCTGTTTTAGCATTATTGTGCAAGGACATTGACTGAACTTCGTCAATATGAATGAAGCGCCTTAATGAGAGTTCATGTTTTGACAATTGTATTCAAAACATATTCTTCCCTTATCAGTTGAAACAAATAATTTAAGTATCCAAAATAATGCAGCCAGCACGTATGAGTTGCAATAAGTTGAGGAATAAGTGCATTTTAAAATAGGTCCATAGGTCTAATTCTATGCTGTAGTTTATCACCCATTGCCTATTTTTTTGTTCTTCATTAAAATAAATGTGCGTTTTGCTATCCCAAAATGAATAATTGAAATAAATGCTTTTATTCTAGCCAATCACTGAACTTATTGCCCTTCTTTGTACATTTCTTTTAGGTTATTTATTTGTCTCAATAGAACAATACTTTCTGCAACCCAAATTGAAAAGCCATTAATTGGACGAAATATCGAATCATGAAAGAAATACATCTTATCCAATTGAAAATATCAAACACAGTTTAGATGACTGGTAGACTACGAGAAGAAAACAACTACGTTCCTGGCAGATACCACGCAGTAATTTTGTAAACGTCCAATTCTAATGGTTTTCTCTTGAAAAAACGAAAATTACAAATATTTGAAAAACAAAAAAATGTTAATGAAATTTTCTTCCAAATACGACCACCCTGTATAATAGATGCCCTCCACGAAAGTACACGTGTTGCCATACAAAAATCCAAAAGCAAAGGTGGCCGTGCTTTCCACCCCTCGGCTATTACGGATTTGACAGGGGTGCGATTCGCCTCACCCCCTTCCAACCATTTGGAGAATAGAATAGTCGGCAGGCCTAGGAAAAAATGGGGTGGGGGTTGACCAAGCGACGCTACTGTTTTTATTGGTCCCTTGGAGCTAGACGTCATGCCGTGAAGAACGGATATTTTTTGGGGATGAGATGATACTAAAGAAGCTAGCAACGCCACACACGAATGTCGACTCGGGATAGATCACATAATTTAAGGCTCATTTTAGGCTATTTTATTACCATATTTCCAAATTTTTTGCTCTTCACTTTGATAGAAAAAACTTTGGCTTTGCTGGCTTCGGGCGAACTCAGCAGAGCAATTTTTGAAAATCCACTTTTTTTTGCGATTCAATATAACGATATTTAAGGAATAATTTAAGGCTAATTGATTACCCTAATTTAATTTTTTTGCTCCACGCATTACAGAAAAAAACAAGATTTTTCGATTTTCGCCAAGTCGATGATGCAATCATTTCAAATTATAATTTTTTGACGATTTAACTTGTCAAACCGATGATACTCATCGCTGGATCAATAAAATGTCCATGTTGGAATGTTTTATTCGACGTTTTTTTAAAAAAAACTGTGGCTTTGCTGGCTTCGGGCGAACTCAGCAGTGCAATTTTTTCAAAAACATTATTTTTCTGTCATCTGATATTTGGATATTTCAAGACTGATTTTAAGCTAATTAATTACCCTAATTTGATTTTTTTGCTCCATGCTTTACAGAAAAAAACAAGATTTTTCGATTTTGACCAAGTCGATGAAGCAATCATTTCAAATTATAATTTTTTGACGATTTAACTTGTCAAACCGATGATACACATCGTTGGATCAATAAAATGTTCATGTTGGAATGTTTTATTCGACGTTTTTTAAAAAAAAACTGTGGCTTTGCTGGCTTCGGGCGAACTCAGCAGAGCAATTTTTTCAAAAACATTATTTTTCTGTCATTTGATATTTGGATATTTCAAGACTGATTTTAGGCTAATTAATTACCCTAATTTGATTTTTTTGCTCCACGCATTACAGAAAAAAACAAGATTTTTCGATTTTCGCCAAGTCGATGATGCAATCATTTCAAATTATAATTTAAAAATTGCTCTGCTGATCAAAAAAATTAAATTAGGAATTAATTAGCCTAAAATTAGTCCTTAGATATCGTTATATTGAATCGCAAAAAAAGTGGATTTTCAAAAATGGCTTTGCGGAGTTCGCCCGAAGCTAGCAAAGCCACAAGTTTTTCTATTAAGGGAGGGAGCAAAAAAAATGGGAATAGGGTAATAAATTAGCCTAAAATAAGCTCTACAATTTGGCTATTTCAAAAATGGCTCTGCTGAGTTCGGCCGAAGCTAGCAAAGCCACAATTTTTTCTATCAAAGAGAAGAGCAAAAAATTTGGAGTCGAAATTCGTGTGTGGCTTTGCCCATCTCATCTTTAGTATGATGAGATGGGCGATACAGTGCAGATCTCAGACTAATAAAGTACCATAGACTGGTCCTTCTTATTTCTAGTCTACACAAAAGATTCCGAATCAACTTGCTCAATTTGCAATTTACATGAAACTAAATATCTGGAACATGTCCTGCTAGTTTGCACAATATACAGGGGATTACGGGAAAATGATAACCTTTAAGACCTATGTTCATATATGAAGTTATTTTCTTACAATGGACCATCAAGAATAAACCCGAATATTAGTATATTATTGAGAAACATCCTGTATTTTCTCCCGATATTCCAAGATCACGCTGTTAGAACCAAGCTCCTATCCAGAGAAAAACATTTTGGGGCGGATTATTTCTAAAAATAATACGACAGTCTGTCTTGGTTTGAACCCAAACAAAATTTCGAACTCGTATTACGTACGTTTGCGAGCGTCTACCTCTTGATATGAATCGCCCCAAAAAATCAAAAACAAAAGAGGATCGTTGACCGCCGACCCGCCTCTAAACCCGATAACAAAAAAAAACAAACTATGCATTTCTGCAAGAGCAAAGACTTCTTTCTAAAAGCGGTCGGTTCGGTCAGTAGCTGCCTGGTTTGGTTAGTTGATGTAGAGTGTGGAAAGTTGAGGTTGAAATTTTAGAAGGTTAGGCATACGGTTCAGTATTACTACTATTATTGAGATATCATTGACAAATTGTTATTCGCATGAACACACTCATGATTATGATGTTCCTTCACACCAGAAAAGTATTCGCATGTACCTGCTCAGTGTTTAAAAGCACCGAAGAGAATGTCGTTGAGGTAGGATTCAGCATCAAGAAAATCACATAATGTGCATCACACCACTGCGGTGTCAAATCGCACTTTCAGAAATGCATAAGGAACACCACCAAAGTGTTCATACTGCTAAATTCAGCATTAACACTGGTGTTACTGACAACTGGGTTTGATTATTAAAAACACCTATGGGAAACGTCACATAACACCTGCAGTGGTGAATAATATGCTGCTGTTTACTGATACTTTGACAATCAGGACCTCAGGGGACACCAGACGGTGTTAACTGATGGTGTAATTTTCTTTCGCTGTGTGTAGTTTCAATATCAGTATCAGAAATGGATTGAACCTTATATGCAGGAATGTAATTGGTAATGATGATTATAACATGTCACAAAAATGGACGACTTTTGAGTCGGTGGCAGAAAAACTTGTTTTTTATCAACATATGGAAAACCTCATATTTTCTTTCGATTGTTTTGAGTGTTTCGAACTTGTAATGGTGTCATCATCTTATTTTAGCAACATTTCACCGACAATAATACCACTGAGGATTATTATTCTGAATCCTTAGATCAACCTCCTGAATTGATGTATTGAAAAAGCAAGTTTTCGTAGGCTTAGAATTGAATTAAATCCTGGATAAATTAGGTGATGCATCATGAATCACCTTCAAGGGGTACAAACAAAACACAAGCATGTCTTTTCTATAGAAAAGCCGATCTCACTGTGCCCAACATAATTCAGTCAGGAGTATAACCATACCATTGAAGTCATCCATTTTGATGCTTGGCATTACTATCAGCAATAACCTTTCTTGGGAAAATCACGTGAGGTCCATTGCCAAAAGTGCATCCCAAAAACTTGGATTTCTGTTTCGAGCCAAGAGCTATTTCACTCCCAGTCACCTGCTTATGATCTATAAGGCACAGATCCGACCTATCCTGGAATACTGTTCCCATATTTGGAGTGCGGCACCTAAAACATATCCTGAAACTATTGGATTCTGTCCAAAAAAGGGCAATTCGTCTCGTCGGTGATGCCTCATCACCTACAAACTCGCTCACATCTCTGGAACGCCGTAAAAAAGTTGTCGATTTATTTCTATTTTATAAATATTTTATGAAATATCAACAATCGTTCCTCCATTAGCAGTCTCTTCGAGGTTAACCCGTCAAGTTCAGTCTTCACACCCCTTAGTGGTCACTTTAGAGACCTGCAGGAACGTCCCTTTCCAAAGACTCGTTCATCCAACGAACATCGAGACTTTGGAACTCATTGCCTAGGCAGGTGTTCCCCGAGGCATACGATCTCAAGAAATTTAAGAAGAACACCAATTCCTACCTTCTTTCCCTTGGTTCTCACGATGTTCTCTGAACATTACAGGATATCCCTTTTTGTGAAAACCAGAACATAAAAAAAAACTAAATTGTAGGCTTATTGAAAGTCATCGATATTCCACAGGCTTCCATTCTATTCTTGGATTCATGTTTCTTCATATTTATCATCATTTTCCAAGTAGCCGTGATGGTAGAAACATCCGAGGTCGCCACTGCTTTGTGTCGATTAAAAATAACAAAAGTCGAAAACAACTGCATCGGAATATAGGTCCGAGAATCGAGTAGGCTCAGCCACGCCATGCCGTAGCGATAAAACAAAGCACGCTCGTCTGCGACGTTGCCTGATTTACTCGCGATAGCCGGCCAAGAATGTGGAATGCATTTCGATTTAGCGTCGAACGCTGTTCAACAAATAACCAGGCTTCATGTGGCGTTTCGCCGTCTTTGGATCTAATTATGCGAAAAGTTGTCGCCGCGTTTCCAACGATGGACAAACACGCAACGCTGTTTCCGCCATCTTGGAAACACGACAGCTGAACGATTTGTTTATGTGAACCCCGCGAAGAACAAAGGCTGTTGAAATGGGAGCGTTTCTACACCCTGTGATAGTGATGAATTAACTTTTATTTCTGACAGTGACATTATAAGCTTATATCGTCATAGTTACGATATCTATAATGAGGGTCATAACTCCCTTGGGATATTAAGGTTCAAAAACTCCCTCTTACCTTTTACAGGTGAAAATGATACAAGAAATGCTTATAAACGTTTATATGTAATGAAAACTGAGACATATTTTCCTTATTCACGTCATTACAAATAATAAATGTACAATTTTCAAATGTTCCCTGAAAATTACTTCCGCCGCTGGAAACAATTTCTTCTTTTTTATGGGTGGTGCTGTTGCTGTTCACTACAGTCGAGGTGCCTGCCTCTTCTGATGGCAAAGTAGACAGCATACGCGCCGTTTTATTTCTCAATTCAATACTGTCCTCCAGATACCCCTCTGCCACCGTGGAACTTCTCCAACCTCCGTGTCTTTTTAAGTTTGTCATAGTTGCTCCTGCATTGGCTAGGGCAGTAGCAGAAGTGCGACGAAGGCAATGTCCCGTATAGGTTAGTGGGTTTGGCAATCCTAAATACATTGCGATTTTGCTGGGAATTTTATTCTTTATTCTTGATATAGTACACTACAGAATGACATAAAATTCCAAATGGTACATAGGCAAAAATATAAATAACACAAAAAAAAAACTTAAAATCTAAACTAAATACTACACACAAATATATATATACATACACACCATATAACTCAGTATAAGAAGTAATCGTTTTAATAACATGTCAGGAATTGTGCCGCAATATTGAGGTTGCTTGTGATTTAAAACAATTTAATGAGAGGTTCAGAATGTCAATTGAAATAAAATATTTATTATAATTGTTTTGAAGTCTTGATGTAAATGCAGTGCTACCATAATTAGTTCTGTGATTTTGCGAGTAGAAAAACTGTCTGTTTCTGGTGTTCCGGGGATTTGCATGTATGTACAATATAGCTAGAATTTCCGAGCAGTTTATGGAATTATTTAAAATTTTGTGAAGGAAAAAAACCAAGGCAAGTTTGCGTCTCTCATCTAGAGTTTGTAGGTTCACTAGGGATAGCCTCGTATAAGAATCAATTCTGTGAAACGACATTTTCATTTTGTAAATGATAAACTTTGTGAATCTACCCTGAATTCTTTCCAACCTATCCTTATGACCATGATAGAATGGAGACCAAATAATACTGTTGTATTCGAGAATACTACGAACCAAAGATAAATATAACATTTTTATTACATCAGTGTCACTAATATGTTGGGTTTGTCTTTTTATGAATCCAAGCATTCTCAAGGCCTTATTACAGATACTGTTTATGTGATTAGTAAAACTGAGATCTTTGTCAAACACTACCCCTAAATCGCATATATTCTCAACTGATTTCACATTTACATTATTGATGAAGTAATCACATATGATGGGATTATGTATTTTATAAAAACGCATCACTTTACATTTTTCAACATTTATATCAAGTAGATTGAATTCACAATAATTACAAAAATTCACCAAATCTTTTGGCAATCCTTTGAGGAAGTAAATTCACTGTAAAATTTGAGATCGTCAGCATATAGTGAAACTTTAGTGTTTTGAAATGAGTCAACAATATCATTTATAAATAAGAGAAATAGTATTGGACCAATATGAGAACCTTGGGGAACACCAGAAGTCACTTCTATTTCTTTTGATAAACTGTTAGCAATTTTTACGTATTGTGTTCGGTTACTCAAATATGATCCAATAATAGCCAGGTAGTTGCCAACCACACCAAGTCCCTCCAATTTAGCTATCAAAAGCTTATGATTGACAGAGTCAAAAGCTTTGGCGAGATCAGTGTATATGACATCCACCTGGAACCCCTTCTCTAGTTTATTGCACAAATCATTCTGAAAAACGCCTAAATTTGTAGCTGTTGATCGACCTTTATAAAAACCATGTTGTTGGTTAGAAATAATATGTTTATAAGTCTCAAAAAGTTCATCAGTGAGTATTGATTCATAAATTTTAGGAATGCTTGAAATCTTAGAAATACCTCTGTAATTTTTAATATCACTTTTACCACCTGATTTGAAAATAGGGGAAAGAAATGATGTTTTCCAATCACTTGGGAAAACTTCCTGGTTGAATGATTTCTGAAAAAGAATTCTCAAGGGTAGAGATAGAGAGTTGCTACAGCTGCCAAACATATTTTTTCCAATTGGCTGAGTTGTACATTTATTTTGTCGGAAGCTCAAAAAAAAAACGTTTTGTACCTTCAGGACGCAAGGACATATAAAGTCTCAATAAAGGCAAAGCAGAGAACTCTTTTTCATCCACAACTGTAAATTTCTTCGATACACCAGTTTTACTTTCCGGTATACGTTCACTACCATAACAGTATCCCGCGGTCCTCTATATCTGCTATACTCATATTTAGAAGTTCCTGAGTTCTGCATCCTCCAAAATAACCCATAATTAGAACAACCTATAACAAATAAAACGAAATAAACAAACGAAATAGAAAATTATGAGAAAAAAATTACCTTATGCATTAAATGAATTTCATTAGGGGCGTCCTTTAGAAATTTGATGACATCTTTAGGAGATAAGACAGCAGACTTTTTCGGCTTATACCCCTTACTTTTCCGTTTCAAAAAAGCCTCTAGTTCGTTGAACTTGGTGATATCTCTTTTCTCATATATGGTCACCATCGATTTGAGCATTGACCATTTAGTGACTAAACCATAACGAATTTGGGCTAAACGTTTCTGACTGCAACGAATAAATACAATTATTACCAAATCTACCAGAAAATACTGAAAATACTTTACCAGTTCTTGAAAATATGCCAGAAAGACAGTTTCGTTGGCATCTTTTGACATAACATTTCTCTGTGTCTGCCACTTCAGATATAAGTTGTATTCTTTTTGATATAGGGCTTCACTTTTCGATGGAAGTAATGATTGTCTTGCTTTTTCCGCTTTTTTTATAATATATCCATTATATCAGAAAAAGATCGTCGATTTGTGGTAAAAAATAAACACGTTTTTAACGGAAAAACATTGATTGATAAAGAAAGTTTGCTTATAAACATGAAACCAAGGTGGATATAGGATGGTGAAACAGCTTCCTATTAACAAGCACTAGAATAAACTGTAGACCTTTGCCTACTTGATTTGATACCGTAGTATAAATCCTGAAGTCCTGAAATAAACAGAGATGGCGACATACCGTGTGTCGGTAAAACAGAAACTGTGCCTCTGTCATCTTTTTATCAGTTTCATCTGTTCTAGATGAAAAATGACTGAGGAGAGTCAAGTTATCGATAATTATTCCAGATTCACTGAAAATATTGTGTTTTGATGTCATTTCAACTCATGTCTGTCAGATGCGAACCACAGAAATACATGAGCAACAGAAATCTTCTTCGATAATCGATCTCACCGCCATCCTCATTCAAGTCGTGGAAATATTAGTACCTTCTCAAACGGTCTACAAGTTTTTCGCAGAAACAATTGAAGAGCTGTTTCACCATCCTATATCCACCTTGACCTAGACCTAACACGAAATATTTCATTTCGCATTTGTTGCTTAGCAACTTGCCTAGCAACCGATGCAAAAATGAAATTCTGTACAAAATGTGCTTGTTTATGATTGAAGTTACAGTTAAAAAATGAACATTTATCGAGGTTGTCATAGAAAAAAGCATCTTCCTCTACGAAGATATCAGCTATACTCATACCCTTGCACACCCTCCTAGCATAGAAATTGAACATGCCTGATCACCCTAGTCTGACAGTTGGAGAGCAAAGCTGAAATATGTCAAAACGAAAATGTAGTCGTTTCATCCTCCATCAGACGCCAAAACCCTCAAAATTCCTCGTACAGTTCACGCAATCAATGTCCGAGCATTAACACTCCTGGACCTTCCTCCAAGAAAATCGGCGTACCCAAAATGGACACCGTGTTCTTCCACCAAGACAGGTTCGAGATTCTCATAGACGCCAGAGGCTTTCAGCCAGAGGACGTGAAGTGCAGAATCACAGCTAACCTGGTGGAGGTTGTGGCTACCAAACAGGAGACTTCTGAGAAGGCCAGCCGAGGCGTTTCTTTGGCTAGGAGCTACCAGCTGCCAAAGCCGGTCAGACCGAGCTGGAGCGTTTGCTGCTTCTCTTCGGAAGGGGTACTCTTGGTCAGTGCTCCGTGGGAAACAGGTCATCGGCCCTTGTGGGATTTTTGAATTCAGTTTTGTTGGTATGGAAAGCTTGAAATAAAGTCTTGTGCAAGATGGTGTCGTGATATTCTTTCACTCAAAGAGTATAGGTTCTACTAACAAGAGAGTCGACTCAGCGTATTTATGAATGAAATAAGGTCTGTTCGCTGTTTATACATGAAATTTATATTGTACACCACATTTTCTTATACCCACTGGTCGTTGTAGATGAGTGTAGTGAAGTGGAGTGTAATTAGTTCAACATCTGTTCGGTGCTTTTATTCTGCTTTATGCTAATCCTAGGATTTTGATTTGGAGGTTATGCTTATACTTATTTTGTATTTATTCGTTGCTTGTGAATCTCTTTTGAATTTATCAAAAATGCACAGTGATGATGAAATAATAGAGAATATCATCGCAAATTCGGACGTTGAATTGTTGACAAGTTCATCTGACGAGGATCAATCAATGGCATTGATGTCAATTCTTTCGATGCTTTCGTAAATGGGGACAAAAGATTTCCGGGTAACAAATATTACGTACTTTGCCGAAGAAGTTTTCAAAATATATCATATCCATTTGCACTACACTTATCACACCTCCTCTAAATCGATTGTAACAACTGGTTTTTTCGTGCTACAACATTTTAACAACGAACTATGTTGTAAGTGTACACGGGAAATCACCGAACGGTATCAGTGTTACACAATCTACTATTCTGTACAATAGTGTAGTTAATGGAGACACAGCGAACAGACCTATAGTAAAATAGTATCGATTGACCTTGAAGAGGGAAAAATAACCATTGTGAATGAAATGGTTATGTGATTTGATTGGTCGTTGGATCAACTGACTGTCTATGTCAAATTTCACAAAATGACATATTTCGTGAAGTTTGGCTTACATGATGCCGTTATCTGCTGTTAACCAGGCGTCGCATCTTCGAATTTTGATTGGACTTTAGATAGCTTTCTGTCACCCGAATTAATTCCTAGCCAATCACAAAACACTTCTCTAAAATCATGAATACTTATGAATTGAGCTTTTTACAATAGTTTTTCAGAAATAATTAACTTATTATTTGGCAATTTCACTTTATTATATAATAATTACAGTGTGTTAAATCGATCAGCATGAATCGTTTTTCATCACTTGTGAATTTATAATTGAGGAAATTTTGCAGATATATTCAACTTCACAGAATAGTAATTTACGTAACAAGTCCGGAAAATACTGTTTTTTTGGATGAGTGGACAAAATTCTAGGACGAGCGTAGCGAGTCCTGGAAGTCTGCGAGTCCAAAAAAACTGTTTTCGGGCGTGTTGCGTACACAATTTTTTCGGCAACCGTGTAGAATAACAAATCAAAGAAACACATTTCTTTCAAAAATTGAAATGTTTATGTCAGATAGCTGTCAGTCGTTATTTTGCTGCTATGGTAATGATCAACTGCATTTATCAAAACCATACTACCAAGATTTTCATATTTACAATGACAACAACGATGTGATTCTTCCCGGCCTAGTCCGGGAAGTAAGTACTTCCCGGACTAGGCCGGAAAAACGCCACTTTCTCAAAAAAAAATCGTCTGGAAACTACGTACTTTCCGGACGGTTGCCGAAAAAATTGATTTCATAACAACACACTTCAAGGATTTTCAGTGGATCTTAACAATTCTTCTAAGACTTTTTTGGTGAAATCAATAAAGATCAATTACATGATACACCTTCTCCAAGTTCAAGTATAAAGCAATCATCTAATTTGAGAATTTTATTTCACCAATGCATCATAATAAATGTACAAGAAGGAATTATTACTCTAAGATGTTCTAGTGACCAGTGACCTGCCCAATCTTTTTTTCCTTATACTATACACTTTGATATTATCAATGCCCTTTCAGAATATTCAATAAAAACTTCTCTTGATTTTCTGTTCCTCTAGATGTTTGTACTGATTTTCAGATCCTCTACTGAAACTGAAGTGATATTTGTATAGGTACTTCATCTATAGCTTTCGAACTTTCTTTGTGACCATCGAATTCCACTGCTTCAATCAAAATATTCTTCAATGCAGAGATAAGTTAGTGGGTAATTTATATTTGGTGTCGAATAAAAAACGGCAACCTCGACTGCTCTTATTCAACACAAAAGTCTCTGTTTATCAAAGCGATATTTTGAGGTTAGGTCAAATATATAATAACAGCAACACAAGTAAAGATTTCACCACAAATGGTACAGCCCAAAATATATCCAGTAATCGTTTCCTCATGTTATAAATTCACTTTTTTCCTTAAAAAACCTCAGATGAAAATATAGCAAATTCCTTCAATCAGTTGTCAAACATATTTAATTCGTAGTAAATTTTCAAGGTCATTTGGTAACATTCCCGCCTTTCTCTGAGTCAACTCTCTGGTTAGTATAACCTATACTTTGTGTTTCACTCATCTGTCAGATCTGAAGTCATGAAGACATGGATACATCTGAACCTCACCTGAATAAGACTTTTTGGACGACTAGTCATAGAGCGTCAAAAATAAGACATAAAGTAGAGTTTATAGATGTGAAGCTTCTGGAAATTGGCGTTACTATTGCTTGCTATTGGAAAACGTCTGTTGAAAGAGTTTTTTTGAAGGAAAATGGCAAATTGGGCGTCCTATACAAGCATAGAAATGTTCTTCTGCCATAAGGCATTTGGTATACAGAGGTGTGCACAAAAATCGGCCAGAGAGCTGTAACTTCTGAATCATTCGAGATTGAAATTTGGTGGGTAGCAACTATATGATTTTGTTCATTTTCTCTAACCGGAAGTGATGAATTTTCAAATGGAACCCCTGTATATTTTTCCATTTTTAGGTTCAGGGTATCATTTTACGTACACCAGTAGTTTTTCCGGATCAGAATGTCAAAAAAAGTTCCTCAATATGTATTAATGTTTGAACAGTGTGCCCATTAATTGGTATATCAAGATCGAGGTAGACTTGTAAATCAATTTCAATGTAACAGTAACATCCAATAAGGTGTCAGCAATGCATTGCACAAAATGGGGGTCAATTTGAGTATTTGTTGTAATTAATTTTCCATCGCCCCTCTTTCTATGCTACTGAAAATAATAAAGATTGATGTGGAGTTCATTTTGTTGTTCTTTCTGTTTCACAAAAAATGATCCGGTAAAACTACTGGTGTACGTAAAATGATACTCTGAATCTGAAAATGGAAAAATATACAGGGGGTTCCATTTGAAAATCAAAAGTTGGGGTAACTTCCGGTTAGACCGGAAGTGATGGAATACAATTATTCTCGTCTAAAAATGAACAATATCATATAGTTGCTATACCCACCAAATTTCAAATTTCGATCTCGAATGATTCAGAAAATACAGCTCTGGCCGTTTTTTGTGCACACCTCTGAATGTGTAGCTAAAAGGTGTACCTGGTCATTGAGAATTACCTAGACATAGAATATAAAGTAGTCAACTGAGGCTTGTTTGGAAGACTATATATAGTCATAGAGCGTCAACAATAAGATAAAGTGGAGATTCTAGAAGCTTCTAGAAATTGGCCTCACTATTGCTCAGTCACTCAGTCACTCCTAACATGGATATTTGCAAGGAAAATCAATAGAAACTGCGGTATACAGTTTCATTGAAAAAATAATTACAGGATATGAGGACAAGAATTTATCATTGGGCATATTCTTGGACTTGTCAAAGCTTTTGACAGCCTGAACCATACAATATTGCTGGAAAAATTAGAGAGATATGGGATTAGAGGACCAGCACTTGCTTGGATCCACTCATACTTAACGGATAGAAAACAAATTACAGTAATAGAAAAAAATTTAGAGCAGCATCTCTCTGGGGTGGGAACTCTTTCAGTGGGCATCCCGCAGGGGAGTGTGATAGGGCCCTTACTTTTTGTGTTCTATGTTAATGATCTTGCATCTGAAATTATTGATGAAAAAACAGATCTAATTAACTACGCCGATGATACAAATATATTAATACTGGGTTCTTCCATTAATGAACTACTAGATATTGCAAACAACACACTGAGCAAGGCACAAGAATGGTTTACAAGAAATCAATTAATTTTGAACACAGAAAAAACAAATCACATTTGCTTTAGAACAAAAATAAAAAATACTAGTATTCCTGAAGATATTACTCTCCAGTCCAAAAAGATAACCTTAGCAGAGAACACTAAATTCTTAGGGGTCCAGATTGATCAAAACTTAGATTGGGAAACACATATTTCAGAAATGTGTAAAAAACTCAACTCAGCCTGCTACTCATTCAGAATCACTGCCAAATATTTAGATAAAGGTAGTTTAAGAGCTATTTACTACGCAAGCATATACTCAATGATGCGCTTTGGGATTGCCTTCTGGGGCAGAAGCGTTGATGCTGAAAAAGTTTTTATTATTCAGAAAAGGGCTATTAGAATACTGCTTGGCCTCAAACATAATGAATCTTGTAGAGGAAATTTCAGATAGTTGAATATATTAACACTACCTGGTGTATATGTGTATAAATGCTTGGTGTTTCTGTTTAAAAATAGAGAAAAATTCGACCAATTCGAAATAAAACATGAGTTCAATACGAGGAGTCTAAGTTTAAACTTTCCAGCACATAGATTGGCACAGACAGAAAGAGCTCCTACTTACTCGTGTATTAAATTCTTCAACATATTGCCGAAAGAGATACAGCAAGAATCTTGTTTTAAAAAATGTAAAAAACTTGTTTTTGATACCATTTTAAAGATAGAACCTTACACTGTTCGAGAATTTACAGAGTATCGATAGTTTTATACAAATATGCCTTCTTGTACTTTTACTTGTGATTTGTAATGTCATTATTGATATTATTGTATTATTGTATTGTAGTTGTTTCAACTCTTTTTAACATGTTTGACGTCATATTCATTTAATTGTTGATCTACAGGAAACTGTAATTTACAATTCTTTGAATAAATTTATCTATCTATCTATCTATCTATCTATCTATCTATCTATATATCTATCTATTGTTTGCTATTGGAAAACGCCTGTTGAAATGGGTTTTCGAATAATAAAAGCATCCTAGATGTCCTATACAGCATTTACATTTTCTTATGTCATATGGCATTCGTTTGCATTTTGTAAAGAAACAAGTGAAAACCATCCCAAAAGAATATGGATGTTGTTCTGTGCTATAAAACGCTTGGTTCCGGGTTGGAATACCTGATGGAGGACAAATAGAATGAAATGAAGAAGTGTTCAAGTATTGAAATCCACATAACATTCTTATGAACCTTCAAAAAATGCCGGAATATTCTGTGCGCTCGTGTAGTTTCCAAGCAACATGATTTGTTTCTCAAAATCGAAGGAATTTTTGTTTCGATAATCATCAATACACTTGTTGTATTACATGAGATAAGTTTGTTGATTTATTACATATACGAAACTGACTTGCTTGGAAACATCACGAGTGCGCAGGACGAGTGGTGTTTCCATCAAGCAACTTAGTTGAGTTATGAAATAAAAAACAGACTTATGAGATAAACCCCATCACGAGTGGAATTTCAGTAGACTATTTCACAAACAGAGTAAATGGTAAAAATCTGAAATTTGGTAGAATCAGCGTGATTATTTATATTTGACGTTTCACTGTCACATACACAACTCTGATGAAAACACCGAACTAGACAGGCCAATCAGAGTCAAAAGTCAAGTTTGTGTTATCGATAATCCGAACTTGACTAGAGCTCCTGATTGGTTCATTTGGCAAGTGCCTGAAATAGTCTTTCAAATCCGAAAAGAGGCATAAAATCCAATAAATATGAATGTGTTGATGCATAGGTGACAGTGGGTACCAACCAAGGTGGATATAGGATGGTGAAACAGCTCTTCTATTGTTTCTGCGAAAAACTTGTAGACCGTTTGAGAAGGTAGTAATATTTCAGCTACTTGAATGAAGATGGCGGTAAGATCGATTATCGAAGAAAATTTCTGTTGCTTACGTATTTCTGTGGTTTGCATCTGACAGACGTGACTCGAATCGGCATTTAACAATATATTTTCTATAAATCTGTAATGAATATTGATATTTCGGCTCTTCTCAGTCTCAGAACCGATGTTCATAACTTGAATATAAGGAATAAAGATTCATTGACCATCCCCAAACATAATACTTCCGCTTTCAAGAGTTCATTTTCATATATTATATGTAAAGTTGTAAATTCATTACCTTCTGAACTCAGAACTATGTCCACGAACATACTGAAAAAAAAACTCAAAACAATGCTTCTTAAAAATGAGATCCCTATCAATTTCAAAATATAAGATATAGCCAATAATTATTATTATCATGTATTGCACTCATTGCTTCATCCTAGTATATAAGTTCATTTAACATATCTCAATTAATTATATAGTCACCCCTCGTAATTATAACTTTGAATTATATGTGCATATTATGTTTTTGAATATTTATAAGCATACATGCGAGAGACTATACTGGTGTTTGTGTTGAAAACATTATATATTTAATTTTTCAGTCAGAATATTTCATAGATTTTTTTTCTCCAGGTTACATTGAAAACCACCTCCATTATACCCTGTGTTATATGGCGGTGAATGTATACCTTTTCAATCTGCCCATTCTTTGAAAGTCAACAGAATTTTTATTTTATTTTTTAATTTGTAATATGGCATGTTGAATAAAGTATTATTATTATTATTATTATTATTATTATTATTATTATTATTTTTCATCTAGAACAGATGAAACTGATAAAAATATGACAGAAGCACAGTTTATGCTTTACCGACACAAGGTATGTCGCCATCTCTGTTGATTTCAGGAAATATTACTACGGTATAAAATCAAGTAGGCAAAGGTCTACAGTTTATTCTAGTGCTTGTTAATAGGAAGCTGTTTAACCATCCTATATCCACCTTGGTACCAACTATACATATATACCAATTTTTTTCTATCCATACATACGACCCTTCGATTTTTTTATATGAGCTACTTCAACGAAACAGTCTGCTTTATGACGTTTTCATACGGGGTCATAGAAAAAAACAATGTTTGCACATCTTGTATACTGGTGAAATACAGATGTATTATGTGGATAGACCGCATACGGGGGTGTTCAGTATCAGTTCGGGAAATTTTTCAATATTTTCAATCTCCCATCACTTCCGCCTTCATCGTCAAGATGTCTAGTTATATCACATCAGATTAGAAAACCTTACAGATGAGACACTCCGCCCATTTTGTTTGATGTACCGACATCAGTTTTCATTGACCTCGGACCTTTAAATTTTGCGCATCGCAGTAGCCGGATAGTCGTTGTCACCGCTGGAACTACTGATGTGCAATGTTGCCATTTTAGTAACGCATAATCAACACCAATGCAAAGGGTTACCTGCTTTTGAGTGATTCTTAATGAGCAAGAAGCAATAATTAGTGTCTATGAGGAATAAGATGGATTCTAAATGAATTTTACGATGAAATTCAAATATTTTGAATGTAGCCCATTTGTTGTCATCAAGAAAAATAAAACACGATTCAATTATTATCTTAATGATCAGACTCTAAATTTCTCAACTTGAAATGTGATATAGCAGTATAGGCATGGCAAAAATGGTGATATTCTCATCAAATGGAAAAGTACTCAAAGTTTTTTGTCCTTTCGAGAACAATGTAATTTGATATTCTCCGATTTATTTTAAGATTATTTCCAATATTTATATACACAGTAATGATTGCCAATTCACATATTATTGTACCTGATTCACATTTTATGTAATGATGGTAGTATCAGTTGTTCAATCTGTGCTATAATCCTCGAAACCTTTATTACTTTTACTTTTGAAATATCGTTTGTGGAAAATCTGTTATAAATTGTGAGAACATAAACCCATCCGAAATACTGTACCGTGAATCGTGTTAAAACGAAAACATTTCGTCGTTGAATTTACAAAGGGGCGTATATAAAAAAATGGCGTAGTTTTTTTCTCGGGTAAAAACTTGAGCAGAATCTTATTCATTTTCTCTCAAAGTGGAATGAGTAAATCAATTCCTGATCTTTCAGAAAATTGATCCATTTTTCTTCCGTTAGTGACAACATGAAAGACTGGTAAACCTTTAGAAAGTGATCAAATCCATTATACGCCACTAAGTTAATTCGTCATCGACGATTTGTAACATAACCTACAAAATAATGACAACGATGTAAACAAAACTCGATCAATATTTTAGCGCCTGCGCATATCTATGACTGTACCTTTAAATTTTAAGCTTCCGACATCTCTCTCTAATATTATTCGCTCTGTCTGACTGTCTCATCTGTAAAGCTCAATTTATAAACTCCGCTGTCGTAGCTACGGTTGACGTAGTTTATGAAAATATGTTTATTTTTAGCATCAACTGTAGCTACGGCAGCGAAGTTTATAAATCGAGCTTAAGGTTTTATAATCTGCACTGATTCGTGAATTTCACCGACAGTCGCCCCCAAAGAGCATTGCACTTTTTCGCGGTGTTGCCACATGTCGAACACTCGGTATAACGGGTGCGTGTATCGATGATGGTGGGGCAGCACGTTTTGAATAGCGGATCCAGTTTGGAGATGAGGGGCAATTTACATTTTTCGCGCGAGATACTCTCGGCTTTCACCTTTTATCGAATTTATTACCTGGACCTCCCCAGTGCTGTATACAGGGTGGCCAAGTTGAGGATGAAAGCATAAAAGTTGGGTAATCTCTTATCTCCTCTCGTTTTCCAGATATTTGAAATAACCAAATTTCGCAACGACCTCTGATATGTTTCCAAAGTTTGGTTTCAGGAAAATATATTCTAGTATATCGTCAAATTGCTTATATCTTATGATATGCTATAGAGAGTTTTTACAATCTCGTAAGATACCTATCTTGTTCGTTCTTTTCTTGGCCACCCTGTAGGGTGTTGATAGTGGAGAAAATATTCCATGTTTCACTGCATCAGTCCAATAATCTCGATTTTTTCCTCACTTCGTCATAACAGAATCTTTTAAGACGATTTGTAGGTTAGAGCTTGAAAAAAAAATTGAAAGCAAACTATGGTTTAATTAATTCACATTGATGGTGGATCCATAAAACATTCGTTATGTTTACATTTTCACTACATAGTTGATCGATAATTTTTTTGAAATTATAACTAAAACATTAATTTGTTATATTTCCTTTCTTAGTGTGAAAGAATTGAAGCATTACTATTTTGTTGAAATATGGAAAATTTCAAGACTGAAAGGCAAAACGGTAAATGATACGAAATTGGTTGTATAACAAAATGTTGTCTATATTTTAGCGAAAAAATGATACAATATGTCCAAGTTGAAAATATTACAAACTGGTTTCAATATACGGTTAGTTACTTTTTCGAGGATCACCCTCAACTACCAGATTATTCTCAAATACGGACCTGTATTTTCTGAATGAATTTGAGTACTTAGTCCATATCTTACTCAGTTCAGATATGGTATATTTACCTTATAGAACTGAAGAATTATCCATAAGTTCTTTGGTTGATATTCATTCCAGATTGAAAAGTCAATAGTCATTATAGGTATTTTTTTCACTCCTTTCAACAATAATAACTACTTTGCTTTCAAGAATAATTCAAATTTTCTATATATATAGGGTTCACGATTTTCTTATTTTTGTTTGTATACAGGTATATGAAGAAAAAAGTTCTGAAATCATCGAAAGACTGTTTACTCGAACTAGTCGAATTTGTATTGAATTTTATAAAATAATTAATTTTCTTATAGGTAGACTTTCAATCTGGATATCCCACAAAGCTGGAGCAGCAAATATTGATCACCCTGTGAGTAAGTTTGTACAATTTTATCCATAATAATTAATACGCGCTCAGTTGATCACTAATACGTGATGTGTTGGTTGAATGATTCTTTCAAATTAACGTCTCGCATCATGCATTTGCAAAGAGTCAGTCATTGGTACCGAATTAATTTCAGAATAAACACGGAAAAATAACATGTGAGTAAAATATATGAAGTGGGCACCGAAAGGTTGGAACAAATCCGATTTGATTCCAATCAAGTCGATTTTCTTTTTTAGTTGCGCACTTTTTGGTCTACTCACATTTTTCATGTCATCACTGTTCGAGTTATGACGTCATTATCATTTTTTCTAAATGGCAATACCTCATGTTGATGATAACTTCAAGAAAAACGCATTTTTCTCTATACCTACAGTGTATTTATTATTTATAGTTTCTTACCACCCGAGTAATGTGATATTTAGCCGTTTTAACTGCGGCTTCCCACAAACCACCATGATGAGGACTACGAGGGGGAATGTAGAATGTAGATTTCGCTACTACGTTTTTTTATTCGTTCGATATCTTCATGAATTCAAGTGAAAACGAAAAAATGACTTTTATTCAAAAGTATCTGACATATATCACTCATATTGAAATTCAACAACTTCTCACTGTATTTTGTTTCTTAGACAGTGTGATCGCAAAAACTCATATAGGCAGAACACTAGGTACTAAAAATGAAATTTATTCGGTATACAATTCCTGGGCTCAATCTCCTATTATCAATTATTATTCAATGTGTCACCTTCTCGTGATCATATGCGACTGCTATGTGAGTAATTCCTTATGAATTTTCATTGGGAATTCATGATGTAATGGGTCACTGACGAATCTACGAGGTGTCACAGGGTGATGTGGCGAAGGGTTAATGAAAATTTGTAAGATCAATACATCCATACAGGGTGTCCCATAATTAGCGTGCAAAATACTTCACCAGCAGATTTAACGAACAAAAATAAGCGAAAAAGTTCCTGTAAACATAGGTCGAATATTGTTTCATAAGCGAGCTACAGCCCCCTAAAGGTGGTACACTGAAGATGGTATTTATATCTTCGAAACTGTTGATAGCAGAATTATGAAATTTTGCACATCGGCAAATCTTTCTATGTCTAATAATATGCATTGATAACAATTTCAGAATTCCTACCAGAAATGGGTCAAACTGTAGGGGGTGGGGGGCTAAAACAACCCAAATTTTTTTCAGTGTTTTTTTTTTGCAACTTTACCATGTAATTATAAAACTTATTTGTTAATTGATAATTCAACCTTCGTCTATTTGAACGGAAACATGTGGTGATGTCCCAATATCCTTTGTGACAAGTCAGATAACAAAACTTCCATTTGTATAAGTACCTAACCTAACTTCCAGCATTTGTTGCTCGAAATTCATTCGATAAAACAAAATAACTAGAAGAGACTCTGTATAAGAAGTTTTATGAGGAACAGTTTTAGTACCTACCTATATATACGAATAATGTTTTTTCACGAAGATTATATGCCTATTTTATCAGTTTCACATTCAAAAGTTTCTTTATAGAAAAAAAATCGACGTGACTTATGGGTACTTAATATAAACATACAAATACAAATAATATGTATTGAAGAAATACAATCAACATATCAAATTTTTCAGTATTCAAAAAGCTGCCGTTTTCCATTTTTAATACAAATTAGATAGGTAACGAGATGTAAGAGTAGGAACTGTAATATGTCAAAAATTCTACCAAACTACAGTCTTATTATGACAACAGAACATAATGTGGTCATTTTTTTCAGTGCCTACTATCTAAAATTGAAGAAAAACAGATTAAGTAATCACTAAATTACATTTTGCGCGAGAAATGGTTCCGAAATCATACCGTGTGATACATTGCTGTATTCACAATGAAAAATGGAGTCGTATACAGGGTATACTTTAGTTTCGGCCCATATAAAAATACAAAGTTGACGATGTTTTCTAAAAGACGAAACATCGCAGAAAAATTCTGCTTATGTTATCGTGTAGTCCTTAAAAAGTGGGCATGGCGAAGTGCTACTTGTTTCACATTCCCTTTGAAAATAAAGCTATAAGAGAAAATAAAAACGATATTCTCAAATTTCGGTTTTTCTCGGATATCTCCGAAACTACCTGGAATATTAAAACTTTCTAAATGTCATATTATTAGGCACATAAATGCGCTACTTTTCTCTAATTCAATCGTCCCCGTATCACTTACCGTTTCCGATATCCCCATGCTGTTCATTCTTATTTTGGACACACTGGAAGGGATTATTTCTTGACTTTTTTGTGCAATATCAGTCAATCTAAATTTATTTATAATCCAACGACCCCACGTATGAAAACGTCATAAGCACAATATTTTGTAAGTAAATATGATGATTTATGGAAAGTAGTTCATATCACCATCGTGGCATTATTATATTCGAAAGAAAAAAAGCACACGTGTTGAAATGAAAAAAACGCGCACGCTCGCGTGTATGGATAGAAACAATTTGGTATATTAGTGTCACCTTAAGCTTTTGTTACATGACTTTCATATTTATTGGATTTTCTGCCTCTTCGGATTGTATATAAGGAGAATTCGTAACTAATTTCAATGTGTCAATGAGACATAACCTCTACTTCACTTTGATATAAATCAATCTGGAACTATTTCTACTACATTTCTAATGACGTTGATGGTAGCTGGTGAAATACCTAATCTATAACTTGCTACTAAAGGGTATTACATTTGATAGATATATCGCACATCTAGATTGATGTCGAAACGCACTGATGTATTCCTGGTTGCGTGATTCAACGGAGAAAAGGTGACTTTTGAAATAACTTTCATATTCGTGACTTCTTGCAGGCATGAGGTTTCAAATACCAATGAAATTGGTTGTGCAAACGAAAAAAATCAGTAAATCACATCTGGGATTGTCGAAAAGGTTTTCAATCATTACCTAAAATATGGAAATAGACAGTAATATCGAATCGACGCCCTATCTGCTCAAGTTACAACATTATTTTGTTTGTCGTTTATAGTATAGGAAAAACTCGTTGCTAAACGACTACTCGTGCGAAATATTTCACTTTCCACACTTGTTAATATTTCAGATGAAAGCAACCGGAATTGATAAGTAGATTCAACACGCGATGTCAAAATTGATGAATGTTTCCTTCAATTCAATCCATGTTGTCTCAAATAATTTCAAATTTTCAATGGAAATTTATTGTTCGTTTCTGAATGCCCTCTAAAATGAATTAGTTCTTGAAAAAACGTAGCATATAAATCATTTTCGAAAATTTTCATTGAATTTTCTCCTTTTTTCAACTCAATATTTCGGATGGTATTTTAATAGAGAATTCCCCTGCCTTCCTAGGCAGCTGCATTTCTTGCCTATTGTATAAATACAATTTTCCTTATGCAGCAACTTCCCTACACGATCGATAGTTCCGTTTTCCTCGACTTTTCCGAAAATGCAGGCAATTCTGAGGAACCTCCCAACTACCAGGTAGCGCGCATCCTCAGTACGAAATACCCACCGAGGCATGCTGCCAGTGTTGCCAACAGAGTTCAGAAGAAAATTTGAATTTGCTAGTTTGAAAACCGCCAGAAAACTGATAATTCATATCAAAATATTGAAAAATGATGTTGCAGGTCGATTTTTATTTTTGTAAAAATCTCATGATGTTATTAAAGTTGCTTGGTATCTTATTTATCTTTTGCCTGCACGAAAAAAACCTACAACGTGAAAGCCAGATTTTATTTGAAAGTTTGGAGGTTATAAACATTATAAACAACCGGACAAAGACCACATAGACATTTTATATAAACGTTCACAGAAAAAAGCATTCGTTAAATAAATAAAACACTGAAAAATGTGTGAAGTAATATGTATGGCCAATCAAAACACATACAGGATGTCCATTTTTCGAGTGCCACTATGCATGGGGATCCCGCTCATCTTGAGATATACATTATATACGAAGTTTTGGTTAAATTTTGGCGTATTTTCGTGCTGAAAAATATACTGAAAAAATTTGGAATGTCAGCAGTTTCAAAAATATTGCGAAAAACGGATATTTATACAATAATTGAATACATGAGCACTTATTTGTGGAGAATTCGAATATTGCATGGTATTTTCACACAATTATTACTGATATGGCGAAGAAACAACTGAACTTTATTTTTTCACATGAACGCAGTCTAGGATTTTAACATATCTTGATAACGGTTTTTTTATCTTTAGTTCGAATTTTCTATGAAAAGTAGGTATTTGAATAATGTTTTAATAGGAAATGTCTAGTATGATTAGTTTATCGTGAAAAAATCGAAAAAAAAAAGATCACAAACTTTCGTTTTTTCGCGATATTCTAAATTTATTTACAGATCATTATTTGATATATATAAATGCCCAACTTCGTATCTCGAGAAATAACCATGAAATTTTCTCAAGAAATCCTCAGAGTAATCTAAAATATTGGACATAAATGATGACATAATCCCACTATAACTTTTTTTTTTCAATTCAAAAGATTCAGATCTTTCAAGAGCTCCATCATTATCAATCATTGATATTATTGCAACTGTCACTTGTTATTTTCAATCCCATTTCTGATGACGGAAAATATATCTGATCTTCAAGATCGCGGATCACGAAATATTTTCCATCAGATTTCACATTATGATGAATTTATTTCATTCCGTATTCCCGCTAGACCCACCTTCGTGCTATTATCATTAAAACCACCTCCACACTTCGGGGTATGTCTAAAGACCACCAAAACCCTCCTAGACGCACTCACTCTAAAAACGCCAGATCTACCTCGAAACCCCCCGATCCAGCAACACCGCACGCCGCAGGCACAGTAGGCCTACACGCTGCCCGCCGTAACCTTGGCGACCCGTCTAAATAAAGTGGGCCGCGGAGGGGTCGCCTAGCAACAAGGCGGCCGGCGGACGGACGGGGCGTGGTCGCCTCGGCACCCCTCCCCTCAGCGGGGACGCGAACCCCGGCGGAGTTCGCCGGCTAGCCGCCAGGGGGCGAACGGTCGTGTTGTCGGCGTACATGTGTGGGGAGCGCACGCGACCGGCGGTGGTGCGCATGCGCCGGCGAGCGCGTGCTGCCGACGTGCCGCGCGAGGCAGCGTTGCCGGATAGGGCGAGGTTTCCGGGGATTGCCGGAAATGGGGATTTTCGTTTCTCGGCGCTGCTCGCGATACATGCATGCACGGTGATTGAAAAAATGTTCCGTGGCCGTGCTCTATATTCATATACCGGGTGTTTCTCAGAAGATGCTGGCATTATTCTTGTGTAGGTGAAGATGCATTTTTTGACGTACTCATTTGTTTTTCAGTTCAGATTTTAGATTCGACCGGAAATAAACCTCACCTTTTTTATTTTAAATCTAACACCCGGTATATTTTCACTTATTTTAACAGAAAATCACATTGTGCATACCATGAACCCGATTTAAAAAATTCTAAAAAGTTCCTTCTTTGACTCGTTTTTTTGGTTGGAGAAAAATGAACAAAATGATATCCTCTCGAATATGCCGAAGCTAAGAATCCGTCCATCCGTTTGGATGTTGAGATTCTAAAAATTTGAAAAAGTTTCGATGGTTCTTTGATTAATTTGTTTTTCAATGAAGTTTTTGTTTTTCGATTTCCGTTTCGACGGATTCTATGAGAATAAAAAGAAGCGAGATGATATCCCTGAAATTGAAAAGCGGTCTCGGAATCCCAGGCCTCCGATAGATTGAGGGTTAGGCACTAAAGATCTGATAGGTCGGAGTTCTTGAGAGGCTGCACAGTCCTAACGACCACACCTATGACCAACCGAACATTCTTGGTACCTAGATATCAATCCTTCGGACTATCAATAGCCGAGTAGTGCTTCGGATGACACTTAAAAGGCTAAGATTCCCGTCTTCCTTACTCATACAAGTCTCAGGGCCGGTTTATCAATGCAGGGTTAGGTTAATATAACCCAAGGTTAACAGCTAACTCTAGGATGCAATGTTTATTCATTTTGAGGTGGGGTTAAACACTTTCCAAATCAAACGGGAAATTAGCTCTAGGATAAAGTTAACCCTGGGTCAGCTAACCCCTCGGGATAACCCTCCATTGATTAACCGGGCTTCAATGAGACTTAGAGGGTTGCTTTGCAACTGATTTGGTGGTCATGACTACTTTTCGAACACACTTTTTTCAAAATGTTCAGACCTGTAGGCCTAATTCACATGTAATGCCTAATTTCTAACGTTTCTGGAGCTGGGGGCTTGACTGTCGTATAACTGGAATCAGTTCATTTTTGTTTCTGTTCTATTCCCATTGCTCTGCATTTTCTTCTATAATGAGGGTCATAACTCCCTTGGGATATTAAGGTTCAAAAACTCCCTCTTACCTTTTACAGGTGAAAATGATACAAGAAATGCTTATAAACGTTTATATGTAATGAAAACTAAGACATATTTTCCTTATTCACGTCATTACAAATAATAAATGTACAATTTTCAAATGTTCCCTGAAAATTACTTCCGCCGCTGGAAACAATTTCTTCTTTTTTATGGGTGATGCTGTTGCTGTTCACTACAGTCGAGGTGCCTGCCTCTTCTGATGGCAAAGTAGACAGCATACGCGCCGTTTTATTTCTCAATTCAATACTGTCCTCCAGATACCCCTCTGCCACCGTGGAACTTCTCCAACCTTCGTGTCTTTTTAAGTTTGTCATAGTTGCTCCTGCATTGGCTAGGGCAGTAGCAGAAGTGCGACAAAGGCAATGTCCCGTATAGGTTAGTGGGTTTGGCAATCCTAAATACATTGCGATTTTGCTGGGAATTTTGCCAAACATATTCTTTCCAATTGGCTGAGTTGTACATTTATTTTGTCGGAAGCTCAAAAAAAATCGTTTTGTACCTTCAGGACGCAAGGACATATAAAGTCTCAATAAAGGCAAAGCAAAGAACTCTTTTTCATCCACAACTGTAAATTTCTTCGATACACCAGTTTTACTTTCCGGTACGTTCACTACCATAACAGTATCCCGGTCCTCTATATCTGCTATACTCATATTTAGAAGTTCCTGAGTTCTGCATCCTCCAAAATAACCCATAATTAGAACAACCTATAACAAATAAAACGAAATAAACAAACGAAAAAGAAAATTACGAGAAAAAAATTACCTTATGCAATAAATGAATTTCATTAGGGGCGTCCTTTAGAAATTTGATGACATCTTTAGGAGATAAGACAGCAGACTTTTTCGGCTTATACCCCTTACTTTTCCGTTTCAAAAAAGCCTCTAGTTCGTTGAACTTGGTGATATCTCTTTTCTCATATATGGTCACCATCGATTTGAGCATTGACCATTTAGTCCATAACGAATTTGGGCTAAACGTTTCTGACTGCAACGAATAAATACAATTATTACCAAATCTACCAGAAAATACTTTACCAGTTCTTGAAAATATGCCAGAAAGACAGTTTCGTTGGCATCTTTTGACATAACATTTCTCTGTGTCAGCCACTTCAGATATAAGTTGTATTATTTTTGATATAGGGCTTCACTTTTCGATGGAAGTAATGATTGTCTTGCTTTTTCCGCTTTTTTTATAATATCCTCCATTATATCAGAAAAAGATCGTCGATTTGTGGTAAAAAATAACGGAAAAACATTGATTAAAGTTTGCTTATAAACATGTAACATAGCGACAACCTAGCAACAACCAACAATGCTCTACAATCAACGCTACCTAATTCAAATATACCAGAAAGGTTATGAATTTAAACATTTATTGCGTTCTAAATATGGACATATTGTTATGAAAATCGGTCAAAAATAAAATTATCTATGTACCATAATACATAAATAACTATATCCCAGAGTTAGCTGTTAACCTTGGGTTATATTAACCTAACCCTGCATTGATAAACCGGCCCTCAACAATGGCTGATCTTGTCAATTCCGCAACGCGATTTCTCGCGACATCCGACCCGCCGCATCTGGCAACACCGCCCGGTCGCTGCCGGTGCCGCGTCCTTGCCTTTCGCGTTGCCTTGCCATTGCCCCCTCCCTCGCCTGTCGGCCGCCACGATTTGGCGCGCGTATCGCGGTAGCCGCGCGCGTTCGTCGATTGTTTTATCGATGAACGGCGGAACGGCGCGATCGAGAGTCGTGACCTCTGGCGGCGGCAGGCGGCGGTTGTCGGCGCGCCACCTCGTCTCATTCTACAGGGCGATCGAGTTTGTCGGGGTGGGGAGTTCGCTCCACGTGCTTGAGTTTTTTTTTTGTTTTTCGAGGTGTTCTTAAGAGTTTTGACGCGGAAGCCGATACGGTGTCTTTGCTTTGATGTGAAATAATAAAAATAAAAGTTAACTCATCATACTTTATGGGTAATATGCGTTGAAAATAGTGATTTTACACAGGTAAGATTGTACAGTTTATGAGTAATCTTGAGAGGTTCATAGCGAATAAAACATGTTTGTACATGGTGTCCCAAATTTGCGGGCCAACATGTGGAACTCGGTAACGGTAAGCGATACAGGGTTGGTTGAATTTGGAAAAAGTTGTGTATTCATATGGGCAACAATATGCCGCAAAGAAATAGATGAGTTCGAAAAACAGGAAAGGAAAAATAAAAGGACGGTTTTAGCAAAGGGCAATGTTGCTTATTTTCGTGGTGAAATATTTACGGAAAAAAAAATTTGAAATGTTTTGAAAATATTGCAAAATTTATGATTGCTGCCTTCTATTTTTCTACGATTAACTAACCAATACATCATTAAATCACTTTCTTTCGGAAAATTCGAAAGTGGCACCATTTTTCGAATTATTCAACATTGCGAAGAAACACCTGTCAACTTCATTTTTTCTTGAGAGCATCAATTTGATTTCTAACATTTTTAGATATCCTTTTTTTTTTTTCTTCATCATCATATTCGAATTCTCCATAAAAAGTATTTGACTATTTGAATAATGTCTTCGTCAGAAATGTCTCTCGAAATGTCTGCAAAAAGATTTCCATAATTTGATGCTTGATGGTGACTATTTTTCTCAAAAAGTGAGTGGATAGGATCAATAAATATTGTTCTTGACTCGTTTTGACTATCATACAAGATATTTCGAGTAATGGTCAGAAGTACCCTGTATACAGTGTCACACATAAAGTTTGCGACATATGGAAGTTTTTTTCATTAATATGTATAGATATAAAGAAAATTTAAATTCGCAGTTAGTTTGTGCTTGAAAAATGAGAAGAATACTGCATCTTTCCTTTTTCCATGTGCTACTCTAATGCTGTCAAATTTGATTTTTTTACGAAAATCCTCAAAAAATCTTTTTTTTTTTTAATTTCGAAAAATGCCAGAGACAAAAGTTGTCCAGTTTCCAATTTTATTCATTTATTCCAAATTTCGACTCTACTGTCACTTGGACTTTTTTCCATTTTTTTAAATTTTTCGAATCTTTCGCTCTATCGATTCGAACGAAACATGATTCGAATTTCATAATTTTGATGAATATGAGACTTCAATATCATATCTTGCCCAGGAAATACCCGCATTGGCCTGTTACCAGAAAATAAAAAAAAAAGCATCTCCAGAAAATCGTCTTTGTTGTTGCAAAGTTCATCTAGTTTTTTCATTTCATTGTTAAACTGATGTGGATTTCCAATGTATGTCAGTAAACGAATAAACGAATTTCTCTTCATTTATTTTTCTGACCAATAATTCAGTAACAAACAAACCCGAAATATCATATATACTTTTCTGTAAACTAAACAATGTCCTACAGTTTCATAACTATTCAAAAGACTTTCGTTCTAGCGATTTGTACTAGACATGATATAAAATTTCGTGATTTTAAACAATACTAATGCAACATCTCGGGAAATAGTAGGGACTGATCAAATCGATATAAAATTTTCACTTAGTAGTAGTCGAAGTGACAGTAGAGAGTCCAAATTTGGAAGAAATGTATAAAATTGGACACTGAGCAACTTTTTTCTCTGGCATTTTTCAAAATTTACAAAAAAAAAACTGATTTTTTGAGGATTTTCGAAAAAAATTTCAAATTTGACAGGTTTAGAGTAGCACATGAAAGAAGGAAATATGCTATATTTTACTCATTTTTCAAGCACAAACTAACTGCGAAGTCTCGTGAGAAGTCAAATTTTCTTTATATTTATTAAAAAAAAAAACTATATATGTCGCGAACTTAATGTGTGACACTGTATGTAGTAGTTGTAGTCGATTACTGGTAGTAGAAAAGTACTAGTAAAGCAAACATTAAAATTTTATCAACAATACTTTCACAGTGTAAGAAAAAAATGTTCACATGATTTTTCAAGGCAAAAGGTTTGATCAGGTGATTAATATTAAGATCGATATTTAGCGATATTTATTTCCCCTGGAAAAATTACCAGTTCTGGTTCGATAGCGATGAGAATCAAAATTTTTTCATGTGCATGCTCTGTATCACACAAAAAATGTTACCTACCCTTCTAGTTGTCAAAACAACCCTTGGAAGCCCCCTTAAAAACACCTCTTTCGTGCAGTCACAAGATCAATTCATCCAAGGGGAATACAAACTGAAAAATAGAAGCCATTGTTGTTTTCAAAGTTTTTGTGGAAAAAATCAACCAGTGCGCAAGATATTAAGGTACCTCTTCTCAGATAAAAACTATTCATGTACACTAGTGTATACCAACAAGATGAAGCTTATTCGGCCAATATTACCATTGTTAATCGGCAAAGAACCGTTTTGTATACATAATCCAGATAATCAGATGAGAACGATATTTTATTATTCAGATTCGCCAGCTACCGTTTTAGGTTTTCTTATTATACGTTCGACCAAATTATTCAGCGAAACTGTTATCTGTTGAATGATGAAAAATTCACGAATTGTTTTCAGTCTAGTCGCCGACTATCGTGTTCATATTTGTATACAGGGCGGTCCAACTATATTCGATGAAATTATTTTCAATTTCGAGGAAATCACATATTTTTTTGTTCATAGCTTCGATTACGACTCATTGGTTTTTGTAAAGAACTTCCTCTAGGTATACATTCAGAAAGTTACCACGGCTGTGACCTGGAGTTGGCAGTTTTGGAAATTACGTTATTCTGATAACTTCAGAATTTTTATTGTTACAATGATTATTTTTGTTTTTGAAACAGCTCAAAATATAATATACCTGGTGATTGACGGTCGATGGTACCTCAAACTCTTACGGACAACGAGAAATATGATTATAGTGACAATTTTTATCGATGCAGTGTTGCCGCATTTACCATAAAGTAGCAGCATCTTTGATATTTTGAATTGGAATTTTTTTATTTTAAAATGACGTATCCTTTCAGAAGAAGGCTTTTTTCTCATTTTTTAATGTAACGATAAAAAACGCCCAAAATTTCAGCTTTCACAACCAAATACCACATCAAATTCGAGCCATGTTTGGAACAAGAAATATGACAAATAATTAATACCTCGCCCCTTTACACATATATTTTACCGAAGTTTACGCAATATAAATTATTATGTTGTGAATACCAACATCAGCTTAACTCAAAACTGCTTTTGAAATTTTGGGAGGCAACAAACTCTGCAACAAATCATGTTAACTTCAATTATCGCCTATGTTTCTAGATGATATTTTGCCATGATGGTAAGCAATAAAATATCTATAAAACACATGACCAACATGTTATTAAGGAATAACTCGATGTCGTCTTTGATGTAGCCCATTCAAAAATTAATTATCTAATAAATCTCGAATTTACATAATTGATGGTTATGCATTAGTCGTGACTTGATTTATCATTTTCATTTTTATTCATGATGTCTACATCATTTCGAGAACACTTCATATGAAATAATAGTGGAGAAGCCAACATTTTTATTCGGATTATGACATTGCTGGAATTCGAATTTTATAGAGGGCCCATAAATAACCCAGATTATTCCTGCTTGATTCATTATGTTGAAGCGAGTGTTGAAATTTGAGATTCTTATCTTCGAAAACAAAGGTAGCGTTACCAGATCACATTAGTTTTATACTTCAAAGGTACCGAACTGCGAAATTATGTCTATGGTGCACCTCCATTAATTACTAACAAATTTAAATGAAATATCTTGATTTCTGAAATGCTTGAGAAAATCTTTACGTATCGCCTTGTAACACCCTGTGTTTTTTAAATATTTTTTCCTTTCTAGTTTAGCTAATTCTGAACACGATCACAAGGCAAGTATGAAATAAGTATCGATTGTTATTTTATGTTTTGTTTGAAATCAGCTCAAGGAAACCCCAAAATTGAGAAGAAACAAATAATACAGCGTGAAGTAAATATCGATGACGTCATTTTGCTTACAGAGATGATGTCATGACGGAACAATTCAGTAATGGCTGAAAAGTAACATAAACCGTAGTCAATTTTCATTTATAATATCTACCACATTCGACAACACGAAGTTTCTACAAAATATTCGTGTTGGAGAAAAAATTCACAGTTTTCAATTGAAGCTAGAGTGGAATTCGGTAAGAAAATTTCACACCAAAATATTATTGAAGTCTATGCGTTGAAGAGATCGGAAAGGTTCGACCTCGTTTCTCATTGGTCTAGGCCAGGCAAGCACACAAGTGGTGAGTGGACCGTACGGCTGTGTATAAACAGTAAAATAAAATACAACTTTGACGAGATTGACTGTTCAAGTCTTATTTCTATTAAATTCACCGTGATTTCCGTTAATCAAGATTTACAATTTCAATAATCATTGGACTCGAATTTATTTCTCATTAACACTTGACAGTTCTCATAGTCAGCCGCTATACCGGTCCACTAGCCACCAAATCCGTATCGGCTTTATTGAAATATTATCGTAAATTGTGAATCAACAATTTAGTTCATCATTATTTACCAATACCGTCTGGATACATTGAATAATCATGACAGAAAGCTATGAACCACTGAGGTAAAGTTGGTAGAAATATATTTACACTGAGTGCGCACTAGTTTCCCCAATGGAAAACGCTATTAGTATTTTGAAGTTAGGTAAATGTGAATGTCATTCAACCTATAAACGTGAAAAAATTTCCAGTGCTATACAAAATATAGGCTTTTGATTGATCGAAAATGTTTGTTGTGAAATTTTCACATCAATCAAGATTTTTTTGCAACTTGGCAACGCCGCTGACGCATCGTTTGTTCCTCGCCGCTCTCGTTCCTTTTAATCGCGCCGCCTTGCATAACTCACCACCGAACGAATATTGACCTGGCAACGCCGAATGCATGGCCTACCGAGATTGCTACTCCAAGGGCACCCTTGAACGCCCGACCGAAGGAGGTTGCCAAGTGTGCGGAAATTCTGTAGTCGCGCCATAGGTGCGTGTGTGTGCGATGTTGCCGGTCGGCGTATAATTCCCTAGGTTGGTGAATTCGCTCGTTTCATATTTTTCTGTGGGGAAATTAGGTGGGACTGTTTTCTTCCCTGTTCTCGTGAAATTTTTGATAGTCTGTAGGTCAGCTATACAGGGTGGTTCTGTGATTTTTCAAGGGGATTGGTTCCCCTACGAATAAAAAACAATTGACAGGCGTACAGAATGCCCACTTGACAACAGTCTCAGTACATCTTCTGGAATCTTTTGCTGATTAGGAACCTAAAGAAGGTGAGAATGTGACATCCGGTTATGAAGTCCGTAATTTTATTTATCACTTATTATTATTACTGTCGTCATTGCGAATTAACGGTTTTCTTTCTTGGTCTCCCGAACACTAGTAATGCGAACCATAGAAGTTCATCGTACCACAGACTTTTTACAGCGTTCAGCACCTATACAGGGCGTTCAGGAAATCATATGTATTCCTAAAATTTATTCAATAATTCTCCATCAAATCAATATGATTGGTAACTTATTTTTTTGTTGAATGTTCAGGCAAATTTTTCAGATTCAGGATATGTATACCGGATGTTTATTCAACTGTATCTTTGAAATTACCTAATGGCGAAAATCGACCATTTTTGTTTTTGTGACAGCTTGGGAATGAATCAATTATCAACTACTAGTGATACACAGATGTATACAATATACAGGGTGGCCAAGATATGAATGAACTGGATAGGTTTATCTTCTCAGCTTTGCTTTTGCACTCGATCACACGGATAAAAAAATATTCAACGGCAAGAGTGAAACGTTTTGTTGGAAAGTTATTTTCGAATAATGAAATGATTACTCATCGCTATTTTTTATGATGTCATCACCGAGTTCTATACCTTTACATGAAATTATCAATATCCCTGCTGACTATGTTCGAAAAACATGCTGAAAGATCGTCTTCCGCGTGATCAGATTGACCTTTTGGGATTGTCAGTTATATGCAGTAATCGCTTGTTTCCATAAGAAAAGGCCTCGTTTGGCAAGTGACAACTGTCACATAAATGTTTGCTATATTTATATCTGAATTCATCTACGTATTCACAACTGTTCCTTACCCTTTCATTGTGAAGCCGAACTTCCCTCTATCGATTTTTTTTATCGAACACATTGCTTAGTGAGTTTTTTTGAAGCCCATAATTTCCAAGCTTTCAAGAAAAATCCACCTGATGCGAGTTGCATGCACATTAAATCTTCCATTCAGGGTCAAGTGAGAAATGCCCCCACTCCCAGTTTTTTTTTGACTTGGCTAAATTGAAAATATCGATCGCCCCATAACAGACTTGATCCAACGAAAAACAAAATGGAAACAGAACGGATCTTTCCAACTGGATGCGCCCCTATAATCTACCTACCCTATTAGCGAGATAGAGCTTCGTGAGAGTCTCCATTATGAACTGGCTGCAATCATTAGTAACTCGTTTCTTTTCTCTAAAAAATCGGAAATCAACTCTTAATGGATAAATTCATGCAATGCAACGCGCACACTATGTATTCGTTTGTAGACGACTTTGTTTTATTTATTGGAATCGAATAATCCATTTTCTCTATAATGGAAAAACGATTTAATTATTGCAATTTCAGGGCCTTCTATAGTGCCAAAATGAACAACTTAGTAGAAAGGTCTGGGTGGTAATTGCGAATGTTTCCAATCTCTCATATATAAGGGAGAAAGTACGTCCCATACTAGCTTTCAAAAGTAGTTTCAAGAAATATACCGCAGTTTCATTGACAAAAATGTGTCCCGAAATATTCAAAGAGCGAAAAATAGGCTCTACTAACAAGTTTCATTGAGAAAAATGCGTTCCACAAGCCTACGAGCAGTTTCATTACATCATAGAACCACTTATAATATAGAAAAATATTCCCACAATATTTTAGTAGTATATATAAGAGTAGTCTCATTGACAAAAATACGCTCCACAACCAAGTTTGATTGAGAAAATTACGTCCCGTAGATCAATACCAGTTTAAAGGGAAAAATATACGTTTTACAACCTTTTCAGAACGGTTTCCAATGAAGAATATCTCCTAAAACCGTACAAGAGAGGTTTTTTTGATACGCCAAGAACCTTTTGAGAGTAGTTTGATTGAGTAAAATATGTCACACAACAATTTCAAAGGGGGTTTCATTGATAAAAATACGTCCCACAACCTATCAATAGTTAATTGGGGAAAAATACGTTCCACGACGTTAGTTTCTTTTAGAAAAATATTTCACAACAATTTCAATAGCAATTTCATTGACAAAAGTGGTTTCATTGACAAAAATACGTCCTACGTTCTTTTAAGCGTGGTTTCATTGGGGAAAATACGTCTCACAACCTTTTAAGAGTATAGTTTTATTGAGAAAATATGCCACAACAATTTCATAAGCAGTTTAATTTTGAAAAATACTACCCAAAACCTTCTTAGAGTAGTTTCATTGAGAAAAATACGTCCCACAACTTTTTAAGAGCAGTATCATTTACGAAAATACGTCCCACAACATTTTAAGAACAGGTTCATTAACGGAAATACGTCCCACAACCTTTTAAAAATAGTTTCATTAACGAAAATACGTCCCACAATCTTTTAAGAGCAGTTTCATTCACGAAAATACGTTTCACAACATTTTTAGAAGAAGTTCATCAACGGAAATACGTCCCACATACTTTTAAGAACAGTTTCATCAATGGAAATACGTCCCAAAACATTTTAAGAGTGGTTTCATTGACGAAAACACGTCCCAAAACCTTTTAATAGTAGTTTCATTGACGAAAACACGTCCCACAACCTTTTAAGTACAGTTTCATTACGAAAATACGTCCCGCAACCTTTTAAGAGTAGTTTTATTGAGAAAATATGCCACAACAATTTCATAAGCAGTTTAGTTTTCATTAAGAAAAATGCGTCCCACAACCTTAAGAGTAGTTTAATTGACGAAAACTCGTCCCACAACCTTTTAAGAACAGATTAATTAACGAAAATACGTCTCACAACCTTTTAAGAACAGTTCATTAACGGAAAAACATCCAAAAACCTTTTAAGAGTTTTCATTGATGAAAACACCTATCACAACCTTTTAAGAACAGTTTCATCGAGAAAAATATGTCACAACAATTTCAAAAGCAGCCTCATTTACAAGAATACGTCCCACAAGCTATCAAGATTAGTTTCATTAATGAAAATACGTCCCACAACCTTTTAAGAACAATTTCTTCAAGGGAAATACGCCCCACAACCTTTCAAGAGTAGTTTCATTGACGAAAACACGTCCCATGCAATTTCATGCTCCCATTCGAATGAAAACTCAAAGGTACCTGGACAACGAGTCTACCACCGCCACATCTCCGGCTCCCTTGGAGTGCGTGGGAAAACTTTCCCACTGCTCTCGCGAGGGGTCGATTTTTCCGGGATTTCTGCCGCTGTCACGGCAACGCCGCCCCGCGCTCGTACACAATATTTACAAATAGTTGGCCGGGTGGGTGTCTAGACTCGCGGCGTATCGGACCTACGCAACAAGGATCGCAGTGGGCTATGACTGCGTGGTGCGTTCACTTGTTGTTGGGAACTGTGCTTCGCAGTGCGTGAGCTGCGAAGTGTGCGTGTCGCGAGGACTCGCTTTCATCTGTTTTCCGACGAAATCGAGTGACAGACATCGTGTGGTACCTACGCATTCTTTGGACACCGTCCAAGAGTGGGTATAAATAATGATTTTCCACGTCCTTGGTGCGAATTGGCAAGTCTATTTTCGTGTTTGTTTGTGTGACATTTGTTCGGTTTTCAGCTCAATTATACTGCGGATTGTTGGCGATTTTGGTGAACTGGCTCGATCAGGGTCTTGTTTTCGGATTTTTTTTTACGAGGCGTCAACTGATAAAGCAACTTTTTTTTTTTCCTCACTACCATTAGAATTTCGTGAATTAGAGATGAGATTTTCGTTGAATTGTTCTATAAGATTGTCATTTTCAAATAAAAGACACAACCATTTTCATTGGTACCTACTTATACCTACACTATTAGACGTGTTTTTGAAGTTTTATTTTAGGGTGGATTTCTTGCTTTTTTCATCTTGACTATACGAAAAAAAAACTATATTGTTTGAGTTTTTCTTGAGGCTATAAAAGTAGGAAACGAGTTCTACAACTTTACCATTTTACAAGAAAGAATAATTCTCGTAGATAGAAATACGTATAATATTGCCACAAATGAAATAAACATATTTATATTTTGCTACTTCTCAAAGATCACAATCAAATGATTCTCAATATCATGTTAGAAATATAAATTAGTCGAAGTCAGTGAATAAAAACGAATGATCCATCCATGTTTTTTCCATTCAACCAAATTCGTAGCTCTTTTAGCATTCAATATCCCTATCATTCAACTGTAAGTATAATAGCAACAATTATTTTTCACCGAGTACTCAACTTTACTCGAGACTTCACTGTTTAGATGTAAAAATGAAGACGTTTACTTTACTGAACTTTGACTGACAATGCCAACATAAAAATAACATCGAATACAGAGTAGGTAAACCACATAATTTTCTCTTTCAGCATCTTTCATTTAATTCCCCCTCTTATTTATTCATTTTCCAGTTTTCCCTTTCAAGTTAGTTCTGAATGTCTGGTACTACACGTAAAAATCTTCCAAACTGCCCAACTTCAACGTTAATTTTTGCATTATCCCATTTTTTGTTACAGGATTCTGAATACAGTGTCCTTCATAAAGTCTGCATCATATGGAAAAAACTTTTATCAATGATTTATTTTGAAATTCGACTTGGGGGTTAAGTTGTGCTTTGAAAAATATGAAAAATGACCTACTGAAAAAATCCACTTACGTCAACTTTGCATCAAAAATAACAGAAATGTTAACCAGTAATTCTCATTTTCTTGAGAAAAACATATTTTTTTGGATGATTCGTGATTGAAAGTTAGTCGCATATTAGAGCTACTGGTATAAAACAGTTTTGTCAAAGTTACGAATTTTTTAATGTTCCAGAAATTTTGTAATTATCAAAAAAATGGCAAAAAGTGAAAGTTGCAATAGAACGTTCAAATTTGAGATGTAGGTGTAAAATCGAAAAAGAAACAACTTTTTCCCTTGAAATTTTTTGAAATTCCAATAAACAAGCCTATTTTCAGCGATTATCATAGCGATAGTCATTTTTCATATTTTTCAAAGCACAACTTAACGCCTAAGTCGAATTTCAAAATAAATCATTAATAAAAGTTTTTTCCATATGATGCGGACTTTATGAAGGACACTGTATAAACGTTTTGGCACTTTTTTACTGGAGTTAAATCTTTTGCTATTATGTTATACCGTGTCTTACACCCTCCTATTTTCCTTTGTTTCTCTACCTATATTTCTGAAATTTGAAACATTGAATATGCTCACTAGACAACTATGGTGGAAAAATTCAATTTACGGTTTTTCCGGAAACAATATCAACTTTCGATTTTCAGATAGAACACCCTGTATATTATTATATATCTCTGAAGTCTGCCTAATTTTCTGAATCCAATGATACCACATAAGTGACATTTCAAACGTCAAAATTTTTGATAATTTAATTTTTAGTTTTTCATCTAGGTGTGTTGACCCGACTAATGCTAGAAAAATCGAAATCCCGTCAAAAATACTTTTTTTTATCATCGTAATCGTAATTCGTAATTTTGCGGTAAAACTCAATTTATTCAATTGGAACCATATTAGTACTTTTAATAAGCAATTTATTCATATCTGGTAATAAAATGTGCGATGAATATAATCGTAATTACAGGTAAAAGAAAATACACTTATTTTGTTTTTGTCACTTATGTGGTGTTATCATTGGATTCAGAAAATTATGCAGATTTTGAGATACGTAATAATATACAGGGTGTTGATTTCCGAAAAATCCGGAAGTTGAATTTTTCCAAATTCAATTTTTCGAATTTCAGAAATATAGGTAGATAAACAAAGGAGAAAAGGGGATGTACCATGAGTCTGTGACACACGGTATTTCGCAGCCAATTTCAACTAAACAATAAAATCAAATACAGAGTAAACCATATCATCAACCCAACAGTGTTTTAAGTATTCAACGACAGAATCGTCGACAATTCACAAAAAACGATAAAAAACTCCCGTTGTTGTTATTTTTTTATCGCAAGTACGTATATAGTCGCTCGCCTCGAATGTTAAACCTTCCAGCCATGTCAAACGAAACGATCTGCTCGTAAAGATCGAGTAGATTATCCCGAGGTCAATGTTTGCCGGTACGAAATATATTGATCGCGACCTGTAAATCGCAGCTCCAATACTCAAGGTGGATAATAGATAGATATGGTGGAACGAGTCTCATTAAAAGGCACTAGAAATATTTGTAGACTTCTGACTTTTTGATTTTGTTGAATTTCAACTATTATAGTTTCAAACACTTGCAGTACTTCCACGACTTCATATGGATGGCTGCTGATTCCGAATAATGAATATACATACTTATTAATTTTCACAATTTCTAAGTCATTTTGATTTTGTGTGATTTGTTCAATCATTATCATGATTGAATAATCGAACAATATTCATATTTCACCACAATAATTATGAATGATCTGTCACTGTCAATGAGGAAGTTTCCGAAATTCAGATTTTCATTCCAAGTTGAAGTTTATGAAAATTCATCGAATACGTATTTTTTATTTACCTCGTGCTCTCAAATTTTACTTGAAAAAACATTCCCAAAAATGTAGTTACGGCTCCTCAACCATTCTGATGACGTACTAATTTGAAGAGCCTTGACAGAGATGGATAGATATTTTGATCATTGTCTTGTCGCACGCTAGCACTTTTGCGCCTGTACACAGTTGCCGGTAGTATCGATATGTCTAAATAGTCGGATATTCTGCATTAACATCTTGGTATTGCTATGATATCCAATGTATCATTAGTTCAATAATTCAAGTTGAAACTGAATTATATTTTGAAATTTCCCGGTGCCAAAGGGAATGTTGATTATAGACAAGATAAATATTAAAATGGAGTATTTTTTCATTTTGAAATTATGGCTAGGTGAAAAATAATTTTGATATCGGCAACTTTTCTTTGAAGTTAATTATGCTAGTCAAATATTCCATGTTTTGATGAATATTTCGATTCATCCAAGAAATTAGTGACTTCAATCTGGAAACAGTGCAAGCAACAGCTTTCTACTTCTTCTTTTTTCAGTCCGTAGGCTCAACAGAATTAAGTTCAGAAACTTATAACCAACAAATATCCCCAAATGTCACTAAATCTAATAAAAATAATAATACAAATTTTATATCGCTGTAATTCGAAAATTAACATTATTAGGATGATTCCAACAGTAATTCTAGACAGCAGAAACATAATACTTGTTATTCAAACAATAATTTCATGAAAATCAGTTGGAAGGTCACTCACGGTCGATGGTAGATTAGATGTTTCTGGAGAACAGAACGTAGGATTATTCTGATGAATTGGATTCTTGAGTAATCAGTTTTGTTCTATCGATCTGAAATATTTTCAGCGTTGCGGCGTTGCCACTTCTATCAAAAAGTAGCAACAACTGTCATTTTAAATGGAACACCCTGTAATTTGTCACATTTTCAAATTTTCCCCGAAGAGCTGATTTCGTCGATGCATCATACTTGGGGTCTAGGGTGAATGATAACAGAGATATAGGGTGTGAAAAATCGAGATTTTTCGACTTTAGGAATTTTTTGTACCGAAACAATCCATTATTGCTCAAAACGGCTCACATGTTTTTATCTCAACTTTCCATTTACTATCGTTTGATATTTAATTGAAACGAATACAGGGTGGTTCGGAATTTTGAGTTTTGCACCACCCTGTATTTGTTTATATTTAATGTCAGTAGATATTGAATGAAAAGTTAAGATAGGGACATGTAAGCCGTTTTGAGCAAAAATGAATAGTTTAAACAAAAAAATCCTTAAGGCTGGGAAAGGCCAGACACTTTGTCCAAATCCGGGACAGGGGGGGTTTGGAGGAAACAGCAGTGGGCGGTTACCAAATCGTCATAAATCAACGGTTATCCTTGTTCAACGAACGATCTTCTCATCTAGTACGGGTGATATCGCGACTGACGTTTTTATTTGCATTGCTCGATAATCTAATATGCGAGTAATACTGGGATGCTGTCTCTCAGTTTTCGAGAAAACAAAACTGGCGTAGATCCAAATCAGACTTGCTGCGGATCTTCAACTAGATGATTGTGTATACCAAATCACTTTTTACGACATTTTCTCTAGGCCAAGAACTTTTTTATTCTGAAAAAACACAAAATGTACGATTTTCCTGTGGAACACGTTTCTTATCATTCCTACCGTTATATTTCTGGAAATAATTGAGCGATCGGACTGATTTTTTTTCAAATTGAAGTATACATGATAGCGCTTCTTGCCATATACAATATTGGTGAAAAATTCATGTTCATCAGTTTCTAGAACTGTAGCGAATTTCAACTTGTTATTTTCGGAATGACAATTTTCAGTAATCGAGAAAAAAATTTATTTATGAAAATTTTTGTATACATGCTGCGAACAAAATTGAGCCAATAGATGAAATAAGTTTCCAGAATGAAAATTTTTCATGTAGCAGATATCTACATGTACTTATTTAATGAGACAATACTACATTATCGCGCGCTCGGCGCTTGGCTCTCTCCTCACACAGTTAGCCAACTGGTCTTTGTGTTCATGATGTGTAGTCGAGCTTTCATCAGTATATCGAATGAGAGAAAAATAGACATTATTGGTATGAATAAAGTATCTACCTATTTAATGAGTTGGTATTATAACTCCATTCATTTTTTTATGTTGACAAAATAATAGTTGAACACATTGCTGCCTCATGATGGCATATTATGCCTTCTTCCAGTCCAATTCTGGCATCGTATAGGTTAGATAATTCTCCTTCGGTTAGGTATGCTATCATGTGAAATCTGTATAACTTCATAAAACATTGTGTATACTAAACGTTTGTGGTATACTTATCCGATTTATCATGAAAAGTCGAGTGAAAAGTTCATGGTATAATATAATGGAAATTGCATTGTAATAAAAAAATCAGACAAATGTTAATTAAAAAGAAGAAAAAACACGTAAGTTGCGATATACAATTTTAAAGAATCAAGCATTTCTTATATCGCTCTCTGAATATCGATTTTTTTCGTAAAACTGGCAGATGCCACTCAGTCAACATTCAGAGGACAACTATTATGCTTCCATGGAACAAACAAATCTCTCCGAAATATTCGACGAAAGTAGAAAAATGGCGTCTATACCTATTTGGAACTATGTCTCGTTGGGCAGTATCCCCTACTATCATTTTTTCAAAAAGTTCAAAAGGGGGTACCCATTAAAAATGAACTTATGAATTTCGTGATTTTATTTTCAATTTTGCGTTAATAGATCTTACTTATGTAGATAGATTCTGAAAATATTTTCCTGACTTCTTTAGGTTGGATTTCAAAAATGACGTTGTTTAGATTTCGGGAATTCAATAATATTCCATTTCTGGTATTACCGAAGTTTACACGAAACGGAAGTTATTATGGTTGAAACGAGCAATTTGGAAAATCCATGTTAACGAGTTTTCAAAAAACGAGTCCTATACAATAATACACGTTCAATGTATTACTGACACCCCTTCAATTGTTTGTATTTTCAAACCATTTGTCATCATTTAAATGCTACAAAGGATATTCAACAATTTATTTTTAATAAGCCTTTTGCATGTTTAAAAAAAACCTGTGACTCCACACAGTCCCAAACAATGAGTGAGAGTAGATGCGATACATTCGCCTGCATGTGTGCGGAACGAGGATCGAACACTTTATCTGATAATCGACGGTATATTCACCAGTAGGTATGATGAATATTTGTATTCTATAAACATTATGAAGAACCAGGGTTGCGACGATTTGAATCAAATAATGAAAATATAAGTAATTGATTTGTGCATTATTTCCATATTTGAAAAATCATGAAAAATCACTATGAATAGAAAAAATCAATCTTTAAATCGAAAAAATCTTATTTTGTTGATTTGAAAAAAATCGTGATGCTTCGCAACTCTTACAAAATTTGGATAATTCTGTATCTATTTATATGAATAGCTTTTGAAGAGTCATATAAATTACGAGGTATAACATTAAAATAGCCATACGGAGTGATTGGGAGAATGAGAGCTACTTTCAATAACGTTGATAAGTTATATTCTCGATTATTATCAAAGACATTCAAATACAGGTTATTATGAATATTATTTATTTACGAATAATAATGAATAATGACTATATTTTCCTATCGCCTTCATTCTTCTACTTTTAGTTTTATTGATTTTTGAGGACTGCTTTCACTACATATTTTGTATTTTGGATATTCAACCCCCGTTGTTCCCAATATATGTACCATTTTCAGAATCATATACATTCCACATGAGAATACAACATCATTTTCTTCTCCATTTGGATTTTTAGATCTCATTATACCTTTGAATTTCAAAATTTCAAGCTTTTCCTATGCAAATCCGCAAATTCATCATTAGTTGCACCAAGGCATGTGCAGTTGTCCTTGAATTTCATAATACTCATTATGGTTCCAATCTATGATATTGTGTTGACTGACTCGTTTTTTCATCTTCATATCTTGGAGTTTCACCAGAGGGCGCAAATATCATCGGCCAATTAGCGCTCTGGACTTGTGAAAACACCAGTCCATATTTCGATGTGATTTTTTTTCTGTAGAAAGATGAGGATTCAAACTAGGTCCGATACTATTTGAAAAGTGTTTTATTTATTTTTCGCCAAATTCGATATGTTCAGGAATATTTGTATACCTATTTTATTTCATATTTTTGAAAATAAAATAGTATTTCCATTAGCTGGATCACTTATCTACTTTTCGAATGACAAGTCTATAGAGAAAGAGTGCTATTCATTATTGCTCACTTCTTTAGCACTCTACTTCAAAATTTAGACCTTTAGGATATTACATATATATTTTTTTAAATAGATTTAAGAATTCCTATATTAAAATGCCATTAGGTAGCACCCTGTATATATAGTGTCAATACCCGATTGCAATAATTATTATTCAGTTATACAATGTTGAATACAACACGGTTTCATATTTATACTATTCCCTCTCCACTTTTACGTATTGAGATCTGTTCAACATTCAATTCATCACAATGATAAATCATAAATCGATCCCCGGTAAATAGAAGCGACCTTTGTCGATAGTTTTCTATTCATTCATATTGTATACCTTCTGGGTGTATATATAAATATTCTTATTTGAATATCATTCATTATGTATGAGAATTTTTTCATTGTGAACAATTCAGAATATTTTTATTTTTCACGCAATGTATAATTATTTTATATATATTGTATTGTATATTGTATAATATACCATATTTACTAGCAAACCTATAGCAAACTGATTCATATAAATTTCTATTTCCTATTCTAATTCCATAATATCACCCGTACTATCGATTGTATCGTGTTTTCAATCTACTTCGTTGAGTTTCACCAGGGGGCGCAAATATCATCGGATAAATCGTGCGTATTTCTGACGTTGTAGAGCCTCGGCTCTTGACTTCCTGTGAAGATACTAATCCATATTTTGATCTGATTTTTTTTGTGTGGAAAGATGAAGGTTTGACCGAGGGAGGATGCTATCTCAAAATTGATTATTTGATGTAGAAATATTTTTTTTTGATTCGCCAAATTGGCTAAAAATTTGCTATGTTCAGATATATTTTTATATCTTTTCTTTTCGAAATTTCGAAAAAAGAGATAGTATCCTCCCTAGCTTGATCCTTTATCTACATGATGGGATCAAAAAATCATGAAAATATTGATTAGTTTTCAAATGAGAAGTCAAGAGCGGGAGTGCTGCATTCGGTATTCTGCGCGTCCCATTGCCCACTCTTAAGTTGAAAAATCTCGATTTTTCACACTCTATATCTCTGTAATCTTTCTCGCTATACCCCAAGTATGATAGATCGACGAAATTAGCTCTTCAGAAAGAATCTAAAAATGAAATAAAATACTGGGTGTTCCATTCGAAATAACAAAGTTGTTGCTACTTTTCGATAGAAGCGACACCGGAAGTGGCTCCGGTTTTGAATTTCTAAAAGGAACACCCTGTATATTGCAACATTTTTTGATTTCTGAGACAATTCTGGATCAGAATGTGACATTTCGAAAAGTTTTTAAGCCTACTTAATTTTTTTAGAGTCACTTCTAATATTGCATCTAGAAGGCCATGATCGGACGTAACCTAATCTGAGAGGACCTCTGTTGACGTCAGAAAATTACAATAGGAAAGTTTTAGTGACTAGTATGATATATAGGAATAAAACAAGTTGGCAAAATTACATTTTCGTGTCTAATTATTATTTTTCAAATGGCAACCATTTTTTGACAAGCACTTTCCCAAAAAAGGATGATTTGACGAATCTAACTATACTAATTTATTTGCGATTAGTTTAAAAATAAGCACATAAATTAAATATTACTAAAGAAAGTCCTGGATAATAATTTATTTACTTTTGTCAAGTGTGCAATGAATTATAATTTATTTATTTTCATTATAGTGAGAATTGTCTCAGAAATCAAAAAATGTTACCGGAGCCATTTCCGGTGAAACCGGAAAGTGAAAAATTTCCGAAAACTTTCCTTTTCACGTGCCATTCACCTATTATACCAAATCTCATTTTGATACACCTAATATTCTAGAAGTTATGACTTGTCCAATAGATTCGTTAACACCCGGTATATCCACCTTTCCCATACTGTATACGAAATGGAGGGCTCGGCTATCATTATTCTGGTGGCTTGAATAGTACGAATGCATAACAATGATGGACGATAAAGCTTCCACAATGGGCTCTAATAGGCTAATCGATTCCCGAGTGTATTGGGAAGCTGCATTATTAATTTGTTTCACGTCGTTTCGACTCGATCGTAGACGATAAATAAAATATGTATTGGAAAACAAACAAACAGCATAGTATCTGTTTTCCAGATTGATAAAGTAGCGGCTACGTGATTAACAGCACCAAGGTTGGTAAACATTACATTACCCAGTTTCTGTTTTTCTACGGCTAGGTCAAAGTTTGGAGAATATAAATTAGTTCTATATTTTGTCCGTAAGGCGCTATGTAGCATTTTTGACGAGCTTTCGTTTGCTTGATTTGTTCGTATTTGTAAAATGCTTTGTCAAAATGGCGGATGTTTTTTGTGATTATGGCGTTCGATTCAAAATTGGTATCCAGGGGTTGATGGAGATTGTGGATTTTTTTTCAACATTTTTTCCAATCATTATTGTCTCATCGGGGTTGTTGTTCAATAATTTTCAGTCAAGATTAATAAAATCAAAATGACAGGCCCAAGATGGTGAGTTTCGTGGTTATAAACAATTTCAATTCAAAATTGCTAAAAAGTTCAATAAACGTGAGCAATAATTTTGAAAACAAGCTTTCATACAAATGCACTAGAAATGAAAAAATAACTTCTTTCATTGTTCGATTCATAGGTTGATCTATCACGAAATCTATCAGTAACAGATTCAAAAGCTTGCTGTACTGAACAAAATGTATTGAGGTGAACATTTTCATTAACAAACGATGAAATTGTGGAGTGGGATTTTTTACATATCACAGTTTTTTATCAGTCCAAAAAAGATTCCAAACAATCTGATAAGTTAATATTCAGAGTGAACATGTTCTTATTTGTAACCTTTGGCACAATAAATCTATATCATTTGTTTGTTAACATTTTTTTCGTCGGTATCTTCTGGCCGTGTTAACTACTGATTGGAATTTGAATTATTTTTAATACACAATCACGTATAGATAGATATAATTATGCTTATTTTCGTTGAAAATGACTTTATTCCTCATCATTGAAAAGTTAATTTTTCCCCATCAAATAGTCTTTCAAAGTAGCAAATTCGAATCATAGGAATAAATGCCAGTTCATCAGTCGGCTGAAGCTATTATAAAATAATTGTAGCTACAGTACACCTACCCCAAATGTTTTGAATCGCCCTTGTTTCTCTTTAATAAAAAAAAATAGCTACCTGTAAAACCAAGTGAAATAGCATTCAATAAATATTGGACAGGAAGTTTGTTCCAATTTATCGCTTCATTTATCCTAGCGATTGAATTTATACCATATCCTACTTCAATATAGGGTGTTCCTCTATGATAAAATGATTATTTGAGATTGTCAATCAATGATCATAATCATAAACCATGGTCCAAAAAATAATGCCTATATACTTAATGAATTTCATTGAATTCAAAAAGAGCGTGCTAAATTTCAAGTCATTCAGACGTCGAAAATTTAAAGTGCTTAAAAAAAGACTTGACATGAGGATTTAAAATTTAAAGCACCTTGTTCCTATTTCACCATTTGGCAACATCGACTGCAGATTTCATAAATAATAAAGGACAACAAATCCATTACGTTGATTAGGTGAATAAAGATAGTCATATTTCGATCAGGTTAGTTTAGAACACAGAACTTGTACTACCATTAAGTTCTGTGGGTTAGTGCTTATTTCTGTTCCATGCTCCTCAAAAGATATGCTACTCACTACCATATATCTAATAATAACTATATAGGTAACATGGATACAAGAGCTGAAGCCGAGAAATAAAACAAATGACAGTCTGTGGGACAAATCGCGAAAATGCGCGTGCGCAAGTTTGAATTAAGAATCGACATCCGTTTTCATCATGGAGGAGAGTAGCTTTCTAGTGAGCGACAAACTTATGATAATTATTAAAAATCAATCAAATGTGTCACGTAACCTTCAATTCGATGTTTTTATTTTATCATGACATATATTTTTCAAATATTGATTTATCGATGAATTGTTGGTAGATTTTGAATAATAGTTGATGATAGATGCAGATATGGATGTGATCCACAAAGCGATACTTGCGATTTGCATAGAAACCTGTGACGATAAAGTCATCGGAACAAGATTCGTGGGCTAATTTTTGATCAATCACTGTTATCACTCACTAATCACTTCTGTAAACAATCAGTAAGTACATTAATAACTATATTAACGCTCTTTTACATAATTTGTGTTGACAAATATACCTAACCTATGAAATTCTGAAAACGTCAGTGGATTTCAACTCGTCAAAACCCGCGCATGCGCAAAATTCATCATTAGCAAGCCAGACAGTCTTTTGTTTTTCCAAAACTGGCTTCATTTTCGCGTGAAGAAAAGAATAGGTGTTATCCATATTGTTGTTATTATATATATGCTCACTACTCAGTTTTAGAGGTTATGTTTATATTTGACTTGTGGATGGATTGCTGGACTGAAATTCATGTTTTGGCTGATTTTTTTTTACATTAGCAGATTGATTCCTGAATTATACATTGACATCAAGTGTAGGTATACAATGAAAGTGTGGCCAAATGTGAGTTGTTGTTCTTCTAGCCTACTAGGCGCTGTTGCCAATTTGTGAACTAGAAACAAAGCAATTTAAAGTTGAAAACCCCATATTTGACAATTCATTAATGAAACTCATCGTCGTTGAATTTACAAAGGGGCGTGTATATGGATTTGAACAATTTTTTAAGGTTTATTTCATGTCACTATCGGAAGAATAATGGATCCATTTTCTGAAAGATCAGGAACTTATGTACTTATTCCACTTTGAGAGCAAATGTATCAGCTTCTGTTCAAGTTGTTACCCGAGAAAAAAATTACGCGATGTTAAAGATTTAAATCAACTATTATTTCCACACCCTTGGAAATATCCCAATGATATTCAGTAAATACGTAGTGAATGATATTTGTATACACATTACTAAGGTAGATCCGATTTTTTTTCAAAAAACATTTTTTTCCCTCGAACTACGTAATTTTGGAGGAAAAAGAACTACTTTTGCGTCAGTCTTCCAGCACCTTTGTATGGCTTCGAGGCTCGATTGCCGTTTATAAAGAGATCGTTGATATCCGATCCTGTTCGTAAAAGTACTTTCACAAAAATACATTTAATTTCTCTCATACATCCGAGTGTCATTGACAGTGGTTGAATGCGAACGAGACGCGAATAAAGTCGTGGGGATTATACAGGGCGAGATATGATCAAGATCAATCACGGTTGGCCTCTTTTCATGACTCAAAGTCCAGACAAGTTCGCTCTTTTTCGTTTGATGTCTAATTTTGTTGTTTTTCTGTTTCAGTTGGACTGGAGGCCTGGGAGTGTTTGAACATTATTTTTTCGTGAGTATTTACTTGTATCTTTATTTAAGTTGAGCATTGAATAATCTAGCTTAACTCAATAATTTTACCAGATTTCGACATTTTCTGTCGTTTTAACGACATTATAAACGATCTGCCTATGATATCTGTCGAATAATCCAATATTCAACCACCAATTAGAACCTCTTTAATTTTTCTTCGGTTATAGAATGATTCTTTACCGTATGCAAAATTGTCCCTTCTAGAACACGAAATTCTTGAAAGATCTGATTATACTATCATATTTGCCTCCTTAACGGCTCTTTATAGCCTTTTGCTCTTTCAATTTTTTATTTAAATCACAGGTTCTACTAGCCTAGCCCAACCGTTGAGCTAGCAAGATCAAACTTAAGGAATAATTTTATGGAAAATTTGAGTCTATTCGATATAATGTTTGTATAGGTTTACTCGGTAACTAAAAAAGATACAAAAAATTGTCGCATTTTTTCGAGACCAATGGTCGTTTGTTTTCGAGCTATAAATATGTATAATAGATCGATTTATCGACTTTTAGACACATAAATGTCCATCATAATATCAATTAAAAAAATAAAAGTGAGGATAAAAAAGAAGGTATATTATAGAGGTAACATGGTACATTTTCTAAATTTGAAACAAATGATCATAACAAAAATGCTATAATCTCAAGTTAAGTATCTCATTTGAAAAAAAAATACATAAACTTTTTGGAGGCCTTGAAATCTCACGCCACTGTACTTTTGATAGTATTCCAACAAAATTCAGTCATAACCACACAACTTCAATTTTTCTTCTATCGGCAATAATAACGCTGATAAGGAGTGGGTGAAATCGTCTAGCTAGAAGGAATCAACATCTCGTCCCAAAATTTTATCTGAGAGAGTCCCGGAATTGAAAGAAAAAATTAAAAATGTCTGGATCACTTTCGGAGTCGGCAGTTTTTTTTTATTCCCCGGAAACTGGAGAAAATCCCTGAGGTCTGACAACACCGCATCCTGTGGCATCGTCGCGGGTCGTCAGCCTCTCGCTCCGCTACCCCTTGTCGGGAGATCGCGGACGTCTGACAGTGTTGCCAACTGAGTTACATGAAAATCTGATAGCGAATCTTATTGGTGAAACTACATAGTGTGTATCTGTCTTTCTTTTTGGCATGTATTGAAGAGAGAAACATATATCACTGAGTACACACCAGTTTTATCAATGGAATTCGCTATAAATTTGCTAGTTTGAAAACTGCTCGAAAACGGCTGAATGCAAATAACATTTGAAATTTATATCAAAACATTGAAAAATAATGTTGCAAATCAATATTTGAATTTTGTTTAATTTTCATGTAGGTCATTAATGTCAATTATTCAAATAAACTGGAATTTTTTTTAACTTTCGTTTGCACAAAAAAAATTGAAAATTTCAAATTTTCGTTATTCATTTTTGTATGTTGAATTAATTAATGGTATATCAAATTAATCGAATATGGCATCGTTTTTGAGGTAGTTTTGAACATTTCGAAGAAACACCAGCTACTTTATTTTTCCCTACGAACGCAATTTTGGACTATAACATTTTTAGGTAACTTCTTTTTCCTTAATCATATTCGGATTCTACATAAAAAAGTATACGAATAATGTCTTGATAAGAAATGTATAGCATGATTCGTTTATCGTGAAAAATCAAAAGCTGAAATCAGAGGGTGTACAATTTTTTTTTTCAATTCAGAAGATTCAGATCTTCAAGAATTTCGAATTGAAATGGATTCATTTTATTCCGAACTCCCGCTAGTAAAACCTCTGTGCTATCATCGAAACCACCTCCACACTTAAGATATGTCTAGAAGTTTCTCTGGATGCATTCATTCAAAAAACGCCAGATCTAACGTGAAAACCTCTGATTTGGCAACACTGGTCTGATTCCCAGCCGCCCGCGGATTCTGGAGGCTGTTGCTGGTGCGACCCCGGCGAATGGAGATATCCGTGTCCGCTGAAGAGACAAGAGAAAGGACGCGACGTTGCCGCGTCTAATTTTGCTGTCTGGGGAACTCATACTTTTTTTCGAGCACTGCGAATACACGAGATGAAATAGAGCGACTTATGCGCCTAATCTCAGTCGAATCAAATTTGCTACCAACAAATTGAAATCATCTTCATCAGGACTTCAGGAATATATGAGGAATGAATTGACGCCATAAAATCGTGAAAGTTTCTTCGTCCCATGCTTGGGGGGGAAGGGGTGAAGTTTGGTCTATAATTTCTTCGTCAAAGATATCTTCCTGTCGAAAAACGATAAGCATTTCCTCATGATACCCTTCTTTCAGGGTGTTTCCAAAATATGATGCCAAATTGAAAAAGAAGAACCCCCTAAAAAAATAAATAGGGCTTAAGATATCGAAATATATTCGAGAAATTTCGATGATTGTGAGATTTGATTTTTTCAAATACCTCGAAAACGAAAGAATATAATCAATTTTTCTTCTCAGTCATCCAAATCCATATCTCCTACCGTTATCTGTTATTCTATAGAGTATAGACCAGACCATATCAGTAAGCTTAGAAATCACTCTTTTGACGAAACGAACGATCCATATTGAACATATATATACAGTGTCCGCCATAAAAAGTTTGTCAATGATATTTCTGAAAAACTCTAATGGCGGTTCGTTTCTGCATGTTTGACAGCTAAAAAATCCGTTACGACTTATATCACGTGACCTCAGATTTGGCGGGAATTCGAAAATAAATTGACAGTGGTGCAAAAAAATCGTTAAATCGACAAGATATCGAAAAAAAATTTTGGAAAAATGTGCTTGGAATTCAATTTTGAACCAGATTATTGAAAAAATCAAAAAATACAATTTTGTTTCCTGTATCCTTACTGAGAAACATTTTACAGTTTTGTTTTATCTGAAAACAGCTTCAATAACATAGGGTTGGGTAAAAATATTTGTGGAATAGACATTTTGCGGTAGGTTAATTATGAAAACATGATTTATTCTTATCACTAGGTGTAGTCATGCCCTGTATATTGATTGGTTGACCAAAATTTCAGGTTCAACTTTGAGATAAAACCACGCTGTCTGAAACTGAATATGAGCAATAATATATCAAATATTTTTGTTATCCTAGGGGAATGATATAAAAATAAAAGATACCTGTATATTTTTGTCAATATCAGAATGTATCAGTCGATTTAGATCAAGAAATATAAGTATGACAAATCATAGAAGAGTAAAAGTAAATGAATAATTACAGTAAAAGAAAATATAGATTGATGGAAAGCGTTGTGCATAAATCCGCCATATGTTTACTTGATACGAATCAATATTGGCTTCGAGATTTTTTAAGCTATCACTTCTGTTTATACAGGGTGTTACAGAACTATGGGATCAAACTTGTAGGGGTTATTCATTACAACATGTAGAAAACATTTGAGTAGTGGTTCTCATGTCCGGAAAAGAAAAAATTAAATGCACAATAAATGCATTAAATCCTATTCAGGCAATTCATCGACTTTCTACATTTTAACGCGTCTTACGGCCGTTGTGACACTTTTCCGGACATGGGACCCACTACTCAAATGTTTTCTACTGTTGTACTGAATAATCCCTAGGAGTTTAATCCCATAGTTCTGTAACACCCTGTATATTGTTTTGTTTGTGCACCTTTTTGGCAAGGATATTAAACTGTAAAGGATTGCTCAATCGACCAAGTTTTTCTTCCGGATGTATGACGTCACTGACTCCGCTCGTAATTTCATTGGCTGTTGACTATCCATCTTTGTCATTGATTTTAGTTTCAGTTTCTCACTTTATTTTTGTTATTCCACAGGAGGTTATTTTTCAAATACACGAAAGAATAATAATTGATGAGTTTTTAGTCAATATGAGAACATGAAATATCTGGACAATCAATTTATAGCCATTATTAGTTCCATTCGCAAAATTTAAGGAATAGGAATTGGATGAAAACATGTTTTTTCATTCTTTGAAGACTGTTGTGGCACTGGTTTACCTTTTTGGTTTGTGGCCGAATAATTATTGAAGTGAATTATATTCTACAGTAGTCACAGAGATCATTTACACAGTGAATTTTGGAACCAAAGGTATTAAAAATGCATGTTGCTGCCTAGAATCAAAATTCAATTGAAAATCTGCTAGATGATTCATATATTTCATACCAGGTAAGCTCTGAAAATAGTGGTGAAATGAGGGTTTATTATTAATATCCATTGGTTTTTTTAGAGTACTATCAAAGATTACATAGACAGAATATATTTCTGGATATTGTCCAGTGCAAGTAGATATGGAAGCAATTATGAAATTGAAAATTTCCTCGGAAGTTTGTAGTGCATGTACATTTTACATTTCAAGTATACATGTATTATTATCCATTATGTATAGATCAATAATAAATCATTCCCTATTAAGGTAGGCATATCATTTTGCAATATTACAATATTTTTTAATCAATCACACAGTACTTACATACTATACCATTTTCAACCAACAAATTTTGTTATCTTTTACCTATATCGTTTCTGAGTGCATCCAGAAACAGTGATCTACCTATAATGCCTCAAAAATAAAAGACTATACCTATTTAGATCAAAGGATGATGTCCATTCAAGTTCAGGGCACTAAGAAATACCTACCTATCATAATATGAACAAATATTATGGAACAAATAAAACATTTTGATTTTATAATGTATATAATATATGATTTCCATAGTATAATACACCAACAATTTTGATTTTTTAATTATATCTACCTGAGTTGATTGTTTTTGACATTTTTCACAATTTGTTATTTTTATTGAATCGCTTTCTTCAACTTAGTGAGTTCAGTCATTACTTATTATGGGATGAAGATGTGATAATTTCAGGATCAAAAGAGAATATGCATTTTCTGAAATGGAGCAAAATGTTCAGACATTTTGGGATATGGATGATGTTCTCAATATTTTCTGTCACACACCTTATTCAGTGAAACATATTTGTGTTCCAATCATCTCTTCACTAGTAAATCTACAATACAAAGACAACAATAAAAAGATATCACTCCTCAAGAGCATATATTATAATAATATACCTTCAGGGTTCATTTAGTAGGTCCTGCCATGTTCCTGCTCATAATCTTGATCACATAAAATAGAACAAATCTACTGGAATCACTTGGATTCCACAAAGGAAGTTTTCCAGATCGTGAAATTCACTTCTAATTGTTGTGGGTTTTGGAAAAACAGAAGGAAATTATTTGTTGTTTTGGGTTTCCTTAAATCATCTACACCCTCAGACCTGTGCTCAATTGCTCATGCCGTGCTCATTCCGCCCTCAGTTACAGCACACAAAACAACTAATTCACCTATAAAAGTAAGATTTTATATATTCAGAATTTTGTATTGCATGTACTTACTTCATTCACTTATATAAAGTACCATTTTATTTTCAATTCACTAAATTCATTCCAATTTTGAAATTTCGCAAAAAGTTTCAATGGCGACATAATAACTTCCGATGGTCGTCCTCTCGACCAATGAACAACAAGGTCGAATCAGTGACGTCATTCAACGTGTTTACATTGCCAGCATAGGGATTGAGCAATCCTTTACAGTTTAATATCCTTGCCTTTTTGGTAGTTCATTCAACGACGTGGTTAGGTTAGGTTCTTCTTCTATTATTTGGAATTGTGTAATCAGAAGAAAATTGCAAGTCAGTATGATGAATAGACGTTATGTTTGATAGTGTTTCGTTAATATTCAGTTTTCTTTACTTTCGAAACAATATATTTTATGTTTTGTGATCTCATGTATGTTTATGATTGATTTTTCCGTCAAACTTTGACTTCATCAATCGATAATTAAATGAAGCTAAGACAAACCCTTCGAATTTTTTCACACATTTTTCATTCATCAAATATTCAAAATATACAATTTTATTGTGAACTTTTGATCATAGCATATTGAGAAAGGCTGAATGAATCTTTAGAAAAGTGAAATAAAAAATAAATGGATCGTAATTCCTAACCTCACTGATTCGATTCATTCCAAAACGAATCTGCTACATCTCGTTCTTAAGCCTGGTTCATACTTACACGAATATCGGAAAATTTTTGCGAATAAAATGGCCGCTTATGATACCACAGAATGCATAAATCAATAGTGTTGTAGAGTAGGAATATCAATGTAATATTTATAATTTTCCGATTCGTATGAATTTTGCGAAATTCGTATAAATTCATATCGGCCAAGATGGCTTTCGAGGTCCAACCCACCCCGGAAAATAACTCCGGATACGCCAACGCCTGGCGGGGCGATAAACACAAACGTCAAATCGGTCGAAGGCGACTTGGCAACAGCGCCGTCGTCGGGTCCCCAGCAGTTCGACGACCTGCTCGTTTTTTTTTTGCACTGTCTGGCCCAAACCAGACAAAGTTCACCAACGCGTACACACGTCCTTTCGACAGTGTTGCCGGTGGTGAAAATTCCCCCCTTTGGGGATCCGATTGGATTGGCGTGAAGAGGGTTATGCTGGGTGTATACAGGGTGGATATAGGATGGGGAAACAGCTCTTCAATTGTTTCTGCGAAAAACTTGTTGACCGTTTGAGAAGGTAGTAATATTTCCACGACTTGAAAGAAGATGGCGGTGAGATCGATTATCGAAGGAGATTTCTGTTGCTCATGTATTTCTGTGGTTCGCATCTGACAGACGTGACTTTAAACGACATTAAACAATATATTTTCTGTAAATCTGGAATGAATATTGATATTTTGACTCTTCTCAGTCATTTTTCATCTAGAACAGATGGAAATGATAAAAAGATGACAGAAGCACAGTTTCTGTTTTACCGACACAAGGTATGTCGCCATCTCTGATAATTTCAGGAAATATTACTACGGTATGAAATCAAGTAGGCAAAGGTCTACAGTTTATTCTAGTGCTTGTTAATAGGAAGCTGTTTCACCATCCTATATCCACCTTGACTGGGTGTATAGATTCAACTAAACTGAGAATTAACAATTAATAATTAGGAATTACTGATTATGAAGGTGTTTACATACAATATAATTTATGATTGAGAATCAGATGTTGAATGTTACATGATCGAAAGCTCAATGTCATTTCAAAGTGTTGAATTAAATGATATTATTAATCAAATGAACAAAAAACCCGAAAAAACTAAATACTCCTACAGTAAAGTATTTTTATTTCCTTATTGACAAATATACATTGTATTGGAAACGTCACAGAAAGAAGGAATATATATACAACAGAGTTGATAGAAGAAGGAAAAAAAAAAAACTATTTACAGATACAGCGTTTACTTCATTAAGAGTATAAAAACAGTTTTCAGTCAAAAATGTTGAATGTTACATGATCGAAAGCTCAATGTCATTTCAAAGTGTTGAATTAAATGATATTATTAATCAAATGAGCAAAAAACCCGAAAAAACTAAATACTCCTAAAGTAAAGTATTTTTATTTCCTTATTGACAAATATACATTGTATTGGAAACGTCACAGAAAGAAGGAATATATATACAACAGAGTTGATAGAAGAAGGAAAAAAAAAACTATTTACAGATACAGCGTTTACAACGAAACTGCACAATTAATTAACGTTTTTCACAATGACAAGAATTCATTAAGAGTATAAAAACAGTTTTCAGTCAAAAATGTTGAATGTTACATGATCGAAAGCTCAATGTCATTTCAAAGTGTTGAATTTAATGATATTATTAATCAAATGAGCAAAAAACCCGAAAAAACTAAATACTCCTAAAGTAAAGTATTTTTATTTCCTTATTGACAAATATACATTGTATTGGAAACGTCACAGAAAGAAGGAATATATATACAACAGAGTTGATAGAAGAAGGAAAAAAAAACTATTTACAGATACAGCGTTTACAACGAAACTGCACAATGAATTAACATTTTTCACAATGACAAGAATTCATTAAGAGTATAAAAACAGTTTTCAGTCAAGAATGTTTTCAGGCTCAACTTGAACGAATTAAGGGTTTTGATGGATGTTACGCACTCTGGTAGTTTGTTAAAAAGTTTCAAACCCATATGATCTGGTGAACAGTATATTATTTTATTCCTCGACAAAGGTACACGAAACTGACTTCTTTGTCTGGTGTTATGATCATGAAAGTGTTCATTGACTGAAAATTGTAGCTTATTCCTAAATACATATATACATAGCTCATAGATGTAAAGACAGCATAATGATAAAATTTTATATTGTGAGAACAGATTTCTACAGGACACCATTTTCGAAACTTTTGCTATACATCTGATAATGCTCTTCTGTGCAATAAATACCTGTGAAATGGCAGTAGCATTACCCCAGAAACAAATGCCATAACGTAATCTAGACTCCACTTGTGCGTAATACAAATTAATAAGTTGATTCATTTCTAATACATTTCTCAAATTTATGAAAAGAAATTTCAAGGAAGATAATTTTGATGTCAATTTTTCACAGTGATCTCTCCAAGCCATGTTTTCATCTAGGGTAATGCCCAAGAATCTTACAGAGCTATGACTATTTTGTATTTGATTATTATTAACAGTAAAGTTCAAATCATCTAGATGTTTCTGACTAGGGTGTATTCTAATAACTTCTGTCTTCTGTGTGTTAAAAAATAAACAGTTATCGTTGAAGAAATCCGAAACATTGGTCATTAATTCAGTACACAGAAACAATGACAAATGATGGCATTCTGACTATCGTTTTGCGAGTTCTGTCCACAAAATTTCTTAATTCCCAATTGTTAAGATGAAAATTGACCAACTTCGTAATTCTTAATTATTAATTTAATTGACAGATGTAGCAAGATTTATATAGACCAGGGTCGATGATTTTTCAAACACAAAAAAAATAGTAGGAAAAAATAATTTATGGCCGATCTGAGGTCGGGAAGTGGGAAAAATCGAAAAACTTGGTTATTTGAATTTTTAACGTATATTTTGAGGCTATGTGAAAAATGTGTGGAAACAACAGTTGTAGATCTTTTAATTACCTACAACTTTGCAATTTAACTTTTCTCCATAGGAGTTGTAGTTTTGTCGAAAATCGAGATAAACCTTCTTTTTTACCCTTAAACCCCCCCCTCTCCCACTTCCCGACCTCAGATCGCCCGTAAATTATTTCTCCTTAAATTTTTGTTATATTCTCTTTCGTTTCCAATGGGTTTCATCCTACTATTTTTTTTTCACTTTTCACCATTTTCAAAGGCTTCAGCACTGGTCTAATAAGGAAACACCGCTTATTGCTTTGGGTTTTTAAAGTAATTCAGATAAACAATTAGTTCCATGGTAAATTCCCCGTGGGTACTCCACTGTTCAGAGCTACCATTTACCTATTTTCTTTTTTTTTCTGTCAATGCTCCAAAAAAGTAGTTTCTGTTTTTGCGAGCAAAACGAACGTGTAGGGAACGTTGGTCCTCCAAATTATTCGATTGCAATAGTTTATTGAAGATTATTCAGCTAGCTACTTCGACCCTATTATAGTATTTTTGAATACACTGAATTTTTGGGTTGTCCATCTGCACTCAAAATTATTAATATCGAGTATCAGTGTGCCTGATGGTCTGTTAGGTGAGTGATTTCAAACCCCAAGTATTTTTCTGGGCTCAACAATTTATGTATTGTTTTTTTCATCTGTTAGTTTGCAGATAACTTATCTATTATTCATTTTGGGTAAATCCTCGGGGAAATCATTAAATTGGTCCATAAGACTCGCTCTTTTGCTAACGTTCAAAATACAGTGTGGATCCTAAAAAAGCGCCTTCGATTTAAGAGTTTCGCCGCAATGTAAATTACTGGAATATTGCAGGAGATATTTCCTAAAAAGTAGTTGATACATCCATCTAAGTATGCCTTCACGAGTTTCAATCATATAAATAAGACTGGTAGTTATTTATTCACAAGAAATTTTTAAATCGCATTATTTGATAATCGTCTAATTAAATTTCTGAAGGTTACCAAAAAATCTGCGAATATTGCAACAATATAAGAGGATGTTAGTCAAAGAAAACCTACAGTGCCGCTATTTCAGATGTTGTGAAAGAATTCAAAATATTAGAAACCCATATTTATCTGTAGGGCTGGCTATACGCTAATAAAATGTCCTCATTTGAAAGGTGCAAGAAAATCGTATTCTCGGGACCCAAAATGTTGGCATATCATCTTGACCCAACAAATTCAGGTTGCAGCAATAGATAAAACATATTTTTCACAACATTTCTTTTAGTCCATTCTGGACTCTAATATATCGATTAGGAACGCAAAAGGCTCCAAAATTTGTCCGGCATTTGAATCTCGACGGTTTTTATTCCATCAGCAATTTTGATTTCAATCATGTTAATTCGTCATTTATCTACTGCTACTGTAGCCCTGATCAGCCCTGAGTATTTGTATACCGGAGGTTTGAGAAATATGTCTAGAAGAAAAAAAAAACATCTAAAGCTTCGCATTCAACACCTCCTGTTATTTTTCCCTAAAATTTCACCACCCTCTTCGTTCTCAAATCCCTTTTTTCTGCATGGAAATTGTTCGGAATCCGTAAAACCGCCAAATCTGGGGTTGTGGAAAAGGGTAGCCACCACCTAGACAGGACATCAAAGACACAGCTTTATTGCATAACACGGCTCAGCCGAGCGTATTCCAGTGTTGCCGTCACCCCAAAATTTTAGGTAGGTATCAGATTTTAGATATGAAATCCTTGTAACATTTTTGGAGGTGGACAAAGATATTCCTGCATCATTCAATAATTCAACTGTGATGTACAGTGCGCGTTCTATTGAAAAAAACTAGGGTTTTTCAATCAACTTTACGTAATTTATCACTACAATCATTACTACAATCCTGAGCCCAACATTTTATAATATTCATCCCAAAATCACTTAGATGTTCAATTGTGTCAATTTGAAGATTCAAAGATGGTTTTCCCCATTAATTCAAAATTATTTGGAAATGAGTGTAGGACTCTGAAAACCTCACTGAATGTTTTAGCTAATCCCATTGGTGGAACTGGTGCGCACTCAGTGTGTATCCATATTTTTTTTCGACATGTTTCGAAAAAAGTAACATTCACACTGAGTGCTTTCCAGTTTTAGTAATACCATATCATTAATGAAGCATTTGTCTCATATTGTAAACTGCTGAAGATGTGAAATTATGTTTCCTGGTAATGGGATTGAAACAATAATTTCGAATTGTTTATATTGTAAAAATATTCACAAATTAAAGCATTAGGGAATCGATATTCAATAATTTTTCACATAAATTCCGAACAAATAGTGTCAACAAGTTTTTATCTTCAACGATCGATGTAATCACCATCCTTATCAATAATACTTTGTCATCTATAGTTAAAATTTTTGAATTTGTATCTCATAGAAAGTGTGGCCATTGGAATAAATGGACATCTGATGATGCAATTAACTTTCATACAGGAAAATAATACCTATAATGTTCGTGAGTCAGTAGGGGAGTATTGGAAGAGGACAATTTTGAGGTTATAGGAGCATCAGGAAATTATCACGAGAATTTGAATTCGGATATCATAAATTGAGACATGGTTTTAATATTTTTCTTCATATATTTCATGGTTGGGTTTTTGATGTTTGTGCGATAATTGAAAAGTAATAATCGAAATTTTTGTTATTTCAGAAAAACACCGCCATGGCCGCCTTTTCACTTGAATGAACCCGTAGATCCGAACTTGTGTTTATTTTGTATCACAAGTTGGCTTTTACAGGTACCTTCTGGTGTGAACATCCTGTGTGTGGTTCTGAGGAACTGAATGTTACAACGATTAGATCCAGATGATGGAGAAATGGTTGGGTTTCATGTGAGGTAGTAGGTTGTATAGTAAGTATTACACCATTTTGGAGTACTGTACAGCCTGCTAACTTTCCTGATCTCAGTCCTAGTCATCGATACATTCGTGGAAAATCAATAAAATCCTGAATATATATTTTTTAGATACAAATTTTGTCCACTTCTGTTTATATATTGTTTTGTTTGTGCACCTTTTTGGTAGTGTTTAGTGATATGTTTTCTAGATTTCTATTATATGCGAAAAAAATATTTGAACCAATATTCTATTAATTTCGAAAATAAAATTGATATTTTTATTCCGCTGTATTTGAATGAGGCATCGAGTTCGTTTAGCATAGCAGAAATCAAATACAGGGTGACTCACGGTCGATGGTAGGTTAAACGTTTCTAGAGAACAGGACTTAGGATTATTCTGAAAATTTGGTTTCTTGGGTGTTCAGTTTTGTTCTATCGATCTAAAATACTTTCAGCGTTGCGGCGTTGCCGCTTCAATCAAAAGGTAGCAACAACTTTGTTATTTCAAATAGAACACCCTGTATTTTATTTGATTTTTAGATTCTTCCTGAAGAGCTGATTTCGTCGATACATCATACTTGGGGTATAGCGCGAAAGATTACAGAGATATGGGGTGTGAAAAATCAAGATTTTTCAAATTTAGGAATTTTTTGTGCCGAAACTATCCATTCTTGCTCAAAACGGCTTTCATGTCCCTATCTCAACTTTCCATTTACCATCGATTGATATTTAATTGAAACAAATACGGGTGGTTCAGAATTTTGAGTTTTGCATCACCCTCTATTTGTTTCTATTGAATGTCAATAGATAGTAAATGAAAAGTTAAGATAGCGACATGTAAGCCGTATTGAGCAGAAATGAATAGTTTCGACAAAAAAAATTCCTAAAGTTGAAAAATCTCGATTTTTCACACCATATATCTCTGTAATCTTTCTCGCTATACCCCAAGTATGGTATATCGCCGAAATCAGCCCTTCAGGAAGAATCTAAAAATGAAATAAAATACAGGGTGTTCCATTTGAAATAACGAAGTTGTTGCTACTTTTCTATAGAAGCGGCAATACTGTATTGATGAAAATATTTTAGACGGATAGAGCAAGTTTGATTATCCACGTCCACAAATTTTCAAAATGATCTGTCTTTCTGTTCTCCAGATACTTCTAATGTTCCATACACTATGAAACACCCGGTATATAACTGCGTTTTATATAGTTATGAATCATATTGTATCATTTGTATCACGAAAGGATAACAATGAATTTATACTTATGTATATTGTATTATTATTATTTCACATGTGAACTGGAAAAAAAAGTGATATGAATTATTAGTTGCTATGTAGTTTTATTTTTTCTTGGATTAGTTTTTCAAAAAAGCAAATCTGGAATTCTGTGCATCAAAAACACTTTTTGAATTAAATTGTTCTCAAGATCACAACGGTAAAATCATGTTCTTTACTTTCTGCCTTCCCCTGTATTCATTCGTTAAGGTTAGATTCTCGTCTAATAAATAGTATTACTAATGAATCGTCGAGTCAAAATCACTCCTGAATGTCTGATACGTTTTTTCTTATAATGGATTTGCTCTTTTGAAAACATGGGTAGATATACAAAAATTCAAAAATAACCATCAAAATTCTTGTTTTTTTTTATTTTTCAATTTTAATTAATGAAAAAGATACTGAAAAGCAAGACAGAGTAATGTTTTGTATATTTACTTTTTCCAAAGTGACGAAAAAAAATAAGAATTCTGGAGGTTAATTCGCCATCTCCCTGAGACCCTAACTTGTGACGTCATTTGTACTCTCACAAGTTTGCGACTCGGGTACTGGCGGTTAAGCATTTCTTCCTTCTGTTCTTTTCTCACAAATTGCCAAAAAGCCAATATATTGTTCAGCGCAATTAGCCGCTATTATGCTATGATCTACGCCAGTGGAAAATTGTAGGGCAATTTTCATATTGGCAACATTGATATGATATCACCTTTCAACCACACCACTGTTGGCAGCATTGACCGTTGACGTTTCACATTATCATTAACCCCACTTTTCATACAAATATAAATTCGATTTTGAATTTGAAAATAATTCAGACTTTCTAAAATGTGATTATTTTATATTTCAGTAGGTGTTAAGCACTGAACTAAAACTGCCGAAGAATGGAGACAATTATGGCAAATTCGACTTCAGAAGACACGAGATATGAAGACGAAATCAAACTCCTCTTGAACTATCCTCTGATGACGAAAGTTGTTGAAAATGGCTGTGTATTTTTCAAAGGATCTATAGAGATCGATGTAAGTAGGTACTGGAGATGCATAATGTATTGTATAGGTATATTTTCAATCAATTTTCAGAATGAAGATTACAGAGTATTTATTGAAGAACATCCAGTACATGGGTTTATCCTGAAATTATCCCCTGAACTGAAACAACTGGAACAAGAATTCTCAAATATACAACATCATCAACTCACTAGTATTATAACTTTCCTGGATAGCCTGGGAACATATATCCAATCAAAAGTACTCACAAAAAAGCCTGTAAACCATTGTGATATTTATCGACAAGTCCTCTATGAGTATTCAGAATTCACCAAGTTCTATCTGAACCTAAAATGCTGCTACTTAGCCTATGACCTGAGTAAGATCAACATCACCACTGTGGATGAACAAAACAGAGAACATTCTGTTGAAATTCACATTGATTATGCTAATGTTCCAAAAATTTTCCACATAACTGAATCTGATTTACCACAAGATAATGGGTACTTTGAGGAATCTCCAAGTCTGAGAGAAATTTATGACAAATTTCATAGGTTGGTGGATATATTGCAACCATTTTTCAATCTAATGGGGGTTTTTGATTCTTGTTGTCACATTCTGGATCCAGTGCCTCAAAAGTGGAGGCATAACTATAGAAGAATTTGGATAGGTGAGTGGCCAATAGTAATCTATTTATATCCATGTAAACCATATAATAATTATATATTTGTCAAAGAAATATTCAAAATATATGAGGCTCAACTGAAAATAATTTGATCATATGCTAGGGGTGGGTGATAACAATTTGGAAATATCGATTATTATTATATCAATCAAAAAAAGTTGTTGAAATTCCGCTCATTCAGAGTATTTATAAATTTGGTTTGAAAGTATTGAATTCATAATTGGGTAAAATGTTTCTTACAGCTTTCCTTTCAGCCAAGCATACCTGTTATATAGTATACACTTGAGCTTCATAGTCTTAGATTGTGAGGTCTTTCAAACATATTTTTCACTCAAACCGTCTATTTGAACTTTGATATATTCCTGCTAAGAGTAGACTTGGATATTTATTTCAGAATTTCAAAGTTAGCATATCATTCTACCACTACTACTATTTCAGAAATTCAGAGAAACTCTCAGATATAATTATTTCTTCAATCACATAACATAATTTTTAACTCAACACAAAAAAAATATTTCTTCTTTGCAGGGGAAAACCTATCAATGATAATAACAGTGGATCCTTTTGATGTTACTAAAATTCCAGAAATCAAATTTCTTGGCCCACAAAGGCTTGTTGAAGCCTATCGCACAAAGATAAATAATAACCTGGAAAACTGGGATCCAACCAATGACACATTCACTGAAATTTTGAATCTACTTGGTATGTTGCAAACACAGATCATTCAGATTGTATTGCTCATTGTTCCTGAATTGTTATATAACCAGAAAATGACTATTTGATGATGTGAAAATTGCGCATAAATATTCAGAACCGCGATGCTATTAAATGTTTCTAATGTCGACAATTATAATCATTTTTGTCATATTATTTTGTAGGTTTGGACCATTTTCCCCAAAAGACTGTCAAATTGGATGAAAAGGAAGATATTCTGGTGGATTCTGGAGACTGCAGCATCTGTTTTTCATCACGATTGAATGGAAAATTGCCTGATGTGGTTTGCAAAAACGAATTTTGTGAAAACCATTATCACGTGGACTGTTTATATGAGGTAATTGTTGGTCATCTCACTCAAATTATTCATTCATATTATTATCACATATGATATTAAGCTCATGAATATTAAGGCTAGAGAAGATACTTGATATGTAGACATTGAGACCTCATATAGAAGCTAATGCATAGCATTTTTCATTAAATCTTGTTCTACTGCATACTTTTACTGTTAATTTTTGAAAACTGAATCGTTAAGGACAAGTATCTCGCAAATAAAGTCGTTGACGACCAACTTTTCATTACAATGTACAATAATCTCTAGGAATAAATGTGGACTTGTGTAAGCAATCATATATGTATTAAAATAATTATTGTACAATTTCATGACCAATTTATTCCAAGTAATTGAGTTTTTCATTATCCATTCATGTGTATCTTTGTTTCAGTGGCTGATGTCTGTGAACGCAAGAAAGTTCTTCACCGAGGTTATTGGAAGTTGTCCCAACTGTGAGAAAAACATTTCCTGTCCAATCCCATCTCATTGAAACTTCTGGAACATGTGATGCCAAAAAGAGGCATGAAATTTTAACAAAATGAAATATTGTTTTTTGTCCACTTCCATTGAGATCTGGAAACATATCACCTTATTAACTCTGTTTTAAGATGTGTATTATTTTAATAAAGTTTTGTGAATGTTATCTGTTTTCATTTGATAGAAACACATTTCTCTAGAATCGAAAATAAAAAAGTTTCAAGACGAATTCGGAATGCTAAGCAAGTTTTCAGCGGTTTCGAAAGTGTTTTGTTTTTCAAATGCATCTTTCACGAAAGATATTATAGATAGAGGAGAACCGAGTTCAGATTGAGAACACTGTAAACAAGTTTTAAGCCGATTCTGAGACTTTCAAGTGTTGAAAAATGTACAAAAGGGTTAACATTATTTCAAAATCAACTTTGACCTAGAGCTCTCAAATTTTGTATTTGGGGCCCTATAGGGCTCCTCTAGAGCGGGCTAGCAGCACAGCTCTCTAACTTGAATAATTAAAAAGTAGCAATTTTCGACTAATTTTTTTATGAAATCGATATCTAAGAAGCTATTGTAAATTATGAAAAATTGATTCGACCAACGTGTTCTGAAGACGAATTAGGAAAGCTAGACTTTAATTTTTTTTTCAATGGCTTGTATTTTCAAAAATAGAGCCTTTGAATTTGCAATGATAGGTTTTTATGAACTCGATATCTCAGAGAAACTTTAGGAAATAAGATCTCAATCAGAATGTCTAGAAAATATATCAACAATTCAGTATCTTATTTTCATGATCTAAAAATACTTTGCCTTATTACAAAAACAACAAGATTCTGAATATCAAGCTTCAGCTCAATCTGAGACTAACTGAAAATTAGAATAAATCAATAGTAAAACACGTTTTTGAAAACAAGCTTTTATTCAAGTGTTCTAATATGTAGAAACTATACTTTGAAATAATTCAAACCAATCAAATTGTTATATTATACGATTTTACATGATTAAATGCGAATAACATTAATGGTTGACTGTAAAAAAGTTCGAACCCTTATTTTCATATATAAGCTTTTGAACAATCTTTTATCAAATTACAAAGTGAAAATATACAATCGAGAAACCAAATACATAATTACAACGATGGACAACCTATATTAACGTTTCTCCAACTTTTTTGATGAAAACTGAAAAAATATATTTGATTGATAACTGTTTTGTTTGCTTATTTTTCATTTGTTTCATAATGATAACCACATTTCGAATTTGCATGCGATGAAAATTTTATTTTAAGTACTATAGTCTTGTATAATTATTGTAATAGCATTGCGAAATAAATCAAAATATATAGTTCATATAGATTTCGTCATCTTGGAGTCACCATTTACGAGTTTTGTTAAAAACACAGGAACATATTTACATTGCAAGTTAAATAAAAGCTTGTAACTGTAATAAAAAACCGAAGTAGCTGTTCATTATTCGTACCGTGAAATGGGATTCAATGGCTTTTAGTACGTAGACCCCCACAAAACAAATAACCCAGATGCCGTATCTGCCGTAAGCATTTATGATCCAAGTTTCATTCCACCTCTGTTATGCATAGACATGATTTCAACAGTGACACATCCCACTTCTGAAAATTGTTTCTTCCGAAGGACTGATCATATCGATGTCGCATATAATGTTCCTGAGGCTCTACAGAGTAGGATAGCATTTTTTCAAATCATATCGTAGCCAATAATCGAGCCAGTTTGTGCCCACATCCCCCCATACCACGACCCCCAAAAAAAACCAACCCCTACTCCCCAATCAAAATCTCCTCGATGGAATGATCATCCCTCAGCGGACTCTGCGCCAACCCTGGCTCCCCCTCCAGAAACTGCCGCAGCTCCGACTCCAAATCAATATTGGCGGCGGTGGGCGTGGGCGGCTCGGGCTCGGTGGGCGCGCCCAACGCCCGCCTCACGCCCGCCACCGTAGCGACGTCGCCGGGGGTGGTGCGACGCGCCATCCCTGCCAAGCCATCTACGACGCCGTCCGCCAGGCGGCGCTCCTCGTCCGAGGGCTGTGGGCACGCGCCCAGGTGGGCGGGGGGCGGGGCCGACAGGCGGCGGTGCTGGGAGCGGTGCAGGCGCTCGAGCAGGCGACGCACGGCGTCGAGGCGCTGCTGTAGGTCGAGGCGGCGCTCCGACGCTTGCAGTTGGTCGTCCATTGAGTCGAGGAAGGCGACGTCGATGCCGAGGTCTGCAACGCGGGGCGGAATTGTTGTTTCAAAGATTTTTTTGAACTGTTACGGAATGTGCTGCGTTCCGAGAATACCGGAAATCATTATCTCGGCGGCGTGTTATTGGCTGTGATTTATCGCTCGCCGACGTACCTCTATAATTTAGTTATTTCCTGTTGATTCTGGATAATGGGTGATTTGACTAGAAATAATGTTTTGTACCTATACAGGGTAATGCAAATTTCATGGGACAATATTGTCAAATCGGAAACGGAGAGAGATACGAACTAGGTTAAATTACGAAAAAGATGCGTAATTTTATGGTTATCTCGAACATCAAAAGAAATCGAGGATATCTTGAGTAGTTCCTGAAATATCCTGGAAAAACTGAAAATTGTCGATTCTTATACTCATCGATCACTTTTCAACTATTGTACTATGATTTTGAAATTCAGTAAAGTTACAAAAGTTCACATGCTGAATTCAAAGGTGATAGGAAAAAATCCTGGCACACTGGATTCGAAGATATCGAAGTCAACTTTGATATTTCTAATGGTAGCCATATTGGATTTTCACTCCATCGGATAGATCATGAAATTGCCAATCCATCGATGTATCACACTTGTGTGTTTATTGATAGAAAAGTTGAAATAATAGGAAAAATAGAAAATATCGAGTTAGTTCGAGATCTGTAACGCTTATAATTCCTGATATTTTCACTAAAAGTGACAAAAATGATGTGAAACTCATAACAAAGATGCTAGAGGGCCACTCTACTGCAAAATAAAATTAATTGCTGCTCTCTGATGGATTCCCTCCTGTATTGAATTGATTGTACGATTTTTTTGCAACACATGCAGCATCACTGATTGTTCTGACATGAACTGTATTTTTCAAGTAGTAGTCTTCTTACTAAGAAATTGGCAGTTCTGATTTTCTCACATTATAACATCAAGCACTGAGAACTGGACATTGTGACAGTCGCTTCCCTTACTTGGCTGGCACGTGTCTAATTTCGAAAGCAACGATGTAAACATCGTAGGTGCATATCAATCACTCTTTTCTTCTGTTGTTGAACTAAACATCTCATTCAAATAATAAGTGGTAATTCTGACAGCAGCCAACTTGACTGTTATGATGAATTTTCCACAATAAAATAGGAATTACACATCAGCTCGCGAAATCAATGTGCAGATAGACTTACGTATAAACTTCTGTCTACCATGGCATAAAACAATGAATAATCTAGAAGCATTGATGCTACATCATAGATTTTACTTCAAATTTTTCAGTAGAAAAAACTAGTATATTTGAAAAAATTCGCCCTTCAAAACATTTAACAAAACTCATCAAGAACCGAGCCTAACTGGAACTGAACACTTTGTGTGTGAATTTTATATTTTTAATAGCAGACCAAGGTGGATATAGGATGGTGAATAAGCTCTTCAATTGTTTCTGCGAAAAACTTGTAGACCGTTTGAGAAGGTAGTAATATTTCCACGACTTGAATGAAGATGGCGGTAAGATCGATTATCGAAGGAGATTTCTGTTGCTTACGTATTTCTGTGGTTCACATCTGACAGATGAGACTTGAAACGACATTAAAATAATTTATTTTCGATAAATCTGGAATGAATATTGATATTTTGACTCTTCTCAATCATTTTTCATCTAGAACAGATGAAACTGATAAAAAGATGACAGAAGCACAGTTTCTGTTTTACCGACACAAGGTATGTCGCCATCTCTGATAACTTCAGGAAATATTACTATGGTATGAAATCAAGTAGGCAAAGGTCTACAGTTTATTCTAGTGCTTGTTAATAGGAAGCTGTTTCACCATCCTATATCCACCTTGTAGCAGACATTTGGGATGTCAAATTGTGTATTCACGTGAGTACCTTCAAACTTTTTTCTTGTTGGAATGCGGTATCCTAAAAACCGGTATTAGGTTACCATTTAGAATGACAATGGTGCTACTATAAAGTTTACCTTTTCAAGTCATAAATTCAATCAATTTGCACCCAATGTTTCTGTACTAGGATCTCCCATCCTTCAATAAATTCCATCCACTCATCCACTCGCAAACTAACCTTTCAAACTCCTCAACTCGTCGACATCGACATGCACGTCGTCGACGTCATCATCAACGGCTGGCCTGGCCTCCAGCACCGTCTTCACCGCCGCCTCTTCCTCCCTGAGACTTCTGCCCTCCTCGAGCGTCTTCTTGGTCCTCGAGTGATCGCCGCCGGTCAAAAGGTCCAGCAGCGAGTCCACCAGGTGGGTCGCGTAGTCCGACTCTTTGACGAAGTCCTGCACGCTCTCGGCGTACTGGACGGCCGGGTCGGAGCCGTAGGTCTGGTACACCAGGTCGCTTTCCTCTTTGCTGGAAGAGGACCAAGTTCGGAGAGGTCTTTATAAGTTTTTAAAGTGATATTTCATTTTGTGAGAACAAAATGAAATATCACTTTTAGCAGGTATATCATACAATATTTTTTCTACAAACATTGCGGATCAAATTTTGTCCAAAACTCCTCCAGAAGCGGATAACATTGCTCTCTGTCCTGATATAAGCTTCACCAAAATAAATTCTGTTATGTCTACCAATAAGACTGGCCATGGAGTTTCTTATTATAATAATTGTAGTTTCACTAATTGTACGTTGATTTGAATAAACACTTCATTTTGAATTATGTTTTTACATTAAATAAATCAATTTTAGCACCAGTGCTAAAAGTGCTTTACTTTTAACACCAGTATCATAGAAAGACATTTCAGACACTGACAGCATGCATTAAAAATTATACTTTTACTGACGTTCTTAAAAAATAATTATACATCGGGTTCGCACCTCGCGGTTTCTTGGAATAGGGGACATTATTAATTTCTGGAAAAATGGCACAATCTCCACAACGATAAAACAAGTATCAGGTTTTTTTTTTCAATTTTACTTCCACAGTTGTTTTTCCAAAATAAATTCCCATAGAAAAGACCCTCTGGCAACTGTGCCCTGGCACTGTTGGAAAGATCACTTATTTCTGGAAAAATTTACAAAACCTACTTACATATGAGAGAAAATAACAGAAATGCGGATTTATGCAGCACTATTTATTTTTATTCATCAATTAACATATAACAACTAACATTTAATAAAACATATAACATATCCAAAATTATGGTTTCTTTGAAATTTTGTCATTTTCTAAAGCTGAAAAAGTGACAAAGACAAAGTGCCTTTGGTTTTTACAACCTTTTCAAATATCTTTTTTTTTTCGAATATCTTCGGAAGTAAACTTGGGATTTTTCAACATTTAATTTGACCCCTTAATTGCACATTTTTTGACAATTTGACCTACTGTGTAACTCTTACGGTTAGGTTACATCATAAAGCACACCGTTTTTTTATTTGGAAAGTAGCTCATATCACCACAGCATTGTTATTCAAACAGAAAAAGCATCATCCTTGTTGAAATTCGAAATAAAAGCGCACGCTGGCAGTGTTTGCAAAAATAATTATAATCGTTGGTACTAAAAATGTACTAAAATGATGGGTGAAACCTGAAGTATCTATGAAACAAACAATGATATTATATGATATTGAAACTACACCAACTGAAATTATAGATGCTGCTTTAATTCCCGTGTGATAACAAAAAATTATAGTTATGTCCCTAGGAAAAACAGTGTTTCTATCATCTTCAAATGTCATATCATCAGTCCTACCTCAAAATCACCCCTCTTCCGAACATCCTCCCTATCCGTGAAAAAAGACAAAATATCCGGGCGGCCCAACACAAAAATCCCACTCATCCCCTTACCTGAGATTCGAGAACGCCGAATCGTAGCTGGGCGCATACGAGCCGAACGCCCCGTAGTAAAGCGGCTTGACAGGCTTGACGACATTCCTGCGGTCCTCCCGGAATCCCTGGATCTGGCCGGAGCCCTCGCTCAGCTTGCCGCACAGCTGGCCCAGCAGGATGGGGCGCTTCCTGGTGCCTGGGATGACGCCCTCCCCGCCCACCAGGATGTTCAGGTGGGTGGTGCCGTCCTTCTTTTGTTTCAGGAATCCCATGCCGGGGCCGCGTTTCATCACTGATGGCGGTAACAACGTTGGGATCAGCGGAAAAATTGAGCGACCAGTCGACGAAATAGTGTTACGAACTGTGCTGTGTTCCGAGAATACCGGAATTCATTATCGCGGCGGCGCGCGACTGGCTGTGATTTATGGCCTCGCGATAACATCGGTCGCCGACGTATACCTCTATAATTAGCGGATGATTTATTACCCGGTAATTTCTGGGAATTGAGTGATTTTACTAGAATGGATGTTTCGTACCTATATAAAAGACCGCAGTGTCACGAACAGTCATATTGAGTTTAGAAATAGTTTAGTTTAGAAAGAAAGCTAGTATTTTGAACATTAAGAACATTAAGATTTATATAGCGAATATCGAAGTGATTTAACTCTACCAGAGAAATCGAGGAAAAGTATATAGTAAAAAGTAATATAAATAAAATTATATAAAATAATACCTACTTAATAGTTGGCCTTAAAAAAATTATTAGACTAGTTCATGAAATTTGGTGGAGAAATAGATCCAACAAGTGTCTATCTGATAAAAAAAAAGTCATGTAAATCGGTTGAAAAATATAATTATTCGATAGGGGTACTTTAATTTTGAATGGGTCACCCTGTATTATTGCAACCATATATTCTTTGCATCTCATATTTTGTGTTATATTCTATGAGAAACAAATGATATTATATCATATACATAATAATAATGATTCATTACATATTACATCATATATTCGTCAGTCATCAGAATGGCGGAGGAGCTTGAACTAGTTTTTCAAAGATTTATTTGGAGACAAATTTGATCGCACAAAAAACTGAAAAAATACGAATGTGATGATTTTGTATAAACTTGTATGTTTTATTTTGGGGGGGTTTGATTATCCCAGTTGTGTATAAATGTCACTCACTGACAACTAATGTACTTATAATTTATATACCCAATTATTCCACTATTTATATTAAACTTAACATATAATTCAAAATAGGAGGGTTGTGAAAGCTAGATTACACCTGTAGAATTTCTTCATGATTTAGTTTTGTCTACAAGCCCTTTTATTTATGGTACTCACCACTGAATCACCTTGTGTATAGAAAATGAAAACATGTAAGTAATGAATAATATTTCAAATACAAGCAATGTTGTTGTTTTGAATTAGTGACTTCAAGAATTTAGCTGGTGTTACCCATAAAAGACTTACTGAAAAATTGATAAATATTGTTGTTGATTTAAACTAGGTACTTTAAGAATTTAGCTGGTGTTAACTATATAAGACTTGCTGAAAAATTGAAATATATTGACTAATCAAGTTGAAAAGTTGAAATTTTTCTTGAGGTTACAGGCAAAAAAACGCTTTTATTTTGAGTAGCAATTGAGAACAATCCTAGTTATTTCCAATCAAACACTATTATATCATTAAAATTTAAAACAAATTTTGAACATTCTCTGAAAACTAAAATAATAATGGCAAACTGAGTAAACTAGATGTGGTTTTTTGGAATGAATTGAACCACTTACATAATTTAGCTTTGGCTTGTCTAGCAGCAATCTGGGATTTTGCCAGAATCTCCTCAGCAGTGAGAACATCAGGGACTGCCTCAAACTTGGTGGGGGGCATTTTCTTCTTGTTCTCATGAACATGCTCACCATCCTCTTGTTCATCTTGTTGCTTCACAGCCCTCAGTTCAGCTGTTATCTCAAAACCAACATCCTCACTGGTTATTTCTGGTACCAAATTCAGCATCCAACCTAATTTTTCAGGTACCATCATCTTCAAACCAGCTTGGAGTAATTTTTTACTTGTTTTGTAATAAACTGTTTCAACATGATTGTATTTCATGGCATTATCACACATCAATTTGAAGTCACTAACAAATTCCTACAACAGAGAAAATTCAAAACTTGAATAGATCAGGTAGGTACAAGAATTACATCTAGATGAGAATACTGGTTCTCCTCTATTTTTTGTCTCATTGTACTGAAATCCATTGGATTTGTAATGATAGAAAAATATCCTGGAGCAATACTGTCAGTAACTGGCCAAGCAAAGAAGTTCTGAGGGTCTTTTTTCTCTAGTTGTGTTAACAAATGGTCCAACCCTTTGGAAAGTGGTGTTCTCTCCTGCAGTTTTTTGATGACACAAGTTCTGAGTTCCCTGCTAGGGCTACCAATTTGGGGATATACCTCAATGTCTTCTAGAAGCAAATAGAAGGTAATACATTATTCAAATACATGTTCACTTAGATTACTCTCACCATTCTCTTCATTTTCTTCCCTTTTTCGTTTCTTATCTTTGTGGTGATGTTTATGTCTTTTCTCGCGATCCTTGTTCTTGTCCTTCTTTTTCTTTTTCTTCTTTGATTTCTTATGGTGTGATTTGGACAAACCAAAGAAGGGATCATTTGGATCTACCTGTATAGGTTCTTCCATTCCTTCGCCAAGAGCTACAGGTAGAGAATCGAATTCTTTATCGTGTTCCGGTGTATTTTGAGATCCTACTTTTAAAATGAGCTTCAAACCAGGTTTGTCTTCCCTTTCGCGTTTTTCGCTTTTATGTTTTTTATGTTTCTTCGTCACCGTAGGAGGAGAGGCCACTGGACCAGGAGACGACATTATGTGGCAATAATCGATAAAACTGTCTGGACTCTGGAGATTTTAAAAAATATATTACAAGAAATATTTTATAACATGTTTACAATGTTTACATGTATAAAAACAATAAACAAGCCACCAGTTGTCAACTTCAGTTGTCAAATACACACAGTGCAGTGCGCAGTGTCTAAACTGTCACTTCTAGATGAGTCCACTGTCTCATGTCCAATAATCTCTGAACAGTGTTGATGTTGATATTGATCCCCAAGAATGTTTTTTTTTCATGTGTTATCATGTTAACTGTTTCATAAACCAAGAGCAGCAGGGGTAGGGGTAGGCCAGGTAGCATAGAAATCATATACTATATATAGACACCCAGGTAGGGGCTGACAATTAAATGCTTTTTTTGACATGAAAAGGTAGGAATCGCGCGCCACTGAGCAATCGGAAATTTGAGGAGCCAGCTTAGGCAGCTTACTTCAAAAATGTCCCTCCTACGAGTCTGGCAACCAATAATACATTAGTACATGTGATTAGTACCAAAACAAGATACCAAGTGATTTTTTTACTACAGAGCCACAGAGGTGACCTTCAATGAATGTTGCATGAATGTATTTTTTTTTCACCACGCATATATAGGCATCTCACACAGTTCATTGAACGTTACATTATCTTTCTTTTTTATTTTTTTCTTGTGAAGAAACCTCTTATGGGTTCGAGTTTTTTATTGGAGTAAAAGGTTGAGGTGGAGTGTATTTATTTTCGAAAAAGTTGAGTGAAAATATCAGGTTTTCTATATAAAATTCACCAGGTGAGTTCAATGTTTTATTAATGATTGAGATACAATGGTCTTGGTTTGTTTCATTTTTGCTTGTTGATATTAAAATACCTGTTGAATATTATGTGTATCAATAAAAATTATCAGCTATTTTTTCAAATATATTATTATGATGTAACACTTTCGATTGCGTATTTCATAGATAATTTACTTGTTATCTTATTATTATTATTAAGATAACCACTTGTCCCTTTGCTGTATCAAACAAGACGTAAAATTCGACTTCATCATAAACAGATATTACACATACCAATTTGTAATTGTAGCAAAATGTCTAGAGAAAGAGCTTCAAGGAGATTCTACAGGATAGAATCAACCAACAACCTCTCATGCTTAGACAGGGGCATGTTGGCTGAAGTAGAAAATAGATGGAATTTTGAGATTGCATGGGAAGTTGCAAATAAGGGTAATGAACAATTTTGCATGTGCTTTCATATACATTAGAGAAACCAATATTTTTCAGTTGGAGGAATATATACTGTCATCAGATCCAAAGCTTATGTGTCCACTGAAGAAATGGGTGATCAGTATTGCCTAATTGGCCCTTACAAAGAGCACTGTGCCAGAACTGAGGTTGAAGAGGGCCCCCTCAGTTCAGAATCCTTGAACAAGGCAGTGGAAGCACTGAGAAACAAGGGTTTTAAGGTGCGCACAGGAAGGTGGTTGGTAGATGGCAACCCCCAAATAATCCTTATGGACATTGGATCTGCTGCATGGAAGCTTGATGAATATAAATCTGAATTATGGAGCACCACAAATATAGGGGTGCCCCATTTAGATGTGGAGGCCAATGATGCAATTATTTTAGGGTATATGGTAGCTGACTTCATTGCAGAGGTGAGTACCAAAGATAGTTGTGTTGGGAACAATTTGAGCCCATAATATTCCCTTATTGCCTTGAAGTTTCGGAATACATCTGAGGAATTTGGTGAAGGTACACCACCAAGGATTGTGACCCACTTCCATGAATGGCAAGCTGGAGTTGGTCTGATTGTGCTTAGAACTAGACATGTCAATGTGGCAACAATCTTTACTACACATGCCACTCTCCTAGGAAGATATCTGTGTGCTGGCAACACAGATTTCTACAACAATCTCAGTTCAGTGGGTGCAAATCCCAGGTTGGAAGAATATAAAACTCATTTCCTATTTTTCAGTTTAGTGTTGATGAAGAAGCTGGCAAACGGCAAATTTATCACAGATATTGTATGGAAAGGGCAGCTACTCACTTATCTCACTGTTTTACAACTGTTTCAGAAATAACAGGTTAGTCAAAAAAATGTATTTACCAATTTCCTTCTGAATAAAATTGAAAACTTGAACAATATCAAGAAATGATTGTTGTTATACTCAGATCAGAAGTGGGATCTGAATTAACATAAAGTACCTATTGCTCCATTAACACCTGGGGTTTCAAAATGATTCACAAGTTATCTGATGAATATTTTTTTTAGGATTTGAGGCAGAACATTTGTTGAAGAGAAAACCTGATGTTATCACTCCCAATGGTTTAAATGTAAAAAAATTCTCGGCAATCCACGAATTTCAAAACCTGCATGCACTTTCCAAAGATAAACTTCATGAGTTTGTTCGTGGACATTTTTATGGGTAAAAATCAAAATTCAAGTACATAATGTTTCAATGTTTTTGAGAGCCTTCATTTATAAAATTATTGACAGTATTGATTTTATTTGAAATTGAAAAAATTGGATATTTCAGGAAAAAGTTGTGATCTGACAACGTTGTCGGTATTATTATTGAATTTGGCATGATTGAATATATTCCTGTACAAGATGTTATTATTGTGTGTCAAGCAAATTCGAAGATAATCTACCATTCCATTTTGATTTTATGATTCAAAAATATGCCAAAATATACAGGGCGTTTTATTTGAAATGATGTCACATCACTTGCGGAAAGAGCTCACGTATATTTAATATGATCATAACATTCTGAAATGAAGATTCACATGTATGAACATGTGTTTTTTCTTTGGCTGATGTGTTATCCACAACAATTTTATCGAATATTATTTCATCAGTGTAACATAAGTTAAAAAGTGATATATTTTTGACATAAAATTGATTTTTTGCATTATGATTTTCAATATTTCAGGCATTATGACTTTGATTTGGAAAAAACTTTATACTTTTTCATTGCTGGACGCTACGAATTTGGTAATAAGGGAGCAGATATCTTCATTGAAGCTCTAGCAAGACTGAACCACTATTTGAAGGTACCTTTTTCCCCAATGATAATTTTAATTTGTTGTTATTCAAGCATCAAAATAACCGCATCTTTAGAAAATACTCTATTGAGTTTTCAATTCTGAAATATTCGTTCACAAAGTTGTCTATTGGAAATATTCGAATTATTCACCAGTTTCATAAAAAAAAATAAAAAAATTGTCATCACTCCCGCAAAAACTGAAAACGGAATTCGTCGTGCGGATATTACAAAAAGTGCCCCCAGTCAATGTTTACAAAGATTTTGAAAACTTTGCCCCAGTCATATGAACCAAAAAATTTGAAAGGGGTAACTAGCCCCTGATGGGCATGCAATATCTATATATTTTCAATTCCAGGCAACCCACCCCGATGTAACAGTGATAGCATTCATGATATTTCCCGCCAGAACGAATAATTTCAATGTAGAGTCCTTGAGGGGTCATGCCGTCACAAAATCCCTGAGAGACACCATACGCGATATCCAAGATAAAATAGGAAAAAGAATGTATGAGATTTGTTTGAAGTGAGTTTTTTTTACCCACACAATCGCTGAGTTGTGATTTGTTATCTCTTATTATTTCAATAGTGGTAGGCTACCAGCAGCGAACGATTTGTTGGAAAAAGAAGAGATGGTCCGACTAAAGAGATGTATATATTCCTTGCAAAGGGACGGACTGCCCCCTATAACCACTCACAATGTAGTTGATGATTGGAATGATCCAGTTTTGAACTCAGTTAGAAGATGTAATCTCTTCAATACGACCAATGACAGAGTCAAAGTAAGTGAAAAGATCCCTGGAATTGTTCAAACCAACCCTCTGGAAAACAGCGTTGGGGTATTTATCAATCCATACACAATCAGGAGCTTTTACAATATAACATTTATTCAGTAAATAGGACATTCCTAATAATACATTAACAATTACATGTAATAAATTCCTTAATTTTATTCTAATCATGGTAGGTAAATTCCAAATTATGCTACGATAGATATATCAAGATACTAATATATACAGTAAAAATTTAGTTGAAAGTTCAGTTACACCTGTTGAAAAATATATTGCAATAACTTAGATTTGAAATCTTTTAGGGATGAAGCAGATTTTATTGAGCAAGGTAATTTATTGTATGTATCAAAACCCTTGAAGAAGACTGAGTTCATGCTGCTTTTGTTACTAGTTCTGTTTATATGTATGTCAGTCTTGTTTCGAGTGTTGTGTTGATGTATATCACTGTTGAAACTTATGGATTGTTTGAGATATGTTGCTGCTAGATCATTAACAATTTTATGTACGAATATCATTGTCTGGTATAATAGTCTTTGAGATACCGAAAGCCAGTGCAAGGTTGATAACATCGTGATTATAGAGGTATATCGGTTCACTTTCAATATAATTCTCATTCCTCTATTCTGTAGTTTTTGTAGTTGAGACTGTTTGTTCAAGTTTAAGGAATACAAAATTGAAGAGCAATAATCAAAGTGTGGTTGTATGATTGTTTTATAAACTAATATCTTGGTATTTAATGATAGGTGCCTTGAAATTCTAGAGTAAAAGTATAGTTTCTTTGAAATTTTTTTGTGTATGTATTGGAAATGGTTTTCATATGTAAGATTACAGTCCAATTGAAATCCTAGATATTTCACTGTTTTATTTATTTTAATTTTTTGTTCATTGATAGTAACATTAATCCTATTGAAATCAATTTTGTCATACTTGTACTTTGAAGTAATAATCATAGCAGTGGTTTTGTTTACATTAAGTTTTAACTTGTTGATTTTAATGAATTTATCAACTGTTTCGAGAATCACATTCATTTTTTGCACAGCAGTGTCTAAGTTTGTGTCGCTACAGGCTATTAGTGTATCATCAGCAAATAGGTTGACAAATTCACAGTCAACATATAAATTGATATCATTCAAATATATAATAAATAATAAGGGGCCCAAAACACTTCCCTGGGGTACTCCTTTATCGTTTAATATTTCGTTTGAGATAGTGTCATTAATTCTTACTTTTTGTTTTCTGCCTTTAAGATAATCTGAAAACCATTCATACACATAGCCGTCGATACCATATCTTTTCATTTTACTGAGAATTATATTTCTGTCAATGGTTTCGAAGGCTCGCTTCAGATCTAAAAATACAGCTATTACATACTTGTTGTCATCTAATTTTTTTATCATATAGTTAAGAGACCTCTGCAGTGCCGTTTCACATGAATATTTTTTCCTAAACCCAGATTGGTTATCAAAAAGAATTTCATTTTCGTTGACAAATTCAAGTACTTGCTTATATACGGCATATTCTAGAACTTTCTCAATAGGCGGCAACGTATTAATAGGCCGAAATTCCTCAGCTTTGACTGTTTTATTAACCTTTGGTACTGGGATAATAGTACTAATCTTTAGTAGATCGGGTATTTTTCCTGTCTGAAGTGAAGTATTGACAAGATTCAGTATAGCATGCCCAGCAGTTTCAAAAATTTGTTTTAATATTTTGGCATTCAGGATTTCATGGGTGTTACATTTATTATCTAATGAGGTAACAATATCACGTAGTTCACTCATGGACAACATTTTGAATTTAGTTATGGGCTTATAAAGATTACAATCGTAATTGGACCATATTTCTTCACTTTGTATGCTCTCGATTACCTGATTAATACTCTTAACAAAATACCTATTATCGTTCATGTAAAAATCCCCCAGAGCTAAACGAAAAAAAAAACGAAATAATTTTTTTTTCAGATTGTCTTTCATCCCGAGTTCCTCAGTTCAACTAACCCTCTTTTCGGACTAGATTACGACGAGTTCGTCAGGGGGTGTCACTTGGGGGTGTTCCCTAGCTACTATGAGCCGTGGGGGTACACCCCGGCCGAGTGTACCGTCATGGGCATACCGAGTGTAACAACGAATTTGTCAGGTCAGTGAAAGAATCGTTGAACAATATTCTCCTGCAAAAATTAGTTCAAGGGTATGCACAAAAAAATAATTAGGGTACATACATAATATGGAATTTTGGGGGGTCAATGCACTGTAAATATTTATACACGGAAGCAGCGCTGACTTTTGTAACCGATTATCTTGAAATTATTGTTTGAATAACCAGTATTATATTCCTACTGTCTGGAATTACTACTGAAATTACTCAAACAATTTGAATTTACAATTTTTATGGCGAACTCTATGACGTACTAACTAGATTTGGTGACATTTGGGGATATTTGTTGGTTATAAGTTTCTGGACTTGATTTGGTCGAGCCTACGGACCCCGAAAAGAAGAATAAGTAGAAAGCTGTTGCTTGCACTATTGCCAGATTGAAGTCACTGATTTCTTGAATGAATTGAAATATTCATTAAAACATGAAATATTCGAGTAGCATAATCAACTTCAAAGAAAAAATTTATATAAAATTTTATATAACGGAATAATCTAATGTATAATTACGTTGGTTCTCTTGGCGCATCAGATATGTTTGAAAAGTATGAAAATAAAACATATCACCATAAATTAATTATATTCGAAATATCCAAATATCGAACAATGAAATTAAACAAATATATATCTTTTGTTGAAATTTCTTGTCGTTGGATTTCGAACATATTTTCTCATTAAAAGTTTTTCGATATCTTGAACTTTTTTGAATTCCCGCCAAATTTGAGGTCACGTGATATGGGCTCCAGCGGATTCTTCAGTTGTCAGACATGCCGAAACGAACCGCCATCAGAGATTTTTTGAAATCTCTACAACATTTTTCGCCATATCCTACTAGCCAACTTTACGGCGGACGCTGTATACATTAACAACGATAAAAAAATAACAGATGATGGAGAATAAATGAAAACGGGCGCAGTACACACGAACACTATTCGCGAAAATCACGGAGTGGGCGGCCTCTGGTGTCAAATTTTCTAAGCCTCCCGAGGGTGATAAACAAAGCAATTTAGCATTGTATAGCATAGGTTTTCGTATTATTTTTAATGAAATTGAATTGTTTTGAATAGTTTTCGGACTTGTTTTGTGCTTATCAGCTAGTTACTAATATTATTGAAACATGCAGCAAGTTCAAAAGGTCGTAAAGACGAAATCGACAAAGATTTGTTCAGTATTTCAGCGTTCCTCCTACCGTACAGACATCGTTCCTTTGGCACAAAATCCTGAATTTTCTTTCATGATTGTGTGAAAAATGGATTGTCACGTTGAAAAAAGGAGAACTTATCACCAAAAACATTTACGTTTGTAGTAAGCACTTCCTATAGAACTGGATTTCTCAAGTGAATGCGAAGGTATGTCTTTCAGGTTAAATCAAACAAATAAGATCTGGTATTAACTGTAGTTGTGTATCTTGTTGTTTGTAATGAAAACCTTGATTTTACTTTAGGACCATCAAGGAGAATTAAACCAAGAAATAGGCTCAAAAAGAATGCAATTCCTTCAATAAACATCTGCAAACTTCAAGAGTGAGGGCAATGTGGGCTGAATGAAATCAAATCTTTATTCAAAATGAATAGGCTGTGAATTGAATGAAGTATCAATTGAAATAAATGAATTTGAATGACTGGTAGACCACAAGGTCTCAAACTTTTTAAGTTATTCTTGGAACATACCTACTCATCTATATTATATAATTATTTTTATTATATGAATGAAAATAATAACTTGTGTTGCCTATTTAAGATAGGTGGGTATCTCAATATAAGCACCCCTATACTTACTTCTCTCAGATAATAAAGTTAATTGACTACAATTCTTTGTTTTTGTTTCGCTAATCATCTATTTTTGGGTTAGGATAAAATTATTACAGGTTTACAGATAAATTCACACTTCCACTGCTAATTTTTACATGGTACTATTTTAATTTCATATTAGAGCTACCCTAGAGCTGAAGTTTGTGAACAGGAGTTCATTTATATATGTTCGAGTATGTGTTTGACATCTATCCCACAAAGTATGTAACCAGCTTTGAATAATGCTTTTCGCTATTTTAAGGGTTTCTTCTTATCTCCAATATACTCTAGATATTTCAATTTTGGCCAATCTTGAAATAAAGAGAAATCATATTGAAATACAAATACCTTAGTGACCCCATTGATTTTGCAGAGGTGGTTTGAAAAGCCTATAAAAACATAATTAATCCACGAATCTCACATAAAATACCTGTTTTGAATTCTATAAACGATAATCTATCAATAGCGCCCCTTTTGGATACTCAGGATTATTTATTTCTTTCCTAAAATTCGAATTGAAAATTGACATATTACCATTGAAAACATATACCAAATGTTTGTTGATCACCCTCATGTAAGATTTTTGACATTTTTCGAGCGCCATCTGTTGGTTCGTGATTTTCGCGAATAAGTTTTCCTCCCGTCCCGTGCAGCCAAAAAACAAAAAAAAACTCCGTTTTCCCCAAGGCTTCGGCTGCTTCATGCAAGAGCACATCTCTGACCCAATGTCGTACGGCATCTACATAGTGGACCGGCGCAACATATCGCTCGAGGAGACTGTCCAGCAGCTCGCCCAGTACATGTACGACTTCGCAAGGTTGAACAGGCGACAGCGGATCATCCAGAGGAACAGGACGGAACGGCTGAGCGACATGCTCGATTGGAGGAACCTGGGAGTGGTGAGGATCAAGGATATTGAACTTGAGGATGGCCATTGCCGATTCAAATGAACGCCTAGTAGACGATGTGATATTGTCAGTTCACTGGAAAGAATGTAGTTACTTTTCCTGTAAGGCAGTGACATCTTGATAAGCGTGAACTATTTTGAACTTGGAATGTCATACTGGGCATAACCTAATGTTTTTATTTACATTTCCAGCTCCCTTTAAGCACAGCGAAGCTTCTGTTTCAAGCACAGAAGTGACAAGTTCAGCCAGATTCGAGAGAGAAAAAATATGTCTGCCCCATATATCTAATAATAACTATATAGGTAACAAGGATCCCATAGCTGAGGTCGACAGATTTGCATAGAAACCTGTGACGATAAAGTTATCGGACCAGGATTCGTGGGCTAATTTTTGATCTATCACTGTTATCACTTCTTCAAACACTCAGTGGGTACATTAATAACTATATTAACGCTCTTTTACATCATTTGGGTTAACAAATATCCCTAACCTATGAAATTCTAAAAACGTCAATGGATTTCAACCTGTCAAAACCCGCGCATGCGCACAATTCATCATTAGCAAGCTAGACAGTCTTTTGTTTTTTCGAAACTGACTTCACTTTCGCTTGAAGAGAAGAATAGGTTTTAACCATATATTTTTTTTGTATATAATATATCCTTTAAGCACAGCGAAGCTCCTGTTCCAAGCACAGAATTTCCAATATCATTGATTCATTGATCAAAGAGTCAGGAAGCAGAAAAAACATCGTCAGTCAATGTCAGCGATAAGGCTGTGAGAAATTTGTAATGTCATAAAATAGAAAGAACGTGTACAAATTTTGAAACTAAAATGCGAAAGTAAATGTGAAAGTATTGGCATATCAAATGTTCGATAGTTGAAACAGTTTTGATCACTCACGTTGAGTTGTATATTTGCTCCACGCATATTTCTTGCCCACTAAAGAAAGCTGAATAAATCTTCGTTAACCGCATTCCAACGAGTTGACATGATTTGACATCTCAAATTTCTGCTATCGAAAACAAAAGATAGTCTTTTCAACACTTTACAAACTTACATTTGCTTGTTTTCAACAATTTTTAGCAGAAACACTAGTATATTCAAAAAAACTTTACCTTTTGAAACATTAACAAAACCGGAGCCTAGCCCGACGGAAGTTGAACTTTGTGTCAAGTGTCAAGTTAACAGGTGAAAGTCTCGTTTTTTCGAAGAACGGTACCTTTTTTGAAAAATACAAATATTGAAAAAAGTAAACGTAAGCGTGTGTGGTGTTTAAGGTCCAATGTAGTGTTTTTAGTAGAAGAAATTTAAGATGTCAAATGGTGTATTTAAGCGTTTCGACTTCGGCTTCTTGTTCTGGAAGCCAAAATACGTGAGAACCTCCAAAAATGTTCCTTGGTATGCCTTATTATTGTTTCCAAATACTGGTATTGGGCCTATTTGAGTAAAAATATGTATAAAACTTGAAATATGTCAAGAGTATGTTAGATATTCAATACGTGCTGAAGTTAGATAAAAAAAAGAAGAACATAACTTCAACCTAAAATTGGGTCGCTTACAGAGAAAAAAACTCAAACAAATGAGCATCGAACGACTTCTACAAAGTAGCGACCTCAACTTGGCAGACGTTTAAGACTGAAGTGAACAGACAATTATATAGCTCCAGCCTACTAGGCTTCCATTTAGAACGACAATGCTCGAGCAATCCTTTACAGTGCAACACCGGCTTCCTTTCCAGTACTACCGGCAGGCGCGCATGAAGGCGCTGCACAAGGTGTTCCCCGAGTACAAGGAGGACATGGAGCTCGGCATCGGGACCTTGCGGTACCCCAGGCCGCTGTCCGAGCCACCTTCGCCGAGTTCCAGCAAGGTCACCACGCCGGCGGCTTCTCTTCATGGCTCGGATGATGAGAGCGACTCGGTGGACGAGGAGGGGGAGGTAGTTATTTTTTTAATTTCGCGGTGATGACTGGGAAAGTTGCACGCACGTGTGAATGAGAACGTATACAAACATGGAATCTTAACGATGGGGTGGATTTCATACCAATGAAAAGTGTGTCCACCACGGAAATTGAGATATTTCAAATTTGATTATACACTTCACACAAATGAAAACGTAACATTTTCTGACAGATAACAATAAATTCGACCTATAATTCAATAAATACACTATTTCACCCAAATGAAAACATTTAAAAATACATTCACAAAAATTGTAAGGTACAGGGTAATTCCGTATATTTAAACAACTTCTACACAGTGTTCATCATTGATGATAGAAAAAAACGTATGATTCAAAAGTTGTAGGGATACCAGATAAAACAAATGAATATCGCTGATATAAGAAATGGGTACTAACTTCTTTATTTTCAATGGAACACCCTTTTTCGAATATTTTTTTACTGATTTCAAAAATATATTGGTTATTGATATTTGGTTCAGCCGTTTTCGAAATATCCGAGGATTAATATTTTACATTTAGTTTTTGATTTTATCAAATCACAATAAGTGCTATACTGGTACTGGTTATTCTTTGGCACCTTATCCATACAATTTCGGGAGGAAAAAAGAAGCATTTCCCAAGAAATTAACGCTTCCCAAAAAAAATCACAAAAAGTTTTAAATAATTTTTCGTTCGAACCACTTTTTTATTTTCCAGAATGATACTAAGTGTATTCCGATAGAAATCTTTCTTACGAATACCGGGTGTAGCAATTATAGCGTGATTTTTTTTTGGTGGTGCGTAATTTTTTTGGGGAAGTGTATTTGGTAAATTTTTATTTCAATCCTGCAGAAAAATATTGGCGGTTAAGGTGAATTTAGATGCATTAATTCTTATTTTTATTCCAGCTGGAAGAACTTGGAATCAAATAGAACCACGCACCTGATGATGATAATGATACTCCACGCAATATTAGTGAATAAGAATAAATACTATATTGATTGTTGATTTTGGGTTTGAGAAATGAAAATATCAAATTGTTATAACTTCGCATCGCAATTTAGATCTTATTTTTTGATTTTGAAAGAATGTTTTGGTGTACACTGCTCAAGGATTTTTCTTTTGCTTGCCATATTAGAGATAGTACAAAAACAATTGTGGATAATTAACACTTGCTTCTCTGTTTATATACCGAAACTCTGTACCCGCAGCTAATTGATATAAAGGAAAGTCTCTCTCAACTCTGGCTCAGTCTATCCTAGCAAATTTGTGCCATGTTTTACAAATCAATATTATGAAATAATAAATTGAGTACAACCTAGCAATGTCAATAGGATTTTCTTACCCTCGATTTTCCTTCGATTCCATTTGGTGCAATAAAACGGAGATGGAAAAATATTACAACTGTATTAAATTTTTCACATCATGCATTATAAGATTTCTAATATCTGTTTGAAGAGTCGATCACAGTTCAGCAGGTTTAGCCACTATTTGGGGCTTATAGTCTGGTTTGGTGGCTCTGTTCAGCGATTCAGCGTACATGTCCAATCTTTGAGTCATCTAAAATTGAATTACTCTTAGATTACGAGTTGAATCTATCTTCAATAGTGATAAGATGAGATTATATTATGGATGAAGTTCAAGCGCTTTCAGATGGCGACGTAGGCAATAAAATACTGGTGAGACCATTTCAATTACAAACAAGTGGAAAGCATTCATACTCATGTCGGGTAAAATTAAAAAAGTAGGTTATTGGAGAAGTTGTTGAACTGTTTTACCTGGAATCCCCACTTGTCCGCTACTTGGCGACAAAGATTCAAATCCAACTCGGCAATGAGCAAGCCGTTTCTTGTTCTTGAGAGCCCCTGAAAAAAAATCATTACCAGGCTCAAACGATTATTCTAGAATTTAAAGAAACATTCTGAATGTTTGTCCATATACGATATGTTGCTGTGAATTCTACAAAAAGTTAAGGCACTGCTATCGACCTCTATATGGGGTTCTTCCGTATAGCAAATAAAATTGGTCAGCAAGGTAAGTAAGTGCAAGAGACTAATGTGGACAAATGAACTTATAAAATAATGCTGGTACTTTCAACGAAATTGGTAAATTTCACTTCTGATACTCTCAACGAAATTGATAAATCCCACTTCTGATTTTTTTTCTCACTCACAGGGCTTCTAGATCCGTCCGGGGCAGCCACATAGCTGGACCCGTAGAAGTGGCCGAAGTCCCTGTGGGCGGGCTGTCCGTTGCCGCTGGTGAACTCGTTCTTGAATTCCTCGGTGCCCACTCTGTTGATGGCGCACGTGAAGTACGAATTCGCGATGGCCGCGTTCCTGGCCTCGATGCCCCAGAGGGGCTCGCTGAGGTCTCCGACCTACAGATAATTTTTGTAAACAAACGAAAAACGATAAGATTTTCACGATAAATATATTTATATATATTTTTTCACATGTTTCGCTAACACTGTAGCTTCATCAAGTATAAGTACACTAAACTAACTACTACGATAACAACCATATTTATACCTAATTACACAGTTATAACAATATTTGTACCTGTAGGGATTAAAGAATGTTTATCCTCTTTATTGCGGTAAATAACAAAAATAAAATGAATATTTAATTAAGCTATTTTTAGGAAAACAAATCCAACAAAGGAGAATTATTCAAATCTAATTGGTCATTAAGCAAAAGATTTGAATTCTTGAGTCTATTAATTTCGAGTGTTTCTAAATAGTTAAGTTTCACTCCTTTGTTTTCAACATGTAATATTTCAAATTCTTCATCAAAATCGTGATTTTCTTCTAAAAGGTGGTTGGAATATGTTGAATTTGTTTTCCTATTTACATAACTCATGTGATGCTCATGGATGCGATTTTTGAAAGTTCTCCCAGTCTGACCAATGTATACCTTCGGGCAAGTTCCACAATTCAGTCTATATACTCCTGATTTTTCATATTTAGGAACTATGTCTTTATTATTTTTGATGAACTTTCCCAAAGTATTATTTGTTCTATAAGCAATGTTAGTGTCTTGTTTATGCAAAAATGAAGCTACTTTTTCGGTTGCTTGTCCAAAATAGGTCAATGTTTTGTAATTTCGGTCGGTGTTATGAGTTATATGTAAATAGGAAAACAAATTCAACATATTCCAACCACCTTTTAGAAGAAAATCACGATTTTTATGAAGAATTCAAAATATTACATGTTGAAAACAAAGGAGTGAAACTTAACTATTCAGAAACACTCGAAATTAATAGACTCAAGAATTCAAATCTTTTGCGTAGTGACCAATTAGATTTGAATAATTCTCCTTTGTTGAATTTGTTTTCCTAAAAATAGCTTAATTAGATAGTCATTTTATTTTTTGTTATTTGCAATAAAAAGAGGATAAACATTCTTTAATCCCTACAGGTACAAATATTGTTATAACTGTGTAATTATAGGTATAAATTTGGTTGTTATCGTAGTAGTTAGTTTAGTGTACTTATACCTGATGAAGCTACAGTGTTAGCGAAACATGTTGTGAAAAATATATATAAATATATTTATCGTGAAAATCTTATCGTTTTTCGTTTGTTTACAATAACTATGGATTTTCATCAAGTAACGGCCAAGTCAATTGAAAAAAAGAAAATACAGATAATTTGTCATCAACTTAATCTGCTTACTCGATTTCCAACAGTTAATAATCGAATGATTCATCACTGCAATTTTTATCTTGGTGGGTAATAGTCATCATTATGCGCTCGTTGGGTAATATATACTATTTTAATTCAAATGATAACTCACCGTGGCTGATGGATTGAAAACTATTTCAGCACCATTGATGCCAAAGGCTAACCAGTTGAGTGGGTGGTGTCTGCCGTAGCAAATGTTGACACCAATTCTCCCAAATTGAGTCTGTGAAACAACAAAATTATGTCGTCATCATCGATGACAAGTTCAGCCAGCGTTGAGAGAGAAAATAAGCCACTGTAATCTGTCTTTGTCATCAAGATTGCAACTTAAAATGATAAAATGTTTTGATTGGGACGTTAAAAAGAAGGACTTATATAACCTGTATATAATTGGTTTGTTTTTCTTTTAATTTGTTTTCTTCATTCATTTCATTATTTAAAGTTGCAATCTTGATGACAAAGACAACACCATAGGGCAGGCATATTTTTTCTCTCTCAAAGCTGGCTGAACTTGTCAACAAATCAAATATATTGATTGAAAAGACAGCACATGATATAATAAATGGGTTATAACATCAAAAATACACAGAGTATACGATTAAACTCACAATAAGTTTGATTGCTACATGTGAAAATATTCTTCCAAAGTATAGAACAAGCCACATCTTAGGAGTTTTGTTAGCGATTTTTTGAATTTAAAAAGGTTTTTTGCTCCTTCATTTCTTCAGGAATTTTATTCTATATTCGAATTCCAATACGAGTGAAACAGTTATGAATGTCTGCGACAGGGAATACTGTTTTTACTTTTATAGATGTAACAGAGGCAACTTCCAGTATGTAAAGGCACGTGTGATTGGTAATTAAATATATAACTCTAACTTCTTCATTTCACGTATTGAAATATATAATGAATGTTAAATCGAAAACTGCATACTGATATATATATACAGGGTATTAAATTAATGGGATAATAGTTTCTTTGAACCTATTCATAACATTCATATATTGTCTAAGGTGTAAAAAATAAAAAATAAAAAACTCACCTCGAATACCGGATGACCAGTGTTTCCCTCCATATAATAAGTTGATTCGTTGAAATCTCCTACTCTCGGAATATGGTTTTTCCTGTGCTTGCCCAAGTAGTCCCCTTGATTATCTATGACTACGGCAGTGTTCCAGATTGTGTTGCCATGGACTTGGTCCCTTTCCAGGATCGGGGATATGATCACCATATTGTAGCATCTGGCTAACTGAAAATGTGTTCGGTTCTTATTTTTTTCATCGCCTATACGATGTATGTTGAGTTTGAACATATTCATATGAGATTGAATAGGGGTTCTGAATTATTTTTTCTTTGCTTCAGTCGACTGATTTCAAATTCAATTTTGGCGCTTTCCAGTATGAAAATTGAAAATTCCAGTATTACCTCCGACAAAAATCGTGTTGTTGGTCCATGTTGGGCATCTTCGGCATATTCACACCAAGGGTGTTTTTCTCTTGTGCAAAAAGCAAAGGGCATATCTGAAAAATTACCATATCATCGAAAATCAAAACTATATCACTATAATAATCGTAATATTCTGAAGAGAGTTACAATTTAACACTCTTTGAAAAGTTGGTTTTATAGAAATGTTGATAAATCATTTCGTGATATACTTTGAACAAGGGACCTATAAAATGATTATTCGATCTTGTGGGGTGATTTTTTTCAAATAATTGGTATAGTTAACTGTTTGTGAACTTTCATTTCATTGTTCTCGATCCCTTATGATTTCATTAGTGAATTTGCTTATTTTCACATTTTGAGTTTAATGTTTATTTATTTCATTTATTATGGCCTATCATATACAGGGTCACTCACGGTCGATGGTACCTTAGACGTTTACGTAGAACGGGACGTAGGATTATTCTGAAAATTTGGTTTATTGGGTAATCAGTTTTGTTCTATCGATCTAAAATACTTTCAGCGTTGCGGCGTTGCCGCTTCTATCAAAAAGTAGCAACAACTTTGTTATTTTAAATGGAACACCCTGTATTTTATTTCATTTTTAGATTCTTCCTGAAGAGCTGATTTCGTCAATCTATCATACTTGGGGTATAGCGAGAAAGATTACAGAGATATAGGGTGTGAAAAATTGGGATTTTTCAACTTTAGGAATTTTTTGTTCCGAAACTATCCATTCTTTCTCAAAACGGCTTACATGTATCCCTATCTCAACTTTTCATTTACTATCGATTGATATTTAATTGAAACAAATACGGGTGGTTCAAAATTTTGAGTTTTGCATCACCCTCTATTTGTTTCTATTAAATGTCAGTAGATAGTAAATGAAAAGTTAAGATAGGGACATGTAAGCCGTTTTGAGCAAGAATGCATAGTTTCCACACATAAATTCCTAAAGTTGAAAAATCTCGATTTTTCACACCCTATATCTCTGTTATATTTCGCGCTATACCCCAAGTATGATAGATCGACGAAATCAGCTCTTCAGGTAGAATCTAAAAATGAAATAAAATACAGGGTGACTCATTTGAAATAACAAAGTTGTTGCTACTTTTCGATAGAAGCGGCAACGCCGCAACGCTGAAAGTATTTTAGATCGATAGAACAAAACTGATTACCCAATAAACCAAATTTTCATAATAATCCTACGTTCTCCGTAAACGTCTAAGGTACCATCGACCGTGAGTGACCCTGTATATATTTGCACTGTACAAATTTTGACTATGGTAACTATAGCAGAATCGTATTTTATGGAGCTGTTTCGAGTGATAGAGTGTTAATAACAATTTGTTATATGTAAATTGATGTAAAGAGAATTTTTATCTCTATTCATTGATGTAAAAAACAAATATGGCGCCCATAGGAAAAACAAAAGTTGTATGGCTTTATCTTCGGAATTTTATCCAAAAATTATGTAAAATTCGGTCTCGATCTTATCTCAAAATTATGTAAAATTCGGACTTTCATCTCTCTCTCAGTATTGAAAACTTCCCTTTTAGTTCCTGGTCACTCAGTACTTGTTATTTTCTGAGCAATTCAGCTGGGGTGGTTGTTATACAAGAAAATCTGAGAGAAATTGTTACTACTAGAATGGATGTTTTGTACCTATATAAAAGACGCGGACAGTCAGTTTTAGTTCGGAAAGAGTTCAGTTTAGATATTAGTTATATCGAATATCGTTTTTTTTTCTGTGATTCAACTAAGTGTTTATTGAGTTGTATTTCGAGTGTTTAGTGAAATAAATTGTTCAGTTTTGTACTGAGTCGTGTTTTAAATTAACGAATCCACAAGTAGAAATATCGTGACAATATCATCACCATCACTTACTCCACGCCTCCTGAAAACAAAAAACATTGACGCCACCCCTGTAGGCGATTTCCAGAACGTTGCGCGCCATCTGGTGCATCGCCTCCCTCATGTCCTTGAGGGGACTCCAAGTGGGCAGGGGCAGCTTGTTCTGGAACAGCCCCACGCGCACTATCCTGGGGCTGCGGAGCTCTTCCTCGTGGCTCTCGAAGCCGCAGGACACCAGCTCCACGGAGGAGGATTCGGAGAGTTGCTTGGCCTTCTCGGAAACGTCGATGGAACTGCGGGAAATTCGAGAAAATTTTTTGAAGCGGCGGAATAAGTAGATAGCTAAACTAACAACTAAGAATTAACAATGAGGAAGGTGTTTATATACAATACAATTAATAATTAAGGATCAGATGTTGAATGTTTCATGATTGAAAGCTCAATGACATTTCAAAGTACACTCACCGGCATAATAATCGATCCACTCAAAATATTGATAACATTTGCTCAACAATAACTTTGTTAATTCCAGTCTGATTCGATTAATTTTTGCTTCATTTCGTAGGTAAACTCATTAGGAGTCTTACACGAGGTTGAAATTTCAAGAAGTCAGCCATATCTTCAAATTATACAGAGCGACACAAAGAAAGCATTTTAACTCTAAATTTTAAACAATTCCTGGTGTGATCAAGCTGTTGCATCGTGCAATTTCTCATTTTATCATCAAGATACGTTATTCATTCCATACATATTTCCTTTTTTCATTTGTTATGATAACTTAATTCTTCCGAAAGTTACAAGAGTTTTGATGAAACGTTACCTCTGCCCATTTTAGTAACAAAGTTTTCCAATTAATTATTTTTTGCATGACAGACAATTCGTATATATACGCGAACCAAAGACAATTTTCTTGCAAATGCATGATGATAAAAACTGGGCGATATTGAATATTGGATATCGAATATCGATATTAAAAATATATCGATATATTCGAATTCAATATTTCAATATTTCAATATTTCAATATTTCAATATTTCAATATTTCAATATTTCAATATTTCAATATTTCAATATTTCAATATTTCAATATTTCAATATTTCAATATTTCAATATTTCAATATTTCAATATTTCAATATTTCAATATTTCAATATTTCAATATTTCAATATTTCAATATTTCAATATTTCAATATTTCAATATTTCAATATTTCAATATTTCAATATTTCAATATTTCAATATTTCAATATTTCAATATTTCAATATTTCAATATTTCAATATTTCAATATTTCAATATTTCAATATTTCAATATTTCAATATTTCAATATTTCAATATTTCAATATTTCAATATTTCAATATTTCAATATTTCAATATTTCAATATTTCAATATTTCAATATTTCAATATTTCAATATTTCAATATTTCAATATTTCAATATTTCAATATTTCAATATTTCAATATTTCAATATTTCAATATTTCAATATTTCAATATTTCAATATTTCAATATTTCAATATTTCAATATTTCAATATTTCAATATTTCAATATTTCAATATTTCAATATTTCAATATTTCAATATTTCAATATTTCAATATTTCAATATTTCAATATTTCAATATTTCAATATTTCAATATTTCAATATTTCAATATTTCAATATTTCAATATTTCAATATTTCAATATTTCAATATTTCAATATTTCAATATTTCAATATTTCAATATTTCAATATTTCAATATTTCAATATTTCAATATTTCAATATTTCAATATTTCAATATTTCAATATTTCAATATTTCAATATTTCAATATTTCAATATTTCAATATTTCAATATTTCAATATTTCAATATTTCAATATTTCAATATTTCAATATTTCAATATTTCAATATTTCAATATTTCAATATTTCAATATTTCAATATTTTAGAGAAAATCCGTTGGACATGCATGTATATATTCTTCCCAGCCAACACATCTGCGACATGACATCTCTGAGATGTCGCATTTAGGTAACATTGCGATATCACGAACGTTGCAACGATGCGATGTGAAAAAGTAAGCATATTTGCGACATAACATCTCTGAGATGTCGCAAAGAGATCAAACTGCGATATAACAAACGTTGCATCGCTGCGATGTAAAAAGTGAGCACATCTGCGACCTAACATCTCTGAGATGACGCGATGAGATCACACACTGATATCACGAACGTTGCATCGCTGCGATGTACAAAAGCAAACACATCCGCAACATGATATCTCAGAGATCTCTCGATGAAATCAAACTGCGATATCGCAAACGTTGCATCGCTGCGATGTAAAAAAGCAAACACATCTGCAGCATGACATCTCTGAGAAGTCGCAATGAGATCAAACTGCGATATATCACAAACGTCGCATCGCTGCGATGTACAAAAGCAAACAAACCTGAACGTCAGTTACGAAAGCATAATACGTATAAGCATAATACACCGTTGTCAATGATACGATAAAGCTTCGAATGCAACTCGATTATTAGCGAGTCAACACCGTCCCGGACATTGCGGTTGACTCAGCTACCGCCTCGTTACCAAGCAATGTCCTCCACTAATATCTACTTCTTGGGTTGAACTCCGCCTTTTATGTTCAGTCTGCCATATTTTGTGTATACTCACCTTTATATACTTATGTACTGTACTGGATATAATAAAGTCGTTTATTATTATTATTATTATTATTATAAATCGCATAATAATCTCGTTACATTAATAGCCACTATTTGAATTTCCCGCGCGCAAATATACTTTCCGTGGTCTGTGGACACCTGCACTAGACAGTTGACAATGATGATTCATCATCACCAGTTATAACTTTCTCAACCACTCCAGAGTTCAGAGTTTCAATCAGTTGAACAACCATTGATGGAATCAGTTTTACCAGTTCACTTATTAAGTTGTGGTCTATGTGCTAGTTTTTCAAGTTCTTGTACAATCAAAAAGTTATAACAGCTTTGTGGGGGTACACGAAACGTGAGTATAGGTTTTGTTTAAGTTATGGTGAGAATAAGTTTTCACTTGAAAGCATGCCAAAGCCGTTCTTTTCATCATACTCAAAAGACGACATCTGATGGTTTTGGAACATGATAAATTATGGTAGTCCAAACTATTAATTTATTGTATTTGAATCAGCAAATTATGATGTCACCCAAGGTGGATAGAGATGATCATTTACGGATTCATCGCTTCGGAAGACGTATGGGAGCTGATGCTGGAAACTTTCTCAGAATGTGTTTATGAGGAAGTTTCTGCAAATTGAATATTGATGCAAGAAATTCAACTGAAGCTAATATTTCCATTCCATCAGCCTTCTCCGAAGAAAACAATATTCATTCAAAACAAAGAATGTCCAGAAATAATAATAACCTATATTTTCTGCTAAAGAGAATTACTTTTTATTTATTGGAATGGAATAATAATTTTGTTTTTTTGTTGGTATTTGTTCATTGTTGGAAATAAATATTTATAATATAGGTATGTTGATTTGTTTTTCACTGACATTTTTCCCTATATATCACCTTACCTCTGCATTACATTTGTACATCGCTGTGATGTCATATATTCACATCTCTGTGATATCATATATTTACATCCCTGCGATGTCATAAGTTCACACATCCCTGCTGTCAAAATCGAATCACATCGCAGTTTCATCCCAAAAACACATCGCAGTTTCATCGCAAAAACGCATCGCTATTCCATCATAAAAATATATCGCAGCGACATCGCATGGAGGAAACTTGAGTGTGACAAAATAATATCCCTGCCATATCGCAGCGACGTCTGTGCGACATAGAATGCGATATCGCAGGTCACATTGTTACATCGCTGCGATATCTCTGTGATGTAACTGTGTTTGCTGGGTTATTGACGATGAACTTTGTCAGATGTAATAGATTATTTATACTTGCATATTTGTTAAAACCACATAGCATTAAAATCATCATAAAACGTAAACTATTTTATTTGAATTCTCATTACTAAATGACGACACGCACAGTTAGTAGTTTAAAAAGTTTTGATACCATGCAGGAATTTACTTTTTACACAGAGTGTAACGAAACTGTAACTGTATACCCACCGCGTTGCTTTTCCATATAGAATTCTTCGAACTTTTTCATAATCCTCGGGTGGCAGTTTCCTCAAAATCTGTTCGACACTTTCGAATTCCTTATTCTGATCGGACATATTTTCACGAAAGGTTCACTGAATTTTGTTGATCGCCTACACTTTTTGGTCCTGGCAGTGATAAAATTAGATAATGTTAATTGTGTTTGCGTTGAATTTATATATCAATCGGCTCAGTGCTGAATTGGTAAATTTAAATTCACTACTGTTGTTCTATAAATAAAGTACTGCTTTTCAATCATGTTGCACCATTGTAAGTCGCTATCTAGCACAACATTCATAATAGTAATTATCATAGATAAAATGTCCAACTATCAGTGCCGGCTCAAACTAATTGAAACATAAAAATGTTTTGATGGGAATTTTTATTGGCGAAATCATCCGTGATATCACCGATTTTTTTGGACTGGTTATAGAAAAAGGGAATTTTATTTGATAATTCTAATTGAGTCTTATAACATTATGAGGGACTGTGTGATGAATTGTTTATTAGTATTGTACAGCACGTTGAAAATAATGACACCATCAACGAGGAATGAAATTATATAATGGGGTAATGTCGAGGAATACAAATTTCAAAAATTTTACATTCATTGAAACGGTCATGTTGCCAAGAACATAATAACAATCTCCCCTACTACTGATGTGGCCTGTTAAAATTTGTAAGGTTTCGCATATATCATCCTGTATACTTGTGAATACTGATCTCAAGGTTGAAATTTTCGCAAACTGTTATCTAGGGCATAATCCACGAATTCGTCGATAGGCTTTATTATGAAGGGAATGGCAAAAAGGCCCAAGCCCGTGACGATCCACTTTCTGGAATTTTTCGGTAGTTTTTCGCTCTTTTTGAGAATATAGTTGGAAGCGGCGCACACCCTGTTTATCGTGTAGCCAGGAATAGCAACGGATGCTAGAAGTTGCCAAGTTAGGGTGTCTGCAGTGGTGAACGCTACCCTGTAAACGTGATTTTTCTCGTTCAAATTTGCCTAAAAAGAATGAGAATTGTTTTTTTTTATTATAACTAAAGGATTGCGATTTGTATAGTGATATATGCATCGCGCCCACTGAATTTTCATGATCTTTGAATCGATCGATGCATAGCTGCATAATTGGTTGCATAACTGATACAAACAAGAAGTACTAATTGTTCCATGCTGAGATTTCACTCGAAAAAAATACAAAACTTTTTGAATTTACCTTATAGGATTTGATACTTTTGTCTATTGTATCAGCTAGTACATACAAAGTAGCAACTCCATAAGAAACATTGACCCATTTAGTTCCTATCATAGATCTAAATGCCTCGCCCATTTCATTTGCGTATCCTGTGATAAGATAACAAATTTTTGAGTTTATCAATTCATGATCACTATCAACATGGTTTCAAAGCTAGAACTTACCTAAATATCTGATCGGCGTCTGTCTGTACAAATCCAAATCATTCGCTTCCATTTTTTTTCACAATGAAGAGAAACTCCATAACCTTATTTAGGTTACTACCATAGATATAGAGAGAGGGGTTACTACCGAAACCATCATTGTTTGATTTTTTTTAGCTCGGCACGGTTTAGCCATAAAAATTATCGGTCGCAATATATTTTGGCGGTATTAAAATGATAAATAACTAGTTTTTTTGTAATTGAAAAGTTCTTCAAACATCATCATTGCAAGTACTACGTTTCAAGAGATGGCTCTGATAACTTAGTAACTGGCCTGTTGGTCTAGGGGTATGATTCTCGCTTCGGGTGCGAGAGGTCCCGGGTTCAAATCCCGGACAGGCCCAGATACTTTTTTCAATTTTTTTATCACCTTTTAGATTCAACACTGTAAATAATTTGTACCCATTTATTATTGCTCATCAGAATATGCAATAAAACTATGATATAACTTATTGAATAATTTATTTCAAATTTTATAAATACAAACAACTTTAAAATCTTCCACTACGTTTTCGACCAGTATACTTCGAGTCATCTCTCACATTTTTCCCTTGCCGTCTACGGCGCTCTTTCTTTTCCAAAATCCAGTTTTTGCCACCTTTGAGAGGCTTTCCGCGCTGTTGTTTGAGCCTCTCCCTTTTGGTTGTAAAAGACACGCCTGAAATAACTTCGTGTTAGCTAATAATCGATCCATCGAAAACAAAAAAAGTTGCTGTCAGGTGTGGGGTTCGAACCCACGCTCCCTTTCGGGAACCAGAGCTTAAATCTGGCGCCTTAGACCGCTCGGCCAACCTGACTGATACAAATTCGTTTCTGGTAGACGTACTAAAATGGAAACTATTGCACATTATTACACAATTGACAAGTTCAGCCAGCTTTGGTAGAGAAAAAATACTGCCCCAGTGTTGTCTTTGTCATCAAGATTGCAACTTAAAAAAACGAAAATGTTATGATTGCGACGTAAAAAAGAGGAGACATCTAAAAATACATTTGTGTGTTTGGAATCATTCAACAATCATAATCTAACAATGCTTACAAAAGATTATAAATAATCGGGAAAACGAAAACAACCCTGTTATATACTGGTTATATAAATCTTCTTATTTTTTACGTCCCAGTCATAAAATTTTCATTTTTGCAATCTTGACGACAAAAACAGCACTACGGCAGACATATTTTTTCTCTCTCAAAGCTGGCTGAACTTGTCAATTGAAAAATTACGAGAGAATCCTGGTGTAACGCACACTTTTCTATTTCAAAAACTCATAATGACTTTTTTTCTCACTATAACGACTTTTTTTCTCATTATATTGACTTTTTTCTCATTATATTGACTTTTTTATCATTATAATGACTTTTTTCTCATTATAATGACTTTTTCCTCAATATAATGACTTGCAGCTGGTTTTCAGTTTGAAAGTGTTAAAAAATAAGTGTTTGAAAAGTATTACCTACCTACTACTGAACACTTATAGGGTCCAACTTTTTTAAAATAATTCCCCCTGTAATTCCCACACTTCTTTATGTAATTATGATAGCCATGAAATTGTCCATACTTCTCAACTTGTTCTGATATGAAAACTAAAACTTTCTGGAATATTTTTTTTTCTATAGAGTTCCATTATCTTCAATTTTCTCTTCACTATTGATAACTTATATATGCACTGTTTGTGAAGTAATTTTAAGCCGTAATTTAGTCCACCCCTTCCATTTTGAGATAAATCATAATATATTCAAGTATTAATAATGATTCAAACCAAACAAATCATCAATAAAATATAAGTGCAAATAATATATATAAAAAAGTTGTCATGAGAACAAAAAGAAATTATGAAGAGAAAAATGCATATTTTATAACAAAAAGTCAGTATAATGAGAAAAAAGTCAATATATAATGAGTAAAAAGTCATTAAAATTTTTGAAAAAGGACAATACCAGCTAGGGTGCTTTTGTTGAAAACTGATGCTAAAACCTGCTTGTCAGCCAGCTACAAGTTCCAAAGTTTAAATAGTACATAGTATAGTTCACTCCACAAAACTACTACCTATTTATACAGGGTGGTTCAGTTCACACCTCTCCAATGTCAAGAATACCAGGTACAACAGTTATATGTACCTTGTGACCCTATTTTTTGAGTTTTTGGATTATTTCTATAAGACATTATGTGATATTCATGAAAATATGTCCATAAATATTTAAATAAAATGGTTACCAAATAATCATAAAGAAATCAACTGAACTAGTTAGCAGTTACCTTGTGAATCTTCCCCAGTACCAAGAGCTTTTGGTAAAGGTACACTTCCACCTGTCATCAACACCAAAAAAAACTTCTTTGCTTTTGTACTGTTGGGGTAATCAACTACCACACCACCATAGAAACCAGCTTTCATTGCTTGAGCAGTGACCAGTTCCATTTGTTCACTATTTTCAGGGTAAAACTGCAGAACAGCCCTAGCAGAACGGCTCTGAAAAATTGATTGTCATGACAAAACATTTGTTGTCTTTATTTTTGGTACTTACCAGGCAGGCATAAAGTGTACAGAAAAATTTGTACAACCTTTGGACAGGTTTGTGGAAAGATTTATCAGCATTGCACAGCCACTGAAGAGCAGATATACTAACAGCACCATCAAAGGATCCTTTAAAATATAATAAAACTACTTATTTACCATTTCAAATCAAGAATTTGAAAAGAGAAGAAACCAGATATTATGAAACTTTAAACTGAGAATCATGATAAAATGCCTACCTGCCCTAAAAGGACAACCATGGCCCATGTCTGATAGAAGCAGATCTCCTTTTACATCACTTTCTACTGCAACATCTAAAAATAATATAATAGTTGATATGATACTGATCTATCAATTTAATATAGATGGTGTGATATATGTTCAAGTTCATTACCCAGCATTGCTGTTGATATATCTAGACCAACCCAATAGTGCCCTTGATCTTCCAGAACACTTCCACTCAATCCAGATCCACAGCCAATATCTAGAAGGTAACATGGTGTATCTTCAGGTAGAACAAGCAATTCAATAGCTCGTTCACACATCTGAACTTGAATATCAATAATTCTCGAACTGAAAATATAACGTTATTGAATAGAGATTAGGCCATTTTGAGTTTTCCTTACTTTTGAGTGTACTTCTTTGCTTCATCTTCATTATAGAACTGTGAAATGAATAATGGTTGAATATACTGCTCAATATAGAATTATTGACTGGTACTTACGATTTCAGGTGGTGCCAGGTATTCAGGTCGTGACATAATTTCAATGCAATGTTTTATAACAATTTGTATTTGTAAATAAACAAAATCGAGACACACATGACATGTGATCTTAACCACAAAATGTGCACGTGTTGTCGTGTATTCTTTTTTTCAAGGTATCCAAGGATAATTTTGGTAAAAATTCGAAATGACCTGACTTCCAGAGAAGCTTCTTCCACTTCTGATCTTTCACGAGTTTCACAACCGAACATTTTACATTCAGTACACATTCCTAGTTATTAAATTTCTTCTTATTTCTCAGGAAATGAAGTAGACGTTTCAGCTGTTTTTTGGTTTTTGGCGGTTATCTAAATAAAAGGCATCAAAAGCCAAAGGTACCCAAAAGGTTATGATGCAGTGAGTGCCTTTTTTTCTTGTTTACGATGTATGTGGACGATATAAAGAAGGATTTTTATGAATTATTATCAGGAAAAGTGAGTCCTCTATCATTACATTTCAAGAACGCTTCTCAATTCGAATTGATTCTCTTATTCTGCTCTCATGCTTTAATGAAAACTTGAATTTCAAGACATATTTTCTGAGGCTTATTCTGTTTCAGAGAATTTTTCTATTAATCCACTACGATATTGATAGTATATGCACTTGTAAAATACTTCAATCCCTACTGAGGTACAAGCACATATTATACACCCTCTCTGTGGTCAGAGGCATTGAAGATCTCAAAACAGCTTACCGGGAGAACTGCAATGATGTGAAATATTTCGTATTAATCAACTGTGGAGGAACTGTAGATATAGTAGAAGAACTAGAGGCAGAAGAGGACATCACTTTCTTCATTTTGGATAGTCACAGGCCAACAGACTTGTGCAATATTTATAGTAATGGACAAGTCAGATTATTATCAACTGCTGAAGAGGATGTAGCTGTTCCTGATTTCCATGATATTTTCAAAGAAGAAGTAAGCAAGTCACATGGTCTAGTATGAAATGCTGAATGCCCATTTTTGTATTTCAGTCTGATGAAGAGGATGATGCTGAGGAAGATGTGGATGATAGTGATGGTGAATCCAGAGCTGCAAAAAGAAGAAGGTTAGGTGAAGAGGAAATAGTTAAGAGGAGGGAGAGAAGACTGTGGGAAGACAATCGTAATAAGTTGTTATTTGAGTATTCCCAATTCACTTACTATGCAAGAGCTGTAAGTGTTTACCTCAAACCAAAGTTTTGAATCACATTTGACCAATATTTGTTATTTCAGAGTGCCATTAGAATATTTGAACTTGCCTGGAAGCTGAACAAAGATGACAAAGACCTTCTTTGGCTGGCCATAATAGCTTTGACAGAACAAATGGTTCTAGGCAAGATAGAGGACTCTCAGTACACCCTGGAGGTGGGTCCCCTTCAGTCTCACACCACCAGACTGCAGAACAGGACCAATGATACTGACGTATTGACATCACTGAAAATCACATTTGAGAAAGACTTGAGACTCACCCTATACAGACATTGGTCTGTGGAGTCAAGTTTGAAGTACTCCATGTTGTCTGCAGTGAAAATGAAGTTGTGGTCTCTAAAGGGAGACAAGAAGTTGAATGAATTACTAGCTGACATGGGGTGAGTGACCAAGGGTCATAATGATCATTTTATCATTTAATGGGGGTTTAAAAATTTGAAAAAAAAACACATTCCTCTTCCTTGGATTTATGATCATACCATCAATTAGTGATGAGTTTATTATTTATTGTTAGGATTCTTGTATTTTCCTCTTAACTCTAAAGGATTATGAAATATAATATGTATTTTATTATGAAGATGTTAATGAATTGTTTGAGTTTATCATTTGGGTTTACTGATATATTGTTTTATGTGAACAATATTCCTACATATTCATTGAAAAATTCAATTGATGATCATTGTAGATAGATCTTCAGGGGAAGAAAATTTTATTCAAGTCAAAATTACATATTTCATATTTGATCTTATCATACTTAAGGAAAGCTAAAACAAATAATTTTTACAGTTTTCCTCTCATTCAGAGCAGACAGGCCTTCAAGAGTATGGATTTGCAATTGAGAAAAGAATTCCATGAATCTCTGGAACAACTTTCAGAGAAATATGGTCTACAAGATATAGTTTATGCATCATTTGTTTTACAATATGGATATAGAAGTAAATATTGTGCAGCTGATATTGTCTTTGCACTAATAGCAATATTGGAATCATCAGTAAGTTATTTTTCTTTATTTTTCATCACAAGTTTTAACTTTCAAGATGTTCAGGGTATTTTTTTAGTTAGTACTCAATACTTTTTCTTGATTATTTGATAGTAATTGAAAATAATTATTGTAGCCTAGAGATAAGAAACCTGAAGAACTGTTTAATCTTGCCTTGGATTGTCTGTCCAGAACAAACAAAGAAGTTTTAGATGGAGCTATAGAAAGAGCTAAAGTAATAACTAAAACACTGTTCAAAACTGTGCAGAGTGCTTTGGATATGAAACAGATAATCAATGCTGGCCCTTTTGTCTATTTTATTATCCAAGAGGTTAGAAACATTGTTTAATTCTAATGACTTTGTCCCTAAGTATTTGAGTTTGATGATACAACTGTTGTATATTTTCAGGGGTGTTTGGATTGGTACATGTTCTCCCACCAACACATTTTATCATTACTAGCACATTTTTTATTGCGTGCCTATGTTGCCATGTCTAGAAATCGCAAAGCCCCGACTTTACCATTGATAGTGTCTGCCCCTAAGAATATTGAAACTGGTTCATGTATTCTACTTGGCATTCCACCATTGGCTGAGAATTCACCAAAGAAGTGAGTGGAAATTCCATAATATTCTCCATACTTAGATCTGTGTGTTTCAGTTTTTTTGGAAAAGCATTTGAACAGGCAGCAGAAAGGATAAATTGTGATGCTACATGTGATTTTTTTGATACTTCATGTGGGTATTATATTGGGTATTTCAATTTTATTTGGTGTGTATATGATCTCCTGTTTTCAGATTTTGAAATTCATACAAAAGACAGGACCAGGTTCTTTGATGCACTGACAGCTTTACTCAGCTGATATTTCAATATTTTCAATTCAATATAAATTTGATCAAGTACAAAATAGGTATTGAGTTTAAAAAATTGATCCATGTAAATAGTTTAGTGTAACTTGTATTATTTATTGAATTCTGTATATATTTTTCTACCGTAATTTGTTGTATAATTGACTATAGAGTGAATTAAACATATATTTTTATTATTCCATTACTTCATATTCATATACCCTGCAAATATTACAAACCAAGCCATGATTATTTGCAAAAATTTGAGACAATATGAGTAGCTACGCGATTTCAATTACATCAAATATTTTCACAGTTGTGAAATGTTTGTGAAGCATTCTTGACTACACTCTCTTGATTCAAAATTTTGATTATTCATGAAAATCTTGTGTAGTGAAATCAGGTATAATTTCGATAAGATTTAAATATCACATAATCATTTCAAGTATACCAGGGTGGTTCTTGAATGGGCGACAACTTTTCGAATATTTCTTTTACTCAATATGATTCTTTTCTTCTTGAGAAGTCGATTAATATTTGATTCATAATTTCGCTTCTATTAGATGATCATTGTCATGTACTGGGTAGTGGGTGTTCAGACTCAGAATTGATGACAATGTGGATAAGTATGAATATTCCGGTTGCCGGGTTTCCTCGGTTCAGTTCCGGTCAAACCTCTAGGTGATAGAAACCACAGAATTTACTCGATTTTTTCAAATTATGTCATCAAAAATTTAAAATTCTTTTATTTTGCGACGTTGTCAGATCATGCAATTCAAATTCGACATATAGTTCGGTTACCATCCTTTGAGTAGAATGTTCGGTCAAGTTCGGTGGTACAGATCACTCAGTGTATGGTCACAGAACACTGTCCTGTGGTATCATAGATTTTACTGCTTACGCTAGATCCGGTATCCTGTAGTAATTTTTAGGTCAAGAGGGGTCTGCAAGAAATTAGGTACTATGGTCACGTGGGACGACACATTTGTATGGTCAACAACTAAAACGACCAATCAATGGCTTAGTACTTTCACCCCCCCGGACCTACAAAACAAGTAACCTGGATACCGGATCTAGCGTAAGCAATAAGATCTATGTGTGGTATGGTCTAGGATCATTCGTACGGAAGCCTGGTCAATCTGAAATATAAGTTCTGTGGTACAACCTGTCAAAAACAAAAGTGACATTTTTAATCTTCAATAACATTGAAACTGTTCCATGTCAAATAATTTTAGCTCGATTGTGACATAACAAACGAAAAATGACTTCCAGCATTTCGAAAATATTTTCGGCTGCTAAAACGGGTAAGGATTTAGCATGAATTTCTCATCTTCATCAGTACTTCTCAAATAATTATGACCAAAAAATAAATGAACTAAATATTTCAAAGAATCAATTGCGGGATCAATCTCCAATAAGTATGTTACAGGTTCAAAATTTGTGCGGCCAAGCACATCAGTAACCTCTCATCAGAGATTCTTAGGTAGCCCCCCGAAAGATGGGTATCTATACGTTAACGACAAGGTACCTAGTATGGACTTCAAGGACATCACTGGTTAGCAATGCTCCCAAGTCTAGTTTCATCATGACTAAAATTTCAACGTTCCAGATAGGGCCGCTCAAACATTGTTCTTCACAGAACTCATCAGAGGCTTTGGGGTAACACTAGCCCATATTTTCAAGGAACCTGCCACCATCAACTACCCATTTGAAAAGGGGCCTCTCAGTCCCCGGTTCAGAGGGGAGCATGCTCTCAGAAGGTACCCTTCTGGGGAAGAGAGGTGCATTGCTTGTAAGCTCTGTGAGGCCATTTGTCCAGCCCAAGTGAGATTTAATACCATCTGTTACTGAAAACTCTAACTCCTCATCAGTGATAATTGAGTTTTTTTTTCAGGCCATCACAATTGAAGCAGAAGAACGTGCCGATGGTTCACGGCGTACTACAAGGTATGATATTGATATGACCAAGTGCATTTACTGTGGTTTTTGCCAAGAGGCTTGCCCGGTAGATGCCATTGTTGAAGGGCCAAATTTTGAATTCTCTACTGAGACCCATGAGGAATTGTTGTACAATAAAGAGAAGCTGTTGAATAATGGAGATAAGTGGGAGTCTGAGATTGCTGCTAATATTCATGCAGATCATTTATATCGCTGATTTTTTCTGATAGAACGTGTTGAAATGTATAGTTGGAATTAAATAAAACTTATAAATTGTCTAATGTGACTCCTCATTCCTTACTAACCATTGAAAAAATAAATAGAAAGGTATCCATTGAAAACTCTATTAGAAAAAAAAATTTATTGACACTAGGTATCTCCAGATTTTGTACAATAAAAAATTCACCCAACATTCATGAATCTCACAATCAGAAACTCTGATAAACTCATAATGTAACAAATAATGATCAAGTCAAAAATCAAACTACTCTCCTTACTTCAAAGAACCTTTTTAGATAGTAAACCTGTCCCACAGTCATTGCTACCAAGATGAGAGCCTCAAAGAAAGACCACATGACAACCCTTGAGTTTGTACTTTCATTTATACTTCTATGAATTCTGTCTCTGACCTGCATATATTCTTGTTCCTGTTTAACACCAGAAAGTGAACCTGCAATACAAAGAAGAAGGTATGCATGTTAAACATCAATTGATTTCAGCAACATACCACTCAATTCTCTTATCATTTCATCCATCTTATTAGCATTTTCTCCCTCCTGTGCCTCAGCTTTAGGTGAGTCTCCAATGGCCATATTGAACATCACCACTTTGGGTGTCATAGTGGACATCTTGTTTGAGAAACAGTATGTGTATATACCTTGAGTGTGTGCAGCAAAGGTATATTTTCCAGATGTTTCTCTCTCCCCCTGATAAATGCTCTTTCCATCTGGCCCAACAATACGAACATCTATGTCCAGGAAGCCGCCTTCAGCAATTTCAAATGTCAAACCTTAAACCAAAATGTTGAAAAACTGCCTATGAAAAAGAACTGTAGATTGGAAAACTTACCCATTTTTGTGCCAGCTTCCACTTTATCAAAAAAACATTCTTCTGCATGGGCATCTACTGTGATGAAATAAGCAGTACTATGGTTTATATGGAGAAGTATCAGAATTATTCCGTAACATAATGTATACATTTTTGCTCGGATTCCAATTCTCAATATGATATTTGAAATTTCAGACTTCAAAAGCAACACCGCCACGTAACCTCTCAAAGTCTATATTTTTAATAATGAAATTAACAACGTTGTCACATTTTTAAATTCATTACAATTTCCAATTGAAAAAAGTATACCTTCCTCTTTTTATTACATTTCTGAAAGAGAGATAGAAATATGTTGAGTGCATAAAAACTCGACTACTGTACTCTGTGCCCTGTGCCACTGTTTCATCGAATCTGGACTCCGGAGTGGATTTGAAAAATGTCCTAAACAGTACAACTTGGATTAGCGCTTGAAAAAACCAAAAGAGGAATCTAGTTGGCCAAGAAAGGCCGATAGAATATATATATTAGAACAATGGAGGAGGACGGATCTCACCCAAGACAAGTTAAAGTGATTATCCAGCTAGAGCAAGGTCAGTAGAAGACTATGACTATAGCCTTAGACCATGTGTATGGTCTAAAAGACTATATAGCTAGGATACAGCAAAATAAAAATGCTGCAACATGATGCTGTGGCAGTCTGGCAACATGGTTAACTTATTGATCTGTCACTGTCATTACATTAGTGTCGTTTGTCGTTTCTAATTTATCACTAAAGACTATTCGTTAGAAATGTTCTGATAATATTGTTTTCGAACAAAGTGGCAATTTTTCATAGGAGTAGCTGTATTAATGCCTATAAAAAGAGTGAAACTAACGTTAGGCAGTTAACAAAGACAACATGGCAAGGGATTATGACCATTTATTCAAATTACTCATAATTGGTGACAGTGGTAAGGAACTGCGTGGGCGGGGTTAGGAAGGGTGTATTGAACAAACATGATACCTTATTCCAATTCGACAATGATTTGTTATTATTCAGTATTGCTATATGCAGCTATTATCTGATGTAATTATTGATCTCTTTCAGGGGTAGGCAAGAGTTCCCTGCTACTTAGATTCTCTGATAACACTTTCACAGGAAGCTATATAACTACAATAGGAGTAGATTTCAAAATCAAAACTGTACATGTGAATGGTCAAAAGGTGAAACTGCAAATATGGGATACTGCTGGACAAGAAAGATTCAGAACCATAACAAGTACATACTACAGGGGGACACATGGTGTTATAGTAGTGTATGATGTTACAAATGGGGAAAGTTTTGCTAATGTCAAGCGTTGGTTACATGAAATTGAACAGAACTGTGATTTAGTGAATAAAGTATTAGGTGAGAATAAATAGATGATTAATTCACAAAACATTGGTCTGATTTTGGAATGCCAATACAAAATAAATTTTTCAGTTGGGAACAAGAATGATACTCCAGAAAGAAAAGTAGTGCTCACAGAAGATGCTCAACGTTTTGCAGATACTATGAACATCCAGTTGTTTGAAACTTCTGCAAAAGACAACATTAATGTTGAAGAAATGTTCCTAGCAATCACAAGGTTGGTGTTGCGCTCAAAATTGGATATGATGGAAAGACAGAATGTTACACAAAATGACACAGTCAATTTGAGAAAAACCAATAAACAAGGCAAGAAGAATAAATGTTGTTAGCCAAGGTATTCTTCCATATTTTGAAGTTCAAGTTGGTGATAAATACTTTTCAAAGAAGGCTTAACAAAGATTTGTGAATTCAGATAGAATCTTTTTAAAAGCCCTTGTATATAATCTGATTGTGTAAATAGGTATGAAGGATTTTTCAATTAGCCAGAATTGGGGAATTATTTTGTAGGAATTTTTATATGGATCAGGTTGCTCTCTAAAATGTTATCTAGGACCATGAATACAATAATCAGATTGCTATTTTAGAAGAGGTCCCAATATGGTTTCCTTGCAAACTTTTTGAGTTCAAGGTGCACTAGGAAGTTATTTTTAAATTGCACAACAAATTTTAAATTCACTCTCCCATATAAAAAACCAACAACAGTTCCCCTTATGTTCCATCAATCATAATATTTTAGTTGGTATTAGTTTATTGTAATAAAAATTAAAAAAATCCTATCAATGTTTTCATCAAGTAATAGTGAATGTATGTACAAATAAAAAAATAGGCTATTGGGGATCTTGCAATGGTTATAGGGCAATACTTCATTATTTGATAATACACTGGATAATACTCAATATTTCAGTATGATTTTGTTATCTTGGGAATTAGAAAAACTTGCTGTAGATCCCCTAAGAATAAGCCAATATTATACAGATCTTCCAACAATCATCATGATTTGTTTTTCTGTATATGCCAAAATCAAATATGTACAGTGTGTCCAAAATTAGGAGTGTGAAATTGATTTGGTATTATAAAAAAGTTGCTCATTAAGTTATATTCAAATGACCATCACAAATTTTCTGCTTTATCTCTTGTTTCTTGTTATCAGGAAAGAGAGAAAGAAAATAGTCTATCCAATATAAAAATATCAAACATAGTGTGAAATTGAATGTCTGGTATATGGACTAGGAGCAAAAAACAACTACTTTCCTGGTAAATACCACGCAGAACAATTTCAAACTATGTTTGATAGACTGTTTTCTCTTTCAATTTTTTTCCAATTCATGGCTTTTCCATTTTTGAAATTTTCATTTTATTTTTTCTTCCCACAACCTCATTTGAAAAATATAACTATGTCTTTAAAAATCAACATTACCACATTGAACCTCATAATGAATTGTTATGTATTTGTTTTTCCATATCTTATTTGTGCTCTCCATGCATTTTGATTTTGGGCACAATGTATATGTAATCCTGAAATTTATTATGAAATGTGACTACACCAATATATTTTATATAACAGTTTTTAGTCATGTTTCAACATTTTCTTATATATTTATGTTTTTGGAACATTTCCATTTTTATTCCAAAGTTCCAAATTAATGTGTCATCCAGTTTGTTTTTAATGATAATTTTTTATGGAAGCATATCATTTTTATAATACATTTTATTGACAATATTTCAGATTATTATTTATTGAATGTCCATGCATTTATAAAATTTTATTTTAACTGTAAATGTTGAAAATGTTTGTATTTTGTTTATTATCAAATAAAAATGTATATTTGTTGTGAAATTATATTTTTCAGATTATGTTTAATAGTGAATTTGTAAATTTTAATAAAATGTCAGATGAAATTTAGTATTGAAAATGCTCCGGGCACCTGTATGAATCACAAGACAAGGCTATGTGCAACGAATTTATCAAAAAAGAATGAACCTAATGAAACTATATTTTTCAAATACTACGTTTAATGACTATTGATCTCAGGCTCAGAAGAAACAAAAAAGAAAAATCTCCCGACAGTCCCATTAGCCATTAGGGTAAATGTTCTGTTGTTTTCTTTCTCGTGTTTTCTATGATTATGCATCTTCAGTAAACGCAAGGTACAGAGATCAAGAAGAATTTTCCATTTTACCTACATCGTCTCATGCATTCGCATTTTACCCACATCGTAAACATGAATGCCATACACTGGTGTGATGAATGGTAGTGGTAGTGCTCCAGCCTTTTGGCAAAGATTAGTGGTTAGACATTGGCATTTACAGTTTACACTTTACACACAGAACCTCTATTCTTTGGTTCAGGTTTCCCAATCTGTGACAGCTGACAGAAGTTGATTTTCTATCCTTTTCAATTTTCATTGGTTTATTTGGATCGCATGCTTAGCTCGGGTCGATCTGAATTCGTATCTAGCGCAGCCGCATAACCAATGTTGCCATACATTTTTTTGTACTAGATTAGTGTATAAATAAGCATAATCACAGTGATATAATCCTTGGCGTTGATCTATCAATCTCTTCCGACCAGAGATAAAGTAGGTATGAGTGAAAAATGTATGAGCTGAAAACTCAAAACAAAATGAGAAAAATCTATTCTGTTGATAAAAATTAAAACAGTTTTAGTGTAGCAAGATTAAAATCTGGTACATTTCTTGTACTGGCAAAGCGGCAACGCTGCAAATGGCCTTCGACAATTAAAATGGCAGCTTCGGCAGAGGCGCCAACTATTTAATAGTCATTATTTTTATTAATATTTTCTGAAAAATAAAAGTACATTATTGGAAAGTGAAAAAAAAAGCATTGGACGATATTTGCCTGTAAAAGTTTACTAGTGAATTAATTGATAAAAAAAACTTATTAGAATATGTAGGTGATTAGTTGGTATCAAATTGGAAAGTTGTTGCTGTCCAAGTGGTTAACCAAAAGAATCCAACACAGATAAATTATTGGAAGCAACCAGTCTACGAAATGTCTACAATAGGATACGATCTTGATACCTCTGGGGGTCTCATGGACGTGAGTAGAACCCCTTGAATTTTAGTCTAAAACATTGAGGCTATAAAATGGCGGAAGTCCTAATTGTTGATATTTCAGAAGAGTTCAGAACTATTTTAACCACATTTTACTAATTATCTTGGTATCGATTGATAATTGGTATAGTTATCTTTCTTAAATGCATCTTAACCAAGCTTCACCCTGAATAGCCCATGGCAAAAAACATGACAGAAAGATGGATACCTTTTGATATAGTAGAGGAATGCTTGGTTTTGGTTCAATTTCTGATATTTTCCAGCAAATCCAAGCCCTTATTGCACCTCCTGCAAGTGATGACCAAAAAGACAAAACAAAGAAAAAGGAGCACCCATATTTCAGAAGACCAGGAAAGGGCCACAACCATGACTGTTGTGATGCTTGTGGGGAAGGGGGAGATTTGATTTGTTGTGATAAGTGTCCATCTAGTTTCCATTTGGGCTGTCAGTGAGTATGATGCCTTGAGTGCTTATAATTATAAAACCAGTTGCTGATGAAAGTATGCCTGATAAAGCCTCCTCAACTGCAATTCCTTGAGTATTTGTTTTTCAGTGACCCCCCACTTGAGGAAGGTGACATACCTAGAGGTGAATGGCTTTGTCATTCATGCATACATTCAAGGAAAACAAACCCATCACCACAGTTGAGAAATAAGAGGTCAAATAGTAATCCTGTGAATGCTCCCCTATCCACAAAGCTACCTAAGAAACATAAAATGAGTCCTATGGAAATTTTGGTAGAAGTTGCCAACTCAATGAATCCTAAGCAGTTTGAACTGCCAAGAAGTATGAGTGTTCCATGTTTGTTTCCTGGTACAGACAAAGGTTAGTGAGGTGTGCAAATGTCAGCAGTTTCCAAATGGTTTGGATGTCTGGCTTGTGGCAATCTGAGAAATGGATGCCTTGAACTGTAATAATATCACTATTACCTATTTTCTTGAAACTATTAGCTTACTCTAGGTACTCTGATATATCCTTTTATTTCACTTAACATATTTGAAAATTATTGATAACTTATTGTGTTATTAGGTATTTGTGTAATTTGATTACTGATGACATAACCTCAAATTTTGTCTAGAATCCAAGACTGAGAATAAGGAAAAAACTTGAATAAGGGCATCTAGTTTTTGTGTAGTTATTATCCCAGTCATTATTGAACTAGTCATATTATAGAAATAAATAACATGGGGGGTTTGTATCATCACTGTGGGGAGATTTTCTATCAGCAACCTATCTGAAACCATTTGATTTGTCTTATATTTACAAATTAGACTAATCAAAGAAGAAATAATAAATTTTGATCTCTCAATTTTACCCCCATAGGGGATGCATTTTCAAAAATCCTTGATGCTCACCTACATAAGGAACACCTGTGCATAAATTCTAGGCCCACCAGTTTTTGCTGTACATGGTCAGTCAGTACTAAGAATTGTATCACATAGAATGAATGCAAAAGGTCCCCTAAGTACTGACTTATATTTGTCTTAGAACCTTAACCTTAATCAACCTTAATAGTGTAGTGTTATTCTCAGATATAAATAAAAAAATCGAAATATAGTTAACTCACCCAAGGTTCTCATTATTTGCTAAGGCTTCTTGAATAAGAACTGTTTTTGAATTCAAGATTCAACTCTAGTGTAGTCCCTGGATTGTTCACTACACTAAATTCTTAGAACAGTACATAATCATAATCCGACTATAACTTACTATGATGAAACAATCACGGTTAATTTAGAAATAATACTTTTGCAAGAGAATATGGTCATTCGCTCTTTTCAAATGAAATTGAAAAAATCGCCGTTTCAAAATCTGTCAAGATGGCCGACCCGTATCACCTACCTGTTCAAGTTGAAGTTTGAGTGCAAACTTGAAAACGTAAATTTATCAAATTCAGTAATGAATGCATCATGAAAATACACCATAGTATTTTAAAACTGGTGCGCTACCATATTCCCATTAAATTATCCAATCTAGAATCTCAATTCTTATTACAAAAGATTGTGGCTTGATTTCGTATTAGCGCATGCGCATGATGTTAACACTGAATGCGGAACTTGTAAATTGCGCCAAGTCTTTTGACTAAACTACGCAACACTAATTTCGTCGCACCCCAAAATTTTTAACAGGAATTCTGTTCACACTGTTTGCTAGCCCAATCCTTCAGCTATAATGTCGTACTTCTTCAAAACGTTCTTCGCATTAAATCGCTACACGGTGTTAACTGAAACTGCGCAAAATTTAAGAATTTTCAAAAGGATCCCAAATGAAGAAAAACTTTTTTTTTCAACTTTGACAGCAGAGGCATGAAGATGATATCATTACATTGATACAGTCTTCTTATCTGTTTCATTTACAGGGTGATCTCAAAAAAACTTCTTGGTTTTGAAGTCATAAATTTTTTCCACGTCCACCGATTTTCAAAATCTCAGGCTCATTTTGAAGATGTAACGTTAGGTGAAGAGAAGGGTTTCCTGAAAGGCCTGTATTTCATTAGGTACATGTTCTGACACCCATTTTAAGCAGTAGTGATTTAAGGATTCGCTGGTGATTTATTAATCAAACATCATAGATAGGTTTTAATATCAGGTGACGTTGAATGAAAAGTTATGTAGTATTGTTTTTTTAAGAAATTTGAATTATTTTCAGATGGAAACGAAAATACTTGAGCCGATTCCACCATTTCTAATTCAAATAATCAAGTTACTACTATTATTTAAAATTTTTCGTTTGAAGGGATATTGAAAAAATTTATTCATGTAACAAGTTAGCAAGATGCTAGATTCTTCTTCAGAAGAAGGAACAATTGTACCTGTAATATTGTCCGTTGTAGCCCGATTTCGTTTTTACAATGTCTTTGAAAACCCTTCATTTCCAGTTTTTCAATTGAATCAATAATTCAAACAATTATTGAAGCAAAATAATTTCTCTCGAAAATGTATCCTTTCAGTGGAAATTCCATATTCTAAAGTCGGCCGAAAAAATAACAAGATCTCGAAGGACCACAAGAAGAACTCCAGTGGCATCATCACTCTGCCGGCAAAAAAGTGCAGCGAATGCAGCAGATCATGCAGAGTGGCGCCGCTGATTTCTTGCGATTTTTGCGACATGTTCTACCACCTCGATTGCCTGGACCCACCCCTCACAAACCCACCCTCGGGCAGATGGATGTGTCCCCAACATGTTGAACATGCTCTGGTAGGTGCTACAAAAAAAATCTGATGAACGAAACACACGCCGGGATCTTCTATCATTGCCTACTTGTTGGCGAGATAGGAAGTCATAGGTACACAGAACGGAATTTTCTGTCATGGCCTACTTGTTTGAGAGATAGGAAGCCACAGGTTCGGACATCATCGGATGATTTCACCGGCTGCTCGTTGTTACGCGATATTAGCGCCTTATGACAGCGGTTATTTAGTCAACATGAACTTTAGCATTATCATAAACATAAGCGTCAAAATAATTATGTATTATACAAGTTTTAATTGAAGCATACATTTGAGAATGACAGTTACTGGAAGCGACCAATGACAATCAGTCAAGAATACAGTTCTGTGTTTTGATAGATCTTTCTATGGACATGTTCTCCCTCTCTTTTACGCACTTACAAAAACAGTACATGTATCGTTCTTGACAGCTGACTTTGGCACACGTATAAATAATTACACGAAATAAGTAGGTACCTATATTAGCTGTTACTGTCACCATAAACGCTTTTGTTACACCAAATTCATATTTATTATATTTTGCCTATTAAACAACCTTCTTGTCTGGAATGTGAATCAGGTACAATAATATGTTTATTGGCAATTATTACTGTTTACCTAAAGATTGCAAATTATCTTCAAATAAATTGGAGAATATCAAATTATATTGTTTTCCAAAGGACGAAAAACTGTGAATACTTATATTGAGTGATATTATTGACTTCAAACTTTTCAATTTGATGAGGAATATACTACTTTCCGCACTTGTTAGGTAATATACTATTCCGATGTTTCCTGTTTCTCAGGACATCAAACTGCTGACTTCAGTGTCGGCGACAGAGCGGGTAAAATTATGGGACAAATTCACGGGCCCCGTTGATGAGGACTGCGTCAAGCTGGAGTTTTTCCGAAAAATACACAGGAAAAACCCCCCCTTCCGCATCAAAACCCGGCTGCCGCCCAAGAAAACGGTGAACGTACCGGACATGGTCAAGTACCACTACCAGAAACCAGTGAAGTTGCTGCCGAGACTGCGAGACGTGTTGAGGTTAGAGTATGTTGAAAACAAAAAGAAAAGTACTGACGTTTTGAGTGACATGGTGAAAATAGAGGAGGAAACTAGTGTGGACGATATTGTTAGGGAACATGGGGAATTTAGTGATTCAAATTGTGATATTAAGAGTAAAAGGAGACAGAGTGCTAGTACAAATTCAGAGGAGAACAACAGCAATGCAAATGTTGATTGGAGTACTATGAATGGTTTGCTGAAAAGTGAACATCTCAATGGTGGTTACTATGAGAAAGAGCTCATCAAGAAAGAACATAGTTTTATTGCTGATATTATAGCTGGAATGACTACTGAAGGTGAGTTGTTTTTGCTGCAGGGTTATCACCTATTAACAACCTTATCTATATTGGAATAATGCTGAATATGATAAACAAATAGTTTCAGCACAGGTAAGTCTTATAAATAATATTGTTTCTCATTTGTATGTGAAAAAGTCACTTCAACATATGTACTTAGTATTCTCAAATATGAATTTGGTATTTTAAATATCCTAAAAAGATAATGAATTTGTCTCAGAAGAAGAAATTTAATTTTGAAACTAATAATAACTCAAAATGGTACTTGACCTTGTACTGGTTCATCACATCAAATTGCCATAAATCCTGAGAAAATAAATGAAAATTATGAACTTGGTAGAAAATACCAAAAAATCCAATAGCCTTAATTATTTGATGTGTTAATGTTTTCTATTTATTATAACAGTAACAGTGATTTGACTAATCCTGATGGAATCAATCAATCAAAGTGATATATGATCAAAATATGCTTTATTGCCAGAAGATTTACATCTCATTGATAAAGTCTAAAAAAGTCAATGTCATTAAAGAATATATAGTAAAAGATATACAATAAAATAATGATAATTAAAACAGGGACAGCAAAGATATATTGGATATAAAGTTTAATTCAGTTAATTTAGTTAGAATAAAACAGGAGTTCTCAAAAACAAATGAACAATTAACTGTAGTCCTTTTTTCTCGATTTATGTGAATATCCTGTATAGTCAGTAATTCTTCACCTCATTTTTGTTTTTCTTAATGGAAAATTATTTTTGGTATGTAGGGGCTCTACTTTGGAAAACATTCAGTTTTTTTCCAGAAATTGGTGTTCTTGGAAAATTGAAATCATTCGAAAAAAATATGCTTGGTTTCTGTGCCTGGTTGGAATTCAAAATTGTGCTTTATTTTCGGAGCTGGCTGTGAAAACAGCAGAAGCAATTTGACAGTAATCTCCATTTCTTTAACATTTGACTTTGAAAGCCTCCATCACAGGTAATTCATAGTTGTAGCTTTTTTGTTGTGATTGCTGACCAATCCTTTGGTAATGTCCCATCAATATCCCACATTACCTAACAGCTTCCATTCATTATCGGAGTTTTGTTGCAGTTGATGCGGATTTGAAACAGCTGGACGATAAGTTGCTCAGACTTCTCGCGTATCAGCGCATCCAACAGCTGTTGAACAATCCATCACCTTCCAACTCTCTGTTTGCGTCAGCATACAGGGAAAAGCTGCGCCACATGCCTCTACCGAGCGAGCTACTTACCCCGGCCGACATCGACAGGATATCCAGAGTTTTTGCCAGGTGAGTTTTCCTTCATTTCAACATTCAATCTGTCTGCAGATTCATTGAAGGACACAGTTTTTCAAGCAAACTAAATTATTTGTGAATATTGTATTGTAATATTGTATGCACCTTTTGGAAATATAGTAATTGAACTTGTGATCTAATGGAGGGATAATTTACAGGGTGGCCCATTAAAAAAAAAACCATTAATAGGTTGATATCTGGAGAATTGTAAGGATTATTTTGTTTCCTATCAGAAATATATTTCACTCGAAAGGATACCTAGAGACTGCATTATTTAACCACATTTTAATGAACTCTCTCTTCCTTGTCTGTATGTTTAAGTGGAATCTTACAGGATAATTTTTATATTTTCCATTGATTGCCTTATCTCTTACATTTTTACATTGTATTGATGTTTTTTGTTGAATCCTGAAAGCAAAAATCTGTTATTCAGTACCGAAAACCAGCAAAATAATTATGAATTGGTAACATCCCATATTGATTCACTTTCCACCCTCAAATGTGAATTTTCAACATTATAAATTTCTGAGAACAAAATGTTTGGACTGAAGTTCAATATTTGATAGCTAACAATGCTAACAAAATATTCGAAATAATCGGAATAACGAAAACAAAGTACAAGAAAAACAAACCAATTATATGTATTCTTCCTTTTAACGTCGCAATCATCATTTTAAGTTGCAATCTTGATGACAAAGACAACACTCGGACAGACATATTTTTCCTCTCTCAACGCTGTTTGACCTTATCGCGAGAACATTATTTTTTCAAGTTCTCCTCTTGCTACTTTTATGGAAAATATCCAAATGATTCACTTTACCCCCAAGTGATTCACTTTACCCCAAGTGATTCACTTGAATCCCAAGCGATTCACTTTACCACCAAGTGATTCCCTTTACAATTCAATGTGCTTATTTTGGTATTTCTGTTTGTAATTACTTGAAATTTATATATATATTTTTTTTGATTGCAAAATAAACACTATTCTATTCTATTACCCCAAGTGATTCACTTTACCAACAAGCGATTCACTTTACCCCCAAGTGATTCACTTTACCCCCAAGTGATTCACTTTACCAACAAGCGATTCACTTTACCCCCAAGTGATTCACTTTACCTACGCCCAAGCGATCCCGAAGTGATTCACTTTACACTAAGTGATTCACTTTACACTAAGTGATTCTCTTTACCCCCAAGTGATTCACTTTACCAACAATCGATTCACTTTACGCCCAAGCGATTTCGAAGTGATTCACTTTACCCCCGAGTGATTCACTTTACACTTAGTGATTCACTTAACCTCCAAGTGATTCACTTTACCCCAAGTGATTCACTTAACCCCGTTAAACGAAATTTCGATTACAAGTTCCTCAATTTTGAACCCTTCCATCCTTAGCCCCAAGAAGAAGCCCAAGCCAAAGTCCGTCATCCGCGCACGCGCAATGATCTGCCCGGTCGTGTCGAAGCACTTTTACAACGTGCGAACCGCCGAAGTGGACCCGACCGACGTGCGCCACGACGCCAGCTTCATGGGCTTCCGGCCCACCGTCTCACTGCGCTTCCCCGAGGCCGTCGCCATGCGATACAGGGTGCTCGACGTCGGCAGGGGCTCGTCGAACCACGTCGACCTCGAGAGGTTCGGGTTCTGCAACAACGTGGCGGCCAGGCATGCCGTCATCTTCTTCGACGAGGTCGGTGGAAGGGGGTTTTGTTGGGGTTTCAAGCGGGGCGTTTGGGAAATTCGAGTTTGTTTATTTATTTATGGGGAATTATCAAATAGCATTTTTAAGTTGGCAAGAATCTGTCATCAACGTCAATGGTCATAAATGTCAGTTGTCCAGATGATAATTCGAATAAGCGCAAAGTTATTAGAATTTTCTATTTGTATAAATGTTTTATTTCATATTTATTATAATTTTTTTTGAAACCAGGATATGGAAACAATTGAATTAAATGACACTTGACATTTATGATAGATTGGTACCTACCCTAGAACGCTAAGAAGCTTTTAGTGCTGCCACCAATAGCTATTGGATATGGTAAATCAACAACCAAGAATTAAGAAAGATTACAGGAAAATCCCATAGAGGGTTTATAAACTTTTATCCCTTATTTGAATTAATAATCAACGACTATAAGATTGCCATCTTTCATATTCTCAACTAAAAATTGACAATTACGAATTCAACGCATGCGCATAAGGCATATTTGAACACGGAACACTTTCTTTGCACTGAATGTCAGCCACGGAACAATACAATGAGGAACCTAATTCTGAGATGATTTTTATAAATGCCTCCTCAGTTGATTCGTAAGAGAAGAGAGAAATATTAATGTATGAATTCAATGACGTAAAGGAATGAAACACAGATTTCCAATCGACGAATTTATATTTAGCATAAGTTGCGTATTTAATGAAACATAACAGCCATTTTCCATCCGATTCTCATGTGATGATCCAAAGTAGTACATAGACGTTCATCATTGGTTCAACCAGAAAGATGTTTAATTGGAATGTACGCTTACCCTGCTCTGAGTTTTAAGTATAGTGTCATAGTGAACACTAGACAGAATATTACCAATAACATTAATTCATGTGTATCTTTATAAATATCTAGTACGATCAGTATACTGTATATTAACCCTTTACTCAACTGGATGCGAGACACAACACCAAACTCTTCACCAAATGTCGATCTCAATTCCCTGAGACTAATGATATTCCCTACTCTGTATTCAATACATGACTGACTGATCGTCTGTAAACCACTTTCTCCTTAGAAAAAAACTTATCATCCTTAGCGCATCAAATGATAAGCTTTCACCAGTGGAATTAATCATCGGATTACCTTACTATACTGTGTGATTCTTACAGATGTGGTTGTAAATTCCTAATTGTTTATTTGTATTCTTAGTTTAGTTGAGTAGTTCCGATAATATTGAGACCGGCAACATAGGAATGTATGCCTATCAGAGGACTTGTAACGTCACAAGAAGCGGCCATGATGCTGTCGTTTGAGCGTCTCGCTGAATTGGAGGGTTTTAGTTCAAATTGCATTTTTGTTCCAGTACACGAAACATTACGAACTGATAAACTACTCGCCCTGTGGCACGTACGTCAACAACATCCTGTACTCGAACAATATTTCCGTTCAGCGCGCCGATCCCAAGGTTGCTACCGATGAAAAAAGCGCCAACGTGGCAATGCAAGTCAGGGAAATCATCGACAAGAAGAGGAAGATCAGTCGCGCTAGGAAAAACTCCGTTGAAGCGAAAATGTCGTCAGTCGATGCAGTGGAAAAGTGAGTACCATATTGTATAACAATACAATTTCATTGTATGCACGCCAAAATAAAATGCTGGTCACATCATGACAGCTACTCGTGACGTAATTTATATCCTTGTCAACACTGTTGTTATGTTAGGTGTCATTGGTGCCAATACAATAATATAGTGATTTTTTTTATAGATGGATAATTTCAATCTGATTTGAAGTGATTTATGTCGTTTTATTTTAGGTTAGAATGTTGCTGCGTTAATCATCCGGAAGAGTTGAAGAGAGGTTGGGAGGGTTCAGCCATTTTGAATCACGGATCATTGCTGAGGTTCGGTTGTGTATCGTTTGTTTTTTCTATTGTGGAATGTACAAATTCATGAATTTAATTTATTGTAAAAAGGCTTTTTTTGTATATTTAAATGTACAGTTTTCCTTGAAAAGGTGGCATCGATATTATAATAATTATTTTTCAAACTTGTTTTATTGGCTTCCCAGATATCCTTCATTATTTTTCAGTTGAATGGAGTATTGTAGATTTCGGGAAATATGAAGGAATTCAGGATCGATGATCAAAATTTTCATTATTTTTATTCATGATGAAATTGTTTCTATCTATATAATCAAAGCTCTAGATTCAGTTATTTTTACTTGTTTGATTCAAGAAATCCAAAGTAATTTTCAGGAACTCTGCGGGTTTTTCACTGTGCAACCAATGTCCGGCTCCCTCTATATATTTCAGTTCTGCCTTCGGGAATAGTTTGCGGATCTTGGGAAAATCACTTTTCCTGGAAGGTGATCAACATTTATTAATGTTCCAAAAAGTTCCGAGAAAAAACAGAAAATTTCCCAAAAAAATGCGTACCATTTCCTAACACTTACTGTATATGATCCGACTTAGAACCTCCAATGAATAGGACAGGGCCGTTGTAGGAAAGGTTGTGGATATTGGGAAATGTTGCGATGTATTGGATGTTTTGAATCAGAGATTTTGCATTGAAGCGCCAACCATAACTATCAATAAAAATCAACCATGAATAAAAGCGATTTTGATAGGTATTTCTTTTCTCCCCCTTGTATATTCAAATATCAGAAGAAGATTTCATTCACCTTCCTTCAGTTTTCTGTACCAAATTGCTTAGCATGAATTGAACCAAATGTTTGTTGGGTATGATGGAGAACAGTTTTTGGCTGATTAGCTTTCTAGCTTCAGGAAGACTAGTTTTTTCGGGAAGCTCGATGTTTCTCAAGAATTGGAGGAGTTTGGGAAGCTGTTTGAGGTCTGGACTGGTTGAAACGGGAGAGGCGTCGGCAACTATCAATTTTTTAACTAGCTCTGGCTGAAATCAACGTAAGAATGAGCAAAGAAAAACATTAAATATACAGAAATATCCAAATATGTTCTAATGCTGAAATAAACGTAAACATTAGAAAAAACATTAAATATGCAATAATATCCAAATATGTTCTAATGCTGTATAGAGATTTTTTCCAAAAGGTTTTCAGTCATATTTTAAAATCAAATTCCATTTCTCCCGTTTTTTGGCAAGCTTTTCAGCAATACAGTGAATTCATAAAAAAATAATTAGGTAGTTGGTGATTTCTTACAAAAAAAAGTTGAGCGAAATTGGCTGGAGACCGCTCAAAAAAGTATTTCGAATTTTTTGTTCAGAAAGCCAAAACAAGTTCCGCTAAATGACATTTATAGCTATAAGGTGGAGCTCGATAACTATATATTCATCAAAGTTACTTTCAAACAGTTATCATGCGATCTAATTTTCAATGAAAATTTTTGTGTCTATGTATTTTGACCTCAGGAATCCGAATATATTGGTCATAGATCGCATAAGTGCAAAAGTACCACACTTTCCCATAAAACTACTAATCCAATGACTCATTACATATTTGAGAGCGAAAATCATGGCAGTCCTGCCGCCCATGGAATGCCCCAACAAGTTGACCTTCCTCAAACCCATCCTGTCCATGAACTGCCTGACATCCACCACCAGACAATCGTACGAATTTTCCCGATGATGCGGGGAATCCCCGTGATTCCTCGCGTCTAGGGCTACCACTTTGGCCTTGGTGTCCTCGTGGCACCTCTTGCAGAAGCTGTTCCAGTGGTTCTTGGACGCCATGAGGCCGTGGAGGACCAGCAGCGGCGTCGATTCGGGGTTGCCCTCCGTGTAGGTTTCTGTGCGTTCGTAGGAGGCGTAGGACAGCTCCAGGGGGTCTTCGTTGGGTTGGAAGTGTGGCCGGTTCGGGGATTGCTGTTTCAGCGATTGGACGAGAGGTTGGGTCATAATTCTTGACAACGTCTTCGCGTGGTGATGAGAGAACATTGCTTGATGATGATGTGATGATGACGGGGATTTGGGATGATGGGATGATGACGGGAACTGATCGAGTGACTTGTCATGTCGTTGCGCGTGTTTATACAGGGTACATTTTCAGTTTTTGCACCCTCGTATGTGTTCATTGGAGAAGTAACAAAAAATAATAAATGAAAGTAAAATCTATGTACATGTCGCATTCCACCAATGATTTATTACCTATCATATCATAAAAGTCGATAGAAAGTACACAGCCGCAATTACTAAAAGATTTTGTTTGTCCCCCCACATCAGCTGATTTATGTCATAATTATAAAAATATGATGCATCAATGAATTGATAATTTTTCTATCAATTCAATTTTGTTATTGAAAGTACTACAAACATTTCTGTGGAAATTTTCAGTACACAAATCAATGTTGAGTAAATCACTTACTGTACAAAATCAGAGTTGCTTCCAGCTACAAAGAGTGTTGGTCCATCATATTGCAATTCATTAATTGAGGGGAATTTGGCAATATTGTTGAAATTTTTTATTAAAGCTGGGATATTTATTCTCCAGTCATAACTGAAAAAAGATATTCATCATCAACCATACAACAGGTAAATACAATTTCCACATTTAATTTCATTGCATAAGTTGACAAACATGGTTTATACAGTGAGGACACGTACACCTGCCCTTTTGGATGACTGAAGTTTAGTTAGCCCAGCTAAATGAGACAGAAGTCCAATTAAAAGGCCGAACACACCAATTTGTATCTGGTAAATGAATTTTGATAATATATAAATGAATTTTTCAATACATTCAGTGATACTAACTAGTTGGGAACAGATTTCATAATAGGTCATCCAAATGCTCTCAAATTCTGAATTCCTTTTGCTCAAAAGTTTGAAAGAATGGGTCCTTAATGTATAAAAGATTGTAATGGAAGTCAAAATTGTTTCTTACATGAAAAGTTTGGAAGACAGCTTAACATAAATGGCTTGTTGACTTCCTGTTTTATATAGGTACACATCCTTATTATTGAAAACACAGGTACATACAAATCTTTCTAATTATATACAGTAAGTAATTCTGACCAAAATAATGATCCCACCTTCCATTGTCCCTTTGAACCAAGTTGGTCAATAAAAAGGACCTCAAATCTTTGCTTGAAATGTTTTTTTCCAACTGTGAATCAACCAAAGCCCTAGCCTGTGATATAGAAACCTCTGTTGGTAGACTCACTGTATCCAAAGTCCTGAATAAGTCAGGCATACTATTCAAGTTTGGACTTGTTGTTACAGGTGATATATCAGCAATCACTAACCTATCAACAAGTTCAGGCTGAAAAAGCAATACCTCTACTCAAATAAATCCAAGGATGTACTTACATATTTCAAAGCAAACAGCATGACAGCTCTTCCCCCCATAGAGTGTCCCATCAAGGTGACTGTTGAAATTGACAACTGGTCCAATAGGGCTTTGATATCAACTGCCAAGTGTGCATAGGAGTGATAATCACTGTGAGGGCTGTCTCCATGATTTCTAGCATCAATTGCTATTATTTTTCTTGGAGGGTTTGACTTCTGATTGTATACTTTGCATAAGCTGTTCCAATTAGATTTAGAGCCGAAAAGACCGTGCATGATTATCAATGGGCTTGCCTGATCATTTCCATCTGAAACAGTGCTTTCATAACTAGCATAAGAAAGTTTGAGGGGCTCCAATGTTTCCGTATTCGATGCCTGTCGTGAACTTGATATAACATTTGTGAAAATTCGGGCCTGGTACTTTGATGATATCGAATTTTTGAATTTCGAGAAAAACATTTCAAAATGTTTACGTAAGAATTTTAGGTTATGATATGATGTCATAAAAAAGTGACATGACCTTAAATGTCATCAAAATGTCATAATCAGATGTTGAATTTATTGTGATGAGTTGCCGATGAAATTTTGAAATTGAAAATATAATGCGGGCATGTGAAGATACTGAGGAAACATCCGTTCCATCTATCCAGAAAGTGAGTTTTCAGTGTGACTTGATCAATTCAATATGATTTTTGATATTGCATCAATATTCCTTTCACCTGAAGTATTTTATATGGATTCGTTGCTTGATTTTTGTTTGCAGGAAATTATTGATTTTTCATATAATAAAAGTAGGCAGCTACAATAGTTATGATAATAATTCATATCTGAGTTGATAAGATGGAATCAGACCCCACTGGGACAACTGCTATTGACAATTTGTATCCAGCTTTAGCACAATGTTTTATAATAATAATATGCGGGTAAAAATTGTGCTTATTCATTTCTCAGTCAGGAAATGCATCATTATTTTTCTTCAAGGTATTCAGCTGGTCGGATGAACCTTATTTCAGAAACAGAAGCAAAAGGCATAAACACATTTGTTGGGACATTTGCTCTCCCTTCTCTAATATTCATGTCTCTAGCTGAATTGGAGCTTAATCAAGTGAACTGGCTTTTTTTGCTATCGATATTGATAGCCAAAAGTACTGTATTTTTTTCTGTGATAATTGTTAGCCTATTAGTTGGCAGACCATTGAAGTTTGGCCGTGCTGGAATTTTTGCAATTTTTTGCACACAGAGTAATGATTTTGCTATTGGCTATCCAATTGGTGAGAACAATGTCAAACTATGTGAGCTGGTGGACCTAATTTCTATATTTTCAGTTGCTGCTTTATATAAAACAACACATCCAGAGTACGCCACATATTTGTATCTGATGGCCCCTATAAGTTTAGCTATTCTGAATCCAATTTCATTCATTTTGATGGAAATAGGAAAAAGCAGGCAACAAGAAAGTTCACCACAGTTATCTGTCAGAGATGGGCACATATCAAACTCTGAAAATTTGCACAAAGAAAGATTCAAAATGGTTGTGACTGTTGCTAAGAATATTTTTATGAATCCTATAATTTTAATGACTGTTTTGGGTATTCTAGGAAATATTATTTTCAAGCACAAAGTACCTACATATTTAGGTGGTACTCTACAGGTAATCATCATAATATTATGATATATGTACATTTGAAAAATTGGGTGTATATTTTTCTGTTTCAGGTATTAGGTTCAGCTTTTTCTGCAAGTGCACTATTTTTGCTAGGTCTGAGGATGGTTGGAAAAATACACAAACTAAGAGGTGTAACCTTGGTGGTTCCAGGAATTTTAATCATGGTTAAATTGTAAGAGCCCACAGCCCAAATTAGTCTTACAATATCATAAATAATGACTTATTGGCAATTTTTTTCTTAGACTTGTCTTACCCCTTGTGACTAGAGAAGTTATAAGTATTATACATGCTGGCTATAATGAGAGTGAAAACTTGGATCTGAGCACTTATGGATTTTTGTATGGAACCTTTCCCTCTGCCCCTACTGTTTTTGTCTTTGCAACACAGTATTCTTTAGATGTGGATTTGGCAAGTACATTTTTGAAGAGCCTCTGTTAATTCATCTACTACATACAGAAGAAATGCAATTTCATTATTGATTGATTGATATTAAACTTACTCAAACTTATCACTTAATTATATAACCTGATTAATTTCAGATTGCAAGTGCTATGGTTGTCTGCACTTTTGTGAGTGCACCTCTGATGTTTGTATCTGCAAAGATGATAACTTTAACAAATTGCAACCCTTCTGAATATATCAAGCAACTGAATGCTTTCACATTTGATGTCAGCATAATAGGATTCATCACCTCAGTGTGGGTGATTTTGGTTTTTGTCCTAACCAAAAAAATATTCAGGATACCCCACAAGATCACCACAGCCCTAGTGATTTCACAGGTGACTTAATTCAATTATTGCCATGTCTAAAAATGGTGAACTCTTCAGATGTTTCCTAATTCTAACTAATTCTTGACATGAAACAAACAAATCTCAATGAAGGGTTTTCATACTCAATAGAAAATGGCTAGTATTATTTTTTTCTTGATTTTACAGCTTTTCGCCTGTCTGGGTGCTATTTTATGGAATACAATGAAACAAAACGATGGATGGGCAGGTTTTGTCCAATTTACCCTTTTCAGTGTAGGAGTGTACAGTTGCAGATTATGGACAATGATATTGGCCATTACATTGCTCTTTTTGCAATGCAGAAGCCTATGTTTTGTTATTAAACTGCTACCTATTTTTGTTGGTGTAGGTTGGGGGTAAGAATGCATAATATGCATACATATCAACTTGGATGATGTACACTCTAGATTGGTAACGGGAATAGCAATTTTAGCGATAACTCGACAGATGTCGCTGCTTTTACAATATACAACGTTGCCATATAATCTTCTTTAGCTCAGTCGGCAGGTTTTTTCAGATTTCTAAATCTTTAGTTTCTCCAGTATAGATAGAGATGAAGCAGATAGGTTGTTTTTTGATGCCATTATTGTCCACCTAGTCTACCTAGAGTGTATATGATCGTTTATTTTTCACAGTATTGAACTTTGAAACTGTATATAAGTAGCGAGGTTGTTATTGAAAAAAATGTAATTCATCAACTACCTTTTATATAGATATTATTTTTTTTAGGGTGCCGGTGCTTATCTGTGCTCTGCTTTTAATTTTTGACAGTAAAGATAATACACATTTTGAGAAAAAAGACCCAAATTTCGTCTATGGTGCTTCACAAGCTATAATTGCAGTTTCACTGTTAGTTTTGTGCTTCATTGGTGAGTACTGGATGAACATGGATTTTCCTCCTCATATCCTTCAAAATTATGTTACTTGTATATAGGGTGACCCCAACGCTCCATTAGATGAAGTATTCGATCCTTTAATATATTTTTTTCCATATATCTATTAACTACGAATATTGATAATAAGGACAGCCAAACCGAAGCCGAAACAAAAGAGCGTCGCTGGCAACGATGAATTCATGCGCATGCGCCAAAATAAAAGTAGATGATGTCAAGAGCGACTCTCTCAGTGTTGTTTCTCTCTAATGTCCTTGCTGCTACTCAAATTGGGAACGATCGTATGTTGAGTATCACTTTTGCGATCCTTCTCAAACAAGCAGGTTAAATCTATGTTTTGTTGTTGTGAATTTCCTCGTTTCTCGTTATTGTTTGCATGTTGAGTGTTTGTTTTTCATTAATTCATAGTTGTTCAGGGGATACTATTCGTAATTTAAGTTCAACACTGCCAGGTCGTGTCCAGCCTCCGGATTGTCTTCCACGATTCCAGAAATCAATACACAATGGAGAACTTCCTGTGCCATCAATGTCTAACAAAATATTGCAAAGATCAGGATTATTCATATGCCTACCATTGTTTTGATCTTGATTGCTTCATATTCTTTCAAATCTGAAAGGAGTGGTTCGCTGAATTAGAAGATCTCAGTTACTCTCTGTCAAAACTAAGTATACTTCATGTTCTACCATCATCGGATATGTTCCAAATGAAAATATTCATTTACATATAAAGTTAATTTTTCCTATGAATATGAGATTCACGAATTTTAGACATAACATGATTTGAATATCGCGCCCGATTTCGCGCATGCGCCCTCAATCAACGTTGCCAATTAAAAAGGATAGATATATGAAACTCGGCTTCACTTTGCTAACATTGTCTCTTATGGCGTATGGTCAATATTGTAGTTAATAGATATGTTTTTTTCTGACTATATCTTAGATTGTTGTTGAAGTTTTTCACGAGTTTTTTTTTTTAAATTTATCAATGGATATTATTATCATCAATATTATTAATATAGTCACCGTCGGCTGCCTGATCCTCCACCAGAGGTACCGCAGGCGCTTCTCGCGCTACCTGGACCTGGCGCACGACGTCGCCGCCGACGAAGAAGACGCCCACCCGCCCCCCGAGGTTGAGGCGGGCGGCAGCGGCACGGCGGGCGGCAGATCGCCCGCCCACGGCCGCCCTGCGCTGCCCACCATCGGCGAGGACAAGGAGAGCCCTGTTGTAGACATCGAGGATATACTGGGCGATTCCGGAGGGCAGGGCGGTGGGGATAACGACGCCGGGTGAGTTGTCAAATAGGAATCATAGTTGGCTATTGTTTGCTTATAACGGATTTTTTTTAACACCAGCTAGCTCCATCATCGTGTCGTTTTTTGTTTTTAGACTCTGCTCATCCAGATTCGGTTGCGTAGGTATAAACCACGAGGTCTGCCAAGGCATTGTGCAGCAATACCAACAACAAATCGACGAGGATCTCGAGCTAATCGAGGAAGAGCCCGAATCCCACGCTCCTCAGATTTTGCGGCACACCGTGCTGCTGATTCTTCTTTCGTGCTCGATGTTTGTGGTAAGAACTAAGAAAAACCGGCGCTTTCATAAGGCTTTTTCGGAAACCTACTCGGGTTGAAACGATCCCTAACCTGCACGTTCGTTTACCTTATCCGAGTTGCCTCGATCACTCACCCAGGATCGTTTTTCGTAACCCAACACTAGAGAAGAAGACTCATAGCAATTTTTATTGGTCAAGTTTTGATACACCCAATATATTTCTGTCTCACTTTCACGAACGCCTATTGTCAATAATCTTTATCCATTCCAAGGTAGAATAAACGTACAGGAAACGAGTGCGTTTGGCGATTTTATAATCCCAGAATAATTAATTGGCCCCCAACGTGGGGTACTACCGGTACTAAACTCATTGTTACGTTTATCCTATAAATTCTAATACCGTATCGATGGAAATCAGAACAATGTAACATTGTTTGGAAGTTGACGCTTTCTGAAATACAATTGGTAAAGGTGTAGAAGCACCAGAGCTGTCCCGAGCACTGACAAAAAGTGCTTCGAGCACTAAGCACTCTTGAAAAGTGCTCCGGAATCTCGAGCACTAAGCTCTTCTATTGACAAAATGCTCGCGATTACTAAGCACTCTCGAAAAGTAATTCGACATTGCGAGCACTAAGCACTTTTTAAAAGGATGATTCTGTTAAGTTATGAACTTTTCGATATGGTTTTTTATTTTTGTACATTAATCACGTCAAATTCAATCCAAAACATCAACGAAACAGCATATTTTATATTGAACGCTGATCGCAATGTTTCGCCTATGATCCATTATTCATAAGTGTGGCATGAAATAAACTGACGTGGTGGCTTTGAAATGAATACGACTCGCATCTCGCATCAAATGCTTCTACAGTACTCAACTTCAAAATATAAACTTTATTCAACCAAGTTAAAACGGAAATCGTTGAAAACTAATTTGACATACAGTAATATAGTGAAGGTTTGAACAAATCCATTCAAAATGTTTCTGGAGTTTCAGGCAATATTTTATCTGAATCCATTTTTCTCGGGTCATCCTAAATTCATGAAATAACCGTAAAAAGCTAACCCAAAAGGGGCCGAACGTTTTCTCGTAAAATGAACATCAACATTTCGAGTGATTTTGCTTGAATCTTCATCATCAGTCGAATTAGGTTGAAGGTTAGGTATGGCCTTGCTACAAATCGTTAGCCTTTAACAATTCCAGTGCTCGGTAGCAGTTTTCGGGATTACTAAGCACTAAGCCTTTTCGTAAAATAACCGAAGCACTAAGTACTGGTTCAAGAAAGTGCTCGGGAGCACAGTGCTTACGAGTACAAAAGTGCTCTAAGTGCTTTAATAAGCACTAAGCACAATGCTTTGGAACAGCTCTGAGAAGCACAAATGAAAATTCAATGGCAACTTTCATCCAACCTTGTGATACTCTCTAGTTAGTAATTTCACAACGGACTCCTTCCTAATAAGAGAAAACAACCCCTTGCGAAGTGAATAACATAATATATTTGGTCTCGCTGTAACATTTCATGTTACCTCGGTATGTTTGGCGCCCAACGTGGGGCACCACAACCAAAATACTACTGCCAGTGGCTGTTCCTTGAAATGACACCTTCTTCCAGGGACTAGCCTTGTCCATCTGGACGCTGGTCATGGAACAGATGACGGGGATATACGTCGAGCTGTCCTTCCTCGATGCCACCCTGAATTTCGGCCAGAGCATCGTGGTGTTCGCCATTTTCGGCCTGGACACCAAAGAGGTGGCGCTGCTGATTGTGAAGCGCTGGAGGGTGATATGGTATGGCGCCAACACGCTGAATCTGCCGGCTTGGCACGAGCTGAGCGCGGAGACTAAGCATATCTGCGATCAGTTCGTGACGCACCATCTGCAGAGCTGCAGGAGCGCTATTGCGGCTGATAGAAGGTGAGGTGGTCACTTTATGGCGATTTTTTTATGTTTCGAACTGCACTAAACTACGCATCAGTAATTACGTCGCACGCCGAAATTTGGCACCTGTTGAAATTTGAATAACTTTTTTCGGCTTCGAACAATTTGAATTGAATTCTGTTTACTCCGTTCGCTAGCTCAGTCCTTCAGCTATGATATCGTACTTCTTCGATACATGAGGTTTTTTCCATAAAATTGCTACAGGATGTTTTTTGAAACTGTGCAAAATTTCGGAATTTTCAAAAGGATCCCGAATGAACTTTCAACTTTAACAGCAGAGGCATGACCTTGAGCCATCTCCAGAATTGTCTTCTTATCTTTTTTATTTACAGAGCGATCTCAAAAAAAACTTTTTGGTTTGCAGTCATCACTTTTTTCCTCTTCAACGGATTTTCAAAATCTCCGGCTCATTTTGAAGTTGAAACATTATATGAGGAGATATGAGGAGATATGAAGATCAAGGGTTTCTGCAAAGGTGACCCAAATCTAAAATCCCCTCGCAACCGGATTGAAAAAAAAATCCAAAACGTTGTGTGATCAAAACGAAAATATACCACCAAAAAGACCGTGAAAAAAATTCACACACACTTATTCTTCAGGCAATAAATTACATTTGATTTGAATTGAGAATCGACATTCGTTTGCATCATGGTGGTGATAGTAGCTGTGTGTCAGATAACCTCGAATTCGATGTTTTTATTTTATCATGACATATATTTTTCAAATATTCACTAAATGATGGATTGTTGGACGATGTTGGATAATAGTTGATGATAGATGAAGAGATGGATGTGATCTACGAAGCGATACTTGCGATTTGTATAAATACTTGTAACAATAATGTCATCGGAACAGGATTCGTAGGCCAATTTTTGATCAATCACTGTTATCACTCACTTATCACTTCTGTAAACTCTCAGTAAGTACATTAATAATTATATTAACGCTCTTTTACATCATTTGGGTTAACAAACATCCCTAACCTATGAAATTCTAAAAACGTTAGATTTCAACTTGTCAAAACCCGCGCATGCGCACAATTCATCATTAGCAAGCTAGACAGTCTTTTATTTTTCTAAAACTGGCTTCACTTTCGCGTGAAGAGAATAATAGATGTTATCCACATAGTTGTTATTATGGCTTTTTAAGGTAGTACGTCATCAGAATAGCGAAGGAGCCGATACTACAAACAGTCGTTGATTGATATATTGCTATTCAGTCAAATTTGATCGCACGAGAAAAATAAAAAAAAAGTGTTCGGTGAATTTTGTGGTTATCAAAGTGGTGGTGAAAAACTGTTGGATCTTCCATCTTAACCGCCGAATTTTCGCTGATTTCAGGTGGCGATTGCAGACGTACAAGTACGTGTTTTCCGGCGAAAAATTCGTGGATTGGCTCATTGAGGTGGGTCTGGCTAGGGATAGAGTCGAGGCAGTCAACTATGCCAGACACCTCGTCGAAGGTAAAGTCTTGAGGCACATCAACAGTGTGTACCACTTTTACGACAGGAATTTATTGTACACCTTCGTTTGAGGCGGGTCTGCGAGTAAATGCAAAAGGCGAGTGAAATTTGTTGTTGATTTGTTTATTGTTGAGTTTTAATTTAATTTTTGTTGACATGGTAGGCATTGATCCGTCTTGAATATATTATTTTATTTTGGAATGTTCCATTGAAGAATTGAAGTTCGCCTTATTATTTTTATTAATTTTTGTTGTTGCTTTAGGCCTTTACGGTATATGGTACTGAATTTTCAAATGTGTATGATATTACTTGAAATATCAAATAATATCAAACATATCAAATTCGAGTAGCAAAAAATTTATCCATGTGATTATCCGAGAAAAATTATAGCTGATACGCCTTTTTTATTCAAATCAGGGTGGATACAGCGAATAAAAATATAGGGTAACGTAAAATAATCTAAAATATCTGGAATATTTTTTCTCACTGATACTTTAGCATATTAAATTCATCGGTAATTTCTATATATTTTTTATTTTCTGATGAATCAACCATTATCTGCACAATAGTTGTATTATTCTGATGCTTGCTGATTAATTACATTCGTGTTATATATTTTATGATGAAAATGACATAATTTCATGAAATATTTCATTACTGTATCACAGACTTCTGTGTACTATGCTTATGTAGTTCAAAGTTTAGATTATTAATAGAACGGTATACACAAATTGTTAGAAACTTCACAATCATTCAAGTTACCAAGTATTTATTGTTTTTCATCGAATCACCTGATACAAAGTTTTGCTCAGTCCCTTTTCATCATTAGGTTAGTTGAATAACTCTATATTTTTTCCAATTGAATCTCAAAATCTGTTGGTAATGACCAATTTTGTATGCCCAACTTTCAATAAACTAAAAGATTTTGATTATTTCGTAAAATCTTACTGGTTACTACTCATCATTTCCCGTTTTAATTTTCAACTTATTATTGTTCTGTACTTTCTAGTTGTGATATCTTGTGAAGTTACCAAAGATTCAAGTTATATAGTGATTTTTATTGAATTATCAGAATTTATCATTAGACATAAGGAAGTAAAATAATATTATCTGAAATGCTTATAATCGATATGAGTAATTTTTAAATGTTGCTATGGCCCTGTAGATGTACTACTCTAGTCCAAATATTTGAATTGGTAGGGGAAACGCTTTTTCATTAAAATGTTACATCATATCAGTAAGAACGTTGTACTGATGTTGAAAAATTGAATATATTTTTGTAAATGTTGTTTGTTATGGAGATGTAGAATTGCAAATATCAAATAAGTACTGAATGTTATGCTTTGACATGCATGATTTCACTAGTGTATTTCCAACTGAACCGTAATATTCACTTGAAAATTGGGCTATTGGACCTGACATTTACATCAATTTATTTGTGTATAGTTGACAGCCATACTGTATATTATGATAATGAATATGTAATAGCCTGATGACAATATAATGCTACATTACATCACAGTTTCCATTGATTTTTACCTGTATCCTTCCTGATGAGGTTCTCGACCGAATATCCAAGCTTCTAGGATTAACTAATTGAAAAATAGATGATTCCAAACCTCTTTAATATACCATTATCGCTGCTAAATAAATATAGCTAATGGCACAACAGTGTGCACTTGACATCACTACTCGAAGTTTTGATTTTTTATACACAAATATATACAATACAAAGATAATACATAGGTACTCAGCTAATAAAAAATAAATGTAGAACTCAGGGAGTGATAATGTTTACAATTCCCAAACATTTTCTACCAATAGTACTGTTAGATCCAGCTAGTACTTTTTATATTTGAAAGTAAACAGGGCAATAGTTATTGGCTGACGTGGCAAGTAAAAATCAGCATAATAATGAAAATGTTCACTTATTGAGTGAATTGATGGGTCGCCCTGTGGTCTATAAATAAAAAAACATACTATTTCATGATATGCACAGAAAATATGTACAATAAAAAATAAATTATGCGAAATTTGGGAAAACGACAACTCCATCATGAATATTTATGAAAAACAACCCGAAGTTTTGGAATTATTCTTCATTTAATTCTACATGAGTTATAAAATCGTGGTACACTTTCAGTCAAAAATAACAGGAAAAATAAATGTCTGGAAATTTCAATAGTGTAAATGCCAAAACAAAGTGGTTATCCCAGAGTATATCCCACTTTTTTAATATATTTCTATGGATACAACATTTGAATTTTCCATGCATCTTCTCAATATTTTCTTTTCCTGATACCTTCAATACTTTTCCTTAAATAACCTGGAAAAACGATCACTCACGGACAAAAGTATTTACAAAAAAATTGAAATAATAAGATCAACCCAAAAGCTGATTATTCTGATATTTTCTCGAATCATTACTCAAATAGTAATAAAGAATAATCGAGTTTCCCTTGAGATTCAATAAAATAGCTGTGATGAGAAATATAAATAGGACAACCTAAACAATGACAACTTTCAAGAGAACATCTTGAAATATATCAAATGAACCTCTTCAGATCCACTGGAGAAACACGTTTTTTAAAATTTTTTTACGGATTTACAACTTCATTCAAAAAATGAATTTCAAATTGAATAAATTCCATGACTTTACTATAAAAGTATCCACAGTATTTTGCAAAAAACGAAGATTTTACGAAAATATGCGACACGTTAATTTCAATTTCATAAAGCTCGTTCTATAATCCTCATTATACAAAAAAATTACTGTAATAAAACTGGCAATAAATAACCCAAAAACTATTCCATTGATTGAATGAATATAACTGCATTTCTATTGTTACTCGAACGAGAACCACCCTGTATATCCATAGTAGGATTCATTAAAAGTGCTCTCGAATACGGAAATTGACGTGTCCAAGCATTTTTTCAACATATTTGGTTTGCGAAATAAGGAATTTTTCCCGAGCTTCATCTATATTGAACTACACGTCCATCATTTTCCAGAATTCCACGACTCTCAAAGTCCTCATTGTCAGCAATTCCCCAACTTCTCCAGGTTATTCCTGACCGATTCGCACACTCAAGCCAGTTTCCAATTACGAATCGCTCACTCGTTCAAGAGATTCTCAAGAGACTCCGCAATCGCGCTCGAATCCTCCCCCTCTCCTACACTGGCAGGCCCAGACCCCCCTACGATCTTCCTCAGATCGTTGACGATCGCCTCCAGATCGTTGATGTGCGGACTGTCGCTCGACTTGGCGCAGTCGGTAGGACCGCTACACGTGTCAGTCGCTTCCCCAGGCGGTTCACCACTCGTAGGCCTTAGTTTTGTGTTGGTGAGGCGATTTATGCTCGGAGTTTCCTCGGGAAGCTCGGTGGCTTCGGGATTTTCGATTTCCCCCGAGCCGTGATGATCAAAACCCGGCAAGGTAAATTCGGCATCGGCAGGTATGACGTCTGGAGGTGTCTGAAGAGTTTCAGCGAATTCAGGCCTAAGTTCTGCGAGATTTTCCGTACATTCGAGGTTGTTAGGACAACTAAACTCGGGTGAGTTGGGAGTTGAGCAACACTCGCTATCTGTAGGCTTCAGTTCTGCGGAATTTTCAATACCGTCTGGATTGTTGGGATGAAAAAACCCCGCCGCATTTGGGGTATCTGCAAATTCGGGGTTGCTAAAACCACCAAAAACTGTCAAATTGAATTTAGGCTCAATGTCCTTAGGAATTTCAGAAAATTCAGACGCTGCGGTACTGTCACTACATCCTGGATTTTGAGGAACAAACTCTGACAGGTCGAGCTTAGATATATCTGGAGGTTCCTCGATCATTTCGTTGGACTTAGTTGCCTCCAGCCTCAATTCTGGAGGATTTTCAACACCATTAGGACTACTATGGAAACCAAACTGTGACGTCACACATGTGGTTTGTTGACATGGGGTATTTGAGCTAGAGCCTTCAGGAGATTGAGGCAATTTTTCGCCGATGTTTGCAGCAATCCCACAAACTTCCACATCATTCTCAGTCTGTACTACTGGTAGACCAGCAAAGTCTGCATCTTCGACAACATTAGTGTCTATTCTTGGACACGAACTTCCCTCAGCAGTTGGTAGATCCTCTGTGTCGTCATCGACCTGCATTTTTTCCACATCAGAACGAAAACTGTCAGCGTTCAATGCACTTTGCACGTCAGAATTTTGGAAGCCTGCACATGTGGATGTGTCTGAAGCATTCTCTGAAGCATCTTCCTCTTGGATGTCTTCTGCTTGATTCGAAACGAGTCCATCTACGTTTTGGAGATCTGGTGTGTATTCTGTTTCCTCATTACTGCGCTCAAAATTGTCGTTCCCTGTTTCCAAATCTGTAATGCTGGGTTGATTGGGTACCGAATTGTCTTGAAGCCGGCTTTCACTAGAGTTATCCGCGTCATTTTTATCCTCTTTTGACGGTTCCTTGACTGAACCGGCTTCCTCTATTTCACTCAGTACATTCGAAATTCGGAATACATTGTCACAAGCCGCAGGTTCTTCCTTCTCACTTACCACGTTGGATATCTCAAACCCCAACTCTGTCGACCGGCTATCTTCCTTCTGGGTGACCACCTCACTTATGCGAAACCCCAAACAATTCTCATTGTTCTCTATGACATTGTGCACGTGCAGAGGATCCTCCTCCTGACCGGTGGCTCCTCTGATATCCTCGACATTGACGATCTTCAGGGTGTTCTCGCTCTTACCGCTTACAGGCGGATCCAGATCGGCTTTGCCCCTCGCGAAATTCACAATGGGGCTGTCATAGTCCCCCATTATTTCCTCGTGTAGAGTGATCTCTTGCTCGCTGAACCCCACCAAGTTGTCTTCGATCTCGATGGCGTTGTCCTCGAGGTAAAGCGGCTCCGACTTGATTTCCTGCAGCTGCATGAGCGGGTCCGCTTGATCGGTGTGAGGTTCGCGGACTATCGTGGAATTGTCGAAGTTTGAGTGGTAGAATTTGGGGACTTTGCGATTGGGGCGCGATCTGGTGCCTCTTCTTGACAGCACGGGCTGCGGGGACTGGAAGGGAACGAAATATGTTAGGTTGGGTTGGGCCGAAATCACCGCGTGACGTCACAAACTCATCGGGTTGAGCTGCCTCTACGATCTAACGTTCTTCAAGGTCATTTAGAACGAACATAAAAATTAGTGTGTGGTCCGAAAGAGACTTCATGGAATGCTACTCCATTTAAGGGGATACATTCGTTTCATCGTATTACTCACTTCAACAGAAGACAGAAATAGTTGGAGTTATTATAGAAACTATCGCTCAATAGGCGAGATCACAAATTTTTTTAAAGATTTCATCATGCTTTCGCGGTAGCTTTTCCAAAACAAATACCCAAAGAAAATGTATGTTTGAACACTAGAAACCGTCTAGATATGACGTATCAAGTTCTGAACTATCACTGAGAGCGTTAGCAAATGTTTAACAGCGTTGCCGAGCGTTATTCATAATATTTATCCACAATATGAGTAGAACTAATGACATAGCACTCAGTATATATACATGTCATTCAAGAGCAACTATAGAAACACTAAATCTCCATTTCAATGTGAAGTTCCGAAGAATAGTAAAACTGGCAACACAGAAAGACGCGTATCAGAGGACTTGTGACGTCAGTTGTTTGAATGTTTCGCTGAATTGGAAGGTTTTACAGCAGCGTTTATTCGAACATAACATAGTTTCTTGCAGGAAAAACTATGAATACATGATATTTGACCACTATACTTCAACTACGAGCACATTTGAACCAAATTTACGCTATTATCGATACAACATTCGATTAGTCTCATAAAATGAATATAGAGCTTTTATTGGAAACTAATTACATTGATTGCTGGGCTCTGTATTAGCGATGGATACACCATCCAGTGGTATCATTAATTGGCAGCCATAAGATGTGTAGTAGATAAAGTTCCTGTCTCTCATGGTCAAACTGAAATGACACCGCTGCATAAGTTTTTATTGTATTCCATGGGTGACGTGACAGTTAATAGGAATAACACAACACAATGGCTTCCTCAAAAAACAGTTGAGAAGTAGTTTCGTAAGTCTCACGAAATACTCACATCATCTCGGTCATCAGTGATCTTCCTTTTCTTGAGCTTCTTGGGGAAACTTCTTCTGACAGGAACGGTTTTGGTTTCTTTGGGGGTGCTAGTGGGCAGAGGTTCCTTGGTGATCTCCTCATAAACCGGTTCGAGCAGGTCCAGGGGATCCAGGAACATACTGCTGGGTTCTTTGGTTATGCTCTCGACGACTTTCTCGGATCTCTTTGCCGATCTCCGCGAATTGCCTACCCTGGAGCTCTTGTTGTTCTTTGACAGGTTGGGCATTTCGTTGTGTTGCGTCACTTTTGACAGCTTCGCGCTCTTCAGAACCGGCATTTCGGGCGGAGGCGTCACTTGATTTCTTTTTTTATCCTTGACCTCCTTTACTTCCTCCTTCTTCTTCACCTCGTCCTTCTTTCTGACCTCCCTGTCTTCTTTCTTTTTGGTATCTTCTTTCTTCCTCGAGTCTTTCTCTTCTCTTTTCCTGGTATCTTCTCTTCTTTTCACGTCCTCTTCTTCCCCTTTTTCTTCCTTGATTGATTCTTGCGGTTCCGTTTTCACTGCTGGATTGCCAACTACCGGTTGTTCACTAAGACCTTTTATCTGAAAAAATACGTATTGCACAATGCGATCGGGTTAGGCACGTGGTTGTTTTACTTTTAAAATTGCTGCGGCTGTCAGTAGTTCGTGCAATTTGGCTTGGGGAATATGGACTTCTCCTGCATACATATAATCGCACAGCGATTTCAGTATCCAGAATGGGGTGTCCTTCATGAATAGCACCGGGTGCTGGTATGGGCTGATGCTCGACAGGACTTCTTCGAAATATGTGCTGCAGGATGACAAAATAACCTGAGAAAAAAACTCACCATGAATATATCAAGTAGAAAATAATCAAGTACTTGGGTACGATCAATGACTGTGTATAAAAAATGGGTATGAGTCAATGAATTTACCCACCCGGTGACATTTCAACGTTTGTCCATCAGCAACTAGCGTGGCATCAACGTACTGTTCCCTCAGTAACAAGCTTGGAAAAGAGTTTTGCATGTTGGAGTGATGGCTGTTCCATTTGAGGCAGACCTGGAAATGTTGGAAATAATCATCTTGAGATATCAATTTTGAATCAAATCAAACCATAATCGGTTCCAACCAAACCGTAGCCAATTATAACTATCGATATGTCTAAAAAATCTTCTTGGTATTGATGTTACATACAATGTATTATTCGTTCAATAGTTCGAGTAGGAACTTTCTTGTGCCCAATTGAATGTTGATTATGCTACTCAAATATCCCATCTTTTGAGGAATATTTCAGTCCATCCAAGACTTCAATCTGGCAACGGTGTAAGCAAAAGATTTCTTCTTCTTTTTTCGGTTCGTAGGCTCAACCGAATCAAGCCCAGAAACTTATAACCAACAAATATCCCTGAATGACACTAAATCTCGGTAGTACGTCATCTTGTTCCTCCATAAAAATTGTAAATCGCTGTATTTTGACAATTGAAAAATTATCTGGATAATTTCAGTACTCAATGTGGACAGCAAAAACATAATACTAGTTATTTAAACAATAATTCCATGATAATCCGTTCGAAAGAAACTTCCACTCTTGAGGCATCAACATCGCCACCATTTCTTTTACCTCTTCAATGGGCGGCTGCAGAGGATGGGCGGTCGTATGGGCAGCCTGGGCGGGCTTCGAGTGTCGCGTGACCTTGAGCTTGGTCGGGGACAGCGGCTGGCTGTGCAGGACCGGCTCCTGCTCTGACGTGGACAAGGGCGGCGCTTGCAGGCGCTGCTGCAGGGGCATCGAGTCTGAAAATAACGGGTGACATCGGCGTGACTACTTGCTGGCCCACTCCTTGATGAATAGGGTTCTAAGATGAATACATTGGAGGAATATTTTGAGGATACATTTTCATAATGGCGGGACTTATTATTCACATTTACTTTTTATTATACATGTGTTCATTTTATTGTGTTACATTTTACTGTTGTTTGTTTCATTGTGATTCACTCATATTTTATCTATTGACTTGTGTTGACACATATTTTAGTATTTAAATCAGCTTTGGGTAAAGGTAGGGAATATGGGTCCAAGCCCGATTTCGACGAAACTTTCACAGATGCTTCATAACATGATAAAAATACTATATCCATCAAAATTTTTCCGCGGAAAGACCTTTTTTCATATTTTTATGACAAATTTATGTCGTGGTACTCACTATCAAAACTCAACACACATTTAAAGTAATTTATGAGTACTAATAATTCTCAAAACGTTTGAAATAGGAATGAACTGATTGAATTATTCAATAGACATATTTATGTTTACATTTATTTGGCAAATGACAGCTCCCTTCAAACTCCAAACAGCGAAACTGCAATTACGATGTTGCCGTTTCGATTTCAAAAACATTCGATTTAGGTAAAATAAATAGCAGAGGACCAGAATTTCAAAATTTCAGAAGCAAGGATAAATGAATTTTCATTGGATGATCATTTTGGTAACGAATTAATGTTTCAACTTGAAAAAAAAAACACATCACATTCAATCTGAGAATTCTATAGAAAAATAATTATGGTCCTGAGAAGGACCGTTTAATTTTAAGCATTATCCTTTCAACAATAAATAGCATTCGGATCTTTAGTAACTTAAATTTAAACAAAGTTAGGTTAGGTGGTTTTTTCTTTTTTTCTGACTTCAATTTCCATTCATAAGAGTTCCTACAGGAAGTAGAGAAAAATGAACAACGAAATGAATGAAATAAATTCGCGCGCGCGGATTTGCGAAATGTCGACCGAGCGCGCTCGCTTCGCTCGCGTATGTATTATTGATATTTGTCAAGCAATAAGGGATTAGAGTTTCTATAAAGGTTTAAAAAATAGAGAAGATAGTAATAAATTTCAACAAAGTTAGGTTAGGTGGTTTTTCCTTCTTTCATCTTCGATTATCAGGCACCATGTTCTAAAATTATCAATTTAAAGCTGCTTATTTTCACAAATCTGATGTAGACGAAAGATTCGTTATCGACTCGATGAATGACATTCATACTGATTACTTTTTTCCATGAAAAATGTGATTTCATTTCAGGAAGGAATAAGGGAATAACTTTCATGTGGAAGTAGTACCATTTTTTAAAAAATCATCAATTATTTAAAAAATTCTATTTGATTAGAATTGAAATCAAACCGGCAACGTTGCAAAAATATCTGCTCTAACAAGCTGTCAATAGTGTCATTCGCCAATCAAAATGTTTTTGTATTCAAACTTCATTGATAACAAGTTTTTAACTTTTTTTAATTCTTGTTATTACTTTCAAAGAATCAGTTAATTTATATAGATTGTGCATGTAATTATTGTTGGTTCAACACAGTGCCTACCAATCGAAAAGATACATTGGACACTCCTTACAACGAATTGTGTGCGTATTTTGAAAGCCAGTGGGGGAATGTATGTTTTTCAAAAAAAAAACATGGAAAAAGGTCTTTCCGCGGAAAAATTTTGATGGGTATAGTATTTTTATCATGTTTTAAAGCATCTGTGAAAGTTTCGTCGAAATCGGGCTTGGACCCATATTCCCTACTTTTTCCCAGCTTTGTCAATGAGAATAAGATTTTTCTGACAATAAAGCATTTTTGATTTGATTTGAATACCTAGGGCGCTCGGAGAAGCCTCCTTGACCCCTCCCCCCTTCACGTTGTCCTTCCGGCCCCTATTCCTCGCCTTCTGCGCCGCCTCCTCCAAAACAACACCCCCCGCGTCTGCGCCCCTGATCACCCGCCGCCATCTTCTGATGTTCGAATCGCTCACGCCAAACTTGCACTTGGCGCTGCCCGTGCCGTTCTGTTCGGCATACATCGCGACAGTTCGTTTAAACTCGGGCTCGTAAAAGGTGCACCTGCGCTGCAAGTGGCTGGGGTTGGGCCGCAGCTTCGGCTTGGGCTTGTTCCGCACCTTGCCCATTTCGGATGGGGTGTGAGGTGGTCAGGCTACAGGGGAGGCGAGTTTCATGGCTCGGGGGCGGCCCCCTTCAACTTTTTTGGGTTTGAGGTTATGAGGGAATCTTCGGTCAAATAACGGACTAGATGGTAACGAACGATCCTTCTGCTTACCACAGTGGTTGTTTGAAGCCAACATCTAACGGCCGTATTCGCCGTATACTTTTAAGCTAAGCTTGACTTCAAGGTCATTTCAAAAGCATGCAATTTCGTATTGTCAAGCGAGCTTAAATCCTAAGCTTAGCTTAAAATGGCGAATACGGCCGTAGCTGTTACTGGGGTTACCTTATTCTTAAACAAGGATAGCAACAACAGAATCCCCCTGTACTAGTGTCTGGTTATCTTGGAAGGGTCTGCATTTTATTATATTGACCTACTAACAAAACTATCGTAACCATTCTTCTTAAAAGTTATTAGAAACAATCTAAAATCAACGTTTTCTGAAAATATACATCTTAGATTTATTACTCGAATGATGATATTCACTGTCAAACTATTGTTCATTTTCTGGTAATATAAAGTTCCCAAGTTTCGAATTTATAAAATATAACATTAAACATGTTGTTATCTCTTTCCCGATCATATTTTTCCATATACCTATTCACCAACTGTTCCTTTCGGGGAAACCCGAGAATCTTTCCAAATTACCACAAATTGTCTTGCATATCGAGATGGGTAAATAATGTTTATAGAACGAATGATACAACAGTGAGTAACTCACCAGTGGAATGATGTGTTCTGGTCACCATTTTTAAATCGTCTCTTACACATTTCACAGCGTTTCACCATCCTCTAAATTCGAATTGAACAGAATAAACAAAGTTTTCAAGTGTAAAATTTTCACACAAAACTAGAAATATGCCGTTTAAGGAACCATCAAACAAAATTTGATTTGAAAACGAGACGTTTCGCGCTGTCACTGTCAGCGTTCGGTTGATTATCGGTTGAACGAAATAAGCGGTGTTGACGCATTCACCAAAAGTATCGCAATCTCCAGAAAGACGTACTATCTATAAACCACTTGTATAAATCAGATGAGTGTATCGAAAGCTGTTTATTCAATCTTCGTCATATAAGACAGTGCCTCATTTAGATAAAGTACCTACTGAAGGATAAATATATATTTGGGAACCTTGAGAAATGTGGTCATGGGATGATTATCACTTTCAAATGTTACGATGTGGCAACCTCTGTGCAGGAAAAACATGAATATGAATTTAATGTTGGCTTCAGACAACTTGAGGCGTTACTATTCTCGTGGGTTTGTTCGGAGGAAGAAATAATGACTTGAAATTTGGTTTACAGATGTTTTTTGATTTGCGGGGTGTCCCAAATTGCGGGCCAACATGGGGTAACGGTTAGAGACAGAGGGTCGGTGAATAAGAAAAAAGAGTTGTGTATTTATATGCGCAATATACCGCGAAGAGATAGTTCAAAGGTTGTTTAGTTTTTCAGATATTTTCAAAAAACTAAATTTTCGATTTTTATCATTTATTGGTTTTATTTTGATGAATAAGAAAAAAGGAAGCAACTTTCTCACAGCTCTCTAAAAGAAGAATTTGTGGTACGACGTTTCGTTATTCGAAGGCCGCCAACAACTTTTTATGTCCTAATACGGACCCGAGTACGGACCTGGCTCTTTTCCTCGCTATTTTCTGAATACGTTGATGTATAACTTGATTGCAGTTTCGGAATTTATATTTGATAAAGATATTCATATCATCTGAATATGCAATTTGTTGATAATAATGAAATTAGAAAGAAAAGTTCGATATAGCTATTGTTCCATCAGAATAACCAAATTTGATGTCAATTTCGGGAAAATGAAAGACCTTGTATATCAAAAAACATCTGTGAATCCAAATTCAACTTTCTCATTCAATATTTTTCATATTTCTCAAATACAAAAATGTTGGACGGGGAGGCGCACCCTGTACACTATTGTTAACTCGGAAACGGATAGAGATGCAAATGGAAATCGAAACAAATCGAGGATATCTTTCATAGTTCCTGAAATATCATGAAGAAACTGAAAATCGTCGATTCTTAGTAATCGATCACTTTTCCCGAGACTTTTCCACTATTGCTGCTAGGGTTTTAAAATTTGGTATACTTACTGAAGTTCTCATGCTGAATTCAACGATGACATGAAAAAAGTTCTAGGCACACTAGATTCGAAGATACCGAAGCCAACTCTGATTTTTCTAATGATAGCCATATTGCATTTTCACACCATGGCATCAATAGGTAGTTGAAAAGTTATTGATTACTAAAATAATCGACGATTTTCCGATTATTTTAGAAAAAAATTCTATTGATTTTCGAGATGATCATGAAGTTTCCAGAACTTACGAATTTTTTCGTAATTTAACAATAGTGTACAATGAAATCTGCATTACCCTGTATGACTGACCCTCATAAGGTTATGTCCAGCTCAAAGCAGCACCTTTATTTCATCTTCTTATTGGGATTTTTTTTTCAAGTGGCTCAGATTCATATTAGGCCACTACAATCCTAGTATTTTGCGAGGTATCTTGGATGAAACAGGGTGATGAGCGAATTTTTCACTCCCTGTATAGTAATTTAATTGAGAATCCAATATAAAATCTAGAATTGGTCAAGTAAATCTCAGGAGAATCTGAATTATTTAATTTTCCTCTTCAGGTTGGTAAGTCCTCAAGAGTGGGTGACCCTGTATACCTAATAATCCAGAAACATCTTTTCACACAATCATTAGTATTCCAGAAATCATCGACTCAATTTTTAATAATAGACTTTTTTTTTCAATTTCGGAGATCTCATTGGTATTTGTTTCACTCAGTATAATTTATTAGAGTTCTCCAACCAACTCCCAACAAGAAACATATGTTTGTTGCATCATTTTCAATTCAGCTATTGTGGCTCCACTATCAACAGACTCCTCATAATAAAGTAATAACAATAACATTCCAATAATTCGCTTGTTTACAAGGTAAAATTCGAAGTTCCCGCCTCACACTTAAAAACGTCAATATTTTTGTGAACCAACCTTCATCCTCATCAATAGAAGTCAGCAGTTCCCAAACATTCGCGTCGTCCGATTTGGCTAAACAGAAAGATCGATTATCAGCTTAACACGCAAATCCTTTCAAGTGCTGATTATTACGAACCGATTTCATCTGGCCCAGTGAGGATCCCAGATTCTTCCGACTTGTATAACAAATGTTGGCATTTTTTCCATTTGTTTTTGACTTCTTGAAGAGTTCTTTCCTCCAAACTGACTAGGTTAACCTCTCTTGTAACGTCTAACCAAGCTTGGTGCCTGTTGTCTCTGAACATTACCCTTTTAGAAAATTCACCATACAAAGTTTCGTAATTTTTGCCGACCGTCTTCACTAAAACGTCCACTTCTTCGGGAGAAAAATTGCTTTTCCTCTGTTTCTTTAGCACCTCGGCCATTTTGATACGAGAACTTTTAGCACCGTGATTGAAATTACACTGGTTAGAGGTTACGTAAAAATAGAATTCCAGCCCCGTTAGTTATTCAATAACAAGATACCTTCATAAACAGTCTTCAATTTGTAAATAACACTACGAGAGTACACGACTAGGCTAAACAAAACTCTGGTGCTAGAGGCAAATGGTCTACATCTTGGACCTTTATACAGTGATCTGTGGTCCCAAAACAATCAGTAATCATTAAACCATTGATCAATAAAAACCAGTTCAAAACAATTTGCAACATGCCAGCTGTAACTTCTATGATTAGTATGATACAAATATGATCCAAATTCAACTTCATAAACAAGCGAATTATACGTTTCCAAAATATCTCAATAATTTTTGATTCTGGACATAACCCTACTGTCGAAATGTTGGTATATATTTACTAGAAAGAAATTGGTAAATAATGGTCCCTGGTGAAATTTTCATAACATCATAATTGATGAGCCGTACAGGAAAACCACCATAACACTGGGAAATTCCTATTCTATGGGAAATTCGGATTCGGAAAACAAAACAACTTCACAACAACACATATCGAATAATCACAGTAATCACAGAATCACACAAACAAAACAAGAAACAATACGAAATGCAATGAAATGCGACCACTCGAGTAGCCGATTTTAGACGATTCGTTCTTGGACCCCACCAGGGAGCGCTTTTTGTCTATGCTTATGTCACCTTATGTCAAATTTGTCAAAAAAATGTATTTTCAAGTATTTTGTTCATAACCTATGTTGTTGATACCAAGCATAAAAACAATTTTAAATTTATCAAGAAGTAAGGTGTTTCGTTTGAGTGATGGCGGAAACGCTACCTTCTGCTATAGAACAGGAACTATTAGGAATAAAAAACCTCCTTTGGGGTAATGATATCAAACATGACATTTTCAAAAGATGGTCTCAAGGTAAATGCGTCTTTAATACCTATGTTTACGTCTCTATTTTATTGAATAGATCTGCCAACAAGAAAGATCTTGACCAGATTTGCTTTATTTCAGGCTTCTACTTCAGCACTAATGAACTAAGTGCCCTGGAGCAATCTGAAGGGGGCCCATGTGCAATAATAGCCCCAGTGGAAGCTTTCATTTTGAAAAATCTTCTTTCAGAGTACAGGGATATATCATTCAGAGATAAAGTGAGAATATCTCATTTGGTATTACATAACCCCAATATTATTGTTTAGGTGGATCCTGATTTACAAAATCGATCTCTAGTCAATGCTCTCAGTGAAATTCTGAGCCAGTGTAACAGCCAGAAGTATTACATAGTATATTTAGATAGTGATTGTGATGAACCAGCAAGTGCAGAGCTGCAGGGAGAAAAAAGTGACAGTATTGCTGGAACACCAACCACACCTTCAGAGATAGACCCATTTAGATTCCATGAAGAACTCAAAGTACAAAGCTTTCAGTGCATAGATGAAGTGAATAAGTATTATTCAGATAATATATCCAAACTGAAAGCAAAGTATGGTGTTTTGTTATTTTTATATTCTGTGATAGCCTCAAAGGTAAATGTAATTTATTATTAATTTCATTTTGAATAATCAGAGCAGTCACCAATTATTGATGTTACATATTTATAGGGTGTCCCTGAAATATTTAGAATTGAATTTTATTTGTGAGTATACTGAAATGAATATACTATGCATTGTAAACATGCTAACCATTTCAATTGAAATATGTTGCATATTATGGTGATTTTTTAATTGAAAAATTCACAGATATTCTGCTGAGCCAACTTTCAGTTCTATTGTAGTGCTTTTTTTTGGTTTGCAATTCAATTAAAAAAAATCAATTTGATGCAATTCAAAATGTTAGTTTGAGACCCTTCATTGGTACTTAATTTTCCTAGCACCACATTTATCATTTATAGGGTGTTGCAATGCATTAAAGCATTTTGGTACAAAGGTCTAGTTCAATTAATTTATTTTGGTCTCAGTGGTATCTGTTATCATTTCAGGTAGGCCCTGTATATACTACACAGAGGTTTTTATTGTCAGTAGTAACCACTATGCTTGTTGCTTGCCTTTATAAAACATTCTAATGCATCATTTCAGGGTCTAGCTCAAGTAAAGTGTGAGTCTGACACACAAGAACCTCTGATAGATGAGATCTATGGCTATGGTAGTCAAAATCTCATAAATCTTATGATAACTGGTAGAGCAACAACATATGTTTGGGATCATGATCAGGATGTTGGAGGTTTAAGTAAGAAATATGAATATTGAGTATCCAGTTTTATTTTTTAAATAAAAAAAATATATCAAACAGGGCATATATTTTATACAGCAATATATTTTTGTTGAAGAATTTCCTTGAAAACTATTAATTCAATGTTCAACTTCATCATCATTTATTTATCTCCTACTATATTATACTGGTACTGAGGTATATACAACAGTTGATGGAGAAGAGATAGAAAAATAATACAAATGTCAACAAACGAATTTAAAAAAACATTCTCATTGTAGATACAGTTTTCAATTTGGAATGTTTTCAATTTGAATTCAGAGTTGATCAATGGTTAGTGATTTTTGGATTTTTATGTAGTCTGGTAACTTATTCAATACTTCCAAACCCAATTGATCAGGTGAGCTATATAATATTTAATTTTTTGAGGGTGGTACATGAAAATGTATTCTTTGTCAAGTGCAATAATGATTATGAATATGTTCATTAGTTCAGTGAAAAACTTCATTGTTACTAGAACTAGAAAAAATATTGTATGTATTTGCTAAATAATTCTCTCCAATACATCAGTAGCATATTCCAAAAATCAGTTACTGTACCTCAGTCTTGAATTTACTTGCATAATATTTTATCAGTCGATTTGTCCCTATAATTCCTCAAATTAATGAATGTTTTTGCCCCTTTTCGAAGTATTCGGAGATTTCGTTAATAATTTTCAATGTGCCAATGAAACATAACCTCTAAATTAACTCATCGGGATTGGAACTATTTCTACTACATGGCTGACGATGTTGATAAAGCAACTGGCGAGCAAATAGTACGGCTTGCATTTAACTGATGTATTTTTGGTTGCGTGATAACTGGCGACAATGGGTAATGGGTGAAGTTTGAGAGTTTTTAATTGATTGATAATTGTGGTAAACGACTGCTCGTGCGAAATACGTCACTATCTACACTTGTTATGTAATGTATTATTCAGGGGAGATAACAACTGGATATACAGGCAGTATTTATTTTTCAGAATTGAAGGGCATTGAGAAACAAAGCCAAATAGGGTTTATAACCATAATGGAGTACCACAGATATTGCACAGTAGGTTCCTTTTACAAAAACCCAATACACCCTGTGTGGGTGTTAGCATCAGACACACACTTGACAGGTGAATGAAAATCTGCATTTTTCCAGGCTATTATACATTTATATTTGCTTTTTTTTGGGACCCGATTTTTTTCCAGTTCTTTACAGCGATGAACGCAAGCTTGTCAGTGCAGAAACGAAAAGTGAGCAAGCAAGAAGGGTGTTCAAGAGTTTTGATCCGGATGGCAACAATTTCATCAGCACAGACAAGTTACAAGATGTACTGAGTGCATTAGATCTCGTGAGTGAAACTGAGTAGTATGTATCTTTTATCATCATTAAGGCATTACAAAGGGTGGGGAATAGTGTGTTCTCATCTGGTATTGGTTGAACCATGATATACAGTGTCCTTCATAAAGTCCGCATCATATGGGAAAACCTTTTATTAATGATTTATTTTGAAATTCGACTTGGGCTATAAGTTGTGTTTTAAAAAATATGAAAAATGACCTACTCGGATGTGGTCACGTGACTTTCGCTACCTGTCAAAACTAATATTTTTTCAAAGTAATCGCTGAAAATATGCTTATTTATTGGGATTTCAAAAAATTTCAAGGGCAAAAGTTTTTAATTATGACGTTGGTATCTTTTTAATACTGAAAAAATCCATTTAAATGAATTCTTATCCTACATGCTTGAAGATACGTCAACTTTGCATCAAAAATAACAGAAATGTTAACCAGTAATTCTCATTTTCTTGAGAAAAACATATTTTTTCGGATGATTCGTGATTGAAAGTTAGTCGCATATTAGAGCTACTGGTATAAAACAGTTTTGTCGAAGTTACGAATTTTTTAATGTTCCAGAAATTTTGTAATTATTAAAAATGGCAAAAAGTGAAAGTTGCAATAGAACGTTCAAATTTGAGATGTAGGTGTAAAATCGAAAAAGAAACAACTTTTTCCCTTGAAATTTTCTGAAATTCCAATAAAAGCCTATTTTCAGCGATTACTTTGAAAAAATATTAGTTTTGACAGGTAGCGAAAGTCACGTGACCACATCCGATTTTTCATATTTTTTAAAACACAACTTAACGCCCAAGTCGAATTTCAAAATAAATCATTAATAAAAGTTTTTCCCACATGATGCGCACTTTATGAAGGACACTGTATAAAAAAATTACAGTGACCGGCAGAAAGTACGCATCGTAGGTTGTATATAAATTTTGGCAAATATTTCACATCTTGTAGTCCACTAATTTATTATTCTTATAAGTCAATAGGAATAGTTGTGTATTATTCGAAAATGTAATTGTATACAGAGTGTCTCATATATCGAGAGAGAACACGGCATTGACTCACCCTGTTTTTTTATTGTCCATTTTTTTTTCTATGTGAACTGCTCATCGTTTTTTCACTTGACGAGTTTTCTGTATCATTTTCAGCGTGAATATAATGAAGAAAAAACTCGACAGTGAAAGCTTGGGAATCATTCTGTTGAACGGATTCATGGATGAGTACTTTCCCAAAGAAGAGTCCTCAACCCCCGACATGTTCACTCTCATCCACTACAACGGGTTGCCCTTGAGTAATGTTAATGGACAGGTGAGTCAAGAAATAATGCACCGAGTGTTTGAAATATAATTTGGTCCAAAAAATTCATTATTTTCCATGAATAATTAATTTTTTTGTAGGTACATTATCACATTGGATCTGCAATTCTCTTGGAGTCTGATATCAAGTCGGTGTGCGAATCAAATCCCATGCTTACTGTTCTTCAAACAAAGTGGCCAAGTATAGAAGTCAATTGGTACAATAATATCACACCGTCTCTCAACTGAATATTACCAATTTCATAATTTTTTCCGATTCTCCTGTAATTGTATGTATGCATTTAAACTGTAATTCAATTGTTAAGCTGACAAATACATTTTTTATTTTGCAAATCTCATCGATTTATATTGAACTATAATTTCGTTTATTGATATCCAGCCACTATTTCTTCATTTGAAAAAGTGAATCTCTTCAATGAAGACAAAATGACAAATTGGGAATATAAACGAATAATGATCAACATAAATATCCCCGAAGTTGAAAATCCGTCCATTTGGAAGTTATGTCGATTCGAAAAATTCGAAAAAGTTTCGAGAGTTTCCCCTTTGAATCATTTTTTTCTAAATGAAAAAAAAAATATTTTTTATTTTGATTTCGGTTTCATATAAAGAAGTGAATCTCTTCAATGAAGAAAAAATGCCAAATTGGAAATATAAACGTTGAAAATCGGTCCATTTTTTTTAAAGTTATGTCGATTCGAAAAATTCGAAAAAGTTTCGACGGTTTCCCATTTGAATCATTTTTTTCTCAATGGAAAAAAATATTTTTAATTGATTTCGGTTTCATATGGAGAATTAAATCTCTTCTATGAAGAAAAAATTTCAAATTGGAAATATAAACGAATAATGGTCAACATAAATATCCCCGAAGTTGAAAATCGGTCCATCCGTTTTCAAGTTATGGCGATTTGAAAAATGTTTCGAGGGTTTCCCTTATGAATCATTTTTTTCTCAATGAAAAAAAAATTCAATTGATTTCGGTTCCATATGAAGAATTAAATCTCTTCAATGAAGAAAAAATACCAAATTGGAAATATAAGCGAATAATGGTCAACATAAATATCGAAGTTGAAAATCGGTCCATCCGTTTTAAAGTTATAGCGATTCGAAAAAGTTTCGAGGGTTACCCCTTCTACTCATTTTTTTCTCAATGGAGAAACATATTTTCAATTGATTTCGCTTTCATTGAGTGGAAAAATGGATTCTACGAGAAAAAAGTGAAATGATTTCCTCGAAATTAAAAATCTGTCCATCTGTTTGGAAGTTATGCTATTTGAAAAATTCTAAATAGTTCCAAAGGTACCTCCTTCGACTATTTTTTTAGATTCACAATTTCGGTTCGTGAAGGCCTATCAAATTATCTGTCATTCAATATCGTTTCCTGCGAATCTAGCCATTTTCGGCTTTTCCTCAGGACTTCCTCCATATACGAATTGTTATTTTTCAATGGTAATTTCTCGTACAAAAAATTGAGAAAACAATTATCACGGAAACTGTCAGAGAGAATATTAAAAATCCTACAACAGTCGTCCACCCATCGGGAATAAAAAAGGAGCTAAAACTGAGACTTTATTATTCGTGAATTATACAGTGCACACACGAAATTCTTGGCAGTTTGTGAATGGAAACGATTTATCCAAATTTAATATAACATACAACCCACAAATCCATATTGTATAATATTAATAAAGTGAAGCTAAGTATTCGCCGACTATTTTCAAAAATATTCAAAAACTACACCTTTTCCAGTTGTATTTCAGAAAGCGTCAATTGAATTTCAGAATAGTCACTTGTATTTCAGAAAGTATCAATTGTATTTCAGAATAGTGAGTTGAATTTCAGAAAGCGTCAAATGTATTTCAGAATTGTGAGTTTAATATCAGAAAGCGTCAATTGTATTTCAGAAAAGTCAACTGAATTTCAGAATTCGTCATTTGAATTTCAGAATATATCATTTGTATACAAATAACGAAATCTGAAATTCAATTGACTATTCTATATAAAATAAAATTGATGGTTTCTGAAATACAACTGGAAAAGGTGTAGTCCCAAAAATAAAACCAACAAAAGAGAACGACCAACTGATATACATATATTTTTTTTGAAGATGTAACAACTTGCAACAAACGTATAAATTTCAAAAATAATAACCTACCGGAAAAAAAAAATTAAGAAAAAAATAAAGTCACTATTTTCGATCGCCTATCAAACAACCGCCCTACGTGACAACCGTAGGGCTGTCGCGCCCAGTGAACTTTTGGAGTTGCGATATGTCCAGGGCTATCTGCACCAGGGGCTTCAACATGTCTTGCGCGTCGGCTAGGACGTCCTTCTTCTCGTAGCTGTCGATGTATATCCTGATGGTGGCGCCACTGCTGCCGGTGCCGGACAACCTGTAGATGAGTCGGGAGCCATCTTCGAAAAGTACGCGGATGCCCTGAGAAAAAAAAATTATAACTTTTTGTGCGAGCCCACTGTTACGATATCGTATGTCCGTATGACAGTAAGTGATGGGCATATCCCACTAAAAATATCTCATAATTTCAAAGTACTAACCCATTAATCACTACTTCAAATCGTTTTTTCCTTGGAGCTTTGTGGACATATACAGGGTCACTCACGGTCGATGGTACCTTAGAGACGTTTACGGAGAACGGGACGTAGGATTATTCTGAAAATTTGGTTTATTGGGTAATCAGTTTTGTTCTATCGATCTTAAATACTTTCAGCGTTGCGGCGTTGCCGCTTCTATCAAAAAGTAGCAACAACTTTGTTATTTCAAATGGAACACCCTGTATTTCATTTCATTTTTAGATTCTTCCTGAAGAGCTGATTTCGTCGATCTATCATACTTGGGGTATAGCTAGAAAGATTACAGAGATATAGGGTGTGAAAAATCGAGATTTTTCAAATTTAGGAATTTTTTGTGTCGAAACTAATCATTTCTGCTCAAAACAGCTTACATGTCCCTATCTCAACTTTCCATTTACTATCGATTGATATTTAATTGAAACAAATACGGGTGGTTCAAAATTTTGAGTTTTGCATCACCCTCTATTTGTTTCTATTAAATGTCAGTACATAGTAAATGAAAAGTTAAGAAAGGGACATGTAAGCCGTTTTGAGCAGAAATGATTAGTTTCGACACAAAAAATTCCTAAAGTTGAAAAATCTCGATTTTTCACACACTTTATCTCTGTAGTATTTCGCGCTATACCCGAAGTATGATGTATCAACGAAATCAGCTCTTCAGGAAGAATCTAAAAATGAAATAAAATACATTTGAAATAACAAAGTTGTTGCTACTTTTTGATAGAAGCGGCAACTCCGCAACGCTGAAAGTATTTTAGATCGATAGAACAAAACTGATTACCCAATAAACCAAATTTTCAGAATAATCCTACGTCCCGTTCTCCGTAAACGTCTAAGGTACCATCGACCGTGAGCGCCCCTGTATATTCTTTTTTCCATTTCTGTCAATAGGCGAGATCACAAACGCGTAAATTTGATTCAAACGTACTTGTACTCAAAATGATGTGGTAAAATATCATGTATTTATAGTTTTGGCAAGGAGATAATATGTAATAATTGATTAAACGCCGCTCTAAAACCCTACAATTCAGCGAGACATTCAAACGACAGCATCATGGCCGCTTCTTGTGACGTCACAAGTCCTGTGATAGGCACATTCCTGTGTTGCCAGTTTCACTATTTCTGAGGAAATGATGTTCAATTTCATTCCAGAATGAGACAAATTGTTTCAGCATTTATCATATTGAAATGGAGACTTCGTGTTTGATAGCTGTGGATTTAGTTGAACTTGAATGACATGTGTATGAAGAAATATTATGAATGACGCTCGGCAACGCTGTCGAAAATCATTATTTAACGCTCGCGGTGATAGTTCAGAACTTGTTACGTCACTTATCCTATCATTCTGGAGGTTGTGGTATTTCTTCCAGAAATTTGTGATTTCTCCTATTCATGACTGAAACGACAATAGGTCTATTGTGACAAGTGACAATTAAAAATCCGTTGCGACTCATTAAGATCTGAAGTATTGAACGAGTCAAAACATTGTATATATTTCATATTCGCGATATGGAGGTATTCAATTATTGAAATATTGCTGAATTTACGAACGAGACTTTCTTTTTACTTTACCTGATTTTTGGCGACGCTTTTGTCGATATGATCCACATAGGAGAAGTTGTCTAGTTTTCCTACTTTGTAGGTTTTACCGCACGCGGTGTATGTTTTTCCAATCTGATCCGGACTAGCTATCAGATTTTCCAGATGTTTCATCATTTCATTGGCAGCATCGCTCTCACATTCTTCGTAATCGTACCTAATTGAGGGAATATGAAGGAATCAAAATAAATGCTCCAAGCTAGATAAAAATATTGCAAACGTCAATAAAACTCGTCAGCAAAAAAAAAAAAGAAATATATGGAAGGAATCAATAATCAATTTATTATTTTCTCAATTTTTTTTCTTATATTTTTCTATGATTTGGAATATTAGTTTTCCTGAAGTTGAGAATTCTAGGTGGATAAACAGCCGCAAACCAATTTTAGTGAAGAAAGAAAAGTAAAAGCACCATTCTTAAGGAAGCTTTCAACGGAAAAATATCACGAAAAACACGAATTGATACCTGAAAACATTTTCGAGTGAAATATCCAAATCCAAACAGCAGAAGCTAAGTAGTAGAATAGAATAGAATAGAATTTTATTAACCACGTTATGTATAAATACATTTGTAGCAAGTCAAAAGGAGATACAGGTAATTAGGTGTATTGAAAGCAATATGAAATAAGATAAGCTCTATAAGAGTCTAAAACTGTTATCAATCTAGAATGAAAAATAGCGATAAATAGATATATCAGTGCATAAGTACAATACAACAAAATAAAAATACATGTTATGACATAGTACATTAAGCATTATATATTCAAGACAGACAATGGTCATATAATAAAAGTTCAGATGTCTAGATGAATGGAGTCTCCATATATTCCTGAACTGAGTAAAAAGATTTATCAAGAAGAAATTTCTTGATTGAGTTTTTAAAGCAAAAGTTATTCATATTTTTAATGTGTGGCGGTAGTTTGTTGTATATTTTAACGTCTAAAGTGTTGCGGGTAGAAGTTGTTAGTGAAAATATCCCAAAAAACTGCACTCTTGTGTGCTTTTAATTAATTCAAACATGTATTAAACATTTTTCTCTGTAGTTTACTGCACACTACTAAATTCTCAATGATTTTTTGTTTCCTCGTGTTTTTACAGGAACAAATCTGAAGTTGATAAAAAAATAGCTGCGATCTTGAAAGAACTGGCATAATTTTTCAAAGACAAAAAATCAGTTATACAAAGAAAAGTTGTTATGTCGCGTATGAAATTTCACCATCTTGATGCCTCACCTGGTGAAATAATTCCTCCCGTAGATTCCCCAGTGCTCTTTCAATATTTCTTCAACGCTCATATTTTTTTGTTCAATGACAGAGAGCCATGCCAGCACAGCCCACACGCCGTCTTTTTCTCTGATGTGATCAGAACCAGTGCTGAAAAAAAAAATTGCAAAATATTGCACGGTCGGCAATCTTTCTTTTCGGACTCACCCGAAACTTTCTTCACCACAAAGAGACAGCCTTCCGGCGTCCATCAAGTTGCCGAAGTATTTCCAGCCGGTGGGCACTTCGAACAGTTCTTTTCCCAGCTTTTCGGCGACCCTGGAAATAGGACCATGGATTTTTGTCGATTTTTCCAAGTAGCGAGAGCATAACAAGTCTATGCTGTTATTCGACAAAAATGATATCGTGCGTAGAAAATGAATATTTCCTTATATTTTCACACAATTCTTGAATTTGAAAAAAAAAATCTAAAGAGAAAACAATTTTTTATATTTTGGTTTTATAATGAAGTCATTATGAGACGCAAATGCGTATCGAAATATAGCCCCACTTTTTGGAAACGCGTTTTTATTATTTGGAGGTTGGTACAATTGAACTGTCAAATGAAAGTCAGAAGAGTTAGGCCCAACTTACTAAATGTTTTATTGGTAAATTTCAATTCAGAGTGTGATTTGATTTAAATTGACCAATATAAAGAATAACAACATTGAATTTTTCACCGCTGGTTATGCAATAATCAAAATCGCTCAACTGTAAACTGGGCTTTACGTTTGTGCGTCAGATTATAATTATTTCAATGTCATCATTTCTACCAATCGAAGATGTTTCTGTTATTTATCGATATTGAATACATTTTTTTTCAATAAATGACTTCAAATTAATGCCAAATAGAAAAAAATGTAAATGACACCCATTTTATAAGACACATTCGCTCGTCGTACTCCAAACAACGCGTGCGACAAAATAGCGTCTTATGAAACTATTTCCTACAACTAGTTGACAAATTAGCCTTTGACCCTTTCAAATTTTAACACAAAATTGACGTTGGAAATATTGAACTATTACCAGTAGAATTTCAATTTTTTTTTAATTCCAGCTGTAATTAAAAAAATATATCATAGAATAAGGTAGCGAATGCATAGGATTTGAAAGAAAATCAACATTATTCGACGAAGATTCACGCAACTCATGATCAAAACACTCTGTAATTCAGATGAAAATACTACGTCAATATGAAACATGACTCTTGCCATTCAAAAAAATGCAATAAAAAATACAGGTCCGTATTTGAAAATTAAAAGTTGAGGGTGGCCCAATTTATACGATACCCTGTATATAATTTTTATTCAGATATTTGGAAAGGCTACAAAAAGTTGCTATGGCAAAGTGGCAAAATTTAAAAAAAATCTTCGTAAAATAAAAAGATATAGGCAAAAGAAGAATTTCGAAATTTTCGATTTTTCCTGTATAACTCCAGAACTAAAGAAGCTAGGTCAGATTTTTTTCATCCATATAATTAACCTCTGAAATACGCTACTTTGTCCCCATTTAACCAACCCTCTATCTCTTACCGTTATCGAAATCCCCATGCATAGACTCGAATTTGAATAGCCTGTAATCGATATTCTGGAATTTGGATTTGTTTCCATTTCGATTCAATTTTGACATGAAACACTTATTTTGTCAACTGTCAAGTATCAAATTTTTCCCTAGGGAAAAATACTTGATAAAATTGCAGTGTTGCCAATTGGCGGGAAATTTCCCGCATTGCGGGAAATTTGATCGCCCGCGGGATATTTGACGGGATAAGTCATTTTGCGGGAAATATGCGGGAAATCATGAAGTTTCATGCATTTAGTGAAATAATGTTCATATTTCATGGTGATATTCAATAAAAGGTATTTATGCTCATGCGCAGAAATATTTATTTTTGCTTCCTTCACTTATTATCCATCATGTCCATGATGAAATAAGCATTGAAGTTTCATGACCTTCGTGACACCCATTGTCATCCCCTCAAACATCTTGATGCTGTCACTTGTCACTGTTGTCACGTATCACCACGTCGTACCAATCCATAGATCTTACTGCTTACGCTAGATCCGGTATCCAGGTTACTTGTTTTGTAGGTCCGGGGGGTTGAAAGTACTAAGCCATTGATTGGTCGTTTCAGTTGTTGATCATATAAATGTGTTGTCCCACGTGACCATAGTACCTAATTTCTTGCAGACCCCTCATGACCTAAAAATTACTACAGGATGCCGGATCTAGCGTAAGCAGTAAGATCTATGTACCAATCACTGGTTGAAAATGATTTCGACGATAAAAACAAAACCTGCAGTCGCAGTGATGAATTGGATACTGCTAAATCAGAAGTGGGATTTTTGAATATTGAAAAATGGTTACATTATCCTCCTTCAGCGAACCGAATCAAAGATTTCAAATACTTTCACACTTTGAAATGGTCCCAAAAATACTGAAATCACTAAACAAACTGATACAAAAATGAAATGAATATTTTGATTAAGTTGTCGGTTCTTTGATAATACGCAACATTTTACCTAATTTTCTGAAGAATATTTCAAGAGAATAAAATATAGAATATATTTTATGAACTAATTCCTGAATGATAGGTAGGTATATTATTTTGAATATGGCGGGAAATGGCGGGAAATTCTATTTAGATCTGTGGGATATTGACAGATATCAGATTGGCAACACTGTAAAATTGACAAACGAGGTATGTATGTCAATCGGGCCAGAACTGATTATTCATTATATTTCTGTGATTTTATCTGGTTTTATCAAACTATTTTCACCTGTCCACAGCAGCTGCAGTTGGCATCGACCTTGCAAAACCATGCACACCATTCCTCTGGAAATACGGAATGCATTGAAGATTATTGGCCAACACGGCCAAACTATCACTGGGAGTGACGAAGAAAGCGTTCTTTCCGATGATCATGTTACGATCCTGAAAAAATCAATTCGACAAATCCCAGAAACTCCACATTTTATCTCGAAGAAACTTACACCATCTCCGTCGAATGCTACACCAAAATCATAGCTGGGATTCGCTTTCACCTTATCGACTAGATCTTTGGCATAAGTGAGGTTAGGATCCGGATGGATTTCTCCGAAATTGTCTAGGGGCACTATCCTGCAGACATTGTTGTCTGGGCTAGCACCGAGTTCTTCGACGAAAATTTTTCTAACGTAAACACCAGTCACTGCAATGAAAAGTCAACGATTCTACGGAAAAGTAAATATTCATATTTCGGTGTTTGATATCTGTCGTTCATAGATTCCCCATTCTTAATGAATCACCCATGTATTACGAGCTAGTATAAAACGTTCTTAGAATTTTGTTTCGATGAATCGCTTAAAAAACATCATTATGTCGGTCGGTCAGAGCAGTAGACACATCCTTCTCAGGAAGGTTTGACTATTAGTAATTTCTATACAGGCGGCAACGTCGCACATTTTACCATGATGACATATCTCGCTTGCTACCTAGAGTACTACTTTCTACTAGATTCAGTTGATATTTTGTATTGTTATTGTTTTCTGTATTTCTAATAATTAATTAATTAATTATGGGATGTTGCCAAATTACCAATTGACCCTTCCCAGAATCGAAAGTTATCATGGCGGATTTTGACATTTTACAAATTTAGTGAAAAATCTAGGGAAAATTTGACACTTGACAGAATGAATGTTCCATGTCAAAATTAAATCAAAATGTGAAAAAATCCGAATTCTAAAATAATATCATTTTTCTTAGTGCCTTTTAATTCTAAGAAATATCTATATCGATATTCTGGAATTTGAATTTGTTTCCATTTCAATTCAATTTTGACATGGAACACTTATTTTGTCAAATGTCAAGTAACAAGTTTTTCCCTCAATCTGTCAAATGTCAAAATCCGCCATGATAACTTTCTATTCTGGGAAGGGTCGACTGTACACCACGTTTGCGCTCAGATATATGGATATATTAATATAGGAAGAGAGGAATTGTGTTTTATAATTTGGCGTACATAAATCAATGCAACCGAATAATTAATTGATACAAAATTTTCGACCATGTAGGTTTTATTGTTCTTCAATTAGGAAGTTCATCTTCTTGTTTTGATATTCAAATTAACAACACTTTTATGTAGTGATTAGCTTGAGAAAATTGTTGTATTTTCAATGCTATGAACATTGAAAATTAAATAGAATGATTCCTAAATTCTTAATTTGTATATTTCAATCACTGAGCGATTGTGAATTTGAACTTACCGCCATTCATGGAATCTATAAGTACATTGAAAGGGGGACGTTTATCAGTCCCGCGGATGAGGGTTCTCAATTTCGGAAAATCAAATATTTCCTTCATTCGGTCTACATAATCGGCCGTGGAATCAATAACTTCCACGACAAAATCTCGTCCATCAACCTGAAAATATATGGCACGCTTTTCAAAAAAATACCGCATAATGTATTCATCTTTACATTTTTTATTGTCTGAGTCATGTGTCAAATCAAATAGTGTCAAATGTCATGATGCTATCATATTCATGTGTTACTCACATTAAACTTAGTGGTTCCCAAAACATCAATGATCCTATCAGTTTCCAATTTGGGGGTTGTTTTATAGCTAGTGATTTTTTTTGATTCCTCATAGATGGCATCACTGACATTGTCTGGGGCTGGACCACCATTCTCAATATTGTACTTGATTCCAAAATCATGTCTTATGCCCCCAGGGTTGTGTGAAGCAGTCAACACAATACCACCTTCAAGGGAAATCAAAATATTACCCCAATTCACTTTATGGCATGATTGTAATTGCTCCATGAATGCAAAATTACTCATTAATTAAACTTCAAGCTTCATTTGTCATTATTTGAGTGATTGATAATTTTGCTGGAAACACAAGAAATAATTTTTGCGAAACTTGCTATTTGTTATTACTGTGCATACTGTGTTTGTGAAATAGACTTGATCATACTTTTTTTGTGTTATTTACATAATATATGCCTTATCTTTTGTTTATTGAGTATCAACTTAATCATTTTCTGAATGCTATGATTTCAAAACAGTAAGCAATATATTGTAAAATGCACAAATCAAGTAAAATGAAACCTGGTAGGTTCAGTCCTTTATTCCGATAAATGATACTTTATGTCAGTATCTGTACATCATAGAAGATAAGTAATTGAAGAACCAAATTACTGATGGAAGTCAAAATACTCACCTAATACATTATGTCTCCTTATCAGATTTGACACAGCTGGAGTGGATAAAAGTCCTAGTTGTCCTATTACCAATTTTGAAACCTGGCATGAATGACAATCACTAATTGATGCTTATCATGTTGTTTATAATAATGGGAATGATTTGCAAGATAAGATGAAACACACCTCTTGAATTCATGAAAAATATCACTACAAAGCAATACTCAACAGATTGTCCATTATACAAATGTCCTTGACTAAATGACTAATAAAATCTATGCATAGCAATAAGTACCTTGAATAAATGGGAATATAGATATGATTTTCACTGATAAATAAACTTCTATTAACATATCAACATTCTATTCAGATGTGGAGATGTTAAATCAATCCACCCTCTATATCTCTACCACATAAATTCCAGAATATATTACCCTAGCGATTTGCATTTGTATACTGTGAATTAATGATACACTTTGTGGTGTATTGAAATGTATCACCGCAGTTTAGAGAAACTCATTCTAAACTGTGATATCACTATCAATTCATGTGATAATTTAGAAAAAGGCTATATTTCTAGAAGAATTCAATTTCTGGAACCAAATAACATGATATTGAACATGAAAGAAATCTATAAGTACATGAATAATATAATTTAAAAACTTACCCCATTTGCAGAAGCTATTCTGATTATGATATTGATAGCCTGTTTTGAGAAATATCTACCATCTCCACCAACAATAAGAGTGGATCCTTTAACTTTGTCCCCTAGGACATTCAAAATACACTGGATGAAGTTTTCTGTATAATGTTTTTCCATGAAAACCTTGACTTTCTTTCTTAATCCACTGGTACCAGGTTTTTGCCCCTCGAAAGGGGTTGTCTCAACAACCACCGAGCTCAGAGACATCGTTCGGCTACTGTCCCTCAAAATACGTAGGTTCAATTATTTTGGATATACCAACAGCAAGCAGTTACTTAATCACTTCATTTGCAAGAGATAACGAAACACTTGAAGCGTGAGATTGTGAATTAAAATAAAATCAACACCTACTTGATGAAGGTTAGAATTTGACAAGATTTTCATTATTCATCTCTATAATCTTCCAGGAGACCTTACCTCTTTTTGTCGGAGACAAATTTCAGATTTTTGACTGATTCAACTACCGAATACTTATCTGAGATTTTTTATTTCAATAATATTGTAGATTTTCTTGATATTTTGATTAGTTCAATGTCATTTGTAGGTCAACTACTGCGCAAAGCTGGAAGCGCATTTGCTAAGAGTCAGGCGCGGCAGTGGAACGATTTTGAAAATCAGGTTCTATTCTGAGGGTTCGAATGAGTATTATTGTCATTTGCAAAAATATAATGATTGAATATTATATGGGTTTGAATTAACTTTCTGCATTCAAAGAGAGTACCTATCTTGAGAAGAATTACAATCCATCATCACAAAACAACAAGACTGACGAAATAGTGATAATAATGATTTTGTTATTAGACAACCAGTCGTACACAAAACTGTAGAATAGTTTGCCTATTCATTGACAACTTATAGAATGGAAACAACCAAACACGTCTCGTCACACGGGAAATAAATGAGTATTTTGTTTCAGAAATGGTCGAGATGCATATTTTGTTGTCCTTACAATTTATCCTGCATGATCGTCCAAGAATGAATCGAAGTTTGGAATAAAACATTTTATATCGCCAGTGGCATATTCGTGGGGGTCAAAGGGGTCTTCTTCCTTCAGACAATAAAATATAATATTGTTATTTTTACCAGAGTCAAAGTCACAACAGATATAGAGTGATTTGGAGACTGTTACTTAAGTATATGCAACAAATGAGAAGATAACCCAAAAACCACATAAAATGCACATTCAGCAACCAATTGACAAAAATCTACTGCTGCTCACCAAATTGGGAACATATTTTGGGTTTTCAAAGCATGATGTTATTTACATTCCTATGGAATGGCTTCACATCTCATGTGAAACATTTATGAAACCTTTGCGTTAAGATAATTTCTTGTGTCTGGATGTATTTTTAATGTTTTATATGTACATTTTATGGGAATAGGTGAAGTAAAAAAAGGTGTCTCCATGCTGGATCTCTATCATGAACACCCTATATATAACGTGAGAAGAGAACATTCCCAACAACAAACTGCCATACCCGGAATTCTAATGGTTTATTTTTTTGTGAAACACATGTTAGATCTGTTACTACACATATGCCAACATTCAATCCCCCAAAGCCACAGTCGATCTCTGTCTCTCCCGTCTGGAATGGTCCTAGAAATTTTGTGTATGAAAATGAAATCAATTTCCAACGTCGCATCTCATATTACTCGATTATAAATTCGGGTCTGTTAATCCACATCATAACGTTGTCAAGTAGATACCCACTCGTATTATACCTACTTTTCCCTCATTGCTAAAGGCTTCTGCGTGAAAATTTTTGATTCTAAATTTGGTGTGTAAATCGTGCGTTGGTGTGGTGAAAAGTGGAGTGGTTGTAGGGAAAACTAGATTGAAGGTGGGTAAAATGACCCACGATGATGAAGTTCAAGATTTTCACACGACCCAGTCGAACATACATGGACAGTCAAGAGCGCCCTGTATATATTTTCGAGCTTCTGAGTTTATATTCAACCGATTCTCTATTTTTCATTTTCCTAATTCAACATTAGCAGATTTTGCTGTAGGTCTTCAGATTAGGTAGACATTGATTTGATACTGAAAAGTCTGATGAATTATCTGCCTTTGGTGGCGATGATGGTGATGGTTTAACGTTTAACAAAAAATAATCACAAAGCAGCATTTCCGTTCAAGAGCTTATCTGGCAACTTCTAACCACATTGACCATTTCATTATCGTTCTAACACTTGTGAAAACAATATTTTACATCTTCAATATAAATGTTTGCCGTGTATTACACAAAGGTTACATCATCATGATTTTTATATCAATTGACAATTTAATTCATGCACTAAAAATGCCATATATGTGTCGCGATGTTTTGTCATTATGACAGCGAAAAAAATTTGCCCTAACTTTTCCAGCGATAAATTAACTCCTGTATAAAATGTTTCATAAATATTTTTTTCTATTTTGGTTGTGTAATGAAGTCATTGTGCAACGCAAATGCGTGTCGAAATAGCCTCTATTTCGATACGCAATTTTTATTATTCGGAGATTGGTACAATCGAACTGTCAAATGAAAGTCAGAAAGAGTTAGGCCCAGTTTAGTTCTGAGCTATTTGGATTTGGTGATATTGGCAGTGAAAAACTCAATGTTTTAATTGGTAAATTTCAATTCAGAGTGTAATTTGATTTAAATTGACCAATAAAAACGATAACAACATTGAATTTTTCACCGCTGTGTATTGTAATGGTGAAAATCGCTCAACTGTAAACTGGGCTTTACGCTTGTGCGTCAGATTTTAATTATTTCAATGTCATCATTGTTACCAATCGAAGATGTTTCTGCTATTTATCGATATTAAATCCATTTTTTTCTTCAAATCAATTCAAAATAGAAAAAATTGCATATGACACACGTTTTATAAGACACGTTGTCGCACTTGTTCACTTGGAGCACTCCTCGCTTCGCTCGTCGTACTCCAAACAATGCGTGCGACAAAATAGCGTCTTATAAAACTTGTATCATAATATACTATTTTCTATTTTGGTTGTATGATGAAGTCATTGTGCAACGCAAATGCGTGTCAAAATAGCCTCTATTTCGATACGCATTTTTTATTATTTGGGGATTGGTACAATCGAACTGTCAAATGAAAGTCAGAAGAGTTAGGCCCAGTTTACTTCTGAGCGATTTGGATTTGGTGATATTGGCAGTGAAAAACTCAATGTTTTAATTGGTAAATTTCAATTCAGAGGGTAATTTTATTTGAATTTACCAATAAAAACAATGACAACATTGAATTTTTCACCGCTGGTATTGCAATAATCAAAATCGCTCAACTGTAAACTGGGCTTTACGCTTGTGCGTCAGATTTTAATTATTTCAATGTCATCATTGTTATCAATACAAGATGTTTCTGTTATTTATCGATATTTGATCAATTTTTTCTTCAAATCAATAGAAAAAATTGCATATGACACACGTTTTATAAGACACGTTGTCGCACTTGTTCACTTGGAGCACTCCTCGCTTCGCTCGTCGTACTCCAAACAACGCGTGCGACAAAATAGCATCTTATAAAACTTGTATCATAAAATACTATTATTTTCACACACTCTTTAGCATCGAGAATCGACTGCATAACGTGGAAGATTTCATAGATTTAGCTTTTTCGACAAAATAAACTAGAAGAATTTCGTCACCAGTTTTGATTTTGTTCAAATTTGGCCATTCTGTGAAAAGTTGATATTCGTGTTCATATTTCGCCCTGATGGATTTTACTGGTAATAAATTCGCGGTTGCTTATTGTGTCGCTTGCTCTATAGGATATTATCGGGAATTTCGGGATTTTCTTCTGAGTTCATTTTGTTGGCATAAATTTGATTGACAGAGACACTACAGTGTTTGGCATGTATGATTTGTTTCCATCAAGGTGGATATACGATGGTGAAACAGCTCTTCAATTGTTTCTGCGAAAAACTTGTAGACTGTTTGAGAAGGTACTAATATTTCCACGACTTGAATGAAGATGGCGGTGAGATCGATTATCGAAGAAGATTTCTGTTGCTCATGTATTTCTGTGGTTCGCATCTGACAGACATGAGTTGAAATGACATCAAAACACAATAATTTCAGTGAATCTGGAATAATTATCGATATTTTGACTCTTCTCAGTCATTTTTCATCTAGAATAGATGAAACTGATAAAAAGATGACAGATGTCTGTTTTACCGACACAAGGTATGTCGCCATCTCTGATAACTTCAGGAAATATTACTACGGTATGAAATCAAGTAGGCAAAGGTCTACAGTTTATTCTAGTGCTTGTTAATAGGAAGCTGTTCCACCATCCTATATCCACCTTGGTTTCCATGGTTATTCTCAAAGTTTTTCCGTGCGCTGTTTCCGTGCGCTAGCCAGAAAAAGCCTGTCTTACAATATTACTTATACAGGGTGTCCCTAAAAGGTGCGGATAAAAGCTACCACAAGTTCCTGAGGCGTAAATATGACGATCTAACTCAACTTACCTCAGTCCAAAAGTGGATGATTTCAGAGATACTGAGTGTCAAAAGTTCAATTTGATTTTCATTTTTTATAAATATTTTTTTTAATAATTGGTGTATTGTCACAATATTCGGCTTGGGGGGGTTTTGCGGGGTGAGAAATCAGAATTTGCTATCATTTTTATTGTAGGGTTAAGAGGGCGCCACCTGCGGAACCTTGCACACAATTAAAACGAAATAACTTTTTTGAGCCACCCCATATTTAATTTTTAAATGAAAATTCGGATTGTCCAACGTCTTTTACATAAAAAAGGTATACGTGGTAAGAGTTGATTTGAGCAGCTGTTTTTGAGATATCTGGATTTTAAAAATTCACTTCGTAAATGGCCAGGTCTAAATTATTGTAATAATAAAATTGAACACATTTGAAGTGTAGGCGGTAAATTGAAATAACGTCACTAAAAACTGACTTGGGTCAAATCGAATCTAAAAAACAAGTGAAGACAATTGTCAAACAAATAATGAAGTTCTTTTTGTCACAGCCTATACGCTTCAAATGTGTTTTCCGCACCTTTTAGGGACACCCAGATGAAGATAAAGTGATTTCAAAGAAGTATTATAAAAATTCCATTCCTGCTTAACATTTTTGAGTTTGAAAAAATCAGGTTTGAATAGCCTGGATAGAAAATTTCTTAGGGAACACATTGTAGATGAAAATGAAACGACGCAATCCGACAATATTTTCTACAACATTTTATCAAATATTTCTGACCAACTGCATAGGGAAGATAACATCGTAGCGTAATGCTCACCATGATATTTGCGGTCTCTATTCCAGATACACGACCCTTATCACTATGACCACATTTCCTTTTCCACGCCTCTAGCGACAATTATAAATAGAAAAAAAAAACATCAATTTGGTCATTTAGTGCCTAATCTCTAGTACTTCGCTTGAGCCACATTTGGTGTCGATTTGGTGAAAACTCTCCATCTACAGGGCAACTTGTTGCTATAGGGCTCGTCATAGGGTAACTAGCGTATTTTTCACGGCTAGCTGCCTTTTGAAGGGCAATATTGCAAAGGTTTTAGTCGTCGATGAGTGCCTAAGTTCCTACTTTAAGAGTGAGGATGGTCATCGAAGCTGTTTTGAAGGTACATGTAGGGTTGACCATTTTCATACTTTTGAAGATATGTATATTTTTTAGGTGACTGAGCGCTTATTTTGATAATACAAGCACATTTTTGTGTGCGGTTCAATAATTCGAAATAGTAATTTACGTAACAAGTCCGGAAAATACTGTTTTTTTTGGATGAGTGGACAAAATTCTAGGACGAGCGTAGCGAGTCCTGGAAGTCTGCGAGTCCAAAAAAACTGTTTTCGGGCGTGTTGCGTACACAATTTTTTCGGCAACCGTGTAGAATAACAAATCAAAGAAACACATTTCTTTATTAGAACAAAATTTCGAACATTTCAATTCTCATTTATATTAAGATTTATATTAAAATTAGAAAAATTGTTAATATTGAATGGATTCAATTTGTTTGAAATGCTTGGTATATTTAAGTGCCTTTTGTTGAAGTCAGAACAAGAAGGTTAAGTTTCCGTTTCACATTGATTGTTTTCATCTGATAATTTTCGAATGTTAGCTAATTTTATGTCAGATAGCTGTCAGTCGTTATTTTGCTGCTATGGTAATGATCAACTGCATTTATCAAAACCATACTACCAAGATTTTCATATTTACAATGACAACAACGATGTGATTCTTCCCAGCCTAGTCCGGGAAGTACGTACTTCCCGGACTAGGCCGGAAAAATGCCACTTTCTCAAAAAAAAAACGTCTGGAAAGTACGTACTTTCCGGACGGTTGCCGAAAAAAATCTACCTACCTACCATTTTTAGTTTTTTATTTTTTTTAGTTTATATTTCATTAAAAAACTGGATTTTGTATTGCGATATTTGGGATATTTTGAAAAATCTTAGCAAGCCACATATATCCGAAAGTGCACTTCTTCATGTACCTATGAAAACAATTTTGAATTAAGAGATTCATTTCATTTTGAAAAATGAGTACCATAAAGGAATCGGTGAAAACTTTAGAAAAACTTTATTTATTTCATCAATGAAAAGCCAATAAGTTGTGTACTCGCAATCGAAACATTGTTAAAAAGGTAATTTTTTTCAAGAATCAGGAATTGATAATAAATAGTCAACTATTTTCCTACGGATGCCATATTGAATTATTTTTTTTGAATACCTACAGTTTCTTTTTCTGACGAATCATGTTTTGACTTTCAATTATATCATTGAAATAATCAATTTTCAGAAGAAATACGACGTTATATTCAAATTCTCGCAAGAAATCGATTGACAATGTTCTGTTGAAAATTGATACCTTAGTTATTTTTATAAAAATTATGCCAAAATTCAGTTTTTCAGCGATACCTTCATAAATAAAAATGATTGTGCTCGTTTGAAAAAGTTTTAAAAGTGTTTCTATAACCGTCAACTTAGTTGCAAAGCAACCCTGTAAGTCTCATTGAGACTTGTATGAGTAAGTAAGACGGGGCCCTTAGCTTTTTCAGCTTTTTCCGAAGCACTTATCGGCTGGTTATCGTTGAAGGATTGAAGGATTGAAATCTAGGTACCAAGAATGTTCTTCTTTTACAGTAATATTTATAAGAAATCATTTATTTATTTATTTGGTATAAACGTAAAAACCCTGAGAAACAACGTTGTAAAATATACATGTATAAAAAATTCTTAGACTAAATAATTTCAAAATTGGTAAACATATTGAAATATATATGAAAAAACAACTTGAAACTAAATCCTAAAAAAAATAATTAAATATGATAATAATATGTACTTAAAGCTCAAAAACATACAAGGCATCATAAATCTATAGATAAAATACATAAAATTGATTGCAGACTTTTTGAAGGCCTCCAAGGAATTGGTAAAAAATCAAGTTCTGACACATTATAGCTTATCCCTTAACATTCTTGACATTGGATTATTGAATCCATAATTGGTAGAATGTGAGTTCTTTACGAAAACAGTTCTATCATCCCTTGTTATTCTATGTTTGACTCTCAGACCAACCAAAGAGAGAAGTTCTGAACAATTAAAATGGCATGACAGTGCTTTGAATAGAAATATTAGGTCAGCTTGATTTCGTAAAATGAAATCATTAATGAATAATGATAGTGCTTTATTTTTCATCATATTGTTATGTTAGTTGTTTCAATAAAACACCCCTCATAAAATTTTATATTATAAATGGAATTATAGGTCGAAATATTTCATTATTTTTATATCTTCTATATTTTTACTATGCATCATTTTTTAATCATTTGAGTATAGGACTTGCACAGTGTAGGATGTCTTATAAAAAACGCCACAAGCCATAACAAAATGAGAAATCAGAAAACATTTGTTCAAATTGTCAACACTTCATAAGTGGCATTTGCTTTCTCCCTCAATTTATTTTGATATTTTCCAAAATCCACTTTATTCGTTGGAATATGTTAATCAAATTACCATCTAATTTTACGATTTCGTCATGAAAAAGTTTAATTGTTCAAAAATATAAATCGCAGTTTCACTTGAATGTACAAAGTTAAGCAAAAGGAATGACGATGTTGAAGAAGAAAAACATGGTACATATATCTTGATTGATTTCGTTCAAAAACTGAAGAATATTTTCTGTGTAAACGTCTATCATTCGAAATATTCTATTTCTATGAACTGTAGCCTCCAAATGATACGATTAAAAATATTCACAAGGGTTCAAATCTGGACAATTTGAGGCCATTCTTGCGGTTCTCAGAAATTGGCAACATTTCATCTATGAAGTTTGGAAGAGATACTGTTCGATGAACAGATTCGAACATACCTGAATAAAAAAATTGAGGAGTATCAGTTTGATTGAATATTTAACCAAAATTTTCTATATTTCATGATAAGAACATGTTGCAAAATATATTACTCTGTTTCCTCTCAATTTTTTTTATGATTATGTTATCGTCACTAGCATACATGATTTTATAAACACTCAATGGCTATCAATAATTAAAATTAGTAAGGATCAACAACAATGCGACCAATGTTTGACATATGCCGTATTGATTTTGGAAAATCCCTAATGGAAATAGTAAACAATGTGAAAATATTCTATCATATATCAGCGATTTTTGATGATTTTGCATGTTCAACTTCTTGTTCTATTCAGAAATATCTGGGCTTTCAGAATCTTCAATCAGGTCAAGGTTAGGTGTGTCCACCATTTTGGTTTATATCAAATCAATAAAATCGGCGCGTACATGAGAAAAAAAAACAGTTTTTGACTGCCCCAGAATTTTTTGAGGGAAAATCTAATCGTTCTTTGTGGGTCTTCAATCATCAATATGAATTTCCATCGATCGAGTAAGGGTGAAAAATTATTAATTGATATTTGTTTGAAACAAATACAGGGTGGTTCACAATTCTGAAATTCTGAAGCACAATGGCATTCATTTCAATTAAATGTCAGTAGATAGTGAAACCTAAGTTGATATAGGCGTCGTTTTGATTAACAATGAAAAAAAAAGTTGAAACACCGGCATTTTTCACACTACCCTGTATCTCTGATATCTTTCCCGCTAGACTCCAAGTGTGATACATCCATAAAATCAGCTATTCAAGGAGAAATTGAATAATTAAATAATATGGAATGCTCCATTTCAAAATACATAAGTTGGATATTCTGTAACTTTATGAAGCACTCTGTGTATTGTGAAATAAGTTTTACGAATAACTATTTTTTCTATTTTGGTTGTATAATGAAGTCATTGTGCAACGCAAATGCGTGTCGAAATAGCCTCTATTTCGATACGCATTTTTTATTATTTGGAGATTGGTACAATCGAACTGTCAAATGAAAGTCAGAAGAGTTAGGCCCAGTTTACTTTTGAGCACTTTGGAGTTGGTGATATTAGCAGTGAAAAATTCAATGTTTCAATTGGTAAATTTCAATTCAGAGTGTAATTTGATTTGAATTGATCAATAAAAACAATAACAACATTGAATTTTTCACCGCAGGTATTGCAAAAATCAAAATCGTTCAACTGTAAACTGGGCTTTACGCTTGTGCGTCAGATTTTAATTATTTCAATGTCATCATTGTTACCAATCGAAGATGTTTCTGTTATTTATCGATATTAAATCCATTTTTTTCTTCAAATCAATTCAATCAAAATAGAAAAAATTGCATATGACACACGTTTTACAAGACACGTTGTTGCATCACTTGTTCAAACAACGCGTGCGACAAAATAGCGCCTTATAAAACTTGTATCATAATATACTATTTCGTATCTCTCAAGACAACAGAGGTATCGAACTCTGTAGATTGAGTTGATCATCCAGTATGTTTCCATATCGAAAATATCACGATCCGTTTTCAAATTATACGATGTCAAATAACGAAAAATCAAGAGAACATCTGCCCAGAAAAGAAATGAAGATTTCAAAAATAATTTTTACTCTAAGAAAAAGCAGTGAAATATCACTTTTCACTTTGAAATGATTCAGTGCAAATTTCCTATACGAACGCAACTGGCAATGTTAAAAAAATTGATGTACGGCAGAAAATGCTTTTTGGTGAATAGAGGGCTTCTCAAAAATATCAAGGGTCATACCAAAACCAAAACACCCTACATAAGCAATTTTCAATATTTTCATGATTGTGTGGAGAGCGATATTCACCACTACCAACTTATACAAACAACTTCCTTTGATTTTTATCCAAGACTGTGACTCGAATATCATCTTGATGAAATATTAGATTATTTTAAACTATCTTAACTTCACTGATGGTGATTATCAACCATAGAATTGGGTAAATATCCTGTGGAAAATCCGATTGCTCTTATGGTCTTTTATCATACATTTCCTCGTCTTTTGATTTGTTTATGAATGTCAGAAGGAAATAAAACCGCGTTGATACTTCAGCGGATATCAGGTATGGATGTGGCATTTCGTTTTTTTTTCTTACATTGGAATCACATCTTTAAATTTACAAGGATAACGTATTGTAATCAATGCGATCTTTCCATACTTATAGGTTCTTATGAATTTTGGATTCGGGTTATTTGCAATATCTTATAAATTGATTCACAAATTGAAATAAAATAAATTTTTATGCCAGAATACGAAAATTGAAGATTGAGACATTATTATATGAAATCTCTAATAATAATAATAAACATCATAAACGTACCAACTACATAAAAGTCATCGAGCCATCTTATGTATTTAATTTGTGAAAATACCTGAAGGGCAGGATCGAAAAAAATCTACTTTTAATAATTCCATAAAAAGTTGCCCTAACCCCACCATCTGCTACGTCCCTGCGTGGTTAGAATTTGTTAGATAAGATCTAAATGTGGCACATAATCGAGTTTTACACCTGCATAATGTTTAGTGATAAGATACAGAAAATGTGTGAGTTCATTTAGTAATTCAGTTCCATTAATCACAACATGAACAATTCCAGAATCACGATAGGGTGTTCCCTTGTTATAATCGTTTGTTTTTTGGTAAGTAGCCAATACAACTCGTTTGTCCTTATCTCAAATGCGGAAAATATGAGGTACGCTAAATGCCTCAAATATCCATTTTTTATGGCATCAAATAAATTTCTAAAATCGACAAAATTGTCAGCAAGTTGAATTTAGTATTGAATTGGCTGGTAAAGAATTATAATTATTGTCCATTTCTGAATTGAAACCTCTACACTTTCAGTGATTCAAGAATAATCTAGACTGTTGTAATGTTTATAATAAGAGGGTAATAAAAACTATAGATATTAAGAATTCTGAACCACCCTGTATTTGTTTGAATCGAGTGTCAGTGGATAGTAAGTGAAGTGAGCAACTTTGACCAATAATGACTGGTTTCGACACAAAAAATTCCTGGAGTTGAAAAATCTCGATTTTTCAAATCCTACATATCTGTAATTATTTTCTCTAGCCTCTGGGAGGATATGAAAGTGCAACAAAATACAGAGTGTTTGAAATAATCAAGTTGACAGCAACACTCCGTATAACAGGAAGTGCCACAACCTTGAAAATATGCTTGCCAAATTGCTCTTATTCATTTTAGAAAACTGCCGAATTTTTGAAATTTTCCAAAGTCTATTTTCTGACAAATCTATCGTGGTAGTTCGTTGTGGGACACCCTGTAAAGTGACATTACTATGCAAAATATCGAAAAAAGTACCCACTTAGCCAAAGGCCACTGCGGCCACTGATAATAAAAAGTGAGAATTTTCAATTCCACTCCATTTTTCAAAAATTGAGTACATTGTACCTACTTGAATACTTCATTAACTGTTACAGTTTTCAACATCAACAGAAACTAGGCCACCATGTATCGATAATAATAACATAACTCCCGACAATGAAACAGGAGAAGGAACTGATGATACTGTTTTGGACACATTCCTTGAAACATTGCAGACCTATACAGGCCTGGGTAACTCTAAAGTTTTTGACGTAAAATGTGATAGTGTTTCAAGAAACTGCGTGGTGGACTCAAATGGCACCGCTATTTGGGATGCAAGGTTCGTCAGAAAATAACCATGTCAATAAGAAATCAACGGGTTCTTTCATTTCATTATTTTCCATTCCTTACGACCCTGATGGTAGTTCAGCCATTGTCGATCTAAATGGAAACCTAGTAGGCTAGAACTATAATATTGTCTGTTCACTGGAAACAATTACGCATCTTCTTCTGTGAAGTAGAGACATCTTCTCATAATAACCGTGAACTATTTTGAACTTGAAGTGTCATACTGGGCATAACCTAATGTTTTTATTTACATTTTGAATTACGCGCTCTTTTTAGCACAGCGAATCTCCTGTTTCAAGCACAGAATTGTTTGATATCATTGATCAGGGAATCAGGAAGCAGAAAAAACATCGTGTGAAACTCAAATGCGAGGCAAGTGAATGTATTGGCATATCGAATGTACAAGTTGATATAATTTTAATCATTTACGTTGAGTTGTATATATTTGCTCCACGCATAATTCATACCCACTGAAGAAAGCACACAAAAATTAATCCTTCTTTGAACTTAAACACCACACACACTTACATTCACTTGTTTTTCAGCAGAATAAACTAGTATATTTGGAAAAATTCTAAAAATTTTACCAAACCCATCGAGAACCGAGCATGACGGGGGTTGAACTTTGTGACAGTGTCAAGTTGACAGATCAAAGTCTCGTGTTTCCGAAGAACAGTACATTTTTTGAAAAATATTGAATTCTTTCGCTGAAAAGTGTTGAAGATAAGTAGATGTGAGCGTGTGTGGTGTTTTAATTAAAACAAGGACGAATTTTGTGTTTTTAATAGAAGAATTTTAGGATGTCAAACAGTGGGTGTATATTAACGAAACAAGCGTTTTGGATTCTTGTTCTGGGAGGCCAAAATACGTACCTCCAAAAATTTTCCTTGGAATATGCCTTATTATTGTTTCTAAAAACTGTTATTGGACCTTTTCGAGTAGAATATGTGCTGAAGTAAAAAAAAAAGAGACCATAACAACAACCTAAAATTGGGTCGCTTACAGAGAAAAAACTGAAACAAATGAGCATCGAACGACTTCTATAAAGTAGCGACCTCAACTTGGCAGACGTTTGGGGCTTGAGTGAACAGACAATATTATACCGTCTACTAGGTGTACATTTAGATCGACAATGGTTCAGCTATCAAAAAAAACTTTTTCAGAATGACATTCTATGAGAAATACATGATGGACAAAATCGACAGTGAAGATCAAAGTTTGCTCAAGAACAGTCTGGATGGGTGTTCGTGCTACATCAGTGACGTGGATGACTTTAGGAACTGTATGCAAAACGTCAGGAAGAGGATGACTGATGACCTTGATCAAACACTGATGTCTGAATTTGTCAAACTTGTTGAGGCCAATGAATGTGCCTTGTATGCGGAAAATTGCATTCAGGTTGATTAATTGCCGAAGTGAATTTTGGATTTTATTTCTGGAATCATATCTTTTGAAAATACAACCCATTTCATTTCGGTCTTTAGATTTTTGGTATTTTTTTATTGTTCTGAGAATTATGCGCACAAAAATCAATTAATCAAGTTTCTCGAGGAAATGAAGGGAACACATCGATTATTATCATCACCTAATTGATTGATCTGATTGATTAGTAATTCGTTTTCTTATATATTTTCAACCACAGAAAAAATATTTGATCATAATAATCAATGTGAACGCTCCATTGTTTCATATTCTTTGAATCAGTCTATTAGGTACCTAATTAGTGTTTTATATCCAATGAAGGAGTTTATTTTTAAGAATAATAACACTCTTTAAAGATTAACTTTTTATTTTACATGAAAAAATTAAAATTTCACACGCTTCCATAAGCACCCTCAATTCTTCCGTAATTTTCGAGGTACCTATGATGTAGAAACTATCAGGATTGATGAAAAATTTTCTCCACTTTTGATACATTTACGCTCTATACCTACATATAATATACATTCAGTTACGCCTCTGATATGGGCTATTTGTAACTCATTTCTTTTGACATACAACACAAGAAGAGATAATAACTCCAGAAAATAAATATTTGATGAGGGTACTTTTCCAAATGTCACATTATCAAGTGTTCGTCTTTGTAGGGAACGATAATAATGCTCACATCAGTCATAATATTTTTTCATCTCCACACTCATGAACCTTATCAGTGCGGAAACGCCATCCAGTTAATAATTAAGTTTCTCGATATTTAACCGATAAGATACGAGGGTGTGGTGGTGCAGGATAACGAAGCGATTTTTCAAAACATGTCAGTTTTTTTCACACGATGTTTATTACCTCCACCTGTATGATTCATGAGCGCCCCTTCCAGAAACTTGAGCCTCTTGCAGAAGAGTGCTGGGCATTCGCAAATGTTCTGCAGTTTCAGCAAATTTCTCGCAGTGGCGGCAACTATCACTCTCTGTATTACCCATCTTTTTGAGGTGATACCTCAGTGGGAAGTGTCCAGTGAGGAGTCCCGTTACCAGTTTCAAGTATTTTTTGTCCACCTCGAGAAGCTGTTTAGCTTTCCTTGGCGAGAGGCTCACTAGCCTTTTCGCTTGTCTTTGTCCTGGCACTTTATTCCAGCGAGATTTCATTTCATCCGCTTCCCAGCATCGGAACTCTTCTCTCAAGTGGGCTTTGGAAAGTCCACAGAAGAGTTAGGGGCCGAGAAATTGTGTATCTGCCCCTTCTTCGGCAAGGCAGTCTGCTTCCTCGTTGCCTTCAACTCCCTCATTATGACCTGACACCCACATCATGTCCTGGTTGTTCGCTGCCAGTTGTCTCAGGGATTGTTTGCAGTCCCAGGTCAGCTTAGACTCACAAATGTATGATTTTAGAGCTTCTAATGCTGCTTGGCTATCTGTTGGAATATAGATTATGCTCTGTCCAAGAGGAGTCCTGTCACCATCTTCAAGTTTTTCTTGTTAAACTCAAGAAGCTGTTTATCTCTCCTAGATCGATAAAGCATACTACGCTAGGTTATACCCTGACGAATTTGTCCTCCTTATTCTTCGTTGAGTGGAAGAATATTTCGCCACACCCCTGTAGAATCACTCGGAATCTCCAATCGACCCAGGCGCATGGTCTTCCAGCGGGGATCGATAAAATTTCAGAGGCATCCAGTTTCATTCATGCAGAAGTCCGGAGCCTGTTTAAGCCCCCCTTACACCACTCCCTCCCTCTTTTTCGGCACCCCCTCTTTCCCCTTGCCCGAGTGATTCCCGCAGGATCAGGTGGCAGACGGTGGTTGGCAGCCTTGTGCACTGAATTGTTTGGTTATGGTGTGCTAGAGACGAACCTGTGAGGATGATGCCCATAGCTAACTTGAACGAGAGGAGTTATATTCTGGAGGAAGGCAGGAGGAATCTGTCTGAGGAGAGGGTGAGTTTTCGTTGGGGAGTTGTATATACAGAGTGGTCTAAAGGACCGGAAGTGGACGCATTGGCAATGGGGGTATGAATCAAGAGCTGTCACGATGATCAGTTGATTGATAATCTGAATAGTAACTAGGGTAGGGGTGTAATATTGTATGTTCATTGAATACTTTTTATATTTCCGAATAGATTTATAGTTAGGCAATACCATATGATCTTGTCATCATAACACTTTCCTATTCTTATACTAACCATATTCTTGTTAACATGAAAATGCATAAGATTGCGGTAACGGTATGACATTGCTAGACGAACAAGAACATTTGTTGCAATAACAATATTTTTTGCCGTGCTTTATTGAAAACCAATAAAATCTCATTTAATTTCTGATATATTTCCTAGTTGTAACTAGCCACTGAAAAGGAATAAAATCAAACAAATAAATTATACTTTTCTAAAAGTTGACGTTTAGAAAACAATATACATCTCTGTTTTTAAAACCAGGTAGGAAAAACAAACGGCAATATTAATTTCTCAAATAGATCCCCCTTTATGTTTAAAGATATATGAGGATCTGAAGTCTGACCTTTAACCTCTTCAGACCCAAGCATATATAACAGTCGATTTCCAAGGAATTCATGTGATTTTCCTTGAGAAAGTATATCATTCAGAATATTGGTAGACTTAAACTTTTAATTTTAATTTATTTTTTTCGAAAAATACGAAGTCACATTTGATACCTTGGGACTATATAACCACCCAATGAAAATATAAGTACACCATTTCATTCATAATTTCAAAATATGAATAATTATCATTTTGTGACAAAATGAGGAAAGTGTAATATTTATTCATTTCTTATGAAGATAGGAGAGTCAATTCCTTTCTATACTACAAAGAAGTGATATTTCGCAAGCAGAAGATGAAAAAAATGTTAATTTTCTGCATCCAGGAATCCTACATTTGGATAAACTCTAATTTCGAAAAACTGGGAAATGATTGGCATTTGATTTAACGAATCATTTGTCAAGAATAGCTAAGGGTTTTCTGTATAGAATTTAGTTCATGAGTTCAGCTACTGCAAATTTGAAATCTATTTGAAATTGTTTGAAATTCCTAGTGTGACGTCATGCATAGAAAATGAAGGATTTGAAACCACAATTTATTGTTACTTGACAAATACTCGTTTCAGGGCAGCAGTTTTGACTCCAACGAAAATGCATTCGATGACATGAAACAGCTTATACCCGTGAGTACAAATGATTTATCAATAATTTCTGTTAACAACTACAACTTTCTCGATTTGTAAATGGCTTGGGAGATAGAAGGTCAAAAAATTCCAGTAGATTTCCTTTATATGAAAAGAAAACGCTTTGCATAGTAATATTTTCCTGTTATCAGGACGAACAATCGGACAAGACTAACACTCTTCCATGGGCCAGCTTCAATTTTATCAATTCAATACTAGGAAGTGGAGTAATCGGTGGGTATATTCGAGAACCAAAGTTTCTTGTCTTAGCAGCTTATGTGTTTCAGGAATCCCTTATGCCCTTCACGAAGCTGGCTTCGGTTTTGGCCTGCTGCTGTTGGTGTTTGTAGCCCTGGTGACAGACTATTCGTTGATACTGATGGTCAAAAGTGGTCACATCAGTGGCAAATTCACCTACCAAGGCATCATGGAAGCAGCTTTTGGCAGACCTGGGTACATTCTGCTAGGAATACTTCAATTCGTTTACCCCTTCATAGGTATGGGTGTTCATCAACTTCTTGTACTGGTTATAGTTGACACTTATGTGTGTGGCTAAAGGTTGGAATCCAAAGCCAAAAAAAAGTTGAAACTTCGTCCAATTAATGACTTTTATTTCTAAGCTTATATCGTCATAGTTACGATATCTATAATGAGGGTCATAACTCCCTTGGGATATTAAGGTTCAAAAACTCCCTCTTACCTTTTACAGGTGAAAATGATACAAGAAATACTTATAAAAGTTTATATGTAATGAAAACTAAGACATATTTTCCTTATTCACGTCATTACAAATAATAAATGTACAATTTTCAAATGTTCCCTGAAAATTACTTCCGCCGCTGGAAACAATTTCTTCTTTTTTATGGGTGGTGCTGTTGCTGTTCACTACAGTCGAGGTGCCTGCCTCTTCTGATGGCAAAGTAGACAGCATACGCGCCGTTTTATTTCTCAATTCAATACTGTCCTCCAGATACCCCTCTGCCACCGTGGAACTTCTCCAACCTCCATGTCTTTTTAAGTTTGTCATAGTTGCTCCTGCATTGGCTAGGGCAGTAGCAGAAGTGCGACGAAGGCAATGTCCCGTATAGGTTAGTGGGTTTGGCAATCCTAAATACATTGCGATTTTGCTGGGAATTTTGCCAAACATATTCTTTCCAATTGGCTGAGTTGTACATTTAATTTGTCGGAAGCTCAAAAAAAATCGTTTTGTACCTTCAGGACGCAAGGACATATAAAGTCTCAATAAAGGCAAAGCAGAGAACTCTTTTTCATCCACAACTGTAAATTTCTTCGATACACCAGTTTAACTTTCCGATACGTTCACTACCATAACAGTATCCCGGTCCTCTATATCTGCTATACTCATATTTTGAAGTTCCTGAGTTCTGCATCCTCCAAAATAACCCATAATTAGAACAACCTATAACAGATAAAACGAAATAAACAAACGAAAAAGAAAATTATGAGAAAAAAATTACCTTATGCAATAAATCAATTTCATTAGGGGCGTCCGTTAGAAATTTGATGACATCTTTAGGAGATAAGACAGCAGACTTTTTCGGCTTATACCCCTTACTTTTCCGTTTCAAAAAAGCCTCTAGTTCGTTGAACTTGGTGATATCTCTTTTCTCATATATGGTCACCATCGATTTGAGCATTGACCATTTAGTCCATAACGAATTTGGGCTAAACGTTTCTGACTGCAACAAATAAATACAATTATTACCAAATCTACCAGAAAATACTGAAAATACTTTACCAGTTCTTGAAAATATGCCAGAAAGACAGTTTCGTTGGCATCTTTTGACATAACATTTCTCTGTGTCAGCCACTTCAGATATAAGTTGTATTCTTTTTGATATAGGGCTTCACTTTTCGATGGAAGTAATGATTGTCTTGCTTTTTCCGCTTTTTTTATAATATCCTCCATTATATCAGAAAAAGATCGTCGATTTGTGGTAAAAAATAAACACGTTTTTAACGGAAAAACATTGATTGATAAAAGTTTCATTCGGGTTCCGATTTCAGAACTGTTCAAGAATCGTTCTTGAACTGCGCAGAAAAGGTGCGCACTCGTTTCGAATCCTAGGACTGTTTCAGAACGGTTCGAAAATTATGAAAACCCGAACGCGGCAAAATATGAAAACAATTGAAAACGAATAATTCAATATCTAATTTGACATATCGAAAAATAATTTGCGGAAAATAAGTCATAAGATCATTACCTTAAATTATCAAAATGTCAGGTGGAGGTGAGTTCATATTGAAATGGTTCCCTATATTAAATATCTAAATTATTCATTTTTCAATTCAGATTTCAGTATGGATGAATTCATATGTTTCCGAAAAGAAAATCTCCAGACTGGAGAAGATAAATTTTTTAATAGGGAAAGAACTTTAAAGCTCCTTGAACTCTACAAATTATATAAAAAAAAAATAGGCACCTTTGAGGTGAAGTCAATGAAAAAATTATGGGAATTAGTAGCAAGAGAGATGTCAAATCAATATAAGATCACTATTTCCTCAAATAAATGTGAAAATCGATTCAAAGTGTTGGAGAGGACTTATAAAAAGGTTATCGACAATAATAGTAAAACGGGTAGAGGAAGAATGAAGAACTTCGAATTTGAAAGTGAAATGGATGATATTTTTGAAAAAAAGAAAAATATTAGACCTTCAATACTTCTATCCAGTGATAGTACTTTAAGAGAAAAATCTCCAGAACATTCGAGTGTTACCATGATTCCCTGCATTTCAATCCCAGAGAACGAAGATCCCATATTTATTGATGAGCCCTCCAGTTCCTATTCACAAAATCCCACTATAGATACTGCTCCTAAATCCCAAAAACGTAAGCGTGTTCCTGGCTGCTCTTACCAGAAACGTAATGATATTTTAATAGAGCTCAAAAACGATATGAAGTCTTTTTATGAGCGAAGGGATAAAAGGGAGAAAGAAAAGCTAGACATTGCAAAAAAAAATCTCCAAGAAAAACAAAAGAAAAATGAATTACTAGGGGAGTATATTCAATTTTTAAAATCAAGTCAAAATAAAGATCAAATGATTAATTGATGCTTCTCTTCATATTTAAATTTGTTCCTGGGTTCCTCTTTTGTTGTTTTTTATTAGAGTTTATTGTTTTCACATTTTCCTGTTATGATACTAGTACAAGAATTACAATACAATTAAAATTAAGATGTAATGTTTTATTGAAGTATAGGTATGTATTAATTGAATATTAGTCATATGTCTAATGTGGCAGCTATATAATTTCTATAATTCACACCAATTTCATTCATCTCATCATTATAATCATTATCAGCTTCATTTCTGATATTTTCTTCATTTTGGTTTCGTTGAATATCATATCATCCATGCACATATTATGTAAAACACAGCATGCTCTCACAAAGTGGCAAATAAATTCTATTTTTCTGCTCTTCAGATGGTAGAGCTGACGAAACCTTTGCTTGAGAAGCCCAATGGTGTGCTCAATGAACACTCTGCAATGGCTGAGTTTTTTATTATATTTTTTCTGTACATTAGTCAAATTTCCATTATCTTTGAAAGGAGTTAATAAATTTCTTAGACAAGGGTAGGCACTGTCTCCTAGCAGAACATAATCCCTACATTTTTCTGCTAAATTTTGGTTTAAAGGGCTAGTCCTAAAAACTCTGGCATCATGGACACTTCCTGGATAGCCTATGAATATATCCCTTATTTTTTTAGAGCTGTCACAAACAACTTGAACCTGAAACAAAGATAAGATTCTGGTTATTATTCATTACTGTCCTTCCTAAAAATATGAACAAAATGAGCCTTCTGAGCCTGTTGAGAGGAAGATGATTTTCAAGTTTTTAATCACAGAAAACTGTGCTTTTGATTCATGTATTCCTGATTTAAAACAGCCTTAAGCTCCAAAAGTTCTTCAGATTACTACATTGTGACTTCACATTCCTGTTCAAAATATAAAAATATGTGAATTCTTTAGCTCAGATTAGTACCTACTATTGTAATTAAAAGAGCTGTGATCCCATATCATTTGATTTTTTTCTCATTATATGAAAAAGAGGATAGTATGTAATAGAATCATTACCTGAATAGAATAATATTTCTTCCTGTTTAAATATGATTCTGCATCATCAGTAGGTGCATCAATTCTTATATGAGTGCCATCTATGCAGCCAATGGCATTAGGAAAACCCATCTCTGCAAATCCCTCTGAAATATCTCTGCATTCCATAGCTGATGGCCAAACAATGAAGTTGCTAGACATATTGGAGAGAAAAGTTGTCACATCTTGAACAATTTTGTGTAGTGTGCTCATAGATAAATTGAACCTATCTGCCACATCTCTAAATGAAGTTGATTCATTGCTGGCAAACCATAAAAAGGCCAGAATACATTTCTCACTACCAATTCGTTTGAAGCCTGTATCTTTTTTGGAATAATATTCTGAAGCTTCAAACTCTCTCCTGAGTCTAGTTACAATTTCTCTGGAAACCCTGAAAAGGAAGGAAGAATACTGTAATATACTTACTCCCTCTAGAGTCTCTTTACAATGTCTCTTGGAACCCTGGAAAGAAAGGAACAATACTGACTCCCTAGAGTCTATTTACAATTTCTCTTGGAACCCTGAAAAGGAAGGAACAATACTGACTCCCTTGAGTCTATTTACAATTTCTCTTAGAACCCTGAAAAGGAAGGAACAATACTGACTCCCTTGAGTCTATTTACAATTTCTCTTGGAACCCTGAAAATGAAGGAAAAATACTGTAATATATAATCCCTTGAGTCTATTCACAATTCCTCTGGAAACCCTGAAAAGGAAGGAAGAATACTGTAATGTACATTTGACATGAAAATTTAAGGAAAAATTATTGGTAAAAATCACAGCATTTTTAGCTAGATTTTCAACATGTTGTACCTTGTACACATACTTACATAATTCGACACTCACCTGAAATGTTCAATGAATTGTCTGTCTGAATATAATGGAATTGTCTCCTCAGCATATCTTTCATTTTTAGGTTTGTCTAACAAAAGTTCAGGAATTATTAGATTAGGTACAATATTAGCAACTTCAGCAAGGAACTCTTCATCACTGCTTGCTGAGGACGATGAACTACTAGTATCAAACAAATCTACTAAATCCATAATCAATGAAAATATTGAAAACAGCAACAAACAGAATAAACGAAAATATTTGACAAAATGACACCTATAAAAATGAGCAATGAGCATGCGTCAAAAATAATCCCAGAACGGTTCACGCTCGATAGCAGGTACTGATTTCGGACGGTTCTAGGACTGTTCCAGGACGATTCTGAAAAAACCCGAACGCGTAACAAGTCAGTCCTAGAACGGTTCGACAAAACCCGAACGCGACCAATTCTACTGCGCATGCTCCTGACAGTCCTAGAACAGTAATCGTTCGAACCCGAATGAAGCTAAAGAAAGTTTGCTTATAAACATGTAACATACCGACAACCTAGCAACAACCAACAATGCTACAATCAACGCTACCTAATTCAAATATACCAGAAAGGTTATGAATTTAAACATTTATTTTTCACTTGATCGTTACTGCTTTATAATACCTTGGCAACGGTTGCTATTAACAGACCCATAACGCCCGGGGCGTTATGGAGGGCATTATGAATCATAACGCCCGCTAAATGTTTTTTCTGTAGTTCAATAAATTAATTACTCAGCTTTGAGCGTCACATTCTGTGGGATCTCCATAATTATTATGAACACAACAGTTTTTAGTTTCCTCCACTAACAAGCTTGTCAATTCTTACAAAAATGCAGCGTCGTTTTATTAAATAAACAACCCTTAGCAACCTCTTCAATGTTTCCATGGCAATTGCATAAAAGCTCACTTGTGCTCAGTTGCCGACCAGAACGCAGTAAATACTATGAGAAAAAATTTATGAAGTAAACAACGTCGTTTAAGATAATTTTTTCGTGAAAAATAAAATCTTGTATGCACCACGAGCGTTACTAGATCCTAACGCCCATCGGGCAACATTCATCCCTCGGGCCAAAGGCCCTCGGGTGAATGTTATCCTCCGGGCGTTAGGATCTATATAACGCACTTGGTACATAAATAGCTATTATGGCGTTCTAAATATGGACATATTGTTATGAAAATCGGTCAAAAATAAAATAATCTATGTACCACGGGAATTATAGAGCCTTAATAACCTCTGGCAATTGCTGTCCCTCGGGCCAGAGGCCCTCGGGACGCAAACTTTGCCATCGGTAATTAAGGCCCTCATAATTCCCTTAATACATAAATGACTATTAAGCTGGCACTATTTGAAATAATGCAACAAATTATCGATGTACAACACGAATATTTTTGTACTATAGCTGCTGAATTATCATAAATTCGTGAGATTGCTCTGATATGTTACAAGCACTTTCTCAAATAGAACAAGACATTTTTTTCTGTACCTACATAGTCTTTGTGGTGAATCGACTTTAACACTATACATTAATTAACATTTTCAGCAATGGTTTCATACAATATTGTAGTTGGAGACACAGTTACAAAAGTGATAATGAGATTGTCAGGATTGGGTCCAGATTCCTTATTGGCCAAGAGGGAAGTTATAGTCCTCATAGCAACCCTATTCATAGCGATTCCCTTGTGTTTATACAGGGACGTGGCCAAGTTAGCCAAGATATCTTTCTTGAGTTTAATATGCATAGTCTTCATCCTCATCTCCATATTCATCAGGATCGGATCTATAAGCAATATAGTGTGAGTATTATCCCTAATTTTCAGCTCGCTTGCAGCCTCTAATTGTTTTCATCAACGAAAAATGTTTGGCTGATGACTGATGGAAGAATTTTAAATCGAAAAAATATTATCCATTGATTCAAAGTTCGATTATTTTGCAGGATAAATTGACGATGATACATGAAATTATTTATTGTTCGATTGATAATTTGAAGGGGCAGTAATTAAAAATGGAATAAGTGTAAATGTTTTGGTTTGATGCCATGATTTCGATATCTCTCCTCTAAGAATGGATTTTACACATGTCGAATATCCGTTCAAATGCTTCACTTATACAAAGATTGTTTCTGCCAAGATTTTCGTGATGTTAAGTCGTTCGGTTATTATGTTTCCACTTAATTATTTCTGAGAGTAATTTAAATAGTACCACGGGACAAATATTCCAAGGTTTTCATCTTGATATCTTTCTTCGTTGAAATAATATATTATGAAGCTTACAGCTTATCCCCTCCAGGCTAATTCATGAGAAGATATGAAAGCATATTTCTCTTGCAATCTATCTGATTCATTTTAATTCCAAGGCTTTGCCATTTCTATGATATCTTTTTTGTCAACTGCAACAGGTCTCAACTTTTTTCAATCTATTTCATTGATTGGGATAAATGTACATCTTTCTGCATACCACTGAATTTATTGATTTTATTTTTCAACATGCAAATATTTTTCGCACCATTTCTTAGAATAGTTATATCACTAGTTACATAAATGTCCGAATATATTGATTTCAGACCGCAGCATCATGATTCCTGGAGATTCATTAACAAAGATATAATTCCGGCAATCGGTATAATGGCCTTCGGTGAGAAGATCTTACAGTATACTTGAGCATTTATTACCATTGTTTTATCAATTCCAGCATTCATGTGTCACCACAACACGTTCTTGATTTACGGATCTATAGCTGAACCGAACCAGAAGAAATGGGAAATAGTGACTCATGCCTCCATACTTACCAGCTTGATCGTAGCCATTTTGTTCGGAATAGCTGGATACACTACATTCAAAGCATATTCTCAAGGTGCATATACAGAGTGGCAACTTTTTAAATGGGATTGTATTGGTAACTTTCAAACCATAAGAGTTAGAAGGTCGGTCAAATGGAGAAAAAGTTGCATTCATAGAAGCATTGTGAAGCAGTTCAAACAAATCGAGATTATCAGGGCCGGTTATTGAGATATCATAAGAAAAGTAAATTCTGTCATTTTGATTTTTCTTTTTTTCCCACTTTATTTCGAATATTATCAAAAAATGTCACAGGAGTTTTTTATTCGACAGTAAATTATCCTCATTTTGACATAATCAGATTTTGTATCCAACGTTTCGAACGCTCTGGGCCACCCTCAACCTCATTTTTTTCAATACGGACCTGCATATTTTATGACACTTTTCTAAATAACTTTAAACGCTGAATTCATCGACATATCATAAAATGTAATTCAATGTTGATTTTCAGGTGATTTTGATAATTTGGATAAGGGTCAAAATCACCTGAAATTCAACTTTGAATTACATTTTATGATATGTCGATGAATTCAGCGTTGAAAGTTATTTATAAAAGTGTCATGAAATATGCAGGTCCGTATTGAAAAAAATGAGGTTGAGGGTGGCCCAGAGCGTACGAAACGTTGGATACAAAATCTGATTATGTCAAAATGAGGATAATTTACTGTCGAATAAAAAACTCCTGTGACATTTTTTGATAATATTCGAAATAAAGTGGAAAAAAAAGAAAAATCAAAATGACAGAATTTACTTTTCTTATGATATCTCAATAACAGGCCCTGATAATCTCGATTTGTTTGAACTGCTTGACAATGCTTCTATGAATGCAACTTTTTCTCCATTTGACCGACCTTCTAACTCTTATGGTTTAAAAGTTACCAATACAATCCCATTAAAAAAGTGGCCACTCGGTATACCTCAAATCAAACCATGCCCTACGCTAGAAAAATATGCCCAAGATTAGCACATTATTCCATAAACCGATTCTTTCTTCCAAAGGTGACCTTCTAGAGAACTACTGTTGGGATGATGACTTGATGAACGTCAGCAGACTTCTCTTCAGCGTCCAGATTCTGCTGACTTACCCGATTGAGTGCTTCGTCACCAGGGAAGTGATAGAGACTTCCCTATTCGGCAGAGATCCAAACGTACCGACTTCTGAGAAAGTACATTATCTTCTCACCCTTGGGATTGTTGCTACCACGTATTGCATTTCCATCACGACGTATTGCCTGGGAGTTGTCTTAGAATTGAACGTGAGTATACATAATACGTGATTCGAATGAAAACATTTGCCTGATGAATGCAATGAGAAATATTGACGACGCCTATTGGTTTCACACATGTGTACTTTTTTTATGTTCTGGTTCTCACGAAAAGGGACATCCTGTAATGTTCAGAGAACATCGTGAGAACCAAGGAAAAGAAGGTAGATAGGTAGGTTGGTGTTCTTCTTAAATTTCTGGAGATCGTATGCCTCGAGGAACACCTCCCTAGGCAATGAGTTCCAAAGTCTCGATGTTCGTTGGATGAACGAGTCTTTGGAAAGGTCTCTAAAGTGACCACGAAGGGGTGTGAAGACTGAACTTGGCGGGTTAATCTCGAATGTAGGAACAATTGTTGATATTTCAGAAGAGCATCGCCCATGAAAATATCTATAAAATAGAGATAAATCGCCAACTTTTCTACGGTGTTCCAGAGAAGTGAGCGAGTTTGTAAGCGAGGCATCACCGACGAGACGAATTGCCCTTTTTTATACAAAATCCAATAGTTTCAGGATATGTTTAGGTGCCGCACTCCAAATATGAAAACAGTATTCCAGGACAGGTCGAATCTGTGAATAAGCAGCTGACTAGGAGTGAAATAGCTCTTGGCTCGAAACAGAAAACCAAGTTTTTGGGATGCACTTTTGGCAATGGACCTCGCGTGATTTTCCCAAGAAAGGTTATTGCTGATAGTAACGCCAAGCATCGAAATGGATGACTTACTCCTGACTGAATTATGTTGGGCACAGTGAGATCGGCTTTTCTAGAGAAAACACATGCTTGTGTTTTGTGTTCATTGAATTCGACCAGGTTATTAGATCCCTACTCGAGAATTGTTGCTAAGTCCATATTTATTTTGTTAACATTTCTTCCTCGTTCATTTCTGGTTTGACGGGCCGATATAGGAGCCCTGGAAGAGAAAGAGGTATGTAGGGTACTATCATCCGCGAAGCTGTATATAGGACATGAAGTTGCTTCCAACAAATCGTTGATGTGAAGTAGAAATATTGTTGGTGCTAAAATTGATCCTTGCGGAATACCAGCATTTATGAGTAGAATATCAGATTAAACTCCATCGACCACTACATGGAGAGACCTGTTTATGAGAAAACTAGCAAACAGCAGAGAGAACACAGCTGAGGGGACAAACCATAAGATGGAAGCTTGGCGAGGAGTCCCTGGTGCCAAACTTGATCAAATGCCTTGGAAATATCTAATGCCACGGCTAAAGTTTCTCCATAATTTTAAATAGATAGCTGCCATAAATGTGAGACGTAAGCGAGCAGGTCATCAGTTGCATAGTGAACGATACTAATATCGCGTGATTTGAAACGTAAAACTTAGCCAGATGTTAATTATTGAGACAGCCTGACCAAGTGATGTATTTCTGTCCATAGGGGGTGTTAGCAGCAGTTCCACTGGCATACGTTCTACCAGCTTTATGCTATCTCCAATTGGAAGAAGGATTCATCTTCTGCCGGAAAAAATTGCCTGCTTTGGGAGTCGTTTTATTTGGACTCACCGTAGCAATACTAGGAGCGCTGTTTCTCATAATGGAATTCGATCAGATCGATACCTGTCTGGAAGGAAGAGTGATGGAATATTGTAATACAACTAGTATTTCAGTGAACCAAACTACGTGGGCCTAAGCGATATTGGAGGAGGAAAAGTTTGTCTATAATCATAAAAAATTGAGAGAGCTCAGAAGATGAAATGTAGCGACAAAATTGTAATAAGCATTATTAATGCCTATCCAGTAATAATTATAGCATAGAGAGGGAATTAGAGAATACGAAGAAAGATATAGAGTACCAAGTAATTTGAACTTCTTGTTATTATCCACTGAACTGAAGCAGATAATGAAAATTTATGATTACCAATAATTCCTATTGTTTGGTGTCAATCAAAGAAATTGATGCATAATTCAGACAATAAATTTTTGAATTATAATAATTTCAAAACAATGAAAGTTGAAAATGACTCATAAAAAGTTATAAGTATATTTGTTGCTCAAAAAAATATTTTACATAATACGGAAATGTGAGATCTACTAATTCATATACCAGGACTCATAGAATATTACCAATCCCATGCCCAATATTAGATGATAAATGTTATGAAGGATATAAAAGGCATCACAATGCAATGTCGGAAGTTTTGTTGTTCAGAGCTACATACTGAAATTCAACGAATATTATCTTGTATATATTTTTTCAATATTATTGACAATGTAATTTAATTTTTGAATTATGTGAAACAAAGAATATCTGATGAAATTTTTCTGACGAACGAATGGAAATAGGATTTGAGATTATCTAGATGAGAGTTTGAAATCAATCCCTAATAAATTATGTTGATTTTAATGCATATAAGGGAAATAATTAGAGATGAAAGTCGAAATTTGGATAAGTATAGTAGATATCAAGGTTCGAATTAATCTTAGATTTTTTCAATGGGATCAATAACTCTAAGGGATTTTCACTATTTTTTGTTAGGTTTTCATGTATACTTATATACAAATTATATTTTATTCCAAATCGTAGAAGTTTTCTTCATGCTTGCGAGGCATTCGAATTATTGACTTGATCGATTTTTTTCAAATGTTATTTCCATTCATTCGACAATGTGGATTCTTTAAATAAAACATTCTCCATTTCAGATATTCAAAACTTTTGTGAGAATATCAGGTTTAGATTATCACATAACAGATAATTTGAACACCAAATTCATAATATTGAATCTCCTATTTTAATTTTTCATTTATCTCGAAATCCTGAACGATTCTGTGAGATAGTTTTGGTCACACCCTGTGTAAGGATCTTCATCTGTGGGTGATTTAATGCCTTCTTGAATTTTCCGACCTTGTATTCGCTAATTGAATGACATTATCATATGATAAACAATATAACGAATATATAATGAAGATTCAGTATTGCCTACCGCAAAAATCCGAGAATATGGAAATTTAACAGACGGTTATGAATGGATGCATTGATGAGTTATCTTCCACACTGTGATTCCTACTCATAATATTTCTATAATTTCCATATTACCTCATAACTTATTCGATCAAAGTTCCTGTTTTAGGTACCTACATTTTCATAGTGATTTATTTCATTCATACTTCGTTTTTACTTCTTTTACAAATTGATAATTAGTGAGATGAAATTTATAGTTTAAATTATAGTCTTGAGCAATGGGAGCGTATTTTGTCAGACGATTACTATGTTTTCTATTTGACCCAAAACAATTGCCAAAAAGGAATCAAAAGGACAGAGCTTACAATATCTATTGGAACTATGTATATGCAACTGAGGTACTAATATAAATTAGAGAAAAATATTACGGAAAAATATATTTTTCAGGGATTTAGAAGTACCTATATATTTATCGTCTATATCTAGTTATTTATACAATAATATATTGGCTTCAAAAATACATACTTACCTTTTAATAGGACTCAATATATTTTTTGCGATAAAATTATTTCGTATTGGATTTTATTGATACTGAAATGAAAACAAACCCTCATCTACATGTGCTTCATGCAGGATAAATGAACATCAGATGAAATGCCAATTCCTGTTGAGAAAAACGTATTACAACTATTACATTACATCAGGGTGTAGTTTAATTCGCCTGAATGTTCAAAGGAAAAATTTCCAAAACCACTATCATACTCACTTTTTGCTCTTATTGCATATTTATTCATTGATTTTGAACATCCTTATGTGCTTCATCAAACTCCTGTGCTTTATAAGAAAACGCTGATTGATGTGCGGTTGATGACGTCAATGAAATTGAAAAACTGACATCAAACCTAATTATCACTAATATGGACTGATAATTATCTTATCAAAGTCGATTTTCAATTATTATGTCAATAGGATAAACACAGTATATCCTGCTGTTGTAAAACACTCAAAATTTTGACTGAAAGCGATATTTGGAATCAACTTTTCAAATTGAATGTCGCAATAGGTACGTATACTGATGTTGAACAAAAATAAAACTATGTTCCTTAGGAAAAAAGTGACCACTGAACGAAAGGAAAACAACTAATTGATAAATAAATATCAGATGATATCTCTGTGGATCAGTGTGAGAATTTTGTTTGATGAAGTTATTATGAGATACAAATAATAGATATTATCGGAAAAGATGAGTGGATAAATGGGAACAGTTTCAACAATAGTGACAATATTTTGAAAGAAACACAATGAGTTATTTTTTCATAGAAAATGTGTCGTATAACTAAATTTTGTTGTTGCTTGATAATCTGATTTTTTGCTCTATATTCAATAAAAGTCAAAATTTATACGATATACAAAAACCCTTGATAAGAGCAATAAAATACACTAAGCAATTGATAATTTCTATAAGAAATGGCATTTTATCCATCTATATTTGATATAATCATCTATCGAGTGAGTTTGTTTTTCTTTTCATTATATTATATGATATATTTATTCATGTTGCCAAACTGTACTTTGTGATCTTAATATATAAGGAGATATTTCTAACCAAAAATATTGAATAGGATGCCCCCAAAAAACATATGTATAACTGATAATATGAACAGAAGATTCTATCAACCAAGATCTGCATTAGCTATTGGTGGTATTGGTATTTTTAATCATTGTGCTACATGTCATTCTGCTTTCCCAAGTGAAAATTAATCCATCTTTTGAAATGCTCATAATTCTGTTCATTTTAGAAATTCACCTTTGTCTGGTTGAGTTTTTCTTATTTCAGTGAATTACTATAATAAAAATTGCTTATCATCATCATTGAAGGACAAAAACGTGATGAATAAATGGCAGCCATATTTATTTTCACCAAAAGTTCAAATATTCGTATTCATGAGCATCATATTCATCGAAAGATTAACGTTTTTTTATTGAAACATTCATCTGAGTATCATTTTTGTCTTTACCCATAGAAGTGTTTTATATACCAATTTGATATTTTGCAAGAATTTACAAGGTTATGTAGTATGTAAAAAAATAATATACTGTTGTTCAACCAAGTTATTGGGACATTTCTTATTGCACCACTATTTGCCATGTTTGAACCTTTTATGCACCACTTGTGATGTTATTGTGACTTCTTGAGCTATTTGAATTACATATTATAGCAGAACAAAGGGAAATTAAATTATATTTAATAACGAACTCATACAGACTTTCCATCACCAATATCCCAACTTGAAGCTTATATTAGGGTGTGAGAGGCTCACACCCTAAAATTCTTGGAGAAAATGGGGTCGGTAGATAGTTTGCATTATACTAGAAGTAGTAGCAGTAGAAGCAGACTAAATATGATAGTGAATGTTAACGCATATGACTATTCTCTTTTATTGAAAAAATCAATTCGCAAGTTTGGTGTTTAGACAATACGTACTTTCTAAATAGTGAATCAAGGAGAATACTAGATGAACTTGGTACGCTACGTATGAAAACAATATCGTATTGAGGTATTTCATGACTTGTTCCAAACTACAATGGGATAATATAAAACTATCTTACTGACATCAGTGGCTATTTTCGATTACTCAAAATCAATCGATAGAATAAAATACCAGTTTTCTCACATTTCATTGATTTTTCTGAATTGAAGTATCCCATGACAAAAGCATTTCTGAATTCCTGACTGCGGAGGTTGGTGTCCCACAGGGTTCAATTTTGGGACCCTGATATTTCATTATCTATACTAATTAATTCATTAACTACATGCATTTCAGCAAGTTTATTCCTCTTTATACAATGTATTTCAATGATATATTTTTCACATTTGCATCTGCGAAGCTGCTGAAACTGTAGTTTTATCTTCTATGTATCTTGGCCCTCATTAGGTACGTGAAAGTACTTACTTGTTGACGAGTCATTCTAGCGGATGTTTTACTATATAAATTAGGTCCTTAATATCGTCAATTGAGGTAATGCTTTCATCGGAAACATTGAATGAATCATATATGCATGTGACTCCTGACCTCAGGAAGACCAACAAAAGATCCGCCAAACGATTGTAGTGGGCTTTCAACTCACAGTTCCTTTACAAGATGTTACTTAACTAATATCGATAATATTGATATTATCCCATTGATAGGTCATTCCTCTTCCTTTCTTTTATTTTGATTCTCTTGAATGTATATAAAAAATTCAGTCATCCAAAGCCATAGGTATTTTCCGGAAGCTCAATTAAAATAATTGTTGGTTGTGTATGGTATACAGGGTGGCCGTTTTTCGATCTTAACCATGGGGATCTCAGTTATTATATAGTAGTTACGAGGTCGGTTAAATTGGGGCAAAGTTGCGCATTTTCATGCTGAAAAATTATCTGAAAAGAAATTTGAGGTATCATTTTTAGTTTCTGAGTTATTGGAAAAAAACGGGAATTTGTAGCTTTCGTTTTCATTTTTTCACGCGAAAACCAAGAGAACTAGAAGTTTTTAATTGGGACGTTCTTCAGGGACTTTTTCACAAGAAATTTAAATTTGTCATCGTATTTTCCTAGGCGTTCTTGATTTCAGAGATACAATACTCAACTTTGGTTTTTCTTATGGTCGCCATATTGGATTTTTGAATTTTTGAAAAGTCTGTTTTATTTCTGATTACTATGACGTATCACTCGATATGTTCGAAATCTTACCTTCTGGTCGAATGAAAAAATGGATTAGCCATAAATTGGACAAAAAAAATTTTTTTTGAAAGAGAAAAATAGTCTATCCAAATAAAAATATCAAACTTTCTCTTTCAAAAATATTTTTCTTCTGGTCGAAATTGGCAAAATCGTTTTTGCGAAGGGTGCTTTGGAAACAATGCCAAATATTTTGTTTAACAAACTAACTTCTGATAGTTCAATTGAACTTGGTAGCTTACTTGCATAAAAACCATGCTTATTTTGAATTAGGAACGACATTTGAAGTTATAAAAGTTTTTTCTTCGCAAAGCAAAACGGTCACAAAAGATGCTCGAATATTCCAATAATCACTTCTAAACACAATTTTATTCTTCATCCCTAGTTCTGAATAAGTCAATCGATAGGTACCTACAATTCCAAGAATCAGATCTTAAAAGAAAGAATACTGGATTATTGTTTCTGGGAAATGATGAAATATTTCTAAAATTGTACCCATCGATGATATTGCTGAGCTGGGAAGAAGAACGAGTGAAATTGTGTTTAGAAGAGAATGTATTCAATAATTTTGTTTTGTTTTGCAGAGAAAAAACGTAATAGCTTTCCTGTTCGTTCCTATTTTTAAAACTTCGTTTTTAAGAAGGTAAGGTTGACAAAAATGTGAACGTTCCACAAAATTACTGGCGTTATTTTCAAAGCACTCTTCATAAAAACGTTTTTTTCTCAATTTTGATCAGCATGTGAGATTCAAACATATCATGTGTCACATCATCATTGTATTCAGAAAGTGACATACTTTTCAAAAATGCAAAAATCCAATATGGCGCCCATAAGAAGTTGACTGTTGTATCTCTGAAATCTAGAAATACGATGACAGAAATAGATTCCTTGTGAAAATGTGCTTCGATTTTGGAAACTGGCCTTTTTTTATTGAAATTCAACCCACCAAACAACAATATTTTGTTGACAATCATCACGAATTGAATGATGTCAACCTGATTTCGATAATATTTTTGCTCATCTCTTCTTAAGTTTGTTGTAAACGATATTACTACAGACAATAAAGACAATATCATATGGTACGCTCTTTTGAATGTATGTTGATATTATTTTCAGTATTCAGAATGAGTTAGCAGATATTGGAATAGTTAGTCAATTCACTTGCGGTTGGGATAAACCAATTCCACCTCTACAAACTGATTGTAATGATACGTCTTTGATTGAAGGTGGGCTATAAATTGTTTTTTTCTCAACCAAGGAATCACGATGGAACTCGATGGGCGGACTAGTTATTCAGCATATGGATGAGGTTAAGAAAATATGGGTCAATGCCAATGGTGCGAATTTCAATATGTTATGGTTTGAATCTTTTTTCGAATAATACATCGAATAGTTGATTTCGCGAAATCTGCTGAGTAATATTCTGCAAATAGCTTGGATTTGGGTGGATACAAGAATGGTTATTATCGGTTTTGAATGCAATATCCTCGATCTCATATCATACAATGAATTGACTCGACGATCTCCTATGGATCTGTGCCGAGGACAATAAACAAATGAATCATAGAAATATTGAAGAATTTCTGTACATAGTGTTACATTTTCGATACTATTGCAAATTTCGTCTTTGGAGACTGAATTTTGCGATTTTGATATTTTTATTGGTCTTATTGTTGAAATTAACAATTATTGTTCGAGGTAGCCTTGCGAATAAATCCGTCAAGTTGGTTTGTTAGAAATTTTGACAAATTGGTTAGGTTTCGTGAGTAAACATTGATCTTGAATAAGAAACATCGACTAAAACAATATATTTTATTGGTTGAATCGAAAAATGCCAGCCTAATCATCATACACAAGATTGCAAGTTTTCTCATATTTGCAGATGAATTTCGGGAAACATGTCTCCATTTTGAAAACCAAAATTGATTTGATTTTACAAATTTCAATTTTTGGTGAAGGATCGAAATTCGGCATGATGAAATAAAATCACATGTAATTCTGTGAATAAAATTGATACATTTAAAATGGATAGGGGGTGATAATTTCGTTTTTCATTTTGTATTCCAGTGTCTCGTTGTCTAAGGCTGGACTTAATGTATCTTTTGTATCTTATTTCATCATGTTTTCTTTGCAGTGACATAAGTATATTTCCCACTTTTGGCAGATCCATCATGATTTCTGACTCAAGCGAAATTGTACGTTATATCTTTCTTATTCCGACATTCTGAAAACTGTTTGAAAAGGAAAATTCAACTACGCGGGATATGGCAATTTATCATTCGGAATGTTATTTGATATATACATAATATCGAATATAAAATTAAATTCATTCGGTATAAAATCCCATGTAATTGATTGCCAGCTCACATCTTTTATGATGAAACATTTCAATATTCATAATAGGAATATTTAAGTACGAAAGTCGGAGAAAAACAAGTTTGGTTGTAAACTGGATGGGGTATTGTTTAGATTAATTATTACGAAATAAGTATACTTAATTTCTCTCTAATGCCAATTATGATCAATATATATGAGATTCACAGGCAAAAAAATTATCATACATGTTCACGTGTCTATGCACGAATCATTGATTCTGATTAATTATTTCGTATGATTTCATCAAAACAAAAATAATTTGAACGATTTCGATAAAAGCAGTGATTACAGATTTTTTATATAGAACCGGTCAAATACAGGATGTGAAGTGCTTCATTATATGAATTATTCACTGCGGGATCATGTTAAAATATGCTTAAAAATATATTTCGCTGCACTCGACTGGAAAGAAGGTGTTTTCAGATGTTTTTCATCACGCTGTCGAAAAACGATGGAAAAACACCTGGATTATTTCGTAAATACAGTGAAGTTGGCGGTTAAAAACACTTCCCAACACTTTTCAAAGTGCTGATGGTTTTAAGATATAGTTTGAATAACAAAATTTGAACCGACATGTGCCAATCTTTGATTCCGTAGGTACGGAAAATCAGTCCAAATTTTTGCGGAAAGCTCGTTTTGGTTGGAAGATTTCAAAATTGGAAATTATGGGAATATAACGCAGCATCAGTTGGAGTTTGATCCTATAATGAAAGAGACCTTCCTTCATTCCAGTCATGTGTTGTTGTTCACTTTGAAACTTTCTTTGAATTGCAGTTAAAAAAAAGTTTTTTGTGGAGCTGCAGGAAATACATCAGCTGCTAACCGCCCTTGTTGAACGGCCCTGTATAGAACAAAATAAAAAAAAAACTTAATGATGAAATTGTAGCAACCACGTACTCCTAATATTACGAATAATTAATCTTGATTCCATTTTTAATGATGCATTAGGGAAATATGATATCCACTTATGAATTATTACGGATCAACTCCTACAAGTCAGGTATTTATTAACATCGAAAAAATTCTTCGATTTTCACGACGCAAAAAAATGCGCGTTGTTAGGTGGGAAAATGATGACCTTGAGAATGCCACTTTTCAGTCATCAAATTACTACCTCTACGAACTCGAATAAGTTAATGATTTATTTTTAATTTGACCATTTTATATCCATGCTCGGACTGCATGCTATTTGAAGGAAGATCATATGATATCTGTAATTCAGTAGTAGGTATCGGAAATTTCCAGCCTTATTTTATAGCTAGTGAAAAAATAGATTGGTTGGTCCATGTATCGTTATACTTACTTGACATTTTTCAGGGCAGAGCAAAGAATAGTTTTTTTCTTATTGAAATAAAATGCATGTTGAAAGGAACATTTACATTTACAATAATTTACTAATATCCAATGTGAAATAATTTTTTATGTAAGTCATACCTAATGAAAAGGGAGTTTGCTGTCGCGAGAAAACCAGATGTTAATATTCATTTCCATAATCACTATCTGATAAAGAATATAAAATAAGGAGAAAGGGATTATGAATAAAAATTTCATGAGACCTTTAGTATGTAAAGGAAGAACAGATTCGTCAATATCGAAAAAACATTATTGCAATTGTCATAAATAAAATACCCTGCCCCACTTCAGTGTACCGGATATACCTCACCTTAAGTTAGAACCTTGCCCCAAGAAAAGTTTATAAGTGGTATTGTCTTCCATTGTTCCAAACTACCAAGACATAGTCCAATGGCGTAACTAGCCTCGCTGAACACGTGATCAAGAATTTGAAATTGAAGCAAGAATTAAATTCGTTGACAATTGGATCATTCTTGATTCTTGGTGACTGTAGACCCATTGAACTTACATCAGTCATTTCTGGAGTGATGCAGAGAAAGCTATAATGGAGATATCTAAAATAGTGGCTTTCGCCACTAGATAAATCTTGTCCCGTCCGAAACCTCACACTTAGTACACTTCTGGCTAGGAATTGGGGACGTGTGGGGAAAAAAGTTTTTCAGGGTAGGCTTATACAACTCTAGCCCACCTCTAGTAACTCCACTGATGCTGCAATCGGAAAAGGAAATGTACCAACAACCAATGTAATGATGTAGGTACGTTTATTGTCTCTATACGTATTGATATCTTTCATAAAAATCATGAAATGCTTATTTTTGTGAACAATATGCTGTCATAGTATGAGTCGAGTTCCTTCCTACTTCCTTGTTCTTTGATAGTAATGTAAATGTATCTGCAGAGAATGTATGAATTAATTCATGATTTAGAATCAATAAATTCGATTATGTGCATGAAATTGACTGGGAGTGTTGCTGTATATTATGTAGATTACAATGTGTTATGATATGGAATCATGAATATGGGCAGTCAATTTTACCACACGAAATATTGCGGACGTCTTCAGGAATTGGTCATTTATTTTTTACACAGGGTGATTCCGGTGATTCAGTTTCCTGTTGCAGAACTGTAACACTCGATAGAATTTCCAAAATTGTTGCTGAAAGTTTTTCGAGAATAAATTGTGTCCTATCCAACGAGACAGACTAATCTGGACAATCGTATAGAGAAAATAGACTCCTGATAATAACCGGAAGTTGTCACATGATTGTGTTTTTTTAACAAATGCTATTTCAGAGCAACACTTATATTCGCGTTATTGTTATATTTCGAGCGATTGTGTAGATAATTTGGCAAATGTGAGAGTTGTATTTGCCAAAACAAATCTAGGATAATGATCGAAAAGTAATTGGATTGTAGTAATTTTTTGGCGAACTTTGATGCCATTGTTGATCGGTCGAAAAGATAAACGTAGATATTATGTACAATATTATTTTAATCGGAATCTTCGGCGCACTTTTTCAGATCAAACGCTTATCTTCTGTGCACAGCAGAATAATCTGAAGTATCATCTGTTACTCGAGAATCATAATTATCCTAAAATTTGAACTTTGGCCTCCCAGATCAACAGACTTAAGTCCTTCGGACTTTCGCATCAGGGGTTAGCAAAATAGGTTCCTACAGATTTTTCCCATTCTATTCATAGAAAATCCATTAAAGAAACTATTGCTTTTCGAAGACAATTCATGCAAATATTATGTTCTTCTACAGCGGTGATCCGTTTTTAACCTTGATTATCTACTCTGTGTTATCAAAATGTTCATTCTAACTTCTTGTTTGAATATTCTTAAAACTTATCGCATGCGTCATATATTGAAATCAATATGCCCTATATTAATATATCTGATTACACAAAACTCACGTTCATGATAATCAAATCAAAGAAACTTGTCACGTCATCCAATTGATACACAAGGCTCATTACTTAACAAACTATCCAAAGTATACAAAAGTGGCGTGTAGCAAGTTTATTTATAATGAAACACTCTGTATTCTATTACATTTTACAAATTGGGCAAGTATAATTCATTGAACAGTGTATACGAAACATAATCATTATATTTTCAATAATCCAAAGGGTTTTTATTTTTTAGTGTACCTAATGTCTTTTTTAAACCTTCAACATTTTTTTACGCCGACAAAATAGATTATGAAAGAGGAATACAGGGTACGCCAAATTCTATGGCCTATTAGATATTTCTGAAGAACGGAACATAATCTTTTTTGAAATTTGGTCCCTTCAGTTTAGAGCTTGAGTAATTAATGCAGATCTATCGATCTGGAATATTTTCAGTGCTGCGGCGTTGCCGCTTATATTGAAAAGTAGCAGCAACTTTGATAATTCAAATAGGACCCTCTGTATTTCATTACATTTTTAGATTTTTCCTCGAGTGCTGATTTCGTCGATTCTTCACACTTGTTATCAGCGGAAATAATAACTTTTGTCGACACTCAATATTACTGAAAACAGCTAAATTAATTCAAAAATTCAGAAAGGAAACATACTCGTTATCTTTAAAATTATCAAACTAGTCTATAAATTAACCAATTCCAACAATTTTTCAAAACTCATAATATAATTAGCAACTGTATTCTAATTCAAAATAAACTATTCCATATATTCATATACATCCTACCGATATAGACAATACGAACTTATTATTATGGCGTTAATAACCTAGTGATAAATTTAGCGATCATCGAGTTTTTTAGGTTTTTCTTTCATCATGGTAGCATAGTATTGTTTTAAAGTTCGTGTTTTATTTGGAACATCATTTCAAACGTCTTCACTGTATATAGACGTTGTTGAATCAGATTACCTATACCTTTAAGACAAATCTTGTTTTTGTAATTCTGCGTTCACTAATTCTACGTAGTTAAAAACGAAAACCAAGTGAATGACGTCCATAAACAAGCCAAAAACAATCTGAACATGTGCTGACGTAAAAATAACTATTAGCCATGAAATATGCTTTTGTTTTCTTCATCGGTATCTGATTGATACTAAAAAATATTATGATATTCGAAAAAAAAAATGTGGACACGTAATTTCCCAAATACGCGACAGTTTATATCTACGTACCCACATGTAATAATAATTCAGTAGGATTATCGCTGTTAGAAGAAATATCACTGTTCAAATTCAAGAAAAAGACAATGACCTCTGTTCACACAATCAAAGTTCAAACCTAGGAAGTCAAAATATAACAAAAGTGATTCTGTAGAGTCAGTAGCTGCAGTAGCTGCTCTAGTTCAAAAATCACTTAGGTAGTAGCCCACAACGGTTTCGATGTGCATAGACATACAGGGAGGTCCAGAAAAGCGTAGCAACTCAAATTCGAAGTTTATAACATTATGCATTACTGATATCCAATAACAATAATTTTTCTCAGTGTGGAGAATTGAAGATTTTTTTATATTTTTTCCAACTTTAAGCTCGGAATTTCCGACTATGAACTAGGAATTTCCGACTTTTAACTCGGAACAATTTTTTTCTGACTTCAAACTCGGAATTTCCGACTTTAAACTCGGAATTTTCGACTTTAAACTCGGAATTTCCGACTTTGAACTCGGTAATATTTTTTTTCGACTTCAAACTCGGAATTATTTTCTTCCGATTTGAATTTCGGAATTTCCGAGTTTGAAGTTGGAATTTCCGGCTTTGAATTCGGAATTATTTTTTTCCGACTCCAATTCGAAATTTCCGACTTTGGACTCGGAATTATTTTTTTCCGACTTCAATATTGGAATTTCCGACTTTGAACTCGGCATGATGGAATAACTATCAACGCCGGAGTTCCACAAGGATCTATTTTGGCACCAACTTTTTTTATACTTCACATCAATGACCTGATAGAGGTGTCTTGTCTACAGCTTTGCGGATGAAAGTACACTCCATGTACACTTCTGTTCTAGAGCCGCTATATCATCCAAAGAAGTTAGAGGTGCAAGGCAAAGACAGGTTGACACTGTGATGATACCAGCAGCCATGATTGTTCTTATAACATCCTCAATATTCATCATTTTTCATTCATACTCATGATTTTTCGAGAAATATCTATATCTCGAAAAAAATTTCGATATATAGATACTTTTCTCAGGTCTGGTTAGATATAGACACCAGGAAAATACTATAGATAATGTCATACATTTCCTTCGTTTGAGGAAAAATAGAATCCTGATAGAGGGAAGTTCTGCGGGGGCTCGAGCCTGGCAATGAAAGGGTGGCCAATCTGAGTCTGTCTGGTCGGAATCGCTCATAATGATATAAATGATTTTGATAAACATCTACGCACAACAATATATCCACAAAAAAGGGGATATCGCCCACTTTTCTGCGGTCAACGAACTCGTAAATGCAAGGTCATCAACCAGACTTATAGTTTTAATGGATATTGAATCCTGGAGCTGAACTCTGAACATGTGAACTAAACTCCATGACAGGTCAAATTTGTGCTCTGTTAATTATGAGATTTATTTAAGGTGTGAATTAGTCCTTGGCGCGAAACAAAAGAATCGAATTCTTGTGAAGCAATGTCTGCAAATAATATCATTCCATGATAGGGTATTGTTGAAGCATTGTCAGCATGGATATCGAGGATTCAACAGGAACAAAAACATGCCTGACATCATCATAAGTATAAGTAAGGCATTATGAGGTCCACCTTCTTGAGAAAAAATACAAGCTTGAGTCTGGTAGCAATTGTATAGCATCGAATTCTACTAGATTATCAGATCTCTATGGATAGCTATTCCATTATCCATTGTAAAACAAAAATCCGACTTTGAACTCGGAAATTCCGAGTTTGAAGTCGAAAAAATATAAAAAAATCTCGGTGGCCCTTATACGCTTTCGTTGAATCTCAAGTCCACACCACTAAAAGAGGGGCAAATCCAATTGGAATGTTTGTAAATATTGTCGAATTATCTCAAAATGTACAGTGAGAGATCCACTTGGCTAGCCAATAATAATAATCACTTTACCCATTTGCCCAAACCATTCGGTAAAAGTTAATCACCAAACAAGTAGTGTGGGGGCAAAATCGCAGCCATGATCGCAGCCGTAATCTTACGTTGTCCATGCTCATATATTTTATCAAGCATGCCTTGATCTGTCATATTCGTTTGTTTACACCTCGAGTCCATACCGGTGATGTGAATGTGACGTTTAATTTCGGCGGAAATTAGTGGCATCATATAGACTTTCCAAAATTGCTGTGAGTCTAGATAACAGGTGAGTGATCGCAGCTTTTTTTATGATTCCTTTTTTGTGATCATTGTGTTGTTGTTGTTGTTGGTGTTGGTGCGATCTATTATTTGAAGATGAGGCTGAGTAAATCTGTTTTTTTCTTTGTGTGGCGAACTAACTTTAGAATTGAAATGGATCTTTATTTTTAGACCGCATTCGCTTCATGATATTTTAGTTTGGAAGTGTTATCAGGGGATTGTTATTGATTTACTTTGTTCTTTACGGAAATGTTATGCAAGTTGGTCAAAGTATGTATCGGATCATCATTGTGTTTTTATTATTCTCATCATAGAGAGTAACGAACGATATAGTTTTTGTCAATTGTTTTGCTGATTCTTCAGCATGAATGGAGAAAGTGAAAAAAGTATGGAAACGAGTGAATTTTTGGAAATTACTTTAATTTGTTTTGAGTGAATGGAGCTCAAGGTACGTACCTTTAACACCCTGACCCCTGAGTCTTGATAAAATATGCTCATTGGGTTTATAATTTTTTTCGATTTTTTTTACATACACATCTCAAATTTGACACATTTGTATCTTAATTATTTTGTTGATCTCAAATAATATACTCAATGGTGGGAAAAAATCTAAATTTCATTTGAATTGGCAGAACCATTTTTTAAATATCACAAAGAATACAGTTTTCAAAGACTTTTCAGTAAGTATAAACTATTTTCTTATTTTGACCATAGGAACGTACGAAGGCGATCTATTTTTTTTTAATTTCGAGTTGTAACTCGAAATTAGCTTAATTTCGAGTTATTACTCGAAATTAGTACTAATTTCGTGTTACAACTCGAAATTAGTACTAATTTCGTGTTACAACTCGAAATTAGCTTAATTTCGAGTTGTAACTAGAAATTAGCTTAATTTCGAGTTATAACTCGGAATTAGTACTGATTTCGTGATTTATAACTCTTGAGCTAATTTCGAGTTGTAACACGAAATTAGTACTAATTCCGAGTTGTAACACAAAATTAGTACTAATTTCGAGTTACAACTCGAAATTAAGAAAAAAAATATCGCATGTCCGCTCTACGCCTTCGTAGGAACGTGATCCTTTTGTATAGGATAATTATAAATCACCTAAAATGCCTAGAAAATCTTGCATTTTTTCAGAGCTTCTGGCGAATTTTTTCTAGTTAAATTTTCCACCTCGTATGTAATTATATTTTCCAATATTTGAGACTTTAACACCGACTCTGATTTTATTCAATCTAGTTTACCCTGTATAAACATACTTACATCACGGTTTAATAAATTCTTTTCCTACAAATTGTCAACCAAGTAAAAAAAAATTATCTTTGGAGAGTTGATGAATATTTCGTAACAATTGCCGCTCATATCGTACCACTGATTTCTGTATCCGATGATTAAACGCATTGTATTATAATGATTTGGGAATCTTGATTATGGTCATTATTTCCATTCAGAATGACGATGCAGATATCGGTAATTTTGCTTTGATTCCCGCTATTTTGCTGCAAAGGAGTGAATTTGCATTAAACATGTATACAGAGTGAATGGCCAATTGTAGTCACATATATATATATATATATATATATATATATATATATATATATGGGAAAAATCATGCAACGTGAGTTGAAATCTCTCTCATGTGAATTGTGATAAGCCATACCAAAGGCACCAACAGAGATATGCGATCATATTATAGTATATTGTGCAGAGTTATTTATTATTATGAATTACCCACTCCTTAGCATCATTATTATTCCCTTGAAAAAAATCCAAATTAAAATTTCGTCGTTATGAGCATTTTGTTGAAATACTATCAAAAGTACAGTAAGGGTATACAAACAAATAAATTATTTCTTCAAATAGGATACCGGTATATTATTATATTTCTGAATGATCATTTGTTCCTGATTTCAAAAATATACTATACATGTCATCACCACATTCTGTTTTGAGGTAATTGAATCGTCGAATATTTTAGTTAAACTAAACAGAAGTGCTCAACATAGGTATGTTCAAAAATTATTCTTTGTTGAAGAAAATTTGAGGAAAGGTCTGGAGAATTATTATCTGATTTATCGAACTCTATTTCGATGGTAATCGATAGATTTTTCGCGTAATTACTGACTCGTTACATGGCTTTTCATGATGAGTGTTAATTAGACGTTTCTGGCTAACCAGACAGCTTACATAAATCAATATGATTTACACATTTGAAATATTTTAGACGATGCGGCGTTGCCGCTTCTACTATAAAGTAGCAGCTACTTTGATTTTTCATATGCTACACTCTGTATTTCATAACATTTTCAGATCCTCCTTGGGAAGCTGATTTCATTGATCTAAAATACTTGGGGTCTTTAACGAACGATTACAGAGATATAGGGTGTGAAAAATCGAGATTTTTCAACTTTGGGAATTTTTTGTGTCGAAACTAAATTTTGAACCACCCTGTATTTGTTTCCATTAACTATCAATCGATATTGAATAAAAAGTTGAGATAGGGACATGTGTGCCGTTTCAACCAATTATAAATAGTTTCGACAAAAAAAATTCCCAAAGTTGCCTTGATTGTATATTTCTAAACGTTCTTTAAATATTCCAAGTTTCTATATGTATGTATCGTTTTATGTGTATGTAAACTTCTTCAGCGATGAATATACATTCTATTCTATAATCCTTGTCCTATAGTAAATAAGTTTGTGATGAACCAATCTTTGTAATAATGATTTCAGTTCCTGTGACACACTATGGTAAGTAAACAGGCAAAAAAACAATTTCCATATAGAATAAAGCACATTACATTATAATATATGTATTTATTAAATCACGTATTATTGAATCACGTTTCAGTCGTTTTTTATCACCAGAAGTTATATGATGTCATCAATGACGAAATGTTCTTCACAAATCACATTTCCATGGCTCAAAGTCTCGATATTTGGATATCTACTAATATCTAGCTTTCATTCATGAGCAATGTCTATTCTAAGTTAATCTGAATATGGATGATTTTAAGATACAATACTACAGCTCAAGTATAAGTATCAATCTAAACTCACCAAAAAAAGGATAAACTAGAATTAGTACTGCAGTTTTTGCATTGCAGCAATTCACCTTCAACCTTTTTTGTTTATGAAAATGTTATCAAACTATCAAACAGGGCAAATTGACGATATGGAACAACTTCTCTTTGATTTGGATTTGGCGAATTACCATTTACCATTTGACCAGTGAGAATTAATAAGAAACAAAAAGTGCCAAGCCGCGTCTGATTTAGTTCATCTTATCACATACGTAAAGACATGATTTTCATACCTTTACTTTTACTGCGTCGGCGCATAATCTGAAATCTCAATTCGCATAGTTGGGATCATAAGTTCCCCGCGCATTTACCTATATTGGCGTTCCAGTTATTGGTTATATTTCAGTGTATTGGAAAAATATTTTATCGCTATGAATAATTTAATATGATAGGAACTCATGCGAGGCAGACATTCATTATTTTTTAATTGTTTTTGGACAGTCTTCTTAACATTTTGGTTGTTGAATTTTCCACTTTGTTTTTGAAACGTTCACTAATTGCTTTGGAACGATGTATCCCAACTATTTATATTGTTGAGCAGGTAACTTATCTTTCAGAAAGGTTTTCAAAGTAGTCGAGTTTTTTCGTCAGGATTTCATTTTGACAGTAGGAAAATCTTGAAAGAATTCCTATGTCCAGGGCATAATATATCAAAAATACACCCACGCATTCCAATGTTTTTATATTCGATAGCTGAAAAGGTACTCTTAGTAATTTTCTGATGGATTTCAACTCGTGGTGAGTATATATAGAAAGTGAAACTGCACATCTAATTTTTTTCACAGTGGAGGAATGTTTGCATACACATAGGATAATATTAAAAACAAAATATATATTTCATTTCCCCTTCTCTTTTGTGTACTTTTATAATCAATTGACAACCAGAAACTAACCGAAAAAAATTTTTGGTGGGGCCACTGATTTCAGAACTTCACAATTTTCGTTCAATACAAAAAGTCTATATGATATAAAATTATCACACTCGGTAGAGTATTACAAAACAGCATTTTCCTAAGTATTCGATTTGGAAATTAAAAATATAAATGAAAATGAAATACCAATATTCAAACCAACTGCAAACACAAACAATTTAGAATTTTTTATTTTATTTTCCAAATTCAAACTTGAAATTTCCGACTCTAAATTCGGAATTCTATTTTTTATTCACTAATCAGTTTGAAAGTTCGAGGTAGCTGTTTGGAATTCCTAGTTTGAAGTGGAAATTGGCTAGTAATTTTATGTTTTTGAAGTTGGAAATTCCTTGCTTCAACCGATAATTCCTAGTTATTTGAAATCTGAAAAAAGATTTCTTCAATTCGAAAAATTTCCAAACTGAATTCGCCAACCTTGGTGGAAAATGGTCCATTTCAGTTTCTATTTGATGAAGACTTATTTTCTAGAGATTTTCAATGAAATATCTCCAGTTGTGTTGAATATATCTATCACAATCATTGATGATAGTTAAAAATGACCGTTATTGCATTGTCGTTTTAAATGGAAACCTAGTAGGCTGGAACAATAACTGTCAGTTCACTCAAGTCCCAAACGTCTGCCACGTTGAGGTCGCTACTCTATAGAAGTCGTTCGATGCTCATTTTTTCCAGTTTTTTCACTGTCAGTGACTCAATTTTAGGTTGAAGTTATGTTCTTCTTTTTTTTGACTTCAGCATATATTGTATGTAACTATTATAATCTGACAGGTATTTTTACTTTTTATACAAATTTCTACTCGAAAAGGTCCATTCACATTTTTTTGAATATTGGCATATTCCAAGGAAAATTTTCGAAGGTACTCACGTATTTTGGCCTTCCAGAACAAGAATCAGAAATGCTTGTTTCGTAAATATGCACCCACCATTCGACATCTTAAAATTCTTCTACTTAAAACACAATATTCGTCTTTCTTTTAATTAAAACACCACACACGCTCACATTTACTTATCTTCAACACTTTTCAGCGAAAGAATTCATTATTTTTCAAAAAATGTACCGTTCTTCGGAAACACTAGACTTTGATCTGTCAACTTGACACTGTCACAAAGTTCAGCTCCCTTCATGCTCGGTTCTCGATGGGTTTGGTAAAATTTTTAGAATTTTTCCAAATATACTAGTTTATTCTGCTGAAAAACAAGTGAATGTAAGTGTGTGTGGTGTTTAAGTTCAAAGAAGGATTAATTTTTGTGTGCTTTCTTCAGTGGGTATGAATTATGCGTGGAGCAAATATACAACTCAACGTAAGTGATTAAAATTATGTCAACTTGTACATTCGATATGCCAATACATTCACTTGCCTCGCATTTGAGTTTCACACGATGTTTTTTCTGCTTCCTGATTCCCTGATCAATGATATCAAACAATTCTGTGCTTGAAACAGGAGATTCGCTGTGCTAAAAAGAGTGCGTAATTCATTAGGTTATGCCCAGTATGACACTTCAAGTTCAAAATAGTTCACGGTTATTATGAGAAGATGTCTCTACTTCACAGAAGAAGATGCGTAATTTTGTCAGTGAAGAGACAATATTATACAGTCTACTAGGTGTTCATTTAGATCGACAATGGGTATTGTGTAAATCTTTCGTTCCATATTTCATTTCTCATTTATTCAAAATCTTCGAATTATCATAATCAATCAATAACATACGTGAATCCATTGCCGAATCACTCATTTTATGACGTAGGACTCACTTCAGATGTATACAAAAGTACACTTTATCTTTGTTGTTATCGTAGAGTTGAAATCCCTATTGCTCAAGAAGAGGTAGAGCAGATCATTGTAATGGTAATACATTGTTCAACTTTCTTGAGACGTGAATTAAAATTCTTTGTTTCCTTGTCGTCTGGCACCGATTTAATCGTGTGAACGATTGATAACGTTATGGTAATGTGTAATTCGATCGGGTCATTATAATGACTTAATTGTTTATTGTCAAGTTCAAGATTTGTTGAAGGCTGGCGATATTTGCATTTTGATATTGTAATTAGGTATTGTAATTTAACGGTGTTGAACTGAGATGGAATGAATATAAATACTTTATGAATCATCTCTGGTTGAATTAGTTCATTTGGGTTCTTAGGGCATTGTGAAATCCATATAAATTCATGTGAAATCCATATAAATTCATGAAAAATCTCAATCACCATCATTTTCACTAGAGATATTGGAAGTATCAGTATTCACTTTTCTACTTTTCTTCTCTCAAATTTATTGGGATCATACAAATTTCAAACAAAACAATTTTTGTTTAACTATTGATATTTTCATAGTCTACGCATGATATTACCATAATATTACGTACAAAAAATCATCCTTTCTTGGATTAATTATCTGTTGTACACCAGTTAACCACACTGGTCTATTGATGGAAAGAAAAAAATTGAAGGTCAGCAGGGATATTTGCATTATTGTAACATAATCATATGGGCTGTTGTAATTTCTTTTAATATTGCACAGGAAATCTTGTATAATTGAAGAAATTGTCATTTAGGAAATTTGATAATCAAGCATTTTGAAAATATTCCTTCTGCAGTTTGCTTATATACATATTTGGAAATATAATTCATTGATAATATCGACACCTGACATAATTTCGTCTCAAAATGATTATCAAATTCTTCAACTCCAAATACAACATTCTATTTATTTCGAGAACAGTAATATATTTCACTATTGATAATCGCATTTGTGGAAGCTGGAATTTTTTCTTCATACTTCGAGATTTGAGTAGTAAATAGTCCAAGCATTTGAGCATGTTTGGTTATCTATTCGAAAAATTATGTAATGACATATCCGAGTGAACAATAAAAGTAAACAGTAAACCTTGGATTTTATTTTTGGTCTACTCCTGTTAGTTACACATGAAAACGTTCATATTTATTATTTTTTCTGAAATTTGAATATTAGATTGTTGATAGTAAAAAACATTAATTTTTTCAATATCTCAAACTGTTTTTGATAACAGTCACCTTGTATAAGTCGAGCAGTTCCTGTATGATAATATTCTTTACTGCCAAAGTGTATATTTAATAACAATATACCTATTCATTTCATATCTTGCTTTGTTCTGAAGGTTTTTGAATATTTCAGTTTTACGTGAATTCAAATCATGTGCCTATATATTGCAAAATTGGAAGGTTGCTATGGTTTGATGAACTAGACAATAGAACGAAAAAATACTTTCTCCGAGAAAAATATAGGTACCGTAGGTACCTTGAAAATTTTGTAACGCACACTTTTATGAGTTCACAGTTTTTATATTTCTAGTCATTTGAATTATCAATATATGATAAAAATAATATTATTTACAGACAAATATAGGATTTATAAGACATACATATTAATGACAAATATACTGAATGTCTAGATATAGTTAAATTGAAAAAATAGCACCGGAAAAGTATCATAAGTGGCTACAGGGAGACTACATATATCATTGAAATCATATTCATCTCTTGTGAAAAACAAAATAGTGGTGAACGACCAACAATTCATCAGAAATTTTGAAACAAGCTATTGATCGTTCATCATTTTAGAACGTGAAACGGGTATTTTACATGCATTTTACGAGTTTATAATGTTTCAGAAGGCGTTAAAATACAGAATTTTTAAGGTCAATATGGCAATTAATGCATTCATCGATATTGTTTGTATCTTCGATTGTTTATTTTTGGAAATGCTCTACTGTATTTCGTTAAAAAACGAATTCATTTTATCCTAAGGAAATGTTTAACGGCTGATTTGTTCATATTATTATTGGGAATAAAATATGCAACATTTCAGAAACATTTATAATTATTATCACCAAGAAGTATAGCAAAGAAACTATACATACAACCACTGTGGCAATTCTGAATGAAAATTCGAGTAAAAATTTATCTGATTCACCGCAATTATGAACAAATTTCAATGTGAAAATTAATTTCAAAGATTAAATAGCGTATTGAAGCCACCTGTATGAAAGTATCATCCTGTGAGATTTTACACCTGAAACATGATTCAGTTTTCTAATAGTGACTCGACTTCTACGTTGAAATTCTACAATAAATAATTGACACAGAAAAAAACGTTTATTTTCCGATGTTGATTATTGTGTAGACAGGGACTCATTATTACATATGAAATAACCAATTTCTTTCCTTTCTATCGCCAATAATAGAGGAAACAATTCGTCACCATACGAGTATCAATTATTTATTTTTTTTAAGAGATGTCTGCAACGATACATTCGGTGAATGAAAATTGTCTATCGGAAACTTCAGTTGAAACATGTGGTGATGTGTTTTTCAGTTCAAATAAACCAGAAACATGTCTGAAGCTGGTAGAAGTGTCAGAAAAACAGTAAATATTTTTTCCGAATTTTTGCCAATGACCGAAATTTTGGAAGCCTATATTATAATTTAAGTGAAATATGATCCGTAGTGCAGAAAAAAACTTGATGGTTGTTGGAAATCGATCCGGAGAAACCAAATTTTGTATTTTGCGAAGGCATCTATACAGGATGTTCTTTCATTATTGTTCACTTCAGGTTACTTGGACACGGTAAGATACGTAGAGTATCCAAATGGAATAGAAAATGCATTTCATGGTTATTTAGAATATGTGAGAAAATCCAGACTATCTTTTAATCCCTGGATTAATATCCTGGATAACTGAAAAATATGTATTATTTTGTACAATATTATCATTTTGACTTTTGGTGACTAAAACTGTTATTATTTTTTTCTCCTAATATAGGACTATTTGAAGATGTGGTAGTGAACTTTTGTATTATTGTCAATTCTGATTTTTTATATATGTTGTTTTCAAAATGAGCAAGCATTTAGAAAAATTCTTGGTACGACGGAGGCACCCAGTGCCGTAGATTCCAGGATAAGATGACACTTTTTGTCACTGAAAAAAATTATGATCAGATGTTTTTGATTTTTCACCACTTTTTCTGATTACTACAGGCCTAGGTTTGTAAAAGCAAGTTTCGCCTGCAAAACCGGACGATAATGTGTTTCTTTAAGGCCAGGTCGGGCATAGATAAAGTTTACTGAAGTTACACATGAAATCTCGCATGAAATTTATTATTATTATGATTATTAGATATTATAGAACGTAGAATCATGGCTTGCCTATCTCAAATTCGAAAACGTTGATTTCAGCAAAATTCAATAATCCTACTCATCAATATATCCACTAAATATATCATTAATAATTCTAAATACTCTTCTTTTCAGAAAAATGTCCATGAATCTGAACAAGTTTTGGGAATACGGTGGTGGACGCATGGTAAGTTTATCGATTATGGTAAATCAATATGTTTTTATAAAAGAGTATAAACTGCTATGGAATAGCCAATCGATTCACTGGTTCTCTAGCAACTAAACCAAAGGCATTTATTTGCGACGAAACTATGATCCGAAAAAATGCTATGTTTCTTAAAGTCACGTGTTATTTTAACCTCAGGAACAAGGTGGATATAGGATGGTGAAACAGCTTCCTATTAACAAGCACTAGAATAAACTGTAGACCTTTGCCTACTTGATTTCATACCGTAGTAATATTTCCTGAAGTTATCAGAGATGGCGACATACCTTGTGTCGGTAAAACAGAAACTCTGCATCTGTCATACTTTTTTCAGTTTCATCTGTTCTAGATGAAAAATGATTGAGAAGAGTCAAAATTTCAATATTAATTCCAGATTTATCTAAAATATATTGTTTTAATGACGTTTCAAGTCACGTCTGTCAGATGTGAACCACAGAAATACGTAAGCAACAGAAATCTTCTTCGATAATCGATCTTACCGCCATCTTCTTTCAAGTCGTGGAAATATTAGTACCTTCTCGAACGGTCTACAAGTTTTTCGCAGAAACAATTGAAGAGCTGTTTCACCATCCTATATCCACCTTGCTCAGGAAATTAAAAAATGACAGTTTGCCGTATTGGAACTTGACGTCACAAATGGTTAAAGAAAATACAGCGTTTCAAATAGTTTCAAAACAGTTTCTCGCAAAAAAATGCCTCAAGTTCAGCTTGAACGGAGTTCATTCTCGTTTATAAAAACTGCCCTAAGTCATATGTGGTATACACCTTCGAGCAGTGGGGTGCTAACAACCCCTAAAATTGGGAATAGGGGTGATTTGGCGACATTTATTTGTTTCACCTGATGAGGGTTTTCTGCGATCATTACAAATATTGTTTTTACACAAATCCCAGAATGAGTGACAAGCAACATTGAAATTCTCTTGTTTATTAATAATGGCATTCCAATCTGTTCTCATTTGCAAGTTGAAATCAACTGAAAAAGTTGTTTACTGCGAATACTCAAACAGCAATTGTATATCTTTGGTGAGCTCTGATCAGAGACAATTTTTGCTTTAGACTGAGACATGATTATTTTTTGTTAGTGCAATATACAATGTGCGCCATGAAGTTGGCTGCATATGGGAAAAAATTGTTATTGATATTTCTAAAATAAAAATCTGGTTCAAAATTAGATTCCAACTATACATTTGTCCGATAAATTTTTTGATAACTTGTCGTTTTGACCCATTTTTTTGTACCACTGACAACAATTCTTCAAATTCCCGCCAAATCTGAGGTCACCTGACGTGATACAGGTCGTAACGGATTTTTTAGTTGTCAGACATGCAAACATGCCATTGGAGTTTATTTGTGGGTTGAATTTTCGTATTTTATGCAACCCGTCAAATTTTTCTCCTATAATTGGCTTCCTGATGTGAAGCATCCAATTATAAATAATAATATCAAGGTAGAGGAAGTTCAATGTCAAGGTCGCCAAACAACTGATGAGCAAATAACTAGGTGCATGTTACCAATTTCGTGCAATTCGTACTATTAAATTATTACCTATACTAATTGCATAACGATTCGATTTAATGACGAAAATATGATAATGCATTTGAGATTCCCACGTGAAATCATTATATAATATATTAAAATAGGAACTGGATTTTTAAATAGCTTCATCTCCTGTGATAAAATCGCTATCTTTTTCTCCTCCTGTCCTGCCCACAGCTTGGCGGATGATAGTACACTTCATACCGCGTTTTTTTCTAGAGAACCTATATCATCCAATGAAGCAGAATCATAATATATATTATTCCACCATGAGCGATTCCGAGCAGTTTATTCAACCTTCAAATGACAATAAAATTATTATCACACACAGTAAAAGTTGAATACGTTTTCAATATCACTTCCTGAATCATCATGTCTAGTATCGATGGTAAAAGTTTTACGGTGGATTTATGCAGAGGTTTCAAGTCGTAAGTTTTAAGTCTTAAGTTTTAGGTCGTAAGTTTTAAGTCGTAAAGAAAAATGGACCATTTATGCAAGAAGTTTTGAGGACTGTCAATAGTGTCAATCCTGTTTGTGTGCTTATTTTTCTCATTTCCTTCTATTCAATCCAAATTTCCAGCCTTTTATGCTATTTTTATTTATGTCTATTTGCTTTACATGCTTTCAAGTCCTGTTGTTTTTTACAATACCCTTTTGCAAAATCAGACGCATGCGCAAATCAATCGAGTTTCAAGAGATAAATGTTGGTCAACTTTTCTTGGGACTTGAAACTTATGACAGCTGTATAAATGGTTTCATTAAAAACCAATGGATGAACTTCTTATGACTTATTACTTAAAACTTGAAACTTAAAACTTACGACTTAAAACCTCTGCATAAATCCACCGTTAATGATACCATTTCAACATTTGTTGGGCCAAGTACACATTTTTAAACATATGAATTAAATATACCTATGTACAACCCAGAGGATAATTCCCAGTATATTTTTCAATCACACTGTATAAATCGAATTCTTAATGAACATTTCTCGTGTTCAAAAAATCTGACATGCTTATATCGCAGATGATACTATGGTTGTTAAAATAAGCTGAGTAACTTGTATTTTTCTGACTTATCATTCTGACAAATTGTTGTTTTCCCAATAAACGATATCTAATTGATCTATTACATTTATACAGTTACTTTTTAATGACCTTATATACTTGAAAATTCTGGAACTTTGAGTTTTGTCCTCAATTATTAAATAATATGATTCGAAGTTATCAGTTAATTATTGAAAGGCATTCTCAAGTTGAAAAAAAAAGAACAGTGAAATCAATAGAAAGCTTTTCAAAAATGCCTCATTGGAGTGTTATTACTCATCATTTTTCCATCAGTAATTTCAATCAAAAAACTAGAGACAATATTGCTGGACCGTGTAATGTCAGTTTTTCTCGTGAAATTACAGATTGTCGAAACTTTTCGTTTAGGTACTGATAGAAAATATCTTGTCATTTTTCTGTTGATAAAATCTCTCAAGTATTCTAATCGGTATAAAAATCCCCTTAACTTCTAATCAGATTGTTGATCTGTGTCTGAGATATCAATCTATATAACGCAATGCCAACGTATTTTATTGACTTATCCTCTATCTCATGAGTATATCCCATTTTAATTGATCCTTTCATTCGGGAGTCTAAGTAGAAAGATCGTTTTAATGAAATTCATCTTAAATTTATTGCTTCGGAACCATTTTTCCATTCAAAAAAAATTTACATGAACCTTTAGGTTTCTCCAGCTTTTTGAGTTATACAGAATGACTGTGTCGTCAGTAAAACTAAAAAATTTTACGTGTTTACATTTCGATTAACCCTTTCATATATATAAATTATAGATTATAATGGACCCAGTATTGTTTCCTGTGGGTATCTTGGTGTCATTAGTCTTTGCTTAGTCATTATGGTGCAAAGCTTTCAATATTCTTCATTTATATTGAACAACTTGTTACAGGATTATTTTTTCCTGAGATATCTGATATCAGAATTTTGTTTTGGGCGCCATGATCGATATCACACATTCAATAAGATAAAAAAAAGCTATTCATTTTGAAGATTCTCATCGTAAAATTTCTTAATTGAAGGATACAACTTGAGATACTTCAAGCTCACTAATTTTAGCCTCCTCTCTATATCCACAATAAGTGAAATTGTCTGTTTAATGTTATTTGTTTGAAAAATGTTTGCACTACTCTTATCAGAAGCCAATTACCTATATGATTAGATCTGATATCACATCAATTCTCAATAATTAGAAACATAGGAGGGGTTGCCCTGAGCAGTGGTCATGTCACCACCCTGTATTATATCGAGTTTATGGTACACCCTGTATGAAATAACTGAGATGAAAGTGTGCTGACAATATGTTACAAATATAAATGGTGGCAATTCTTCTGGTTATTATGGGTGAAATAAATTAGCAAGTATTAAGTGCGTGTATTTGAAATTCTGAACATTCATCAATTTATTGACTATTATATAAGAATATACCACTAATTGTGTTTGTATTACTTTCCACATCTCAACATACAAATCCTGTACAGTGTTTAATGATAATTTCTTCGAAACGAATTTCTTAACCACAAAAATAAAGATCAATAGAAAAAGTTTCATTGCGGAATAAGTCTCATAAAATAATCTCACCTGAGGTAGGTACTTCAAAATGTGCTAATTCATCTTTGGATGAGATGAAAATAGCTGCAACATCAAGGAGATTAATAACATCTATAATCTTTGATATAAACACCACTATTAGTCCCAGTGACATTGTAAATTTTTACGTGTTATGGAATCATTGCTGTATGAGTGTTGAAAAGACTGCATCCCATCGAAAACTTTATCCATCAACGTCATAGTACCATAAAACATCATTTTCGACTGAAAAGGATCTGGCATTCACTTTGTTTTTTTATCTTTCGACTGCACGAGGAGAGATTATATAATGTTCGTGAAACATTATAGAAAAACTATATCTTCGCCGTTCGATAGAAGAAATAATTATGGTAGATAGAAGTTCGGCAGGTCTAGAGCCTGATAATGAAAGGGAATTGCTCGGTTTGAAATAAAATATGTGAATTTCGATGTCCGGGTTTATTTCAATTATATCAAAATTCATGAATATACACGGAAGTAAATTTACAGCTTCTGGAACATTAAAAGAATCAAATAATAGGAACATTTTGATGAATGATTATAATTAGAAATTTTTCAGTGGATGGACCCACCACTTTTTTCACTAGCATATTTCGAGAGTTTTGATTGAAAATCCTGAATCTAAATTCCAAGAAAATGATAACACAAATAGACCTAGATTTTTCTTCAAAAAAGTATATAGTAGAAAACACCGATATATTATCACAATTAACTGAGTCCTGTTTTATCCATTCTGATTGTTATAATGGCATCGGAAGACAAAGTAGTGCTAAAAATCGTGTTAACCTTTACATTCTCCAGATCACAAGGTGTATTTATTTTTTTTTTGGCTGAAGGCAAGAATAAAGAAGGAACTCGCTCAACTCACTTCCGCTCTTCATATCATTACACACGCCTACCATTTACTGAGTGTTTAAAATAAATTGCTATATTGGAGAAATTTTATATGAAAGAACCCAATATGATGGTATAGAAATTCAGATGGTGCATTCTAGAAGCAATAATTCTATACAGGGTATCTATATCATTTAAAAGAACTCATTATGAGCCTATATGGTGAAAACTGAACTTTCCATCCAGATGAAAATAATCCTCGTATTATAGATGGTTCTCATGAAAACCAACAACCTGTTCATTTTTTTAATATACAGGGTGTCCATGATATTCGGTTGAATGAGAGTATTATAAGGACTTTTCACGTGGCTCTTGCAATATGGAGATATTTGGAAAATGAAATTTTGCAATTCCCATTTTAATTTATTTCTGGAAATGGTTAGGTTAGTGAATTTCGAGACTAACGTTTCGTCTTTTTCTTATGTTTTGGTTCTCATGAAAAGGAATATCCTGTAATGTTCAGAGAACATCGTGAGAACCAAGGGAAAGAAGGTAGGAGTTGGTGTTCTTCTTAGATTTCTGGGGATCGTTTGCCTCGGGGAACACCTGCCTAGGCAATGAGTTCCAAAGTCTCGATGTTCGTTGGATGAACGAGTCTTTGGAAAAGGACGTTCTGCAGGTCTCTAAAGTGACAACGAAGGGGTGTGAAGACTGAACTTGACGAGTTAATCTCGAAGAGACTGCTAATGGAGGAACGATTGTTGATATTTCAGAAGAGCATCGCCCATGAAAATATCTATAAAATAGAGATAAATCGCCAACTTTTCTACGGTGTTCCAGAGAAGTGAGCGAGTTTGTAAGCGAGGCATCACCGACGAGACGAATTGCCCTTTTTTGGACAGAATCCAATAGTTTCAGGATATGTTTACTCCAAATATGGGAACAGTATTCCAGGACAGGTCGGATCTGTGCCTTATAGATCATAAGCAGCTGACTGGGAGTGAAATAGCTCTTGGCTCGAAACAGAAAACCAAGTTTTTGGGATGCACTTTTGGCAATGGACCTCGCGTGATTTTCCCAAGAAAGGTTATTGCTGATAGTAACGCCAAGCATCGAAATGGATGACTTCAATGGTATGGTTACTCCTGACTGAATTATGTTGGGCACAGTGAGATCGGCTTTTCTAGAGAAAAGACATGCTTGTGTTTTGTTCGCATTGAATTCTACCAGGTTATTAGATCCCACTCGAGAATTGCTGCTAAGGCCATATTTATTTTATCAACATTTCTTCCTCGTTCATTTCTGGTTTGACGGGCCGATAGAGGGGCCCTGGAAGAGAAAGCGGTATGGAGGGTATTATCATCCGCGAAGCTGTGTCGATGTGAAGTATAAATAGTGTTGGTGCTAAAATTGATCCCTGATGCGGAACACCAGCATTTATTAGTAAAGTATCAGATGGAACTCCATCGACTACTACATGGAGAGACCTGTTTGAGAGAAAACTAGCAAGCAGGGAACACAGCTGAGGGGGTGAAGCATAAGATGGAAGCTTGGCGAGGAGTCCCTGGTGCCAAACTCGATCAAATGCCTTGGAAATATCTGATGCCACGGCTAAAGTTTCTCCATATTTTTCAATAGATAGCTGCCATAAATGTGAGACGTAAGCGAGCAGGTCACCAGTTGATCTCTGATGACGGAAGCCATATTGCCTATCGTTGACAATTCATGAGTGTTCCAGATATTGCATGAGCTCGATGTTGATGGCTTTTTCCATGACCTTTGAATTAATCGAGAAATCATCACCAATTTTGATTTTTTCCATGAGTAGAAATGAAAATACACCCTATATCACGAGGTATTCACAACAAGATGTATCACAGGGTTTCATGAATATTTCCGCGGTATATCTTCCAATTGTTAATATTTCTTGTATAAGAAGAGCTGAGATGCTCTTTACGATGATGTTCAATATTTGTTTGCATCCACATCGTATAAAATATACATTTCTTTAGGAAACTCGATGAAGAAACGTCAAGTGGGATTATTTTTTCGCTCGATTCATGCATTCATCAAAATGAGGAAATAAATTATCGATGGCTTCGGATCGTCCAACCTTCAATACGATTGATTGCTCGGTCAAGATCAGGGTTTCGAATTCATCGACATACTCACGAACCAGCAACTGTTTCGATGCATGGCCTTCGCGGATTACGAACATTGCGACTGTGCAAGTGCTTGCGAGAAAGTTTTTTTTTTGCGTGGTTGCGCTGCCAAAAAAATTTAGACGCAAGATTTGAAAGGCGAAGTTTTCGTCAATCACGATATTTAGAAATCAGAATATGACAATAGAAAGATGATAAAAAGTACCCACCACATTGTTCGAAGTTTCAGAATTTGTTAGTAATAATCATTAAGATCATTATTATTTATATCACCTGTTTTTTTTTTCGTTTCAGGCACTAACAGTGATGTGCGCTCACTCTGTATCCATATCGATAGGAATTTCCCAGGGATATAGTGCAATACTTCTTCCACAATTGAAAGATTCTTTGAAATACAAGAATTTAACTGCCGAAGAAACTTCTTGGATAGGTGAGATACTTTCAGTTATATTTTTATTACCCGGAAATGAATAGAATTGTCGATAAATCTGAATAGGTATAATCTAATCACCTTGTTAATACAATCTATTTCCGACTTTTCTACCGGTTAGGAGGTAGGAATAAATCTAGTCAGCACCAGCAAGTATAACCTACTAATATTCATGAAAGGAACACCTATTCCAAGAATCAATTAGAGCTTAATAAAAAATATTAAACGTTTTGCCAATGTCACACATTCATGCAAAAAATTGTTACTACCAAATTGAAATCAAGAAAATTGGTGGAGAGTGATTAATTTATATTTTGTTGATTTATAATGAGGAACGAGTTATTTCATTACTTCTTTTTCATACCTGGTGACCACGAGATTACTGACCAAGCTCTGGATCAAGCATGAAATTATTGATGTCAAATCTTTACGACTTACTTTATTTCTTTCGATTTGATCGAAAGAGTAATCAAATTCTTCATTTAATCATGTACTTATATCTGAATTCCTTGAGTGCCATGAAAAATTTGGCATGAAATGATTCACCAATGTTATGTTTCTGTAATGATTTATGAATTTGAATAAAGGTGAAAGCAAAAAAGAGTAAAATTGCCTTCATGATTCTGGGATTTCAGATTGCCAATGGAACTCATTCTTCCTGTGAATGACAAAACAACTGATTGAATAAATTATAATAAATTCACAGAACATCTAGCTTAAACATATCCCAGGCTTTTCACATACTGATCCTCGATAACAATATTTTCACCAGTCAAAATGTCGCATCTAGCTCTGAATAGAGAGAATATGCATTTTTCCCTTTAAATTATACAAAATAAATTTATAGATAACACATATACCTAGATACAAACAATAATTCAGAATATTCAGAACGATGTTGATATTATTGCAGCTTCTCTCGGAACTATCACCAATCCAATTGGTTCAATTCTGTCTGGAGTACTGGCCGAATACTTTGGTAGAAGAAGAGCCATACAAGTCTCCAGTCTGCCATTCGTGTTGGGATGGATATGCCTCGGCCTTGCTCAAGACATCAATTGGTTGTACACAGGACGATTAATCACCGGTATTGCAGCAGGTAGGTCCATGTCATCATTGAAGTATCAACAAGTAGCTGGAAACCACGTTGATAATACATATGCAATACCGTACTACATCATTATCAACACCATACTTTTTTTTTCCACAGGAATGTCCTCAGCCTGCTACACCTACGTAGGAGAGATCTCCACATCGGAAGCCAGAGGCTTCATGCAGGCCATAGGACCAATCTGCGCCTCCTTCGGCATCCTCCTAACCTACACCCTCGGCTACTACATGGATTGGTCCATGGTGGCCTACATAAGCGTCTCATTCGCTCTCTTCTCAGCCCTGATGATGCAATTCTCACCAGAGAGCCCCACGTACCTCCTGAAGAAGGGCCACACCACCGAGGGCTTCGAGGTCCTCCTCTGGTTCAGACGCAACAACGCCCTAGCCCAAAACGAGCTCGACAGGTTCAACGCCAACGAGGACCTCAACAGCACCAGGAGGGCCACCTTCAGGGAGAAGTACTTCGGCCCGCAGACGGTCAAGCCCTTCCTGCTGCTGGTGGTGCTGTTCGTGCTGCAGGAGTTCTCCGGCATCTACAGCCTGCTGTTCTACGCAGTGGACTTCTTCGAGGAGACCGATTTGAATGTCGACGAGTACGTGGCTTCCATCATCGTGGGCGCCATCAGGTTCTCCATGTCCGTGGTGCTGGCTTTCCTGATCAACCGGTACGGCAGGAAGATGCTGTGCACCCTATCCAGCGCTGGGATGGCCCTCACGATGCTCGTAACAGCCATCTACGTCAAGTACTACGAGCTTCATCCAGGCGAGGAGAAGATCGCCAGGTATCTGCCTCTTGTGGGGGTCATGTTGAACGTGGCTTTCAGCATGGTGGGGATGCTGCCCGTACCATGGGTGATGGTAGGGGAGATGTTCTCGGTGCAGGTGCGACCCATCATGACTGGGGTGGTCATCTGCATAGCGCAAATCCTGATCTTCGTTACTGTGAAGATCTATCACAGTATGATTGATTCGCTGAACTTTAGTGGGACTTTGTTGGTCTTCGTGGCTGCTTCGATATTGTCGGCTATTTATTGCAAGACGATACTGACGGAGACCCAGAATAAGACGCTGGAGGAGATTGAGGCGTACTTCAGGGGGAATGGGAAGGGTGAGGTTGAGGGGGTTGATAATGTTGGGTTCGAGGGTAAACCAGAGATTATCACCACGGATGATAATAAGAATAATATCGGGATATATAGTGTGAGCTTGGAACCGTAGGTTGGGTGTTTAAGCCAAATCAAAAAGCATTTGTGTGATTTCTATGTTGAGTATTCATTCGCAAAGTTGCCCACTTTGTTGTCTGTAGTTCTTATAGAACAACTTTTAATTTATTTCTTTATTTATAATATATATTTTTGTCATGATAAGTTGTTTTTTATCTATCCCAACAAATGAGGAATTGTCGAAAAATAAGTTCGAAGTTCCTAGTTTTATTCGAAAACTCATTTTCAAAATGTGATCCAAATGTTCCTGAGTAGTTTTAAGTAGGGTTCAATACCTTCAGTAAAGATATTTTATGAAATTGAGTTATTAATTGTTTGATGAAACGCTTCGAAGATTCACTCAAAAATATTGTAACATGTTAGATAAATATTTCAATTCGACTATCTGAATTGATTTCATGAATACTGAAGGAAACAATTTTAAATTATATTACTCTAAGCCTGGTTTGAGATTACTAAATCTCTATGTATATATGTATTTAAAATAGAATTGTGGATATTTCTTGAGAACTGTTTTAAATCATACTAATAGTATTCAAGATTGTTTCTAGGATTCTTGTGTATAAATTATTTTATCAGGTTATGTCCAATAAACGAAAAAGCTCAGCATGACCGCAACGCGTCTCAACTTTTTTTTTGCTGACTCGATTTCGATTATTGCGCGTAACATATCTAAAATTATCTGTTGGGAATTAATAAATAATGGAACTTGTTAATAAAAATATTGAAAATCGATTTTGAATTTGTGTTTTTTATTTCCTTTTTGAGTTTTTTTCTTATTCTTTTTGACAAATCCACCAGATATGTCAAGTATTAAAAATCGGGTCGGTTAGACTTTTTTTTACATCATCTGTTGATGATAAGAAATGCATATAGGTATGTTCGGTGAGAATTAGACACACGAATTTTTTTAATTAATTACGTCATTAGCAAGTCAATTAAATCAAATTGAATTGCTAATGACGTAAAATCTAATACTGCGAAATTCTTTTTATTTTGATTCGCTATTCGTGTCAAAGTTAATGTACTGAATATGTTCCACGAGGGGATTCTAGGAAGTTCATTCAAATTTTGACCTGCAATGAAAATAACGGGTTCAAATAATCAGGTGCACCAAACTGGAATTTGAGGACTCTTCTATCTTTATTCACGATCTCCAGGAAGCTTCATTTGTGATAGAAATAATTCAGAACGGGGATTGAGAACGATTCATAATATGCATTTCGAAACACTGCTAACTCAATTGAAGATCGAGGATTCATTATCGAATCAATTATATGCCTCAAAATCAACATTGCGAATGTTACCTACTTCCAAAGCACTGAAAATATCAGTTCACTTCGATATCTGCAAATCTCTTCCTTTCCCGAAGACCATCTATAGATTGTGGAAGCACCAATAAAACTGAAGATGGCAACCTAGTTGTCGAAATAAATATTCTTGTGATTTTTGGGTTATATTCTCATTTGTTTGAGGGCATGTCAATTGAAACAAAAAAAACCAGTGATCTACCGGTCGTTTGAGAATTTGCCTCCGTGCATTTGAAGAATTTTTTTTGGTGTATCAACTGACTCTGCAAAGACTACGCACAAGGAACTATTCATTTTTTGATAGTAGTAGGAAATTTGATCTTTATAAATAAATTAATTATGGCATTACAAACATATATAGCAATAAGAAGCTATAAGACTTAAAAATAACTTTATAACGGCAGTTTCGTAATGCTTTTTAGAATCTATAGGGCTTTCCTTTATCAGGTGCTTCATTTCACAATTTATTATCAGATTAGATAATAGACCTATGGAAGTCATAGTTCATTACCACCAAAAAGAATGCACTCTGTGGTTCTTCTCAGCTGAGATTATTTTCTCACTAATTATTTCAGTCTCATTACTAATAATAGAGGGAATAGGAGCAAAAAAAATGTAATGATTCTAGTTAATACTTGTTTATCATTAAAAAATACACAAGTCTGTCCATAAAATCAATAAAAAGAAAACAATAAAATATCTTATGCAATAGGAAAATAAATAATGTACATGGTAAGAACACACAATAAATTAGGTATATCACTAGCATTCTGTTATCTCAGCCTGTCTTCGAAATAAGACTGGACTTGTTCACCTCCTCACGAACCTAAATTTGAAAGTATCCTTCTTCAATGCTAGCGATCCTATGGGGACTTTGTACGATTCATTTTCCACTGGTAAGATTGAGAAGCTCTGCATCAACCCCCCTAGCATACCGAAGGAAATGAGCTGCACCATCTTGTAGCCCATGCAACTCCTCCTTCCACCCCCAAATGGTAGGAAATATTCGGGCTTCACCACTCGACCATCATTTATGAACCTCTCCGGCATAAACTGCTCTGGTCTGTCCCACAACTCACTGGACATGCTGAGGTCGTAGTTGTTCAAAAACAGCACTGAACCCTGCTCGATGCTGAAGCCTGAAGAAAGAAAAAACCATGAATTGGAATTTGGATTTCTGGTAGACCATAGAGGGTCCCATTAAAAAGAAAGAATCTGGGGTCCATTTGAGGTACAACCGGAAACGATAGATTCTTAGGAATATGTTAGTTGGATAGCCCCTCACACATAAAAACAAATTCTCAAATGAAAACGATATATTCGTTCAATGTCCAATAATTCTTGTTTTGAAAAAGCGCATTCTTCTTCTAAAATAATTTATTTGAAATTAATTTATTGGATATGTCAATTGTAGAAAATTATTTCACTGGAATATTCATTTGGTATAACAAAATGTTCTCAATTCAAGAAATTCAAAGTATCCAGAAAAAATAATGAAGTTCTTGAAAAATATATCACGGAATGTCTTCTTTCAAAATAACATATGTAGCATTTTCTTCGATAACGAGATTCACAAGACAATTAATCTCTGAATAAGTAAATCTCTGAGGAAGTTTCTTTGGATTGACCATAACATTTTCTTGAATATAATTGCGATCCCTTCGAGCCGAGAATGTTGCTAAACGGTGTGTGTTGTTTCGGTGCTCTTGTCGTGCATCCATTTTTGTTCAACCAGTTCAACCTATTTTATTGGCATAGAAATATTAGCTTACCATGAAAGAAAAACTAAGGTCTTAGGAGATACCAGAGGATATAATTACCACTTTTAGAGGTAAGTTACATGCCTATATCTTATCCACGTTCATTCTCGGGTAGGTATTATTGTGTATCCATATCATCTCGAAAACTGATAATTCGTGAAAAACTTGAATAACCAGGATCGGCATAGGGAGTGAAAATTGAGGTTAGGTACCTATGAGCGGATGAACGTTTGAATTTGTCGAAACACTGATTGAACAGTGGAAAAGAGCTTCTTGAACTTGTAGATATCTTAGGTATTTTGATATTGCATATTATACCTAACATATTTTCACATTTTTTACCAATTTCTATCCAAGGAAAATGAATTCAGTAGTAAGAATGTGAACCCAGATTTGAAGAAATATAATAACCATGCATTGTGCTAAGTCAGATTATCTCTCACATTGTACCTACATGGAGTTGTGAATGATATATTTTATATTTTTCAGTAGTTTGAAACCAGAGGAATACAACTTTATTGCGAGGTAAAGTGGTGGACTCAGAAATAATCTCTACGAATAGGTGAAAATTTTGTCAAGAAGAAGGTCTGCAAGTGATGATGTGATTGATGAGAGCCCCAATAAGAGAACGGAAGTTGAGGATGATTCTCATTTCAAGAAATCGATATAATTTCTCTAATTTGATAAAATTCTTGATACAAAACAATCTACAGCTAAAACTGAAAATCTGATTCTTTTTGTTCAAGAAAAATGTGAGTCATTGAGAGATTATGATTGTCTTGATTCGAATATATTGTGTTCTCAATCTGAAATATTGTATTATTCTCACGAAGAACTCTATTCATTTACGATTCAAGAAATCTATAACATTGGTATGAGTTGGAAATATAATAGTCTTGAATTGTGCAGACATTTATTCCACTATATATAAACAAGCCATACTCTTGAATCAAAGCATATTAAATCAAATTAAGTAATTCTTTTTATGTGTGTACAGGGTGCGCATGGGAATCTCCGAGATACGAGATCTAAAAAGCTACTCACCATCAATCGAGCTATCCTGATTCGCTACCCTAGGCACTATAGGCGAGGCAATGAGCCTCACAGCCTCGAAAATGACAGCTTCGGTGTACGGCAAGACATTCCTATCCCTGATGCTGACCAAACGCCCTCCTCCCACAGCTCCATCGATCTCCACCTGCATCTTCCTCTGCACCTCGGGCTCCTGCACCAAGAACCCAAACAGCTTCATCAGGAAGTTCCCCACTGCCGAGTGCCCCCCAATGATGTCCTCCAGAGCGAAAAGCGCAGTCTCCCAAGGCAACTCCGGGGTTCTCCCGGATTTGACGTGGTGAATGAGGCTGTCCACGTAGTCCTCTGGCTCCTCGCTTTCCAAATCGAACTGCTCGAAGCGGTCTTCAATCAGCTTGACCTCCACGAAGCTTCTTATCTTGTGTGTCAAGCTGCTCATCCTCTCCAGGTTCTTCCTGTGGAGGGGCAGCAGGAAGGGCAGGAAGTCAGCTGCGTGGCCTTGGTTGACCTCGTAGAAGATTTCGTCGAAGTTCTCGATCATTTCGAGGAAGGTTTGGTCGTTGGGTTTGAAGGTGCGTGAGCAGAAGTGGCTGAGGAAGATGTTGGCGCACTGGGTTAGGATGAGCGGCTTCAGGTTTGTGGTTTGGTCTGGTTGGATTTGGACGATCAGGGCTTCTGTAGACTTGGAGATTAGGTTGTCCAGTGAGGCGTACTTTTTGGTGAAGGCTCTTGGGAAGGTGTGGGTCTTCAGCATGTCCCTCCTGGCTTTTTGGGTTTCTGACCAGTCGCAAAATGCCAATGCTGAAACAATGATGGATATGATGTACCACGAGCTCATCTTTCAGAATATATCATTGTGGTATCATTATTGTTATCGACGTAATTGAAGACTGAAAGTTGCCGTTCCCTTATGCTGAGGTGTGAATCTATTATTTAATTATACAATTTTTTGAACCTTTGGCGATCATCTAAATTATTGATAATTTGTTTAGCGAATCTGATTAAAGAAAATAATCAAATTTCATAGCTCCAGAATATTGAAGGATATGACAATTTATATATAGAAAGAAATGGAAGACAATTGGCGATTCATTGGTTGGTTCATCCTTAAGAAAAGCTGGAGGAAGATGACACTCTCATTCGAGAAACAAACTCAATGTAGTTGTAATTCTGGAATTTTTGGTCAATGTTAAAATTTTTTGAAATTCTGAAGTTGGCATATTGAATTATGTCGAGCAACTTCCGAAATACCGGAAATGAACCTCAACTTCCTTATTTTAAATAGAATGTAGCATTTTTTATTGAATTTTCGAAGTCTACTTCGAATTCCAAAAAATGTAATGAAAAGTATGCAGTCTGAAGTGCGACATTTTAGAGATATACAAGAATTTTCGTAAGATTTTCCAAAGAATAATTTCTCGAAATATAAGCTGATCAGAACAAATGTTTCCAGGATCTCATTGAATAAGACGTTTAGCTATGCCCAAAACATTGATGCTCAGAACTTTACGCCGAATTTTCCTTTATGTAGAATTTGAAAACTCTTTTTTTTAAACGGCATCCTCACTCTTTCCTTTCCCCAGTAGATTTTACGTTGAAAAGTGAAGGTTCTTCATGTTCACAATTCCTAATCTGAAATCAGCAGTTCTTGTATAAATATTTGAATACACCGTAATTTCCCAATATTCATTACTGAAACATTAACCAGACATGATTTCAAATTTCACCACTATTGAACGTCAAAGTGTTGTTGTCTGTTGGTACTTTTGTTTCTTCAGTTCCTTTGAACTAAAACCAAGTCATGTTTTGAAAATCTCTATTATTTTTATTATCCACGAAAATTTCAGTATACCTTTCATTTAAAAGATTCTACAAAAATTACAGACTTAGATACGCGGGTGTACAGTGTCCTTCATAAAGTCTGCATCATATGGGAAAAACTTTTATCAATGATTTATTTTGAAATTCGACTTGGGCGTTGAGTTGTGCTTTGAATAATATGAAAAATGACCTACAGAAAAAGTCCACTTAAATGAATTTGTATCCTACATGCTTGAAGATACGTCAACTTTGCATCAAAAATAACAGAAATGTTAACCAGTTGTTAAATGTTTTTGGAATTACGATCCTGTATAATGTTGAGATTAAGATGTCATGATAATTTTTTGAATTTGTCATTGATTGATGTCAGTAATCTGAATAAAAAAGATTTACGTTTGTAAAAAATATCTGCTACAATCTTCTAAGAAACTGAATTCCGTGGATTGTAACATTGGTCCTTCGAGCAGAAAAAGAATTAGTGAAGAAAGATAATGTCTTTGCCAGAGATCTCTGAAGTTTCAAGAGTAAGGAGAAGTACAAGGAGTAATTTTGGTATTCCCCCTACAAGGTATGGAGATGGTGAAGATGTATCAAGGAGGATAACTGATAGAAGCCTGGATGCAGTTATATTCGAAGAAAATAACGAGATAGCAAATTCATCTGACGGCTCTAACAAAAGTGATGACAGACTACGTCAACTAGATGAAAGAGAACGAGAGATTCAGAAAAAATTGTTAACTTTGGAACTAGAATCTATTCACCAGGAGAAAGAATCTATCCGAAAGTCATCTACCAGAGGATCTAAGAAAAATTATAAAGCTACATATAAGGTAGAATCTAAATCTGATTTCCAAGATGTTGAATCATACGTGCAAGATTGGGTTAACAAGGCAGCTGTGCAAAAAGATGAAAAGCTTGAGTGGGAGAGCTTCAACTATACAAAAGATAGAAAAAGTATCCCCTCCGTTTGTGTGGAATCCTATGATAAAAAATTAGATTTCATTCATAAAAGTAATAAATCTAGCACTTCAAATGATTTTCCTGAATTGCTAACTAAATGTATGAATAATATAAGTTCGAACATCGAGAAATTGGTAACAAAACAAACTCTGAAGCCCCTTCATGATTTCAATGGAGATATTAATGAATTTCCATTTTGGATAAGTGAGTTTGAACGAACTACCAAAGAGAAAAATATATCATCTTCGGAGAATTTGAATCGTCTCATTAAATGTTTGAAGGGACGTGCCAAAGAATCCGTTAAAGATTTATTTTGTAGTCCCGATAACGTTGATACTATCATAGAAACTTTGAGACTCAATTTTGGGAGAGATGATTGGATTATTTTGAGTCAAATAAATAAAGCCAAGAACTGCCCAAATCCAAGGGAAGATAAGATTGAATCATTCATGGACTTTTCGACAGTGGTAACGAATATGGTAGTTGCTATGAGTAGCACATCCTACAAATCTCACCTTGATAATCCTGAGCTATTGTTGAAGCTGGAAGAAAAATTGCCGAGGATCTCGAGACGATCTTGGGGTCAGGTCAAAGTTTTGAAATGCCAGTTGAAAGAAGATGTCAACTTGAAGATATTTGCTGAATGGCTCAAATCTGAGGTGAATTTGTTGATGTCTATCACGGTACCAACTCAAATATCTTCAAATAACACGATGCTACAGAAAAAAGAGAAAGTCTTCAGTATTCAGAATAAACCAGAAGATTTGTCTTGTAAACTTTGTAAAGAAGAACAACATCGACTCTACCAATGCAAGCAGTTCCTGAGTATGTGCCAAGACGACAGAAGAAAATATGTTGAAGAAAATCGCCTATGCTTCAAGTGCTTGTTACCAGGTCATAGCGTTAATAAATGTTTTCGGAAGATTTTCTGTAACGTCGATTCTTGCCGAGGAAGACACAATAGACTTCTTCATCCCATGAAAAAGCAGGAAAGCGAAAAAACAAAGGATGACGAGTTGAAAGATGAAGATAAGAAAAAGCAAGAAATTGATACTAGAGGTTCTTCAGAATTCGCAGGCATTATTGGAAAATCATCCTCATTATTGAAGATTGCGAAAGTTCGTATATATGGTCCAAAGAAAAGCATCGAGACTTTTGCTCTCCTGGACGAGGGATCTACTATCACTCTTATGGATTCAGAAATATGCAAGTCAATCAGCCTCAAAGGTCCAAAATTACCACTCTGTATGCAATGGACCAAAGATATTTCATATGCTGAAGAAGAATCCATGTTGGTGAATTTCGAAATTTCCGGGCCTGGAGAAGCAAACAAAAGGTTTAAGGTGCGAAATGCCAGAACGATGGATAATTTACACTTGCCCAAAATGAGATTCAATGCAGAAACATTGTATCAAAGATATAAATATCTGGATAAATCTATTTTGAAGAATATCGAAAATTGTCAACCAACAATTTTGATCGGTCAAGACAACGTATTTTTGATATCTTCACAGGAAATAATTCAGCCAAGCTTTGATGTACCCGCAATGAGTAAAACAAAGCTAGGATGGGTGATTCATGGACCTTATTCAAAACCAGGAAAAGAGTTGAATTTTAATGTTTGTGCATGTGATCATGATAACATGCATCTACAAAGAATTATCGAAGACCACTTGAAATTGGATGATTCAGGCCTCGAAGATCGTGATGTATTCTCCAGAGAAGATCTAAAAGCTGTGAAATTGATGGAAAATTCAATCAGAAGGATTGGGGATAAATTTGAGATTGGGTTGCCCTGGAAAGATGAAAATTTGGTTTTTCCAGAATCTAAATCACTAGCTTTCAAAAGGTTGAGATGTATGGAGAAGAAAATGGATCAAGATCATCAATTTGGAGAAGAATATTGTAAGAAGATAGAGGAATATGTAGAAAAGGGATATGCTGAAAAAATACCTGAAAATAAGTTGAAATTAGACAGTGGACGAACCTGGTATTTGCCACATTTTGCTGTAAAAAATATCAATAAACCAGGTAAAATTCGGTTTGTTTTTGATGCAGCAGCAAAGAACTCATCTATGAGCCTCAACGATTTTCTGTTGAAGGGTCCTGATTTGTACCCCTTACTTGTAGCCTTGATATGGAGATTCCGAGAGAGAAAGGTGGCATTTGCAGGTGATATCAGGGAAATGTTTCACCAAGTAATCATTAGAGAAGAGGACAGGTCATGCCAGAGATTTTTGTTCCGAGGTATGGACAGAGAAATAACTCCAGATATCTACCAAATGCGAGTTATGATTTTCGGCGCTGTATGTTCCCCATTTATTGCACAATTCGTGAAGAATTATAATGGTAACATGTACGAAAAAGAATTCCCAGGAATATTGAGAAGAATGATACATCAACATTACGTCGATGATTATTTAGATTCGACAGATACCGTAGAAGAAGCTATCAAAACAATCAAAGACGTAATTGAAGTCCATCGTCGTGGAGGATTCCAGATGGTCAACTGGCTCAGCAATTCCACAGATGTTTTGAAAGCACTTCCTCGGAATTATCTAGCCAAAGATATTATTATCAATTTGGATTCGAGAAGTGTTGAGAGAGTTCTTGGTCTACGGTGGAATACCAATGAGGATACACTAATTTTCAATATACAGTTCCAGAAAATACCTATAGAATTATCTGATGGAGATAAAATCCCTACGAAAAGACAGATTCTTCAAATAGTTATGTCTATATTCGACCCAATGGGATTTCTTGCACCGCTTATTATACATGGAAAACTGATTATGCAAGACTGTTGGGATAAGAAAATAGATTGGGACATTGTTGTATGTGACGTTATTGCAAAAAAATGGAAATTTTGGTTTGCGTCATTGAAAAGAATTCAAGAATTTAAGATCAGTAGGTGCTACTTCTCAACAACTCCTAGAGAAGTGGAATTGCACGTTTTTTCTGATGCTAGTAATAAAGCATTTTGTGCTGTGGCTTACTACAGATCTTCAAGAGATGGAAAAGTGGAGTCTTGTATTGTAGCATCCAAATGTAAGCTTGGACCGCTAAATAAAATTATTTCCATTCCTAGAATGGAATTGCAAGGAGCTGTTGTAGCTGCTCGTCTGGGTAATTCTATCAAAAGGGAATCAAACCTCCATATTCAACGAGTTTGTTGGTGGACTGACTCTGAAATCGTCCTGAAGTGGCTCAGGAATGACTCAAGGCGTTTGAAACCATACGAAGCTCACAGAATCCAAGAAATTGAACATCTCTCAGTGATTTCGAATTGGAAATGGGTTCCATCTGCCCTGAATCCAGCAGATTTAGCAACGAAAGAAAGGAATAATGCAGGATTCATGGATCCTTTATGGTTACAAGGCCCACCTTTCTTAAGAAAATCAGAAGATAATTGGCCTACAGATCAAGTTGAACGATTTCAAGAAAACGATATTGAATATGTGGTAGTACTGGAAGAGACTACACTCTCATTGCCAGAAGTTAGCAGATTTTCGAAATGGTTGAGGATAATTCGTACTACAGCATGGATTTTGAGATTCTGTAAGAATCTAAATACATCAAAGAATAGAAATACTCATGGAAAATATAAATTATATGAAGAATTAAGAAAAATATCTGTATCTGTAGAAAAGGTATTGGAACACTATGAATTGGAACCAGAAGAATTAAAGAAAGCAGAAAGTTTGTGGTTGAGGAAAATTCAGGCAATTCATTTTCAAGATGAAATTAATTGTTTACGAAAACATGATTATCCCAGTAAGTCTTCAAAACTACATGAGTTATCCCCATTTCTGGACGAATTTGGAATTTTGAGAATGAATAGCAGAATTCAGTTTGCTGATATTGCCCATGATATGAAGTATCCCATAATTTTACCATCAGCAAAACATGAAGTGTTCGTGCAGTTACTAATTTCACATCTCCATGAGGAATTGAAACACACAGGAAATGAAACATTGATCAATAATTTGAAGCAGAGATTCTGGATTATCAAAACTCGATATTCTGTGAAGTTGACTTTGGGAAAATGTCAGTATTGCAAAATAAAGAAATTCAAGAAAGTTCAACCCGAAATGGCACCATTACCAATCTCCCGACTTATGCCATACACAAGGCCATTCAGTTTTTGTGGTTTGGATTATTTTGGTCCGTTGCTGGTGAAGGTGAAAAGGAGTGTAGAGAAGAGGTACGGGGCCATTTTTACATGCTTCAATACCCGGGCAATTCATATAGAACTGACTAGTTCCCTAACAACGGATTCAGCATTGATGGCTATTCACAGATTCATGTCTAGAAGAGGACAACCATTAGAAATTTGTTCTGATAATGGGACAAATTTTATAGGAGCAGAAAACGAAATGAAAAGGAGCTTGGAAGAGATGAGTCAAGCAAAAATCATTCAAGATTTGTCCAAGTATAACATAAAATGGAAATTCAATACCCCAGCAGCTCCCTTCCAAGGAGGAGTATGGGAAAGAATGATTCAGTGTGTGAAGAAGGTTTTGTATATCATTCTGAAGGAACAACATCCGACAGAGGAGCTATTAACAACACTTTTGATAGAGACTGAGGGGATTGTTAATACCAGGCCGATAAGCTTCGTAACAAGTGAATGTGGTGAATTGGAAGCATTAACACCAATGCATTTTTTAATTGGTTCAGCCAATACCTCCAATGTTCCTGGAGTTTTTGGACCTGAAGATTTATATGGACGTAAGCATTGGAAGATTGCTCAACTGATGGCTGAAAGATTTTGGAAAAGATGGTGCAAAGAGTATGTTCCCTCGCTCAGAAAGAGAACCAAGTGGTACGAGAGACAGAAACCTCTGCAAGTAGGTGATGTCGTAGCTCTTGCTGACAGCAAATTCCGGAAAAAATGGATTTTAGGAAGAGTATCTCAAGTTTTTCCAGGACAGGACAATCAAATTCGTTCTGTAGAAATAACTACTCAAGATGGCTTTTTGGTTCGACCAGCAAACAGTCTTTTCAAGCTAGAGGTTGGAGAATGTTAAATGTTTTTGGAATTACGATCCTGTATAATGTTGAGATTAAGATGTCATGATAATTTTTTGAATTTGTCATTGATTGATGTCAGTAATCTGAATAAAAAAGATTTACGTTTGTAAAAAATATCTGCTACAATCTTCTAAGAAACTGAATTCCGTGGATTGTAACACCAGTAATTCTCATTTTCTTGAGAAAAATATATTTTTTTGGATGATTCGTGATTGAAAGTAAGTCGCATATTAGAGCTACTGGTATAAAACAGTTTTGTCGAAGTTACGAATTTTTTAATGTTCCAGAAATTTTGTAATTATCAAAAAATGGCAAAAAGTGAAAGTTGCAATAGAACGTTAAAATTTGAGATGTAGGTGTAAAATCGAAAAAGAAACAACGTTTTTTTTTGAAATTTTTTGAAATTCCAATAAATAAGCCTATTTTCAGCGATTACTTTGAAAAAATATTACTTTTGACAGGTAGTGAAATTCAAGTGACCACATCCGAGTAGGTCATTTTTCATATTTTTTAAAACACAACTTAACGCCCAAGTCGAATTTCAAAATAAATCATTAAAAAAAGTTTTTCCTATATGATGCGGACTTTATGAAGGACACTGTATACATAGGGTAAAGAATGAATTCATTATCTAGAAAAGAAGAAGCTTTTCTAAAAAATCCGCAAACACATCGACTTTTATTTCAAGGTGGCTATCTTCAGTTTGAATATTTGATCAATCAGTTCGTTCAATCAAGAGTGTAAAATAAATTACTTTAACATCATTATAACATTAAATTTTTTTGAGAATTTCTTTTTGTAACATGACAAAACTTTCGTAATGCTCTTATAAAAAATGGCGGTTGCAATTTGAAAAAATTTACGTCATAGCCATCATCAATGTGACTAAAACATCAGAAGATGCGAATCTTGAAATAAAAGTTGACATTTCCGCCGATTTTTTCGAAAAAGCATTTCCTTTTCTAGATAATGAATTTATTCCTTACGTTATGTACACACAGCAGCGATGTGAACATGAAGTACACTTCTTCTTCAACGAATAATTCACTTGGGAAGAGCAAAAAAAGGGGTCACTATTAAAAAAAAAAAGAGTTTTCGCGATTTGTAACTAAGAAAATTCGCTTTCTGCTAATCAGTACTCACAGTTCTCCTTGTTGCCCGAGAACAACCGCTGGTACCTCTCAAAGTTCGGCCTGGCGTCAAAATGGTGCCCCTTGGTGACCAGCGCCTCCTTGATCCCCGCCTGCCCGTTCACCACCACGCACCTGACATGCCCCAGCCGCAGCCTCACCACGGGCCCCAGCCGCTGCCCCAGCTGGCTGAACGCCTGGTAGGGCACCTCGTAGCCCCCCAGCAGGTGCAGGTGGCCGACTATGGGCAGCCGCCAGGAGGGCGTGGGCGGCTCCCGCAGTCCATGGGCGGGCTGCTGCTGCAGCTTCCGCTTGCTGCGGCAGCGGACCTGCTGCAGCACCAGCAGCGCGCAAAACACCAGGAGCAGCAGAGACATCGTGGTGGCTAGGAGGAACATGTTGTGGCCGCCTCGGAGGTAGGACAATGTCTGGCGGGTTAGGAAAAGCCACGGGGGCTTTATACCGGGCGATTATCATAAGGTGATGCATTTATTCTGTGTATTAGCATCGATAAGGATCGTTGGATACGATTCCGGTGGAATTGTCGTATCCTACATTATGCAATTCGGATTTTTCGAAGAGATGCTATTGGGAACAGTTATTGTATTTTCAAAAATGGGGCACCTGGGATTGTTTATCGTTATTCTGGTCATGACGTCCATTATTCTTGGAATGCGTACTGGATTTGCGTCTAGGAATGGGTGAGTTTTAATTCCATTACTTTCTTGGCTGGAATTGTTTATCTTTATCTTTTCACCTCGAAGAATCTTGTATACAGGGTAGGCAAATTACTTTATACGAGGCGATAATCATAAGAATGTTGTATCTATCTTTATTTCTTTAATTATTTTAGAATTAAAATATTGATAGATAGATTTTTTGATATTATATTTTATTATGACAATTAGGCAATTCGGTTTTTTCTGGAAGATGCTATTGGAAACAGTTATTGTATTTTCAAAAATGGGGCACCTGGGATTGTTGATCGTTATTCTGGTAATGACGTCCATTATTCTTTGAATCCGTACCGGATTTGCGTCTAGAATAGGGTGAATTGGAAATTAAATTATTTTATGGGCTGGAATAGCTTATAATGTTTGCTGCACCTCAGAGAATCTTGTGTACATACAGGGTGGGCAGATTTCGATGTTTGTATAGGGTAAGTCGGTAACTATTAAGAGACACAAAAAATGAATGGCGCATCCTCCATCTCTCTTTCCGAGAGAAGTTCACTAGCGAAAACAAAAATTTGCTATCGTATTCTGTTTTTGAGTTATAAAATGTTCGATTATCCGACTTTTAGACACATGTGAATATCAAGGCTGTTTTGTAAAGTAAAAATATAACTTTCAAATTCTTACACTTTTTCCTGTATAATCCGGTGACGAAAAAAGTTCAATTTCGAGTTATGGCATATAAAGTTGTATTTCTTCAAATGCGAATCATAGATATACAGGGTCACTCACCGTCGATGGTACCTTAGACGTTTACGGAGAACGGGACGTAGGATTATTCTGAAAATTTGGTTTATTGGGTAATCAGTTTTGTTCTATCGATCTAAAATACTTTCAGCGTTGCGGCGTTGCCGCTTCTATCAAAAAGTAGCAACAACTTTGTTATTTCAAATAGAACACCCTGTATTTTATTCCATTTTTAGATTATTCCTGAAAAGCTGATTTCGTTGATACATTATACTTGGGGTATAGCGAGAAAGATTACAGAGATATAGGGTGTGAAGAATCGAGATTTTTCAACTTTAGGAAATTTTTGTGCCGAAACTATCCATTATTGCTCAATCAATCAATCAATCAATCAATCAATCAATCTTTATTTCCGTTTCTTGACATGGTTTACATGTTTTGGAATTGTCAATAAATAAAATTAAAATGAAAAGTAAATCGCTTAAAAAACTATTCTTAAAAACTATACTCGAAGAGTGAAATGTAAATATAAAATAGGTAAAAACTACATTCAAAAGTTAAAAGCACAGATATCACATCATTCAAAATATATCACGAAGACTGGGTTTCTATAAAATCATTAACATTATAAAAACATTTTTCCAATAAAAAATATTCCAATTTACGTTTGAATGAATACAGTTCACTAATATTTTTAATTTCTAGTGGGAGTTTGTTAAACATTTTGAGTCCCATATGATCAGGTGCATTGGATTGAATTTTCCTTTTAGAAGGATTTATATGAAAATGGTACATATTCCTTGTTTGATGTTCATGAACATCAGAGTTTTTTTTAAATTGTTCTTCATTCTTGAAAACATAAATGCACATTTCAAAAATGAATAGACAGGGAAGCGTCAAAACATTAAACAATTTAAAAACAGTTCTACATGTTTCTCTATCAGAAATTCCAGCAATACATCTCAAGATTCGTTTCTGGCCAATGAACACTCCTTTCGAATCAGCTGAATTACCCCAGAGGTTAATGCCATACCTGAGTCTCGATACAATTTGAGCATACGGCTTACATGTCCCTATCTCAACTTTCCATTTACTATCGATTGATATTTAATTGAAACAAATACGGGTGGTTCAAAATTTTGAGTTTTGCATCACCCTCTATTTGTTTCCATCAAATGATAGGGACATGTAAGCCGTTTTGAGCAGAAATTATTAGTTTCGACACAAAAAATTCCTAAAGTTGAAAAATCTCGATTTTTCACACCCTATATCTCTGTAATATTTCGCGCTATACCCCAAGTATGATGTATTGACGAAATCAGCTCTTCAGGAAGAATCTAAAAATGAAATGAAAATTTGAAATAACAAAGTTGTTGTTACTTTTTGATAAAAGCGGCAACGCCGCAACGCTGAAAGTATTTTAGATCGATAGAACAAAACTGATTACCCAATAAACCAAATTTTCAGAATAATTCTACGTCCCGTTCTCCGTAGACTTATTTAACTCTAAGCTATGGTCTTATCTAATTTTACATACGAGAAAATCGATGATTCCAAAACAAACTGCACAATGTGATTTATTTTCCTGCCTTTTTTATTCTCAATGAGCTACAATTATATGAATCTCTCATAAGGTTATAAATATATATGGGTCAAAGTGTCTGAATAACTGGAAGCGAAATTTTCTCCAAATGAAGATTATTATGTATTATTATTGCATATTTATTTGGATGCACTTGGAAGTTAGTCAGTTGGAATTGCCTTCTATTATTCAAATCGTGAATAAATAAACTTATTGTGTTAGATTATACATGAGAAGTATTAGGTAGTTCTTGGAAGTCCTAGTATGTCAACCTCGTTAATAAAACATGCATAATATATCCTGACTGTATTCGAATGCATTGAAAATAGTAAACAACTTCGTCTTCTTCGCTTTCACCAATAATAAATTCCTAATAAGAACGCAAATATCCTCCAAGCAGCATACTATTTGTCTTTGTTATAGTTCCTTTTTTCTGGTCTTTCCTGTTGTTTACTGAATGAATTAGTCAGTGTTTCCATTTATGAAAATTGACTTAGAGATGACTTTTCTCGAAACATAACATGGTGTGCTACTCAGTCAGAATACCTGATTGTTTCTGATTTCTTGGTCACCAACAAAAGAACTTAGATTACCAACTGATTTAAGTGTTTTAGATTCCGAACTTGTGAGTCAATTCGCGAAAAATAATTTCAATCAGGACAGATGCAATTCCAGATGAAAATCTTCCCATAAATTGTGAACTCCTTGAGGAATTAGAAATCAATGCCACAAACGATAATGATAATTTGAAGTTTCTAAGTGAATTGATCAACAAAAATGACATTTTTTTATTTTGGTTGTATAATGAAGTCATTGTGCAACGCAAATGCGTGTTGAAATAGCCTCTATTTCGATACGCATTTTTTATTATTCGGAGATTGGTACAATCGAACTGTCAAATGAAAGTCAGAAGAGTTAGGCCCAGTTTACTTTTGAGCGATTTGGATTTGGTGATATTAGCAGTGAAAAACTTCAATTGGTAAATTTCAATTCAGAGTGTAATTTGATTTAAATTGATCAATAAAAACAATAACAACATTGAAATTTTCACCACAGGTATTGCAAAAATCAAAATCGCTCAACTGTAAACTGGGCTTTACGCTTGTGCGTCAGATTTTAATTATTTCAATGTCATCATTGTTACCAATCGAAGATGTTTCTATTATTTATCGATATTAAATCCATTTTTTTCCTCAAATCAATTCAATACAGAAAAAAATGCACATGACACACGTTTTATAAGACACGTTGTCGCACTTTCTCACTTGGAGCACTCCTCGCTTCGCTCGTCGTACTCCAAACAACGCGTGCGACAAAATAGCGTCTTATAAAACATGTATCATAACTATTCAGTGCGACAATTGTTTCGTAAGTATTTTGAAACTGTATATCGCTTCTTCAAAACTTTAAACCAACTCGCTGAATGTCTAAATCTAAACTTATGCATCGCATACAAGACCAGTATCTATACAGCTCATAATGGAATCAGAATAAGAAAGTCCCAAAATATTTTAATTTTTTTTCTTTTGAAACTGATACGGACGCAAGATTTTAACTCATTAAAACCTATAATTATACGTATACGTAGTGCAGGCAACCATCAAATATTAATTGTTCAAAAATACCAGTCCATCTCAACAAAGTACTTACATCTATTTCCCCATTCATAGATATTCTATTCATGCCTTTCATAAACTGTTGTAATTTTTGGGAGTGAATTCACCTTGGATTCACCTTGTCCTTGAAATAAGTTAATATTTGGGTTTCAAATTGGATCTACTTTGATATACAGACAGACGAATTTTTCATGTTCCTTTAAATTTTCATTCGGATTGGGTTACCTATGATATATTCATGTAAACTTCTATTCAGTTTGTCAGATGCAGACTTTGTTTTGTTATATTATATGAACAGGTAGGTATCTTCACAATGAGGTTTACTGAGTATAGTTTCCTCTATATTTCAATATATCAGTGAAATAATTGCGTAATAAATTTTTCTACAAGCAATTTGGAAGTCTACGAGGTATTTGGATGTTATTTTACGCAAAATATGTATTCGTATTGAAAATTAATTGCAGACCTTCACAAAATAAAATTTCCAAGCGAGTCAGGTCGAACATGTTTAGGACTCGTCTGAATAATACTATATTGCTTTTCAAATCTAACTACGAAATATTACTCTCTTTTAACATCTTGTAATGGCACAGAAATAACGTTCATTATTCAGCACTCATAGATTATTATTGGACTTGGACCGTCTGGCTCGAAATTCAAAACAGTAAAGGTCATGAAGAGACCCAAATGTGACCTGGGTTTGAAGAAATATATTCAGTATTCCCAGAATTTAACATTTTTTCTGTGAGTTAATAGCGTACTCCCTCATTTGTATGGGATTATATTAAACTTTGGTTGATGCATAGTAATTCGGATGAAGGATCATTTGAAATGATTTAGTTATCAGACAGAGAATATATTCGGGCATAGTTAATATTAATGAATGAGATGAAAGAGTGATAAAAATGAGACCTGGTGGCGCTACTCTTCAATTTTTTCACTAATAATTACAGTAGTCGAACTAGTAAACTTGAAATACATCAATGATGATTCTGTTTACTTCGATTCAAAAAAAGCTAGAGTGTAATTCGATAAGACAATTCAATGAATATGTGAATCAATAAATTGAAAAATAAGATGTAAATAAGTTTATTTAATTCAACGGAAAAGTACAATTGTTAAAAACACAATTAGTAAAAAAGGTTATTTTTCAGAACTTTCTTATTTTTTGTTGATAGTTTGCTACATGCTAGTATTTTGAGCGGTAATAACTGTATCCTGGATGGTAGTACGAATCTCTTCATCTAACTGAAGGTAGGGTTTTAATGACGATGGTTTTTGTTCACCTACACCACTCCTGTACAATTCAGTTACGGCGGTAGCTCGATTAGAATGGTTCGTAATTTTCACCCGCTAGACACCAAGTCTATTATTTTTCTACTATCCTTTCGAATTTGTTTTTTGCCAGAAAGGATTTGGAGTTAAAAAAAAACTTTTCACATGTGATATGTTTTTTTCGTCTTCCCATAATTTGTTCAAACAATCTTACTTGACATACAAAATCTACTTCAGTATTTGCTACCAACCATTAACTGTCGGCCAACTTCTGTTTTTCCCCTTGTGCTGTCTTAGAAAACACTGATGTGTTATATTCAACTCTTCCGGTCTCTCTTCCACGGTTGTCTGTCTCGATTTCAAAATAGACTACCTTACAATTTGCTGCTTTAACACCTATCCAAGTCATGTCATAGGCAGCAATGTGATAACATTTTCTTTGGAGGCCAACAGGTTCTTCTTCACTCCAGGACAGTGCTAATTAAAAAATGTCTTGTTTTTTAAGAGCATTAGAACTCACCTTCCTTTTTTCTGGAATTGCTTGTAAAATTTTGCGTTTTGTGTCTCGTGCATTTTTCGCTTTCTTAAACTGTATGTCCGTGAACAGATTAAAAATTATTTGATAATCTTTTGTACTTCTCTAGTGAAATTTTTGCTGTAGTGTACCAAATCGTCTTGACTGCACTCTCTTTAAAATCTTCTTCATTGTTCTTCTTCCTGTTGAATGCCTAGTCACATAAAATATAAGCTAACTATTCAGTGGAAGTTTCTGCAATGAGTTCAGAAAATGGCTTTATGGAATTCTTAGAAACAATTAGATGTTTATCAGAATCGATACTCATACTTTTGTAATGACACCTGAAGTAACCTGTAATTTTCGCTGAAACCGCTGCTAAACTTGATGAGATTCACCCAAGCAATGTCTTGTTAGAAAGCAATGACGATATATTGGTGATTCAAGTCAGTTATAACTCCGATGTTCGCTGTATTTACCAAGTTTTATTTTGAATAAATCATTCCATGTCCACCCTCACATATCTAGGTCCATTGCGAAAAATTCCAATGGCTGCTTCACACCTTAATTTGAACAGATCCTGGAGTATATTTCAGTTGAGAACTCCAAAATTTCAGCTTACGCAGGAGCCAGTACGGTTCTGCCTATTTGATCTGCGACCTACGTTCCATTCATCAGACGAGCTTTCGCTAGATCCTGACGGGGACTGCTACATTTCAGCTTGTCTCTTCTCGACTCTAAGTTGGCGTATGGTCGTTGCCCCTGAAACTCTAGTAAGGGTGGTAATCTAACATTTTTTCATTGGATGATTCCATACTTTTCGAATGATAAATAAATTACTAAGCAGTATTTATCACATGCATGTATATTTAAATTTTTTCTTGTTATGGAAAATAGTACTCGTACCAATATTCTTTTTCAACTTTCACTGGCTGTCAACTCAAATCTCTCACGTATTATAGGGAGAAATATTGTTGTTATTATTTCAAACTGGTATAAAATGATTATTTGGATTCCACGTTCGCCCCTTTACTATTACAGGAGCGTTTTTAGGATTACGTACCAAGCTGCTAAAGTATTTCCATCCTTCGGAATTGATTTTGTGATCAATTGGTATAGGGGGATAGTTTAAGAGTTGGACATTTACGTTACCCACTCTGAAAATGCCCTCAGAGTATTGTTTTTCAAGAGTCTTATTCTCGACCTCAGTTGCCAAAATTGATAATTTCGACAAGTCTCATTATTATGGTAATTGTATAATTCACTCTCAAGAACTCACATTTATCATCGAATATAATAGAATCACGGTTTCTATAGTTCATTTTGTATGAATTTGAATTCGGTTTTTGAAGAAAATTAATATGCCAAAATAGTAAATTACTTCATTCAATCATGTCTTAAATTGTGTTTAACTGCAATTCTTGAGTATCGCTTACTCGATTTTCAATAGTTAATGATGCTGTGATGAATCGAATAATGATGACAGTACGATTGAGTGATATTGTGACATCCCATTGTCTTGTCATATTCAAATAGGAATGGAGAGAAATCTAGCCATCTCTGGCTTCTACTAAAGCACAATACAACCGTTTGTGAAATACACTCAAATTCAACAGACACTTACGTGACGAGAATGTTTTGTTTTTTATTGCCAACAGTTAGAAATAATTGGTTCTTTGTTGAAACGCTGAAACTGAGGTTGGGGGTGCATTGGGTGCAAAAACGCGAAAGCCTGCAGAAAATCAGCTAATTTAGCGGAGTGGCGTTCCTTCCGAACTTGACAGAACACCATGCAAATGTATTGTTGGTTGCATAAGACATCTTAGTTCACAGTAGCAATAGCCTGTTGAAGACTTAATTTTTCTAGAATCTGCAATGACAGGACATTCCACGTAGATACTATCTGATATTCTGCAATACATATGAATAAACCACATACAATTTTTACGTAAAATGAAGAAAATCTTGCATAAATTATCTCTTCAGATATTTTCTTGCCTATTCCTTGAGTCGGACCTGTCGCTGGCCCGCGAATTGTCAGGACAAGGTGAGACCTCTGCTAAATGTTCCTGCTGAAAGGCTCCTTTGCAGGAATTTGACACCGTCCTTGTCCCTCCTGATCACGCGCAAACACCAAAAACAGCGTGCGTATTTCAGAGTTCCGATTCTTTTTCTTCTTCCCTATAGTTGACGTTCAGTTGTTTGCCGGCAGGGCTCACTTGATTTTATTGACTTGTTTTTAACTAAGGATTGGAGCTTGGACAGAGGGACGTTTCCGGTAATTGGGTGAGTATTTTTATGGTTTTGGGGCGATTAGGGGGTTGTTTTGTGAGTTTTATTCATGAGTTTGAGATGGCGGTTGTCGTTAGCTTTGAATCTTGAATTATTCATTGATGTTGATATTAATTTCATTGATTTATGTTGATTTAATTATGGACTGGTTAATTTCAACATTTGTGTAGAGGGTAGGCTGTTATGTTCACGTTGAATAGATAGTTTTCGAACAATAGACATATTTGTGCGAAGAGATAAGCTTCATATAAACAATGGGTATTGTTTAGATTTCATTTATATCGGGAGAATAATTTATTCCTTGATTTCATGCATTCATAATAAGATGGAAAAATAATCATAAAACGTAACGTTGGAGGGTAATATGTTCCCCTATATTTCTAGATTGATATTCACTGTTACAGCCTATAAAATAAGTCACTATTTGAATCTGTCATAGTTGGAAAACGAGGACTGACAGTTTGAATAACTGTAAGAATACTCATGATTGAGGAAAATTGGTAATTTACCCATGATTTATCCTCCATTCATGCAATTGGAATTTTCAGAGAAAAGAACATTTAAAGATGCGCGAGAATAATGATTTATACTTTATTTTTCAAATACTTTACATACCTATAGTACTTAGGTATATTAGTTTCATTCGTTTTAAGTTATTTAATACATTTTCATTGATATATTATATATTAGAATATAAAAACTTATCCTATGAATTTTGGCTCAATATCAATCATAATTGAATATATTCTAGGTAAGTATTCATTATTATCAAAGCATAGTGGTCTTCGAACATTCCTCAAACTAAAGGGTGTCTCAAAATTCACACAATATTCGAAATATTCATAAACTTTATGATATTTCGAGAAGCTCTTTATATCGTATTCGTATTCCCATGATAGAATGTCCAATTGACTCAATAACTGAAGCTTGCTGATTATACACAGCAAAAAGAGTTAGTTGAATGTACAACAAGTAGTGATAAGTAATGATAAGACCCATATGAAAATTTACAAGAGATCATTTCATTTTTTTAGCCAAAATCGCACTGGACTACAATGTTCGTATAATATATAGACGAAACATTGTCATTCGTTTTATGGAGAGGAGTACTTGAAAAAATAATGATATTTTGCCTAAATTAATTTTTTTTTAAATATCACCACGAAACATATTTCGAAATAATAAAAAGAAAATAATGTTTACAGCCCTCTTTGTATAGGTACTTTATCTAGTCCACCACGACTACCTATACGCCTTATAACATTTCTAATTATTTTTGAACCTGTCTTCTAACGAAATCACTTCTTAAGTGCATTTTGGAACACCCTTCATGACCAAACATCGAATAATGATGAAAAATCGACAATGTGTTTGGGTGAAATTCACCAGCTATATGTCATTAGACGCAGGAAGGTCATTAACTTTTGGCCATTTTCACTAGTTTTATGGTCGACCGTTATCTGGGACAAGTAAATCGTCAACACGAACCATATTGTTATATCCTCTATATTGTTTTCGTCGTTATATCATGCGACTATTGGCGATGCTTCATTAATCCGGCAGATGTGGTGTCTGAAAGTGCCGGAATTTCAGTATAATATATAGCAGTAATTCGAGATGGATGGCTTCATAAACTTACACAAATGAAATCGTCACATATTCAGCATCCAAAGCATTCACAATTATATCCATAGGTTCTTATTAAGTATTCGAAAGCATCTCCTTAGATGATGTCTTCTGATGACATTTCAAGTCGCCACAAGATAAATCCATTGGCAACGTTAGAAGTTCAACAGTACTGATGATGATGATAATACCGAGAAAATTTATGATGAATATGATTATTGTTGCACGTTCTCCTATTCTTGTATAGGTGAGAACTAGATGATGGATCCAGATACCTCTGATGGAAAGTCTGCGGACAATATAGTCTTCGAAGCTTCTACACAGACTCCGACAGATGATATTCAATGCGATTCGCCTCTTTTCACTCAGAAGGGTTACTCCCTGAAGACTTCTGGACACAGCAATCAGGCTTTGACTAATATCCATCGGATGAAGCAACATGGACACGTAAGAAAATTCAAAGATAGTGTTTGTATCTCTCAATCTACTCACATCCCAACCAAGAGATTTATAGAATGAATCTGTCCAAAGTCTAGTCTTCAATATCCTTGTGGTTTCATTCAGGAGGTGAAATTTCATGTAATAGCTGTTCAGTAATATCTCAATTATCGCCGCCTTTGTGAATTAGGGAGTCTTTGACCTTTATGCACTGATACCGCTGATGGTGATAGGGAACAATCAGTATAATCAACAAAATTAATCAAATCTAGTCTATGTAGTGCGGAGGCAGGAATGATGTCATTTTCTTAAAAAAATATATATGGTGTCATGACCAATTCATGAATTTGGTGATGACTGGAGTCGTTGCTCTTTCCTTTGAAATATTATACTGGGCAACTTTGGAGATCGTAAAATTTATATATGTTCTAGAGAAAACATCAGAAGGTGATTGTGAGCCAAAAACCTGACTTCTTCAATTACTGTCAACTGAACACTTAAATCACAAGTACAAGTTTGAAAATACTGAACAATGGAACAATGGATCATGAAAACAATAATAAATAGCATATTTGATTTTTTAGTCTGATGGTGATATTTTCGATCTTAGGGGGTCTGTTCAATGTTATTTTCCATTAGCGAAGGAAGTCTAGTTTTATTTCTGCAATAAAATATCCAATCATCGTAAGGTCTGACCCATTTCCACTTATCAGCATTCTTGAGTGTAGTTAAATTTATACGATCTATCTTTAAATACATATACTTGATATAAAATCGTTATTGTTTGATCGATTTTGAAAAACTTGAAGAATTTTCTTGTTGGATAGTTATTTGAAATGTCTATCCAACAATAGAGTGATTATATTTTTTTGCTATCATCGTGGCCAACTACAACCATTTTTATCGACCCTTTTTTCAAAAAGTTCTATTGAGGATTTTTTTTACAAAAAATGATGATGGATTCTGAATCAGGATTACTTGAAATATACTTGTACCGATAATGTATACTAGGTGATGTAACATTTCTGCAGATGTCTAAATGTACTTAGGATAGTAATTCCATGGTCACATGGCAATATTTATTATATTATTATTATAATTTATTATCAATTCATTCCTCCAAAATAGTGTCGATATCGATATACTGCATATTTTTCTCTTTTTTTTATAGCTATGTGATATAACATTGCGAATAGGATTAGAAAAATTTAGAGCCCATAAAGTTGTTCTAGCGTCAGTTAGTCCATATTTTTTTGCTATGTTCAATGGTGAGTAGATTTATGTATCAGATTCGTAGTATTCAGCTTTGTAGATAATGATAATTTGCATGTATAGATCCACATATATAGTGTGTTCAAATTAGCTTGCACGATGTTTGACGAACATGCAGTCAAGAGTTGAAAGAAACTGGAGGATTTGTGATATTAGGAAATTCGGTAGATTAATGAATAAATTTGCTTTTGCCTCCCAGGTACTTTCATTTCCAATAATACATTTGTGAAAACTCTAAGAACATCACTTTTTTTGGGTTCATTCAACAACATTAAAAAAATATCAGATAATACGAGTACTTCAAATTCAAAAATATCTTAATATTGCATGTTATGTTATGAGAGAAGCTCAGGAATATCCTTTGGATAGAGGTAATGGCATATCCGATTTTTTTCGATTCGTACACAGGTAACATGAACCATAAGCGATGAGTAAAGTCTAGCATGTAGTCAGAAAAATATCGAAATTCTTGATGACGAATTCCAAGAAACCATTGAGAACATATTTTGATATGGAATATATAAATCTGTGATCGATACATTTAATATCTATCAACTGAGTGAGTAACTGCTAAAATTCGTTGGGAGAAGAATTTCCCGCAATAGAAACAGAACTACTCGCTCACATAATAAGCAATGATTTTCTAGGTAATATGAAGGAACACAGCCAGTCAGAAATACCCCTTCTCGATCTGGATCCCACAGCCATTGAACTTTTGATCGATTACGCCTATACTGGCCAAATAACCATCACTGCCGACAATGTCCAGGTGTTATTGCCTGGAAGTAGCCTCCTGCAGATGCAGGAAGTCAGAGAGGCGTGCTGCCGATTCCTGCTCAGACAGCTGCATCCTACCAATTGTTTGGGGATCAGGAGCTTTGCAGGTGAAAAATAATCCAAATCGAATTCACCAGAGGTGGTTTAAGTTGTAATGTTTCCGCTTCAGATACTCATTCTTGTGAAGAACTCCACTTGAAGTCGCACGTATATGCCCTTCAGAACTTCCAGCAAGTTGTGGGAAATGAAGAATTCCTACTCCTACCATTCGAGCAGGTCAATGATCTGATTTCAAACAGCCAACTGAACATCTCTTCAGAGGAAGATGTATTTACTGCAGTTTTGAATTGGATCAAGCATAATCTACCTGAAAGAAGCGAATATATTTTCAAAGTATGAGTTATAGTCAAGCACACAACATGGGTGTGTCAATATTTCCTCATTTTTCAGCTAATGCAACATGTAAGACTGCCTCTGGTCAACAGAGAATTCCTCATGACCAGAGTCGACAACGAAAAACTGATCAGGGACAACAACGAATGTAGAGAGCTTCTTCTGGAAGCGATGCGTTATCATTTAGCACCAGAGAGAAGATGTGCCTTGTCAACAACCAGGACCATGGAAAGGAAACCAAACGGGGCCAGTCCATATTTATTCGCTATAGGTATCAACGCACACCTCTTGTTACCATCCAAAACATTCATTGAATATGCCCTCAGGTGGAGGTTCTTTGTTTGCCATACATTCCGAGTGTGAAGTGTACAACCCCAAGACTGATTGTTGGTCCCTCATAGCGCCAATGCAGTGGCGTAGGTCTAGGTCAGGAGTAACAGGATTGAGGAGGCTGCTATACGTTGTTGGAGGGTGAGTCGATCTCAAGTTGTTGTGGAACACCCAACTTTTCCAACTTTGGATTCCAGATATGATGGAGCCTCAGATCTGGCAACTGCGGAGTGTTTCAACCCTTTAAGTAACAGCTGGTCATCTATAACACCAATGGGAACCAAGAGGTCTTGCTTAGGTGGAAGAATGCAACTTTGAAGCGTTTTGCGTCATCCTGACTTATTTTCTTTGCCAGGAATTTGCTCATTTGATGGGCTCATCTATGTTTGTGGTGGATACGATGGAGCATCATGTTTGAGTTCGATGGAAAGGTTCGATCCACTAACTGGTATTTGGTGCAGCTGTCCTGCCATGAACACCAGAAGACGCTACTGCAGGATAGCGGTTGTAGAAAACTGTATTTACGCACTAGGAGGTTTTGATTCCACCAATTATCAAGCCTCAGTAGAAAAGTTAGTTCTTTCAGATATCAACAATTCATATCGCGTACCTACTGATTCTAAAGCTTCTAAAGAATTTGGTGAAACTCATCCTCAAGAGAACATCTAAGGAAACCATTGCATTTTGTAATTCTGATTGATTATTTTTTTTTAGATTCGATCCAAGAGAAGGTACATGGCATTCCGTGCCATCAATGTCGTCCAGAAGAAGTAGCTGCGGGGTAGCTGCTCTGGATGGACATCTTTACTGTATTGGAGGTGATTTGCAGTCTTTGTAGATCATATCAGGCAATACATTGTTTTACTCGCAGGTAATGATGGGACTATGTGCATGTCAAGTGGTGAGAGATTCAATGTGAGAAGAAATGCTTGGGAACCCATAACGTCCATGCATAATAGAAGGTGAGTTTCATAATTTTCCTCAAGAGATTCAATTCTTGTGTTATTTCTTACTTAGATCGACCCATGAAGTGGTTGCCATTGACAATATGATATACGCACTGGGAGGCAATGACGGTTCATCGAGCTTGAACGCTGTTGAACAATATGATCCAAAGACAAACAAATGGCTAGTAGTCTCTCCAATGAGCACTAGGAGGAGCTCAGTGGGGGCAGCCATATTGGAATGCATCAACATCGAGCATGTGCTGAGACAAACTAGGAATAGTTGACATAGACTGACTATTTGAGAAAAAGTATAAAGCTATACATCGCAAGCACTTCATGAGGATCTTGTATCCAACATACTGAATGAAATCAATTACTAGTTACCGAGGAATCTATATTTTCGTATCATCAGAACTGATCGATAGATGAAAAATCCTCTTCAAATGAAAAATTGGGATCCCTTCCTGGATATAATAACGAAGTGTCAAAAGCAACTCAATGACCAATGGAACGATAAAAAATCTCATGAAGTGTTAGCTATGTAGGACTTATAAATACAGTTCTTTGAAGATTATGATGAAATTGCAACCTTTCTTGGATTTATGAAAGTAGATAAGAGAAGACTGATTATTATTTTATAAATGATATAACTAGGAGGTTATTATCAATCCAAGTTTCAGGCTTGATTCAGGTGATTTCATAAATCTGTATCTATTTTATATGACCAACCAAAGTACAATTTGAAAAGAATCTATATTTAGAAGGAATTCTTGAAGCTTTTGGCTTCTGAAAATTATAGATTATTTCGAAAAATGTGGCTTATTTAATGACAGAATTTATGTGAATTCGATATACCAATGCTATTCCGAGATACACAATAATACTATTCTGTGATATATGAAGTATTCAACAGTTCTAGTGATGTGATCAATGGCACTTTATTTTCAAGTGATTTGACTAGGTTAATTTTGTTGATAGATGATTTAAACATAATAAGTATATAGTGTTCTTCAATGCATATTTTATTATTCAGATTATTTATTATAAGAGAATAGGTGATGAAGTTGAATTCCTGACATTAAATTAAACTGTCATTATGGAATTCTCTTCTGATAAGTATCGACCGATATTTCTAATCAATGAATTCTGGTCGGAATAAGCAGTGTTAGACTTTGTTTACAGTATTTGAGCAAAGATAATTGATCACCATTCTCAATGCACTGCCATTTTTATATTAATGTGAAATACTTAAAGTTATTGAAGTGTACATACACTCGATGATTATTAAATGATATTAAATAATAACTGTTTTATTATACCTATACTGATTCATGTCTCATCAAATCTGATAAGTTAAGTATTTCAATTATGGCGTTGGCAACAGTGGTATCGACTGTCGACTACTGGAAAATATACAGGCACGTATTTCACTGCCGAATGATAAAATTCGATGATAATTTATCTTATTTATTTCGATATGGTTTGTTAGTCTAGTTCATTTCGTGATTTGGTGAGTAAATTCAATGATTTCTTCGAACTCTAGCCCCAAGTCTTCAATGAATCGAATTCAATAGGTAGGTAGATCTTATCTAGGTTATCAAGATCATCATCTACATATTATGATTCTATTGGTGAGTTCAAGCCAACATCAACATCAGTAACAATATAGGACAGTTCTTTCAACAGATGTGGCTATTTGTGACGTATGTCAAACCCTATAATGATTTTTTTACTTGATTTTTCATTTAATAGTGCCTTCTCGTGACCCTGAAATGGAAAATGTACTGAACTAGTAAACAAGTAGAGGCTTATGGCCAAAAATTTGAAATGACCTGAAAAGAGATATCTTCCTTTCCGTGAAAACACCTTCTTACTATTAGAGGATAATGACAAGTAAAAACCTATTATTTCAGATCATTTGCAATCGAATATGTTGACATTTTGGATACTCCTCCAGAGTTTCCTCATCCTCCATGCAAACTGCAAACATAACCCCAATTTCGTCCTGATTCTTACTGACGATCAGGACTTACTTTTGGATGGATTGGTAAATACATATCAGATGCTATAACCAAAATAAACAACGAATGAGTTTTGATTGCAGGTACCAATGAAATCGGCTCTGAAACTGATAGCCAATGATGGCAAAACTTTCAAAAACGCAGTAAGGATTTTTCATATTCATATACCATGCTTTCTAAACAGTGTACATTTGATTTATTTTCAGTTTGTGAACACACCTGTATGTTGTCCGAGCAGAAGTACCATCTTGACGGGAAAATATGCACACAATACTGGTGTCACCAATAACTCTTTGGCAGGAAATTGTTCCAGCAGATATTGGCAACAGCAACACGAAGTCTCATCTATTGCAGCCTTACTGAAGAACAATAAAGGATACCTGAATTTTTACGCTGGAAAATATATGAATGGGGTGAGAAACTCCTTTACACAGTTGTCCCTAACTCAAGAAGAGAAGTTTTCGTAGTTTGGATTCGTATCTTGGTATGTGCTGTATGGTTTCGGTTAGTTAATTGGTTGCCCAAAAATGGACTGTCTTGATTTGGTACTTTTGGTACTCGCTTGATCCAGAAATGCTACATCATTGTAGCCATTCCTGGATACATACATTCTTTGAAATAACTGACAAGAACCCTATGATATTGAAAAATGAGAGACTTCTTCCAGTATGGATCTGAAGAAGTCGGAGGGACCAACCATGTTCCCAAGGGGTATGACTGGTGGATGGGACTTAAGGGTAACTCAAGGTACTACAACTACACACTCTCAGTGAACGGTACAAAGGTGTACCATAACCAAGATTACCTGACGGACGTCATAGCTAAGTATTCTTTGGACTTTTTGGATAACCGAGCAACGGACAAACCGTTCTTCATGACTATAGCACCACCTGCACCACATGCACCTTTCACAGCTGCCAGAAGACACCAGAATGCATTCGAAGGCACGCGTGCCTTGAGAACTCCTTCGTTCAACTACACACCATCAGATGTGAGAATATTTTTTCTTCAACCATGAGAAACTATTGGAATTATATTCATTTGTCGATTTTATAGAAACATTGGCTTGTTGGAATGAATCCTAATACTTTACCAGACAATGTCACAATTTTGGATGAAGTTCAGCAACACAGAATGGAGACTTTGTTGGCAGTAGATGAACTAGTAGAAGCAGTTATTGAAAAATTAAAGAAAATCGGGGTTTTGGAAAACACTTATGTCATATTCACTTCTGACAATGGATTCCATATTGGTGAGTTATGAGACTGTTTGCATGCAAGTCCCAAATTATTGTTACATCTATGAAGTCTATTGAGATTTTCACTATGATAATTGGCTACATTTTGCATCTGACTGATCAACAAAGAATACAATTGGTTATGCAAGGCACTAGCATTTTTTTCACAATCTCCAATTGTAGGACAGTTCACTCAGCCGTGGGACAAACGTCAGCCATACGAGACAGATATTAGGATACCTTTCTTCGTTTTTGGACCAAAAATACCAAAGGGGACGGTAACACAGCATCCCATCACCGCTGTCGATATAGCGCCTACCATTTTGGATCTAGCAAATATAGACGTGCCCAGCTTCATGGATGGCAAAAGCTTCAAAACGGAGCTGTTTGCTGACGTGGAAGGGTCTGTAGATGAGATTATCTTCGTAGAATATTGGGGAGAAGGAGATTCACGAAGAATTGATGAAGGATGCCCATGGAAGGATGATGATGAATTGACCGTGAGTCGATGCTATTAAAAGTTGAATTATGTTGCTCTTCGGACTAGGGATATAACTTTTCTGGTTGATGGAATATCATAGATACTTACATGTTTTATAGGAATGTACTGTGGATCAGTGGTGTAAATGCCAAGACTCTAGAAACAACACCTACACCTGTATCATAGAAATTACTGAGGATCAGCGAATAAAATTTTGCGAGTTCGAAGATGAAAGCGTGAGTATTTGGTACACAAGTGTATTTTGACTACTGAATTTGGCTGCGATTGTCAACATATTCAAATTCCTTCAGCTAATTTGCTCTCATCAATGATACTTTTTACAGACATTTAGGGAGAGCTATGATCTAGTAAGTGATCCTCATGAGCTGAAGAATTTAGCAAATGAACTTGAAGAAGACGTTGTACGAAGATACCATGACATGATGAAACAATTCAAGAAGTGCCGAGGAAGAAATTGTCGTTCAATAGGGTAACATGAAATTGACATCCAATAATTTCTTCAATTCGAAATATATGTATGAAATTTGTTCCTCTTTCTTTCTTTCTCCTTAAGCATGGTTCAAGATTATTTGTATGGAAAATGTATATCGAAATAAAAGGGAGAAATAAGCATCATTTAGAGTATCGATCTGTTTGGTATCCTATAGTTGACTAAGACCATATGCTTGTCATTGTTATAGTCATCCCAAATGTGTTTTGTGTATGGAGTTTATCACAATAAAATCAACACTTTCATCAGGTTTATATTCAGGAGTTCATATTTCTTAAAACTTCAAATACAACTCAGATAATCAAATGATACTTATGGAAATAAAAAATATGATTTTCAGACTTACACATCATTATAATTATATACATATAATAATATCTTTTCCATTATGTATATAGTCCATTCAAAAAATTGCAATTACCTTGCTTCTTGGAATACTATATTCATATTGCGATTTTAGGGAAACTGAGAAGTGAAGGGAAATTATAAAATCATTATAAATGAAGATACAAAATATCATCAGAATCATATTATTACAAGTCTAGATATTTACATACAATATTTACATAGTTTTGAATTGAATTGAAAGTGTTCGATTGGATGTGGAAGATGGAACTGGTGGATGGGGAACGAAAGACGTGAAGTTGCCTTGAAGATTTCCAAAATAAATAATGTGCATTCACATTCAAGAAAACTGACACTATTGATGCGATATTGACTCGAAATTCAATTAGAGTTTGTGATAACGTATAGGAATACTCATCAAGTTACCTAATAATTACATCAGGTGCAGACTGCAAAACGTTTTCCTCAACGTGAATTTCCATATCGAATCTATATTTTCATGCAATATTGTTGTCAATCCAGTAGAATGAAGGTAGGATAAAGGATGGTGAGAAAGCTCTTCAATTGTTTCTTCGAAAAACTTGTAGACTGTTTGAGAAGAGTAGTAATATTTCCACGACTTGAATGAAGATGGCGGTATGATCGATTATCAAGGAAGATTTCTGTTTCTTATGTTTTTCTGTGATTCGCATCTAACAGACGTGAGTTTTAACGATATCAAAACACTATATTTTTAGTAAATCTGGAATAAATATCGTTATTTTGACTCTTCCCAGTCTTTTTTTCTCTTAGAACAGATGAGACTGACGGATGCACAGTTTCTGTTTCACTAACACAAGGTTTGGCGCCATCTCTGGTAACTTCAGGAAATATTATTACGGTTCGAAATCAAGTTGGCGAAAGTCTACAGTTTTTCTAGTGCTTGTTAGTAGGAAGCTGTTTCACCATCCTATATAAACCTTGAGTAGAATCTAGGAGAATTTGGCATAGGCACCAAATGTATTTCATCCAAGACTGATATTTCTCCACTTCGAAATCAGAATTTTCAGTATGGTATAGAGTAAAGAGTACAAGAATCTCCGTCATCGTGCAAGAAAAATATGGGATAGGACACAGGCATGACCTACCTCCAACCTAGAAACAGGCTGGAAAAAATTCAAACTTTACATCTTCGTGATTCTCTCAAACGCACTGACACATTAGTTGCACTGTAAATCTGTGCAACATCTTATCACACAATCATCATCTTCCATCTATGAGTCCTTTTATTCCATATCAAAAAGCCTTGCAGCTTATTCGACGAAGGTGATAGGAATATAAATATGTTCATTGAATCTTGTCTGTATCGAACCTGGCATTCTTTGGTTCAGAGAATATCCTTCAAGAAACACTTCACTTCTTGTGGAACTCCAACTATAACTTCTCCTTCTTGAGGGTGAAATCGAGCACTTTGCAAATGTCACAGTCCGCCTCAGCGTTACACGAACACCCCTCCTCGCACTTCTTCAAATCCTCGCAGATCTTGAAGCTCTTGAACTGCTTCAGTTCCTTCTTGGCGTTGTTGAGATCGCTGATGGCAGCGCTCAGTTCGCTGAGCTCGTTGCTTTTGCCAGCCAGATCGCTCAGCTTGGTGATGTACTCGCCTCCTCCACCGCCGGTCTCCTCCAACTGTTATCCCTTGTGTCACATGAAGACGTCCTGCAGCTCGACGGCCTTGGAGATCCTCGAGGCCATCTCATCCTCGAAAGTCACCATCTTCTCCTTCTGCCTGTTGATGACCTTGCGAGGCACCCGGACTGTTAAGGGCAGGAAGGTGTGCGGAATGGGGGTGTCCGCAGAGGTCATCGAGAGGTCAAACTCGCTGACGCTTCTTGGCACGAAGTACTCCACCAGGGGCTCTGCGCCTGGAATTACACGAATCTGGAGTCAAAACTCGGCACTCTCGATATCGGTAAATTGCGGAACTTACGTAATTTGACCTCCTGAACAAAAAAATCACATGACATTTTTGGCGCTCTCAACTATTTATTTAGTTTGTGAATGTAGTAGGAAATCAAAAGTAGTTCGTGAATTGTAATAAGGTTGACATTGATTATGTGAAAAAATGAAAATCGTTGGAATGTCGAAATCAATAACTTTTTTATGCTGCAAGAGGAGGCATTTTTGTTATTTCACAAGTGAATTATTCGTGTAAATGTGTAGAAATCATTCAATTAGAGTGCATATATTATGCTGGTGAAAAGAAGGAGCAATTTTGAAAAATTACAAATGAAATTTTTGTTCATGAGGCCAAATTAAGAAAATTACTCGAAACCGCATATTTCTACAGGACGCCGATAACTATATATTCACCTCGAGTTCTTTCGAAGAATTTGGCACCTTTTGTTTTAGAGATACCCCATTTGACTCGATTCGACATCTAAAATTTTTGCTATCGAAAACTAACAAAAATTAGTTCTTCTTCTAACTAAAACATCACCACACACCTATATATACTTGTCCTCAACAAGTTTCAGCACAGAAAACTAGTGTGTTTTATAGAAATCGCCCTTCAAAACATTAACAAAACCCATCGAGAACCGAGCCAAACGGAAACTGAACACTTCGTGACAGTGTCAAGTTGACAGATAAAAAAATGAAGAATTATATGTGTTTAGAACAAGGTGGATATAGAATGGTGAAACAGCTCTTCAATTGTTTCTACGAAAAACTTGTAGACCGTTTGAGAAGGTAGTGATATTTCCACGACTTGAATGAAGATGGCGGTAAGATCGATTATCGAAGAAGATTTCTGTTGCTAACGTATTTCTGTGGTTCACATCTGACAGACGTGACTTGAAACGACATTGAAACAATATATTTTAGATGAATCTGGAATGAATATTGATATTTTGACTCTTCTCAATCATTTTTCATCTAGAACAGATGAAACTGATAAAAATATGACAGATGTACAGTTTCTGTTTTACCGACACAAGGTATGTCGCCATCTCTGATAACTTCGGGAAATATTACTACGGTATGAAATCAAGTAGGCAAAGGTCTACAGTTCATTCTAGTGCTTGTTAATAGGAAGCTGTTTCACCATTCTATATCCACCTTGGTTCAGAATAACAAAAATTTTAGATGTCAAATGGTATATTTACAAAACAAGCATTTCGACTTCCAATTTTTGTTCAGTAGGCCAATTTTCTTTCTTTTTATTGAAATGCGGTTAGATGAAATTGTTCCTAAAAACTGGTATTGAACCTATTTTGGTAAAAATATGTGATATTGAAAATATTGGGACTTTAGACCATTATAGTTCCAGCCTACTAGGTTTCCATGTAGAACGACGAATAAAAAACATAGACTGGTATTTTCCATCCTTTTCATGATGCCAACAAGACTGTCAAACCTTCTTGTTTCCACGATAAGAATCTATCGTTCGGGCCTCGTCGGCCGTTTTCGTGTTTCGAACGAGTTTCTCAGATTGTGTACGATTCATGACGTGGTCATTCGTGTTGTTGTATGTATATGTAATACATATATTGCTCTTCACTTAAAATTGTACAAATTTGTTTCATTTGTGGTTAAAAGCACGTTTCTGGGATTAAAGTGTCAATAGTGTCATTTAATTGGTGAGTGCCATAGTCGTACGTTCGGGAATATAATAATGTGGAATAATGCATGGATTCTATTCAATATAAAGCATATTTTCAGCTAATAGAAATTGTTTTACACATATTTCGTTCATGTAGAATGTAATAGAAATGAACAATGATTGATATACTATGTTTCAAAGATTCAATTCGTGTTTTTATCCGTCTAAATTCAATTTCGCACGGCTATAAACAAGAAGGCTCTCCTCCTCTCTCCCCGATACCAAGAGATATAGTTAGATCTTGCTTTCGAACAAGATACAGATAGGAAGGGCCAGTCTATGTATTTTATTGGTCTGAGGGTACGATGATTTGAGTGTCGAGAAGGTATATACAGTCGTCGTTCCTCACCTATACCCGCCGACCTTCTGCCGGGAGCGTTCCGTTGGAACTGACCCCCTCTCCTCGGCAAACTGTTGTGTTGCGACTGCGGCTGCGCTCTCTTGACGGCCGCGACCTTGGCAAGCGCAGCGCCCTCTGTGGTGGGCCGCTGTCAAGACCCGTGTAGTGGGTTCTCGTCACTGCTCTTCTTCTTCAGTTCTCGCTTCGAACAGGATGATCCCAGGTATCGCAGCAGTCCCAGTACCTAGAGGTTGAATGGACAGAATGTCTATAAACGAAGTGAGGCTCTAACATGACCGAGTTATGAATACTGATAGAGTGATTTCTGCTGTCACACCTCCTCAAGATAACTTTCACTTTTCGAATGAGATGAGAAGGCAACCTTCGTCTTATTATGAAGAAGTTATGGGAAAAATTATGTACAGGCTACTAGAGCTTCACTAGCCTTAAAGTTGATGGCTCACCTTCTGCAGGTATGTTAGAGTGATATGTGAAGTCATTCAATATACCAGCGGAAACATTTTCACAGTGAATGCAAAAATAAGAGAGCCATAAAGTGGGCAAAGTATCAAAATAGAAAGTGAAAGAATCTTATCCAATTATATTTGGATGCAATTCATGGCTTTCTCATTTTGTGACATAAGAGATTTGTTTCTAGAGTATTTCTTTCTTCCGACACATGATGTCACTAATTCCAAGTGTCTCTTGGTACGTGGCTCAGTGCGGTGAAATATGCGTGGCGAAGATTGCATCTGGACTTCGAGTGGAGATCCCTGCACTGATGAGGGCCAATAAACATATGCGATCTACACACAAAGTGTGAATCGATGCATGAACTACGAGCAGATGTAATTCAATATTATCCGTGGTATTTGCCAGGAAAGTAGTTGTTTTCTGCTCTGGGATAGGTGAATGTGAACCGTAACAAATAGGAATGCTTTTATGGGATGATACTTGCTACAAGGACTCTATGAGTGATATCTGTACCTCTTCCTGGATCAGGCTGAAGCACATGGCCACCAACGCCATACCGGTGAGGATGTAGGCAGAGCACACGCATAATGACACCTCTTCGGCGTTCTGACCGGGCACCAGGTCACCAAAGCCTATGGTCCCCAAGCTGGTGAAGCAGAAGTAACTTCCTGCAAACGTGGTGTTGACGTGATGACTTCGTTTCTCAATAAACTACTCAGATCTGCCGGATAGTGAGTGATGATTTCATTTCTCAAATTGTAATTTATTCATATTTCTTCCGTGTAATATGAAAGAATGAAATATACACGTTGTTTAAAAATAAGATAAAAACAACCATCCTGTACAATTCTAAAACACGGGGTTTACGTGAGTTCTCGCATTCGGCAGGTCAAAAATGTTTTCTATCAAGAGCGTGTGCAAAGTAGTAATTTTCTGCATACATTTGCGTGCGCAAAGTTACACTTTTCCGCACGCCATGCGTGTATGTGTAATTGTAGTATAGTTCTTTCTATCAATTTTAATTGAAGATAATTCAATATCCTATATTTTTTTTATTTTCGTTGTTATCTGAAAAATAAATTCCTTCTTTTCTGTTAGATGTATAAATTATTGGATTGAACTTCCATATAATAGTGAATAATAAATGAAATCAACGATTTAGATGAAGAATTGATAGAGAATCAATTGAATGGAGCATCGAGTTTTCTTGTCTAGCAACTAAGTTTGTAAAAAAAAACTTGTGTGTATTTTGAGCGCAAAGTGTCTTGCCACTCTAGAAAGATCATCTCTCTCCGAGGCACAGATTAGAAAACCTCACAGATGAGACACTCCGCCCATTTTGTTTGATGTACCGACATCCGTTTTCATTGACCTCGGACCATTAAATCTTGCGCATCGCAGTTGCCGGATCGTTGTCACCGCTGGAACTACTAATGTGCAATGTTGTCATTTCACTAATGCATTATCAACACGAATATAAAGGGTTACCTGCTTTTGAGTGATTCTTAATGAGCAAGGTGTAATAAAAAATTAGTGTCTATGAGGAATAAGATGAATTCTAAATGAATTTTACGATGAAATTCAAATATTTTGAATGTAGCCCATTTATTGTCAACAAGAAAAATAAAACACGATTCAATTATCTAATAAATGATCAGACTCTAAATTCTTCAACTTGAAATGTGATATAGCAGTATAGGTATGACAAAAATGGTGATATTCTCATCAAATGGAAAAGTTTGAGTGAAGTTAATAATATCGATCACAAGTACACAAAGTTTTTCGTCCTTTGGAAAACAATGTAATTTGATATTCTCCGATTTATTTGAAGATCATTTGCAATCTTTATATGCAGAGTAATGATTGCCAATATACATACCATTGTAGCTGATTCACATTCCAGATAATGATGGTAGTATCACAGGTTGTTTAATCTGTGCTATTATAATCCTCGAAACCTTTATTACTTTTCCTTTTGAAATATCGTTCATGGAAAATATGTTATACATTGTAAGAACATAAACCCATCCGAAATACTGTACCGTGAATCGTGTTAAACGAAAACATTTCGTCGTTGAATTTACAAAGAGGTGTGTATCAAAAAATGGCGTGTAGTTTTTTCTCGGGTAACAATTTGAGTAGAATCTGATTCATTTGCTCTCAAAGTGGAATAAGTACATCGATTCCTGATCTTTTAGAAAATGGATCCATTTTTCTTCCGATAGTGACAACATGAAAGACTATAGTAAACCTTAAGAAAGTGATCAAATCCATATACGCCACTCAGTGAATTCATCAACGACGATTTGTAACCTAACCAACAAAATGATGACAACGATGTAAACAAAACTCGATCAATATTTCAGCGCTTGCGCATATCTATGACTGTACCTTTAAATTTTGTGCTTTCGACATCTATCTCTGATATTATTCGCTCTGTCTGACTGTCTCATCCGTGAGGCTTTCTAATCTGTACCAAAACTGTCTTTATCGACCGCCAAACCATCACTTTGCTCTCCAAACACACAACCAGCCATTGTCACCTTCCAGCAGCGACCAGTCCTCGAGGCGATGGAACATCACCGCCCCGGAGCAGATGTACGCCAACACCATGACCAGGCACAACGTCACTGGAACCTTGACAGTGTCCGAGCAAGGGCACCGCAGACGTCTTGGCGTCGCGGCGCCACACATTCTGCCGTAGAGGCGTCGGAAGCTACGCGCCAAAACGTCCCCGGTGGCAGAGAGGTAGGCCAGCATGAGGGGGATGCCCACCAGAGCGTAGAGGATGGTGAAGAGCTTGCCCCAGGTGGTCCGGGGGGCCACCGAGCCGTAGCCTGGAACGGAGAGCGGGAGGGGGGGTTCAGATTTGAAGAAATAAAAAAATTATCGAATACTGCTCGTGAGAAGCATTACGATTTTTTAAATTAGCTGTGTGACTATTCCATTTTCTTTCCTACCTAAAGAAAAAATGCAGTGATTGTTATATCCATACCGCTTTCTCTTCCAGGGCTCCAATATCGGCCCGTCAAACCAGAAATGAACGAGGAAGAAATGTTAACAAAATAAATATGGACTTAGCAACAATACTCGAGTGGGGATCTAATAACCTAGTAGAATTCAATGCAAACAAAACACAAGCATGTCTTTTCTCTAGAAAAGCCGATCTTACTGTGCTCAACATAATTCGGTCAGGAGTAACCATATCATTGAAGTCATCCATTTCGATGCTTGTTCTCTAAACATTACAGGATATTCCTTTTCGTGAGAACCAGAACATAAAAAAAGTCGAATATTTATATACATTATGCTGGTTATTTGTTCAGCCCAGGTGAAATAGTTCATCTTTCACTCCCAGAACTTCCTGGGACAAAATGCGATGGATATTGTATCAATTTGAGAATATATACATCTCTGTTTTTGTTTAGCTCATTGTAGCTGAACCATTTTTTGAATGAGCAGTAATTTCTGTCATAATATCATCAAGTTCAGTAATTGATTTTATGTGGAGCGATGAAGATTCAGCATATCCAGCCCCCATCTTTTTTGTTCATAGATTATCAACTGTTTCATGTCAAGAAAAACTATAGGTGCCAATATGGTGTATGTGGAATCTCCACCTTGAAACTAGTCAGTCAAGCATTCTGAAAGTCACAATAGCACATCTCAATGGAATTAGCATCACCATCCGAAGATATAAGTCAGGCATTTATGATACAAAATATGAAGGTTTTCACAAGAAATATATTTCAATAGAAATATATGACGAATTATTAGTACAGGAAGTAAATTTGCTCATTTCAAACATATAACCAACAGGAAAAACCGAGTTTTACCCTAACTGATCGTACAGCATCTTTTGCTGACGATCTTGTGATATATATTATTCTCTAAAATAGTTGCAGAGGAAGGTAATTCTGGAAGTGTTTCAAGCTATACTCCACTGACCCTAAAAATATGAGAACTGCTCAAATAGAGAACAATTTCAATGGCAAATTCAATAAACATTATAATTATCAGTTACCTGATACCTAACATAGATACTCTTTATTCTATCAGTTTCCAAAACTTTACCATAAAGCAAACGATTCAACACATAAATAGACGGAAACCTGTACAGGCTGTTGGCAACTCTGGGAAGTCATAATCGATAATTATATCTGAGAGGAATTTCCCGTTGAAATTATGGAGGTAGGAACTTCAGACAGGGAAATCGGCAGTGCCAACTTCACAATAATGACCGGAACACGTACATCGTTAACACAAAATGTCACCGTTCATGTTCCACCAGCCTTATTATATATAATTAACAAGTTTTGGCTCGAATGTCTGCTACGTGTTGAACGAAACTGGAGTTACAGACGTTTCATTAATGTTTTACCTGGATAAGACAGCACCATTCAGGACAGAGCAGAAGAATGGGCACCAAATACAAGTCTGAAGCCTTAAGAGAAAGAATAACGTGCAGGAAATGAGACATCCAGGAACATACTCCATTTGCTAGAAGAATGTCCTTGGGAAACATTTCCTGGGAGACAAGGGTCAAAATAGGGACGGTCCATGGACCACACGACTTCCAAAAAGGACCTTCTCATAGCGTCCTAGGGATATACCGGGTGCTACTGACAACAACCCAAAGATATCCCTCGGGTATGGCATTACCAGAATAGTGGATTCCAGGGACATTCATGGTGCGTTCCAGAGATGTTTTACCTTGATGTAAGGGCGTCCCTATTCTAGTACCTACTAATGGGACACACTGTACGACACCTGCTTTCCAAAAAAGGGAAAATATGTCCCAGAAAAAATACTCCACATTTGGGATCATTGAGAATTAGTAGAACTATAGTCCTGGAAGGTAAAATTAGAATACATAACAGAATATAACAAAAGTCCCTCTACTATTTCATCAGATTCTGAATGAGCATCAATGAAGGCTGTGAAATATATATGTTATTGTTTTTTTCTTCATTCTTGCCAAACCCAAGCTCAGAAATCAATATATCGAAAATCAACATCATAAACGAGGTATGGAATAAAAAACGAAGCAAACCGAAAAAATCTAGAGGAACGAGTAATAGTAATTTACGTAACAAGTCCGGCAAATACTGTTTTTTTGGATGAGTGGACAAAATTCTAGGACGAGCGTAGCGAGTCCTGGAAGTCTGCGAGTCCAAAAAAACTGTTTTCGGGCGTGTTGCGTACACAATTTTTTCGGCAACCGTGTAGAATACCAAATCAAAGAAACACATTTCTTTATTAGAACAAAATTTCGAACATTTCAATTCTTATTTATATTAATATTTATATTAAAATTAGAACAATTGTTAATATTGAATGGATTCAGTTTGTTTGAAATGCTTGGTATATTTAAGTGCCTTTTGTTGAAGTCAGAACAAGAAGGTAAAGTTTCCGTTTCACATTGATTGTTTTCATCTGATAATTTTTGAATGTTAGCTAATTTTATGTCAGATAGCTGTCAGTCGTTATTTTGCTGCTATGGTAATGATCAACTGCATTTATCAAAACCCATACTACCAAGATTTTCATATTTACAATGACAACAACGATGTGATTCTTCCCGGCCTAGTCCGGGAAGTACGTACTTCCCTGGACTAGGCCGGGAAGAATCACATCGTTGTTGTCATTGTAAATATGAAAATCTTGGTAGTATGGTTTTGATAAATGCAGTTGATCATTACCATAGCAGCAAAATAACGACTGACAGCTATCTGACATAAAATTAGCTAACATTTCAATTTCTGAAAGAAATGTGTTTCTTTGATTTGTTATTCTACACGGTTGCCGAAAAAATTGTGTACGCAACACGCCCGAAAACAGTTTTTTTGGACTCGCAGACTTCCAGGACTCGCTACGCTCGTCCTAGAATTTTGTCCACTCATCCAAAAAAACAGTATTTTCCGGACTTGTTACGTAAATTACTATTATCTTCAGTGGCATGAAAATGATCGACTTTCACTTATCCTATAAAAATCTTGTGAATTCTGATAATAATCATCAAGTTATCAGAATGTCAGCTACTTCATTTGACGTTATCGCGATTTTTGGTACCTAGAGTTGATGAGTTTTACATCGTGTTGAAAAATACCTGAAATTCGGCAACACCATTTTCAGGGTGTCACGAAATGAGCATGCGATATATCTCAACTGAACACTCTGTATATCTAAGTACTTATTCAGAATTATTGTTAGAAGCGAGTTAATTTCTTGACAATTAATCATGTATGCACAAAATATGGAACGTTAAGTTAAAAAGTTATGATATTGATAAGCGCGTTTCATGAAACTTCGAGTTTGATAATGACTTCCGCCCTTTCACCTCGAATACCAACTTGAATAAAAAATAAATAGGTCATTTGCATAATGATTAGCTAGGCGGAGCGCCCCATTTACTGTCGGAATTATATTTCAAATTCATCCTGAATTATTCAAAACTCTTTCCCACCCAATCCCTTTGTTTCGAAATTGTTTTTCGTTTTCATCGTCCGGAATTTGATCCGGGAGATGATTCACAGCTCTCCCTTTCAGCCATCCGCTATTTTATTCGACGAACAACGCAAATTTTCACCAGTAAAATAACTGTGTTGGTAAATGATCTACGAAAGCGTATAAGGACCACCGAGTTTTTTATATATTTTTTCCGACTTCAAAATCGGAATTTCCGAGTTTGAAGTCGGAAAAAAAAATTCGCGTTCGAAGTCTGAAAAAAAAAATTCCGAGTTTGAAGACGGAAAAATAATTCCGAGTTCAAAGTCGGAAATTCCGAGTTTGAAGTCGGAAATTCCCAGTTTAAAGTCGTAAAAATTATAAAAAATCTTGGTGGTCCTTATACGCTTTCGTAATGATCTGATTGAAAATGATTAATATTTTTTGGGAAACAAATATTTTTGTACTTTTTTTTCACTGATTCTGCCGTGGCGGCCCTGCAAGCATCAGTGATGGACGAAAAATTTGGGTGAATCCTTACCTAGAGAGCCATCAACTTGCAACTCTGTGGATACATATTGAAAACTTGATGATTGATCTCCATAGAACATCTTTTACAGCAATATTTATCACGCACCTTTTTTAATTATAAAGTAGAAGCTACTCCGATTTTTCATATGGAACACCCTGTATTTCATTGCATTCTTAGATTCTCCTTGAAAAGCTGATCTTTATCGAACTATTACAGAGATATAGGGTGTGAAAAATCGAGATTTTTCAACTTTGGGAATTTTTTTGTCGAAACTATTTATAATTGGTTGAAACGGCTCACATGACCCTATCTCAACTTTTTATCCACTATCGATTGATATTTGATTGAAACAAATACAGGGTGGTTCAAAATTTAGAATTCTAAGCCACCCTGTATTTGTTTCAATTAAATATCAATCGATAGTAATAATAAGAATAATAATAATAATAATAATTTATTCACCATAAGCATGACAAAACATTACAATGCATCCATTAGTTTTCCTTAAATAATATGCAAGAGGCAAATAAACAGGGAAAACTCACAAAAGGATTAGAAACCCTTGTGCGTGAGTTGCTCGCTTGTCTCCTCTACTACCATCGAAGATAATCAATTTAATATATGTAGAATTAACGATACATCAATAAACAATAGTTACAATAAGAATCTTGAAATATGTACATATATACCCACATAAGTTGTTGATAAAATATAAGGACGATACAACTAATGTGGGATAGTGTATATAAAAAAAGTTAATAACATCATACGAGGAAGTTTGATTGCATAAAAGGTTGTTATGACCTGTCCATCAGTAGGTAAACATATAAGACGAGAGCAGGTAGTATAATAGGGATATTTTATTCAGTTTATCTATTAGTATAATACATACAATGATATTTGGAGTATTGAATAACCAATGTTTTAGTTTTTTTTTTGAAAAGTTTTTTCATTTTAATTTGTTTCAGCTCAACTGGTAAGTCATTATATATCCTTGGATCTCTGGAAAATAGTTTTATCAGATTTAGGCAATACTACGCGTTTATTTTGTTTTTGTCTCGTATTATAGTTATGTGCAATGAGTTCAGATTGGTGATTATTTTGCCAATAAGTAATAGTATTGCAATATATTTTCCTCAGGTCTGATACATGAGCATCGTGGAATAGCTGTTCTGAAGGGTAAGTATATTTCTTTTTATAAATTATTTTTAAAGCATATTTTTGTATCACTTCAACTTTTTTTAGGTGTATTGCAGCAGCTGCTCCCCAGGCAATGTTTCCATAGTATAAATGACTTTCCACCAATGCGAAATAGATTATACGTAGCTGACGTATACCAAGAATATTACTGAGATATTTTAATTTGGGTAAAATACATCTGATTTTCTTTGTAATGTATTCTGTCTGTTTGTCCCACTTCAAGTGACTATCAATTTGTATTCCTAAATATTTCATGGTGTGTACTGATTTGATTTCTATATACTGGTCTTCATTATTAATATCTATCCTGAGTGTTTTGTAAGTTGTTAGACCAGATTTATATGAACTGAAGGGCATAAAGTGTGTTTTTTCGATATTCATTGTTAGTAATTTACTGTTGAAGTAGGTTATTATTGATTTAAAATCTGCTTCAGCCGTTTCTTTCAATTTCTCCCATGTATAGTAAATGGAAAGTTCCTAAATGTTAAGTTTTTTATAAGAGAATCAACTTATCAGGTCCTAAATCTTAAATGTTAGGTGATAAATCTTAAATGTTAAAAGTTTTTATAAAGTCGCCCTAAGACCTACGATTTGTTTAAAAAATATTGCTTTGGTATTCTATGGATTTAGCACTAGCTAAACTAAACGAAATGCCACAGGACAAGTTTTCCGCATCCAAGCAAAAGTTTATGATGTTTGTTAGATTGAAAAGAGCAGTTTTCGTTCTGTTGCCTTTAAAAAAAAGAGCTTGCTGATGATATTAGAAAATTATGTTGTTGAATACATACTAATACCATGAGTACAGTCTACACCCAATCATGGTGTTCCAAATGGCATTTTGGTTTTGGAGTAAAAAACCTCATTAGGGAGGAAAGGCGCAAATTTTCTTTTTGTACCCCGACCGTCCCAAAATCAGATTCCAATTATTTCTTATCCCCGGAATCAGCATCCTGAGATGATGCCACCACAAGAAATCCCATCAAACACCGATAAACATAACTTTGGCGCTATCTGGAAACATCCAATCAGGGCATCTGACCGCCTGACTCGATTGCCTTTTTGCTGGTTGGCCCCTGTTTATATTGCACCGAAAAAATGGGAATTCAATTATTCATCAAATTGGGATCTACAGCCGACCCGAGCACGGTTCAATTTCATTCGATACGGTTTTTATTCGATTGGCCCAGTGTTAATCAATGGATATGATGCATTAGAATGAAATTGGAGTTTCAGTTTATTGTTGTGTCACAGTGTGGACGCCTGGTTGATGGAAAAAAATCATTAAACGATTCAGGGGTTTGTTTTGGGTGAAATCCTTGAAATAGCTCCTCCACCTTCACCTGTGCAAGTTTTTCCAGGAGAAAAATTAACGATAGTCACCTTTGACTATTGATAATCAAAAACAGTCGATATTATCGATAGACTATTAGTTCAGCCACAGAACCGAATATTACATAAAAATTAATACACAGATTCTTGATTTTTTTCAGATCGGTTTCACACATCTCATGAAATGAAAATAATTTTTCTAGTAAGAAGCAACACTCAAATCCCCAGAACATCGTGGGTAGCTCATCTTTCACAAAGCTACATTTCTTGATGGTTTGGCCCATCGCAACAATTTCTACTATTCAAGAAGCAATCGATAAATATCTTGTATTGTTATCAACAATTCGAGAAATATCATCATTATAACATGACCAGAGACATATCGTGAACTCTGTAAAAATTATCGTATGATATTTGATTCACTAATTTTCAATAACCACTATCATCATATTTTCATGAAGAACATGGAACTTATTATGCATTGAATGCAATCGTGTGGTACAAAATACTAACACTATTCAGCAACATAATAATATATGAAACAAGTTTAGTAAACAGGTGAAATAAATACTAAAATGAGGGATTCATGCACAGTAGTTATTATTTTATTTAAATTCATGGCATGCTCTTCAAATTTGAGATTATCATCAATAACATCCCTAGGAACTTAGTGTTAGTCTATATAACAACGTTGTCAAGATCGCACTTATTTTTTTTACTTTCATAGGACAAGGAGGTTAGATTACTTTCCTTACGTCGCACTTGATTTCCATGTCAATTGTATTTTTGTCATGCCATAGGATTGTGGTGTCATCTACAAATATTGTAAATTCCCCCAAGCTATCCGTTCTCATCAAATCATTAATGTACAACAAAAACTGAGTGGGGCCAAGTATGGATCCTTGTGGTACACCCCAATAACAATTTATTGCTATCCGCATTTTCGAACACTTCATCATACGAGCGGGGCAAACTTATCTGAATTTCGAGAGACCCTGTGTGATAGGAGATGACTTGTTCCAAATTCCCAGATAACATTTGCCACAAATCGAGACTTCCCACCAACCCACTCATCCTGATATGAACAGACAATAGCTTCGTGCCAACTTATCGAGTATCTGGCACCTCAATTAACATTGCTAATAAGCCCATTCGTTATCTTCAATTAGAACAATATCGGCTAACAATCAATTAGTGACAGACATGCAATTCTAGAATGTGCGGAATTTAACTTGAACTAAATCAGGAGGTTTTACCGATGAGGGCTACAACATAATTACCTGCATTTTGGGGAAATTGGACTGTCAACAAGTAGGTATTATTGACATGGATCACCGAGTAGTTGATTAAATTTCCACAAACGAATTCGAATAAGGTAATTCCCTCAGAAGAAAAATTCATTCAGTCGTGAATTCTCCTTAGTACGGACATGATCTCCAATATTATCTATCTAATGAATCTATTCATCTCAGCCAATCTCAACGGAGCATATGATAATTGCACTGCTTCTGTAGAGGGTTTGCTAGTTTATGTTTTCTTGTATCTTCCAGTTTGTCGAAGAAATGCACATAAATTGGAGAGGATGTAAAAAGAGGATATAGGAGCTAAATATACTGAAAGTGTGATAGTTGAAAAGGATATGCTCATTAATTCCTAGAATCTGGCTGAGAAGAGACACGTGTTACTAGTAGAATATACACGTGTCTTGGAGTATAGACATATTCAGGCTATAATTGGCTATTACTGGGCATTTTTATACGGAAAAAGGTTATTTTAGTGAATCTATCGATGAACAGGGCGTCCCAAATCGCGTGCCGACATAGGGAACTCGGTGACGGTTAGAGATACAGGGTCGGTAAACAAAGGAAAAAGTTGTATAATTATATGTGCACAATCATATGCCACCAACAAATAGGGAAACACGTATTTTTGGTTCTTGAGATATTTGATTCTTCTTATATTTTCGATCATAATTTTTTAAGGGCTTAATTTCAATAGATACGATTCCACAGCTGTTTTTAATGCCCTAAAACTACTTTTCGACTATTTCTTTGCGGCATATTTTTGCGCATATACATGTCCCCATGTTGGCCGGGAATTTGGGACACCCTATATATCCTACAGTCTGTCTTATGGAAATCTGCAACTTTTTATTTTCATTAACTTTTTTATCCGATCTCAAAAGAGTCGAAGTCGAAGTCTGAAGAATGATCAACTTTTTCATTAATGCTATATTTCTTATTCAGAAAACCTGCCTTCATTATTCTCCAGTTTCGAATATTGTCCTTTACGATACAACTAAATTTTTCGAGAAAAAATTCAATTTCATTGCCAAGAATTGGAAGGAATCAATATAAAATGAAGAAACCCAACGTTTTTAACATCTAAGTTGTTTGAAAGGTAGATAATGAGCATATAACTACTAATTTCCTGGCTAATGCCACTCAGATATAATTCAATTTTACACAATCGTATATGAAATGTGGTTGAATGCCACTTTTAGATGAACGATTTTGGATGTTTCGAAATAGTCAATTATCAGACAAAATGCGATAAAATAAATTATCATTAACAGGGGTTCTTTTCTCTGGTGAATAATGAAAGAAATTCCGAGCACGTACCAACGGCACTACGGCAAAGCGTTGGACTGCTTTTATATGCAGATACAATTGAAATATTTCGCAGGACGATAGAACTATCGCTAAGTCCATTCGAAATGTAAATGAGATAGGACAAAACGTGTCTCCAGACGACCGTAAAATATAATGTCCCACAATTCGTCTAGGTAAGTGTTTCACGAACGACCACAAACTATTCAATTTGTTCCTACTCTGGTAGTACGGGAGAGTGTGTTGAAATTTTGAGAGGGATTCTGGACCGAATTGATTTAATTTTTAGTGAATGATTCATTAGGAGAACTGGATTTTTGCAATTTGATGTTGAATGAATTTAATATGAATTTAATGAGGTTTTTTCCTGGAAATATCAATATCATGGACCGATGAATTGAGTTTTTCAAGCAGTATTCTGTCTGTAGTAGTTTAATCAGCGTAGGAACCTAACCTACTCAATTTCACGATCATTACATAAAAATGGTGAAAAATTGAAAATATTGAAATAATCTGTATCAATAATAATCTGTATCAATATGAAATTACTGAATGTCTTGAAGCATTCCGCATCATACGGTAATTTCGTGACCTTCCTCATGATTTAGCGGCATTTAGGTACTATACAATAAAATATAACTGTTAGAAATTGGTGAATTGATTCCTGATGGTTCATTACATATCAGGCAAATAAATATTCATTCATATTTCGGTTATGAACGGGTATGTGGCGTTACTGAATTGAAAAGATCATCGGAAGGGATTACTGTTTTCCTATGTGACCATATATGAAAACGTCATGCACACTATTTAGTTAAAAAAAACATATTGCTGAAATGCACTTTCCAACGAGTTTTGTACACCTTTTTTCCTACGACCATAAATATTTTTTTTCCTTTTCGCGGGAAGTCATATCAAAGATATGTAAGATGAAAGTTATTTCGAGAGACTAATCTAAAAAATTGAAGAAGAGGTTATGATTCATTGACATATCGAAATTAGTTAAGGCCGATTCAGATTCATGCGTGCTCACCCTGCATGAAAAATGCATGCCTGTCGTCGTTCACATCTATGCCTGTCGGCTTGCTTGTGAAATGCGTGGTGGGCATGCATGGAATAAGGACCAGTTCTTATTTTATGCGTTTTTGCCGAAAGATCCCTAGAAGCCTGTGAATATTTGACAATCTTTTATTTGAACTTGACATTTGATTTATTTTGAATTTGATGATCATTTTGTAAAGTTTTTAATACATTCCCGCCTTTCTCTGTTGTGATTTTAGTCTCGAGAAAATGAATGAGATGAAATTTTCGATTTACTTGAACTGACAATACTGAAAAAAACAATTAAAATATGACTTTGGGTAAGAAATGCAATGGAAATGCACATATGTGAAATGTCATGCATTTTTCAGGCACAAGCGTCAGAAATGCATGTGCCTGTAAATCGCACGTGCTTCAAAAACCCTGCATGGAAATGCATGAATCTGAATCGGCCTTTACGATTTCTGTTTCACATACATACATAAATACATGCGAGCGTGGGATTTCAACTCGTACGCTTTTTTTCTCTTAAATAGCAATGCTATGGTGGCTATTGGCTACTTTTAAAACTACAAAACATTCTACATTTTTTCATGCCCCAAAACAGTGTGCTTTATGACGTTTTCATAAAAGTGGTCATAGGAAAAATTACTATACTATACTATAAGCGTTTCTCATTCCACACTCATAGTTATTATAGTTGTGTTATCATCCATGCTCAAAGTGGGTCAAATTTGAATCAAATCAACGACCAACTCAGTGTTTTTTATTTGATTTCGATTCGATGTTTTCAATGTGTCAGATGTTTGCATTTTACATTTGAGATAAACACACCAACTTATATTTCTTGGTTGAAGTCAATATCATTCTACTGCTGTAATTTGGGTTGCATGATCACTGGAGATAATGAGCAATGGGTAAAATTTGTTTCTCTCCTGATTAGATGCACATGAATCTCCATGCGTATTCACTTCAATAGATGGTTTCGGTATATGATGAGGTGATTGTTTTTGCCAGACGTGTACCAAATAAATTTGTTTCCCAACACCTCACGTCAGAGGCGTTTACCAAAACCAGGAAACCGCCAATCAACTCGACCGAAGACCGTGTTGCCCCGCAGAAATCCCGTTCTCGAATCTAGCGCTTCAGACCATCATACGTGAAATTAAACCGCTTCCAAATTAGGGCGGCCACCCATGAATGTCTCCGATGAGAGCACCTCAGCCGCCCCTGCAATGCGCGCAGCGTTTGTGCTTCTTCGCTTTCATTTTTTTTTCATCCCTGGAACGTCTTCAGGGCGTTTATACTTATACGGTGATTCTTGAATGCTTCGCGCTCCCATAGACTTCAGGTCTATTTATTTTCAGCTCGCATTTCCAGAGGTGTTTGAGGTTGCGTTAAAGCCTATAGAGGGTGGCTCAGAAATTTTAGGTGTGTAAACTGATGATTTCTCTTTGATGAACACCTCACGCTCAATCGTCTATGAAAGTTATCTCAGACTTCAACCATTCTCCGTTGTCGCCAGTTATCACGCAACCCAAAACACAGCAGTTAAACGATATTAACATCAACCGAGAAATATAAGTTGGTGCATTCATTGTTCTCATGCGAGTAAATTTAGAGGTTATGTCTCAATGACACCTTACAATTATTGGTAACGAATTCTTCTTATGACGCGAAAAAATGCAGAAGCTCTAACAAATATGAGTACCAACAAAGATGGATAGATATTGACTGGTGAATTTATTTGCTATCCTGGGCCTGGTCCCAAATCTCTTGATTTCTCCTACTTCATAAAACGTGATGTCTAACATGACATTGCGTGTGTTAAACTCAACCAAATTTATAGGTTACTGCAGAAATCAATACAAAAGCATATGCATATTCAGTTCTGAATGACACCCAATTGTTTCTAATAATTCCATGTAGTCATTTTCCAATGATTTTGATGCGAATATGTATCGAACATCGATGGTAGCGCCTCTATTGTTGTACATGAGAATTATTTTGCTGAAACAGTACAATAGTGGTGCCCCAGGTCTTATCTTCATCATTCTACCAAACTGATATATAATTTCAGGAAGAAGTCCATCATGGTATCTCAAAGTGAAGAATATTCAATCTCATCCTTCTTTTAGAAAATTATCAGTGTCCGCTAGCTTCTAATTGATTGAATTAATTCCAGATACATTGCGCCATACATTGGCAAACGAAAAAACTTTCTCCATGGTGTATCACTCCTATTTATGAGGCAACGAAAACTTTAATGCCTTCTGGTAAAATTCAGATGAGCCACCCTCTATGTACACGAAAGTGTGACAGTGAGGAAAAAGGGTGGAGTCGTGATAGATAGGAACATGGAATATCTTTTGGTTGGGGACTGAGACTTTCCATTTGACAGCGTGTGTACAAGATGAATTCCTCTTTCTGTCAGCAGGGACACAGAAATTTGTAGCTCAGTAAAAACTGGATTTGGTCGTATTCCCCACTCGATAATAATGATGATAGATAGGCAGCTGGAACTTGGTATACGGGAGATTTAGAAGGTAGGATCAGGTGTGAGAACTACTGATGTTATGGATTTTTGGGTTGAGAAATTCAAATCAGAAGAAGTATAATTCACAGATTATTAATTTTTTCAATCGCTTACAATCCAGATGATATTTATGCTATGTTTAATAATAAATATGTCTTCAGAATATTCACTTAGTAGTGGTATCCTAATATCCTTGGTAACCTCTAGAAGCAAAATACTCATCACGAATGTTTCCTCCATTATTTGTTCTTCTGGAAGGAGGGCATATATAGAGTCATATCCTAACCAGTTTCCAGTCACAAATCTTCAAATATGAAAGGGAGGCACATATGCATAGTGTTTGCATGTCATTTCGGAATTGAATGGACTTGCAGATGATATGTATGCGTCGAATATTATACAGCATAGTATATGCTAGCGAGAATGTCATGTAAAATCGAGAAGCAAGGCGTCGTTTCTGATGATATTCAACGTTCCACCGTAGTATTGTCCGAGAAAATGTATAGGAAGCAATAGATCGATGCAAAGTATCAATAAAATAATGAAGCAAAACATTTCAGAGTACTCCACTTAGGTACTGAAATGTCACGGTAACTTTCCATCTAACGAACCGATTTTCGTTCATCGCATCCATTAGTTCTGCAAATTCCGAAAGCCTGCAATAAGCTTTGAGCAGTACAAGTCGGCACTGATTCAATTCCAACTATTCAGCGGATAGATTAGAACGACATGCTTGCAAATGGTGTTCACCAATATGATTACTTGAAGTTCGGAGTATGATATGATGTGTGGCTGAAGTTTAACAAGTTAAAGTTGATGACAGTGATACCACAGTACCAGGCACTGATAAGTTTTAGAGTCGCGGTATATTATTTTCGATCAAGACCAACATTGTCAAGTCAAGTCAAAGAAATCCATCTTCCGAACGACTTCCTGACATATCCATTCATATATTTCGAATGCTCTCAGAAACGATGATAATTTCTGAGGGTTTCACGAACTACTTCGCGCCAACCACTTTAACGAAATGTCCTGACCATGAATTCAACCAACTGAGGTGGAAAATTGGAGGAATCCTGTTAGTTACGGAAACTTCCAGATTCATCAGAGAAACATTGGACTAATTTAGGTCACACGGAAGAGTCAACAGAAAAATGTCTCTGGAGTGGTCATTTTTTGTGACGGAACGAATTCAGTTTCCTCATCGCAAGAAAGAGATCCTAATGTTTCCGTTCTACAAAAACAGATCGGGATCCTTCCTGAATAACATTGTTCGTTTGTGGACTATTTCACAGCGCTATGCTGACTGAATAGCGAATGGAGAAATGAAAGTGTCTCTTTTACTCGTCATCATCGAGAAGCTTCAACGCTTTGTTCAATTTAACAAAGCCACCAACGAGGCCATCAAAATCATCAGAGTTGGGCAAGCTCAAGAACTGTTTTTCAGTAAATTCTTCAGATTCATTCCAATTGCACCAATGGATGATTACTTACAAGAAAGTCAGAAAAGTGGCAGTGGAATTGTATTTGTTGGGAATCAAAATATATGGGTTAGTTTTCCATGAGATGAAAGAGAGAAACAGGGTAAAGATATCGTTATTTGTCGCAGTACATAAGTTTATATTGGAAGGAAAAGATGCTCCCCAACAAAAATAGGTTAGTATTTATACCTGAAAACCTCCATGGGCATGAATCCTGTAATTGATGAATATGGAATGCCACCACAAAGAATGATAGTTTATGATGCAAATTTCTTGAGAAGAGATATTCATCTGATGATTATACCAAGAGAGATTATTCGAGGCCAGAACAATCTGAAACTCTGGAAGGAATGTTGACGTTAGATGTAGCCTGAATATCGGAAAATGTGAAAAGTTTAACCAGCTTCAGATGGAGTTTCGAATAATTTCAATATGGAATCCCAAGTTCTAATGGAGAGTGGGATAGTTTGGATCATTATGATTCTTAGTATCCAAGGAATTCATGAAGAGTTTCACCTAACGGACGAGTGGAAGGAATACTCTATTGACAATGAAATGAATGTATTGACATGTTTTGAATTGGCCAATAGAAAGTACTTACTTAATTAGTTGTTTATGTTAAGTCCTGGATGTTCTAAATGACATATTCTCAATTGGAAAATTAATGAGGTCTCTCCTGAGTCCTATAACCTCCAAACTCTCAAGGAATATTCCGATACCTATAACCTCAAAAGATGAAGAACGAAAAACTCCTGCTTTGGTTTAACCTGGTGAAATGGCTATATTTTCAAAAGCACTGGCAGAATAACCCTTCTCGATACAAAATCGCTGAATTATCTGGGCAGAAAAAACGCGATAAGAAAAGCATAACATTTTATCACCCAACATTATACTGAATCAGGGTAAACAATAAAGTTTCTGGAAGCGTAAATTTTCCTTAACGGCAGGACTTGATGTATGGAGGGGTTGTTACTCGAGGTGAAGCTGTATTCATTATTTATCCCATGATAAGTTTTTATCCCGCCTTTCAAGACTTGGATAGAAAGCTTCGTATTTCCAAAATTCGAATTCAGAAGTATGGAGCAATGGAGTATCAAAAATACTGGCAAGGATCATTCGTCAAAACGTGCACATTTCAATACAATTGAAGGTTTTTTGTTTGAAGGTGGCTGACAATGTCTCGAGTTGTGAAGAAAAGTTTCGGACTTCCATTGTCTAAAGGTATGAAGATTTGAATCCTGAGAAAAGAAAAGATGAGTTATGCTGAAAAAACGAAATAAGTGATGAATAAAAATTAACTATTTTTATCGAATCAAGAAGATTCGAGTATCAATAAATCAGGTTAGTATTAGTGTTAGTATATATGAAGTCGAAAAATGTAGATTTAAATGGGAGTTTAACTAGTCGATGAGCCTGAAAATAAGAAAAAATTGAATTAGAAATCAATAGCCTGAAAAAGAAAAGTTGAATTAGAAATCAATAGCCTGAAAAAAGAAAAGTTGAATTAGAAATCAATAGCCTGAAAAAAGAAAAGTTGAATTAAAAATTAAAATAAAATGAATGAATAAAGAATTGAAATTATGAGAAAGATTCAAATCGAGTTTGTCACGACGTTTCGATTGTGTGTATCTACAATCGTCTTCAGATGAGAACTAACAAAGTCCTGGGATACGGGGATATTTATAGGTCAGCTATGGCGGGATTTTCCGGTTCAGTGAGCCGTAACCGGTTGATTCGGCTAATCAGCGGTTTCCATGTGTTGCGGATCTCGACGCTTGGTTGACTGAAAACGTTATTATTCATTATGTATGCTGCTTCCTTGAATTTCCTCTTGAACCAGTGTTCTTCTCTATGGATGATTTCTGCCTCAGACCATTTGATGTTATGTTGGTGGGTCCACACATGTTCTGCGATTCCTGACTTGGTGGTTTCTCCTCGTTGGGTGTTTTTCTTGTGTTCGCCGATTCTGGTTTCCAGTGGTCTCTTGGTTTCTCCGATGTATGATTTGCCACATTCGCATGGTACTCGATAAACACAATTCTTGGAGTCACTGTTTTTGTTCGTTGGTCTGGTTTTTCAGGCTATTGATTTCTAATTCAATTTTTTCTTATTTTCAGGCTCATCGACTAGTTAAACTCCCATTTAAATCTACAATTTTCGACTTCATATATACTAACACTAATACTAACCTGATTTATTGATACTCGAATCTTCTTGATTCGATAAAATAGTTAATTTTTATTCATCACTTATTTCGTTTTTTCAGCATAACTCATCTTTTCTTTTCTCAGGATTCAAATCTTCATACCTTTAGACAATGGGAGTCCGAAACTTTTCTTCACACAATTGAAGGTAATTGTGCACTTTTTTGAGGAACATTTTTGTTGGCACCTAAGTATTTTGACCTCAAAAATACGACTTTCATAATAATATCGTGAACATATCTCTACTTTTCGAGATAATCGATGCCAAAGTTCGAAATTTCATCTTCTTCTACTGATATCTATCTTTCTTTCTGACATGTATTGAAGAGAGAAAACACATATCACTGACTCGTATATTGAAGAGAGAAAACACATATCACTGACTCGTATTGCTATAAGGCAGATATGAATCCATCTTTATTCGCTCAAGATTTGCACAGAGGTTTTCAAAATGGCCTTTGTTTATGTAGCCTAGTTGGTGAAATAATAGTAAAATTACGAAAAAATTACATATTTATGATGTTTTTCTCAGACAAAAATCATAATCAACCATGATAAATTCCTACGTATTTTGACCTCCTGATCACGAATCTGAAGTCAAAACGCGGCTGTCTCAAGTATTTTTGGAGATACGGCCCCATTTTGTCTCAAAAATGCACCATTTGAAATCTCAAATTTAAAAAGAACAAAATTCACCCTTCTTTCTAATACTTTCCGGACGAAAACAAAAAAAAAACGTTGAACGTTTCAAAAAATTCACCCTTCCCCAATACGTAAACAAAACAACCTTTTTTCATTGATTTTCTGGAAATTTGTATTTATGATGTTGGCAACGTGATTGTCTGACTCGTGTAGCCAACATCTCAAATAAAAATTACCAGAAACATCAGTGAGAAGAGGGTCAATTTTTGCATAAAAATAACTGTTTTTTCTGAAAAAAAAGTGTAGAAAACAAGTACATGTAAGCGTGTGTGATATTTTGGTTCAAAGAAGGGTGAATTTTGATTTCTTTCAAATAGCAGGCATTTGCGTTTTGACTTCAGATTAGTGATCAGGAGGTCAAAATACGTAAGTTCCACCAAAAATTATTCCCGAACTCAAAGGAGTGCGATGAACGAAGATTAAGAAAAATATACTCACCCTGTAGAAATTCATCATTTCCATTCGCGTTTTGGGGTGATATCCCGGAAATATCGAATCCACATCCCAGCGTCATTCCTCTTTTGATTGCTTTTCTTTCATACACTTCCTCTTATATATACCTACCTACCCGACAGCCCCTGTCAATAGTTCCATGTGGCCCTCTAGAAGATTAGTAAGGAATATGATCCAATATTTCTCATTTCGCACAGTCAGGTGAATTTACGGAGAGATATTACTTCAGAATTACTTCTACTCGTTTCGAAACGAATGATCTATCTCAGAGTGTCACAGTCTTTGATGCCTTTCAGTTGCGTTCGATATCTTCACAGATATTGGTAACGTATTTCACAAAAAAATTGAAGACTTTCATCACATCCTAACCAGTTCATTCAATGAATCAGTGCATATATAGTACAACCAGTCCCCCAAAAAGGCAAAAGGACCTTACCTAGCAACTACAGACCTATCGCACTGCTATCAATTATTTCAAGGGTCATGGAAAAAGTCATCAACATCGAGATCATGGAATATCTGGAATACTCAGGAATTGTCAAAGATAGGCAATATGGCTTTCGTCATCAGAGATCAACTGGTGACCTGCTCGCTTACGTCTCACATATATGGCAACTATCTATTGAGAAATATGGAGAAACTTTAGCCGTGACATTAGATATTTCCAAGGCATTTGATCAAGTTTGGCACCTGGGACTCCTCGCTAAGCTTCCATCTTATTGTTTTGCCCCCTCAGCTGTATAGCTGTTTGCTAGTTTTCTCTCAAACAGGTCTCTCCATGTAGTGGTGGATGGAGTTTCATCTGATACTCTACTTATATAAATGCTGGTGTTCCGCAGGGATCAATTTTAGCTCCAACACTATTTCTAATTCACTTAGCAACAATTCTCGAGTGGGGATCTAATAACCTGGTAGAATTCAATGCAAACAATAAATTACATCAAGCATGTCTTTTCTATAGAAGAGCCGATCTCACTGTGCCCAACATAAGTCAGGAGTATAACCATACCATTGAAGTCATCCATTTTGATGCTTGGCGTTTCTATCAATAACCTTTCTTGGGAAAATCACGTGAGGTCCATTGCCAAAAGTGCATCCCAAAAACTTGGATTTATGTTTCGAGCCAAGAGCTATTTCACTCCCAGTCAGCTGCTTATGATCTATAAGGCACAGATCCGACCTGTCCTGGAATACTGTTCCCATATTTGGAGTGCGGCACCTAAACATATCCTGAAACTATTGGATTCTGTCCAAAAAAGAGCAATTCGTCTCGTCGGTGATGCCTCGCTCACAAACTCGCTCATTTCTCTGGAACATTGTATAGAAAAGTTGGCGATTCATCTCAATTTTATAGATATTTTCATGGGCGATGCTCTTCTGAAATATCAACAATCGTTCCTTCATTAGCAGTCTCTTCGAGATTAACCCGCCAAGTTCAGTCTTCACACCCCTTCGTGATCACTTTAGAGACCTGCAGAACGTCCCTTTCCAAAGACTCGTTCATCCAACGAACATCAAGACTGTGGAATTCATTGCCTAGGGAGGTGTTTCCCGAGGCATACGATCTCCATGAATTTAAGAAGAACATCAACTCTAAACCTTCTTTCCCTTGGTTCTCACGATGTTCTCTGAACATTACAGGATATCCCTTTTCGTAAGAAATAGGACATAAAAAAATACACTGCGAGTAGAACTTCAAAATTAGGATACAACATGTATTATACTTGGGTGCTATGTCCTCATTGATTATCCTCTGTGTAGTCGAGCTACTGTCTGTCAAGTGGAGCTACTGTCTGTCAAGTGGAGCTACTGTCTGTCAAGTGGAGCTACTGTCTGTCAAGTGTCAAGTTGAAGAGGAGGATACTGTAGGTATTTATACTGATGCCAATCGGATGTTCGAATTGTAAGTGATATTCAGCTCGGAATTTATTGGTTTGTGGTTACCAAGTATTCAATCTCCTATCAAGTCTTGTGACAGTGACGAATGAATGAAGATCCCAATGGATATCTTGTGTCAGAATAGTGGGAATCTGAATGGACAGTGTGTAGAGTAATCGTGATATTCTTTCATTATTGTTATGCGTAATCCTATATACAGTGACTGCCAGAAAGTACGCATCATATGGGAATTTTTTTAATTGATGAATTCTGAAAAATATCTATACGGGCATTCGCTTTTGCATCAAAAGAAACCTCAAAAGACGTTGTACAGTGCCGTTCGTCATTTCGTGTTCAACGGTCCCAAAACATCCCTTATTTGGAGAATTATCGAAACATGTTATTTGGAAAAGTTGTTCAGAACAACATTTTATAGCTATGTACAAGATATCTGAGATGAAATTTTTTTTATATATTCTGAACTGTCGAAACTCCTGAATATTAAGTGCAATTATGAAAATGATACCTGGTGGCGATACTCTTCAATTGTTTCAGCAGAATAATCGTTGATTTTCATGTACAATAATAGAGGCCCTACTGTCGAAAAAATGTGGAATTTTTTTCCAATTATGTTTGATGCATTTTCGAATCAAACTAATCGGAAAATGACTACATGGAATTGTTAGAAATACTAAGACGTCATTGAATCGAATATTACATACTTTTGTATATTGACACCTACAGTATGGTTAAACTTATTGATAACTTTTCTATGACTAGATATTTCTGTGAAACGTAATCATTTCGAAGATAGTATAGTAGTGGACCCAAGAATATTCTACTAAAATATTAGCATACTATTGAAGTGCACTCATGATATATTGAGTGTTACATCTGAAAAAAAAAAACGATGATAGTTAGCTTCAACTTCTCGAAATTCTACCCCCAAAATCGAGTGTCCTGATATCCCAAGCAGCAATTTGACGTTGCGGCGACGTGTTTGAAAAAGTTGCGCAACCAAACATGAGTTGCGTAGTCGACCTTAATACTACGTCGTCACGACCCTGTTTTGCGCCGTTTTGGTCAATCATTTTTGGGTTTTTAAAACGTTTCACTTTCAACTGTAGGTAGCAGTTGGTCGTTTCCTAAACGTTGCTAAATTTACCAAAAAACAACTACACACTTGTTCCCTCTTGCGCAGCGATGACAGTTCACTTTCCACGGTGTTCAGAAATTAGTAAATATTCCAACCAAATCATTACTGATCACCAAAATGGACACTTGGTAAAAACTTTCTGACGACTACTAATGTTTTACTCATGTGCTCATGATAGGTACCTACTTTATTTATATTGCCTGAAAATAAAGATTTCCAAACAGAAATGATCAACTGTTCAGTTTATTGTCAAATATACTATTGTTTTGCGTCAAAAAACACGCGCTCCTTCAATCCGTGGCGAATTTCTCAAAACTCGAAGAAAAAAAACGAAAAAAATAATTTGGGATATATAATATTCAAAGTTAATATTTATCCAAACAAGAACTATAGAGGATACAATGATATATTAATCGTTTCTAGAGTACTGTTAACCTCTGTTTATGTTTGTTTATGTCCCAAATTTCAATGGCCGACCATGTTTCCGAAGATAATTACGCATCAAACATGGCGTAGTATTATAATAGACGTCAACACGACTCAGGATATCAGATAACTGAAAAATATACTGCTTTCAACCTTAGTCATCCAGACAACTAAATATAACCAAAGCGCGACTGAAGTTGGTTATCCGACCAAAAACTGAACGAAGTCCAACTAACGAACACACCTCGCTCCACATTTTAAAACGGGCTTTCCTGTGTCATACAATTGTCAGTAGTGTTCTTCGAAAAATTAGTTGCTCTCCTCAATCTCTGCATCCAGGTTAGCATTTGTTCCAAAATAACTGAAGTTTTCCAACTGCCTGTCTTCAGGCATAATTTTATTTTTAATAAATTTTTTGAGGTTAGGTTGGATCAAGTTTTTCTTATCTTACTAGATATTTATTCTTTCGTCGAAGCATTTCAGCCAACATTATGTCCTTGTTGTCATGGGGCATGTCCTCTATAGTGAGTATTTGGAAAATTTAACTGCAAAGATATGACTCCACGAAAACGTTTACAATTTTTATAAAAAATTGCCCACTGCCAAGTTAAATGTCACAAGGTCAGCTCAACGTCGGTAAAACGTTGAACATAACTAGAGTAATCACTCAAACGTTTTTAGAACGTCACTCCTATTCCCAAAATTTTAACTACATGAAGTTGGTTGGGTTTAACCTTGTAACAACGTCGTCGGTTAACTAAAGTCATGCTCAACACTGATACAACGTTGTCCGGTGGTTTAGAGAGCGTCGTTTCATAAATGACTGATTTCTACACTAAGTATAACGTTAATTTTGGTGTATTATGTGGTTATCGTCGCCAAAATGCTACTTGGGTATGCTTGAACAAATTACAATAATTGCAATATTGGGGCGTGAACTCAACTGGGGGGAAAGCAGAACGACGCTATTCCTTCGGGAACGATTAAGCGTCAAGTCAGCCGTGGTTTTCTGCTCCCCACCATCAGACGTCGCGACGGCAACCGACGCTTCTCGTGGAACAGGTGATGTTCCCGGTATGGAACCGGAAGTCGTATATAGACGCGGAATTGCGATGCTCATCATTCCCGGGTGTAGGAATGGATATGGAGGTATGTTCGACGTCCAGAACCCAGCAAGCACAAAAACATCTCAGAGATGTTGAAAGTACGAGATTTCGAGACATTGAACATCCACTGCGATATCCTGTTCATACATGAATAGTACTTTTATATAACAGCCAATGTCCGCCACAGGCGTCCATTTTCAGGATGTCCTTGGGATATCACAAAGAGAACTCTTCCTAAGTTTTTTTGATAGCCTTTTCATAGATACAACAGAACATTTCCAAAGTGTTTAGTGTATATTGATTTGCAATGAATAAAACTTTTTTTAAGATCACTTTATATAGTCTTTTGCTATTCATTTGGACATTTGAGAAGAGATCTTCTTTCCTTTGTTTTGTTGGGATTTGGATTAGTGTGGTTGAAGAAGAACTATTATTTTCTTGCCGAAGTTTCGAATTAGAATGAATCATCATCAGGACCCATTTTAAAAGAGCCATGATAATTGGTCTATTATAGTTTGAAACTTCGGCGCGAAATTAATAGTTATCTACTTCAATCACACTTACCCAAACTTCAACAAAACAAATGGAAAACATTTTTAGAGATAACTAAAATGACCAGAATTGGTTAAAAAAACACTTATATAATTTATGAACACTTTAAAAATATATGAACACTTATATTGACTTGAAATATAAATTCAATAAATTTTATTCCATCTATAGGACATATTTTTAGGAAAGAAAGATTTTACATTTAACTTGAATTAATATACTAACCACCAGTAATGTGTAACCTAATCTTGGTTTGATTGAAGACTGTCTTAACAACATATTTACATTTTAGTTTTGACATAATCACACTATAATACTGAATGAGGAGTTATATTTTCACTAATTTCATATCTTCTCCTCTGTTAACACTAACAGCATGTGACTCTTGTACTGATTTGTACAAAAATATACCAGAATACCACTCCACTCTGCACATAAGCTATTCCATATTGACGGTATTTCCTGGATCAGAATCACCAAAGCAAACTGTTCTCTTCACCCCATTGTCTATGCTGTGAGGCTTCTATTTGATCTTTCTTGATGGAAATGTCAGTTTTGTATTGATGTTTGTTCGTGAAATCTTATTTATATCTACCTCCAACTGAAAAAAAAGATGAAGTAACTCCGTTTTTTCGACTGATCTACTTATTCACTCACCTGTCCATCAAAATGATCTTCACATAAATACTTGATGGTGGTTGTGATAGCTGTATTAACAGCAGAAAACCATCTCATCCTAATGTCTTTATTGTTCGGAATGGAAATAACAAAGTTTATTTTCACAGTTATCGCTATTGTTCGAATTCACAAGAACTTTTTGAATGATTTTTTACTACAACACAACTGAGAACAATAACTTTCACCTCAATTTTCGTTGACTTGTTGAAGAATCTTTAACTAAGTTCAACTGTATAGGACGGCTCAAATGGGCTCAATCCACTGAACCCTTCATCCCGGGCGTGACGTCGAAAAGTATGTTATTTGACATCCACAAGTAAACATTTTTTTGACCTCGCTAGTACCTCACCGTATACATACAAAGAAACGCCACACAAGAACAAAAACAATAATTTCAACATCTTCTGAAGACCTCTTAAGGAAGTGCATATTGCGTCCCAGAAAAACATCCACATGCCAACATTTTCAGAACATCCCAAAACCTCCCAGGGATGTTTGTGCTCGCTGGGAAAGGTATTCCTTTGTTTTCTATACGGACAGGCAATTCCTGTGGGATTGTGTTATGCGGGAGATGGCGTTATATGAGGAATTTCATACCGAATGAATTTATTTTTTTCTTCATGTACGGAGTTCGCCATTGAATTTTCTTGCGTAAATACCCCACTAAAGGATTTGATAGAACTCCTTTGCCTCATCAAACAAATTACCTCCTTCCATATCCAAAAGATTCCGATTTCAACCTCGAAAGGGATCAATCCCACACCTGAAAACCAAAAGTTTTCGAGTGCCGCCCTCTATGGATTCGGGGCGCATGCTTTGCCATTATCTTCGAAAGTTTGTGCATTAGTGTTAATGGGTATCGGGCCCTCGAAGCTGGAAGAAACAATGCCCCGACGTAACGCGATTAGCAGCCAAGACGAGAAGCTGTTTGACTGTGGGGGTGGAATATTTGGGGAGTGGGGATCGCGCTCGATTGTTTCGCTTCGGATCGGAATGCAAGCGATGGGGATTATGGAGTGGCAGGAGCTTTCAAACTGTTGTCTATAATTGAATTCTGATGAGGCTTACTGCCGTACTTTCGGAGCTGAATCTTATTGCTGAGAGGTAAATTTTTCCAAAGAGAGATGTGCTCTCATATCGTCTTGTACGATCACAGAAACAATGTTGACAAGTTCAGCCAGCTTTGATAGAGAAAAATATGTCTGTCCTGGTGTTGTCTTTGTCATCAAGATTGCAACTTAAAATAACAAAAATGTTATGATTGCAACTTAAAAAAAGAGAAGAAATCTAATAACACATTTATAATGTGTTTGGGCTCATTAAACAATTAAAAGGTAACAATGCTAAAAAAATTCTGAATAATCGGAATAACGAAAACAAACAAGAAAAACAAAATAATTTTATACAGGTTATAAAAGTCTTCTTCTTTTTTACGTCGCAATCACATTTTCATTATTTAAAGTTGCAATCTTGAGGACGAACATAACAGTAGGCCAGCCATATTTTTTCTCTCTCAAAGCTGGCTGAACTTGTCAATTGAAATCTTTCATTAATACTAGTTAAAATTCTGTTAGTGAATCATATTGAAAATTAGTCTTCGTTTTGTTGAGCTCTGTAATTCTGTGCATAATCCGGCTCGAAGAACCAGAATGTGGGGGTAATTCCGTTAGCTATTAAATGGATATATTATGAAAAGAATAAACGAAGTCAAAAAACAAATGAAATGAAAATGCGGTAGGTATAGCGAAAAAGGGAGGCAGAAGGCGGATACAGAAGATTGGATTGGGTTGGTACGTTTTATCTTTGATGATATGATACACAAACAAAAAAGTGCTGATCGTGAATGTGTAGGCACACTTCGATAAGAAGAGAACGTGTACGATTATTTCCAAGCCGTTGTATTATAATCTTGAAAAAAAAAGGAACATCGCGTCAGGGCCCCTATTCTTGAATTCTAGGGAGTAAAAAACATGACAACTATCTCACTTCTTGACAGATGAATGATACATTTCCTCCTCACTTTTCTATCAGTTTTTCTACTTCCTTGAATTAAAGAATAGGGACCCAGATGTGACGTCACAGCACTCAACATTATGAAGAAGGCAGAAGAAAGTTTCCGGTCTATGTATTTCATCCGTCTGAGATTGATACGCATTATATTATGACGTATATGGAACACACGCAGCATCTGGACGTTCTAATTGAACAAAATTATCAAGTGCGATGGTGGTGTAATGGTCAGCATAGTTGCCTTCCAAGCAGTTGATCCGGGTTCGATTCCCGGCAATCGCATCACTTTTTTTTTCGTTTTCAACTCATGATCACCTCTATCAGATCTTCGATGATAATGTAGCAGGGACAAATTCGTTGCCAAAACAGGTCCTTGCGGAACACTAGTCTTGATGACCATATCAACGACTATAATATGGAATGATCTGTTCTCTTCTGATGAAGAAAATACTACTTCTGACCTGATCGTATGGAAAACTACAAAGCAAGTTTGTGATTAAAGTCTTTGTACTTTCCGAAAACGATGAATTGAATGATGATAACGATGATTATGATGAAGAACACAACATTGAATTTCAACAAATACAGAATGAGATGTTTCAAATTAAAAGTCATATTTCAAGTACCTAATAAGCACCTGTAATATAAAATTATGTCTAGATTTTTTTATAAGGAACCCACATTACTGTTTGATTCGATTCAGTCCCCAAAGAAATTATCACTAATGATGGAGAGATTACAGATTTTACATCCACAATGCTAAGATCTCGAAATCGAGAAAGTGAATCTTATAATGCTGATTCTCGCAGGCGTTAGTCCTATAAAAGGCACAGACAAAGATTCTCGCAGGCCACTTTGAAACTTCATTCACACATAAATGTATTTATTTCTGACAGTGACATTATAAGCTTATATCGTCATAGTTACGATATCTATAATGAGGGTCATAACTCCCTTGGGATATTAAAGTTCAAAAACTCTCTCTTACCTTTTACAGGTGAAAATGATACAAGAAATGCTTATAAACGTTTATATGTAATGAAAACTAAGACATATTTTCCTTATTCACGTCATTACAAATAATAAATATGTACAATTTTCAAATTTTCCCTGAAAATTACTTCCGCCACTGGAAACAATTTTTTCTTTTTTATGGGTGGTGCTGTTGCTGTTCACTACAGTCGAGGTGCCTGCCTCTTCTGATGGCAAAGTAGACAGCATACGCGACGTTTTATTTCTCAATTCAATACTGTCCTCCAGATACCCCTCTGCCACCGTGGAACTTCTCCAACCTCCGTGTCTTTTTAAGTTTGTCATAGTTGCTCCTGCATTGGCTAGGGCAGTAGCAGAAGTGCGACGAAGGCAATGTCCTGTATAGGTTAGTGGGTTTGGCAATCCTAAATACATTGCGATTTTGCTGGGAATTTTGCCAAACATATTCTTTCCAATTGGCTGAGTTGTACATTTATTTTGTCGGAAGCTCAAAAAAAATCGTTTTGTACCTTCAGGACGCAAGGACATATAAAGTTTCAATAAAGGCAACGCAGAGAACTCTTTTTCATCCACAACTGTAAATTTCTTCGATACACCAGTTTTACTTTCCGGTACGTTCACTACCATAACAGTATCCCGGTCCTCTATATCTGCTATACTCATATTTAGAAGTTCCTGAGTTCTGCATCCTCCAAAATAACCCATAATTAGAACAACCTATAACAAATAAAACGAAATAAACAAACGAAAAAGAAAATTATGAGAAAAAAATTACCTTATGCAATAAATGAATTTCATTAGGGGCGTCCTTTAGAAATTTGATGACATCTTTAGGAGATAAGACAGCAGACTTTTTCGGCTTATACCCCTTACTTTTCCGTTTCAAAAAAGCCTCTAGTTCGTTGAACTTGGTGATATCTCTTTTCTCATATATGGTCACCATCGATTTGAGCATTGACCATTTAGTCCATAACGAATTTGGGCTACACGTTTCTGACTGCAACGAATAAATACAATTATTACCAAATCTACCAGAAAATACTGAAAATACTTTACCAGTTCTTGAAAATATGCCAGAAAGACAGTTTCGTTGGCATCTTTTGACATAACATTTCTCTGTGTCAGCCACTTCAGATATAAGTTGTATTCTTTTTGGTATAGGGCTTCACTTTTCGATGGAAGTAATGATTGTTTGCTTTTTCCGCTTTTTTTATAATATCCTCCATTATATCAGAAAAAGTTTGCTTATAAACATGTAACATAGCGACAACCTAGCCACAACCAACAATTCTACAATCAACGCTACCTAATTCAAATATACCAGAAAGGTTATGAATTTAAACATTTATTGCGTTCTAAATATGGACATATTGTTATGAAAATCGGTCAAAAATAAAATTATCTATGTACCACGGGAATTATAGAGCCTTAATAACCTCTGGCAATTGCTGTCCCTCGGGCCAGAGGCCCTCGAGACGCAAACTTTGCCATCGGTAATTAAGGCCCTCATAATTCCCTTAATACATAAATAACTATTCTTTTCACATCCAATACCATCAAGAACTTTTCTCTAAGAATGAAGACATCCCTGGATATGTTATTAGTATTCCAGCCGAATCGGTCAATATGTCATCCCGCTTTCCAAAGCCCAAACTCCAAGACAACTCCATCGATAATAGTGGGATTATCACGAAGTTCTTCGATAATTTCCCCAGGCGTATTTTTTGGTCTTCTGAAAAAACCGAAGGAAATAAATGGAATCCATGATAAAGTGCCAAACTTAACCTACTTTGTTGGGTTGCGAGACCTTTAATAGTTCCCTCGTTTCCCAATACTATCGACACAATTGAATGTGACAATGGAAGACCCAAATCTGGCATCTAGAAAACAGGATATCAATTCCACCTCTTTGGATTATCCCAGGAACGCTGTTTATTGGATTTTTTAAACGATCTATTTATAGGGGAAGTGAAAGAGATTTAGAAGATGGTATGGGTACCCAATCTGATTCGACACAACGGTTCCAATTGCTTATCTTATTCGATTATACTTGTGAATTATTCTTTATACATATCCTTATCTTGTTTTTAGAGTTAGATAAATTTGAAATCACATTATTCAATCTCTCAACTACGTGGGCAACATATCGTTGATGTGTATGGAACAAATTCAGCCAAAATCGATGCTTGTGGAACATCATCAGTGTTTCCAGTTTCTATATCAAAATCGACGTCAACTTTTCAATTGATAAATTATACGATCATTGCATAGACTAGGTTCCTATTGAGAAGTATCATATTATTCTTATGTCATACTATGAAAAAAAAATTTTGCGATGGCCGGGAATCGAACCCGGATCAACTGCTTGGAAGGCAACTATGCTGACCATTACACCACCATCGCACTTGATAACTGAGTGAAACTGCAAAATCACAGTGGTGCGCATGTTCAAACTGAGTTCATGCGTACGAACAATTAACTGAAAGTGATAAATATTGCAGCACAATTGTGAGTAAACTCTCTGAAGTTTCTGAAAATGAATCCAATCAAAAATATCGAACGCTGTTTGAATGACTGCTAGACTACATGACGATAATATGTATGTATTTTTCATACTTCGTCCAATTAATGGCATTTCAACCTGTTTTCTTCCGGTAGTCTACCAATAAATTAAACAGCGTTTGATATTATCAATTGAATGAGACGATAATCTTTCCTTTATTTTTCGTTATTTTCGTCCAATTGACAAGTTCAGCCATGGTTAAGAGAGAAAAAATATGTCTGCCCTCCCCAGTGTTGTCTTTGTCATCAAGATTTCAACTTGAAATAATGAAAATGCTATGATTGGGACTAAAAAAGAAGAATACTTATATAACCTGTATATAATTGGTTTGTTTTTCTTGTAGTATTTTCGTTATTCCGATAATTTCGAATATTTTGTGAGCATTGTAAGCTTACAATAATTGTTGAATTCCATCAAATACATATGATTGTGATATAAGTCTTCTTCTCTTTTTTATGTCTTTGAGTTGCACTCTTGATGACAAAGACAACACTATACCTATATGGGCTGAACTTGTCAATTAATTATATACTTTTCAATTTGTATGTGTGAAGCTGAGACGAATTCTGAAGTTTGTTTCATGCATCCTGAATTTGTTTTGACATCTTACAAAACAGAATAACATTCCTAGTTTTCGAATATGAAGATGAATTCTTCTCCATATTTTTCACTGTAAATTGAACCCTGGATAAAAAACATGAACAAACGCTTCACATTTCCGATGAAAATGAGATAAACGCAATCGTGTAACTCGTAGAGCAACCATCAAAACAATTATTCCACTCTCTGGAATTCACTTTTGGGCTATCATCAACTACTCATACAAATTCAATAAAACGAATCAGTTATTCAAATTGCTTTTCGCAAATATTTTATTGGAGCACCATTTCCGCCGGATGCAGTCATTTTTGGTCTGTTATTTTACGGCACGAATCATATCGACCAATTCGGATTTATCTTTTCTATGTGTTCTGTCATTTGTGCCACGTATTTTGTCAGAATTTTTCGTTGATATCCACTATTCGTGTTTCGTGTCGAATTCGATAACAGAATTATTGACGCGAAGCCTTTGAGCTCCACATATCAATAAACAAGTCTTTCCAGGCCTGGATTGGAATTACGTCATATGGCCGGAAGATACGAAGGTTGATGATGGTTGGAAATTAATCTTGGGATAATCCTGATAGATATTAAAATAAATATCAGTTACCCCATTTTAAATGACCGAGAAGTAGGAATTAGAAATCAAAAAGAATTGTTGTTATATTTGAAGTACAGTTGTATGCATAAAAAAGTCGAACAGCAGTTATCGGCTATTTTGGTCAGGATTGTCGATTTTAATTAAACTTCTTATCGACTTTAACGAGAACCTACTGTCAAAATTCTAACTATTTTTGTCACAAAGGTGCCGAATGTGTACGTGTAAGTACTACTTTTTAATGAAATCTGGAATATCAAATCATTTTTACACCGTGCAAACCTTGTACGACTTCTTTATGCACACAACTGTACCTATACGATTCCTTTTAATGATTATAGGATGGGAAGACCCCTCTGGCTATTCTCATTGATCTTTACAGGGTTGAAGTAATTCACAAGAGATTGGATACGGTATTCCTCAAAGAACTGTTATTTGAACAGCCTGGAACAGAAGATGAAACTTCAATTTATATATGCCATAGCCAATATCTTGTAATAATTATTGACGATAATTTGGGATGGGACCATCTAGAGACAATACCATTTTAAACCCATGAAATTAAATATTTATACTACCCATCATGGCATATGCATTCTGGAGACTCATCAATCAGTATATTCGCCAAAGAATAATGAGTCCCAAATCAATTAACTCTGGATGTAGGCGTTTGTTCTAGTCATTGAATGCTGTAGCCGCAACCAACATAATATATATCATTCCAACACTGTGAAAACTGTTCCAGAATTCATGTACGCATTATTTATGTAACGAAAAAACCGAACAAAATGGCTGCACCCAGTGAGACAATACAGACAATAAATATTGGAAACCGATAACCGAATAAAAAATTCAATCGGATTCCATTAAAATAAACTAAATAGCAGCGCATTCCATAACTTTGGTCTGAATCAAGGATATTCAACTTCATAGAGGAGTTATGAACATTCCCCAAATATCTCCTAATCGACCACTTCTCCACAGTGCGATTAGAAATTCAATACAACATATGGCATTGTACATATGCTTTGTATGTATTGTAAGTGACTTACCAGATCAATATGATGTATGATGGTTTAGTTGGGACAATCACAATCTTGAGAATTGAAATCAAATCTGATATACACTCTTGGGTTCGAATAACGTTTCCAGACTTCTATACTGAAAGGATATATGACTCACCGATTGTTGTGATGAGGGTCAGGGAGTACAAAAAACTCGAGCTGAAACTCCATTTGTGAACATTTTGAGGATGTCCCATCGTCCCCATATATGCGTTATCGCTGTTTCGTAGCACTTTGATCAAAGCTTTCTCGAATTCCAAGACCTCGCTGGCTGCCAGTCTTGTCCAGTTTTCTCTGTAGAGTATGTTGAGGTTCTCGGTTATTCCCCACAATCTGGAAAAGGAGATTGAAACCTTGGAGGCTGGGATACATGGATTCCTCTAGTGAAGTCATCAGAACAACACAAAAGTTTAAATTGTTTTTATATGCCACGAATGATTGCTCATTATTGCTGCACGAGTGTTGAGAATAGGAATATTCTCGAATGAGAATTGTAGAAAATGAGGATAACTGCGATAAAATGATCGAAGCTATTTTTTGGTACATAATATCGGACAGAAAACAGGCTGAAAGGAGAGTTTTTGGTTAATATCATGAATTCTGTGATTTGATCTACCTACTGAAAATTATCAGTCCAAAATTCCCCAAAACATTTTCACCTAGTGCATTTAGTTTCTCTAGGTATACTCCCAAACCATCTAGGAGTTGATTATAAATCAATCTTTCATATAAATAGCAACAAAAATGACAATTCAGATCCTCCAATATTTTTGAATCTGCTGAAAGACTGACAGAGGGGAGTGTAATCTGGAACAGTAGCCAATAACATCAGAGATTCTAAGGAATGACGACTAAAATGACAATAATTCAGAATCCCACAATCTTTTTGAATCTGCTGAAAGAGGAAGAATGCAATTTGGAACAATAGCCAATAACATCAGAGATTCTATAGGAATACCGACTAAAATGACAATAATTCAGAATCCCTCAAACTTTTTGAATCTGCTGAAAGAGGAAGAATGCAATTTGGAACAAAAGCCAATTACATCAGAGATTCTATAGGAATACCGACTGAAATGACAATAATTCAGAATCCCCCAATCTTTTTGAATCTGCTGAAAGTTGAAGAGTGCAATTTGAAATAATAGCCAATAACGTCAGAGCTTTTATATAGATAGCGACATAAATGACAATTCAGAATCCCCCAATATTTTTGAATTTGCTGAAAGACTGACAGAGGGGAGTGTAATCTGGAACAGTAGCCAATAACATCAGAGATTCTAAGGAATGACGACTAAAATGACAATAATTCAGAATCCCACAATCTTTTTGAATCTGCTGAAAGAGGAAGAATGCAATTTGGAACAATAGCCAATTACATCAGAGATTCTATAGGAATACCGACTAAAATGACAATAATTCAGAATCCCCCAATCTTTTTGAATCTGCTGAAAGATGAAGAGTGCAATTTGAAACAATAGCCAATAACGTCAGAGCTTTTATATAGATAGCGACATAAATGACAATTCAGAATCCCCCAATCTTTTTGAATTTGCTGAAAGACTGACAGAGGGGAGTGTAATCTGGAACAGTAGCCAATAACATCAGAGATTCTAAGGAATGACGACTAAAATGACAATAATTCAGAATCCCACAATCTTTTTGAATCTGCTGAAAGAGGAAGAATGCAATTTGGAACAATAGCCAATTACATCAGAGATTCTATAGGAATACCGACTAAAATGACAATAATTCAGAATCCCCCAATCTTTTTGAATCTGCTGAAAGATGAAGAGTGCAATTTGAAATAATAGCCAATAACGTCAGAGCTTTTATATAGATAGCGACATAAATGACAATTCAGAATCCCCCAATCTTTTTGAATTTGCTGAAAGACTGACAGAGGGGAGTGTAATCTGGAACAGTAGCCAATAACATCAGAGATTCTAAGGAATGACGACTAAAATGACAATAATTCAGAATCCCACAATCTTTTTGAATCTGCTGAAAGAGGAAGAATGCAATTTGGAACAATAGCCAATAACATCAGAGATTCTATAGGAATACCGACTAAAATGACAATAATTCAGAATCCCTCAAACTTTTTGAATCTGCTGAAAGAGGAAGAATGCAATTTGGAACAATAGCCAATAACATCAGAGATTCTATAGGAATACCGATTAAAATGACAATAATTCAGAATCCCCCAATCTTTTTGAATCTGCTGAAAGATGAAGAGTGCAATTTGAAACAATAGCCAATAACGTCAGAGCTTTTATATAGATAGCGACATAAATGACAATTCAGAATCCCCCAATCTTTTTGAATTTGCTGAAAGACTGACAGAGGGGAGTGTAATCTGGAACAGTAGCCAATAACATCATAGATTCTAAGGAATGACGACTAGAATGACAATAATTCAGAATCCCTCAATCTTTTTGAATCTGCTGAAAGAGGAAGAGTGCAATTTGAAACAATAGCCAATAACGTCAGAGCTTTTATATAGATAGCGACATAAATGACAATTCAGAATCCCCCAATCTTTTTGAATTTGCTGAAAGACTGACAGAGGGGAGTGTAATCTGGAACAGTAGCCAATAACATCAGAGATTCTATAGGAATACCGACTAAAATGAAAATAATTCAGAATCCCTCAATCTTTTTGAATCTGCTGAAAGACTGACAGAGGGGAGTGTAATCTGGAACAGTAGCCAATAACATCATAGATTCTAAGGAATGACGACTAGAATGACAATAATTCAGAATCCCCCAATCTTTTTGAATCTGCTGAAAGATGAAGAGTGCAATTTGAAACAATAGCCAATAACGTCAGAGCTTTTATATAGATAGCGACATAAATGACAATTCAGAATCCCCCAATCTTTTTGAATTTGCTGAAAGACTGACAGAGGGGAGTGTAATCTGGAACAGTAGCCAATAACATCAGAGATTCTATAGGAATACCGACTAAAATGAAAATAATTCAGAATCCCTCAATCTTTTTGAATCTGCTGAAAGATGAAGAGTGCAATTTGAAACAATAGCCAATAACGTCAGAGCTTTTATATAGATAGCGACAAAAATGACAATTCAGAATCCCCCAATCTTTTTGAATCTGCTGAAAGAGAAAGAATGCAATTTGGAACAATAGCCAATAACATCAGAGATTCTATAGGAATACCGACTAAAATGACAATAATTCAGAATCCCTCAATCTTTTTGAATCTGCTGAAAGATGAAGAGTGCAATTTGAAACAATAGCCAATAACGTCAGAGCTTTTATATAGATAGCGACAAAAATGACAATTCAGAATCCCCCAATCTTTTTGAATCTGCTGAAAGAGAAAGAATGCAATTTGGAACAATAGCCAATAACATCAGAGATTCTATAGGAATACCGACTAAAATGACAATAATTCAGAATCCCTCAATCTTTTTGAATCTGCTGAAAGATGAAGAGTGCAATTTGAAACAATAGCCAATAACGTCAGAGCTTTTATATAGATAGCGACAAAAATGACAATTCAGAATCCCCCAATCTTTTTGAATTTGCTGAAAGACTGACAGAGGGGAGTGTAATCTGGAACAGTAGCCAATAACATCAGAGATTCTAAGGAATGACGACTAAAATGACAATAATTCAGAATCCCACAATCTTCTTGAATCTGCTGAAAGAGGAAGAATGCAATTTGGAACAATAGCCAATGACGTCAGAGCTTTTATATAGATAGCGACAAAAATGACAATTCAGAATCCCCCAATCTTTTTGAATTTGCTGAAAGACTGACAGAAGGAGAGTGCATTTTGAAACAACAGCCAAAAACATCAGAGCTTCTATATATAGGAATGCCGAAAAAAATAAAATTACACACCAAAAAACAAGATGCAAATGTTTTAATGATATCAAATAAAAAATTTTTTCGCCGACCAAACTCACTCGTTGACAGTCTTCTCCCTCAGCTGCCCTATCGACATCTCCTCCCCCTGGGGCTTGACCTTGGAAGCCGCCACCTCCGTGTCCTCGTGCAAACCCCCCTCGAGGGCCATGTAGGTGAAGGCCCCCAGGACGGTGTAGGCCAGCACCAGGAGGCACACGCCCACCGTGGCCACGATGGAGGTGGACCTGGTGCCCGAGCAGGTGTAGCAGCAGAAGAGGAGGCTGCCCTCGGAGGCGGTTGCGTAGCCGCCCCCCTCGATGCCTGGTGGGGGGGAGCGACGCAGGTAGGGGTCGCCTGGGTCGTGATCGCGCATCATCTTCTGGGGGTGGTGGGGGGGTGGTTATTGGGGAGTGTGGGGTTGGTGGGTGAGGTGCTGCTGATGGGCGGGCATCTGGAAGGCAGAGAAAATTTGGGTATTATTTCGATCAGTTGAATATTAAAGTTTTGGCTTTGTCTTTTTCATCATTCATTGCACAGTAGTTTTGTTACTTATAATGGGGAAGTTTCCGAAATTCAGATTTTCATTCCAAGTTGAGGTTTATGAAAATCCATCGAATACGTATTTTTTCCGCAAATCGCTAGGAAATTTTGACATTCCTGTCAAAATTTCTTGAAGAAAAAGTCAGGACTTCCTTACTGTGAGGAAATGTCACGTCCGGAAAATACTGTTTTTTTGGATGAGTGGACAAAATTCTAGGACGAGCGTAGCGAGTCCTGGAAGTCTGCGAGTCCAAAAAAACTGTTTTCGGGCGTGTTGCGTACACAATTTTTTCGGCAACCATGTAGAATAACAAATCGAAGAAACACATTTTTCGGAAACCGTCCGGAAAGTACGTACTTTCCAGACGATTTGTTTTGCGAAAGTGGCATTTTTCCGGCCTAGTCCGGGAAGTACGTACTTCCCGGACTAGGCCGGGAAGAATCACATCGTTGTTGTCATTGTAAATATGAAAATCTTGGTAGTATGGTTTTGATAAATGCAGTTGATCATTACCATAGCAGCAAAATAACGACTGACAGCTATCTGACATAAAATTAGCTAACATTTCAATTTTTGAAAGAAATGTGTTTCTTTGATTTGTTATTCTACACGGTTGCCGAAAAAATTGGTACGCAACACGCCCGAAAACAGTTTTTTTTGACTCGCAGACTTCCAGGACTCGCTACGCTCGTCCTAGAATTTTGTCCACTCATCCAAAAAAACAGTATTTTCCGGACTTTTACGTAAATTACTATTCTTTCATACTACCAAGATTTTCATATTTACAATGACAACAACGATGTGATTCTTCCCGGCCTAGTCCGGGAAGTACGTACTTCCCGGACTCGGCCGGAAAAATGCCACTTTCTCAAAAAAAATCGTCTGGAAAGTACGTACTTTCCGGACGGTTGCCGAAAAATGATATTTCCGTACAGTTGTTAGTGTTCTACATAAATGACAAATCAACCTCAATACGTTTCCACAGTAGCCCAAGTAATTTTATTAGGAATTTCGAAGCGCCATTTATTTGGGAAGTACGTACTTCCCGGACTAGGCCGGGAAGAATCACATCGTTGTTGTCATTGTAAATATGAAAATCTTGGTAGTATGGTTTTGATAAATGCAGTTGATCATTACCATAACAGCAAAATAACGACTGACAGCTATCTGACATAAAATTAGCTAACATTTCAATTTTTGAAAGAAATGTGTTTCTTTGATTTGTTATTCTACACGGTTGCCGAAAAAATTGTGTACGCAACACGCCCGAAAACAGTTTTTCTTGACTCGCAGACTTCCAGGACTCGCTACGCTCGTCCTAGAATTTTGTCCACTCATCCAAAAAACAGTATTTTCCGGACTTGTTACGTAAATTACTATTCTTTCAAAAATTTAAATGTTAGCTAATTTTATGTCAGATAGCTGTCAGTCGTTATTTTGCTGCTATGGTAATGATCAACTGCATTTATCAAAACCATACTATCAAGATTTTCATATTTACAATGACAACAACGGCCTAGTCCGGGAAGTACGTACTTCCCGGACTAGGCCGGAAAAATGCCACTTTCTCAAAAAAAATCGTCTGGAAAGTACGTACTTTCCGGACGGTTGCCGAAAAATGATATTTCCTTACAGTTGTTAGTGTTCTACATAAATGACAATTCAACCTCAATACGTTTCCATAGTAGCCCAAGTAATTTTATTAGGAATTTCGAAGCACCATTTATTTGGGAATATATTATCGCGTTTTTTTTTTAAATCAATCAATATCTGTCGAATTTTAAACGATTTGCGGAAAAATAGTATATGTTTACCTCGTAGGAAAAGCCACATTCCTGGACTCTGTGTTGCTAAGTCTCGGCTTGCGCCTCGACTTAGCAATCTTCACAGTCGCCCAGGAATGTTAAGCTTTTCCTACCCGGTAAACAATGTACTATTTATTTACCTCGTGCTATCAAATTTGACTTAGAAAAACATTCCCAAAAATGTAGTTACGGCTCCTCCACCTTTCTGATGACGTACTAATTAGAAGAGCCTCGACAGAAATGGATAGATGTTTTCATCATTGTCTTGACGCACGCTAGCACTTTTGCGCCTGTACACAGTTGCCGAAAGTATCGATATGTCTAAATAGTCGGATATTCTGCATTAACATCTTGGTATTGCTACGATATCCAATGTATCATTTGTTCAATAATTCAAGTTGAAACTGAATTATATTTTGAAATTCCATCCCGGTGACCAAGGGAATGTTGATTATATACAAGATAAATATCAAAATTGTATTTTTTCATTTTGAAATTATGGCCAGGTGAAAAATAATTTTGATATCGGCGATTTTCCTTTGACGTTGATTATGCTAGTCAAATATTCCAGTGCTGCTTATGATCTATAAGGCACCGATCCGACCTGTCCTGGAAAACTGTTCCCATATTTGGAGTGCGGCACCTAAACATTTCCTGAAACTTTCGGATTCTGTCCAAAAAAGGGCAATTCGTCTCGACGGTGATGCCTCGCTTATCAACTCGCTCACTTCTCTGGAACACCGTAGAAAAGTTGGCGATTTATCTCTATTTTATCGATATTTTCATGGGCGATGCTCTTCTGAAATATCAACAATCGTTCCTCCATTAGCAATCTCTTCGAGATTAACCCGTCAAGTTCAGTCTTCACACCCGTTCGTGGTCACTTTAGAGACCTGCATAACATCCCTTCCCAAAGACTCGTTCATCCAACGAACATCGAGACTTTGGAACTAATTGCCTAGGGAGGTGTTCCCCGAGGCATACGATCTCCAGAAATTTAAGAAGAACTCCAACTCCTACCTCTGTCCTTTGGTTCTCACGACGAATGAGAGTTTTTAATTCAAAGTACACACTTAAATAGATTACAATGTTACCTGTTATAAACATATACAGTATACAGGTAATAACAATAATGAAAAATGAAAATTAATATAATATAAACATAATATTGAATCCCCAGATTGATATAGGAAACATCTAAGCACATGCTGTGCTCGTGTTGTTTTCCAGTATCAATCGAAGGAGGATAAATAATTTGACTGATGAGTTGATTGAATCTATGGGTCAGCACAGCTTATTGGATCGAAAATGTGACATTATACAAATACTTCCAAATTGATGTTGTTCGACTTGATGAGTTTTTTTATTTCTCTCTTGAAAAAGAAATTCACTTTTGATATTCTTCACTTCGACTGGCATTAAGTTATACAATTTTGGGCCAATGAAAAAAATAAATTTTTGTGTATTGCTTTTCGAAAACAGTGGTATATCTATAGATAAGTTTGTGATGGATCGGGTTTGATACTGCTTGTTAGTGTTGATTTTTGGTTCTATTTTTGAGTGCATGTGTAGTAAAGAATGGTAAATAAATAGTTTTTTATATTGAATATATCTGCTTCTTCATACAGCAAAGTTGTTGAAAAGAGTCTGCTTTTCTTCGTACATATTTTAATGAGACTATTCTGTGTAACTTGTAAATTTTTTTGTGCAGTATTGCTAAGTCCTCCCCAGATTGTTATACAATATCTCAAGAGGGATTCTGCCAATGAATTATAAATTAATAGCATATTTTTTTGGCTTAAAATATCTCGTAGTAAGTAAAATTTATGCATCAATTGTCTGAGTTTTTTCGTAATGTAAGTTGCATGTTCATCCCATCTCAGGTATTGGTCAACTAAATATTTAATAGAAAGAGAAATTAGTCTATCCAATTAGAATATCAAACATAGTTTGAAATGAATGTCTGGTAGACTACGAGCAGAAAACAACTACTTTCCTGGTAAATACCACGCAGAACATTGAATTATATCTGCTCGTAATCCATGCAACGATTCACACTGTGAATGCAGATCGCAAATGTTTCTTTCTTCCTAAGACGTGACAAATTCACATCGGGACAGGCACGCCTAACAACCTACAGACCGGTTTCGGGCTTATTGGCCCTCATCAGTGCAGGGTAGTTATCCGAGTAGAGACCGTAAGATCTCCACTCGAAGCGTTGCCTGTCCCAATGCACCTTCGTCGCGTTTATTTGACCGCACTGAGCCGCGTTCCAACAGACAATTGGAAGTGGCGACACCATGCGGCAGAAGAAAGAAACACTCCAGAACTAAATCTCCCAAATCACAGAACTTGGAAGTGGCTTATAGCTCGACTAAGCTAATAAATGAAAAATGGAAAAGCCATAAATTGGACAACAATTTTAGAAAGAGAAATTAGTCTATCCAATTAGAATATCAAACATAGTTTGAAATGAATGTCTGGTAGACTACGAGCAGAAACTCAAACTATGTTTGATATTCTAATTGGATAGACTAATTTCTCTTTCTAAAATTGTTGTCCAATTTATGGCTTTTCCATTTTTCATTTATTAGCTTAGTCGAGCTATAAGCCACTTCCAAGTTCTGTGATTTGGGAGATTTAGTTCTGGAGTGTTTCTTTCTTCTGCCGCATGGTGTCGCCACTTCCAATTGTCTGTTGGAACGCGGCTCAGTGCGGTCAAATAAACGCGACGAAGGTGCATTGGGACAGGCAACGCTTCGAGTGGAGATCTTACGGTCTCTACTCGGATAACTACCCTGCACTGATGAGGGCCAATAAGCCCGAAACCGGTCTGTAGGTTGTTAGGCGTGCCTGTCCCGATGTGAATTTGTCACGTCTTAGGAAGAAAGAAACATTTGCGATCTGCATTCACAGTGTGAATCGTTGCATGGATTACGAGCAGATATAATTCAATGTTCTGCGTGGTATTTACCAGGAAAGTAGTTGTTTTCTGCTCGTCGTCTACCAGACATTCATTTCAAACTATGTTTGATATTCTAATTGGATAGACTAATTTCTCTTTCTAAAATTGTTGTCCAATTTATGGCTTTTCCATTTTTTAATTTTTTAAATATTCAATCTTGTCAGTTTTCACTATTTTGGGGCAACTGCAATTTGGCGTTTTACAAGAAAGTAAAGTGTTTAGGCTGAAAGTTATGAAATTACTCTTTTGAATGTTCAGGCTGAGTAAACTGTGATTTAGCCATATATATATATATATATATGGAGGTCAGACTCTTTTCAGCTTTCTTGTACAACTCCTCCCAAGTATTCTCATTGAAAACGATAGCCGTATCATCTGCATAAGATACTAAGTGGCCTTGAAATTCTCTCAGATTTGCAATTTCATTTATATATACAAGAAACAGTAGAGGACCCAGCACTGTTCCTTGTGGTACTCCGCAATTTATTTTGAGTGGATCACTCAGCGTGTTATCAATTTTGACTCTCTGGATTCTTTCTGTTAAATATGCTTGTTCTCTGAACATTACAGGATATCCCTTTTCGTGAGAACCAGAACATAAAAAGATTAAAAAAATCTCCATTGTGGAATCCATGTTCATACAACGAATGAAGGACCAAGTTATATTCATTTGATATTGAAGCCGAAATTGGGGTGAGATTGGAAGTCGAATGGTTCGTTGTGGACCTAAAATGAATATGCAACAAATAAATACAGAAAACGGAATCTTGGATGGGAGTATAAGAAGCTAAAGTTGGTGGAAACTGTCTGTTCACGAGTGTATTGGCTTAGTTGAGATTCTACATTTCACCCTCAGAGAGTGTATCGCTCATCTTGAATCACCATAAGAGCAAATAGCAGTTCCCTCCCGTCTATAATTCCCAAATGTTACCAGATCTGCGACCATAATGAAAAATTCTGCAGGCTCGGCGTTTGCAGAAAGACTCCGCTATTGCGACTGATTAAACTCGCTGGCTTTATGAGTTTCCATCATGAGTGGAATAGACTTCAGCTGAGACGCATTTTAGTCGGAATCCACCCAGAGTAATGCCAGTATTAGGGATGAAGAAAGTCGGTTCTCATCGGGCCTTGATATAATTATTGAGGGTCTGTCAGAAACATTGGAAATAGATGGGTTAAGAATGAGGTGCATTCGAATGGAAAAGTTGGTCCATCAGGCTTCCATCGAACTGAATGAGGGCAATGAGGTAGACACCGATCTTGTTCATTTGGAGAGCAATGATTTAATGGGGGATTTGGAAGACTCTTAATAGAAAGGATTAATTTATGGGGATGATAATTTCGAAGAGCAAATTGTTTCTTCTCGAAAAGTTTCACAAGATACTGAAAACATGCAGATTTTTCGCAGAATATTTAATATTTGAACTGGCTGAGATGAGAAAGCTGTAGCAAAATGCGTTCTAGTCTGTTTTTCTGCTCTCCCCCAATTAGATGTTCTGATCTGTGAGAAATGGCGATGCGGAAATCGCAAAAATTGATCCACAACTGCTCTACATTGCCCTGCGAAATAGTTATCAGTTGATGGAAGTTTGGGGCAGCCCTTCAATCCATTAAAAGTTGTCAGAGTGGCCCTTGCGTGGAGAGGCCCTCTGATTCCAGTCTCTACGATCTTGGAAGTCCAATAATTTTCGAGTATGAATTAGCTGGATTAGCGGATGTTGCTAGACTTGAAACTTTGGAATATCTTCGCGTTGAGATTAATGTTTTTCCTTTCTTCCTGAGTTCTCTCGCTACTTCGTCCTGCTAACTCTTCGTTAGATCCGAGCAGCTCACACAAGAAGAATTTTTCAATTGGGGGAAATAAATTTCCTCTACTCGACCTGCTCTAACAGAGTTCACTTGTTCGGAAATGAGTTTTTCAATGGATACTTCCAATCCAGGAAATCGTATCTTCTTGATATTCATTCACTCTTATAATAAATTTCATGATCAAGATTATTGAGCAAGAAAGATAGTGAATTGAAGCAACAGACCATGCTTATATACAGAAAAAAATACGCAAACTAAATAGGTATTTCGACAGCTGAGCTTCTGCAATATTTTTTCCTCACTTTCATTATCCTACCGAATTCATCAACTAAATTGGGCACTTACTTACAACTGAAGGAATATGGAATATTGGTTTCATTCGACATCACGTAATTATTTCGGAATGTGTCTTCAAATTTGAAGTAATAATAATAATAATAATAATAACGTTTATTGTGCATAAAAAATTAAATTTTACACACAAAGGGAAAAAGGGTTAGCCATAAGCTATCTTCCACCCTTCCCAAAATTGACATGTATTTTCATGGTATAATTAAATTAAATGCATTAAATGAATAAAGTAAGAATAGAAAAAGAGAAAAAAACGAGGAAAATGAAAAAAACTAATCATGTTATCTAGGAGTAAGTAATAAGGCTACTAACTAAGGACAAACAATAACATTATTCACACCCGAGTTATTTGGAAATATACGAATTTTAAAAAAAAAATGATGATCTATAGACAATGAAAAATATCTTCATTGGGAAATAGTCAGTTGTGATTTCAAAACTTTTTTAAATTGAGTAATTGAAAGATCCAGTAAAGGTTGTATCTGATTCAAGTATGAAGGGGCCAAAAATGAAAAGCATCCTTCGAATTTCGAGGTATTATGAAAGGGAATATTGAAAGAATCATTCCTGATATTTACCAAATGAAGATCGGATCTCCTGGTTATCAAACTATATAGGTACCTAGGAATTTGAGTTTGTAGCAACCTGTACACAAATATACTAGTAAGATATTGAACTCTGGCTTTGACATTTAATTCTTCCATACTTATTAGATAAGGACTGATGTGCTCTCCGAATGGTATACAACATACAAATCGCATGCAAGCGTTCTGAATACGTTGCAATTTATTCTTGTTATACTGTGGTAAGAAGTTGCAGTACACTGAACAGCAGTAATCGATATGAGGATAAATCAGAGTTTTGACTAATCTTAGTTTCATTTCTGTAGAGAGCTGGTATTTGAATTTATGTAAATTCTTAAGTTTGAAAAAAGATGTTCTGAATATTTTTTCCACATGTTTATCGAAAGAAAGAGAGGAATCAATAATAACGCCCAAATTTTTTGTAGAATCGGCCCATTCGATGTCAACATTATTTAGTGAGAGCCTATGTTGATTTATTATTTCTGTTTTCTGTCTTAGTGGTCCAAAGCATAGTGCGACTGTTTTACTAGGATTTATTCTCAGACCATGGTTTTCGGAGTAATTTAACGTATTTTGTAAGTCTTGGTTGATATGTGAAATACAATTTTCTGTTTCATCGGCCTTGCCAGATAAATAAATTTGAAAATCATCTGCATAGAGATGGGCTTGGCAAAATGACAATGAGGACGGGTAATCGAATATAAAAATCGAAAACATCAAGGGCCCCAGGATACTTCCTTGTGGAACTCCTAATTTAGTTTCTTTCAATGATGAGTACGAGAGATTTTGATCGAGTATGACTCTTTGAGCCCGTCCTGTGAGATAACTCGTCATCCATCTCAGTGATAACTCATCGAATCCAATGTATTTCAGTTTACTGATAAGTAATTCAAAATTGACCAAATCAAATGCTTTACTTTGATCGAGCATAACTAGAAGAGAGACAGCTGATATGTCATTAGCTTTTTCGATGTCATCGATCACTTTAAGTAGAAGATAATGTTAGATTTTCTAACCATCGTTTTAAAAAAACACGGAGGTATTGCAATGGGTAACATCACCCTTTTTTGCTGATTTATTCGATACTGAATTCGAAAATGATGTTGAACGTGAAGTCCAATATTTCTTAAAGATATGGGGGCGATATATAAACAAAATTAGAGACAATATCTGGAAGATGTGAAGAAAATGATGTTTGGTCTCATCATCGTCAATATATTTGTTCCACTACAGTCAAGCTATTCAATGATTGTATATTTGTGAAGAAAGAAGATACTTTTGATTGCCTCAAAATATTGTTTTCAACTCAAAGCGTGAGTTATACTCACAGCAACTTTGTCATTACCAGTGAAATAACCAAATCACTTCTGAAACAGATTTGGCACTGACAGCAGAGTTGTCCCTGTTTTTCGTGAATTGTCAAAAATGAATGGATGGATTTTGCTGATGCGACACTACAAAACACTGATGGAAAATGATGCGGAATGAGATTTTCATGTACGCTATCATATTTTCTCTTCTGGTATGAATTCGATTCGAATAATTTGCTCCAAGCCATGAGCAATTTATACAGAAGGTTTTATTATTCGAATAGATAGGTGTATATTTTTTCTGGTGATGTGTAACTCCAGATTGGATGTGATCAATTTTTGGATCGATTTGATATGTCTCTGTAAATAGATGTGATGATCATGTATAATAGAGGGCTGTGAAAAGGATAATTGAATTTTGTCGATCTGTTATGCCAGAAATGCTGACGTCAGAACAAAAAGGGCGCTATAAGCAATATCAGCAATATCAGCAGTGTCACTCAAAACAGACATGTGGTTATGGTCGGACCAATATACCGCTTCAAACCGACGTTAACAATTATTTCAGGCGAGTCAAATTTCGATGGCCCTTTGATGGATGATTAACGATAAATCGATTCAACTAAATTTGAATGTATCATCCATATACAGGGTGTTTCATAATAAATGCGCAGGACTTCAGAATATGATAGCTCTCTCAAGAATATGAAAAAAAGTTCCTATTGACTAACCCTCTAAAATGCACCATTTTCGACATACAGGGTGTTGAATTAAAAAAAAAATCGTTTTTTGCGAATATTTCTGGAATCGTTTATCGCACAGAAAACAGATTTTGTAGGCATTTTCTACTCATAATAAGCTATGTTTTGGGCTGATTTGTTATTTTTTCAAATTCATAATTGGTGAAGATTTTGAAGGGGTAGTGGGTGTTATTTCCTTCAACTTTCACGCCACTGGAAAAAATACAATTTTGAGCCACCTATTTAAACCGCCAATGTTTTCTACACAAAAAAGGTACTTTTGTTCATAAGCTCTAAAATTGACCGGTTTCAAGAAAAATCAACTTTCATGTTGAAAAACATGGTCAATTTTTTTGAATAATTTTTTTCATAATTATACAAAATTTATTTAAACTTTAGAACAAATCACAAAACCAAACGTTAACTTCATATTTGCAAAATAAATAAAAAACAAATCATACTTAGTTAAATTATGTGTTGGAAATGTCCGCCGTCATGAATTTAAAAAAATGACAAATCAGCCCAAAACATAGCTTATTATGAGTAGAAAATGCCTACAAAATCTGTTATCTGTGTGATAAACGGTTCCAGAAATATTCGCAAAAACGATTTTTTACAATTCAACATCCTGTATGTCGAAAATGGTGCATTTTAGAGGAACTTTTTTTCATATTTTCGAAAGAGCTATCATATCCTGAAGTCCTGCGCATTTATTATGAAACACCCTGTATTGAGTGTGTTCATGTGAATCAGTGCTTTTCTTCACCACCTCCGGTGTTTTTCACTGAGTTGGATTACCCTATTGAAATGTACATATGACGATAAACTAGTCTCAGAAGAATCTAGGGACATTCCGGATGATGACTGTTTCTGCTCATTTGTCCTCATCAGTGGCACTAGGGCGTAGGCCAATTGATACTGATCTATATCAAAATCATATTCTAATATATCATGCCCAATATTGAAATCAGGTACGGTAGGAAGGACATCAGTGCCACCTATTGGCAAGGTTCAAAGATCGAACAGATGAGCGCATGAAATTCACACCATTGACAGGGCCGGTTTATCAATGCAGGGTTTGGTTAATATAACCCAAGGTTAACAGCTAACTCTGGGATAAAATGTTTATTCACTTCGAGGTGGGGTTGAATGCTTTCAAAATCAAACGGGAAATTAGCTCTAGGATAAAGTTAACCCCGGGTCAGCTAACCTCGCGGGATAACCCTCCATTGATAAACTGGCCCTCAGATGCCTTCATTCAATAGATAATTATTATAGTCGTATTCGATCATTGAGGTCACGTGACATATTACATTCCGCTTTTGGCAAGTTGGACTTGTCGCTTTTTTCTTAATATGACGTTATATATAGTGAAGAATCATCAACTCTTCAAGTTATTGATAGAAAAATAATATTTCTTTATGCGCAAAGATTCATCATCTATCTGTTGAAATAATCCAAAGCTTGTGAAACGAAAACAAATGAGATTGTTCCTGGGAAATCTAGAATGCTGAGCTGGGAATATCCCTAATAAACCTCGCTTTATAGTAATCATATTCGCAATGAAAGAACTTTTTCTTAGCATCGTTGAAACACTATGAAGAAAAATGTAATAAGATTTTTGTTATGAAATTCAGTATTGTACTGAAGATAATTTAATATAAACGAAACAAAAGAATATCGCTGTATACTCCAATTTAGTCTCATTTTTATAATTTTGTTCGCATTGACTAATCCGCTAGGATTTCACAAAGCTGGTTTACATTATTATTTCAATTGTGTTATCATTCTCCTATAATTCATACTCTATTGCTCTTGTATGGTAAGAAAACACAGCTTCACAGGGTGTTTCAGAGGTACAAGTGGTACAACTGAAAAATTGGCAGACTTTTTTATTTATCACAAATCTCATCAACAAACAGCACAAATTTTCTTGTTGCTAGGATTTTAATAAGAAGCCGACTGACTGTTATGCATCTGGAATAATTAAAGGGGTCTGATTAAATTCGAGGAACCAAATTATTCCGACTTGGCATCCAGTGTCTAAATCAACAGTTGCATAATATATTTCGCGGTCGCACATTGCGGGAAGTAGAAAATTAAGGTGGTGATATATGTGTTTTGCGGGTTGTAGGGATCAGTAGGGAGAATTAGATTGCATGGAATCACGAAACGCACGCTAATCCCTATTATTATGTATTGGGGAGAGGTGAGAGTTATGTGGGAATGCCTAGATAACTGAACAGACGTTGAAAATACTCAGAGAAGACGTGACCATAAATATTTCTTGATAACAGACAATGAAAGACAATGAATCAAATAAATAGTAGAGAGAACTTGAATGAAATCGTAGTCAGTCCAGCAAAAGTTCCGTGGTTATAATCCCATATTGGGGCCACTATATAGTACTTAGTTGATTTCAGTACACTTTAAAAGGACAGGAGATATCTGATATCTGATCTCGGTTAGTGAGTGAAAGTGGATGCGACAGAAATTTGTAGTACAACTGATTATCTTCCCAGTGAAAGATAATCTCAAAGCTGTATACTGATTAGCTGAGTAGAACCATATCATCATCACTTTAAGATTCCGAGTAGAATTGCGAAGAATTCGAGAATATCCTAGCTATATTAACAAAATACATATGGACTTAGCAACAATTCTCGAGTGGGGATCTAATAACCTGGTAGAATTCAATGCAAAAAAAACACAAGCATGTCTTTTCTCTAGAAGAGCCGATCTTACTGTACCCAACATAATTCAGTCAGGAGTAACCATACCATTGAAGTCATTCATTTCTATGCTTGGCGTTACTATCAGCAATAACCTTTCTTGGGAAAATCACGTGAGGTTCATTTCCAAAAGTGCATCCCAAAAACTTGGATTTCTGTTTCGAGCCAAGAGCTATTTCACTCCCAGTCAGCTGCCTATGATCTATAAGGCACAGATCCGACCTGTCCTGGAATACTGTTCCCATATATAGAGTGCGGCACCTGAACATATCCTGAAACTATTGGATTCTGTCCAAAAAAGGACAATTCGTCTTGTCGGTGATGCCTTGCTTACAAACTTGATCACTTCTCTGGTACACCGTAGAAAAGTTGGCGATTTATCTCTATTTTATAGATATTTTCATGGGCGATGCTCTCCTGAAATATCACCAATCGTTCCTACATTAGCAGTCTCTTCGAGATTAACCCGTCAAGTTCAGTGTTCACACCCCTTCGTGGTCACTTTAGAGACCTGCAGAACATCCCATTCCAAAGACTCGTTCATCCAACGAACATCGAGACTTTGGAACTCATTGCCTAGGGAGGTTTTCCCCGATGCATACGATCTCCAGAAATTTAAGAAGAACACCACCTCCTACCTTTTTTCCTTTGTTCCTCACGATGTTCTATGAATATTACAGGATATCCCTTTTCGTGAGAACCAGAAAATAAAAAAAATATATATATATACACTGCGAGTAGAACTTCAAAAATAGTAAACAATATGTATCATACTTGGGTGCTATGTCCTCATTGAGTATCCTCTGTGTAGTAGTCGAGCTACTGTCTGTCAAGTGTCAAGTTGAAGAGGAGGATACTGTAGGTATTTATACTGATGCCAATCGGATGTTCGAATTGTAAGTGATATTCAGCTCGGAATTTATTGGTTTGTGGTTACCAAGTATTCAATCTCCTATCAAGTCTTGTGACAGTGACGAATGAATGAAGATCCCAATGGATATCTTGTGTCAGAATAGTGGGAATCTGAATGGACAGTGTGTAGAGTAATCGCGACTGATACTATAATTCTTTCATTATTCATTAGGAAGGTTTAGTTCTCCTGGTTACAAAAATGTGCAACTTCGCATCTCTAATAAAAACAGATCCTCATAGTGTAGGTCTACACCCTGAAAACTGTGGAACTCCCAACTTCAATCAATGAATATCTTACCTTGCACAAGCACCTGTTCTAATCACCTCTATTCAAGCAAACATCGACAAAAGAAAAACGTGGAGAATGACAGTAGCCGTCTCGATGGAGAACAACAATAGGTGCCTGTTATTTCCGATATGAAATGTTTGTCATTTTAATCCCCTTTGAGAGTTATTTTTCAATCGAGATGCGGACAAAGAGCGACATTCATGGAGCTCTAGCGAATCCTGACGTGGGAAAGCAATCTATCCGAAACTGCGTCTATACGACAATTTGAGTTCCTAGTACATAATATTGAGCAAACCTACGAACAACAAAGCCGCACTTGTATAGTAACACCCCATATTGCCTGAAGCCAACATGAAATTCATATTCATATGTTTTTCCCCCACAGAGGTTGCCACTTCCTAACATCTGAAAGTGATAATCATCCCATGACCACATTTTTTCAAGGTTCCCAAATATACAGGGCTATTCAAATTCTATGTCTATGCATGGGGATTTCGATAACGGTAAGAGGTAGAGGGTTGGTTAAATGGGGACAAAGTAGCGTATTTGATAGGTTAATTATATGGATGAAAAAATCTGACCTAGCTTCTTCAGTTCTGGAGTTAAACAGGAAAAATCGAAAGTTTCGAAATTCTTCCCATGCCTATATCTTTTTATTTTACGAAGATTTTTTGCCACTTTGCCATAGCAAATTTTTGTAGCCTTTCCAAATATCTGAATGAAAATTATATACAGGGTATCGTATAAATTGGGCCACCCTCAACTTTCAATTTTCAAATACGGACCTGTATTTTTTATTGCATTTTTTTGAATGGCAAGAGTCATGATTCATATTGACGAAGTATTTTCATCTGAGTGTTTTGATCATGGGTTGCGTGAACTGAAATGTGGATGAATTCTTGAAGAAGACAATCTTCGTCGACTAATTTCGTTCAACCGATAATCAACCGAACGCTGACAGGGACAACGTGAAACGTCTCGTTTTGAAATCAAATTTCATTTAATGTTTCATTAAACGGCATATTTCCAGTTTTGTGTGAAAATTTGAATTGGATTTTACTAAAAAAACATGTTTATTCTGTTCAAATCTAATTTAAAGAATGGTGAAACGCTTTTAAATGTGTAAGAGACTATTTAAAAGTAGTGATCAGAACACAACATTTCACTGGTGAGTTACTCAGTGTCGTATCATTCGTTGTACATTATTCACCCACCTCATATGCAAAACGATTTTTGGTGATTTGAAAACATTCTCCGGTTTCTCCGAGATGAAAAGTTAGTGGATATATGTAAAAATATGATCAAGAAGGAGAATATTTCAAGAGACGCTAGAGTTTGCTCGCATCATTTCACTACAAGTGATAAAATGGTTGGCCAAAGTGGTAAGAAAATGCTCAGAGTAGTAGAAAAGCCTATATTTAGTGTAATTGAAAAGTAATAACAACATGTTTGAAGTTATATTCCGCAAGTTCGACACTTTGAAACTGTATATTGCCAGGAAATAAACGAAATAGTTGTGACAGTGAATTAAATCCATCATCATTCAGGTAATAAATCAAAGATGTATATTTTCAGAAAACATTGATATCACATTGTTTTTCGAGTTTTCATTCAGTCTTAGGAATAAAGGATACGATAATATTGTTAGTAGGTCGATTTATTCAAATTCAGACCCGTCCAAGATAGCAAGACACTTGTACTGGGGGATTCTGTTATTGCTATCCTCGTTTTAGAATGAGGTAACCATAGTAACTGATTTAGATCGTGGCTTCAAACAACCTCTGTGGAAGGAATTGAGCGTTATTCATCTAGTATGTTTTATGATCGAAGGAGCCATAGATCTTACTGCTTACGCTAGATCCGGCATCCTGTAGTAATTTTTAGGTCAAGAGGGGTCTGCAAGAAATTAGGTACTATGGTCACGTGGGACAAACATTTGTCTGGTCAACGACTAAAACGACCAATCAATGGCTTAGTTATTTCAACCCCCCCCTACAAAACAAGTAACCTGGATACCGGATCTAGCGTAAGCAGTAAGATCTATGGAAGGAGCAGACTATAACCGCGTCTACTGTTTTCAAGTACACCATGTGCGAATAAGTGACAGGTGCGTCACGTTTCCATCACGGTTTTCGTGACGCATTCATTTGTTTCGGACACATTTTCAAAGATCTCACCTACTTTATTGTTGAGAAACAACGAGAGGCTTCACGTCAATTATCAGATGAATAGCAGTAATCAAAGATCGAATATGTCCATCATATTTGAAGCTTTTAAGAAGATTTGTATCTTCTCAAAGGATATTACACGCAACAAATCATCGGTTTGATAGAGACTGCTCGAAAAACTCGAGTATACCGTCTCATCCTTTTTGTAGGAAAGATAAGAACTCCAGCATCCGAACAAAAATGAATGGGACTTTTTTTGGATGAAACTGGGAGCAATTCATAACTTCTGATCATAAACGTCAGAAGACGTTATTTTGGCCACAATATAATTCACGAAATGAGATGTTCACTATTCTGGTTTTTCATCTGTTAGATTATACGTCTCTGACGGATATATTGGGGTTGCATCTTGACTTTTTCGACAGAAAAATGGCGTCAGAAGTTGAGCGTCTGATACATTGATATATTCATATACCCATCATGCATTATGTCTTTAATTATCATTACTCTTCACAATTACAGTGATCACTCAATAGTTTTAAGTTCTTAGAATATAGTTTTTGTTCACAGTTACATGTTAACTTTATGAGAAGCTGTCCTGTAAGTGGGTCTTGTACCTGTTTGGGCAATATATTTTTTTATTACTATGCTATTGAGAATTCATCAGTAGATTAGTTTTCAATACTTTTAATTATCCCTCTATCTGATAGAGATATTGATTTCAATTAGACGGCCTACATAGAAAAGAGAGTGACTTTCATCAAAGTAGATACATCTTGATAAAAAATGTGTGATGCTTTGTTCACAGCATTTGATCATTTCAGATCCATGCGAATTTTTAATATTATATAAAATCAATCTCAAGACGTTTGAGACGTCTTCAAGACATCCAGTAGAATCTCAAAAACCATAACACGTCCGTTGTTAGAAAACCTCACGTTATCTTGTTCAATTGGACAAGGAATTTTTTCTCAGAATGTCTAATTTAAAACACTGTAGTCATTTTCTTGACAGTTATAGTTGTATCGTACAGCCTAAATAGGTAGTGGACACGATGTATGGAAAAATAAGAAGAATGATATAGAGTGTAGAACAGAGAAGGGAGATTGAGGTTAGGATTCCGTTGACGAAAGTTGTAAGGTGTATTATGTTATGGAAGGTTGAAAATAAAAGTCTTTTTGTTTGTGTGCATCCCCTATAGTTTTATTATTAGATGACGCTAACAACATGACCATTCGAACTATTCTAACGATATTCTTCTATTTTGATTCTATAATGAAGTAATTATGAAACGCAAATGCGTATCGAAATAGCCTCTGTTTCGAAACGCATTTTTCATTATTCGGAGGTTGGTACAATCGAAATGTCAAATAAAAGTCAGAAGAGTTAGGTCCAGTTTACTTCTGAGCGATTTTGGATTTGGTGATACTAGCAGTAAAAACTCAATGTTTTTATTGGTAAATTTTAATTCAGAGTGTGATTCGATTTGAATTGACCAATAAAAACAATAAAAACATTGAATTTTTCACTGCTGATATCGCAAAAATCAAAATCGCTCAACAGTAAACTGGGCTTTACGCTATTGCGTCAGATTTCAAATACTTCAATATATCATCATTTTTACCAATCGAATATGTTTCTGTTATTTATCGATATCAAACTAATTTATTTCAATAAAATACATAAATCATATTATATACTATTTTATGGTTTAATCGGAAATTACCTATAATTCCGAAGCAAGGGGTAGGGAAACTGGACGGACTTTTGGCAACAAGAATTGTGATCCTAAGCTGTCTGCACCTAAGGCTTGAATATATTTACATCACTACTTCTTGGAGACTTCCGCTGCTACGAATCGTCATGCATGTATGATGATACTACTGATGACCTTATTCTTCCTGAAACTACGCCTCACATTTGTCGATATCCCTATCCCACAAACAAGGTGGATATATGATGGTGAAACAGCTTCCTATTAACAAGCACTAGAATAAACTGTAGACCTTTGCCTACTTGATTTTATACCGTAGTAATATTTCCTGACCTTGCGTCGGTAAAACAGAAACTGTGCTTCTGTCATATTTTTATCAGTTTCATCTGTTCTAGATGAAAAATGACTGAGAAGAGTCAAAATATCAATATTCATTTCAGATTTATAGAAAATATATTGTTTAATGCCGTTTCAAGTCACGTCTGTCAGATGTGAACCACATAAATACGTAAGCAACAGAAATCTTCTTCGATAATCGATCTTACCGCCATCTTCATTCAAGTAGCTGAAATATTACTACCTTCTCAAACGGTCTACAATTTTTTCGCAGAAACAATTGAAGAGCAGTTTCACCATTCTATATCCACCTTGCCCACAATCAATCGTCAGAGGGATGCAAATTCCTAAGGAAGCCGACTCGTCGCGAAGGAGAAGACCATAAATCCAAGACGACCATTTATCATGGCTTTGTCGCGTCGCAAAAAGGAATTATTTCTGCCGAGTGTTTTCTCGTGTACCACTTTAGAGCCCATGGAAATTTCCTCAGGCCCTAATAGCTGGATATTCAGACCTGTAATAGAGTTACTCTGATTATGGCAAAGGCTTCTTCCGAAACGTTTGTGTACTTGCGGAGCGATTTATTGCTTTATTACTCTTTGGCTGTGCGCGCTTTATAGCAATTTACACTGTATTTTGGTGGGAAGAGTACGCAAAAGGAGAAAATTCCGACAATGCGAAATTTCCTTCTCATTATTTCGGAGAGATAAAGGCAAGATTAACAGGAAATGAGGAACGTGCTGAAGGATAATGCGTTTGAACACGAAATAGCTATCCATGACAGATGTTGAAATTGTTAATAATATTTTTATTATACTTCTTTAAAAATCAGTTTATTTTCACCTATATTAGTAATATTGTAAGATGGGCTAGCGCACGGAAATAGCGCACGGTAAAACTTTGAGAATAACCATGGAAACAAATCATACATGCCAAATACTGTATTGTCTCAGCTCTGTCACTCAAATTTATGCCAAGAAAATGAACCCAGAAGATATCCCGAAATTCTCGATAATATTCTAGCCTAGAGAAAGCGACTGCGAGTTTATTACCAGTAAAATCCAGGTCGAAATATGAACACGAATATCAACTTTTTACAGAATGGCAAAATTTGAATAGAATCAAAACTGTAAGTGACGATATTCTTCTAGTTTATTTTGTCGAAAAAGCTGAATCTATGAAATCTTCCACGTTATGGAGTCGATTCTCAATGCTAAAGAGTTGTTTGGCCATTAAAGATAATGACATCAACAAATATCCAAAAACTATTGCTTTCCTGAAACGTCAAGCTGTAGGATATATTCCAAAAAAGTCCAAAGTTTTGACTGCAGAACAAGTAACAGAATTTGTATGTAAAGCTCGAGATGAACGATATCTTCTACCAAAAACGATTTCAGTGTTTGGGATCTTTGGTGTGTGTCGAATAATACGTTTAAATTTAGACGATGTGGAAGATAATGAGCGCTTTCTTTTGATTTTCAACATTCTTACTATATACCTTTTCCAGTTTCAGAAAGCGTCAATTGAATTTCAGAATAGTCACTTGTATTTCAGAAAGTATCAATTGTATTTCGGAATTGTGAGTTTAATTTCAGAAACCGTCAAAAGTATTTCAGAAAAGTCAACTGAATTTCAGAATTCGTCATTTGAATTTCAGAATATATCATTTGTATACAAATGACGAATTCTGAAATTCAATTGACTATTCTGAAATACATTTGACGCTTTCTGATATTGAACTGACTATTCTGAAAAACATTTGATGCTTTCTGAAATTAAACTCGCTATTCTGAAATTGAATCGATGCTTTCTGAAATAAACTTGATGGTGTCTGAAATACATCTGGAAAAGGTGTAGTTCCAAGTTTTTTCTTTCTTACAACTGTTAAGAATAAGCTTTTTTGTGTCTTATGTTTTCATTTTCAACGACGTATAATAAAAAATATCATTCATTACACGTCCACAAATGATTCTTCACACGCGCACGGTAATATCCCTATTTCCAGACTCGTAATGAAATATACTATTTTATGTGATCATCCTCATCCTAATGAAGAAAATTAACATTTCCGAAAGCTCGGATGGAGTTGTAGCAAGATGCCAATGAAATAGTATAGAAAATTGTTCACAGTAACCGTTCGGTTTTCTTCAGAAACAGAAAACGAAATAGATACAAGATCTAACCAAGAGCAGAACAAAAAAAGGACAACATTCGAATGCGTGATATCTCTACATAATCAAAATCTGCGTGAGATGGTGATATATGAGTGAATAACCATGGAATTGTCAAACTAGTATGGCTCGGATATTATAACTATAGTGAGTGTATGACCTTTGGGAAGTGCACTTGCAACATACAAGAAACTACGTTTGAAGATGGCGGTAGTATATGTCTTGGAAGGAGATATGATGACTGTGATGATTGTGACTAAAAGGCTCAACAGGCTCAACAGGCTCATGCACCAAACTCAACCAACCAACCTAAGACGCTATTTATACATTCATTGTGCTTCCTGTACTATCGATGATACTGATATTTGATATTATTGGCACTTCCATAACAAACCAATGCGAATCGCACAATTGATAAAATGACAACAAACATAGTTTTTATTGAACCACCCCGTATATTTTCATTTATATTGAAAGACTCCTTCTTTTCTTCCCAAATATATAAAGTATGCTAATGTAATATTCAGATCAAATATATAGTTTCTTTTAATATGACGTATCGTATTTTCTTCCTCTGATTTTGGGTGTCAGAACGTTGCTCGTTTGTTTTATTATCTGGTTTCCTTGACATTTCACGGCAATCTGAATTCTTCTGGTAATTTTTATTCAATATTGAAAGCTGAATAAGTGAAAAACGGCTCGGGAGGGAACATTAGCAAACTATATATAATTGGAAACAAAAGAAGAAAGTCTGATGTCACTATGGTTTAAAATATACGATGTGTTTCATTTATAAATAAAAATTTTTGTCATTTTCTCAATTTTGCGATTTGTATTTGTTTAATTTGGAGTTGCCGAAAGATAGTACCGCGAAACCCTACAACTTTTAGATTCACCACGTATAGTTAAAGCTGTAGGTAGGGGACAAAATATAACAGGACCCCCTGTACAAAGTGCCAACTAGTGCAAGACAGTCACGAACCTAGGGAGGTCCTCTGAGTCTAGTAGTTCATTTTCATCACCATCATTATTTATCAGTAAACACAAACACATTTTGCAGTACAGTTGTAGCTGCAACGTTCAAATCTTTGTGGAAACTTCTGGTAAGCGCATGTGATAAACCCGACCTGGATTCAATCTTCCAAGATACGAAAGCTTGTTCTGTGTGTCGTGTTCAAACAGCGGTATTTGCTTATGACTAAATTATCAACACACCTATAGCAGGATCAACGTAACGATGTTCTCGACTAATGTGGGGCGAAGGAATTAGAAGTCAAACTCACACTACGATTTAACAGCAAAACATATTCAGGAAATTCATTCGAACAACAAAGGCAGTGTATTTGGGGTGATATTATATTTCTAGACATTCCAGAGACACCCTGATACCACAGATTAGAAAACTTTACAGATGAGACAGTCAGTCAGAGCGAATGAAATTAGAGAGAGATGTCGAAAGCGCAAAATTTAAAGGTCTAGTCATAGCTATATGCGCAGGCGCTAAAATATTGATCGAGATTTATTGTCATCAATTTGTTGGTTATGTTGCAAATATTTTCGTTTTACACGATTCACGATCTAGTATTTTGGATAGTTTTATATTCTTAAAATGCATTACATATTTTCCATAAACTTAATTCACAAAAAAAGTAATAAAAGTTTCGAAGATTATCACAGCCAGAGTAAACCTATGCTGATCATAGGTATAAACCTTCATTATCTGGAATGTGAATCAGGTTCAATAATATGTTCATTCGCAATCATTACTGTGCATATACACATATATATATACATACATATATATATAAAGATTGCATTATTTTCAAAGGACGAAAAACTGAGTACTTTTATTGAATGATATTATTGACTTCAATCAAACTTTTCCATTTGATGAGAATACCACCATTTTCGATATACCTTTACTGCTATATCACATTTCAAGTTGAGGAATTTAGAGTCTGATTATTTATTAGATTATTTTTCGACGTTTCTCGAAACCAATAGAAATTTTCAATTTCAGTAATTCATATACGTTCTAGCCAATCAAAACATTTTTATAGTGGGAATAATCCAAGGATATTAAACTATAGGATGGTCCATTCCCTATGATGCCCACACTAGCCAGTTTTATGACGTCACCCGGCTACCTTCTGGTCTTGGATTTTTCCATGATCGAATAATGACGGCGCTTTGTTTATTTTTTCGATTTTGAGGTTAACATTTCATTGGTGAAAATATTGAATTATCTGAATTTCAATAGCTTCACAAACTAGTATTAGACAAAATCTCAAAAATAAAGGCAACGTAAGTAGGTACATGGCATATGAAATGCTAGTTACATAAAATATTTTCATATGGGATGTAACCATTTGATTGCAGGTATAATGCTATTCACGGATGCAGATTCTACAATTGATATTAAAATGTTTGAGGCATACATGTTTCTTGCATTTCCGGAGCCAAAAGACTCAATAAATATTCGAAAAGGGAATGAATTGATTTAAAAGATACCTCTCTGCATGGCTGCTACTTAAATTTTGGATCCCAGAAAATAGTATTTGTTCACAACATTCCACAACTAAAGAAGACAGCGGAAAATGAATCAAGTAAGAAATATATACTCTTGTGAACTAATATCCTAATATTGGTATTTTTGTAGATTCACCATTGAGGAGAAATCTCACACAAAGAATTTGTTCAGCCTGGCATCACAAATAACAATGTCTTGAAGATAGAGAGGTGAACTAATACAGACAAAAAGAGGATTTAATGAGCATTACATGAATTTGATTCAAGTGAAATGAAATAGAACTGAATACATTGAAACAATTGTCAATCACAAATTTCATTGAGTCTTGTTAATATATTTTCTAGAATCAGCAAAACTGTGTTCTTATCTTTAGGTAGAATAACAATTTCTGATACTTCCCTGTTCCTCAACGATTTTTGAAGTAAGCATATTGATGATTATAGGTCATTGTTTTAATAAATAGAGAGCAAGAACTGAAAAAATATAAAATGGAAGACATCCAATTTATTCTTAGAATTCAGGAAAGAATTTTGATATTGTGTATTTTCAGATTAATGATTGAACACATCATATTCATAATAAATAGCTACCTATTATAACTTCAAAATAATAGAGGCCTTCCTCTCATTGTTTTGGAATTTATTATTAATTCTTACAGTACATTATAGATGATTCTATTATATACTATATATAAACGTTTCATAGTTACATCCAGCATTTTTTAATCTATTCATACCCTGAAAACAAGTAATACTATTAGTGAAGTTGAATTTCATTGATGCTAGTCAGCAACTGCCTTCACTATATTTACTCCTTATTCCAATGCATATCGACTTCCTGACCACTGTAGTACTTTGTCAAAGAACTTATTGGTATTTAGTAGGTACTGTAGACTGTTCATGTAACATGATTATAATCCTATCAACTATCACACTGTCCTGCAGATCTTCAAGAAAGTGATGTCCTACTTACTATTCCCAACCAAATTTGTGTTTATATTGTTGAAAGTGAAATCACGGAATCAAAGAAAGATAAAATATTCTTTCATACTGAATTTACTAACTGAAATAGTGATCTGAGATGACAAAAATAATAAGATGAAAAGTTCTCAAATGTTGATGAGATTATTATTTATCTTTTTTATTTCATAAAAATCAGACATTGTATCACACTGTATGTTGTCACTGATAAAAATCACAAATCAATCAGAGAGGAAGTGACGTTTCACTCCCAGCTACGACACATCCGGGCGAAAAATTTCTGCGGAATGGACCATCCTATAGTTTAATATCCTTGGGAATAATCTACTTACATTATGCCAGCGAGAATAATTCAATGTACATTGTTTTTATTGAATGACAACCACATGACAACGGATTTTCTTGATTTGACGCGTCTGTCATAAATTTTCAAGAAATTCGTAAAATGAATCCCAAACGTTTTAGTGATGATATAAATGATATAATCATTGGAAGTGCATGTAAAAATACCAAAATAAGCAGCGCGTCGGTTTGGAAACAATTCCAATTATTTTGGGACGAGAGGGGATATAAATTGGAAGAGAAGACATCAACAAAAAAAACTAGCTGTTATTTTGAAGGACTATGGGTTCAATATGAAGAAACAGAATGGAGAAGACTATAAATAAGCTGTGATCAAGACAATGTGGAATAAAACCGCAAAATTAATGCAAGAGTTGTACTACGACCAATTTAATAAAAGATTCGACCCATTCAATGATATCGAATTCAAATCCGCCAGAGATGCTAAAAACACGAAGCGTAAGTTATTACAGAAAGAGCCCGAAAAAAGGACACAAAGTTCTGCAAGTTTGAGCAAAGGAGAAATCTTGGACATGATAAAACTCTACGACGAAAACACACCGTCTGGATTGCAGAAGAAATTTTATCATATTGCTTCATATGAACTGGCATGGCGTGGTGGAGAAGGTTCTCAATGTTCAAAACTTCAATGCATCCTAATTTGAATAACTCATTCTGTTTATATTGAGTCGAGTGATATAAATTTGTTGAAATAAAAATATAAAATCTTAAAAATGATTTTGATTGCAACGTCAAAAAATAATCCATCGAATACCACACGAGAGTTCGATAAATTATATAGATAATAATTCTCCAGGCATTTTCTCAAACTTTTTTAAATCTGTCGAATTATTCTCAATTTATTCTCACTCTCTTGTGATATTACTACTGATAATTGAATCGTGTTTTATTCGAATTTCCTCGTAAAATTCATTTAGAAAACATCTTATTCCTGATAGAAACTAATTTCTGATAGCAACTCGTTCATAATTGGTGTTGATTATGCATTACTAACATGGCAACATTGCACTCCAGTAGTTCCAACGGTGACAACGACTATGCGGCAAATGCGATGCGCAAAATTCAAAGGTCCGAGGTCATCAAACAAAATGGCTGATACATACATGGTGGATGACAGACGGCTTGACATTATCGTGTTATCTTGATAATTAAACACATTTAGCTCTCAACTCTTTATAGGGCCAGAAGAAATGAAATCGCTAGTTTCGGATTAGCATAACAATGTCCAGTGAATCATTTTCCTTTATTCATGCCCTGATTTCAAAGACCAATCTCCCTGATGCCGACTTAGCCGAATCCTTTCGAAACTCCCTTCTGACTTGTAGGACAAACATCTTTGTTCGTCCCATACGATCTGCTTGCTGGTCTTCATTCATTGTTTCTGAAGTCTACTTGTAACAACGTTGACATATTTTTCCATTCATCTCTTTTTGTCCACTCTATCATACAGGAAATTTTTTATGCATCTGCCAATTTTCATTCACAAATGGTCATTTAATTCCACGTTGATGAATACCTGAATGGAATGTCCACTATCGCTTTTTCACACGAATATTCATTTTTATTTCCCATTAAACTTCCCATTTTCAATAATACAGTTGATGGGTATCAATGAAATAATGTTGAATATCACTGCAGTCTGAGTTTCACCTTTTAATTTGAGTTGTGATTATTCCAATTACTTCTCAAGTTTTCGAAAATCAAAACATATACATATTTGTTGGTAGTGAGAATTTTTCCTTTCAATATATTTTTCATGTTCCTTTTTTATTACTATTATAAGATCAATAGTTATTGTTATCAAGATTTTTCAACTGCTCTAGGCAAACAGAATGAATATTCTGAAATAAAAAATATCCCCACTGATTAATAAAAATTGTTTGATATACTAACATGAATAATTATTCAACATCCCAATCCATGAATATGCAGAATGTAATGTTTGAAAAGAACGAATAGAAAGTTGAAATATTCCATTAATTTTTCTCATTCAACATGCCATTTGGAAATATCAAGTATTTCTTGGGATGAAAGCAATCAACGAAGAAAAATAATTAACGACCAGTGAGTACATAAATTGAAAAACGACGAGCAGAATACAGAATTTTCGGTTGGAGGTCAAAGCGAAATTAGAAACTGCTGATAAACGATCTCAAAGAAAAGTAAATATCTGAAAAACCTCCTTATTCAGAAGCAATAGCAGGAGGAGAGAAATCCATTCAAGACAGATCATGCTTTCATTTATTGATATTGCTTTCTTGGTTCCAGAAATATTTTCCTCTATCTTCATTATTGGCATATGCAAAATTATGTGAAATATAGCAGCAAATTATTGGAAATGTTGTTTTTCTAGTTCCAATAGTAGTAGTAATAAAGTATCGAAAAAATGTTTTGTGTATTTCGAAAGCAAAGTCTCCTATCGCTCTCGAAAGATCATAACTGTCTTTTATGCACGACCGAGCGTAAAATGGCACTTTATCGCCCGGTTGTGCGGGCGTCAAATATCACTTTACCACCTTCGGACTACTTTACGCTCGCCGGGCGTAAAATGACACTTTACCGCCTGCATCACAATAAATAATTAATTATTCGCATCCTCAGCTACTTTACTGATTTCTGGTGGAGTACAAGTCACACTTTCTTCTTCACTGGAATGCATTTCGTAATGACTATTGTCTGTATTGACAGCAAATATGGCTATACTAGCCTATTTATTCACACACCAGTCTGGAACATGAGCAAATTGTAAACCCTTGATAACCCCCTTATTATAAGAGAGAAAAAGTAAAAACACTCATGTAATGCTTTTTCGAGAGGAACATCATGGGCGTAGCAAAATTATTTTAAAGGGTTTCAAAAGGTATTGAGGAACCGTTTTATTCCTATCATGCTTGAGAAGTGAAGAGGTATTTACAATAAAATATACTGGTCGTGCATAAAATGTTGTATGTATTTCGGGCGTAACTTGTTTTTATGGACTTACACGCTGCGGTCCATAAAAGCCTATTTTACGCCCTTGATACATAAATAACTATTTCGAGCAGCAATCTATCACTTTGCCTTCCAAATACTGAAATAGCTAGTTCGTACATCACGCAAAAGTAAAATAACATTCTTCTCGTATTATTGACCGTACTTTTATGAAACGACAAGCTTCGAATTTTGCATGAACAACTCATATAAACCATGTTCAGCGCCGTGATTTATTATTTCAGATAAGAGGAGAAACCCATGAATAGCATTCAAAGAAGACTTTCGGAACTTTGGCATGGAATTGTATCTTTATTGCTGGAAACTTTTTATTGTATCACCTTTTGCGAGATGGAGGATCTCACTTCGTTCATTTCCGAATACTACAGCCGTGAAACATTTCTGTAGAAAACTTCTACAGATAGAGGGGGCATAAATTCATACTTCTCTCCGAGAATTGTTACGTTAGCAATTTGTATAAAATAAAAATACATTTCATGGCTAAAAGGAGGTAATGGAGATGGAATAATAGGATTTTCTTCGTTGGGTAAATTGTTTTTTTATCTCATCAAAGGAACAGGTTGACGATCCATGAAAACCTAAGTATAATTCTGATGATTCTGAAAAATCTCATGAAGTATAGGTATATTTCTCTCTCTGGTTGAAAGGTTTTACAAACAAAGATTATTTGAATAATATAAAAATGTTTCATCCAGATTTTTGTATTTTCCAGCCATAGAAGTGATAATATTAAAAATGCAGTCATCCTAAGAAGACCATTAACCAACCTGCTGGTAAATTTATCTTTGACAACCATTGTTCGAAAAAGTTAATAACGAATAACTAACAAACTATCGTCCCATAATACTGCTCTTCCAAATTCCTGATGTCACATTCGATCTCAAAAACATCCCAACATCAACATTGAACAATTCAACTCGGATAACGAGAAGCTTCAAGATGGTGTTCCACAGGGATCGCTCCTGGGTCCTGTTAGAGAGTATCAGGAAGACTCTTCAATGAGATGATTTAATGAATAATATTCGAAACAGCATAAACAATAAGATTATGTTATTGCTGGAAGTTTCTTTATATGTCATCATTATGACAACTAAATTCAGCATTTTTCGATATAGAAATACTGGATGTATTTCAAACAGGTCCAATATTATTCTTGATATAGATTGATATTTCAGTTTTTTTTTACAACATTTTTCAATGTGGTGTTTGAATTTTGGGAACACTCAGTGGAAAATAACAACGCATTCATACTGATGCAAGAACAATATTTATTGACGTTAATGAGTAATGAACAACGCCCATTATTCCGGAAATTTAAAAATCAATATCGTTCCTAGTACTGATTTGATATAATAAGGATTTTATTCCATAATTGAATCCAATAAAACTACTTTGGCATTAATGCTGAATTGAATCCCAATGAAATTTTCAGTGATTATTGGAAATAACAACACGATATATTATTAGCTCTGCACACATCACATGATGCCATTCATTCGAAAATATTCCACAAATTCGAATTACGCAATTTCTAATTTCTAATTCCCAATAATTCGATAGATTAATAACAGTAATAAATAAATTAGAAATAGGTACTAACTCCATTGTTCAAATCAAATCTAAATTTCGATGTCTACTATTTCATGCATATAGGTAACTTGTTTCAATAATCAGGACATTTTTCCATTTTGGTTCTATAATAAACTCATTATGAAACGATGCCACCTTTTTCTACATCTTGCATGTCAGAATAGTACCCCCAGCATTTTTCTCTCTCAGTGGATTTATATCCCAATTCAATATCCTCTATAGCCTCGTTCCTGTTATATTCGCAACTTCAAAATTGTACCAAGGTGAATCATTTTGTTCGATATCGAATTATTCCAAAGGAGCAGTGGAGTTTTATTCAATGAGATTAAACTTATTCAGTTTTCGCTCTCTTGGAGTGTCTTCTCAGAGCATATTCGATTCTACTGACGAATATTACTGTCTCCATTCGATTCGAACGAGAAACCTGATGGAAACTCAAAACATTACAGATCCTTTGCTTGATCTTCGTAATTAGTTTTCAGTCCCCAAATACGTATTCTGTTGACATTTACTTATTTATGGCAGAGATATTAATTGAAGTTCGCATATCGGTATATGTAGCTTGGCAAATGGAAACTCAATTCACGTAGTTCGAAAATCCAAATCACTCAACCGCGATGATTTCATCTCAGAAACGATATTTTCTCTTCTGACTAAATTTCTGACTTGAAGTCAAAGTTCAATTGTTTTGTGGAACACCCTGTATTTTATTATATTTTTAGTGGTACATTTCCAGCTCATTTCCTCCTCTAACCAAGGTAGATGAAACTTTAGCTACGACTGCCCAGGAAAAAGTCAATATCTTTGCACACCTTTCCACTGCGAATTCCACTCTGAATTCATCGGGAAAACAACCCCCCAATATTACACCTATCGACAATCATAAGCCCGAGATCATTTTTCGCCAACTTACTATCAGAAAGATTTTGTTGGGTCTCAACACCAACAAAGCCTGTGGATCAGACGGAATCCCATCGATTGTTCTCAAGAAATGTGCCCCCAAACTAACACCTGGTCTTTGCAAGTTGTTCGACCACGCTTAAAATTTGGGGGTATTTCCGTCCAACTGAAAAAGTGCACGAGTACAACCAGTCCCCAAAAAAGGCAAAAATACCTTACCTAGCAACTACAGGCCTATCGCACTGCTATCAATTATTTTAAAGGTAATGGAAAAAGCCATCAACATCGAGCTCATGAAATATCTGGAACACTCAGGAATTGTCAACGATAGGCAATATGGCTTCCGTCATCAGAGATCAACTGGTGACCTGCTCGCTTACGTCTCACATTTATGGCAGCTATCTATTGAAAAGTATGGAGAAACTTTGGCCGTGGCATTAGATATTTCCAAGGCATTTGATCGAGTTTGGCACCAGGAACTCCTTGCCAAGCTTCCATCTTATGGTTTGCCCCCTCAGCTGTGTTCTCTGCTTGCTAGATTTCTCTCAAATAGGTCTCTCCATGTAGTGGTCGATGAAGTTTCATCTGATACTCATAAATGCTGGTGTTCCGCAGGGATCAATTTTAGCACCAACACTATTTCTACTTCACATCAACGATTTGTTGGAAGCAACTTCATGTCCTGTACACAGCTTCGCGGATGATATTACCCTCCATGCCGCTTTCTCTTCCAGGGCTCCTATATCGGCCCGTCAAACCAGAAATGAACGAGAAAGAAAAGTTAACAGAGTGAATATGGACTTGAATGTGGTGATTTAATAACCTGGTAGAATTCAATGCAAACAAAACACAAGCATCTCTAGAAAAGCCGATCTCACTGTGCCCAACATAATTCAGTCAGGAGTAATTATACCATTGAAATCATCCATTTCGATCATTGGCGTCACTATCAGCAATAACCTTTCTTGGGAAAATCACGTGAGATCCATTGCCAAAAGTGCATCCCAAAAACTTGGTTTTCTGTTTCGAGCCAAGAGCTATTTCACTCCCAGTCAGCTGCTTATGATCTATAAGGCACAGATCCGACCTGTCCTGGAATACTGTCCCCATATTTGGAGTGCGGCACCTAAACATATCCTGAAACTATTGGATTTTATCCAAAAAAGGGCAATTCGTCTTGTCGGTGATGCCTCGCTTACAAACTCGCTCATATCTCTGGAACACCGTAGAAAAGTTGGCGATTTATCTCTATCTTCATGGGCGATGATCTTCTGAAATATCAACAATTGTTCCTCCGTTAGCAGTCTCTTCGAGATTAACGTTCCTTTTCAAAGAATAGTTCATCCACCTAGGGAGGTGTTCCCCGAGGCATACCATCTCCAGAAATTTAAAAAGAACACCAACCTACCTTCTTTCCCTTTTGCTGCTAGATGTGGACACTTAGTTCACTAGGAATGAAACAATTTCATAATACAAGCATATTCTATATTAGCACCTTCTCCTTACCTTTGCCAATTTTCTGACAGAAAGAGACCAATTTATTGTGTCAGTTTTAGAACAAAAACGGACGCCTTTGGGTTGGTTGCAGAAAACACTTTATAGCTTCATACCATCGCTTTGATTCTACTCGCGAAATCACAGCAAAGAAATAAAGAAGAATTTGCCTATATAAACGACGGAATAGCAGTCGTAATGAAAGAGCATAAAGACATCGCAACGTTTTACAGTCCCTTAGAAAGATAGATTTTAGTACCGAACTCGAGTGATTTTCTATCGATTGCAAATGTTTTATGTCCGCTTCTTTGGGGACCGTGAAGCATGATTTCCGCTTCTGTCATAACAGTCACGAAGTTGTAAGTGAAACAATGTTTATATTTGCTAACGGAGGCAATCCCAATCAGATCGGCTGTTGATATTGATGGTAGGATTCGCCATGAAACAGCGTTTATCAGAAAAAATAATATTCAATATTCTGATAAAAGCATAATTTGAATTCTGAACGAAGAAAATATTAAAAGCACAATATAGGCTAAAATGACCCTGAGCATATTCCACGTAACTCACTTTTCTCCTACAGAGGACCAATTAAATAATAATAATAATAATAATAATAATATTTATTTGCATTACAATAAAACATAATATAACATTTCCAACCCAAAATTAGATGTAATGCAAAATGGAGCTGGAAACAATTTGCAAAAGTTCTAGTCCAGCCCCAAAATAAGAACAACACTATGAAATTGTTCGCGTAACTTGAGAAAAACAAAACAAAAGAAAAACTACTGCTGTCTGCGGTAGGGATGAGTTACATACATGTGGCCAAAAGATTTTCTCTGATTCTCCTTTTAAAGGTTAGCGTCTTCATTTGCTTGAGTGTAGGTTGTACCTCATTGAACATTTGGTAAATATTATACGTGAAGCTCCTTCGAAATATGGTGGTTCTATGAGGTGGAACAGAGATGCGACCCCTATGCCGTAAATTCAGATTATGTATATCAGTCCTATATGTTATTTTATTGTAAAGATATGGAAGAGTCTGTTTATGAATTATCGAATGTGAGAGAACCAAAAAGTGAAGCTTCCGTCGATCTTGCATTGTCAACCACTTTGAGGGTTTCAGCATATGCGATACTGGATCATATTTTCGAATACCATAGATGAATCTGAGACAGGATTTCTGCACTTTCTCTACACGATTTATTTCCCTTCGATCCAGACAAGGTCCGTATAATGCATCACAAAAATTGAAATTACTAAGGACCAATGTATCACTCAACATCCTTTTGACTGGAGGTGAAAGCAAATGTCTATGAGGATATAGCATTTTCAAAGAGCAGTATGCTTTTTTAAGACAATAATTGATATGCCTTCTGAAACGTAGATCTGTATCTAGAAACAAACCCAAATTCTTCACACTTTCGACAAAAGCCAATTCTTCACCTTGAATTTGGATTTCCATAACAGATTTTATGTGTTGTTTGTTTTTTCCAAAAATCATAACATTCGATTTCGTTGCATTGATTTTCAAGGAATGCAATGTGGACATCCTCACTAGCTGGTCCAAATCTTCAATAATTGCTTGTTGCGCCATCAACCAATCATCAGGAATAAATGAGTGATACATCAGTGTGTCATCAGCATAAAAATGAGATTTACATGTTTTTATACTTGATAAAAAATTACTGGTGTATATACTGAATTACAGTGGACCGAGGATAGATCCCTGGGGAACACCACAAGTCACATTTTCCCTTGCAGACTGCCCGGTATTTGTCTCCACAAACTGACACCGATTTCCTAAATAATTAGCCATAAGTTTAATTGCATTGGCCGAAAAACCTACAAAATGAAGGATGGAAAGTAAAATCTGATGGTCGATAGTATCAAATGCCTTAGAGTAATCTAAAAGTATCAGGACTGTTGTTTTTCCTGCATCTGTAGCCCTCAAGATATCGTCGACAATATTGAGTAAAGCTGTCGTACAACTATAACCTGATCTAAACCCTGATTGTTCAGATGGTAATATGGAATACTTTTCAAGATGAAGTCTTATCTGATTATTCATTATTTTCTCAATTATTTTCGACATACATGGCAATATACTTACTGGTCGGAGATCGTTGTAACTCAATACCTCACTTTTCTTTGGCAACGCCGTTATTCTTGATACTTTCCAGATATCGGGAAATACATTTTCTAGCAAACAGGAGCCCTCACAGCAGCCCTCACAGCAGCCCTTTTCCATCCCACTTTAGGGGAAGGAGATTAATCAACGATTATGGGGGCTTGCATAGTTAACCTAGCGGCAGACTCTTTTCGTTTCATGACTTTCATGCAGCAGGCTTTGATCTCGGCAGCTAGCAATCATTGAAGCCTCTTTATCATTATGGAATCCTATCAGCGATTCCACAGGAATCTTATTTTTTATTTTCCAGCTAGTTGAAACCTCTTCAGATTCAACATTTTCCAGATCGAGGAAGAATTTTTTTCTATGAAGCATAACAATTCCAGAACACTTTCATTAATTACGCACCATGAGAGATTACAACTTTTATGAACATTTCACGGAATTCATTCTGGATATGGAGGAGAGGCTACATCAACATGAAATGGAGTCAAATTAATTCCATTTTATAAAAATTTTTTGAGATGGTCGGTTTATTTCATCCAGAAATTATTGGATTGTGTAATTTTTCATGGATTCCTGGATCTGAAATGACATTCTATAGGAGCTCCACTCATTGTGATGCCATAACTGGGGATCTAATAACCTGGTAGAATTCAATGCAAACAAAACACAAGCATGTATTTTCTCTAGGAAAGCCGATTTCACTGTGTCCAACAAAATTCAGTCAGGAGTAACCATACCATTGAAGTCATTCATTTCGATGCTTGGCGTTACTATCAACAATCACCTACCCTGGGAATATCACGTGAGGTCCATTGCCAAAAACTTTTGTTTCGAGCCAAGAGCTATTTCACTCCCAGTCAGCTGCTTATGATCTATAAGGCACTGATCCGACCTGTCCTGGAATACTGTTCCCATATTTGGAGTACGGCACCTAAACATATCCTGAAACTATTGGATTCTGTCCAAAAAAGGGCAATTCGTCTTGTCGGTGATGCTCACAAACTCGCTCACTTCTCTGGAACACCGTAAAAAAGTTGGCGATTTATCTCTATTTTATAGATATTTTCATGGGCGATATGCTCTTCTGAAATATCAACAATCGTTTCTCTATTAGCAGTCTCTTCGGGATTAACCAGTTAAATTCAGAACGTCCCTTTCCAAAGACTCGTTCATCCAACGAACATCGAGACTTTGAAATTCATTGCCTAGGGAGGTGTTACCCAAGGCGTACCATCCCCAGAGATTTAACACCAACTCCTACCTTCTTTCCCTTGGTTCTCATGATGTTCTCTGAACATTACAGGATATCTATTTTCTTGAGAACCAGAACATAAAAAAAGCTCATCACAATAAGAATAAACTGTAGAAAAACAACTCAACTAAGTTTAATTCGAAATTTTCAAACATTGAGCTTTCAATGTACTAATGTAAAACACTACAAGATTTTCACTAATTTGGATTATAAACCACAACACGTTATTCACTATATTAGCTAGAAGAATCTATATAGTATAGCGAAACACGTGTCGTGGTTTGTAACCCAAATTAGTAAAAATCTTTTTTTTTTTTTATTTAAAGATTCGCTCTCACCTTTCACTCACCCTCTTTCATTCATTTCACTCATTCATCTAACTCATCCTGGCATCGAAACCTAGTTCATTTGCCACAGAACATTTTTTAATTATATTTTTGTATGTGTGGACAGAACACGCTACACCCAGTCGCCTCGCCTTTTTTGTTGTTTCTGACGGGCCTGGGAATCGAACCCACGACCGTGATGGACTTCCACTATAATCATCGCGCTTTGCGCTCATCGCCACCACGGCGACAGTAAAAATCTTCATTGTTCAATAATGGATTTTCATCAAGTATCGGCCTTATCTTTTCAAATAAATTGAGCTTTCATCCGATTCGTCCTTTCATAAAACGTTCTTAGGGCCAGTTTTACAAATAATTTAACAGACGATTAAATATTTTATCGTATCATTGAAATTTCGAACCTTGGCATCGATTATCTCGAAAACTAGAGATATATTCACGATAGAATCATGAAATTCGTGTTTTTCCGGTGCAAAATTACTGAAAAACAACCCAACAAAGGTTATTTCCAAATTTTCGAACACTTTGTGAGCTTTCAATGGATTTTTCTTTTGATTCAACGTTCTTGGGGCTAGCAAAGAATTTAACAGATGATTAGATATTTAATTTGTTTGTTACCATGTTACCCACGTTAACTTAACCGAAGAAGAACTTTTTCGTACTTCCGGGCCTAAAGTGACAACTTCACTCCCTTGTGACAGGTACTAAAGTGTCACATTTAATCCCTCCGGGATTAAATATTGACGAAACTCCCGGAACGATTAAATCACAAACAAACGAATTTAAGGGATATTTTATTGAAAAATATAATTAATTAGAATGGTAATTAACGTTAATATTCAAATTAATATTGTGACAGTTCGTCATATTGACCAGTCTCAGAGAGTTGAGGCACAAACCGCTTTTGATTTATCATCGAAGTAGACTAACAGCGCATTTTCAGTAGGTTGTCTCACATTTTTTAAGCGGCACCACTTTTTAAAAGCATCGTACTGCTGCTCGTATAGTTTTCTAGATTTCGGTGGTAACAATTCTTCACCTACTTCGGCTGCTCTTTTATCAATATCAGATACACCTTCTTCACTCATGATACCAATAATTATCAATAACAATGTTTCTTTACAATGACACTAGTAATGACAATGTTTCTAAATTATAACTGTCACAACGCAATGTTACTATGGTAACTTATTTTAAAGACAGTTTATTAAATGAGTTGAAGAGAGAAAAAACTGATTGAAATTATTGAAATAATTAATAAAATCATACCGGAAGTACGAAAAATATCGTATATACCTTGCGACTGAAGTACATTTAATCCTGAAGGTAAAGTTTATGGCCCGACCGCAGGGAGGGCCATAATTTACCTGCGCTATATAATGTACTATTATATGCAACCAGTACTTTTTTCGATCACCATGGAAATCATTCGTCCATGGAAATCATTCGTCACCGATGACAAACAATCATTTCTTGATCTATTCGTCCAAGGTGTCACCGACAGCTGTCATCTACGAAACCCCCTAATGCCGACCGAAGTCGATTGTGGAAGGTTGAAGAAGCCCCGATTGCATGGCATGTCCATGAGGGCTGCAAAGCCCATGGTGGCGAAAGCTCTCTTTTCAGCTGCTCTAGCAGGGTGGATGTTCAATACATTCTACATCGAGAGGAAGAAAAGGATTTACAGGAACTTCTACGAAAACTATGATATCGAGAAGGAGTTTGAACGGATGAGATCCAAAGGTGTGTTTGATTCATGTTGATGTTAAGAGGACATTTGATTAAATTTTTTGTTCGTTGAATATTGATGACTTTTTGTTGACTATTCCATAGAAGTTATCGAGAATTAGAAAAGATTGTTGATTCTTACGGAGTATTCCGAATAATGGTCAAACTTCGTTTGTCACACTCCTATGAGTTCGGAAAACATTTTTGGTGGAACTTACGTATTTTGACCTCCTGATCACGAATCTGAAGTCAAAACGCGGCGGTCTCAAGTATTTTCGGAGATACGGCCCCATTTTGTCTCAAAAATGCACCATTTGACATGTCAAATTTCTGCTATTAGGAATACACAAAATTCACCCATCTTTGAACCAAAACACTATACACGCATATATTCACTTGTTTCCAAACCGTCTCAGCAGAAAAAACTATTATTTTCCAAAAAATTCACCCTTCTTTGAAATGTAAACAAAACAACCTTTTTACACTGATTTTCGACCAATAAGTATACTCTCAGTAGTTTCGAAAATTCTGGAAAAAATAGTTCATCATCAAGTCACAACCTATTTGAATATTAATAATATAATTCCCGATTGTCAATCTGGTTTCAGAACTGGATATAGTACTTCTGCTGCTCTTATTCAGGTGACAGATGACATAATTCGTGACATAGATAGAAAAGACTTAACAGCCCTTATTGCTTTAGATTTCTCTAAAGCATTTGACACTATAAATCATACTTTATTATGTATCAAATTAAAATATTTTGGATTCTCAGATGATGCAGTATTCTTCTTTTCGTCCTATCTCACGAATCGTTGTCAAATAGTATGTTCTAATAATATTATGTCAACCATGAAAAATGTTACTTCTGGTGTACCACAAGGATCAATTCTTGGACCACTCCTGTTTCTGATATACACTAGTGATATTTTGACCTTCATTAAATACTCTAACATACAAGCATATGCAGATGATACACAACTTTATACCAGCTTAAATATCAACAATTATGGTACAGTCCAAAACCTCATCAATTTGGATCTACAGAATATTTCTGAGATAGCGAAACGACACAATCTGAAACTTAATAAAAGTAAATGTCATTTGATATTGTTTGGAAATAAAAATCACAGGGCTATCATCTCTCAAAACCTTATCATAAAAATCGACGACACAACTTTACCTGTCGTGAATTCTATCAAAAACCTGGGCATTATTTTCGACTCCGACCTCAAGTTTGACTTGCACTTGAACGATTTGCTTAAAAAATCATATGGTACCCTCAAACAGATTTACTCCAATAGGCACTGTTTCAATCAACCTATCAGAAAAATACTTACTGAATCGCTGGTATTATCTCGATTTAATTATGGCGATATTGTATACTGTCACCTATTGAGCAAATTCGATCAATACAGAAAACAGAAAATTCAGAATTTCTGTTGTCGCTTCATCTTTTCTCTCAGAAAATTTGACCATGTTTCAGACAAAATCACTGATTTGAAATGGCTTACAACGAATAATCGTTCTGAATATAATTTTTGCAATTTTGTATTTAAAGTCATGAATTCTAATATTCCAAGATCCCTTCATGAAAAACTGACTCCAAGGTCTATGATGCATTCTTTAGATATCAGATCAAAAAACAAACTCCACCTGCCCCGTCATCGCACCAGTCTGTTCCAGAGATCATTCACATATAAATCCATCAAATATTACAATTCATTATTGATAAACTATATGCACCTCTCCAAGCCCCAAGTAAAAAAGATTCTCAAAAATCATTTTTTGAATAATTTATAAGAATGTTATTTATTAGGTACAAATATATTATGTTATATTTTGATTTTCCCACATATTGCCTGTTTTATTTTTTTTTGTTAGGTACTCATTATCATCTGTTACCTCGATAATTTGCCACTTATTACAACTTTCTCTTATGAAACATGTACTCGTTAGGTTAAGTGTAAGAGTAGCTATTAGCTAAACTTCGCCTATCTTGTACACCTCTCAATAAAGACGATTTATTATTATTATTATTATTATTAAGCTGATTGTTTGGCTCATGGTAAGACGTTGCCAACATCTCAAATGAAAATAACCAGAAAATCAGTGAAAAAGATGTTTGCTTACTTTTTGAAGAAGGGCGAATTTTTGTGAAAATACCAGTTTTTTATGCAAAAAAGTGTTGGAAACAAGTGAATGTGAGCATGTGTGATGTTTTGGCTCAAAGAAGGATTTATTTTGTGTGTTTTTAATATCAGAAAATGGAGATTTGAAATGGTGCATTTTTGAGACAAAATGGGGCCGTATCTCCGAAAATACTTGAGACCGCCGCGTTTTGACTTCAGATTCGTGATCAGGAGGTCAAAATACGTAAGTTCCATCAAACATTTTTTCCGAACTCATAGGAGTGCGATAAACGAAGTTTTACCCGAATAATTATTGGCTTATTTTATCGTATTCACTTAGCTGAAAGAATCGGAAGAAAGAAGTGAAAATGTCATTTTATTCACTCTTTCGATCAAAGCATCTAATCGTATTCATGCTAATATCGTATACCAAAGCCTTTATACGCTATCTCGAAATATTCGTATGGTATACGACCCATTCAGTGTTTCCATGAAATCATGAAAAGCCGTAACGCAGACACTTGAAACCAACATGATATCAGATTCTGCCAATGCAATCTGAAATCAGATTATATATTAGATCTCATGCAATTCAGAAGCAAGAATAATTGCTTCCATAGACACAATCTTATCAAAGGCTTTTGTGTCAGTTTAAATAGAATGCATGCGAATGGTTTATAGCTCGAAATTATGTTTGATCGATATAATTGCAGTTTGCTGCGGTAGGTACAGTTCAAAGAGACTATTCCAGATGTGTCATGAATATTCAACAAATTCTGTATACATGTTATTCGGCCGAAATAATGGAATTTGATGAAGAGGAGGAGGCTAGGGTAGTTTCCAATCAATTTCTGTCAAATGTCAACACAGGTGGCCAAGGCTCAGAGGGGACAAAACTTGTGGCAATAATAGATCTTGGTATAGAACACCATCGTTGCCTGATCTGAATATTTTTCTGGACAACATCAATCTGAGAATTTTTGTAGGTGTGAAACATATCTTTAAAGTATTCAAATGCAATGACATTTAACGAGATGTGACGAACAACTTCCAGTATGAATAATTCGACTTGCTTGATTAATAATCTGGCATTATTGCCTCTGATGAGTTGAAAAACTTTTTCGATTTCACACTCTTTGTTAGTGAAAGTCCATGAATCGGAACGAGAGTTTGGAGATTTTAATTTTCTCCCAATTATGATCTGGTCTTGATTGCTTCCAGATTCTCCCAAGACATCGTCCCTTTCTCAACTTGGATCAATGATACGATAGTCGAAATACTTTGGAAGATGATAGCTGATTCGTTTCGAATTACTGCGTGATCCGTCTGTTGCTCTGTTGCCAATACTGTGCCGTATGGCGTTCCACAGGGTTCTGTACTTGGACCCTTGTTTTTTATAATTTATTTCAACGACTTGCCAATTAATCTGGGCCAAACTGTTAAACCTGTATTTTTTGCTGATGATGCCATCTACTTAGTTACAGGCAATAATAACCAAGAATCTCTCACTTCTTTAGATCAGTAGATTAGATAGATTAGAGTAGATAGATATCTAAGGACTGGTTCACTATATAAAAACACAAAACATGTGATTTTCCACAACATTTCGTCACAGCGAACCAGTAAAACCCCTGTGTACATAGACTCAAAGTTGGATTTTAGTTTTCATACCAAAGATCTGTGCAAGCGCCTACACGACACAATGATATACATACACATTTAACTAGAAACAGTGATAATATTTGCATACCTCTTTGTAGAATCAAGAAGACCCAAGATTCCTACAGATACATTAGAGTTAAGCTTCATAATGCATTACCACACAGCTACAAAGGGCTAACCTACAATAATTTAAAGAAAAACGTTCACAATATGCTAATGAATCATTGCTTCTATACAGCTGAGGAGTTCTTTCTGCACATGCCCTCCTGTACATGCGAGTTAGATATGACTGTTTGATTTTATTTTGTTTTTTTTTATCTTATGCACATACCTTTTCACCTTGTATTTCTTGTAGTTTGTATTTTTTAAACTAATTTTAAATTAGCATCAATTACCTGACGATTGTGAAATACTTTTAAATTTTCTATGAATCTAATCTAACTATAGAAGATTGTCATCAGTGTCCGAGAATTTTCACAAAAAGAAAAACATACTGGATGTAACCATCCCGAATTCTGAAATAAATCAAACCCTTGATTAGTTTCTGAATTCTCACGTCGATCGAATTTCCCAATAGTAATAACTCTGGTACCTTGGAGCTTGAATCTCCAGTAACCGAGAGATGCAGGCAATCGTCACATTCCCCAAGCAAATGAAAAATTCAGGTTCTACCATCCAGCAAAACGCAATTTCCATATCGCCCAGGTCACTTTTCAGAACTTTCATTTAATGTCAACCTCAGGAGTCCCGCAGAATGTGCACAAGACAACTTTTCATCTGCGAAGGAAATTTCATTACCATATAGATCGGTGTTTTCCACTCTCAGGCATGGAAGGGAGAAGGGCTCTGTGTGAGGTTATAAAAATTATGTACGCATATACCGAGTGTCTCTCAGATAATATGCTCAACCTCTCATGGATAATGATAGGTAGGGTTACACTGATTCGCAGAAAGAGAACACTAGGTTTTTGAGTTCATTGGGAAGAAGTCTGTCACTTTGGCTTGAGTCTTTGGATAATGATAAGGATGGAGCGGTCTCCATAACATCAACAATAGTAAAACCATGGCAAAACACAAATAAGGTCATCGGCAGCAGCTTATTTCGCTGAGACTCATCAGAAATTGTAATGTAATGTGGTTTACGAGACTTGTTCACTTAGATAACGAATGAACAATCATTCATACTCGCATTTATGGTTAGATACTGAATCAGACCCTGAAAAGCAATACACGAAATCTTCATCGCAAAACTGAGGAAAAAACCTTTTGACATTGATACTCATTTAGCCATCGAGTAATTAGAACATAATAGCATGAAAATGTCACGCAGAAGTGAGGTTATGACCAATCTGTCTTCTTTGGGGATGGCGCGAACTTTACGTTTCAATATTCAATACTTGATTCATCCATATATCAATAAAGCTTCGAGAGAAATAAAAAGAACGTCCTGAACTCAAAATTATAAATGCAGCACATGGAACAAAAAGAAAAAATAACGTACCTATACCTATATTGTAATAAAGATACAAAGCTTCTATTTATATGGAGTGGAGTGGATTGTTCGTATGAATCCTTTCAGAGCAAGAGAACATATTTTTCTGCATTTCTCTTTCTTCTGTTAGGTACTCGTTGAAACTGAATCAAGCGTTGTAGCGTTGTATCTCATAAATTCACAATTTCTTCTTTTGTTTGAGCTGAATAATAATTCGAACGGAAGGAGTAGCCAATTTCATGAAACATCATTTCAATATTGCATACCTATATTTTTCTACGTATCTGTTTCTTATCTCTTGGAATGTCAGCATTCCTCCTTTGACAATCTACATGAATCATTGACAAAAAACAAAACGAAAAGGCGAATGTAACCAACAAAAGATGAACGCTACACAGAAAACCTCGTTTGAGAATTACGCAAATTTTTATCCTCACCATGCAAATAATATAATATGCATGAGGACCCCATTTTCAAAAATCTACAGGGGATCAAAAACTAACAATACTCATCATTTCAGAGCCTTCATGTTTAGGAATCTCTACCTGAAATACAACTTTTGAAGGCTCTCCAGGAGAGGTTCATCTCGCAATTTTTCCGTAGAAAAAATTGGAGACGATAACAATGAAGAAAGTGTCAATGAAGGTTAAATGAAACTATCAGTTCATTAGAAGGAAATTCAGCATCATCAGTCTCCGTTCATTGTGAATACTCCATTATTCAGGGTATGTTCAAGGTAATGAATATTTATTTTTGTACGGGAGGCTAGTTAGATAAACAAACTGTTCGAATTTAGAAGGAGAGTAATTATTTCGTATCCAATTCGCTTTCGAGTTGTTTTACGGATGAATGGCGTGCTTTGATAATGGTTTTGCAAATTGAATAATGCGTTTTTCCTTTATATTTGCATGGTTTCACAGTATCTTTTTTTTTTTTAATTCCTGAAGCTTATTGCGAAGAAGCGAACAGAAAAACTGGGAAATTGTAATTGATTGAGTCCTGAATACTTGTTGAACCATGCCTTGTCAAATAACAATACGAGTGAACAATTAATTGCAGAAACAAGAAAATAACAACTGATGGAGTTATGACAGTCTTGAAAGTAGCATCAATTTACCGTAGATGTGTGATGTGTGATGCTTCAAAGCTACTTGCAAATCTATTTGCATTCACCCACTTTCAAATCAGCATATCCAATGCACACGACAAACAACAAACATGAGTGGAATCTGCGAAAGTCTCTACCATTAAGTAAACAACGTGGCGAATTTTATCATATCAGAAAGAAATCTGCAGCTCTTCGCAGTCAACCTCATGCAATATTCAACGAATTTCCTTGGCAGTGCATTTCTGTCTCACAAAATCGGGAATGTGGAAATCGACCAGTATCCCAAAGGCGTTCAGTGATTGATGGCTGAGTTCCAGGATTCAGGATTGATTATGGACAAACACGGCTGACATGAACGGGAGATGGAACATTCATCTCGGTTAAGCTGCAGTCGAGTAGCATCGCGAAAAATTTGCGTGAAATTTGTTGGGTAATCGAGCATTTTCTTTCGGCTCGTTCAAAGACAGGCCAAAGGCGAAAGTCTGTATGTGTACGAGTGAAAATGAGAAAATAGGAAAGTGACAAATATGCACGATATATTGATAGGAGATAAGGATTTGATTGAATGAGAGAAAAGTTGCTGCCAAATATAAGGACCTCATACGTGGCTCTTGCAGAAGTTGCTCCCTTATTTTCTTTCGTTTCCGAGATATTTGAAAAGAATAAAATTTCGCAATTACATCATCAGTTAGTTCCGGAGTTGTTTTAGTTCTTATAGAAAAATAGTCAAGAACTTCTACAAAAGAAATAGAACAACACGCTGAATAATTGTTTATACGATGTTGTAGAAATATAAGCACTGCTTATAACTGTGCTAAAAAAAAATCTCAATTGAAAATTTAAGTGACAATTCAATTCATGCACTAAAAATGCTATTTGTCACAGTGTTTTGTCACGAAAAAAGTTTGCCCTAACTTTTCCAGTGCGAAAACAGAACCTAACTTTTGGAAGCATGACAACCAGCATTGTAAACAAATTTTTGATGACGTTATGTCCATTTTTCTCAAACTTGCGTTGTCAGAAATAATCTTTTTCGGCAACCGTCCGGAAAGTACGTACTTTCCAGACGTTTTTTGAGAAAGTGGCATTTTTCCGGCCTAGTCCGGGAAGTACGTACTTCCCGGACTAGGCCGGGAAGAATCACATCGTTGTTGTCATTGTAAATATGAAAATCTTGGTAGTATGGTTTTGATAAATGCAGTTGATCATTACCATAGCAGCAAAATAACGACTGACAGCTAACTGACATAAAATTAGCTAACATTTCAATTTTTGAAAGAAATGTGTTTCTTTGATTTGTTATTCTACACGGTTGCCGAAAAAATTGTGTACGCAACACGCCCGAAAAGAGTTTTTTTGGACTCGCAGACTTCCAGGACTCGCTACGCTCGTCCTAGAATTTTGTCCACTCATCCAAAAAAACAGTATTTTCCGGACTTGTTACGTAAATTACTATATTTGTGGAAATGTCACGATTTGGAGAGTCTTCGAGTGGAGAAATTGAAAAAGCCATCAATGATAATGTGCCTTTCAATACTGTGAATTCAACTACGTCAATTTGGCAAACATTTGTGATGTTTTGTTTGAAAAAAATATGAACTCATTGCAGAAACTTCCACTGAAGAGTTAGCTTCTATTTTCTGTGACTAGGCATTCAACATAAAGAAGAACAATGGAGAAGATTATAAAGTGGAACACTTCAGCAATAATGTTACAAAATGAGTACTTTTAAGATTACAAAAGAATTTTTAATCCGTTCACGGACATACAGTTTGAGAAAGCGAAAAATGCACGCGACACAAATCGCAAAAAAGGAAAAAAGGAAGGTGAGTTCTAATGCTCTCAAAAAACAAGACATTGTTGATATGACACTGTCCTGGAGTGAAGAAGAACCTGTAGGCCTCCAAAGAAAATTTTATCACATTGCTGCCTATGAATTGGCTTGGAGAGGTGGAGAAGCAGCAAATTGTAAGGTATTCTATTTCAAAAGCGAGACAGACAACCGTGGAAGAGAGACCGGAAGAGTTTAATAAAACCCAGTGTTTTCGAAGACAGCTAGCACAAGGGGGAAATCTGAAGTTAGCCGACAGTAAATGGTTGGTAGCAAACAACGAAGAAGCTTGTGTATGTCCAGTATGATTGTTTAAGTAATTTTAGGGGAAGACGGGGAAACCATATCACATGTGAAAAGTTTTAACTCCAAATCCTTTCTGGCAAAAAACATTCGAAAGGATGGTAAAAGAATTCTCCTATTGGAATAAATAAAATAAAAGTATTAGACTTGGTGTCAAGCTGGTGAAAATTACGAACCATTCTAATCGAGCTGCCACCGTAACTGAATTGTCCAGGAGTGGTATAGGTGAACAAAAACTTAGTCCAAAAGTTAGTCAAGAATAATGGTTTGAACAAATAATAAAACTAAACGTAGCGGGTGAAATGACAGTGGACGTTGATGAAATTTGAAGAAACACTATACTTCGACGTATGACAAAATCGACAAAATCGAATTTGACAGGCACAGATGCCTACACATGAAAGATTATGGAACATAGATGAGTGTGAAATTATTCGTTTATGATGTTGAGACAAATGGTTGAAAGGAAGAGAGGAAGATAATAATGTTTGATTGAAGATGTAATACACTTCCGAATCAATTTCACTGATATTTTACACAGTACTAGTGAGAGCCAGAAACTGGCTACAGGTTGCCAGGCGTTTCGGTCTTGGTTTGATTGGCATTCCTTATTTATTTATTTATCAATGTTCTGCATGGTATCTGTCTGGAAAGTAGTTTTTTAGTTCAGGTATTTTCTTCTTATTACCTCAAATATACTACTTAGAGATTCTGGCTGTTTTGTTTTAATTCAATCAAAATACTCAGAACATTTAGTTTGATTCAATTGAATTTGAGGGTTCAAACAAAGTCGATTGGAAATCTTTCTTTATATAGGTATTCTCAAGTCCTCAAGTAAGTCTAAAAATTGTCTAATAAGATGTCGACCTTTCACATTATTTTCAGATGATCTCCCACCGTTTTATTGAGATATTTACGAGGTCTCAAAATTTTTTTCTCATTGTTTTCTAACGTATTGCGGTCAGAAAAAGATCATTTACGAATCCCACTTCCATCCAAGTGATTGATTTTATCTCTAGCGTGAAAAAATTGAGGCCACATATACAGTACAAATTTGTATCTCTTCGAAAGACAAGAAAAAATCACCACCACCCTCATTATACGTACGATTATAATGAACATTGCCTCTCCTCCATACGGAATCGAAGTTCTTTCGGTTGACAGGTTTTTTTCCACCCCTGCCTATCTCAGGGACACGTAACCACCCCCACCCCTACGCGACCTGCCACCCATCCCATCAGCGTTCTTGTCAGCGGCCACTCTTTCTGGCCCCGGAAAAACCCGGAGCAAATCCCTGTTCCGGGATGCTTCGCGTCGACCGATGTATTATGCATGACGTGTAACGTCACGTGTGCGGCGAGTGACACGTGCGAAAAGATTGAAGGATGCAACCCTCCAGGTGTCTTGATAAGGCATATCGGAATATGGAGAACACCATTTTTGCTAGTTCGAGCGGAGTCTGTGGTTTTGGGAAGGATTTCAAGACCAATAAAATTGAGAGAAATAAACTACGCAACACTAATCTAAAAAAGAAATATTTAGAGAATGAAATAAATAGTGATATTGGTAATCCTACTAAAATGTGGCAAACTTTTAAGAAATACATACCAAATAATAGTGTTTGTAGCACATATGCAAGTATTGAATTCGATAATATTATTATTGAAAATGATACTATCAAAATGTCAAATAATCTTGACGAATATAAACCATATCATTGCTTCAATTAATATACCTCAAGTTGAAATTCCTCTCATAGTTAGTCATGTTTCACACAAATTGAGATATTTCAAGATGATTACCATTGTGAATCTCAAGAAAATAATATTTTAAATGAAAAATAAAAACAGTACAGATGAAATATCTACGAAATTGTTGAAAAAATGCTTCCCAACTATCTCTGAACCACTTTTGAATATGATAAATTACTCTTTCCAAACTGATGAAGTACCCGATGACATAAAAATTCCTAATGTCCCAAATACGAATAAAGCCTGTGAGTTGAGACCGATGAATATGAAACCAGTTATAGGAAAAATACTGATGATACGATGAGCCTGAGATTTTGAAAATCGGTTGAAGAGGAAAAAAGTTTTGACTGCGAATCCGAAAAGTAAATTTTTTGAAATCACTCTGTGAATAAAAGAGATGAGAAAGACAATCTCTGTTGTTGAAGTTGAAAAAACTGTTTTCCTACGACCCCGTATGAATGTGCCAATGATACATAACCTTTGAATTCACTTTGATAAAAATAAGGGTCAGTGACTGGAACTATTTCTATACATGTCTGATGATGTTGATGACAGCGGGTGAGATCATTGAAAAAAGTACGGCTACCGTTTTATACGCGGCTAGCATCAGTTGCATGTTGCGTTGCATCATATTACAGTATCACAGATGTTTGCACTATTTACATTTGACAAGCAGTCAAGGACGCACAAACACGTACGCGCTTGCGCACTACGTACTTCTGTGGTTCTGTATTCCTGGTTGCGTGATTACTGGCGCTAGCAGGCGTATGGTGTCAAATATCAATAAAATTGTTTGTCCAAACAAAACTTATTCAATCAATTAGTAATTCACCTAATAAGGAATTGTCAAAAAAGTATTTAAATATCATCTTGAATATGGCAATAAACAGTACTTGATATCGAATCAAAACCACCTGAAATTATAGAGACTGCTCAAGTTACATTTTTGACAAGACTTCCCGCGAAATGAAATTATTCGGAGTCGTGTACAAAACTTGTTGGAAAGTGCATTTACTTCACTCGTTATGTTTCCGCACTCACCGCTACGCGGCTCGTGCTAAACGACTCGTGTGAAATATGTCACTTTCCACACTTGTTGTGTACTATACTATTTTCTTCATGATCCTTTGGAAAATTCCGAGAATTTGTAGTTTCAAAAAACATACTGTAGCAATTCCATGGAAAAAAACTTCATGTATCGAAGAAGCACTAGCGAATAATAATAATAATAATAATAAATCGGCTTTATTAACAGTTATATGAGTATCAACTTACAGATATCATAATACACTAATTTTGGCGAAGTCTAGCTGAAAGCTATTCATACTCAACCAAATTAGGAATAGTGTGAACAAAATTCAAATTGTTCAAAGTATAATTTAGTATTGCGTACATTTCTTCTATTATCTACTGCTACATATCTCCTCATATAGACTATTGACTCGTTCTCAAACTTTCTCAAAACCGAATGGCTCATTTCCATCTGACTACCCATTCATAAATCTATAGGAATATCTCCAATCTGGTCCAGACAGGAAACATTGTGCCTTTGCGAATTTGCGGTAGGTAATCTCAGATTAGTTCATGTGAAGCACTGACAAATATTAAATTCATGATAGATGAACTTTACCGGAAGCCACAATGGATGATAGATCAATCGTTTACTAGATCTTACAACTGTTATACAGTGGATTGATTTCGAAATATTGAAATCTCTGCAAGGAAAAAATGAAGCCTATTTTCTGTAGAAAGAACTGGTAGGTATCACGCCAAATTTGATATGGGCCAGAATAGCATCTTCTCTAGCTCATCCTTCACTTAGATGAAGAAGATTCAGATGAGATAGCTGTTGGTTTTTTCTAGGTCTCTTCAAGTCTCTATTCCACTGAATTCATTCCAAAAATTTGATGTCCCCTATAGGCTCTCAAACAAATGACTTAACTGGAGAGTCTTGATCGAAAATGGTGAAGTCGGTTTTGATGGATAAAAATACGAAAAAATGCATTTATTCAAATAATGGTCCCGAATTTTTCATCGTATCATCATTAAATGCATGAGTATCCATATTCGGATCAATCAACACACATAAAAAGAATTACTTGATTTGATTTGATATGCTTTGATTCAAGAGTATGGCTTGTTTATATATAGTGGAATAAATGTCTGCACAATTCAAGACTATTATGTTTCCAACTAAATACACTCATACCAATGTTATAGATTTCTTGAATCGTAAATGAATGGAGTTCTTCGTGAGAATAATACAATATTTCAGATTGATAACACAATATATTCAAATCAAGAAAATCATAATCTCTCAATGACTCGCATTTTTCTTGAACAAAAAGAATCAGATTTTCAGTTTTAGCTGTAGATTGTTTTTTATCAAGAATTTTATCAAATTAGAGGAATTATATCGATTTCTTGAAATGAGAATCATCCTCAACTTCCGTTCTCTTATTGGGGCTCTCATCAATCACATCATCACTTGCAGATCTTCTTCTTGACAACCTTTCCCCCTATTCGTAGAGATTATTTCTGAACTTGTCCACCAGTTTACCTCGCAATAAAGTTGTATTCCTCTGGTTTCAAACTACTGAAAAATATAAAATATATCATTCACAACTCCATGTAGGTACAATGTGAGAGATAATCTGACTTAGCAAACTGCATGGTTATTATATTTCTTCAAATCTGGGTTCACATTCTTACTACTGAATTCATTTTCCTTGGATCGAAATTAGGTAAAAAAATGTAAAAATATGTTAGGTATAATATGCAGTATCAAAATACCTAAGATGTCTACAAGTTCAAAAAGCTCTTTTCCACTGTTCAATCAGTGTTTGGACAAATTTAAACGTTCATCCGCACATAGGTACCTAACCCCAATTTTCACTCACTATGCCGATCCTGGTTATTCAAGTTTTTCACGAATTATCAGTTTTCGAGATGATATAGCTACGTTAATTGATTGGATACACAATAATACCTACCCAAGAATGAACGTCGGTAAGATATAGGCATGTAACTTACCCCTAAAAGTGGTAATTATATCCTCAGATATCTCCTAAGACCTTAGTTTTCTTTCATGGCAAGCCAATATTTCTATGCCAATAAAATAGGTTGAATTCGTTGAACAATGATGGATGCACGACAAGAGCACCGAAACAACACACTCACACCGTTTGGCAACATTCTCGGCTCGAAGGGATCGAAATTATATTCAAAAAAATGTTATGGTCAATCCAAAGAAACTTTCTCAGAGATTTACTCATTCAGAGATTAAATGTTGAATGTTATTTTGAAAGAAGACATTCCGTGATATATTTTTCAAGAACTTAATTATTTTTTCTGGATACTTTGAATTTCTTGAATTGAGAACATTTTGTTATACCAAATGAATATTCCAGTGAAATAATTTTCTACAATTGACATATTCAATAAATTCATTTCAAATAAATTATTTCAGAAGAAGAATGCGCTTTTTCAAAACAAGAATTGGACGTTGAACAAATATATCGTTTTAATTTGAGAATTTGTTTTTATGTGTGTAGGTATCACGCCAAATTTGATATGGGCCAGAATAGCATCTTCTCTAGCACATCCTTCACTTGGATGAAGAAGATTCAGATGGGATAGCTGTTGGTTTTTTCTAGGTCTCTTCAAGTCTCTATTCCACTGAATTCATTCCAAAAGTTTGATGTCCCCTATAGGCTCTCAAACAAATGACTTAACTGGAGAGTCTTGATCGAAAATGGTGAAGTCGGTTTTGATGGATAAAAATACGAAAAAATGCATTTATTCAAATAATGGTCCCGAATTTTTCATCGTATCATCATTAAATGCATGAGTATCCATATTCGGATCAATCAAAATCATCAATCACATCAGAGCTACTGAAATAAATATCCTACAGACAAACGCAGGTTTCGAGAAAATATTCTTACAACACAACTTCTTTGTATTATCGTGAGTTCTTTCTATCTTTTCCCATCCAGATTTATTCGTTCAACTGCTACTGGATATGTTCCAAAAATATACCACTGATACCCTTCTGCTACGAATCTGCCACATACTTGTCTGGGCTCACATCCAATAATGTTGATAAATTGACGGATATGAGTCATAATAGCTGTTCATATATCACCTTTAGGTCATCAATGTTGCATTATAGTTTTCCACGGAATCGCATTAGGTTGGTAGTTAACGCCATGATGATATTAGCATTGATAAGACACTATGGAGAGGAGGAGATGAGTTGTGAGCATAGTTGTGATTGATATTTAAATGGAGAAGAATTTATCAAGATATACTGTGTCTTATTGAAGTCCTCAAAACGTTCTGCCTGGACATTCGCATTGGAACATTATCTTTGTCTTGTTGGTTTGAACTCTGAACCCAGCTCAGTTGGTACCTACCTATATTTTCATTATCTCAAATCACTAGGAAAAGAAGCTGATTCAGTAGAGGCTGTTTTTTCATCCAGGACAGTGTGTCTATTTCTATTAAATTTCTGTTGAAATCATATCCTAAATATATTCGTTCACTGCAGCATAAATAAAGTGTCTTGTGAATCCAGACTCCAATTGGTCACGTCTTAGGAAGAAAGAAACATTTGCGATCTGCATTCACATTGTGAATCATTGCATGGGCTACTAGCAATGTTCTGCGTGGTATTTACCAGGAAAGTAGTTGTTTTTATTTTCATTTCAAACATTTTTGTCCAAATCATGGCTTTTCCATTTTTCATATATTTCCAACTTTATGTAGGTATATATTGTTTCACATTTTTATTGCTTTTTTTTTAAAGCCAAGTCTTTGCCTGCAGATGGTATTATAGAGATAATCTTTTTTACCTAACTAGGAAGCCGAGCTTTTAAAATCCTCAATTCAGTCTGGATATTATCAGGGATTTTTTTCGATGAATTTATTTACCTGAAAAATATCCGAAATTAATCTTTCAGATAGACGATTGCCAATAAAATGTATGTGCTACACCGTAACCCATAAAGAAGGAAAGCTCTAGCAGAATCAATAAATCAATGGTTTTTTTCCACTAGAAAGAGTCTGCTCCCAACCGTAAATCATTTTAAAGACATGAATTCATAGTCCCACAGATGTATCTTATGAAGAACCAGTCAAATTCCGATAATGGTAAATACATTTTTCGGCAACCGTCCGGAAAGTACGTACTTTCCAGACGATTTTTTTTTTGAGAAAGTGGCATTTTTTCGGCCTAGTCCGGGAAGTACGAACTTCCCGGACTAGGCCGGGAAGAATCACATCGTTGTTGTCATTGTAAATATGAAAATCTTGGTAGTATGGTTTTGATAAATGCAGTTGATCATTACCATAGCAGCAAAATAATGACTGACAGCTATATGACATAAAATTAGTTAACATTCAAAAATTATCAGATGAAAACAATCAATGTGAAACGGAAACTTTACCTTCTTGTTCTGACTTCAACAAAAGGCACTTAAATATACCAAGCATTTCAAACAAATTGAATCCATTTAATATTAACAATTGTTCTAATTTTAATATAAATATTAAAATAAATAAGAATTGAAATGTTCGAAATTTTGTTCTAATAAAGAAATGTGTTTCTTTGATTTGTTATTCTACACGGTTGCCGAAAAAATTGTGTACGCAACACGCCCGAAAACAGTTTTTTTGGACTCGCAGACTTCCAGGACTCGCTACGCTCGTCCTAGAATTTTGTCCACTCATCCAAAAAAACAGTATTTTCCGGACTTGTTACGTAAATTACTATTTCCAGAGCAATCATATTTGGTTATGATGATAATGAATGGGAAGATATTGTAGTGGATTCATATCAAAATGCAAACTACAACATTGAAGATGGCCCACAGTCAATGAATGGATATCTTTCAGACTACCCTATCTCAACCAACCGTTATCCAAAACATCAATTAGGTGCTAAAAAATTGGCTGCAAGCACACACCAGACTCAATGAAACCTCAGCTCGGTTTGAAATATCACAAAGAATTAATTAGTTCCTGTTCTGTTGAAAAGCTGGGGTGATATGTAGCGAGGCGTTCATTTAATTGGGTAATTAGTAGAATTGTGGGAATTAAAATCAGAAACTGTGAGTCAGCGTGAATGGTTTTTCACAGTTGATGGCGATAAATGTAGTCTGAATTGATCAAACGTGGCATCAAGATCTGGGTCTATAGCAACATTTATGTGGGTGCAAAATTGAATATGAAGCTTCGCTGCCAGATTATCGTCCCAAGAATGCTGATTAAAAACACTCCAAAATATACGTTGCACTTTGAGTCACCTAATTGGCTACAGTTTTCCCGGTCTCTATGGAGAAGCTCCATAAAAAAAACAGTTTTGCGCACTGACCACGTATGACGGTAACTAATCCACTGCTAGAGTAATGCCGGTGTTCTCAACTCAAGCTTCCCAAATGAGTTTATCTTGATTATTAGCGAGCTTTGATCTTTGTAGGGCCCTTGCTGAGTTAACGAGCTCATTTCGGTTCACTGAGTTGCTACTGATGCAATGCACTATTTTTGAGGCAGTTTTTGCAATGGAACTCACATGATGTGTGAATGGCTTAAAAATACCTCGAAAAATACTATAGTTGAAAGTTGTTGTGTTTAGGCAGATTTCACAATCACTGTCCTTGGTCCACGATTTTCTGGTTATAAATCGAGTTCAAAACGGATTTATAATTACAGCTTCATTGTGATTGGTTGGAATAATCATCATGACACAATAATAGAGCATTTTAGAACACGTGACCTTGTTGGACCAAACCTTAGATCATAAAGGCTTACGCTAGATCCGGCATTATGTAGTATTTACTGGTATTAGAGGGGTCTGTAAAAAAGTACAATGATATCACGTGGTACAACATATACATATGTATGGTCAAAATTTTGAAACGATCAATCAATGGCAGTACGTTAAATCCTTCTGGACCTACCAAACACCGTATCTAGCGTAAGCATATGTGACCTAAGGACCAAACATGGCGCCAAATTATGTCAATACAAAGTAAATGTCAGTAAACAGGAAAGTTAGTTGCTGATTTACCAGATATTTTCAAGATATTTCCAAGATTATTTCGTTCATGGCTTGTTGAAAGTAAATATTTATTGGATTCAAAAAATTCTGGTAGTGAAGCTGCAGAGTGATATAGGGATCGATGAAATAAGAGTCATGAATTCTGTTGATCCCTATGTTATTAAAAATGATGAAGTGGAAACTAACGTGGAATTGTGTCCAAAAGTTGCCTCCTTGGACATCATCAGTATTTAGACTCTTTCGGGACCGAACATGTCTCAAGAACTGATTTTAAATACTTCCAACAGAAAAAAAATCAACTCGAATGACAGCGAAAATATGTGTGGTTATGTTTTTTCTGGTCCAGCACAGCAGGTTTAATTTGACAGGATTCTAAAATACTCTATTGCTGGTAAACAAGGTGGATATAGGATGGTGAAACAGCTCTTCAATTGTTTCTGCGAAAAACTTGTAGACCGTTTGAGAAGGTACTAATATTTCCACGACTTGAATGAAGATGGCGGTGAGATCGATTATCGAAGAAGATTTCTGTTGCTCATGTATTTCTGTGGTTAGCATCTGACAGACATGAGTTGAAATGACATCAAAACACAATATTTTCAGTGAATCTGGAATAATTATCGATATTTTGACTCTTCTCAATCATTTTTCATCTAGAACAGATGAAACTGATAAAAAGGTGACAGATGCACAGATTCTGTTTTACCGACACAAGGTATGTCGCCATCTCTGATAACTTCAGGAAATATTACTACGGTATGAAATCAAGTAAGCAAAGGTCTACAGTTTATTCTAGTGCTTGTTAATAGGAAGCTGTTTCACCATCCTATATCCACCTTGCTGGTAAATAATGAGTTGAATCTCTGGCAACCTCTGATTACAATATACTGCCGTTAGTGATATTGTTGAAACCTTTCAGATTTACAGCAAAATGTTTTGAATTTTATCCCCAATTGATTCAACTATATGGTGGTCCAGATGAAAAGTTACTAGCAGTTTGTGACCAGCCATATGTTGGGTTCAAGGTGCTGAGAATCTTTCTAATTTTTGACCTCATAATTTCCTCATCATCTTGTCTATCAAAAATCAATGTGCTAGTTTTAGAAAGAGCCATTGAAAATTCCAATTTTTACCCAAAACAAAAAGAAATCGAAGGTATAAGCTCACGTAGTTATTCTACTTGTCTAGAGACCACAACCTCATTCCTACAACACATTTTTATCTCTGGGGGCCAAATCGACTCAATGTTATCTGGAATCTCGTCGAGTTCATACCTCGAGAGACAAGCAATAATCATCAATCAAACTCCAGCCAGACACTCCGGAATGTGACATCCGGCCGTACATCACGTGATTTCAAATTAATCTAGCATCGTTGCGAACCACATAATCTACACGGAAGCAGCAAGATCATCGATCTTGAGACAGCTCTTCATCCGGTAGGCAAAACTACTTATCCATCAACGGTTGAATCGTATTCTATCCAGGGGCACCAATGAATGTTGGTAGCCCGGCTAATAAGGCGTGATGGTTCATTTCGATTTTGACAAATGTACCATTCTAAAATCTTGGTCATAAAGGGGATGATAAAGAAGATCTTGCGATTTTAGACCTATTTCATTAATTCCAACCTTGGCGAAGATTAACGAAAAACTGGTAAAGAAAAGAGTTATGGGATTTTTGTCTAACAACAGAATACTAAGCCGCACATCAGTTTGGGTTTCAGAATTCAAAGAGTACAACTGATGCAAAATTCGTTCAAGGCAATGATTTTACAGACAACTTAATGATAAAGAAGCTGTCGCAGCAGTGCTATGTGACCTATCGAAAGCATTTGATTGTGTCAATCACGATATACTGCAGGGCAAACTCCAACTCTGGATTCAATTCTTATCTGTTTGACAGAAAGCAGTACGCCAAAATAAAATGTGGAATACCACAAGGCTCTATACTGGGTCCTGTATAGTTCCTTTCATATATAAATGATCTGACCATGTTACCAATTTCCGGAAAATTCACACTATTTGCTTACGACACCACCATACTATGGAACCATAAGGACAAAAGTAAATTGCACGAAATAATATCTTTTGATATTGTAACAATACAGAACTGGTTCGATTCTAATTTTCTCACTCTGAATTCTAGAAAAACAGTTGTTATTGCTTTCAAATGTTGTATTTCAGATGTTCTCTTAAAGAGTCGAATGATAAAAAGCAAAAATTCAACAAAATTTTGGGATTTCTTTTGGACAATAATTTAAAATTTGAAGAGCTCATAACTCATCTTAGTAAAAAACTGGCTTCTGGTTGTTATGTTCTGAGATCAGTATCAAACGAGTTAGGATTTACTGCTGCCAAATCGGTTCCAGTCAGTGTTTATACTTCCAAAACGCGTAATTAGATACCCATGCAAAGCAAAATGGAGAGATTCTTGTAAATCTTTTTTTTGAAGATCATAAAATTTTAACTCTTGTATAAATTTTTTCAAGCATAAGGAACAGAAACGACAGACCGTTCGGTGAATCAGACCTATCGTACCTATGAGGATGCATAGTGATGATCTCTTCAAAGATTTTTCTCGATATCCTGAAGAAAAACAGATGAATCATAAACAAATTACCCTATCCGATTTGCTGGATTTCCTCACAGGATGAGCTATTGATCGTAGGCCACTCTTGTAGCATCAGAAATTCAATCAACGCTTTCGAGGGTCCTAATGAGGTCAGAGTGGATATGTTTGTTGCACCGTGATATACCGACGATGTTAATAAACTTACGCGATTCGAGCATCGGAATGCAGCAGACAATCAAAATCGCCAGACGAGCGTGAACCCCACACTTGACAACTGATGCAGTTCCAACGAATGACAACGTAAACGAATGAGTCCCCTTCACATACAGTGCTACCAGAAAAGTAGGTCTCTTCATTTCCTACTCAACTCTCCTGACCTAAACAATTCACAAGATATTCTTTGCACTAGATTGATGCCTGATTTGTCTATTTTGGCAGCTTCTTCTTTTTTTTTTCCTTAAAATATTTTTTTTGTCTTCTTTCGATTATAAGAAACTTCTATATTCAGTAGATATAATTCTTCACATGTTCTTGAACTCTTTGCTGTAAGATGTATGTACTTCTTTTAGAGCAAATAAAGTAAGTAAGTAAGTAAGTAAGTAAGAGTATATACGGAGTCACCATCACCTTTGCACTGCACTGTAGAATTGTTTTCTGAGTCCGATATTCATGTCGTCTTAAGGATAAGGATATACCTTGATTCTTTGTTTTGCTGACGACTTCTGATGAATCAAGATCGATGCTTGATTGGTATATCCAGCACTTTTCACAATCTATCTGTCCTTGACTCACTTCTAGGGAGTGAGTCAAGGACCAAAGTTGACTTCCTTTGTCGAAATAGTCCCTTTATTTCCTATGGGGGTACGTTTTTCTCGAATTTTCCAACGTTCAGGAAGGAAAAACACTGGACATCGGGTTGAGAACTCTAAAAGTCGGGTTGAGGTCTCGTTTTTGCATTTTCAAGACACCACATCAACATATCTGATTACGATGTGGCAGCCGTTAAAAAATACACAAAGAATGACAAACTGTATAGACCATCAGTTAAACAAATTATGTCGCAAAAATAGAAACTGAGAAAAGAATTGGAGAACAAAGAATATCATGAAATCACGAGGAAAAAATATATCCTGTCGAAGCGATGACACCTAACAAGATATAGAAAATAATGGAAACAGTTTCAGAAATAAGAATTAAACTGACACCGAGACTAAAACCCGACATCCTATAAGGGATGAAATGATTCAAAATTTTACCGGGTTGCCAAGGTAAGAATGAACTGGGTAGGTTTATTGGAGATTGTAAAAGATTCTCAGCTTTTTTCTGCATAAAATATAATCAATTTGAAGATATACCTACTGGATGAAATCTTCCTGGAACTAGATTTTGTATATATCTGATATGTCGTTATGTGGAATTTCTTGTAATACGAGTCTCAAAAACCAACGTTGTTTTTTCAATCTCAAATAGTTGCAATCAGAAAGTGCATATTATTTTTCGATGACTACTAAAACTGTGCCAGACATGAATGAAAACGAAAATTCCGAAATTTGATTTTTTTCAACTAGCTCGAACACGAAAGAAAATAAGCAATTTCTGCAAGAGCCACATAAAAGGTTCCTTTATGCAACTTTCCTCTCGAACCAAATCTCCTACCCAGATACCCATCATGCTGTTCATTCTTACACTTGAAGAAGAGTTATGACGCTTAGAAAACAGAGGAAATGAAATCTCACTGGAATAAAGTGTCAGGATAAAGACAAGCGAAAAGGCTAGTGAGCCTCTCGCCAAGGAAAGCTAAACAGCTTCTCGAGTTTAACAAAAAAGAATTGAAACTGGTATTGGGACTCCTCATGCAGCAGAAAATGAAAATCGCCAGTCGAGCGTGAACCCCACACTTGACAACTGATGCAGTTCCAACGAATGACAACATAAACGAATGAGTCACCTTCACATACAGTGCTACCCGAAAAGTGGGTCCCTTCATTTCCTACTCAACTCCGCTAACCTAAAAAACTCACAAGATATTCTTTGCACTAGCTTGATGCCTGATTTAAACAAATTTTCTGATCTCACCAAAACATTCAATTTAGTCTATTTATATAGGCATAATTTGAACAGAAATTCATTAAGTTTTGACATTATTATATTGGGATTATACGCACCAAGGAACAATTGGAAATCAATATAGTTCTCAACTTATAAAACGAGAAACACCATCACAATGGTTAGGAGTTACTTTTGGGAGAGAAGCTCACTCTACTAACTCAAGAAATGAAAGTTCTTTCTCTGTTGTGTTCGTAATCTCCAAGTGGTGAAACAATATTTTTCTTTTATTCGGCTATTTCACTAATATAAATAGACTAATTCGTCTACATTAGTAGATAGTAAAGCTCAATTTATAAACTCCGCAGCCGTAGCTACAGTTGACGCTGCAGTTCCAAAATGTATTTAGGAGATATACGACGGCACCTGCATAGTTTATGAACAGATGTTTATTTTTAGCATAGTCCATCTACGAACTGTAATTGCAGCGTCAACTGTAGCTACGGCAGCAGATTTTATAAATCGAGCTTAAGGATAAGCTACAGGTTACCATATTATTCTGAGGATATAATTATTAAGAGTAACAAGAATATTAGGTAGGTTGTGAGGTTGTCTCTTGTTTGAAGAAATGTTCGAGTGACTATAAAAATGCATGATTTTGGTACCGATAGTCTAATGATATGTTCCACGCATTCCTCTGTCTGTATCTCGAATACAAACAGTTCAACTTCAGAATTCCACTGTTGCTATAATCTCTATCTTGTTACGGCATTCTCTACCACAATTGGGTGTCAAATTGACTGAAGAAGACATGCAATTTGGTGTGGCAGTGTCCATATAATCACGACCCTGTGTCCTGAAACTAGGCAAAATATACTGCAAGAGGATCCCTTGCTATGGATTCATGTCAGACGATCCGGATTTTTCGAGAGAGGGATGCTGTGACCATAAAAAGTAATCTAACTATTGGAAACATTGTCTAATGATATGTTCCACGCATTCCTCTGTCTGTATCTCGAATACAAACAGTTCAACTTCAGAATTCCACCGTTGCTATAATCTCTATCTTGTTACGGCATTCTCTACCACAATTGGGTGTCAAATTGACTGAAGAAGACATGCAATTTGGTGTGGCAGTGTCCATATAATCACGACCATGTGTCCTGAAACTAGGCAAAATATACTGCAAGAGGATCCCTTGCTATGGATTCATGTCAGACGAACTGGCTTTTCCGAGAGAGGAATGCTGCGACCATAAAAAGTAATCTAACTATTGAAAACATTGTCTAATGATATGTTCCACGCATTCCTCTGTCTGTATTTCGAATACAAACAGTTCAACTTCAGAATTCCACCGTTGCTATAATCTCTATCTTGTTACGGCATTCTCTACCACAATTGGGTGTCAAATTGACTGAAGAAGACATGCAATTTGGTGTGGTAGTATCCATATAATCACGACCCTGTGTCCTGAAACTAGGCAAAATATACTGCAAGAGGATCCCTTGCTATGGCTTCATGTCAGACGATCTGGCTTTTTCGAGAGAGGGATGCTGCGACCATAAAAAGTAATCTAACTATTGAAAACATTGTCTAATGATATGTTCCACGCATTCCTCTGTCTGTATTTCGAATACAAACAGTTCAACTTCAGAATTCCACCGTTGCTATAATCTCTATCTTGTTACGGCATTCTCTACCACAATTGGGTGTCAAATTGACTGAAGAAGACATGCAATTTGGTGTGGCAGTGTCCATATAATCATGACCATGTGTCCTGAAACTAGGCAAAATATACTGCTATGGCTTCATGTCAGACGATCCGGCTTTTTCGAGAGAGGGATGCTGCGAAGGCTTCAATTTTCTCAAAACGCGATAGCTGTTATTTGTGGTTCCTACCAGTATGCTATAGAAAACATCAGCTGAATAGGGCATATAGGCTAACATTGCAAACTTTTGTTTAATTTCGAAAGAATATAAATTTTGATAAAATCATGATGGCAAAAGAGTGATGGAGGGACCTAATAAAATTTTATTTCAGCAAATTCTACGAGAGTGTGGCATATCAATATTCCATGCATTTGGGTCTGTTATTTAAAACCCCAGTTACATGAGGGATATTCCGGATTTGGGTTTTGAGTCGCATCTTATCTTATCTTATTTCTTACTGTGGGCGGGTTAAGAACCCCTGCACGTAGGCCTCTTAATCGGGCCCATTGTGCACCCACATTTACTAGGATTCAAGCAGAAATACCAATGGCCTTTGAGAAGGCCATTATTTTTCGAGGGTGAATCCCTTTAATTTCCTCTGGGTTCAGTATACAGCTCCCAAAGTGTGTCTCTCTTAGGCTTGCCAATGCAGGGCATTCCGTAAGGATATGCGTCGAGGTTTCCTCATCCTCCAGACAGAATCTGCAGTCGGGATCTTCTGTTATTCCGATGAGATTAAGGTGTCTGTTTAGTTGATTGTGTCCTGTTAGGAGTCCAACAATTTCTTTAAGATCCTTCCTTTTCAGAGAAAGAAGTTCTCTAGTGAGTCTGGGTGAAGGTCCATTCATGTGAATCTTCGCTTGCCTCATGCCAGGTGTTTCCATCCAGGCGTGAAAAGACTGTCTGTTGAGACGGTCTTTCATATGTGTTATCGCCATCCTATGTGAAATTCCTAGGATGGGTTCAGGTCCAATTGGGGTTGATGTTGACCCTGCTTTGGCCAATTTGTCAGCTTCTTCGTTCCCGGGCACTCCCGAGTGACCTGGGACCCACGCGAGGCTGACGCGGTTTTTAGTCCCTAATTTCTCTAGAGCTTCGCGGCACTCGAGCACCAGTTTCGAGGAGATTCTATTGGACCCTATGGCCAATAGTGCCGCCCTACTGTCCGAGCATATTACGAAGTGACCTCCTTGGTAGGCCCTTTTCAGGTTCTCTTGTGTACAGGCTAAAATCGCGTAGACTTCAGCCTGAAACACCGTAGCGAGTCGCATATAATCTTTCTTATACATTATTGAGCTCTCGGATATCCAGATTTCTGCTGGATATAATATTGCTTTCGGATCACCAATCTTAGTGTATCTGCTTCGCATTTGTCCGCCTTCTTGAAGTCTCTCGATCTCCTTTCAAACTGTTAGCCTAGATTTTTGCCCACAACCAGATTGTAGATTGTAGGGGAGGGGGGGTCGTTGAGGCTGTGCAGCCTCACAAGCACATTGAACTGTCAGATCTTTTGGGCATAACCGGCCCGAGATTCCGAGACTTCGTGCAACGTTCATTAGTTTCCTTTGCCCCTTCCAGGAACTTGAGCCTTTTGCAAAAGAGTGTTGGGCATTCGCAAAGCAAATGTTCTGCAGTTTCAGCGAAGTTCTCGCAGTAGCGGCAACTATCACTCTCTGTTTTGCCCATCTTTTTGAGGCGATACCTCAGTGACCAGTCTTTTTTGTCCAACTCGAGAAGCTGTATATCTTTCATTGGGGCGAAAGACTCGCTAGCCTTTTCGCTTGTCTTTGTCCTGGCACTTTATACCAGTGAGATTTCATTTCATCTGCTTCTCAACGTCGAACCTCTTCTTGTAACTGGTCTTTTGAGAGTCCACAGAAGGGTTCTGGGCCAAGAAATTGTGTATTTGCCCCCTCTTGGGCAAGGCGGTCTGGTTCCTCGTTGCAACTAAATATTATGCCTTCTTTCACGTCATCACTACGGGCATTTCAGCATGATTAGTTGAGGCATTTTCCTGCTTCCAGCTACGGTTTGAGACAAGTTGCAATATTCAATGATTTGATATTGAATTTTCCAGATGTAGTGTCAACTTATCTCGTACCTCGTTACCGAACATCGTAAATAATATAAAGGTCTCGTGGTGGATTTCAGAAGAGAAGGACGTGAAATTCGGATGGCAAATGGAGCACGTATTGAGCTGAATGCTGGACAAACTCGTACAATAAATAACGTGGGAACACTGGAAAATGCTCCATTCCCGAAAAGGCGGACGGTATTTGCAGCATCAGACACGCTGCGAGGAACATTATTTGTCCACTTTGTTCTCCATTGACAAAAGTTGTCCGAGAGTCTAACGTGTATTACGATGTTATTCATCGCTAGATTTTTCGTGAAAATGGGTCCCAAGATAGTGATATCAAAATGTAAATCAATACCTACGTGCATGAATGTTTGCGTGTGAGAATTATGTAGGGATTCATTAGTACATTGCATAATAAGTCAGGAAAATGATATAAATCGCCAGCCTGAGATTTATTGATTCAGTGCTGAAACCTATGAACAGAAAAAATTTAGTACTATTGATCCGAGGTGTAAAATGTCCTAATTGAATCTAATAGTTTTTCAGAACTATAATTATTAGGGATGATCTCGTCCTTTCGAATTACTCAAGTTTAGGTTTGGATAGATTATAAGTATAGTATACCTACTTCATTGTTCTTATCGCTTATCTGAAAACAGTTCACAGGAAGCTTCATTCGAGGAATGAATTGATTATCACCCTTTGTCTACTTTCAGATACATAGAACGAAACTTAAAGTTTCATGGCGAATAACGATCACAAAAGAACTGAAAATTCATAGCCAAACTTTCAACATTCCTCTTCTCGAGAAATAGGTGAAAAATTTTATGAATAGCACAGTGGGTTATCAGCATCGTTATCCATAAATCTTTGAAGAACTGTAGTGAATAATTATTAGCAGATCATTTTAAAACTCATAGGAACATATACTCAAACTACCAAATTCGAAATGACTTGATAGTGCTTGATTCAGAGTACACCTGAAACATTTCAGCCAACCATTGTACAATAAAAAGAGTGCCTGATAAATCAAATATAAGTATTGCTACAGTATGGAAAATATCAGCAGTCTGTGATGAACTGGTGAGTAGGTACCAAAAGATAACCGTAGAACAATAAAATAGTATATTATGATACAAGTTTTATAAGACGCTATTTTGTCGCACGCGTTGTTTGGAGTACGACGAGCGAAGCGAGGAGTGCATCAAGTGATCAAGTGCGACAACATGTCTTATAAAACGTGTGTCATATGTAATTTTTCTATTTTGAATTGATTTGAAGAAAAAATGGATTTAATATCGATAAATAACAGAAACATCTTCGATTGGTAACAATGATGACATTGAAATAATTAAAATCTGACGCACAAGCGTAAAGCCCAGTTTACAGTTGAGCGATTTCGATTATTTCAATACCAGCGGTGAGAAATTCAATGTTGTTATTGTTTTTATTGGTCAATTTGAATCAAATTACACTCTGAATTGAAATTTACCAATTGAAACATTGAGTTTTTCACTGCTAATATCACCAAATCCAAATCGCTCAGAAGTAAACTAACCTAACTCTTCTGACTTTCATTTGACAGTTCGATTGTACCAATCTCCGAATAATGAAAAATGCGTATCGAAATAGAGGCTATTTCGACACGCATTTGCGTTGCACAATGACTGATGACAACATTCGTATGAATTGTTCAACGCCATGTTAATTGTTCATTCATACTATTTTGAATAGGGTTCGTATAAGACAGACTAAGCCTTTTGATAAGTACGAAGTTTTACTTGAATAAGTCCATATGATAGTATGAAACGAAATATGCTCTCAATAGCGCAAAAATGTTCCTCGAAGTTATGTAGTTCAGAAACTAAGCAAAAAAGTCCACATCGAGATTGTTCAGAGTTCTGAAAAGTTCATCGATCACAAAGGAATCCGCTTCCACGAAAAACTAGCAACAAAAGATGCCCTATTATATCCGATACGATTCTTGCGCGAATTGTTTCGAGAACTTTCTGGGTGTTGTTCTTGGCACTGAAATGTTTCCTAGTTTCTGTTCGGGTAATTTAATTCAAAATATCTGGTCAGGCCGTGACAAAAACAGATGTGGAACATAATATAGGAACGTGGTGGGAGATGGCGAATAACGATTCGTTATATTATGAATCGATATACATAGAAATCATTCGCAGGAATAGCAGGATATCTGTTGTGGAGTTCGAAATGAGGAACTAGTAAAGAATTGATATCTGATTAATAAAATGTAAGTGAAATAACCACAATTGGAAGACTCCAAAGAGGGCAATAGGAGAAAGATAAGAAGAAGAACAATAAATTGACCTCTATTTTTCCTGGTCTATAAGTTTCAAGTATTCAGAATTTGGGGATTTGATTTCCATTTGGGAGGTTCTTAATGTTATTGGAGTGGGAAGCATTGGAAATTCATCATTTTATACTCATGGAATGGATTTATAGTTACTTACTTCAAAAGTGGCCCAGAAAAATTCAAGAATAATGTGATGGCCAATGCCTCACCAATTGCCCTATAGGAACAGATTGAGGCCAAATGAAGAAACAACAAAATATGCATTGTATGTAGCTGGTTGACATATCAGGTTTATTCGATTTTCAACCATAGCTTCAATATCAATATCACAAACTGTTATTATATGTAGGTATGGTTTATTCTTAATGAGTTCGTTCGTAAAAAACAACTTAATCGCCTAGACACTAAAAGTGTTGCTTAGCAACATACATATTAATAATTTTATTGTGCCAGTTAGAAAAATGTCAACTTCAAGAGCTAATTTTAGAGCAAAAATAGATGACTTTTGAGCCGGTTGGAAAAAAACGTATTTTTTTCTACAACACAGGTTAAAAAAGTAACCTTTGACGATTTCAAATCTAAACACAAAATTGACTTTTTTCGCTTGAAAACGCTCGCCTCTACCATAGGTATATTGTTGAAAACGGACTCATATTTTCTTGGATGTTTGAAAATAGTGACTCATGTAGCAAAGAGCTAACAACGCAAATTTGAACCTCCTGCCAAAGAAATCGAGGAAGAGTATGAATTATGAAATGTTGAAAATATCGAAGAAAGTATCCTATAAACTTGATGTATTTCTGAAAAAACATCAGTCCAATGAATACAATGTTTGAAAAGTGTTTGAAAAGTGTTTGAAAAGTGTTTGAAAAGTGTTTTTACCCGTCAACTCAGTTGCAAAGCAAAACCTCGAAGTCTAATTGAATTCAGTTTGCCTCCTCATGAAATACCTATAAATTGGTGTATTTTGAGAATGGAATGAATTGTTCCAATTTCCATTTTAGAAAGCTGAATGAAGTATCCAAACAGCTGAAAACTCATTTGATGAGAATTCATCTGCAAAAAAATTCCTAATTGTTATGTTCAAACGAAAAGTGAAACAATCGAGACTCTCCGATTGAAATTTCTTGGGTGTTCATAATATCTCTTCTGTGAAATAATCCGAATTTGATGAAAGATTCCTCTTCTTATATATAGGGTGCTCTCCCCCAATATACATCAATGGATTTCTTGAAAAAAAAGGGTGCAATGAATGTTAGGAACTATGACAACTGAAGTTTTGAATAAAAAACTCGTATAATGCAGCTATAGGTACTTCTTTTCAATGTCGTATCCTCTATCAAGGATATGATCACGAATGATTATATAGAATTATTATTTATTGTGTTGTATTGTACTTGTACCTATTATGTTGTATCAACTATACCGTATTCTGGGTAATGTGGGTATTTGTCAAATGTAATTTTCGTAGATTCTATTATGGAAACACATGATTTCAATCTGTTCACTCAGGTAATAATCGATTTTGTTTTGACAAGTATCCACGGGCAATCCAAACAATAACACTCATGAGTTTAATTCCCGAGGAATGTTGAACCTCATTTCGCTCTCCCATATATTCAACATGCATTTGCAAGCTACATTCATTACTCAACTGTTTGAAGGCATAATTTTGATTGTTCATTTGGGAAAGTGGTGCAGCATTGAATACGCAGATAATGCAGCCATGGTCATGAATCCATCTTCATTATGTGCATAATGGTATTCGAACCATGGAAGTATGAACTCGCGAAAATTTGATAACCCTGTCATCAAACGAAAGCTTATTGTGAAGCAAATCGTGATATGAACCTAATTAGTTTATCCTACATTTGCTGGCCCTATATTCTCATACAAACGAGAGGGAAGTACGCTTTCCTACTGTAGGTAGAGGTAATAGAAATTTCACACTATTAGAGATTTCGAAACATGTAATGGAATTTTGATTAACACCGGATCCAATATGTTGGATTCAGTAGGCACCGAAACAAGTGAGAGGGGTATCTTGAGATACAAACGTTCTGATGATTATTTCATTTATGGTAAAATACACGTTTTTGATTGGTTGAAATGATTGTGTTGATAAGCAATAACACCATGTTTTCAATTTTGTATTTCGGCTTCTGATTGGCTATTGGATACCAACATGCTGTGTTTTCGTTTCTGTATTTCGCTTTCTGATTCGTAGGCAGTAGGGTAGTTTAATTTAACAACGACTTACTAGTTGCAATCTGTCATAGTATTTTTCGATTCCCTGGTAAATTAATGAATGCCACTACACCAAATTTTCGTCTGAACCATGATAAACACACACTATTAATGTGTATCCACTTCATTTTCCACAAAATCTAGACAATTTCAGCATTAATAGAATAGAATTAATCTAATGTAACCTAACCACACAAATTGTGACTACAATTATAATGAATTTAGCTCAGTAGTACCTAGTGTTTAGGTAATCTTGCCTATATCATACAATGGCATAAATGTATTGTTGGTTGCATAACGAATCTTCTTGTGTCGAACTTCAATGCATAATCAAAATAACTAATTCCATAAACTGTACGTTTAATAATATTTATATTAACAATAAATTGTGAAATTTCACAGGAAGAACTTATAAGAATTGTTCAAATTGTCCACCACTTTTCTGAATACATGAATTGCATCTTCTAGACACTCAATAAACGGCATTTGCAATTGAATTGCGAGGCATACCACAGCACCTATACATAAATTCAGAGAGGTATCAGCACGTAACTCAATGAGTTCTGTGGGTTCTGTGGGTATTTGAGGCAATAATCCTTGATTGATTGTGTAATTCAGATCGAGAGACTAAGACCCAACCAAGCATAAACACTAAACGTAGCGAGGCAAGTGTCTAATATCACAACTCATAGTCATAACGTATTCAAATCTCCATTTAAGGGTGTTTGTTGAATCGAACATGCCTGCTTCTCAGGATGAAGCATTATGGAATTACTGGGTGTTCATGTCGATGAAGTTGTCTTGGAAGTTCGTATATACATGGTAATAGAGGTGGATAGATAGACTGGTGAATTCACTTCCTATCCTGTGACTAGTCCCAAATCTCTTGATTTCGCCTACTTTGATAAAACGTGTATAACGTGACATTGCGTGGGTAAATCTCGCTAAGTGAAGCCGCGATTTCAACCAAATTTACAGGTTACTGCAGGTGTCAATATGAAAGTATAAATATTTGATTCTGAATGACTTCTAATCGTTTTTAACAATTCCATGGAGCCATTTTCCAATGAGTCTGATTCGAATATGTATCGAACATGATTGAAAGAAAATTCTTCAAATATCTTTCGACAGTATCGCCATCTATTGCTGTACATGAGAACCCCACGTAATGAGCTGAAATTCAATTGTTTCAAATCAAGGATTTGTCTGCTGAAACAATTTAAGAGTAGCGCCACCAGGTCTTATTTCCATCATTATGGTAATATAGGGGGAGCTTGAAATTGATAAGAGAGTGTTGTAAAGGAAGTTGCGGTGGTAAATAACGAAAATCCGTATGCATCAAGCGCAAGGGGCAAATAATATACAACAGGAAACACATACTCAATGGGTGCAAAAATCCACTTGAATCCACCTCTGAAAAGCAGACAGGCAACTTCACTAAAGTGAATGAAACTTAACGATTTACATAACCCCGAAAGTGTTTTAAATCAATCACAACTTTATTTAGAATCATATTATATTTCGCCAGTGAAGAAACCTCAATGAGAAATCGTTATTCATATGATTACCGATATAATACAGTCATTTGGTAGTTTTACCTAGAAATTTTTCCGGGAGTTATTAAAATCGGATATGAGTTGAAAAGAAGATATTGTGAAAAAACTGCTATTATGCGCCATTTGTCCAATATGGCGGCTGGAAAAATTGAAATTCGGAAAGAGTACATCGAGATCTATAAAATCAGCAGTTTTCAGAACTCCCGGAAAACTTTCCAGGTAACCCCAATTTTGAGCACCAAATCATCATCGTATTCATGAAAATAAATCTCAACTCAATTATTTTCTATATCAGAGAAGTAATCGTCTATGCAGGGCTGTACACTTAAAATAAATTATGTTCTCATCATGTATGCAGATGTTATCATATTATTTTTTTCTTTTTAATTTTCCGTGTATTTTTTTTTCATTCCTACATTAGTCTCATTAAAAATTACCCTGAAAAGTGTACAAAAATGTAGCTCGTAAAATGCACGTCGTATTATGGAAAATAATTCTCCTTTCATATTCTAGACACGGCTACATTCAAATTCACCCAATTTTGTCGCTACTAGATACACTTTATTATTTTTTTGCTACGCGAATATCGTACTTTATACGCGATGTCTGGTTTGCATCTGTTCATAAAATCTCGCCCGAAATTGAATTTTATTGGTGAAACAACCGCAAAATATCTACACCGAAAATATATCCAGGATGAAACTTTCTATGTTTTCCTATGGCAATATTATCCAGCGATTATGGAAATTGTACATATCGATTAACGGAACTCTGGAACTCACGGTAAATATAATAGAAATGAGACAAACAGTCAATCTCGACAACTTTTTATTTTATTTTACTGTTTATATACAGCCGTCCGGTCAACTAAGCACTTCCATTCGCAATATTTACATTGTGTATGCTTGTCTGAGACGTCTAGACCAATGAGAAGCGTGGGTCGAATCTTCCCTTTCTCTTCAACGCTGTTACTTCAATAATATTTTGGTGTGAAATTTCCCTACCGAATACCCCTTCAGTAAAATTTTTCTTTGACACGAATATTCAGTAGAAAATTCAGTTCAGCCTCATTAAATAAATATAGCAAGAACATAACATTGTTTCCGCCTGGATACTAAAACAGATCCTTGTGGAACACCGGCGTTACGAATGATCTCATGTGAAATAATTTTGGGTGTCGACAACAAGGAATTCCAATCTCGTCCTGATCTCTCTAAGTTGGCTTCCTCCACCGATTTAATTGCTACCAGAATGGCGTTAATCCTAAATGTAATAACGGCTTACCTCTTGCCTTCAGGACGTGGCATCTTAATTCAAAGTTGCCTATAACAAGCTGTACTCTTGCGTATGAGATAGGTTAGAGTTTGAGTGCTATTTTAATGGATATTGGGTTGATGGCAATTTATTAGTTGTCCATTAGTTCGGTAATGGAGAAATTCATATCAGTTAGGGTGATATTCGACATAGTTCTGAGTTGAAGTTGTTGGATACATTCACTGATAGATATATTTCTATGAAGAGTTAAGTATAATGGGGAATATATATCAGCAGATCTATTTCATTTCAACCCCTTGGACTTCTGAAAATGAATGACCATTTTTATTATAGTATGCATAATATAGATAATGTTTAGATTGAAAAATTGTTCAATGGAAAGAACAAAGACGACATAATAACAAGCTTTCATGTCAGATTAAGGTGTTGCTTGATTCTTATTAGGTACGTATGTGGCTTTTTACATTGTATGATTGGGTTTGGGTACAATATCAGAAAAACACTGATTTGACAATCAAAAATCATAATCAATTACCTCTCTTCAAAACAGAATACTCCAACCCTTGGAGCATTTATATTACCAGTTTGTTTTCTTTAATCAACAGTACGAGTTATTTTCCACAAGATTCCCACCCATTACTGATATCATTGATCTTCCTCTCAATATAATGGAATATTTCTCCTGTAACTCATAACAATTTATTTCTTTCATCTCGATGAAACTTTTTCAGACACTAATCATTGGGGTTTTCCTGATGAACTCGCAAAAACTATTCTCTCGTATAGAATTGAACGATTGGAAAAAACTATCCCTGTATACGTTGAACTTCTTATAAACTCCAATCAATGTCGAACATGACTGATTTCTGTTCTCTTTATTCCATACATCCGGGAATCCAATTCATTGAGGTTGTAAACGAGTCCCTATAGTATACTATGATTCCAGTCAAGGTGGATATAGGATGGTGAAACAGCTCTTCAATTGTTTCTGCGAAAAACTTGTAGACCGTTTGAGAAGGTACTAATATTTCCAAGACTTGAAAGAAGATGGCGGTAAGATCGATTATCGAAGAAGATTTCTGTTGCTTACGTATTTCTGTGGTTCACATCTGACAGACGTGACTTGAAACGACATTAAAACAATATATTTTCGATAAATCTGGAATGAATATTGATATTTTGACTGTTCTCAATCATTTTTCATCTAGAACAGATGAAACTGATAAAAGTATGACAGATGCAGAGTTTCTGTTTTACCGACACAAGGTATGTCGCCATCTCTGATAACTTCAGGAAATATTACTACGGTATGAAATCAAGTAGGCAAAGATCTACAGTTTATTCTAGTGCTTGTTGATAGGAAGCTGTTTCACCATCCTATATCAACCTTGATTCCAGTATGCTATTCCCGAAAATTTTGCTCATTTGCTTACGTTGTCAATGTCATTGCTCTTGCTGTGAACAACATTTCGACGATAATAATTATGCTTTGATGATACCACCGAGATCATGGGAAATATACAACGTTTCATTTCAGTAACCATTTTTCATTCGAGCCAATTGTTCAATGGAAATGTGAAACTGTTGTGTCTGGCTAACTCTGATTCCACCTAAGGATGAATCATTCCTATAAATGGAATTTACCATACTTCGCTAAGCCCCATTATCATTCCTTCACAAAGCTGCATGTGCACCTTTAGCATATCTTTATATCTTTATATGCGGCGTTCACTCGGAAGCGTTCCTTCTTGACTACACACAAATCTCATCAATTTTCTCGAGTCAAAGAGCTCAAAGATGTATTTTGAATTCGAAATAAATTGGAATACATTTCGTTTCTTGATGTGTATCCAGATATTTTCCATGCACCGACTAATTTTCCATTCAGATATCCTCGAAGCTGTTTTTACAGATGCCGTAAAAATTCTGCTCGTTTGTTTCGAGAAGTTCGAATCATGAATTATTCACGAATGTTTCAACAAAGTTTGGTTATGAGGTGAATTCCATTTATGCCGGAAGCTCATCACAGATATTTTGAATAGACGAGGCCCATACCTTCTCGATGAGAATCCATATCGAACACTAATAATACCACAGATTGGAAAATCTTACAGATGAGACAGTCAGACAGAGCGAATAAAATTAGAGAGAGATGTTGAAAGCGCAAAATTAAAAGGTCCAGTCATAGATATGCGCAGGCGCTAAAGTATGGATCGAGTTGTCATCATTTTGTTGGCTATTTTATAAATGTTTTCGTTTTACACGATTCACGATCCATTATTTCGAATTGGTTTTTGTTCTTACAATGTAAACATATTTTCGATAAACTATAATTCAAAAGGAAAAGTAATAAAGGTTTTGAGGATCATCACAGCACAGATTAAACAACCTGTAATCATAGATATATACTTTCATTAGCTGGAATGTGAATCAGGTACAATAATATGTTTATTGTTAATCATTACCATGTATATATAGATATTGCAAATCATCTTCAAATGAATTAGAGAATATCAAATTACATTGTTTTCCAAATGACGAAAAACTGTGAGCACTCAATATAAATGAGTGCCATATATCACATGTCAAGTTCAGTAATTTAGATCCTGATCATTCATTAGATACAATCGTGTTTCATTTTTCCTGATGACAATAAATGGGCTACATTGAAAATATTCGAATTTCATCGTACAATTCATTCAGAATCCATTTTATTCCTAATAAACACTAATTTCTGATGACAACTCGTTCAAAATAAATCACTCAGTAGTAAGTAACCTTTCATCACAGATCTTTTATATTGGTGTTGATTATGCATTACTAAAATGGCAACAATGCACATCAGTAGTTCCAGCGGTGACAACGACTATCCGGCAACTGCGTTGCACAAAATGTTAAGGTTCGAGGTCAATGAAAACGGATGTCGGTACATCAAACAAAATGGGCGGAGTGCCCCATCTGTAAGGTTTGCTAATATGTACTAATACTAATGCATTACCCTACAAGATGTTCATCAGTTTGTGGTTGTGGTTCAATGCATTAGTCAGTATTCATATAAAATGCGTTGACAACTGCCCAACGTCCAAAAGAAATGTTGCATTGATCGTGTTTTTTATTATCTTAATAATTATGCTAGGATAACTACCTGAGTCCCTATTAGGGATTATGAATCCATTTAGTCTCTGTGGAGGAACTAGAGTGCTCAGTTTATTTCCCATCTGTGAGACTAGCATCAGAATTATTTCAACCAACGTGATAATTTTGTGATGATCAAGCACATATCAAGCAAACCTCCCTGAATTAGTTGTCACATAAACGTCAGTGATAAATAGCATGTCGTGTACGCGTAACTGAAGCAGGAGATTAGCTCCTGGCTTATTTCGGACAAAACATTTCCTGATGTGAGCCCGAATAACATCCTATCCGATAATTAATTTGGCCTAATTCTCGTCTTCAAGCAGTTGGAATGTGGATATCCTAATTAGTCTCAACAGAATCCAATAGGAGATAGTGTATCGTGAATATTCAGTAGTAATCTGCTTGTTATAATAATATGCAAGAAATGCCCTCTCTAGCTCTTGCTATGGGCTATCATGAAAAGGTTTCTCTCGCTCAAAACAAGGTCTTAAGATATCTATTCACTTAAGCTTTAAAAGCATACAATTTCGTAAACTTAAGCAAGTAACTACCACTGTAGCCTTATTTTGGTTCACGTCATTGCAACCAAGACCTATTTTCTGACAGGAAAACTGAAGGAGGCCAATAAGTCTAAAAAGAAGAAGAAGAACCAGCCTAACTTCTAACTTTCATAGTATTTGAGGATTTGCTAGTATTCTTGTTCATTTGATTTTGAATTGTTTGAAAAAATGAAATGTTTTGGAGTGCAAGATCATCATTCTATACAAAATCAATTTAATGGGTATGAGCGAGGGTATGAGTCAATCTCAGACTCACGTCAAGAGTCACCCGACTAAATTCAAGAATGTGAGCGAGTCGAGGCCATATAAAGAAACAACAGAATATTCATTATTTGTAGCTGTTGAATATTCATCAGGTTAACTCAATTTTCAAGTGTAGTTTCATAATCAATATCACAAATTGATTGAATATTATATTTTGTAGATATGCATTCGTATCAGTTTCTTGTTGAACATAATGAATACTATGTTGTTCATTCTCAATAAACTAGTTCTTTCTGAAATAATAATCACAAGCATATCACAATGCTACAATAGGTACCCCATTTTAAAATCCTAGGAATCAACTTCACCTCCTAGACACTAAAAATATACATCTTGATCATTTTTGTTTGTCAGTAAGAGAAATGTCAACTTCAAGAACTAATTTCCTAAAAAAAATGGACGACTTTTGAGTCGGTTTGAAAAAAACAATATTCAAAGCGTAACTGAGTTGGCTCCTTCTCGCTATTATTTTCCAGACAGATTGCTGATTGGATAACTTCCATTATACTATAGCAAATACGTCTATTCTCTCAAAATGGGATACAGAAACATAAATAAAGGAAAAACGACATCTTCAATTTGTTGCCACGTTCCGCAATTTTCTTTTAATCTCCGAAGGGCTCAAGTTAGAGAGTATGAGTACTCCGGTGTAATTCTTCCTGTAACTTCATTTCAAGAGGTGATTCTGTTTATTCCCACGAATCGAATCTAGAGATTTTAATGTTAATTATTGCTTCTCCTTCAAACTATTGAAAAGGCTCAACGAATAATTCAGGTCATATAAGGCAGTAGAATTTTTTATACTTTTGCGTAGCCAGCTTTGATGGTGATTAATTCAATCTGTCACTATATGTAAATTTCATTCCAAAGAATCAGATACTTCTGTTGTTGTTTTTTCAATGTCTAACCCAAGGACCTCCTTCAAGTGAAGACCCTGTTGACGATCTTCTGTTCAATCCTTGATAATTGAAGAAGAGATTTTACCTCAGGAAGGTTCATGTTTCCCAATCTATCGTGACGCCAATGGCAGAAAAGGGAGGGTAGACCAGACTGCAGAGAAATTACCACCAGAAGTCGGATTTCACACATTCATTCGACGTTGAATTTTATCCTCTGCAATGCAATGGTTTTCAATGGCTAGAGCTGACTGGTTTGCCGTACAAAGCAAGTAACTTCTGGAGTTCAGTCTATTTTATTAGCACTCGCTTCTTCCTCGTACTCACATTTGCAGTGTCGTTCTGGTCTAAATGGAATAAATCGATTCTCTGATTTAACGACGTACATGGACCAGAAGAGAAATTGTTTCAGAGCTTGCTGATGTCAGAGATTTACGTTTGATTTGAAAGAGTGATTCATTCACATCAGGATTATTTCATATGAGATTCCTTTCTGATATAATTCAGTTAAAAGAGGAGGATTACTTGTTGAACTGAGTGAACCGTTGATCTTTATAACTTTATATTCCAATCAGTAGGCTTCGTCAAAAATGTAACGATTTCGATTGAAGAAGTAAATGTTTGCCACATCTGAATAATTCATCTAATCCTTGCAGCAATAATAAATGACATAAATAACATAAATACATCATCATATTTTGTGGCAATAGAGTGATCTTCATATCAGTGCCACTCAGTCAATTTATTATAGATAGAGAGATAGATGATAAGCTTTATTGTCAAAAATGAAAACATTTTGTCGACAAAGTTTTCAACATAGTCCAAAACTATCGCATATCAAATAATAGAAGAAGAAGAAAATAAACTTCATTGGACATAAAATAACAAAGATATCTTATGCCAAAAGGCTAACGACCGAAGTCTTCCTGCCAGTACTTAAAATAATTCTGAATTTCGACATTATTTAAATAAAGAAATCGAAACTAGTAAGTCATAACAATGAAATATTCAGTGAAAAAAAACATGTTATTCAACTAGCTGATTGAGAGAGTCATATAAACTGATATTTGGAAATTTTCTTTTGGGTGGAATTTTGTTGTGAGTCTTACAAATCGTTGGATGATAGGTTCTATTTTAGTTTTTTGATAAAGGACCATAACTATAACTTTATCATCATCGTTAATTATTGATAGATGCTTCGGAGCTGTCATTAGCCATGGAAGGAATGGTCAAGAACTCCCAGTCGCATATGCCAGTTCCCTGCTGAAGAAAGCCGACAAGAACTACAGCACCACTGAACAGAATTTCTCACTGTAGTCTGGGGATTCGAATATTTCAGATCATCATCATGATAAATTTTTGAGGTCGTTTAAACCTGATTCAATTTTCAAAAATCAACGACTGCACCTGAATAAATTCTCTCAACACCAGAGAATGCCACGTAACGTATTGCAATCTTGTTTGCGACTTTCGAAGAACTAGAAGGAGTCTTATTCAGCACACCAATTATACTTGGTTAAATTGAACTCCATAAATTTTCCAACTTCTTGTTTTTCCAATTTCATTCTAACCCAGTTCGATGCTTCTCTGATACTGAATCTTCGTATACTCTTTTCGTCTGACAAGAATAATAAGGAGACTCATTCGTTTTCCTGCAAAGACGGCTCATTGTTTTCATGTAAGAGGATGAAAGAATATCTCAATGTCCGTAGCGTATACGCATACGGAAGAAATGGATTTTGTATTTTTTGTAGTCATCAACTATTAATGCAAAATGTCGATCACTGCTTTCTTTCTCAGCATGTCAAATATTTGTTAATTTTTTCTTGCTACATTAAATTTTACTTTCATATCAATAATTGATCTGTACGAATGATAAAGTTAAGATGATCATCAGGACTTATCTTCCATCTAAACTACGCAACACTAATTACGTCGCACTCCGAAATTTTGCCCCTGTTTAAATTTGAATAACTTTTTTCTTCTTTGAACTATTTGAATTCTGTTCGCACTGTTCGCTAGCTCAGTCCTTCAGCTACAATCTCGTACTTTTTCGATACATAGGGTTATTTCCATAAAATTGCTACAGGATGTTTATTGGAACTGTGCAAAATTTCGAAAATTTCAAAAAGATCCCAAATGAAGAAAAACAGGTTTTTTTTCAACTTTAACAGCAGAGTCATGAAGATTATCCCATTACCTTTGGCCATTTCCAAAATTGTCTTCCTATCACTTTTCTTTACAGAGTGATCTCAAAAAATCAATTTTTTGGTTTTGCAGTCATAACTTTTTTCCTCTTCAACCGATTTTCAAAATCTCAGGCTCATTTTGAAGCTGAAAACTCATATGAGAATATTTAAAGATCAGAATTAACTCAAGATGAACATTTAAGATCGAGGGTTTCCTCAAAGGTGACCCAAATCTGAAACAGTCTGTAAATCCCGACTGGGAGGAGAATTAAATGAAAATCAACTTATTTTCGGAAGGATCTCTCATTCTGGACACATCCAGATCTTTTTTCATTCAGTAGTAAAGAATTGTGTGTGAGAAAACCGAATCCTAGAAAAAAAATCACCAAAAAAAAATGCATGGTCCGTAACCAACGTAACAAAAATCATAATGAGTGACTGACAAGACAGATTGAAACTTTCGTTTTCGTAAAAATAAAGATCATGACGTAAAAATTCATTCGTTGATCTTTTCTTCCTGGAGATATGAAACTTTCATTAAAAAAAATTTCAGAATACAATAAAATTTCAGGGTAAACTTCTCACCCCCTATACAAAGTATTCCATCATGTTTTGTTTGAAGACAGATTGAAAATTACGTTCTCGTGAAAATAAAGACCAGGACAGAAGAAACTATTCGTAGGTCTTTCTTTTCTGAAGATATAAGACTTCATAAAAAATTCAAATAAAAAAAAATTCAGGGTAACCTTCTCCACCCCCTATAAAAAGTATTCCATCATGTTTTGGATTTTTTCAAAGAATTTAATTTTTTAAACCCTCAAAAAAAAATTATACGTACGCCTATGAAACAAATTTTTTCATCTCTTTGATCAACTTTTTCTGCTGAACACAGCTATGGGTACCGCTTGTCTCGATTCTGAAAAATAACTTTTTTTCGCCCTGTACATCAAACTATGATACTTGGAAAACTCGAGTTTGGGCGATTCTTAGTAGTTTTGTACGAAACTCACGAAAATTATATGTAAAAAAATCACAAAAATCTCCTTCCCCTTCATCCGTACCCAAAGTACCCCAAGGGGACAAGGGAGCGAAAGAATTTTTTTTTTAAATATCCGATCCCGATGGGTGGGTCAGGTGAAATATGTTTACCGATATATCTAACCGTTTGACCAGCAAAAATTTTACCCGCAAAAAAATTTTTGGAAGGGAGGAGGTAAAAATTTTTTTTTTCAGTATTTTTGGTGGTGACATTTTTGTTTCGACCAAACAACGTTTTGGATATTTTTATTTTTTAATCGGGATTTCGAGGTGGATTTAGATTTGGGTCACCTTTGCAGAAACCCTCAATCTTTAATATTTATTTTTATTCGATTATAATCTTCATGTCTGTTCATCTAACGTTTCAGCTTCGAAATGATCCTGAGATTTGGAAAATCGGTTGAAGATGAAAAAAGTTATGACTGCAAAACCAAAAAGTTGATTTTTTGAGATCCCTCTGTAAAGAAAAGTGATAAAAACACAATTTTGGAAATGGCCAAAGGTAATGAGATAATCTTCATGCCTCTGCTGTTAAAGTTGAAAAAAAAACTGGTTTTCTTCATTTGGGATCCTTTTGAAAATTTCGAAATTTTGCACAGTTCCAAAAAACATCCTGTAGCAATTTTATGGAAATAACCTTATGTATCGAAGAAGTAAGGGATTGTAGCTGAAGGATTGAGCTATCGAACAGTGCAAACAGAATTCAAATTGTTCGACGAAGAAAAAAGTTATTCAAATTTAAACAGGGGCAAAATTTCGGGGTGCGACGTAATTAGTGTTGCGTAGTTTACTTCAAAATTTAACAAATCTGCGTAGATGATTCAAAACCCTGTAGAATGGGGTGCATTCAGATTCATCGAAATTCAAATGAAAAAAGCATTAAGATCACTGCTACTAAATACTTGTACAACATTAATACTACTACCTTGAGAAGCTTATTACTGAATTCCATCAGTCCTGCCTAATACTTATTGATCTTTCATTTGTACAGAATACGTGGACCGCATGTCTACCATATTTACTCAGATATGGCTAACATTTCTCTTCAAATGAGAAAAGTTTGTGTACAACTAGTGAAAGGAACACCACCATATCATGAAAGTTTTCTAGTACTGGATACATTAACGAGAACAGCTCTGTATACTTTTCAGAAATTCGACACATTCCGGTATGGTTAACAAAGTTTTTCCGCAACTGAAATTATGAGGAAACTTTGAGAGGAATTAATGTCAGCAACGTATATGAAAGCTTATTACTTCTTCCAGATGAGTGAAAGAGGAAAATAAGAAAGTATTCAATCGATTCTGGTCCTCATAAAGAAGGTATTGCGATACTTTTTATATATCGCTACCTGAAACTTGAAAACTAACCCCTGATAGTAAGGGAGCCCAAGCGAAAATTTCGTTGGATATACCCGAGCGCGTCACATGCAGAAAAGTGTGCATTTCAAAAATCTGACGATTTACACAAGCCGAAATTGTTGAAATTGTCCCACTCCGCGCCTATATATTCCCTTCACATTTCATCTATTTCTCACCCTCTCCCACCGTTCCCATACTTTCTGTTTTTTTTTTTATGTTCTGGTTCTCACGAATAGGGATATCCTCTAATATTCAGAGAACATTGTGAGAACCAAGGGAAAGAAGGTAGGAGTTGGTGTTCTTCTTAAATTTCTGGAGACGCTATGTCTCGGGGAACACTTCCCTAGGCAATGAGTTCCAAAGTCTCGATGTTCGTTGGATGAACGAGTCTTTGGAAAGAGACGTTCTGCAGGTCTCTAAAGTGACCACGAAGGGGTGTGAAGACTGAACTTGACGGGCTAATCTCGGAGAGACTGCTAATGGAGGAACGATTGTTGATATTCCAGAAGAGCCCATGCAAATATCTATAAAATAGAGATAAATCGCCAACTTTTCTATGTGCCTAAAAGATTATAAGCTGATTTTCAGTGCAGTTATCTCAATGATATCCAGACGAATGAGAAACTTGAACAGTCACGTACATTTTTGATGAGATTCGTGATTTTTGTTTGATATATCATATTATATATAGTATCTGAGAACTGAATGGTGAATTCTTCATCTGAAGACGATTAATCAATCATCAACAAATCTTCATACCGGATATGAGTCCACACTCCACCCATTCAAAACCCACCATTTTTTAAAAGAAGAACCAATTCATCACCCTCTTCCAGAGTGACTATTTCATCGCAAATTTTAAATTTATTTATACCCAGCATCGATTTGATGATAATTTGTTTAGCTTATTTACATGTAACCTGACCATACAATTTTTGAATTTATTTCGAGTGTATTTCACACTTATTGGTTCGGACTAGGTGGAGATAAACTTCACTGGTGTAGAATATACCTCGCAAAAAAATGCTCAAAAGTGGTGCAGAATACAGGAGGTGTAGGAGAGTGCTACACTTCGCACACAAACGAAAGGGGCAACATATAACCTTTTTTTTCTTTTCAGCATCTAATCTTTACAATCCAAAAGGTCCCCACGACGGTCTAGTAAATTCCCATTCAGCCTCTTAGCCTCCCCTGCTATAAAGGTTGAAACTTGAGCTGGACCTATTACTTTAAGAGGAATCCGAATCACCTATCCCAAGGACTTCATTGTTTCTTACCCACTGACAGAAAACGAGCACCCCCAGTTGCTCTGTATTTTCTTTTCATGTCGTATCTACTTCAGTTTCTCATGAAATCCTGTTCGCAGTAAATTCCACGTTGAATCGACAAGTTGAAACCCCCCTGATATCGTTAACAATCGCAATCCCCACGTGGATCTCAAAGCAGGAAGCTGTATGGTCTCGGCTTCGTTAGTATTGCACGTGGCGTTACGAGAGAATTGTGTTGCAATAGCAAGTTTTATTATTCTAGATGCGCGTTTCTCTTAGTTATGTTCATTTTCAACATATTTCCAACAACAGCAACTCCCGAATCCCGATATCTCTCCTCGATTCCTGTTTATATTCTTGGCATGCCGAGGATCGAACATCTAGTATCGGTTAGACTGTTAGTGGATTGGACACGGTCGGAATGTTACTGGGAGAAGGAAAAGATCGTAACATAAAAGGCCAAGTCATGTTTTCGTGGATACATTGTTAGTAAGTGCGAGTACATAAATTTATTGTTTTATTCTTCCTCACATGCATGTGGGTTCATACAAAGAGAGAAACATTAAGTGAATGAACCTCAATTCCTGAAAATAATTACACAGAACATGACAGGATGTACTATGACACAACAAACCATTGATGGTTGCATTCTACCCTGTGATGTCTCACTTTCGAAATATTCAAGGTGAATATTTATCGATCCAAATATTCCCCAAGCCTGCTGTAAAAGTTTCAGAAGAAAGCTGATCTCAATAAGATCATTTGCCCCTACATGCAATCATCAAAAATGTTCTCATGAATTATTAGCAGTGTTTTATTCTGTGCCAACTCTAACGCTCCAAACCTACTTCCCAAATGACACAACAGTGTACTTTATGACGTTTCCATACGTGGTCGTAGGAAAACGTTGTACATCACGTTTGTGATACGAAGCAGCAGTAAATGATTTCCATCAGTAAACGATGCTTCATCAGATTAGATCTGCTTCAGATCATTCGCCTATATAATCTCAGGAACACAACATTATTTTCTTCCTGAGATTAGACAATGCTAGTCGAGCAGCCAGTCCAAGCTTCCAAGAAAAAATTAATGTTGTGGAGAAGACTTTGAGCTTCATTCCGGCTTTGAATTCACCTATATGTTTGTCTTCCATGTCAAGTTCTGAGCTCTGACACTCCATTTTTATCTTCAACAAGGACACCCTAACCTGGGACGACGATAATGATAACAATAACAATAGCAACAACAACAATAGGACACCTACTTAGCGTGAATCGCTTTCGCCTTATGCTATCTGTGAATGCCCGGTGTCAAAGTAGAATTATGGAGGGCCAGGAGGTCCCTATTCACCAGCTGGGCACATTGTCATCGGCACAAATAAGGATAATATTCGGGATAATATATCCAGGCGTCACATTGTGTGACAATAACGATGAGTTCGGGAAAACACCGTAGGGAGTCGAATTCACAAATGCCCGAATAAGCTCAGAGATTTTTCGGGAGTGGCAAAAAGATTACAGGTTCCAATGTGAATAACGTGATGAATCAATTTTGCAGTCCTGTTATATTCTTCACATGCATACACTAAACTTTGGAATATAGTTGTTTATGCAACGAGTACAAAAAGTGTTGTCACGTCTCGTGCCATAAGTACTTTCCTTGAATTCAGGAATAGCGCTTTTATAGCAAGTTCGAAGTAGAGCACAGATTAGATAATCTTACAGATGAGATACTCCGCCCATTTTGTTTGAAACATCCGTTTTCATTAACCTCGGACCTTTAAATTTTGCGCATCGCAGTTTCCGTATAGTCGTTGTCACCGCTGGTACTACTGATTGTCAATGTTTTCCATTTTAGTAATGCATAATCGACACCAATATAAAAGATCTATGATGAAAATACTTCTGACTGATTTATTATGAATGTATCCAATTTAACCAGGAAAAATAAAACACGATTCAATCATCTAATGAATGATCAGACTCTAAATTCCTCAAAATCAAATATGATTTATCAGTATAGGTATAGCAAAAATACTGATATTCTCATCAAATGGTAAAGTTTCATTGAAGTCAATAATATCACTCAATATAAGTACTCACAGTTATTCTTCCTTTGAAAAACAATGTAATTTGATATTTTCCGATTTACTTGAAGATGATTTTCAATCATTATATACACAGTAATGATTGCCAATAAACATATTATTGTACCTGATTCACATTCCAGATAATGAAGGAATATACCTATGATCACAGGTTGTTTAATCTGTGCTGTGATAATCCTCAAAACCTTCATTACTTTTCCTTTTGCATCATGGTTTATAGAAAATATCTTATACATTGTAAGAAAATAAACCCATCCGAAATACTATATCGTGAATCGTGTAAAATTTGTAACATAACCAACAAAATGATAACAATGTAAACAAAGCTCGATCAATATTTTAGCGCCTGCGCATATCTATGACTGGGACCTTTAAATTTTGCGCTTTCGACATCTCTCTCTTATTTTATTCGCTCTGTCTGACTGCCTCATCTGTGAAGTTATCTTATCTGATGTGGTAGAAGTTTGAGTTAGATGCTGTAGCTCTCAAACATCAAGGTAGGTAGGTACCTTTAGGTTGAAAATTCGATAACATTCATCAGCCGCCATTCCGAATTCATCAAGCGACTGGGTACAAGCAGATAATGGGTGATTTCCAAGTAGCTGGATAAAGCGACCGAAAGTATGTGCAACGAGTAATGAGAAAGGCTCTGATATATGGCTGGCGATCAATCAATCTGTCCTGCTACAGCAGAGGATGCTGTGAATAATATAGTTGATATCGGTGTGCAATGTTCGATATCAGGGAAATTCTAAAGATCAAGTATGGAAAAAATAAGTGGATACTGATGGGGAGGTTTGAATCATATATATTAACCTTGTTCTGGTTATATTTCTTCACCTAGTTTTTGTGAACAGGTTGGTTTCTTTTTGTACCTTCTCATGGTGAGGAAGCTCTGATTTCATCTGCAGGAGAAATTGTATGATATACGTATTTCAGAAAGATGCATTCGAAATTTGAATAAAATATTCTGTTCACTCTGTCCTGTTGATGCTTTGAAGTATTTACAAAACATGAAAATCGGTTAAGAAGCAATGCACTAAGCAATAAAATAGAAAAAGGAATCGAGATTTTGATTAGTTCAAGCAATTTCATCACCGAAAAGGGACTTCTAGGTTTGAGGTACAACAGATTCCAAAATGCAATGGATTCGGAAGAGAGAAGAGGAGTTTTCAGTTCAAAATATAAATACCTACAAACTTTTTGAGCATTTATCTTTATTCGCCTGCGGATCACTTCACCGTCAAACCTTAGATAATTCGTATCATCAACAGAGTGTGGATGCTCCTTGAACATCATTTCTCTCCCCTCGACTCTGATGCACAAAAAGCTGATGATGATATAACCCCACTACCACGATCATAACACTTTGGAATTTCAATTTTGTGCGTTGTGCAGAATTCAATACACGATAGAATATAGCGCGAGCACAAATTTTACTATCTAAATGATTAATCTCTGAAACGATGGGATGATGGAGGAGTATTTTCCGTCTCAATGACAACGACGCGAGAACATTCTATAACCAAAGGGAAACGATTAACTTTGGCAGATGTGTCCCCAGCATCCGAAGAGAAAACTCATCCCGCAACAGGGCCGTCTTAGGCCATGTAGGGGCCCTTTGGATCCTTTTGGACACTCAGGAAAACATCCACTTTCCTGATGGGATATTCCAGAGGGGTCAGTGCAGAGTCCTCAACCAGATGGACAGCTCTCCTCTAGATGGGATCCAGGAGCTGTCGCAATTCGACAAGCACCCTGTATAATGCTGTTATGGATTTCCAGTGGGTAGCACCCGTATTGAAAATCCTTTCACTCTCCCTTCCTCATCACTTCCTACGGAAACCTGTCAAGAACACGAAGCAACATTCATCTCCCAAACTTCTATACTGAAAAACCTATACGAATAATTAATGAGTATTTCTCTGTCAGTTCCTCCTCTGGAGTTTTTATATTGGAATCCTGAGCCCCTTTGACCTATAACCTCCGGGGGTGTGATTAGAAAGTGTACACACGTGAACTATACAGATTATAATTGTATGGTGAGTGCACCATACCCAAGCTACAATGAAACTATTCAGTAGACATATTATTTCAAGATTCAGCAGAATTATACCAGAGATGAGCCATTTCAAAAAGAACAAAGTTGTAAAGTAGGTTATGAAGTTATGTTATTGAATTTTACGAGGACAATAATTTGATTCAAGTAGTACCTCTAGCACAAACGAATAGTCGGAATTGCGAGAAGTAAAAACAAAATGGAAAAACCGTCATAACAATGCATCCAAAAAGAATCAAAGATGTTTGAAAATGTAGACAACAGGCAGATAGCAACTACTTTTCCGGTTGTATCAAATATCTTAGTTGAGCTATCAGCCACTCCCATGTCTCGTGAATTGGAAACTTTGTTTCTGCAGTGTTTCTTTCTCTCGCCGCATGGTGTCGCTACTTTCAAGTGTCTCTTGGATCGCAGCTCAGTGCGGTACAATATGCGGAGATTGCATTGGGACAGGTTATATTCAAGTATGGCTGATCAATAAGCATTTTCCATCAACTGTTTTCAATTTGATCGAACCTCCTTAGAGTAAGAATACTCTCATACCATCATTGAGCAGCCAAACTTCAGTATCCCGAACCCTGGCAGAATTTTATATTGGACTCCAGACTTCCACAGAGACAAACCCTCCCAGAATCGATATCAGAACGAGCTATGATATACGATCTTCGCTATCCTGATAAAACTGAGCGAGAATGGTCAGGTCTGAAACAAAAGGCCTATGAATGGATATGGCGAAGCGGTTGGGAATAAGAGAAGAAGGAAAAAAATCTGGATGGTATTGTGGGAATGGACGTATTCGAGGGAAAATTGAAAATACTTTTGTCGAGTGAAAAAACTGCGTAGATGATATTGAGAGTGATTGCTTACTGCAGTTTCTATACATGGTTAATTTGAATGGAAAGTATTAAATAATGTAAGTTCCTGGTAGGTTGCTCCAGAATATTTCGATATTTTCAAGCAATAGTACATAGATACATTGTTGCATTTGAATCAGAAGTGACAGTTCTCCGAATAAAACCTGCTATTTTTTTGCAACCAGAAGAATTGATTTCTACTTGAACATAACAGCTCATGACATGATTTATGATATTCTCTATTCTTGCCCAATTGTATAGCAGGAAGATGCCAATGAGACGAATAAGAAGTTTGCTGCTTATCAAAATATTAAAAATTTTTGTCTGGGGCAAAATTATTTGAAATACCACTAGTTTTCGAGCTGCCAGAAATGCTGTCACAAATTCTGACTTTATAGAGCTAACAGCTACATAACCTTCGATCATAAAACAGACTAGATGAATAACGCTAGATCCTCAACACAGTAGTTGTTTGAGGCCAACATCTAAATCAGTTACTACGGTTACCTCATTCTTAAACAAGGATAGCAACAACAGATTTCCTCAGCAGCAGTGTCTTGCTATCTTGAAAGGGTATGAATTTGAATAAATTGACCTACTAACAAAATTATCGTATCCTTTCTTCCTAAGACTGAATGAAAACAATGTAATATCAAAGTTTACTGAAAATATACATATTTGAATGATAATGGATTTTATTCACTTTCACAACTATATTGTTTATTTTCTGACAATATGAAGTTTCAAAGTGTCGAACTTGAGAAATATAACATCAAACATGTTGTTATTACTTTTCAATTCCATCACTAAATATAGGCTCATCTATACTATTCTGAGCATTTTCTTAGCACATGGGCCATGGGCGAGCAAACTCTTGCGTCTCTTGAAATATTCTTTTCCTTGATCATATTTTTACAAATATCCACTAACTTTCCATCTCGGGGAAATCCAAGAATGTTTTCAAATTACCAAAAATCGTTTTGCATATGAGGGTAGGTGAATAATGTTTATACTACGAATGATACGAAACTGAGTAACTCACCAGTGGAATGTTGTATTCTGGTCACCACTTTTAAATCGTCTCTCACACATTTAACAGCGTTTTACCATCCTTTAATATCGATTCGAACAGAAGGTTTTCAAGAAAAATCATATTAAAATGTTCATACCAAACTGGGAATATGCCGTTTATTGAACCATCAAACAAAATTAGTTTTGAGAACGAGACGTTTCCCGCTGTCACTGTCAGCTTTCGGTCGATTATTGGTTGAACGAAATTAGCGGCGTTTGCGCATTCACCAAAAATGTGGCAATCTCCAGAAATACGTGCTATCTATAAACCACTTATGTCGGAAATTGAATACATAGCTTTTGATACACTCATATAAAAGTACCAACAGAAGGATATATATATTTGGGAACCTTGAAACAATTTGGTCATGGGATGATTATCACTTTCAAATGTTTCGATGTGGCAACCTCTGTGGAGAAAAAACATATGAATATGAATTTCATGTTGGCTTCAGTCAATCTGGGTTGTTACTATTCATTGGGATTGTTGTTAGGAGTACATAACCAATGAAATCCAGCACTCCAGGTACTAATGCACATTGAATTTCGCAACAGTATAGAACGGTTTTGCGTATCATGCTCTCCAATTCTTCCAGGTCACCGACCCCATTCATACCACGAATTACTATCGCCTCTATCGTTCCGGAACATCCTATAGAAACAGCACACCCCGCCAAATTCTCCATCAATATCAATATAGTCCCATAATTCAGGAAACTAGCTTGGCAATCACTTTCAGTTCCCCACATTAGAGCGTTTCCGACAGCCTTTGATGCTTTTTGGCGCGTGATAGTTGGTTGACGTCGTTTTCAGCTATGTTGTTGATGGCAACGGCCAGACGAATAACCACGAATTTTTTTGCCCATCCTTCGTTCATTGGAGGTTTTTATATCGCAGTTGAGAAATTGACTTCATAGGTGCTTGAAATTAATTCACCCTAAGTGTAATGAAGCTACTACTTTCATGACTAAAGTACCATCAAAACTGGCCAGATTGTTGCATTATTGTCGTTCTAAAGACACCTATTAGTCTAATGAGCGAAATACTATTGTCTGTTCAGTGAAAAAATTACGGTAAGGCATAGCCACCTTTTGAACATAACTCCAACCTGAAAATTGGTTGCCAACAGTGGAATAACTGAAACAAAAATGACAGACATTTAGGACTGAATGAATTGACGATTATAGTTCCAACCTATTACGTTTTCAATTAGAACGACAATGGTTGAATTATTACATTACGACACCACCTAGGGCTGATTATTGTCAATAATTTGTACTCCCTGAATACCGCTAAACATGTCCAGAAGGATAATGAATTCTATTTAACAGCCTATGAGTTGAGTCTCGAACCCTAGAGTAGGTATACTTTTTCGATTATTAATATTTGTTGCTCTAACTGGTTCAATAGCAGTCTTGTAGGTACGAAATCGTGGACATAGGAAAAATAAGCTGAAGAAGATGGAAATCTCAACCTTTTTTGCAAAGGATTCACCATCTCAGATATTCTATTTGAAAAAGTAATAGAAATAAGGTGTGGCAAATTATTAACAGAAATATCAAAACGGATTCGTCTTTTTACGAAATATGGGTACAATGCTTGTTGAAACACGGTTTCTAAGAAGTCCGTCTCTTCTCCAAAGCTTGTAATGCTGAATTCGAGATGTTCACGTGTCAAGGGTCCTTTCTGAATAAGGTCACAGTCTAATTATATGTCCTGATGCCGGATTTATGATTCAGGTAGCAACTCTGGGAAAGGGCCGACTATTAATTGATGCGGTTGGTTCCTGGCGAATTATGTTTTGCTGGAGGCTTCCATTTTGGATCGTCTATACAGAGTAGTCTCCGTATAGGTTGCTCCATTCTTGGTATTATCCGTAACTAGAACATCAGTTTGGTCAGACATCAATATTGGTCTAATATATCTTCGTGGGAAATGACTGTGAATGAGTACGCAATACTAATATTCTATTGCTTCTGAAAACAAGTTATAGCAGAAGTGTATGGGGGTAACAGAAGTCAATGAATCAGTTTTTGATTATGTATCCAACGGAACTGATCCCTAAATATCAAGCTGTATCTCATATGAATATATGTGAATCAGAAAGCATTTCACCTTCATCAATGCAATTTTCATCTTCAATATTTTATTCATCAAAATAGGAGGGATTTCATTGGTCGGGGTTAGTGATATTTGGATAAAAACAAAGTTAATGTAAATGGTGAATGCAGCAGACATTCGAGAATGAGCTGAATTAACTATCAATTAGAGAACAATGAAAGTGAATGTCAGAACTTTTTTGTCAAGTTAATTGGATTTTGAATGGACAAAGTCAGCGGGCAGAGATAAGCGAATTCATAATGTAATGGCTCAGAAAGTGGTGATAAGAAGAAACATTGAAGGAGAAAAGAGAGATGAAGTGGAGGCAGTTGAGCTCATAATGCGTTTTTGTACAACATGAAAGGTCATCCAGATGAGAATTGTGATGTGATATGTGTGATAAGTTGATACATTTTCTACGAAACACGCTACTACAGGTAGTCTAAATAATTGTGACAGGAATAAATTGGTTTGATATTTTCAGTTAATTGCCTATTTAGTTTATGTTTGATACCCCAATAATGGTCATCCATGAAAAATGGGAACATTACATAGCATTACATGAATATTGACCACCAAATGAAAAAAGAACTGTTCCCTTCTTCTGTATTCATTCAGTGTGACAAGTCCAGAGACTCATATTTCTTTTCGGCTTCAAGTCTCCTCCGAAACCATTAGTTCTTGTTGGAAAAAAGTCCGCGGAGACACTATAAAAACAATTTCCAATTAGATCCACGAGATATTGTTTTCTCAGTTTTCCAGTTAGATGGGAGCAGCAACAGCAAAAAGATATTTACAATCCATATAAATCAGACTATGTTCCCAACACAATGGCCAGTTTATCAGAACATCAGGGGTTTTCCACTAATTTCAGGGTCGATTTTGTGTTTCGGCTTGTGTTTTTTTTAACTCTTGACTGCTTTGAATAGTACATTGTTTTATTAGGATCAAAACTGACACTTTGTTTGAAAATCGAATTTTGTCCTAATGAAACATGCTATTTTCTCTGAAACCAAAATAATTGATATCTAATTAATAAAATGTAAGTTAAATAACCACCATTGTGGCTCAAGCAAATCTAACCTAACCTTGATAAAGGGCAATCATACAAAAATAAGGAGAAGAACTATAACCTAACCTCTAGATTTGTTTTGGTTTTCCTCAGAACCATTCTAGAACGGTTCTGCTCATGCGTATTTTCTTCAAGTAAACAATTTGAAGATAATGCGCATGGGCAGTGTAGTTCCAAAACGGTCCTGACAAGAACCAAAGACAAACCTTCTCATTCTCCTGATCTGAAAGATTGAAGTATTCAGAATTCGGGGATTTGATTTCCATTTGAAAGATAATGAATGTTAATACAGTGGAAGTAGGTACTGAAAGTTCAACATTTTATACTTAGCAACTGCAATTTTTGTCCAATTCATGGCTCTTCCATTTTTCATTTATTATAGCTAAGTCGAGCTCTCAGCCACTTCCAAGTTCTGTAACTTGGGAGATTTGTTTCTGGAGTGTTTCTTCCTTCTTTCCAATTTCATACATTTGTTCCTAATTTGGACTCTCTACTGTCACTTCGACTACTACTAAGTGAACATTTTAGTTCGATTTGATCAGTACCTACTATTTTCATCCCGAGATGTTGCATTAGTCTTGTATTGTTCAAAATCACGAAATTTTACATCATGTCTAGTACAAATCGCTAGAACGAAAGTCTTTCGAATAGTTATGGAACTGTAGGTCATTGTTTAGTTTACAGAAAAGTATGATATTTCGGGTTTGTTTGTGACTGAATTATTGGTCAGAAAAATAATCAAACTGGATAAAAATCTATTAAATATAGAAATATAGAAATACGAGTGTAATAAAAATGAAGAGAAATTCGTTTATTCGATTACTGACATTTTAACGTCCATACATTGAAAATCCACATCAGTTTAACAATTAAATGAAAAAACTAGATGAACTTTGCAACAACAAAGACGAATTTCTGGAGATGCATTTTTTTATTTTCTGGTAACAGGTCAATGTGGGTATTTCCTGGGCAAGATATGATATTGAAGTCTCATGTTCATCAAAATTATGAAATTTGAGTCATGTTTCGTTCGAATCGATAGAGCGAAAGATTTGAAAAATTAAAAAATGGAAAATAGTTGAAGTGACAGTAGAGAGTCCAAATTTGGAACAAATGTATGACATTGGAAACTAATCAACTTTTTTTACTGGCATTTTTCGAAATTAAAAAAAAAAACTGATTTTTTGAGAAATTTCGAAAAAAATGTCAAACCTGACAGGTTTAGATGGAAAGATGATGTATTTTAATAATTTTTCAAGCACAAACTAACTGAGAAGTCAAATTTGCTTGATATCAATTAATAAAAAAAAATTTCCGTGTCATATCAAATAAAAATGGACGAGTTTTGAGTCGGTTGCATAAAAAGATAATTCTTGGAAGTTTATTGATTGATTGATACATTTGATTTTGATAATTGAATATAATGGTTATTCGTATATAAAACTTATCACTTGTCTCACTGAAAGTCACTGAATTTGAATTGTTAACGAGTCCAAAGTTTCCCTGGTACAACCCAAAACGCAGGGTTGTGCGAAACAACCCTCAATCATCAACCGCTTTTTATCGAATGCCCCCTTCATCTGAATTTCAAATCACAATTTGTTTTCCCGTCAATGTTCTGAACTTCCAGGCGGGTGGCCCCTCTCCTCGATTTTTTGCCACCGTCGGGAGTTGCCGGGAGTTTTAAACTCCGCACAATGTTAAGTAAGGTCTGACCGGGTTGTGCTTAACTTTCGAACTAGATCGGTTGATAATTCGGTTTTAATTTGATAAGCGCAGATGATTTCGCGAGTTTGAGAAGTCGCTAATGGAATTCAGGGAATATTATTTTAGCGGGTAATGACTATATCTGATCCCGGTGGAATTCACGGAAAATTGAATATAACATCGGATTACTTGATTGACATTATAGAAATTGAACAGGGTTTTCCACATGTAGGTCATCCCCTCATTAAGGAAATTATTCGGGATATGAGAAGACTCGACGGAATTTCTAACCAGTTGGCAGAAACTTGATATGATGTTATGCGTTGTATCCAATATCCCTATAATAGATATTAGTCTTCTCGAAAAGGCTTTCAAAAAGTTTGTTGACGGCACAAATTCTGATTTTGGAACGAATGTAATGATTCCGAAATTATTTTCAATAATACGTGCTTCTTATACAGTAACATAAAGTTCGCGACATTTGGAAGTTTTTTTATTAATAGTATATCTATAGAAAATTTTACTTCGCAGTTAGTTTGTGCTTGAAAAATGAGTGAAATACAGCATATTTCCTTTTTTCATGTGCTACTCTAAACCTGTCAAATTTGACAACTTTTTCGAATCCTCAAAAAATCAGTTTTTTTTTTATTTAGAAAAATGCCAGAGAAAAAAGTAGCTCAGTTTCCAATTTCATACATTTGTTCCTAATTTGGACTCTCTACTGTCACTTTGACATTTTTCCATTTTTTTAATTTTTCGAATCTTTCGCTCTATTGATTCGAACGAAACATGATTCAAATTTCATAATTTTGATGAATATGAGACTTCAATATCATATCTTGCCCAGGATATACCCACATTGGCCTGTTACCAGAAAATAAAAAAAATGGATCTCCAGAAATTCGTCTTTGTTGTTGCAAAATTCATCTAGTTTTTTCATTTCAATGTTAAACTGAGGTGGATTTTCAATGTATGGACGTTAATATGTCAGTATTCGAATAAACGAATTTGTCTTTATTCTTATTACACTCGTATTTCTTTTTTTAAAAGATTTTTATCCAGTTTGATTATTTTTCTGACCAATAATTCAGTTACAAACAAACCCGAAATATCATACTTTTCTGTAAACTAAACAATGACCTACAGTTTCATAACTATTCAAAAGACTTTTTAAATTAAAGATTCAAAACTGGAGCCATTTCTGGTGAAACCGGAAGTGACCGGAATGTGAAAAATATGCGAAAACTTTCCTCTTCACGTGCCATTCACCTATTATACCAAATCTCATTTTGATACACCTAATATTCTAGAAGTTAAGACTTGTCTAATAGATTCGTTGACACCATGTATATGAAAAGTAATGGAATTATCATTTGTGACTTGATGTTTATCATTGAATACTTCCAAAAAATGCCATGAAACGAAATATATCAGTGCAGAACAGTATGGGAATATGATTTCGATAATTATCTCAGACAAATGCGTTTCCATAAAACTGAAAGGAACTTTTAATTCACGACAATGGAAAAGGTCGGAAGGAAATCCCCCTTCAATGGAGGTCGGTCACACGTTTTTCCTTTGATTAATGATCTCTTTCAGTCCTTTAATCTCCTCCTCATCTATAAATGTGTTAGCTGGTAAGTAGGAAGTGCTCTTCAGTTCAGGCGAAAATTAGGTTATTTCATCTCACGTTGTGGAACACCAATTTTCAGCTCGCAAAGTCAAAGAATCAATTTGCCCTCTGAAAACTGGATTAGGTATTCGGGAGAATTTGATGTCGGATATAATGTAACATCCACCGAAATGTTAGCGAGGTTATTAGTCATCCGATTCCAACCAAATTTGGTGTGGTATGAATAACTATCAATATGATCAGTTTTACAGAGATGAACATCATTTTGGACAGTGCCGTGCGTTTTTATTGATATAAAGAGGGGTCGATTTCACATAAAATCATATAAAGCATTTTTTTACAGGGAATCTAACCTCATATTATTGTTCTTCATGGTTCGAAACCCCCATATGTATATTTTCACCTACTTTCTATGGAGGATTTTTGCAAAAACGGGCCGCCCTCTTCAGTTATTGCTAGAAATTGGCATTTTACGAATAAGTGAATTGGGGGAAAAATATCTCTGATAGAGTTGCTACCACGTTCACCGGATATAACTCCTAGGCATCTTTACTTCTGGGGAAGTATTGAGGATACAGTATTATAAATTGGTGTCCAAACAGGGACTAATAAATATAATCAAACTAGCACGTGCTGAAATATCGCCTGCTGAGCTTAGAACTGTGAATGTACATTTGAGGAAGCGACAGAGAAATGTATCATATTGAAGGGCGGTTATGTTGAAGGTACTCCGACCACATTTGATGATCGTTCTTCTGAAAATTCCATCAAAACGAGTATTTACGCTCGCAAATATGCAGTTTCGATGTGCTCGTTTTTTCATAACCCTCCATAGAAAGTAGGTGAAAATTTACATATGGTGGTTTCGAACCATGAAAAACAATAATATGAAGTTAGATTTCCTGTAAAAAAATTCCTATATGTTTAAAAAAACGATAAAAACGCACGGCACTGTCCAAAATAATGTTCATCTCTGTAAAACTGATCATATTGATGGTTATTCATACTACACCAAATTTGGTTGGAGTCGCATGACTAACAACTGAGATACAGAGGAGGAGGCCGTTTATGTTCTGGTTCACACGAAAATGGATATCCTGTAATGTTCAGAGAACATCGTGAGAACCAAGAGAAAGAAGGTAGGAGTTGGTGTTCTTAAATTTCTGGAGATGGTATGCCTCGGGAAACACCTCCCTTGGCAATAGTTCCAAAGTCTGGATGTTCGTTGGACGAACAAATCTTTGTAAAGGGGCGTTCTGCAGGTTTCAGAATAGCATCGCCCATGAAAATATCTATAAAATAGAGATAAATCGCCAACTTTTCTACGGTGTTCCAAAGAGAAGTGAGCGAGTTTATAAGCGAGGCATCACCGACGAGACGAATTGCCCTTTTCTGGACATAATCCAATAGTTTCAGCATATGTTTAGGTGCCGCACTCCAAATATGGGGACAGTATTCCAGGACAGGTTGGATCTGTGCCTTATGAGCAGCTGACTGGGTGTGAAATAGCTCTTTAAAGTAAGGACGCAAAAAATCAAGGAATAATTTTCAGTGGCAACCAATTGGAATTTGGGTCACTCTGGTTTCGGAGGGCTAGCTAATATTCCTGATGCCAATACCCTCCAGTGCATACTGACAGGAATACGGAAGTGAATATCCGGAATCTAGGCACCAGGGGCATTTCGAAATATGTCGGACGGCCAAGAGCATTAATTTGTTTCGCTTGCTTGATTTACCGTTTTGCAGGATGCGATCCGCACATCAGCTTTCAGGATTATTAGATGTTGGTGTGGCATCTGGATGATTCATAAATTGAATAAACCCGCAGATAACCATATCATAGTCGACGGTGATGAGAGTTTGGAGCCCTCAGCAAAATTTATACACACCGGATCGGATTTTATTATATCTTCAACTATGATATGGGATACAAAAAAGTTACTACTGGGAAATGTACAATTATCTAGAATGATAATAATATTCATAATTTATATTCATGTCGATCTAAACTACGCAACACTAATTACGTCGCACCCCGAAATTTTGCCCCTGTTGAAATTTGAATAACTTTTTTCTGATTTGAACAATTCGAATTCTGTTTGCGCTGTTCTCTAGCTCAGTCCTTCAGGATCCCAAATGAAGAAAAACAGTTTTTTTCAACTTTAACAGTAGAGGCATAAAGGGGTTCTCATTAACTTGAACCATCTCCAGAATTGTCTTCTTATCTCTTTTATTTACAGAATGACCTCAAAAAATCAATTTTTTGGTTTTGCAGTCATAACTTTTTTCCTCTTCCACCGTTTTTCAAAATCTCAGGATCATTTTGAAGCTGAAATGTTAGATGATCAGACATGAAGATTAGAATTGACTAAAGATAAATATTAAATATCAAGGGTTTCTGCAAAGGTGACCCAAATCTAAATCCCCCTTGAAATCCCGATTAAAGACGAAAAATATCCAAAACGTTGTTCGATCGAAACGAAACGAAACTAAAGTCGAGGGAAATAAAATAAAATTCGTCACATCAAGGAATTTTAAAGATTTTGCTTATGACAGGTTTAATGCGCATTTGCAGTCGATCCCGTGGCGTAATATATACGACCTAAATGATGTGAATAGTAAAATCGAGTTCATTAACGAAAATATCACAACTTTACTAGATATACACGCTCCATACAGAACAATTAGGGTAACAAAGAAGTATGCGCCTTGGCTTACTCATGCAGTGCGAAACATGATGAAAGATAGAGACAAAGCACTTAGAAAGTTCAAAGAAACAAAACTAATGTCTGAATGGTCAACCTATAAAGAACTCCGGAATATTGTCAATGTAGCGGTCGAACGTGAAAAGAAAGCATACTACCAAAGTAAATTCGTCAACTCAGAGTATTCAAAAATGTGGACTACAATCAAAAGCCTCAATTTAACGTCGAATAGCAAAAGTGATTATGGTATTCCTGACAATTTGGCGGACGTAGACGAGCTAAATAATCATTTCGTCAATTCTATACCAAAACTGACACCTAGTGAAGATGTCATATCATATTATCGTAATAACCTTCATGAAAATATCATCTCACAACTATCATTCAAACCAGTAGAGGAACTCGAAATCTTAAACATTATCAAAAACTTAAAGAGTAAAGCTACAGGATTGGATGATTTGAATATCTCGAGTATACAACTATGTATGCCCTTCGCTTTGCCTTATTTAACACATGTTATCAACTTTTGTCTGCAACATTCTGTTTTCCCAGCGATTTGGAAGAAAGCCAAAGTGATTCCTCTTCCTAAAATACCTAATCCAGCTTCTCATAATAATATAAGACCAATAAACATTTTACCAACAATGTCAAAGATTCTTGAAAAAACAATAGAAATTCAACTTTGCAAACACTTGTCCGAAAATAAAATAATTCCCTCAAACCAATCAGGATTCAAAAAAAATCATAGTTGTTGTACTGCACTGATGAAAATTACTGATGACATACTCAGGGAGAATGATAAAGGAAAACTAACGCTTTTGGTTTTGTTGGATTACTCAAAAGCGTTTGATACTCTGAATCATCAAATAATTGAGGTTATAATGAAATATTGTGGATTATCATCAAGTGCAATTAAAATTATAATGGATTATTTAAGTCACAGAATACAAGCAGTCAGTTATAATAACAGATTGTCTCAGTATTTAATGAATAGCATTGGTGTTCCACAAGGATCAATTCTAGGACCGTTACTATTTTCTTTGTACATTTCCAATTTCAAAAAAATATTCTTATCATGCAATCATCATTTTTACGCAGATGATACTCAGTTATATATATCTTTCCAGCCTGATGAATATTCACAAGCTATAACATCTCTGAATTATGATCTTCATAATTTATTCACCTTGTCCTCACAGCATTGTTTGATGTTGAACCCAAAAAAATCTACCGCTATTTTATTCGGAAGAATCAAGGATCGATTAAAAATAAGTGAGTTTGATGAAGGTCATTACATAGTAATCAACAAGGAAATCATTAAAACTGAAGAATGTGTGAAAAAATCTAGGTGTATATATGGACCAAGATTTGAGATTCACTAAGCACGTTTCTGTCTGTCTGCAAAGAGCTTATGCTAGTTTGAAATTGATTTATCAAATACGCCATTACCTTACTAGATCGATGAAAATTCTTTTATGTGAAATCTTGGTGTTGTCAAAGTTAAATTACTGTGATGTTCTATACGGCAACTGTCTCAATAACGTGGATATTCTGAGGATACAAAAGGTGCAAAACTCATGCATAAGGCTAATCTTTGGAGTTCGAAAGTACTGCCATATCAGTCATTTATATAAGGAAGTCAAATGGGTGAGAATGAAAGAACGTAGATATTTACATTCTGCATGTATGTATCACAAAATATTAAATCATAAAACACCACCTTATCTTTATAAAAAAATCAGTTTTCGTACAGATGTTCATAACTTGAATATAAGATTCAAGGGCAAGCTCACACCTCCCCTACATAATACGGTACAATTCGAACGGTCATTCAGCTACGACATCGCCAAACTAATCAATAACCTTCCGTTAAACATTGGAATATCCATCGGCATCAAGTTATTTAAAACAAGACTCTTCGAGCATCTTTTCTCTAAGTAATGTGTATCAAATGTTTGTCTTGCCTCTCAAATTAATTTATAATTAATATAATTACTGAAACTGAATTCCTCAGTATAGTTTACTTCTCTGTGTGTTCTTATCTATCTTTTCAGGGTTAGGTGGAAGAACAGACGTGCAGTCTTGCGACTGCATGAATTGAACCTCGCCCTACTATTTGATTATTTATTATGAAATCTGTTAGTATTATTAATAAAGACCTTTATTATTATTATTATTATTATTATTATTATATCACCACCAAAAATACTGAAAAAAAAATTTTTTACCCCCTCCCCCTCAATTTTTTTTTGCGAGTAAAATTTTTGCTGGTCAAACGGTTAGATTTATCGGTAAACATATTTCACCTGACCAACACATCGGGATCGGAGATTAAAAAAAATTCTTTCACCCCCCTTCCCCCCTTGGGGTACTTTGGGTACGGATGAAGGGGAAGGAGATTTTTGTGTTTTTTTACATATTTTTCTCGTGAGTTTAGTACAAAACTACTAAGAATCGCCCAAACTCGGGTACTCCAATTATCATAGTTTGATGTACAGGGCGAAAAATAGTTATTTTTCAGAATCGAGACAAGCGGTACCCATAGCTGTGTTCAGCGGAAAAAGTTGATCAAAGAGATAAAAAAAATTTGTATAAGGGGTTACCCTGGAATTTTGTTGTATTCCGATTTTTTTTTTATTTTGAATTTTTTTATCTTCAGAAAAGAAAGACCTATGAATAGTTTTTTCTGTCCTGATCTTTATTTTCACGAGAACGTAATCTTCAACCTGTCTTGTCAGTAACTCATTATGATTCTTGTTACGTTGGTTACGGACCATTCAATTTTTTTTGGGCTGATTTTTTTTCTAGAACATGGCGTTTCAATTCGGTTTTCTCACGCACAATTTTTGACTACTGAGAAAAAAAAATCTTGATGTATCCAGAATGAAAGATACTTCCGAAAACAAGTTGATTTTCATTTAATTCTCCTCCCAGTCGGGATTTACAGAGTGTTTCAGATTTGGGTCACCTTTGAGGAAACCCTCGATCTTGAATGTTCATCTTGAGTTGATTATGTTCTTCAATTCTGCTCATATGAGGTTTCAGCTTCAAAATGAGCCTGAGATTTCGAAAATCGGTTGAATAGGAGAAAAGTTATGACTGTAAAACAAAAAAATTGATTTTTTTAGATCACTCTGTAAAGAAAAGTGATAAGAAGACAATTTCGGAAATGGCCAAAGGTAATGAGATAATCTTCATGCCTCTGCTGTTGAAGTTTAAAAAAAACTGTTTTTGTTCATTTGGTATCATTTTGAAAATTTCAAAATTTTGCACAGTTCCAAATAACATCCTGTAGCAATTTTATGGAAATAACCTTGTGTATCGAAGAAGTGCGAGATCAATTCTGAAGGACTGAGCTAGCGAACAGTGCAAACATAATTCAAATTGTTCAAAGAAGAAAAAAATTTAAACAGGGGCAAAATTTCGGGGTGCGACGTAATTAGTGTTGCGTAGTTTAGTAACAAATATTACACCCTATGTTGATGTTAGTACCAATACAGAACACAAATAAACCAAGGAAAAATCCCATAAATGAAATTCAACAATGATACTACTTATGATAAATAAAGATGAAAAAATAAGATTATTTTCTTATTATCATTATTTTTCTTTAGAAAATAACTTCGATCAGCTAAGTAACTCAGAGTTGATTCTGTAATTTGTTTCAAGTATACATCACCTAATTTTTTTTCAGTGAATTATTCGAATAAATGACAAACTGCTTGTTTATGGTCTTCAGGAAGAAAAGTAAATGCTTTCAAAGCAATTTCTTTCGTTTGAAAATGTATTTTGACAAATTTGCCAATTGTTTGCCTTGTGTGATATTTATGGTCAATGTTGTAAATTTGTCTTCACAGCTCTTTTTTTCAGTTGGAAAATTGTGTTGCATTTCATATATAACGTGATGAAACCTTAAATGTAGGAAGGTAGAACAAAATTGTATCTCTGCTATTTTTGGTTCACTGTGATGAACTGTAAGCCCAGGACAGCCTATCTGATATAGTTCATATAGTTTTGTAGACAAATATACATGAATTTTATGTTGAAAGTCTTCGCAACATTTGTTATTCGTTTTATTTGTCCATAGTTGGTTGTATCATTTATCAATCCTGATTTGAGAATTTGGAAAATTATATATGTATTTGGCTTTAATCTCTTCAGTGCCATCAGTTCAGTAGACATTAAACATTTTCAATTAAATTATAGAGTATTGTTAATCCAACTACAACTCATTAACTCACGTGAAAGCTTTGTGAGTATCCTTGATCCTTAAATCCAAGTAGATTAGGATTGTTTTGCTAAATTAATTTATTATTATTATATTCATCGGAGTTATGATTGTTTTTTTGGGGGTGTGTATACACTTTTAGAGAATGCAAACCCATTTCCTATTGTTAGGGAAGTAGCAAGTTCAATATCATCACAATAAAAAATTCCAAGGATTCTAGAAATGCTTTTTTTGTACGAATGAATGCCCAAATGGTCATTAAAAAATTCTCTCGAGGCGACTATCCATAATGCCGCTATTGAATGGACAAACAAAAATTATGGAATCGAGGATATTATCCAGAGACTGGCGCATGTACCCAATGCAATGCATTTTTGTTGGTGTTTCGCAGCTGTATCAGTAACATATCATGCTGACTGTGTCGTATGGGGGCTTTCCGAAAAAGGAAATGCATTTCCGATAGAAACAATGACCATTATATGCATCCAGCTATTTCTCTCGTGCCCTAATGAACAGAATATGCAATCTGGGGATTTAATTTCCGGCGAAAGGAAAAACTGTGAGGCCAAGGTGATATAGGGAAAACGTTTCCTCATCAAAACTGGAGCATTGTCTTCTATGAATAGTTCATTAAGGAAAGAATATCGCTCTGATGCCATTCTCGTTTTCTAACTTCGCATTATCTATTATTATTCATTTATGTTCTAAATGAGACACACACTGTCTCCCTGATTGGTGCTGACAAAATTGGTTAAAAGGACAACATTTTTCATCAGGATTCGGTTACCATTCGAGAACTGCTATTACATTTCGTTGTTTGCCTTTGAAATAGTCGCGAAATACCAGAACTATGCCACAGATTAGAAAACCTACAGATGAGACAGTCAGACAGAGCGAATGAGATTAGAGGGAGATGTCGAAAGCGCAAGATTCAAAGGTCCAGTCATAGATATGCGCAGGCGCTGAAATATTGTTCGAGTTTTGTTTACATCGTTGTCATCATTTTGTTGGTTATGTTACAAATGTTTTCGTTTTACACGATTCACAATCCAGTATTTCGGGTTTATGTTCTTACAATGTATAACAGAATTTTGATAAACTATTATAATTCAAAGGGAAAAGTAATAAGGGTTTCGAGGATTATCACAGCACAAATTAAACAACCTGATATCATAGGAATATACCTCCATTGTCTGGTATGTGAATCAGGTACAATAGTATGTTCATGTTTATTGGAATACATACTGTGTATATAAAGATTGCAAATAAATCAAGGAATATCGAATCGAATTGTTTTCCAAAGGACGAAAAACTGTGAGTATCTACTTATATTGAGTCATATCATTGACTTCGATCAAACTTTTTCATTTGATGAGAATATCACAATTTTTGATATACCTACCTATACTGCTATATCACATTTCAAGTTGAGGTATTTAGATTCTGATCATTTATTAGATGATTGAATCGTGTTTTATTTTTCCGGATGACAATAAATGGGCTACATTCAGAATATTCCAATTTCATCGTGAAATTCATTCAGAATCCATCTTATTCCTAATAGACACTAATTTCTGATGACGAAATCATTCATAATAAATCACTAAGAAGTAGGTAACCTTTTATCACAGATCTTTTATATTGGTATTGATTATGCTTTACTTAAATGGCAACATTGCACATCAGTAGTTCCAGCGGTGACAACGACTATCCGGCAACTGCGATGTGCAAAATTTAAAGGTCCGATGTCAATGAAAACGGATGTCGGTCCATCAAACAAAATGGGCGGAGGGTCTCATCTGTAAGGTTTCCTAATCTGTGATTATCATTCAATTATCTTCGCTGGAGATATATAATACATATATATATATACTCCTATTTCTATGAAAACACGTGCATATGACTGATGAAACAATTATATTCCTTTTCTTCTAATAGCCAGCATACAAAATTCCTTCTCAATGCCCGCCTGCTTTCTGTTGAACTAACTAAATGTTTCATTTAGTGCACACATGCGGTTGACAAACAGCTACAATCTACATCGGACTGGATGATATATTTCATGTCATCTTTTGAGGTCTGAAATCCCAGTGGAAGGAATGAAAAGCGTTGCTAGGTCCACATAATTATGTTCCCAAATTCTCATTAGTACGTTTATGCTAGTTACAATAATAAAATGGAGAAATAATAACTATTTTCATGTGGGATGAAAGTAATTATTGATAGTGAATTTCTTAAAGTTATCATCCATGTGAATCTATGTTGTGTTTTGGAGTTTCTATTATTGTTTACTATCGAAGTAGGTATACAAGATTTTGTTTATTTTGTAACAAAGCTCTGCTGACTTCACCAATACTTGAGAGAAATATAATATATGCATCACCATTTTACCCTCATCATATTTCATCATGTTTCGTATCTACTGATGATAATCAGCTGTATTTAAGTCAGCTGAGAATCGTTAATTCGGGATCATGGAAATGTCAAGATGAATTATTCAAAAGATTTCCGAGGAACATGACATTGTGTGTATCATCGATAAGGCTCAGTCCTATTATCTCACCCCTGCTCTATCTGTTATAACCAGACTGATTCCCGTCACAATGTATGACACAAAACCCGATATCGAAAGTGCCTCTTGACAAATCCTCAGCATCATCGCTTATACGACTTGACACTTCTAAGACAGCTTTCGCGAATACATCATTGCATTTTTGTACGTATAGTTGAACCAAACCAGTATGGATTATAAACCAATTAGAAAATAAGAGGAAGGAACCATCAGCTGCTTTTCTAGTAGTAGTTTGGTTTAGAATATGGTTCTTACCTGTCAAATTTGAAATTTTTTCGAAAATCCTCAAAAAATCTGTTTTTTTTTATTTCGAAAAATGCCAGAGAAAAAAGTTGCTCAGTTTCCAATTTCATACATTTGTTCCTAATTTAGACTCTCTACTGTCACTTCGACTACTACTAAGTGAAAATTTTAGTTCGATTTGATCAGTACCTACTATTTTTATCCCAAGATGTTTCATTAGTCTTGTATTGTTCAGAATCACGAAATTTTACATCATGTCTAGTACAAATCGCTAGAACGAAAGTCTTTTGAATAGTTATGAAACTGTAGGTCATTGTTTAGTTTACAGAAAAGTATGATATTTCGGGTTTGTTTGTAACTGAATTATTTGGTCAGAAAAATAATCAAACTGGATAAAAATCTATTTGTTGGAATCAGAAAATAATGATATCTCTGTATATTAGAATTCCTTAGATCAACCTTTCCATGTTTTGTTAATTTTACTGTTTGACTGATTTTTGTTTAAACAAGATGTAAAAAATAATAAATTAGATTGGCATAATGACTTCACAATTAATTCTTTGTAATTAAAGAAAAATAAAGGTTTATCTCTTCAAATAGACAAAAATATACAGTCCACTATAAATTAAGAACCAGCAATATCCATACTCAACACTATTAAAAAAAATACGAATGTAATAAGAATCAAGAGAAATTCGATTACCGACATTTTAACGTCCATACATTGAAAATCCACATCAGTTTAACAATGAAATGAAAAAACTAGATGAACTTTGAAACAACAAAGACGAATTTCTGGAGATGCTTTTTTTTTATTTTCTGGTAACAGGCCAATGCGGGTATTTCCTGGGCAAGATATGATATTGAAGTCTCATATTCATCAAAATTATGAAATTTGAATCATATTTCGTTCGAATCGATAGAGTGATAGATTCGAAAAATTAAAAAAAAATTAAAAAAGTCGAAGTTTGTTTGTTGGTTTTCGAATCAGGTATGCTGATTAAAAGCTTAGATTCTAGGTCTTCTATATCGTGTACAGTCATTCGGACTAACTCATCCATTCTACAGGCCCCAGAAATACCAAATATTACAGCCACCTAAAAAATAAATAAAGGTACAATCTAAATAGAAATTAAAACCTTGTAAATTACCTTAATCATTAAATTTTCTTTATCTGGAGCTTCCTGGATAAATTTTTCAATTTCTTCCTTCGTTAAAATCTTAGATTTCTTTGCCCTATAACCTTGAGCTTGCCGTTTCAATAAAGAACGAAGTTTTGAGTATGTAGATATATCTACATTGTGTTTAATTGCAAGGGTTGACTTCAGCATTGAATAATTGGCCCATAATGTTGAAGATTTCATCTTTAAACAAAGGTCTAGGAAGTATGCCATTACAACATTTTCTGAGAAAGAACTCGTATTTTTACTCATGCGACAATCCATAAAACGTCTGTATGCATTTTCGTACTTTTCTCTTGATTTCTTTGGCAATAATTCTAATGAAGCAGTATTCACTGCCTCAACCAGCTCTGGAGGAGTCCCAGGAATGGAAATTTCATCATCACTTATTATTTTACTTTCGAGAACATCAGCAATTAAATTTATAAGCGTCAAGTTTGACAATTCAACCTCAATACGTTTCCATAGTAGCCCAAGTAATTTTATTAGGAATTTCAAAGCACCATTTATTTGGGAATAAAATTATCGCGTTTTTTTTTAAATCAATCAATATCTGTCGAATTTTAAACGATTTGCGGAAAAATAGTATGTTTACCTCGTAGGAAAAGCTTAACATTCCTGGACTCTGTGTTGCTAAGTCTCGGCTTGCGCCTCGACTTAGCAATCTTCACAGTCGCCCAGGAATGTTAAGCTTTTCCTACCTGGTAAAAAATGTACTATATACAAAAAGTATACTTATCAATGAGAACCTAAATGACCGATAATATGTTATCTAGAATATTCAACTTCCCTTTCACGTTGAATAAGGAGTGGATGAATAACTGGCGGAGACACCTTTTCACCATTTTAGTAGATTTATACTGTCGACAATAACTCTCAAGATGTCGCCTCATAGAGGTAGGAATCGATATTGCCGCATATTATGGATTCTTGCCAAGACCCCGTGTTTCTGCCTCATTTCGTGAAATATTTGAAATTGACCGGATATACTCCCCATCATAATTCGGCTATAATGCCAGATGTTTCAGCTGAAAGAGATGGGATATGTGCAGATTGGAGACACAACGTTCTATATATGATTCATGAAGATCTGCATTGGTCTCAGATGTGATAAGGTTAGAATGTAATAAAATAGATACGATGATATAAAATAGTAAAATCGACTACCAGGTTAAAAAAATGAAAGAAAAAATATGGCAAACGCTCCCAGCTCCAACATCACACTGTATTTTGTAACGATAACATCAATTATTTGATTTGACAGCACAGTAGAGTTGGTGATAAACAAGTTATATATCTAGCTATTTCATTATGTTATGGTTATAGCAATTTTCCACAGAAGTTGGAAAGTACTGAAGTAGTCCTTGATAATCTGTTTTTTTTTTGTGTATAAGAGTTTGTGAATGAATATAAAAGAATTGTGGAGGAAGGAAATTTAATGCCCAGATAATTTCAGAGCCTCTATAAAAACTTCGTGACTCCTCTAGAATCAACATCCAAACAGACGACGTTGACACATTTAATTCTGATTATCGGATACGAGGAAGTTTTTAATTCAATCTCTATGAAGAGTATCGAGACAAAACAATCCTATGATGGCCGAAATTTCACTAAGAAATACTAAAAATATCTCTTCTGCACACGTTTTAACCATATATAGCTTGCACCCTAACACTGTCCAACATTAATGTAACAAAAAATATTTTTGATCGTCATCCAATAATACATTTTTCATTTTCACAAGCAAATTCACGTATTTTCAAGTTTTCTATATCCTTTTACTATAGCCCTTCCAGCTGAGTCACAGTGTTTACCAATAAACTATTTCGACGTTGAAATATCCAAGAAACAAATAAGAGTCAGCCCAAAGAGATATTGAAAAACTCCATGAGAAGTAATCATCCCTAGTCGAAAATATGCGTGAAACTATTTCTATTTGATTCAGTAGGTGTCATTTTCATTTTTCACACCCCATTAAATTTTTTCGTTAAATGTCATGAAGAGACTTGAAATTGACTAACTTCTGACACCATTACATAATAGTTATTTATGTATCAAGGGCGTAAAATAGGCTTTTATGCACCGCAGCGTGTAAGTGATAGCCTGAGCGATAGCGAGGACTATTAATACGCCTAGGTAAGGGCTTTAAAGTGTCATTTTACGCCCGGCGGGCGGTAAAGTAGTCCGTGGGCTGTAAAGTGCTTTTGTAAGCCCGCACAACCGGGCGATAAAGTGCAATTTTACGTGCATAAAAATGCTTATGTCAGCTCTTGGTGCACCTTATTACAAAATACCCTGCTATAGAACATTTTCCAGCAGTCCCTCAATTTCCTCGTGACCTGGAAATCCACATCACTTTGTCACGTTCATTCAGGCTTTTCGTGATGAAAATTTTGAATAGGGAAAGATCCCGCAATTTGCAAACAGTCGGGATCTCAGGAGTCAGAACAGAGCTTTCCACAGGTGTCCATGATATTCTTTGTAATGTTTGATATCCCTATACGAATTCTTCTTGAATATATATTGCCTGATTATATTCGGAAAAAGAACGCCAAAAGGGGTTGGGCTTGGTAGATGGGGTCACTCTATAGAGGAGTATGGAGCACAGAGTTTCTTGTTGAATACCCATCATTACAAGACAATGGACTCTCGGATGAACACTTTATCGGAATTATTATGAACCCAACCTTTAGTACTAACAATAATTAGAATCTCGAATAACTAACAAAATTTTCTCATTCATCGTACTCGAAGATAAATATAACGTCTTGGCAATTCGTTTCCGCTCATGAATGGGTTATTTGTTATTCTGCCCTGGAAGCTCTTGATTTTCCACTCCAGTTATTACTCGCCATATTCCGGAACTGGAGAATGATCATTGAGACGTTCGTTGTCATTAAGGTCCGGAAGAAATATAAGAGGGTGAAATTGGGTATGTTTTTGCATTCTGAGTTACTTCAATAAATGAATTCTTGTAGTACTTTTGAAGAATATGGGGAGTCATAAATTGTTCGATTAGTTCAATGAAACATTCGTTAACGTGGGCAAAACACTAGACCATAATTATGTCAATGAGGCATTTGGATTGAAGAGGCAATTGAAGATTCAAGACATTGAAAATCAGTTGGTGACTGATGAAACTTCAAAACTATTGACAATCACATTATTGAACATGACTTTGGGAATTCTATCATAATTCTATAAAAAAAGGGAATGAAAGGGCAGGTTAATATCAATGCAAATTCACCATTTTTGTAAATTATACAATTCTTGTTGCTGTAGTTTTATACTTCATGTTCATTTTGCTCATCATCACATTGTTTTTATGAACTGGTGATAATTTCTGAAAATCATCAGTTATTTTGTTACGTAGTAGTGATAATTTCTTCATTTCCTTGAAAGCTCTGTATTTCTTACTGTAGACTTATCATCAAACAATGAATGATATTATATCATCATCAATATTGTTACCGTTTTATTGATTCTGTTTCCAGTATTCTATTTCCACTCGATATATTCTACAGAAGAGACATTTCATTTTCTTCTTGAATGAAAACCAATTCTGGATTTTATATTGAATTCTCCGAGTAATATCGTTCGGTCCTTACAGAAAAAAATCATTTATAATTCACGGAAGTGAATTATGTTCCTGAACTCATTTCGCCTTCTGGCTCCGTTTAATATATGGCGAATTCTTATACCTACCTGCTCCAATTTATCTCGTTTCTGCAGTTCTGCTTTCAAATAAATTCATTATTCATATTCGAGATAGCCACAACAAACGTTTTGCATAATAAAAGGATCATATCAAAAAGCTGTACTCATATACTTTCTTAAACGCATTCTTCTCATCTCCTATGGAATATATCTGAGATTTTTGCAATACAAATACAATAGATAGTGAATTTTGAACAGGAGTACATGATTTCGTGAAGTTACATAATTCGCACTGCCCAACGAGTTTTGTACACTACTTTCCTTCGACCATATTTTTTTTTATTTTGCGGAAAGTCATATCAAAGATGTAATTTGAGCATCTATGTAATTTCTGGTGGTGTCTATTCGATATCACTGTCTTTATCAAGTATTTTCTTATATTAGGTAATAATTGAAGACCCTGATGCAAAAAGGGGATGAGTACATAATTCTGCAAAAGTGAGATAAATGCTTATTTAGGTTAAGAAAGTTGCTCTTCTTGTCTGGTGCGAGTTTTGGATACGTACCCGTGGGTTATAGATTCTGAATAATGATAAAATTACATATCCCCTGGTATGGTCTGGTGCAATAATGGTATAAGATTTGTGTAACTTATCCCCCTATGAAGTTATCCCATTATTGCACCACTTCCCTATTTTTCTTAATAACATCGTTATTCGTTCGTAGATGTTGCTAAAATTCATTATACATGTTGTACTAGTTGGGCCTTACTCAATTACCACCATAAATATTGAATTTAAAATTTGAACTATTTTTGCTTCTCCTGAATTGTTACTTATCCCGTTCTTGCATCAGGGTCTTCAATTGAAAACTTTGACAATTTCAGATGTCAATTACTGAATTCTCTTTGTTTGAACTAAAATGTAATTGATTTTTAAAATCACATGCCTATACCATTTTCGTTCTAAATGGAAACCTAGTAGGGTGGAGCTATAATATTGTCTGTTCACTCAAGGCCCAAACGTCTGCCAAGTTGAGGTCGCTACTTTATAGAAGTCGTTCGATGCTCATTTGTTTCAGTTTTTTCTCTGTCAGCGACCCAATTTTAGGTTGAAGTTATGTTCCTCTTTTTTTTTGACTTCAGCACATTTATATGTATATGTCATAATCTGACACATTTTTACTTTTCTACATATTTCTACTCGAATAGGTCCAATAACAGTTTTTAGAAACAATAATAAGACATATTCCAAGGAACATTTTTGGAGATACTCACGTATTTTGGCCTTCCAGAACAAGAATCCGAAACGCTTGTTTCGTAAATACAGGGAGGGCCAATGGAAACTTTCCACCCTAATTTGTGGGAGTTCAAATCAACATCTTAAAAAACGCTCGAATACGTCGATATTTGATTTTAGGGGGAACTAATTTTCAGTTTTTTTTCACCCCCGTAGCTTCAACCCTGTAGCTGGGGGGTGAACAACCCTCAAAATTTGAATAGGGAAAAGGGGTCGTGCCATACCTCTTTTTGAAGGTCTCATTGAGTTCTTCATGACCCAATAATTTTGCCCTATTATTGTCATCGATAACGAAATGACAGGTTGTCAAACTCTTGGAAATAGAGTGGGAAATTTGTGGGATTGAAAATCAAAATTGTGGAATGTTCATGGCTGACATTTTGAACAGCTTGGAATTTAAATTTGACGTGTCCACCTGATTATTGCACTGGTAACTCGAATGATTTGGTATTTTTATTACGAAAACAATAGTCTCTTACCAAGATTTTGACAACCTGTCATTTCGTTATCGATGACAATAATAGGGCAAAACTATAGGGTCATGAAGAACTCAATGAGACCTTCAAAAAGAGGTATGGCACGACCCCTTTTCCCTATTCAAATTTTGAGGGTTGTTCACCCCCCAGCTACAGGGTTAAAGCTACGGGGGTGAAAAAAACTGAAAATTAGTTCCCCCTAAAATCAAATATCGACGTATTCGAGCGTTTTTCAAGATGTTGATTTGAACTCCTACAAATTAGGGTGGAAAGTTTCCATTGGCCCTCCCTGTATACACCCACCATTTGACATTTTAAAAAAATTCTTCTACTAAAGCACAAAATTCGTCCTTCTTTTAATTAGAACACCACACACTCTCACATTTACTTATCTTCAACACTTTTCAGCGAAAGAATTCAATATTTTTCAAAAAATGTACCGTTCTTCGGAAACACTAGACTTTGATCTGTCAACTTGACACTGTCACAAAGTTCAGCTCCCGTCATGCTCCCATGCTCGGTTCTCGATGGGTTTCGTAAAATTTTTTGAATTTCTTCAAATATACTGTTTATTCTGCTGAAAATTGTTGAAAACAAGGAAATGTAAGTGTGTGTGGTGTTTTAGTTTTAGTTTAAAGACGGACTAATTTTTGTATGCTTCCTTCAGTGGATATGAATTATGCGTACATCATGTGGAGCAAAATATACAACTCAACGTAAGTGATTAAAATCATTCGATATGCCAATACGTTCACTTGATGCCTCGCGTATTTGAATTTCTCATGATGTTTTTTTCTGTTTCCTGATCAATGAATCAATGATATCAAACAATTCTGTGCTTGGAACAGGAGCTTCGCTGTTCTAAAAGGAGCGCGTAATTCAAAAAGTAAACAAAAACGTTAGGTTATGCCTAGTTTGACACTGAACGTTCAAAATAGTTCACGGTTATTATGAGAAGTTTGCTTTGTTTTGGTTTTCGTCAGAACCGTTCTAGAACCGTCCTAGAACGGTTCTGCTCATGCGCATTTGCTTCACGGGATCAATTTGAAGAAAATGCGCTTGAGCAGTATAGTTCCAGAACGGTTCTGAGAAGAACCAAAACAAACCTAATGTCTCTACTTCACAGAAGAAGATGCGTAATTGTTTCCAGTGAACAGACAATATTATACCGTCTACTATAGGTGTTCATTTAGATCGACAATGTTACAGGACAGTTGATAGATATTATCGACATACAGAAAAAAGTCGCTGAGAAAGAATATCTTCATTTTAGGATTCATTCGGAATACCAGAGAAGACAATTGTGGACCATCCTGCCGTACAATCGAATCAAGCGAAGTACAAGTCTAACATAACACGTATATCTCGACATTCATGCATTATCCACATCAATCTGAGCCGTTTCACTTGGTAAACGAATTTGTCCCTCGCTCTGTGTGATTCTCGACAATCATGTTTCGTGTTTTGCCTTTTGCTACCGCTCAGGATAATACGGTTCTCAGGATATAAAATATAAATTCCTGGGCATTCATTACTTGCCATTTCGGGGCATTTCCAGCATCAGCAACCGCGACAAATCGCAGTAGACAACATAACGCTATTACTGAATTTTGCAGCTGGAATCTCCTCTGCCAAGTTCCACTCTGAGTAATCGTTTTCATATTCTGAGTTATCTTGGTATGCCATGATAAGATGGATTTATAAAGGAGAGATGAATTCGCTTAGGCGCGTTTGATGTAATGACAAATAGCTCAATGAATCGAAATAATCCTAATGCACTGAGAGAATAGTGTTTGGATCCCTTAAATTGCATCCTTCTCCACCTTCTCTGTTTTTTCAATCTTCCTCATTTTTTATCTCTCTCCTCTTCTACTTTCTATATCCTTAATTTTTCAGTGTCACACATAAAGTTTGCGACATATGGAAGATTTTTTTATTAATAGATATAAAAAAATTTGACTTCGCAGTTAGTTTGTGCTTGAAAAATGTGTAAAATACAGCATCTTTACTTTTTTTATGTGCTTCTCTAAACCTGTCAAATTAGGAATTTTTTTCGAAAGTCCTCAACAAATCTGTTTTTTTTTTTGAAATTACGAAAAATTGCTCAGTTTCCAATTTTATACATTTGTTCCAAATTTGGAATCTCTACTGTCACTTCGACTATTACTAAGTGAAAATTTTATTTAGATTTGATCAGTACCTACTATTTTCATCTCGAGATGTTGCATTAGCCTTTTGTTTAAAATCACGAAATTTTATATCATGTCTAGTACAAATCGCTAAAACGAAAGTTTTTTCAATAGTTATGAAACTGTAGGTCATTGTTTAGTTTACAGAAAAGTATGATATTTCGGGTTTGTTTGTAACTGAATTATTGGTCAGAAAAATAATCAAACTGTATAAAAATCTGTTAAAAAAAGAAATACGAGTGTAATAAGAATGAAGAGAAATTCGTTTATTCGATTACTGACATATTAAAGTCCATACATTGAAAATACACATCAGTTTAACAATGAAATGAAAAATCTAAATGAACTTTGAAACAACAAAGACGAATTTCTGGAGATGCATTTTTTTTTTATTTTCTGGTAACAGGCCAATGCGGGTATTTTCTGGGCAAGATATGATATTGAAGTCTCATATTCATCAAAATTATGAAATTTGAGTCATGTTTCGTTCGAATCGATAGAGCGAAAGATTCGAAAAATTAAAAAATGGAAAATAGTTGAAGTGACAGTAGAGTCCAAATTCGTAACAAATGTATAAAATTGGAAACTGATCAACTTATTTTACTGGCATTTTTCGAAATTAAAAAAAAACTGATTTTTTGAGAAATTTCGAAAAAAATTTTCGAAAAAAATGCTGTAAGATATCAAATAAAAATGGACGAGTTTTGAGTCGGTTGCATAAAAAGATAATTCTTGGAAAGTTATTGATTGATTGATACATTTGATTTTGATAATTGAATATAATGGTTATTCGTATATAAAACTTATCACTTGTCTCACTGAAAGTCACTGAATTTGAATTGTTAACGAGTCCAAAGTTTCCCTGGTACAACCCAAAACGCAGGGTTGTGCGAAACAACCCTCAATCATCAACCGCTTTTTATCGAATGCCCCCTTCATCTGAATTTCAAATCTCAATTTGTTTTTCCGTCAATGTTCTGAACTTCCAGGCGGGTGGCCCCCCTCCTCGATTTTTTGCCACCGTCGGGAGTTGCCGGGAGTTTTAAACTCCGCACAATGTTAAGTAAGGTCTGACCGGGTTGTGCTTAACTTTCGAATGAGATCGGTTGATAATTCGGTTTTAATTTGATAAGCGCAGATGATTTCGCGAGTTTGAGAAGTCGCTAATGGAATTCAGGGGATATTATTTTAGCGGGTAATGACTATATCTGATCCCGGTGGAATTCACGGAAAATTGAATATAACATCGGATTACTTGATTGACATTATAGAAATTGAACAGGGTTTTCCACATGTAGGTCATCCCCTCATTAAGGAAATTTCTGGGCAAGATATGATATTGAAGTCTCATATTCATCAAAATCATGAAATTTGAATCATCGTTCGAATCGATAGAGCGAAAGATTCGAAAAATTAAAAAAAATGGAAAAAAGTCGAAGTGACAGTAGAGAGTCGAAATTTGGAACAAATGTATAGAATTGGAAACTGAACAACTTTTTTCTTTGGCATTTTTCGAAATTTAAAAAAAATATATTTTCTGAGGATTTTCGAAAAAAATGTAAAATTCGACAGCATTAGAGTCGCACATGGAGAAGGGAAAGATGCAGTTTTCTACTCATTTTTCAAGCACAAACTAACTGCGAAGTCAAATTTTCTTTATGTGTGACACTGTATATTTCCCCGATTTCTCTATTTGACTTTGTCCTATTTCTTCTCTCCTTTTTCTTCTACTCCTTCTAGTTCTCATATCTCTTAGAAGTCTTCCATTTCTCCCCACATTTTATCTAAATTTTTTAATCCTCCTCTGGAAATGTTTTAACAAAGAGATAATTTCTAAGTGGAGAGTTGTTTTTCTTACAATTATGTGGTTTTTATTCCTTCCAATTCGTTTTTTTCCTTTCATTTGTATCAGAGTTGGATTTTCGAGCCAGCTCTATTCTGGAGTGCATTTTTAGCCGCAAGATGTCAATGTTCCAAGTTGCTCTTGGACAGTATCTCTATGCTATTCAAATACGTTGGTCCTACTTTGAGATCTTGAGATTCCTCATTTCTTGTTTTTCATATGGTAACATTCCGTATAAACAACCAATGACTAGGATTCACTGCGCTGTCAATACCAACTCCTCACTGCTTCCGTTACAGGACTGGAAAACCGATTAATCCGACTTGATGAATCAAATCCGGGAGAGATCAATCCAAGCGAGGAAAACAACGAATCCAAAAAAACCTGGATTTCCGTCGACCTCAAAGAAGTGGAGCCTTTTCCTCCCACATAAATCTTTCTTTCAACAGACGTTTAAATATCTAGTGGCCCATGTTGGGCGAGAGAGAGATGCAAATAGCCGTTTGACCCTGGCTGGCCTGCCTCATTTGCTGTGAGAGTAGCGAAAACAGTGGTGGAGGTATCCAGGAATTATTTTGGGAAACAATTGCAGACCGCAAGTGATGAATTTGTATCGTTAATTATATCATATTTTTCATAGCTTCTCACATGTTCGATTATATCGATGTAACTACACAGATAAAAGTCCCAGAAGAAGTATTTGGTTGATGAGTTAGTCTTCAACCTGTTATAACCGAAAATTAGTGAACGTAGAGATGTTGTTTTGCTCCTACAGGAAGAGTCACATTACTAAAACCGTTTCATCCCAACTGAAAATAAGCTTGAACCTAGGTAGACATTAATATTTCAGTTAGTGCCTTCAGACTGAGCCAGACAATAAATCTCAAATCAGGAAATCTGATCGGACCCTTGTAGATTCTGAAGAATATTTCCTAAGGAACCACGTCTAAGAAGACAGATGTCACGCCAGTTAGATACGACTTCGAAATGCAGTTCGAAGTGGTAATAAACAACCCTCAAGTTTGCAAAAAACACGAACCTCAACTAGAAAGGTATGCATCAGCGTGGTATACTGATGTATCCAAGATGCATGAAAGGACTACAAGCCCGAATTACAAGCTATCAAAACCCGTTGGTAACACCCCAACCATATTTCAATCGGAAGTACATGCTTTGGAGATATGGGACCATGAGTGTCTCGAAAAGGACACTTGAAATACAGAAATCTATATCTATATCAGATAGCCTAGCGTACTGAAAGCTCTGAAGTCATACACTTGTGAGTCTGAGCTGACTTGTAAACAATCCTTGAGACAACTGGCAGCGAACAACCAGATCACTTTGATGTGGGTGCCAGGTCATAAGGGACTTGAAGGCAACAGTAAGCTGAAGAAGGACTCCTCACTGGACACTGCCCTCTGAGGTACCACCTCAAAAAGATGTGTGAAACAGAGAGTGATAGTTGCCGCTACTGCGAGAACTTCGCTGAAACTTCAGAACATTTGCTATGCGAATGCCCAGCACTCTTCTGCAAGAGGCTCAAGTTCCTGGAAGGGGCCTTTTTAGAGCCCTCCGACATCAGGAACCTAGCTCCCAGGAAACTGATAATACCGGGCCTCGAATAGATTAAGGGTTATGCACAAAAGATCCAATAGGTCGAGGTGCTTGAGAGGCTGCAAAGACTTAACGACCCCTCCTAAGAACAGGCAAATACACTATTCTTGTCCAGAATTCTTCTATTGGCTGTACAAGACCCACTTAAAAGAAGAGGTTCGACGTTGGGTAGCGGATGATATAATGAAATCACAGTGGAATAAAGTACCAGGACAAAGACAAGTGAAGAGACCTTTTGCCAAGGAAAGCTAACCAGCTTCACGAATTGGACAAAAACAGCCTCTGAGGTTTAACCTCAAAAAGAAGGAAGAAACAGGGAGTGACAGTTGCGGCTACTGCGAGGACTTCGCTGAAACTGCAGAACATTTGCTTTGCGAATGCCCAGCGTTCTTCTGCTAGAGGCTCAAGTTAGGCTCAAGCTAAGAAGGGGCCTTCTTGAAACTTTGCGATGTCAGGAACCTAGCTTCAAGGAAGCTAATAAATTTTGCACGAAGTCTCGGAATCCCGTGCCTTGAACAGGTCAAGGTTTATGCACAAGAGGATCCGATAGTTCGAGGTGCTTGAGAGGCTACACAGCCTCAACGACCCCCTCTACATACTGCAATCTAAAATATTGATGAACATCTTACAGTACATAAGCAGTGTCCAATATTCTCTTGTCACAAACATGTCGACATTGCAGGTCGGTTAAGTTCGTATTTCATTCGTTTTTGGAAGAGACCTCTCTGGATGTACAAACAGTCGAATATGAGCGAGATGGACCCTTGCGGTAGGGAACAATGTCGGATCATCATCAACGTGGGTGAGACAGCAAGGGGGTATGTAAACATCCAGCAGAGGGTCTTCTTAATGGGAACTGACACTACCTGGATGGCTGCACAAGGGTTATTCTAGCATCGAATTGAGTTTGCGCCTGAACATTTTCACGTCGAGCTCTCATGGAAAATGCTCACTAAAAGCAACGTTTCCCCGCAATTTTATTAATTTCCCAGGCGCCCGACACTTGCTCTGCTAACATCGTTAGCAAGTTCAAGGGGGAATATGTTTTGAAGACAGCATATTCAAGAGGGGAACAATTATTGTCTTCATGGCCCTGGATATGTTTGTCATATTATTGGACCTTCCGAATTCTAGTTCCATGATGTTTCATCATACATTTGAAGAATTCGATGAAAAAATTTCGAGATTTTTTTTTTAGAAATTTATTTCATATGTAGTAGTGAACGCATTATATGGAAAATCGTTTCATGGAAAAATTTCGAAATATATTGATGCGTGCAATCGCTTCTACGAAAATATTTTGAATCATGTCTCAGAAAAGATATTAGAAAATGTTATTCGGAAAAGTTGTTGAGAACGATATGAACGATAAAAAATACATAAATGAATATATTGTATATTATGATACAATGAGTTTTATAAGACGCTATTTTGTCGCACGCGTTGTTTGGAGTACGACGAGAGAAGCTGGGAGTGCTACAAGGGAACAAGTGCGTTATAAAACGTGTGTCATATAATCTTTTATTTCTGACAGTGACATTATAAGCTTATATCGTCATAGTTACGATATCTATAATGAGGGTCATAACTCCCTTGGGATATTAAGGTTCAAAAACTCCCTCTTACCTTTTACAGGTGAAAATGATACAAGAAATGCTTATAAACGTTTATATGTAATGAAAACTAAGACATATTTTCCTTATTCACGTCATTACAAATAATAAATGTACAATTTTCAAATGTTCCCTGAGAATTACTTCCGCCGCTGGAAACAATTTCTTCTTTTTTATGGGTGGTGCTGTTGCTGTTCACTACAGTCGAGGTGCCTGCCTCTTCTGATGGCAAAGTAGACAGCATACGCGCCGTTTTATTTCTTAATTCAATACTGTCCTCCAGATACCCCTCTGCCACCGTGGAACTTCTCCAACCTCCGTGTCTTTTTAAGTTTGTCATAGTTGCTCCTGCATTGGCTAGGGCAGTAGCAGAAGTGCGACGAAGGCAATGTCCCGTAAAGGTTAGTGGGTTTGGCAATCCTAAATACATTGCGATTTTGCTGGGAATTTTGCCAAACATATTCTTTCCAATTGGCTGAGTTGTACATTTATTTTATCGGAAGCTCAAAAAAAAATCGTTTTGTACCTTCAGGACGCAAGGACATATAAAGTCTCAATAAAGGCAAAGCAGAGAACTCTTTTTCATCCACAACAGTAAATTTCTTCGATACACCAGTTTTACTTTCCGGTACGTTCACTACCATAACAGTATCACGGTCCTCTATATCTGCTATACTCATATTAAGAAGTTCCTGAGTTCTGCATCCTCCAAAATAACCCATAATTAGAACAACCTATAACAAATAAAACGAAATAAACAAACGAAAAAGAAAATTATGAGAAAAAAATTACCTTATGCAATAAATGAATTTCATTAGGGGCGTCCTTTAGAAATTTGATGACATCTTTAGGAGATAAGACAGCAGACTTTTTCGGCTTATACCCCTTACTTTTCCGTTTCAAAAAAGCCTCTAGTTCGTTGAACTTGGTGATATCTCTTTTCTCATATATGGTCACCATCGATTTGAGCATTGAGCATTTAGTCCATAACGAATAAATACAATTATTACCAAATCTACCAGAAAATACTGAAAATACTTTACCAGTTCTTGAAAATATGCCAGAAAGACAGTTTCGTTGGCATCTTTTGACATAACATTTCTCTGTGTCAGCCACTTCAGATATAAGTTGTATTCTTTTTGATATAGGGCTTCACTTTTCGATGGAAGTAATGATTGTCTTGCTTTTTCCGCTTTTTTTATAATATCCTCCATTATATCAGAAAAAGATCGTCGATTTGTGGTAAAAAATAAACACGTTTTTAACGGAAAAACATTGATTGATAAAGAAAGTTTGCTTATAAACATGTAACATAGCGACAACCTAGCAACAACCAACAATGCTACAATCAACGCTACCTAATTCAAATATACCAGAAAGGTTATGAATTTAAACATTTATTGCGTTCTAAATATGGACATATTGTTATGAAAATCGGTCAAAAATAAAATTATCTATGTACCACGGGAATTATAGAGCCTTAATAACCTCTGGCAATTGCTGTCCCTCGGGCCAGAGGCCCTCGGGACGCAAACTTTGCCATCGGTAATTAAGGCCCTCATAATTCCCTTAATACATAAATAACTATTTCTATTTTGCATTATTTTGAAGTTTTTCATTGAAAAAACTTGATTCAATATGAATAAATAGCAGAAACATCATCGATTGGTAGCAATGATGACATTGAAATATTTGAAATCTGACGCACAGGCGTAAAGCCCAGTTTACTGTTGAGCGATTTTGATTATTGCAATACAAGCGGTGAAAAATTCAATGTTGTTATTGTTTTCATTGGTCAATTCAAATCAAATTACACTCTGAATTGAAATTTACCAATTAAAACATTGAGTTTTTCACTGCTAATATCACCAAATCCAAATCGCTCAGAAGTAAACTGGGCTTAACTTTTCTGACTTTCATTTGACAGTTCGATTGTACCAATCCCCAAATAATAAAAAATGCGTATCGAAATAGAGGCTTTTTCGACACGCATTTACGTTGCACAATGATTTCATTATACAACCAAAATAGAAAAACATATTTTCAATTTTTGAAACTACAAGACTTTATGAAGCAGCTAGAGAAACCGGAAGTCGAAAAAATTTCATTTATATGTCAAAACGAAATTATTATATTCAGTTATATATTAGGTAGTTTCGTATTTCAATCATTTATCTCTAAAATTGAAGAAAATAAGCATTATATATTGATGTTGGAAAATAGTAAATTAATATCATGTATCTTAATTTTACGTCCTTTTTACAAAACATCCTATATTTGGTCGCGCTGCTACTAAAGTACAGCTTGTACGTTAGATGATCCATCCTGATTGGGGAAACGTCGATATTGGTGACATAAATTGAATTGGAATCTCTTACTGCAAACGTACAAGTCATGTACAATGTCATATCGACATAGCAGCAAGCAATTTTCATCAATCTTCCATATAGCAGAACTGCCGAGCCGTATAAGAAAGGCTATAGCAACATATAATACCATGTTTCGCAGATCAACCTTGAGCCGAGATAACAAACCCCTGAGTTGAATTCCGATAGAAGACTCCCGACAATGGGAAACTCCAAGTTTCTGGAAAATAACTGCAAGACCAGAAATAACAAGTTCTCGTGTACCTATATGAGAACGTGGAAAAGTTTGCGGAGTTCACATATTGCCGTCTGATACGTTTTGTATTATTTCGCTGTTTCACAGTGCTTGGGGCATAGAAAATATGGAATACTTTATGGATGTAATTTGGTTGGTGAAAATGATGTATTGCACTTTATAGTTCAGCTCAGTACCTAAGCAGGGTATACTGGGTGGCTACAGAAACTAGGTCAGCCTCATGACCTCCTACAGTCATCATCACACATTATATTATATTATAACATCCATTGGATGTCTATTTCACATAAAGTTTCATGTTCTTCTGAATATGTTCAATAAACATTGAATTTGTGGTACATAATGATGAATCTATTGAGTATTCATGAGTAATTTTGAACGCATTCATCCAATAATGAGGTAGGAATATAATAATATAGAGTGTTGAAGTAAGTGGGAAATGAGGAAATATAGTGGCTATAACTCAAAAACGACTATATTTTTTTCCTTTAAATTTGATATGTGAATTGAGCTAATAACTGATGAATTAACAAAAATATTACCACAACATCAAAACACATGACCGAAGGTCCACTCATCAACTTGTTGACACTTGAGCAACGTTTCTTCGATACAAAACCTGTCCTAAAGAAACAATTGGATTCAGATCGGGTAACCAAGGTAACAGATACAAGTTTTTCATTTGAAATAAATAAAAAATCCATTATCAGAGAAAGTAGCGCTTCAGCTTCCAAGCACCCTGTATATGAGACGAAGATTCTAATAGTTTTATAATTTTTGAAACGAGCAGTTTTATAGCCGAATATTTTACAATTTCATTCGACGAGAATTTATATCTAGATAGAATTTTAATATGGCTTCCTAGCATGTAAATAAAAACAACAATAACGAAATTGAAACTCCTTGCAATCCTCATATCCAAGATATATTGAATTTTTGAGCATTTACTTATATTCAATATTTTCGTTATGAACATGTATAAGTGCATGGTAAGTAAGTAAAGGTATTGGTGGTGTTTGTATAGGCAGGAATTAGTGAAATAAACTTCTCGATGAGTGCGCTATTGTTTCGTGAAATACGGAAATAATGCTGAGCTCTAGGACACTCTTTTTTCCAACGACATACCTGAAATACGTTTCATTTCGCACTCTAAACTAGTACACACTGCTGGGCGAATCTGATGTTGTTATCCTTGTTCAAGAATGAGGTAACCCTAGTAACTGCTTTAGATGTTGGCTTCAAACAACTACTGTGGTAAGAATTGAGCGTTATTCATCTAGACTGCGTTATGAATTGAATGGTTGGGTTGAAAACAGAGAGTATGATTCACTTCATGTTCACCTGACACCTCCCTTTTTTTCCAATACCATATTATGAATTTTGGTTAGTATTGAAAATAATTGTTTATTGGTTAATCGGAAAATAAAGAATATATTATTATTATTATTATTGTCATGCGAAATCAATATCCGACATATACCTATATATTTCATGTAGGTCGTTGGAAAAGTATAGTGTACAACTCGTGCGTATTTCATACGAGTTTGACAAAATGATGAACCACGAGCCTATTTTCCGCACTAATTGCACAATATATCTGCTTAGTACTTTTGGAAGCTATTGAAACATAATTCAATAGTGTTTAGATGTTCAAGAGCATTCTCAAATTACCCTTGCATAAAAAGAATACCAAAATGACTCTGACGCTAGACTTGAAAGGTGAAATCCTCTCTGTTAAATTTATTTACTGAGCTTGTCAAGTATATATATATATAGCTAAAAAAAGTATAAAATAAAATTAACATTGTCTACGATGAAAAATCCATTCACAAGAGACTTTTTTATTTATTTTCTTTCCACTCTTTCAAGTAATATCGATGGCTATTAGCCTCCATCCGTCGAGTTCTTCCCAAAAAGGGAAGAAAGAAGAAGCTATAAGGTGAATAGTTTTTATTGAATTTCTCATTGAAAGGATCTCAAGAGATGTCCCAGATGAAACGAATTCAATCCAGAGAAGGAATGACGTCGAGCTGTGAGATGCGTCTTCGAAAAATATGAATTTATAATATTCTGGAAACTGTTTTTAGTATTTTGTCGGACAATACAAAGTTTTTTTTTAAATGGACCCTAATATACATACATGAAATATAAAATCGAGTATGTAGATCTATTTTTCCACCTCACTATTATTCGCTTCACATCATACTTGTTCACAAGTATTACTTCAATCGAAGAAAAAATTAAATATTACTAGAAGGAAACATAAGCCGAGAGAGGGTGATGACGAGGTCAAGAGTTAACAGAAATCATAGTAGGTACCTACTGTGCAGACATTTCCTAATTGTCAAGCTGAAAACATTATTTGGCGCAGTCGGTAGGATTACCGATTCTTTAGTGTCAAGGATTTGGGAAATGTGGTTGAATCAGAGGCTCATTTGAAATAAAATCCTGACATAAATACTATAGGTCAAAGTGAAATCCCTGAAATTTCAGCTACACCATTCATGGTATATGTATTATAATTTATATTATTGTTCTCTTTTATGCTTTTATGACGTCAATTTTCATTCGAATCTGAAATGTTTGCCATTTATATTCACATTCAACTAGACAATGAACTGAAAACCTATACATATCAGTTACTAATGAAAAACCTCGAATCACATTGAAATATGAAATGGATATTTTGGAATTAGATACATGTATAGATAGATTCATGAATCATTTCTGCTACATTATGTAAATAGGATTGGTCGTATTTCGCAGGTATATCTATACTATGAATGTGTATCAACTTTAAAATTATTTTGACTCCAAATGTATCAATAATGAATGGAATCAACACTATAACAGGTTAGTTGAACTCACACATACAGGGTCGCTGATATGTATGGAAACGGTCGATTATTTCCTAAAGTAAGATAGCTAGCGAAAAATGTTAGGATACAAAAGTTGTAGGGTTTTTCAAAATCCATTAAACTAATGAAAAATTAAGTATACAGGATGAGTCAAAAAGTCAGGACGAAACAAAGTTGCTTTTTCTCTAATGGGACGCCCTGTATATTATTCCACATTTCAATTCTGCTCGAAATTCTGAACAAAATTGATGAAGCGCTTCATTTCCTAAATTCAACCGATTTCGAGATATCGAATTTTGAAAATAACTTTTTACTACTCTCAAATTTATTAAAGAAAAAGCACGAAATGATGCATATTTATTATGAAAGTCACAAAAGGTGGAGTATGTGGATATTATGATTACAATTTAATTATAATTTTTTTACAGAAAATAAAAAAAGCATAATTGTTCAGGGTTGATTAAAATGCAATTAAAACAATAAAATGTATTTTTTAATGAATGTCCAGGATATTTAAAATTTTATGAAAACAATAGTTAAGACAGGAGGAAAAGAGAGAAAACAAGTTTTAATAAACAACAAATTTTTCTTTGAAATTCTATTTAATAAGGTGCTCAAAGTGTTTACCATTTACCTCCTGACAGTAATGAACTCGCTGAACAAAATTTTTTAGTGAATCTAAAATCATGTGAGGAGGAATGGTAGAAATTTCATGCCTTATTCTTTCTTGCAACTCTTCGATATTTGGCGGCCTATTTTTGTAGACTACATTTTTTATGTGACCCCATAGAAAAAAGTCAAGTGGGGTCATATCGGGAGACCTAGCTGGCCATTCAATTGCTCCCCTGCGTCCAATCCATTTATTAGGAAAAGTTTCATCTAGATATGCCCGTACCATACGTCCAAAATGTGGAGGAGCCCCATCTTGTTGAAACCATATTTGTTCTGCCGGCAAATTGGGATTGTTATTATTCGGGAATAATCGTCTAAGCTCTGGAATAATATGCTGTTGTAAAAGTGATGAATATCGTTCAGAGTTCAAATTTCCGTTTATAAAATAGGGTCCTATGACGTGTCCACCAATAATGCCACACCAGACATTTACTTTTTGTGGCCGTTGAGTGTGAACTTCCTCCATCCAATGTGGATTTTGGTCTGACCAATACCTACAGTTGTGTCGATTCACGTGCCCGTTTAAACAAAATGTAGATTCGTCAGAAAACAATATGTGGTTGACAAAGTTGACATTTTCGCTTAATTTATCCATAATAACTTCACAGAACTCGATTCTACGATCAAAATCGTCTTCACTCAATTCTTGTACCAAATGAATTTTATATGGATGGAATTTTTGCAGTTTGCAAATTTTTTGAATGGAATATCGACTCATGTTATGATTCAAAGCCCTCTGTTGTGCCGAATTTATTGGATTTTCCACATCTAACATGACATTCAAAGCATTTTCTTCATTTGTAACGCTTACTGGTCTTCCACTTTTTGGTCGATCTTTGACATCTCCAGTTTCATGAAAACGCTGCAATGTTTTTGAAACTGTTGATTTAGAAATTGGTTCCCGATTTGGATGCAATTCATTAAAAATATTCACTACTTGGTCACAACTTCGTCTTCTATCACCGAATCCTATGATCATTAAAATTTAAATACGCTCAGTATTAAACGTGCCATTTTTGCGCGAAACTTATTTACACTAAATGTATTTTTGACATGTGTTGTCAAGATCATCACTGTTAGACAAAAGAACGACGCGGCGTTGTTATGGAGCTGGAAACTTTCAAAGGTAACTTGATGGACTATGAACTTAATGGACTAACATTTTTGGATAATTTATTATAAGTTATTTTCAAAATTCGATATCTCGAAAACAGTTGAATTTAGGAAATGATGTGCTATATCAATTTTGTTCAGAATTTCGAGCAGAATTGAAATGTGGAATAATATACAGGGCGTCCCATTAGAGAAAAAGCAACTTTGTTTCGTCCTGACTTTTTGACTTATTCTGTATACTTAATTTTTCATTAGCTTAATGGATTTTGAAAAACCCTACAACTTTTGTATCCCAACATTTTTCGCTAGCTATCTTACTTTAGGAAATAATCGACCGTTTCCATACATATCAGCGACCCTGTATAAATTTCTAGTAGGAATTCGATCATCTACTGCGTCAAATGAAACGATTTGAAAAATTCTGACATAATAATTCATTTGTTAAACCCTCAAATATCCATAGCGAAGATTGATGAATAAGTGCCGCTTTCTCAGAAAAAGCGTCTTTCAGTTTTCTTTTATCGTCAAAAGATAAATCCGGGATAGTAGCTTCCTAAATTCTAAGGTAAACATCACTGATGTTGAGAATAGCTCCGATATATCCCCAATCTCCCTAAATTTCGTACCCCGTTCAAGTTTTCGTTATTATTTGTTATTCCCTTTGACTGGAAATTCTTTTTTCATGCATTTTGTTCAAGATGGAATTGATCATTCGTTGGGGAACTGACTGACAGTTCCATAATCATAAGGCCAAAAAAACTCTCATTTGGAATAGCTACAGTTGTGTGCATAAAGAAGTCATACAGCAGTATAACTGCTATTTTGAGTCAGGCTTGTCAATATTAACTATAAACATAGACTTTGACAAGTAATGTCAAAATTCACAAACTATTTTTGTGACAAAAGTTCCAAATGTGTACGTTTACTACTTTTTAATGAAATCTGGAATATCATAGGCATCAGGTTTACACCATACAAACCTTGTACGACTTTTATATTTATATATAATTTCACACATATGATGACTACAAAGATACTATCATCAGACTCCACAACAAAATATTTTCTCCTGTAATTGAATTCCAATAACATATCCTGCTATATTGCAGTTTTCAATCAATTATGCATGATTCCAGGACAATCTCAACGTCATCCTGCTGATTTATTCAGGAATCTCTTCGCGAATCCTGCAATAACAGCGAATTTCAGTTCAAATATTTATTTAAATTCGCTTTCATCGATTCGGCAATGGCCACTAGAGACGTCATTGGAGTGTTGGCAGTGAACGAAATTGAAGATCAATAAATACGCTGAAAGCGCAATGGAATCGAAATCAATTCCAAACGTAATTTATTCGATTTTTTTGTGAAAATGATACGATATTCTCTCATAGAAAGTCTCATGAAAGGTTCATCGAAACCTTTCATGAACAAATTGCAAATTTCGTCTCTTCTCTGTTCCTATATACCGGGTGATTCAGAAAGTGTAACGAGGTACTGTATCTCAGTAACTAACAGTCGTAGAAGTTTGGGAAAAAAATCTATCAGGGGAAATCGACCAAGAAAAATTGCTGGAAATATTTTTTAAATGGATACGTCTACCGCTAGGGGGCTTAATAGCTTCGATCGTATAAAAAATTGAATTTTTTAGAAAATTTTCCTTCATAAGTTCAGAAATGAATACTCTCACGTTAATGCCAATGTAATGGTCATTCTTTTTGAACGATAAAGTTTCATTGTAGTACGTAAAATAAAGGCAGGAGGGAATCTTAAACTTTTTGGAATGTAAATTTTGCTAACAAGATATGGTTCAAGACAGAAAGGATTGGTGAATAGGATAAAATGAAAGATTTACTAGGCTGTGTGCATGTATCGATGTAATTAAAGAAAAAGTAGGTTTGTATTCCATGCAAATATATTTCAAAAATTGTAGCAAAGCGCTTTCGACTGTTAAGTCATTATCAGTGCAGAATTTTTTTTTGAAATTTCAAAGTTGTTTGGATATTAAGATAGTTGTAGATGAAGCATAGTATTATACTCGCGCATAATGGCCATTATCCACTCAGATGACTACAGCACTCGCCTTCGGATCATTCTGCAGTTTTCATCTTCGTGAGCAATAGCCATCATTATCTCGTTGAAAAATATACTTCATATCTCACATTAATTCGAAATTTTGAACATAAACATCATGATGACATAAAATGATATGATGGCTCATTGAGTTCTGGTGTGAAATGGGAGATAAAGAGTTATGTCCTTATATTATATCCGCAAATCGCACATGAAATAATTCCTCGAAATGACTTGATGGTGATGAAGGTGATGATATCAGAGAAATCACAACAAAATAATTATACATCACAGAAGGTGATTTCTGCTCTCAATATCAGGTATTGCTACTGTTGGGATAATTTCTACTGATTCAGTGATGAAAATATTCGATTGAGTGTTTCAGGAGAATCCAAGAATATTTGTTAGTCCAATTGCCTATGATTTGAATACATCGTCTTCTAAATATCTTTCAACATGGTTGGGCTAGTCCTCATATTGCAAGACTCATCAATTTTAGTTGGATATAAATTAAATATTTGATAGTATATTAGAACTAGTGAAGAACCGATTCGATGAATCAACAATAATGAAAAATTCTTTCAAGAATCTCTTCACCATTATTGGTCCTCTCCTAATCCTTATTGATCCTCTCAAGAGGCTTAGGCAATCAAGCAAATCATCGAGGTCTAATAAGCAGGGTTTTCCTGGCAATCTGAGAATAAGAGATAGTCTTACCACAACACTCACGAGGACCTAACGCAATTGTTGTAACAGCTAACTGTCTCTGAACTCCTTGTTCACCCCTCATAAAGCTCAGCTGAAAATTGGCTGTAAACTTTTGATGAAAGTGTTGTTCAGAGCAAGATCATCTAATACGAGGAGTTTGAGAATTGGGCTCAAGTGAATTGCACTTGGATAAGTTGCTTGCTAATTGTCTCATTTTTCTTGTGCAATTTAACTCCAATTTATTTTAATTTGGAACAAGAAGCAATCAACAGAAAAGGTACATAATTCCTTGTCTGTTATGGAATAGCAGAAAAGTTTGTATTGCAATTTTCGTAGTAATTTGGTAGGTAGCTAATCAGGAAAAAAAATTCTGTCAATATCAACAATATTCTAGAATATTAATAGATGTTCACTATATGGACCATACGAGCTTCAGATCTCATACCTGCAGTAACAAAATCAACTCAACCAGAACTTCTCACTAAGAATCAAAGGCAACTTGGAGATGAGTCCTAACGAATCATAAATTATTGTTAGCTTGTTCTCTCAATTATTTCATGAAATCCAAACCAAATACAGCAGTATTTCACGAAGTGCTCTCAGAGAATTAGGAATATATCCGTCAGATAAACTTCAACTAACAAAGACACTGCCAAAAGAAAAGTACAGGAAACAAAAGAAATGGGAGTAGTAATTAGTGGAGATGTTTTAGACTTCCCAAGGAATCTCAACAAGCAAAACAAAAAAATATGTTGAGCGTTTCTATCATCTAGATATGATGCCTAGGGACAAACTCTGATATTAAACTGATACAAAAAGAGACCACTTGTACCTGGTGACTTTATAGTCATAAGATATGTCACTGGAAAAAAGATAATGTTATTTATTGTATAATAGTATATTATGATACAAGTTTTATAAGACACTATTTTGTCGCACGCGTTGTTTGGAGCGATAGCGAGGAGTGCTCCAAGTGAACAAGTGCGACAACGTGTCTTATAAAACGTGTGTCATATGCAATGCAATTTTTTCTATTTTGAATTGAATTGAAGAAAAAAATGGATTCAATATCAATAAATAACAAAAACATCTTCGATTGGTAACAATGATGACATTGAAATAATTAAAATCTGATGTACAAGCGTAAAGCCCAGTTTACTGTTGAGCGATTTTGATTATTGCAATACCAGCGGTGGAAAATTCAATGTCGTTATTGTTTTTATTGGTCACTTTAAATGAAATAACACTTTGAATTGAAATTTACCAATTAGAACATTGATCCAAATCGCTCTGAAGTAAACTGGGCTTAACTCTTCTGACTTTCATTTGACAGTTCGATTGTACCAATCTCCGAATAATAAAAAATGCGTATTGAAATAGAGGCTATTTCGACACGTATTTGCGTTGCACAATGACTTCATTATACAACCAAAATAGAAAATAGTTATTTATGCACGACCGGGCGGAGAATGGCACTTTATCGTCCGGTTGTGCGGGCGTAAAATAGCACTTTACCGCCCTCGAAATACATAAATAACCATTATGTATCAAGGGCGTAAAATAGGCTTTTATGGACCGCAGCGTGTAAGTAATAGCCTGAGCGATAGCGAGGGCTATTAACACACCTAGGTGTTAATTTCATATAATAGGTGTTTGCACCATTGAGAATATTAAATTCCAACCATTTGGTGTTTCTTATGATTGTATGTTTCAGAATCGTTTTACTTCACCACATTCGTGTCATTTTTCACTACTTGGATCGGAAATAGCACCACTCAACACTAAATAATTGTGAAATGTATAATAAAAAGGACACACACAATTTGATATTCAGGTGTTGTATTCATCGGAGTTTGTTCTGAAATCCATTTTATTGAAATTATATTATTAGTTTTTTTTAATGTGTACATGCGCGGATCTATATAGAGGGCTGAGATTTGGTGGAGGTGCTCAACAGGGTGGAAGGTATCCTCCCTTACTATTGATTCTAAAAATTTATGAAAAACTTCGACATTCACTATGCGTTCTGGAACAACTACAAGCTTGTTTTTATGTTGTTTTTAATGAAAACGAAGTGAAACATAATAAAACAAAGAACGAAATGCCTATTATACAAATGTTAATGTTGATATCAATAATAATTGAGTAGAATGTGATTGAATTGAGGTTGTATCTTGCATTATTCCACCAGTTGAATGAAGTAATATTACTACTTCAATTATTATAAGGTGATTCTGGATTTTTTAGTTTCAGTTGCAAGATCGACTTCTGAACTCCCAATACAAAATAAATAATACCAACCAACCTCGGAAAACTCCACGAACTGTATATGCACCGCTCACCTGAAATAGTATACTGGAGGCAGAATCAACCCGCAAAACTCACAGAAACCCCGACAACTTCCAATGATGCGAATTCTCCGCCATGGTTGACACCAAACTTCGCAAGACAAACTCCGGAGTTGAACTCGAACGTGTCGGAAAATCGGAAAACCGGTGCGGAAATCGCGAATGCTTCGCAACGCGGTGTCCACAATCGCACTGAAAAACTACCCCGAATCGTGTCTGAAGAGGGAGCAACTAGGCAGGCGCGGGGGTTACTGAATTATAGCTGAATGTACACTTATGTAGTTCTCGTTGCAGAAAATTATTCCGGGTAATCTTGCAGAGGAAACACAATGTATTCATGGGAGGAATACAAAAACAACTGGGAAATTTATATTCTGATTTGATCAGCATTGGATCATATAAATTTGGTGCATGGGCGTTTCTGTTATCAAACCAATTTCAGAATTGAACGGATTGATGAAAAGGTTGTATATTGTTGAAGATCTTTTCTGTTGCTATTCAGCAGTTTTGCATCCCCTCAAAACGGAATTCCATGTGTCAATGAGGAAGTTTTTGATTTTGAAAGAGAAAATAGTCCAATTAAAATATCAAACATAGTTTGAAATGAATGTCTGGTAGACTACGAACAGATAACAACTAATTTTCGCATGTAATACAACAAGTGTATTGATGATTATCGAAAAAAAAATTCCTTCGATTTTGAGAAACAAATCATGGTGCAAAGCAACATGATTTGTTTCGAAAAAGAGAAGGAATTTTCGATAATCATCAATAACACAAGTTGTATTTGTTCAGATTATTTCATGAATAAAATCAAAGCCATTTTGATGATTTCCTATTTTAAACGTACAGTTTATGGAATTAGTTTTTTTGATTATGCATTGTAGTTCCACACAACAAGATTCGTTATGCAACCAACAATACATTTATGCCATTGTATGATGTAGGCAAGATTAACTAAGCACTAGGTACTACTGAGCTAAATTCATTATGATTTTTGTCACAATTTGTGTGGTTAGGTTACATTAGATTAATTCTGATTCTATTAATGCTGAAATTGTCTAAAATTTGTGGAAAATGAAGTGGATACATATTAATAGTGTGTGTTTATCATGGTTAAGACGAAAATTTGGTGTAGTGGCATTCATTTATTTACCAGGGAATCGGAAAATACTATGACGGATTGCAACTAGTAAGTCGTTGTTTAATTGAACTACCCTACTGCCTACGAATCAGAAAGCGAAATACAGAAACGAAAACACAGCATGTAGGCATCCAATAGCCAATCAGGAGCCGAAATACAAAATCGAAAACATGGTGTTATTGCTTATCAACACACATTTCAACCAATCAAAAACGTGTATTTTAGCATGAATGAAATAATCTGGTGAATCCCACGCTGAACATTGAATTGTATCTGCTCGTATTTTCTCTCTCAAAATTCTTGTCCAATTTATGGATTTTTCATTTATTAGCTTAGTCGAGCTCTCAGCCACTTCCAAGTTCTGTAACTTGGAGATTTGTTTCTGGAATGTTTATTTCTTCTGCCGCATGGTGTCGCCACTTCCAACTGTCTCTTGGCACGCGGCTCAGTGCGGTCAAATAGACGCGACGAAAATGCATTGGGACTGGCAACGCTTCCCACGGTCTCTACTCGGATAACTACCCTGCACTGATGAGGGCCAATAAGCCCGAAACCGGTCTGTAGGTTGTTAAGCGTGCCTGTCCCGATGTGGATTTGTGACGTCTTAGGAAGAAAGAAACATTTGCGATCTGCATTCACAGTGTGAATCGTTGCATGGACTACGAGCAGATATAATTCAATGTTCTGCGTGGTATTTACCAGGAAAGTAGTTGTGTTCTGCTCGCAGTCTACCAGACATTAATTTCAAACTATGTTTGATATTTTAGTTGGATAGACTATTTTCTCTTTCTAGAGTATACCTTGTTGAGAAGTATATGCCTTATTGTGATATTAATTTTTCACACACGTAATTTCAGTTTTTCTGTGCGGTCAAATTTGTCAAAAAAAAAACAATTGTAACAGTTTTAATTTGTTCTTCGAGTGAAATGAATTCACTATTCTGATTGAACTTTGTATTTTATTTCGAAAAATGAGAAAGGTATAACTGGCAACAGCGCGAATGGAATCGTCCAAGCTTCAAGATCACAACACAACATGTTGACAAATGAATGTGTAGTCTGTTGATTGTCTATTATCCTTGGAACGTTTGATATTGATACTTAAATTCAAGATTCATGATACGTCATTGTGTGCTATATTTGGAAAATGGATTTGAAAGATTCCTACTGCTTCTAGAAAGCATGAATAAAATAGATACTACGCAAACTGATTCGATGAGAATTCTTCTGGAAAAACATTCCTATTTATAAAATGAGAACTCATGAATTTGTTGAAAAATTAAAATATCAAACACAGTCTGAATTCGAATGCCTGGTAGATCATAAGCAGAAAATAACTACTTTCCTGGCAAATACCACGCAGAACATTGAATTATATCTCGTAGTCCATGCAACGAATCACATTGTGAGTGCAGATCGCAAATGTTTCTTTCTTCCTATGACGTGACTAAATTCACATCGGGACAGGCACGCTTAACAATCTACAGATTATTGGGCTTATTGGCCATCATCAGTGCAAGGTACTGTAGGTACTGTAGAGACCGTAAGATCTCCACCCGAAGCGTTGCCTGTCCCAATGCATCGCGTCTATTTGACCGCACTGAGCCGCGTTCCAAGAGACAGTTGGAAGTGGCGACACCATGCGGCAGAAGAAAGAAACACTCCAGAAACAAAGCTCCCATGTCACAAAACATACGAGTGGCTGATAGCTCAACTAAGCTAATAAATGAAAAAGCCATGAATTGGACGAGAGATTGAAAGAAAAAAGAAATTAAACATAACAAACACAGTTTGAAATGGAGTAACTGGTAGACCACGAGCAGAAAATAACTACTTTCCTGGCAAATACCACTTTCTCCTTTGAATTTTTCATGGCTTTTCATTTTACATTTCTAATTGTGATCCCACCAAATACCTAAAGCTCAATTTATAAACTCCGCCGCCGTAGTTACAGTTGACGCTGCAGTTACCGCAGGTGCCGTCGGATATCTCCTCAATACATTTTGGAACGGCAACGTCAACTGTAGCTACGGCAACGGAGTTCATAAATTGAGCTTAACGCTGAACAATTTTCGACAATGAAGATTTTGCGGGGGTGGTAGGGCCATATACCTAGCATTCGAATCGAACCCATGTACTCTATCGTTCATTTCAAATGCACTTCACTTTGCTTATGAATTCAATTTGAAAGCAATAAACTCGAAAATCCCCCAACTGAATTTTGAACCTCTATATTTGAGTGCTGTTTGATTCATCCATGGATTTCCGTATGCGCGTAATCCATGGATTATTTTTTTAATCCACTGTACAAATCATGATAATCTTTCATTTAATTTCAACTGTTCTGGCTCAGAATGTACATTCAGTGCTGAAACGATTGTCATGTTATGTTTAACGCTCCAATTCTATTTTCATATCCCAATAACTGCTAATAAACCCACAAGCGATTATTTTTCAAAGCTTTTTGTACATCCAATCCTCTGAATTTTATTGAAATTGCTCATTGAAACATATCGCTTTGGTTCCTCCTTCTCAGATTTAAGTAATTTAGCATTCTGAAACCCTTCAGTTCTTTCTTCGCAACATTAAAGGTTTTCTTTTCGTGCCGTTAAAATATAAAAAAAATGTATATGCCTTTACTGAGTCAGACTATACTGGATAACTAGTCACTTCGAGTCATAACTATTGATAATATTATAGTTATAGCAAATACTCAATCTTGAACTTTCGCATTTGATGTATTTTATATAAATGTACAAAATATGGAATCATTATCTTTCTACTCTACTTATCTCCGACTGGAGTCTGCGTCTGAAACAAGAAAAATATATGACAAAAAAAATGGTAAAGCCCTAAATTGGACAAAAATTTTAGAAAGAGGAAATAGTCTATCCTATTAGAATATCCATCATAGTTTGAAATGAATGTCTGGTAGACTACGAGCAGAAAACAACTACTTTCCTGGTAAATACCACGCAGAACATTGAATTATATCTGCTCGTAGTCCATGCAACGATTCACTTTGTGAATGCAGATCGCAAATGTTTCTTTCTTCCTAAGACGTGACAAATTCAGATCGGGACAGGCACGCTCAACAACCTACAGACCGGTTTCGGGCTTATTGGCCCTCATCAGTGCAGGATAGTTATCCGAGTAGAGACCGTATGATCTCCACTCGAAGCGTTGCCTGTCCCAATGCATTTTCGTCGCGTCTATTTGACCGCACAGAGCCGCGTTCCAACAGACAACTGGAAGTGGCGACACCATGCGGAAGAAGAAAGAAACACTCCAGAAACACATCTCCCAAGTTACAGAACATGGAAGTGGACTAAGCTCATAAATGAAAAATGGCAAAGCCATAAATTGGATAAAAATTCATTTGCGATCTCATTCACAGTGAGAAACCACAATAGTATATTATGATACAAGTTTTATAAGACGCTATTTTGTCGCACGCGTTTTTTGGAGTACGACGAGCGAAGCGAGGAGTGCTCCAAGTGAACAAGTGCGACAACGTGTCTTATAAAACGTGTGTAATATGCAACTTTTTCTATTTTGAATTGGTTTGAAGAAAAATATGGATTTAATATCGATAAATAATAGAAACATCTTCGATTGGTAACAATGATGACATTGAAATAATTAAAATCTGACGCACAAGCGTAAAGCCCAGTTTACAGTTGAGAGATTTTGATTATTGCAATACCAGCGGTGAAAAATTCAATATTGTTATTGTGTTTATTGGTCAATTTAAACGAAATTACACCCTGAATTGAAATTTACCAATTAAAACATTGAGTTTTTCACTGCTAATATTACCAAATCCAAATAGCTCAGAAGTAAACTGGGCCTAACTCTTTCTGACTTTCATTTGTCAGTTCGATTGTACCAACCTGCAAATAATAAAAAATGCGTATCGAAACAGAGACTATTTCGACACGCATTTGCGTTGCACAATGACTTTATTATACAACCAAAATAAAAAAACTATATTTTAATTGGATAGACTATTTACTCCTTAAAAAAAACTATTTCTATGACGACAAGTGTGAATATAACATGCTCCATTCGTTGTTATACTCACATTTTCATTCTGCTTGTTCTCCTGTTCTGTGGAAAAACTCATCTTCACAGTGAAGATGATTGAATCTTATTGAGTTAACGTCACCAGAAGATTCCTTAGCACTTCAACGTACATATTCATGTATTGTGGTGTGATGATTCGTATTTTAATCAGATTAGAGAACCTTTTCGGACTTTCCATTGACAGTCAATTTCAATCACTCTCTGGTCGAAACAGTATTGCTACCATCTTCTATATAATTTAACATCGTCCTCTGGACGCTCCTCCTAATAAGCGATCTTCTGAAAGCTCCGTCTCCCCAGATTGGATTTTTCATGGCCCACTTTGTTCCATTTTTCCATTTCGAGTTAATGACTGTAGACGTGCGACAGCTTTTGGTTGTAACTGACAACGGGTGGTCTTATAGTCACGAATGTTGGCAGCGAAAAAAAAAAGTTTTTTGTCTTCAGTATTGCGATTGTCATCTGTTACAGCCCAGAATGAACTTGATGGTATTGATCGTGGTGCGTATCTTGTGAATGACTTCTTCCTGCAATTAAAAACGATGACAATTGTACATGTTGTTGGCAGTCGAACCAGGATAGAGATTTTTTTATTTTGAGATGCAAAGATATCCGGCTCGAAGGACCAAAACTATACGTGTGTGCGCGGCAATTCTTGGTCAATCAATGCCTAAGAGCATCGATGATGGACGCGTTGAAAATTTCTCCTCCAAACTCCACGATATCATAAAGAGAGCCGTCAAAGTTTCCAAACAAGATTTATTATATCGGTCACCGTTTTCTCGCTTCCTATATTGTGAAACTTCGAAAAAGTTGGTGGCCAGGTGTTGCAGGTCACTCAGCAGCTACACAGTTTCGGTAGTTGGCCATGCACTTAGAGCCTCGCGAGTTGCTTTTGTTTTACCACTCACCGTGCACGAGATACTTTCGCAACTTCCGGATGGATCAACTGCGGAGTCAACTTGAAAAGAGTTGGGATTTATTCTGTCGGCACGTAGCGGGCCACTTTATATTGGGAAAGTTGTGTGCAGTTTATTGACTACATTAATTTTCTCACATATTAGAACTGATTTGTTTCCAAACTTTGATAAGCAGATCCTCCGAACAACCAACCCACTAGAATAGTAACACCCCAAATTGTTTGAAGCCAACATGATATGCATATTCATCTGTTTTTTCCTCCACAGAGGTTGCCACATCGTTACATTTGAAAGTGATAATCATCCCAAGACCACAATTTTTCAAGGTTCTCAAATATACATATATATCCTTCAGTTGGTACTTATATGATTCATATGAGTGTATCAAAAGCTATGTATTCGATGTTCTTCATATAATACAGTGCCTCATTTATATATAAGTGGTTTATAGATAGCCCGTATTTCTAGAGATTGTGGAATTTTTGGTGAATGCGCCAACGCCGCTAATTTCGTTCAACCGATAATCGACCGAACGCTGACAGTGACAGCGCGAAACGTCTCGTTTTCAAATCAAATTTTGTTTGATGGTTCATTTAACGGCATGTTTCCAGTTTTGAGTGAAAATTTGAATAGGATTTTACTCAAAAACCTTGTTTATTCTGGTCAAATCGATTAAATGATGGTGGAACGCTATCAAATGTGTAAGAGACGATTTAAAAGTAGTGACCAGAACACATCATTCCACTGGTGAGTTACTCAGTGTCGTATCATTCGTTGTATAAACATTCTTCACCCACCCTCATATGCAAAACGATTATTGGTCCCCGAGATGAAAAGTTAGTGGATATATGTAAAAATAAGATCAAGATAGAGAATATTCCAAGAGACGCTAGAGTTTGCTTGCATCATTTCAATACAAATGATGAAATGGTTGGTCCAAGTGGTAAGAAAATGCTCAGATTAGTAGATAAGTCTATATTTGGAGGAATTGAATAGTAAAAAAAACATGTTTGATGTTATATTTCCCAAGTTCGACATTTTGAAACTTTATATTGCCGGAAAATAAACAAGTTATTGATACTTTCTGTCATTTACTATGTTCAAAAAATAACACAAATCGGTTTTTCAGATTCTGGAAACTTATTTATTATCTCATTTCAATACGAAATCAAACATGAAAGACTTGTAGTTTTTTCAAAATATTATTATTTTTGAATTCCTGTTCAATTTGAAAGATGAGTAGATAGTGTTTCGCGTTAGTTTCCTGTGATGTGCTGTCGTTGAAATAAAAATAGAAACCGTTGTATTGCCTGAGAAAATTGATGTGAAAGAAAACAAAATACTCTGACAATATTTGAAAACCTGCATAATTTCATATGGAGGATAGCACAACCATAATGCTTTTTAAGTGAAGAGAGCACGAGAGAGAGAGTATATTATTTATTTAATTACATGCAGATGCCTTGAATAATGTTTTCAATCAGTTAAATTATCAATAGTTGTGTATCGGTGATCAAGACATCAAAACAGAGCAGATTTCCTGAATAATTTACATGCAATCACATTCAACAGACGATGAGGCAAAAAGAAGATTGTAGTGGGAATGAAGATGAAAAGTTCCTATACATGACAAAAGTCAGTAACAATTGATTCCTTTTCAACTTTCATCCTTTCAGTGTTCAAATCGTTGGGTAGAAATTGAAAGATGTATTTCAATTACACATACTTGGCTGAAATGCTGTTATGTTCAATATAATACCTACCAAAATAAGAACTTTGTTTAGTGTAATCCTTACCTGCATCAAATTGAAGCACATCGCGATCAATGCCATTCCAAGCATGAGGTAGATTGAACAGAAAACGAAACTGAGTTCCAAGACGTCATTGTAGAAATCTGTACCCCTTCCGTATATTTTATCTCCCGGCACTAAATCCCCGAATCCTATGGTACTGAGGGATATAAAACAGAAGTACGAAGCATCCAGAAACGTCCAGTGTTCCTCCCACTTGCAGAACAGAAGAGCTCCCCCACAAATGTAACTGAAACAAAATCAATAGTCGTCGGCATTGTAGCAGAATCCAGAAATCTATGAGAGTAGGACCAACAGAACTAGGACAAAAGGACTTTCTACTGCAAGCGACCCAAAGCTGAAGTTGAAGTTACTCTAAAGTGACACAATAATATAAAATCTGTAGATGTTTTGATTTCCCACTTACCCAACCATCATTGCCAAGCAAATGGTGACTGGTACACTGACATTCTCGTAAGCCTCCTCACTGTATGCTGTTAGAGCCTCGCTTGCTGATGAATCTCTTCCAATAGGTAACTCAACTGGAATGTTTATCTGGAAAAGTGATAAATCGATATCAATGTCAATCCAATGTGATTGACTTTGCAACATAAGGAAACACAATAGTTATTTTTGTATCTAGTGCGCGAAATGCTACTTTGGTGATCGAGAACTGATGAATAGTCGAGATCACCAAAGTATTTCGCGCATGAGATGCAAACAATATTTTTTTCTACAAACGTCAAAAGATGCCTAGCTTCATAGCAAAACACCTAAAATTACCAATTCCTGATGCCTACACGGGCCATTGTTTTCGGAGAACGTCAGCCACACTCCTTGCTACTATATGTGTTTTGAAGCGATATGGAGGATGGAAATCTTCGGACTGTGGCCGAAGGATACGTGGAAGATTCTATCAACAATGAAATTCAAATATCAAATAAAATTTTAGACTGTGAAATTTCAGGATCAAGTGCTGTCACCTCTACGGCAGTTGCTTGCAAATCAAAAATGGATAGTCTTCCAACTCCCAAAATGAAATATAAAATAGTATATTTTGATACGAGTTTTATAAGACGCTATTTTGTCGCACGTACGACGAGCGAAGCGAGGAGTGCTCCAAGTGAACAAGTGTGACAAAGTGTCTTATAAAACGTGTGTATTTTGAATTGATTTGAAGGCAAAAATGGATTTATTATCGATAAATAATAGAAACATTTTCGATTGGTAACAATGATGACATTGAAATAATTGAAATCTGACGCACAAGTGTAAAACCCGGTTTACAGTTGAGCGATTTTGATTACTGCAATACCAGCGGTGAAAATTTCAATGTTGTTTTTGTTTTTATTGGTCAATTCAAATCAAATTACACTCTGAATTGAAATTCACCAATTAAAACATTGAGTTTTTCACTGCTAATATCACCAAATCCAAATCGCTCAGAAGTAAACTGGGCCCTAACTCTTCTGACTTTCATTTGACAGCTCGATTGTACCAATCTCCGAATAATAAAAAATGCGTATCGAAATAGAGGCTATTTCGACACGCATTTGCGTTGCACAATGACTTCATTATACAACCAAAATAGAAAAAAAAATGTATAGTTTACATGCAGTGTGCGAAGTAAGTATTTAGAATTATGGTAACGAAGGAAAATGAAAAAAAGGGTAACTTCGCATATTGTTGTCAATGCGCGAACCTTGTCATTTTTTGACGTTTGTAGAAAAATATTCGTCTATTGGACTGATATATTGTGGATTATAAAACACTTCTTAGATATTATCACGCTGAATATATATTATATTCAGTACAAATATTGATGAGCATAACTTTCACATGCAAAATTCCATTCCTACCCCCACATTGTATCGGTTTTGGGGGCAAACTGTCATCTTTGTATTGAGATTCTCTTCAGGGCCCATATTCATGAATTCTAGGAAGTAGAAAAACTGATAGAAAAGTGAGGAGGAAATATATCATTCATCTGTCAAGAAGTGAAATAGTTGTCCAGTTTTCTACTCCCTAATAGAATTCAAGAATTGGGGCCCATGCCTGAGGGATCAAATTAAATCAATTCTCAATTCGTGAGAGAATAGTTAATACAGCAATTCTATATTCCTCATGAGTGCCAGTGATAAAAGTGATGTGGTCAAGGGTTCTTGTTGTGTTGACTATTGTCAGGAATAATTATGACCTAGCTCTTTACCCGATTCATTATGGGGAATTAATGGGTTCGATTTCGTCCATAATGGATCTGTTGATCTCCAATGATGCGAAGGTACTTTATTGAAGTCGACAAATCGTTCGAAATGTCAGCACATCATGAAGTACGTATATACAGAGATACATCCCATACACCAACCGTGGAAAGGACATCTATCACCAAGGAAAAACGAGTTGAAGCAATAAATGTTGACAGTTTTTTTATTATGTGTACATCAGATACATTATTGCTCTCCATTTGTACGCCTGATAGATTGCCTGGATGGGGCTTCGTTGAAAATAGGAAAAAAGACGACAATCGGGAATCATGGAACTGGATATCATTCTGCTACAGTGAACGTATAGAGGCTGGAATACAGTCGTAAAGTTTTCAAAGGGCCACAGATTTCATCAATTTCAATATTCAAATGTAGGTACCTACACTCAAAACATCGACAAAAAAGATCAAAAATGATTGCCAACTGAGTCTGTGCAACTTGTCTAAAGTGGTCTATAACAAACTTCTTATGATATTCAACAGTCCCATTGATTTTTCCAGTCATGTGAAAACCAAATTCTAACAATTGAGGCTTCTCCTGAGTGAAATATATCACCATTCAAATCAATAAAGTCGAAAAAAGCAACGATGATGAATTGCTTTGGCCATTTGTCAACCTGGGGTCAAGCATCGATTTCCCCTAGTTGACATTTGAATGTATGCAGAGCTTAGGTAGTTCGTGTAGCGCAGTGTCTCCCAATCTTTTCATGACCAAGGACCACTCAGATTGTTTTTTTCACAGTAGGGAATCACAACGTTCGATTTGAGTCAAATTTATTTCAGAGCTTGCATGTTCTCAACAAATTGTGTAGTTGTTGGGATAACACTCCCAATGGATTCCTGGACTTGTGTTCAATTATCATCAGAGTATGTTCTGGAGAAGAGAATCAAAAGTCAGTATGAGATATCGCTTCCTCACATCAGAATTTCTCAAGGGCAGTTTCTATCATATCGGATTTTATTGAGCTTTTTCTTCATTCAGCAAAATCCCCAGCTCTAGTAGATGCCAAAAGGTTAACAAATCAGTATTTGGTTTCCCGAACCTTGCAATTTCAAATTGTAGTGGGTGAAAGTATCCAGAAGATAATCCTAGCGCATCTAGAGAATTTTCGATTTTTTTTTTCTGTTAGCTTTATGGTTATATCTGAAGGAGAAAGAAAGAAACATCGTAGCTGTTTTGCCATAGCCAAAATTCAGTGCTATGCATACGGCAACTTTCATTTGTATATCTCTTTAGTTGCTCACTGGTAGATGATTTTCCTATGAGATTTCTTTTGCCAGACGGACCACCTGTTGAGAACCACTGGATAGTATCCCAGCGAATGGAATATTTTTCAGCTAAACCGGCCTTTTTTTCTCTCCTGTTTATTCTGGGGATCAAAAACAAACAGGCCTCAACTGCTGATAAAATCCAATCGTTCGGGCCACAGGAGAATTATCATGTAAAATGCTGTTTGATTTGTATAGGTATATTCATTTGATTTAATTTATATATGTGGTAACGTTATTCACAGGTAATTTTGAAAAGCTGGCTTTTGGATGTTATGCAAACACAATTCCATTTCAACAATTTGTACTGTACATACTGACTCCGCTTCCGAAAGTAATACAAATAAGTATAAACAAATAAGTATAAACAAATAAGTATAAACAAAATGGAAAGAACTCAACGTCATCACCATTCATCGATCAACATCTATATGATGTTTGAAAAGGTAGAAAACGAGCGTAGATCAACTACTTTCCTGGATAATACCACACATAATTTATTATTATCATTGTTATATTTGCTCGCAATGAAATTGATCGCATGGAGACATTATCTAAGCCACACATGTCTGAATCCAGGCGATTGCCCACATATTCTCAGACATCCTGGATATGCGTTTGTTAACGGTTGTGAGTCCTGGCGAAAAACATCAACTCTGGCGGAAAAGGTCTTCATTAAAGAGATATATTCGCATTGCCGATTCGCTGCTCGACCAAAAAAAGGGAACAGAACAGTCCGTTGAGGCTGAAAAGGTTTGATGGGATTTACGAATACAACAGAAAGAACTATGTTAGATATTCGATGTTTTTGTGCTTTCGTGGAATCGCAGGGGTATTTTTTTTCGAAGCGCACTTTCCATGTTCGATTTTTCAACACGTCGCGATTTGGGTAATCGGGTAGATTTGCCGGTTTCGGTGTTTTATATTCAGAACCGAGACATTATTTGTAGAACTCGAGCTTCATGTTTCTTCAGCTTCCTTTGTTAAACTATTAGCTAAGCATTTCATTACACTGCGGATAAAATCAAACTTTAACCAAAATAAAAACAGCCTGTTTGATTTTTATCATATGACTGGCATATATATAATAACAACTATATGGATAACACCTATTCTTCTCTTTACGCGAAAGTGAAGCCAGTTTTGGAAAAACATAAGACTGTCTGGCTTGCTAATGATGAAATGTGCGCATGCGCGGGTTTTGACGAGTTGAAATCCACTGACGTTTTCGGAATTTCATAGGTTAGGTATATTTGTTAGCCCAAACTATGTGAAAGAGCGTTATTATAGTTATTAATGTACTTACTGATTGTTTACAGAAGTGATTAGTGAGTGATAACAATGATTGATCAAAAATTAGCCCACGAATCTTGTTCCGATGACTTTATCGTCACAGGTTTCTATGCAAATCGCAAGTATCGCTTTGTAGATCATATCCATTTCTGCATTTATCATCAACTATCATTTAATATCGTCAAACAATCCATCAATTAATGAATATTTGAAAAATATATGTCATGATAAAATAAAAACATCGAATTCGAGGTTATCTGACACATTTGATTGATTTTTAATAATTATCATACGTTTGTCGCTCACTAGAAAGCTACTCTCCTCCATGATGAAAACGAATGTCGATTCTTAATTCAAACTTGCGCATGCGCATATTCGCGATTTGTCCCGCAGACTGTCATTTGTTTTATTTTTCGGCTTCAGCTCTGGTATCCATGTTACCTATATAGTTATTATTAGATATATGATGACTGGGAGGTGTCATATTAGGGACTCTGTTTTCAGCATCCAATTCAAGGCAACTTCAAATATATACAGGTTATAGTCTGTCTTGGTTGGAAAACTATAAAAGTGTCCATGTAATGAGAGCTTGCATAGAGATAATAGTCGAACACGCATTGTGCTATTTTTATTTTTATACCTAGCTGTTGAAATAGTATGTTATGACACAAGTTTTATAAGACTCTATTTTGTGGCACGCGTTGTTTGGAGTACGACGAGCGAAGCGATACCAGCGAAAATGCTATGTTGTTATTATTTTCATAGGTGAATTCGAATCAAATCCCACTCTGAATTTAAATTTACCAATAAAAACATTGAGTTTTCCACTGCTAGTATCACCAAATCCAAAATCGCTTGGAAGTAAGCTGGCCCTAACTCTTCTGACATTCATTTGACAGTTCTATTGTACCAACGTCCAAATAATAAAAAATGCGTATCGAAACAGAGGCTATTTTGATATGCACTTGCGTTTTATAATGACTTCATAGATAGATGATAGAACCAAAATATAAAAAATGTATTATAATAACCATAGCCCACTCCGAGCTCCATAGGAAAAATTACCAGATGATACGATTGTTTCCAACACTTAAAAATCAAGTGGCTCATGATAATTCGGAATACCTATTTTGGAAAACACTGAAAAAGCATAATTTCAGACTATATGATCATAATTAACGAGTGGAAAGTACAAGTTTGTAGGAAAATTCCTGAATGGTCGTAGCAAATACCTTTCATCATATGGGTCAAATCAAACGTTTGGTGTGACATTCTCAAAGATAAATTGATAGGAATATAAAATTTCATAGATAGTATGGGGACACTGACTGCTCAAAAATAACGTATATTGACTAAAGACCGAATATACTGGGTTTACCACTGACAGATCAATAGATTCTACTTTCAGCAAGATGGGGCTGGTCCTCATAATGCAGGAATGGTTTTTGATTGGATAAATAAAAATGTTTATGAAACTCATGGACTGATACAGCGGCCTGCTCGTTGCCTTCACCTTACACCATTCGATTTTTGCTCATGGGGTTATTTGAAAGACAAAGTTGAATCAACAGCCCATTCGGATAAATTGGATTTTGATGAATGAAATGAAATGAATGACAATCATCCCATGAACAAAATTTTTCAAGGTTCCCAAATATATATATATCCTTCTGTTGGTACTTAGTTTCCAGTTATGTGTGAAAATTTGAATAGGATTCCACTTAAAAACTTTGTTTATTCTGTTCATATCAGATTTGAAGGATGGTGAAACGCTGTTGAATATGTAAAAGACAATTTAAAAGTGGTGACCAGAACACAACGTTCCACTGGTGAGTTACTCAGTGTCGTATCATTCGTTGTATAAACATTATTCAACTACCCTAATATGCAAAACAATTTATGGTAATTTGGAAACATACTCGGGTTTTCCCGAGATGGATATATGGAAAAATATGATCGGAAAAGATAATATTTCTAGAGACGCTAGAGTTTGCTCATTTCACTACAAGTGATAAAATGGTTGGCTCAAGTGGCAAGAAAATGCTCAGAGTAGTAGATAAGCCTATATTTAGTGGAATTGAAAGGAAATAACAACATGTTTAATGATATATTTTTCATGAACGTTGGAAACTTTATATTACCAGAAATTAAACAAAATAGTTTTCCGCAAATCGCTAGGAAATTTTGACATTCCTGTCAAAATTTCTTGAAGAAAAAGTCAGGACTTCCTTACTGTGAGGAAATGTCATTTCCTTACTGTAAGGAAATGATATTTCCGTACAGTTGTTAGTGTTCTACATAAATGATTGAAAACACATTGCTTATAAGGAATTAATTTATATTTTGAAAACATCAAGTCATTGCTGAATACATTTTTAAGATCAATTTGTTATATTTACAGTCATTTGACAGTTAGTACAATTATTGAACATTGGAGGAACACTGTTAGAACTATGAGAAACATTTTGGACAACATGCGGGGTGGTAGGGTTGAAGATTTCATCTTTAAACAAAGGTCTAGGAAGTATGCCATTACAACATTTTTTGAGAAAGAACTCGTATTTTTACTCATGCGATAATCCATAAAACGTCTGTATGCATTTTCGTACTTTTCTCTTGATTTCTTTGGCAATAATTCTAATGAAGCAGTATTCACTGCCTCAACCAGCTCTGGAGGAGTCCCAGGAATGGAAATTTCATCATCACTTATCATTTTACTTTCGAGAACACCAGCAATTAAATTTATAAGCGTCAAGTTTGACAATTCAACCTCAATACGTTTCCATAGTAGCCCAAGTAATTTTATTAGGAATTTCAAAGCACTATTTATTTGGGAATAAAATTATCGCGTTTTTTTAAAAATCAATCAATATCTGTCGAATTTTAAACGATTTGCGAAAAAATAGTATGTTTACCTCGTAGGAAAAGCCACATTCCTGGACTCTGTGTTGCTAAGTCTCGGCTTGCGCCTCGACTTAGCAATCTTCACAGTCGCCCAGGAATGTTAAGCTTTTCCTACCCGGTAAACAATGTACTATTGTTAGTGAATTGAATCTATTATTATTCGAGTAATAAATCTGAGATTTATATTCTCAGAGAATTTTGATTTCAGAATGTTTTCATTAACTTTTAGGAAAAATGGATACGATAATTTCACACTGGTGCTCGGTGAGTCTGTTGTTGCTATCTTTGTTTAAGAATGAGGTTTCAAACAACTACTTTGGCAGGGATTTTGCGTTATTCATCTAGTCTATTCTATAATCGAATGATCACACCATCCTACCTCTGAACTTCCGCTGGTAGTCCTACTGGACCCCCCACTCCCCTCATCGCTGTCGTAGTCCAACCTGAGTTTCTGCTCCCTCCTCATCTTCCTCAGTGCTCTCCTCCTGGCCACGCCCGGACACCATCTGCAAAGGCAGCAGTTGGCGTACACCCACTTGAAGGACCTCGCCATGATGTCACCGATGTTGCTGAGGTAGAGCAGGAACAGAGGCATCCCTATGATGGCGTAGACGATGGTGGCTATTTTCCCCTCGGGGGTGTGGGGAAATATGTTGCCATAACCTGGAAGACAATCATCGTTGGCTGAGGTGGAGGGGAGGAAGCGGTATGGAGTGTAATATCACGCGCGAAGTCGTTGACGGGACGGAGTTGGTGCCAAAACAGATTATTTTGATAGAGGAGGCGCAGTCATAAGGTATATACAATTCTATGTTGAATTGTGTGAAGCTGATATTGTGGAAGTTTATCAGTGAAAAGATGGGCTTATAAGTTGACTGAAGAACACTGCTATTTACCAAAATCATGACAATTGATTATATCAAATAATGTTGATTAAAAGGAGATGCAATTTATGCATACATAGAAAACTTTGATCACATTTAAAACTGAACTGTCATTATAGTACCTACGTGAGAAACCTATTTCTTTCAGCATATTGAGGGAAATAGAGGGTTGGTAAAGCAACTAGAATAGTGGTTAGAGAAACAGAAACGAGAAATCGTTAAGTATAAAAATATTTAACATGAACAACATTGAACTATTTCAAGAGTTTCTACAATTTTTCCATGCCACACACCATTTTATCTAGAATTGGGCAGAGTACTGATCCCTGAGGAACACCTAATTTCCATGTGAATATCACACAATCATTATTTCAAATTCTCACGGTTCGATTCATCTCAAGAATATATTATAATCCTCAGACAAAAAGAATGGGTCAAACATAAAAAGATGAAGACTCAGCCAACATTTAGACAATTGGGACCCTTTTCTATAATTCTAGGGAATAGAAAAACTGATAGAAAGCGAGAAGGAAATATTTTATTCATCTGTCAAGAAGTGAAATAGATGACCTGGTGAATCATGGTCAGTTGTTAATCAATCAACAGCTCACGCTTGAAAATTTTTTCGCCTCTTCTTGGCCTGAATGATTGGATTTCCACGTTCAGTTTTCAACCCGTAACACTTTCCAATCGAGATGTGATGCATTCGCCAATTTTCCAGGAATTTTATTCAAGGACTGATAGCATGTCATCCGCACTCTTTGCGGTAATTGATAACGGCTCGATTCTGAAAAATGTGGGTCGTTAAAAAGTTTGTAGAAACGATTTCGCTCGAGCAGTTTTATGCAAAGTTAGTTAACTTGTCATATAAACGGTGCCCAGAGGAGTCGGGAGATTTTCGAGCAAAAATTATAGAGAGATAACGATGTGTACTTGAAGTATGACGTCGTGTTTCAAAAGATAGCTTTTCTTGCTTCTTCTGTTATTTCTCTGTTGTATGGTGATAATGAGGAGTGAATGTCCTAACAACATACGATGAGAGTATATCTTGTTAAGAACAACAAGTATATATGTCATATAGTTTTCTAGCAAGAGACAAGATGTAATTGAGCCAATGAATTTGTTATTGTAGGTGTGAAGTAATACCTTCAATGTCACTATTGAAGGAAAGTACTTTGGTCTTATATCGTAAGCGAAGACATTGAACCTGCCTCGAACACTGTTAGGAAGCGCCAGATCATTTACGTAATACAGAAGGAGAACTGGTCCTAAAACTGACCCTTGTGGTACGCCACAATTAATGTCAAAGTGGAAGGCTTCTGTGTGAAACGATTCTGCGACTATTCTCCCATCGTTAATTGGCCATAAAGGTGTTCAAAAAGTCTAAACATTCAGTCATTGGCACTCTTATTATTTCGAAAACCAAATTGGTTGTGTTTCAGTAGGTTGTGGTCATCTGAGAAGGTGAACTTTGAGACAGATATCTAAATGTGAGTGTAATAAAAACGCGAACGTTTTCGAAACAAAAAATTGGGTTGCTTCCTTCAAATCAAGTCTTTCTGATTATATATTTCACGGTTTTGGTGTATCAATTTTTCACAGGAAGATCTTGCTTTTTGTCGAATTTGCCATCATTTCTTTCAAAGCACCAATCTAATCGAGTTATTCCAAATGCACTCAGCCGTGATTCGATATTTCACTGTTGGTGACAAGTCCGCTATATCCTTTTTCATCGCCTTATTAACACTTAGTATAATAGACACCAGATAGATGAAAAAGTGCCTTTGGAAGTTAGCGTCCCAATTTGATAAGGCCGATTCGTAGCTTTCTGCACTCCGAATTCGTTACAGGCTGAATTTATGTGAGCATAACTCATTTTTATTAGGAGAACGTGGATTTATCCGAGAAAAAAAAGGTGGAGATGAGGGAGAATTAGAGAGCTGGGGAGGAACTGAAATAATGATATTCAGATTTTATGGAATTGTTCACGTCATTGGTGCCACATTTTTTCAGAACGAATTGCTCCCACATCCTACCTGGACTTGTCCAGCAAAGTTGAATTCCCACGTCAAATCTACCATCACAAACTACACAGTGGATGCTGAAGTACACAAGTATCCAGTGTTTTATGAACTATAGTTTGTAATAAAATGAAAATCTTGTGGATTGTATAGCTGAAATCTCGTGTATGTTGCATGGATATTCCCTTGAAAAAAAAAAGCTCAATGTGATCAAATCTGGTCGGTTAGGTGGCCACCCATCATTAAACTTCGTATTGCCAACGAGTAAAAGAAATCTGTGATATTAACATATTCCAATGAGGTGATGTGACAATTCCAGTTCAACCTACAGGGATTTCTGAACACGATAATTACGCTATTAATTACATGTTGTTCTAGAGGATTGTGGGAGGATGTGAATGATAAATCTGAACAGGGTTTCGCCCTGTCCAGTCCTGGAAGAAAAAATAAACTCAATCAATTTCGATGCTCGAGCATCGGCTAATGAATGTACGCTCTGATGCGAACCTCAAAAATGGCGGACGATAGGCATAATAGCGTGATTTATGGAAAGAGCAAGCTGGTTTTCAACCCTTGTCATATTATATTTTTCAGGTGCTTTGTTATAATTAAAATTCATGAATGCCCACATCGTTTATCATAACGGCGTTTTAAACATTATCAAAGTGTAGGCGAGAAAAAGGGGGAAGGTGATTGCACCTCCTAGATATCCCAAGAAGGGATGTATTGTGAATTTTGAACATACTGAGTGTCTTCAACAGAAAATACATTTTCCTCAGATTTACTCACATTCAGATCAGGTATTCTAGATTGTAGATTGTTAAGGCTATGCAGCCTTTCAAGCACCTCGACTAATTAGATCTTTTGTGCCTAGCCCTCAATCTATTCGTCCCGGGATTCCGAGGCTTCTTGCGAAGTTTATCAGTTTCCTGAGAGCTAGGTTCCTGACATCGGAGGGCTCTAAGAAGGCCCCTTCCAGGAACTTGAGCCTCTTGCAGAAGAGTGCTGGGCATTCGCAAAGCACATGTTCTGCAGTACCAGCGAAGCTCTCGCAGTAGCGGCAACTATCACTCTCTGTTTTACCCATATTTTTGAGAGGGCAGTGTCCAGTGAGGAGTCCCGTTACCAGTTTTAAGTCTTTTTTGTCCAACTCGAGAAGCTGTTTAGCTTTCCTTGGCGAGAGGCTCACTAGCCTTTTCGCTTGTCTTTGTCCTGGCACTTTATTCCAGTGAGATTTCATTTCATCTGTTTCCCAGCGTCCGAACTCTTCTCTCAAGTGGGCTTTGGAAAGTCCACAGAAGGGTTCTGGGCCGATAAATTGTATATTTGCCCCTTCTTTGGCAAGGCAGTCTGCTTCCTCATTGCCTTCAACTCCCTTATGACCTTAGGTCTTCTGGATTCCCAGATTCAACTCCCATGGAGTTTTTTATATAGGGTTACATTGAAAATATCGATTATGACAGTTATTCGATGACTGCTGAGAATGTGAAAGTCAGGATTGATAATGTTTTTGTCTGTTACTGATCAGTTTTCAATCTATTTCTATTACTTCATTGATTATTGTTGAATTGATGCAATATAACATTTTTCACTATTTGTGAATCTTACAAACTTCACAACTTTGACTGGGTAGAAGAAAGATTTTGTAGAGTCTAATATGAAAATGAAAAGAACTATACATCATCTGAAGCAACACAGTGTGAAAGAAGCTGAACTTGAGCTGTCACTAACTGAATTGAAATATCGTATTAACTTTCAGTATCACTTCGTGGATTAAAAGTATGATTGTAGCATTCAATTGGAAAGGATTTTTATATTTAATCGTAGCTTGTCAAAAAAACTGTCCCTATTTTTTAATTGAAATAAAACAGTTAGGACTGATCGGTATGATATTTGGACAGATTTTCATTAAATTTCATATTCATAGAATAGAATCAATACATCGACTCATCATTTGTTCTGTTTATCTAGACAATGTCCTAATTTGAAATATTTCACATTCATTTAAAGAATTTAGAACCGATTTTGGGCCACCAAATGCTACGAAGAATCGATGAACGATGAAAATTCGAGCCATTTAACTGATCCAAGAGTAAACGTTTTTCTATCCTGATTCGACGGAAGGAACGCTCGTCCGAGCCATATTTCATAATTCCACATATTGTGCTACTGCCAATTCAGAGGAATCATTCAATCTGCAGCGGAACTACTGAAACGGGGTGATAACATCAGATGAAGGGATGTTAAAGGTGATATTTTGTTGATGAGAAGGGACTTCCATCAATCTTCAAATTCAACCCATTGAAAACATCAGTGTTTGATATTATTAAGAATAATTGATTCCGAGGCAACAACATCAGCTTTCTAGGAAATGCCCTTTGATTCTGAGTGTTGGCAGACAGACAACAACTCATTTATAATGATGATTTGCCTCGATATCTTTATAGAATCAATAGCTCATAAACAAATTGATCTTCATCACTTTAATCCACTGTAATCTCCAGTACAAAATGCTCTCTCAATAACATGCATCACTCGTTCGGACTATGTTTTTTCATGTTATCATTCGAATAGTTCAGAGTCGATAAAAAACTGTAGATCAAGATAAAGTATGGTGGATGTTCAGTATAAATCAATCAGTATGAACTAGATTTATGTGAGAAATCGCAAAGTCTGAAATAAATTACTCTACAGTGAGTCGTCGAAGATTGGAATAAATTCAATTCTAACAAAGATCCATGAAACCATTCATGACCTTGAACTGTAGAAGGAAACAAATGTTTACGAAAATATTATTTATATCTTTGGTTGACCACGAAAAGTTTTTCTCCGCATAGATTATGATAAAATTCTGTGCGAATGAAACAGTGACATTGATATACCTAGGATTAGCATATCATATTAAGATAAAAAAAATTCAATTCATCATCATCTGATTATCAGACGGCTAATAATCGTATTTTTTATGAATGTATCGGTCCCACGATCATCAGAGTTAGTTTTTGTCTCTATGGTGATTATGTTGGTTCCATTTTTATTATTGGCAGTTCTGGGTGCTGGCCAAGCAACCAATAGGCCAATTATCGGGATCCTTAGTCAACCAATGGATGACACTGTGAACCAATATCAATACGAAACATACATCGCAGCATCCTATGTGAAGTTTTTGGAACTTTCTGGAGCGAGAGTAATGCCCATCTGGTAGGTTGTTTAGGTTAGGTTAGGTTAGGATATTTCGTATTAGACCCTTCGATACACGTTTCGACATTGATTTCAAAACATAAAAAAACATGATGCAACAAGAACAGAAACAAGCATAGTGCTCAAAATCTCTGAGACCGAATTAAACATCTAAATTAATAAAACGTTATCCATTATTCTAGGATCAACCAGTCAACGGACTATTATAGGCGAGTGGTCCAATATACTAATGGGTAGGTGAACCATATATCGTATTAGATCAAATTTGCTAATTTTATCCCAACCCTTGCTTCATTTATGTCCGTTAACGACTGAGCGTCCAATATGTCGAGCAGATTTTATAGAGGCAGGTGGGAACTTTTGAGGCAATATATGACATTATAGGATAGCACTTGATAATTTTCAGAGTACTTTTTCCTGGTGGTGCAGCACCATTCGATACCCCAGGAGGCTATGGTCAGGCAGCCCAAGAAATTTACAGACTGGCTGTGGAGATAAATGATCGAGGCACATACTACCCCCTTTGGGGTACCTGTTTGGGCTTCGAAGTACTACCCTTTGCAGAAACTGGAGTCGATCTCAGAGTGCCTTGTTCGATGGAGGAGATTGGCATCCCCTTGGTATTCGAAGAAGGTATATTATATTATTCACTAACGAAGGCATATTTATCTCAAGATCATTCGAATATGAACAATATAATTGAATATCCCAATTTCTCATCAAGTTTTCGTCTACAATAAAGATGATAATAATTATCGAATTTTCAAGAAATAAAGTGTCAACAAATAAAAATTTCCGATATTTTATTGTTAAATAAGAATAATACTACACAGAAAAAAGGGTTTCTTTCGTCCAAAGAAATAATAATAATAATAATAATATCGTTTATTATGCATAAAAAGTACATTTCATACATAAAAGGAAAAGGGTTAGCCAAAGGCTATCTTCCACCCCTCCCAAAAATTATATAGTGTGTGTAAGAAAATGATTAAGTATAAGAAATTAAAAATACTTATTTACTATCAAAACAATGATAGAGAAAGAAAAATAGAAAAAAAAATAACTAATGAGAGAAGACAAAAAATTAATAATATCATATAGGTGCTAATTACTATCAACATTCTTGACATTCTATAAGTCAATTTAACGATTTCATTGCAATACCAGACATTGAATCTTAAATTAGCACTAAGCAGTAAGCATCTGTGATTTTATTTCTTTCTTGAATTGATGAATATCACGATGTAAAAAGGGTAAAATTTCATTCAGATAACTAGGGGCAATATACGAAAAACATCCTTCAAATTTGGAAGTACGGTGCCTAGGTATGATGAATGAGTTAATTCTCAAATTGACCAAATGTATGTCAGAATGTCTGCTTAATAAATTGAAAAGATAACTAGGAGTTTTAGTTTGGAGCAACTTGAACATAAAGATTTTTATCAAGTATTGAACTCTGTACCTCAAATACGCATTTCCTTCAACGAAATTGTGATCTTGTATATGACCAAATGAATATTCTCTCAAGAAAACATGAATATTTTCTTGTTATAAGATTGCCGAAATATTTTACTGGAAGAACATAAGTGTTTGTCCTAAGAATAATATCTTGATGTATTCAACACAATGTACTTATATTCTGAATTTCCTTGGCAGAAGAAATTTATTCGATTCCATTGAATCCACAAGTACTCAGTTGAAGAATCCAGATTTTCTCGAACTGATACTGCCTGCCCTTGTTGGAAGAGCGTACATTTTTGCCCAAAGCCCGTATTTCTATTTTCAATGAAGGTTTCCTGCACTTGGATTAAGATTTGGATTTATTTATTCATGAAATGTGGAGATTAAAGTTTATCAAAAGTATGCTACTCTTGGGAACTTTTTTATTTGAGGGTGATTCGCCACTTACAAGTGGGACAGAAAGTACCAATTGAAAATCAACGCTCATGCAAAACCAGAATCACAAAATATAAAAATGGTCTCATATAACCACACAGACCCTATACTAACCACCACGACGATAGTAAATGGAGAGTTGAGATAGGGACATGTGAGCCGTTTTGAGCAAGAATGGATAGTTTCGGCACAAAAAATTCCTAAATTTGAAAAATCGAGATTGTAATCTTTCTCGTTATACACCAAGTATGACGAAATCAGCTCTTCAGGAAGAATCTAAAAATGAAATAAAATACAGGGTGTTCCATTTGAAATAACAAAGTTGTTGCTACTTTTTGATATAAGCGGCAACGCCGCAACGCTGGAAGTATTTTAGATCGATAGAACAAAACTGATTACCCAATAAACCAAATATTCAGAATACTCCTACGTCCCGTTCTCCGTAAACGTCTAAGGTACCATCGACCGTGAGTGACCCTGTATATAGACTGAACTGAATGCCAATTCTCATCAGCTAGCTAGCGATCATGATATACCGATTCGGGAATCGTCGGTTAGTCGATTGAACGAACTCGCGTGAATTTCACATAAGATTTTTGAATATTGCACCAATAATTATGATTCTTGGTTCAAATAGCAAATGCTGAATAATTACATGACGAAGCAGTGATCTTATGACAAGAGAAATTGATTTCAGATGAAAGCGATTCCATTCAAGAGAGATTTTAAAAAATATCAAGAACCACAAAATTCTCATAACAAAGAAATTTTCATTCATGCAAAAGAATATTTCTTCCTATAAAATAATAGATTTCAAGATCACAGAATAACTTCCCCCAAGTATATCAGTATTTCAGTGTATCTCACAACACTTCAATTTGTGTCAATCTCTCCATTTTATTTTTCCTAGGTTTCAGGAGCAGTCGAATGTACGAAAACATCTCCGACCACCTATTAACTGTACTCGACACAGAAAACGTCACCTTCAACTACCACGAACTGTGCCTCACCCGCCAATCGCTCCATCAAGCAGGCCCTTCAAAATGGCGTCCTCTGTCGACAAACCTCGACAACACGGGCCTCGAGTTCATCTCCTCTATGGAGCACGAGGACTACCCCTTCTACGGGGTGCAGTTCCACCCCGAGAAGCCGCTGTTCGAGTTCAAGGAGGGGGTGGGGATTCCCCACTCCGTGGGGAGCATCCAGGTGGCGCAGTTCTATGCCAACTTCTTCGTCGACGAGGCCAGGATGAACGACAACGCTTTTCCTGAAGCGAAAGCTGCCACCAAGTCGTTGATTTACAATTACTGCGCTTCTTTCACCGCCCTCAATGACTCGTATTACTTTCAGTCGTACGGGTTCGTTGAAGATGATTGCGACCGGAATCAGTTGATTTGATGTTCAATAAAGTTGGTTCGTTTACTCTTGTTGGTTAATAGTGTTTTTAAAAGCGAGTTGGCCATGGACAAAGTTCCTCGTAGCAATAAGAACAGAATCAGTGAAGGAGGAAGAAGATATAGACGAAAAAATGGGCTTTGTTTCTTAGTCAACTTCAATCAGGAGTTCCTTCAAGTTTATTCGAAAGTTGGCTATGAAATAAAGTTGCTCGTGGTACTAGGAACAGAAGCAATAAAAGGGGAAGAAGATATAGTAGACTACTAGACAAAAAACGGGCTTTGCTTCATGGTCAACTTTGATCATAAGGTTATACTGATCTTTCGCGTTTTGAAAGTTCAGAAAATTTCCTCGCAGTACTAGAAATAGGAGCAGTGAAGGGGGAAAAAGATATAGTAGACTACTAGACGAAGAAGTGGGCTCTGTTTCATAGTCAACTTTGAACAGGAGGTTATATAGTACCTTCACGTATATTTGAAAGTTTAACAAGCAGTTCTAGGAATAGGAGAGTGAAAAAGGAAGAAGATATGGTAGACTACTACACCTTTTCCGTCAATTGAATTTCAGAATAGTCACTTGTATTTCAGAAAGTATCAATTGTATTTCAGAATTGCGAGTTTAATTTCAGAAAGCATCAATTATTGTATTTCAGACTAGTCAGTTCAATATAAGAAAACGTCAAATGTATTTCAGAATAGTCAATTGAATTTCAGAATTCGTATCATCTGTATACAAATGATATATTCTGAAATTCAAATTACGAATTCTTGAATACAATTGACGCTTTCTGAAATTAAACTCACAATTCTGAAATACAATTGATGCTTTCTGAAATCGAACTCGCTATTCTGAAATACAATTGATATTTTCTGAAACAATACAATACAAGTGACTCTTCTGAAATTATTTTGACGCTTTCTGAAATACAACTGGAAAAGGTGTAGAAGAGACAGCGGGGTTTGCTTCATGATGGTCAACTTTGATCAGAAGGTTATGCAGTTCCTTTCACGTATATTTAAAAATTGTTAACTATGAAGCAAATTCCTCAAAGTGGTAGATATACAAAATCAATAAAGGAGGAAGAAGATATAGTAGCCTACTACTATAGGCTTTGAACTAAATTGAGAGTTCGAAGGTGTTTTCAAGCGTTATCTTCGAAAGTTTAGCAGGGTTAGGATATCAAGAACTTCAACTATTACTGTGGGATCCGAAAGCAATTCTGGACAGATTTTTGTCGCCACCAGGATTCCTGGTCAGTAGCATTTATAGTATCTTTTCGACTACCAATATCATAAAGCATTAGTTCTTACGCAATACAGAGTGTTCAATTTTTGTTACTTCTGCATGATATATCTGTTGTCTTACTGGCCTACTTTTTGTGAAACGGACATCGAAGAAAACATAATTTTCATATTCCTACCTGTTTTTGAGGTACTCTCAAACCAATATGCAACTTTATATCTCCATAGAGAACTGGGATATCGTGCGGAAGTATCGAAAATGGACACACTATACTTTCGCGTATATATTATATATTATTCACCCTTTATTTGAAAGCAACTACCACTTTAGCCTAATCAAGTGTAATAATAGTTAAGTCAAGTGAAAAAAACCCTGACCTAAACCCTCCTCACTTTTGCGACCAAGTAACAGGTCGTTTCAACCCTCTTTCCCCTCACTTTTTCACGCACACATAACACCGTCGTTAAGAGATCAGCCCGTAGGGTATAAATAAACACCTCTTGTCAGTTAATCCCCTAACGGTCGAGGTTTTTCAAAGGCCCCTTTGATTTATTTCATTAACTGCAAGCTGTGCAAGCGAGATATTGGACGAAAATATAAAAGCGCGGAATAGGCCTCTGCATGAACGGAGAATGAAATGGTCTAGTGGGGGTTTGAAGGGAATTTGGTAGCTATTTTTTCTTCTAAAATACGCAATCTTGAATGGTATTTCATTGTTTGGTCCAGATTGTTTGGGTCTTCATTAGGTACTAACAGAGGGACAGCCTGTTGTTATGGAAAGATCCAAAGAATACCAGAAGAATATTGTGTGCCGCCTCTGTTCGCTTCTGGACTGGCTTCATATTAACTTTCTAGAATAATTTGATGCTGAAAGGCCTCGAGAAAATTCCCAAGTAGTTCTAGGGTTTTCAAATGAGAGTGTTAAAAACTGGATGAGAGGAAAACTGATTGGAATTTTAAGTGGTATTCGTCAATTATTGCCTTCGGAATTGAATTATGCACTATTGATTTTATTCAGGCACCTCGAAGGGAATTTGGTCGTGGCTCCTACGGAATGATGGGCAGAAAATTGAATCATTGAGATTCAACATGATATATAAGTTACAAAAAGGTACTGAAACTAATGGAAATTGATACAGATTCAGTATTTGGGATGAACCAAAGGTGGATATAGATATGGTGAAACGACTCTTCAATAGTTTTTTGTCAAAACCTATGTAGACTGGTTTAGCGAAGATCATAACACCGGTAATATTTCACTAATCGTTCGGAGATGGCGTTAATATCGCATTTGATATCAATATCGATATCAATATCGATATCAATATCGATATCAATATCGATATCAATATCGATATCAATATCGATATCAATATCGATAATTCAGTTCTCTATGCTATGGTTTCGTGTTCAAGTGACATTGACAGATCATTCATAATTGTGGTTTTGGCTTGAAATATGAATGTTGTTCGATTATTCAATCATTATATTGATTGAACAAATCACACAAAATAAAAATGACTGAGAAATTGTGAAAATTAATATTCATCATGCGGAATCAGCAGACGTGGCGCCATCCATATGAAGTCGTGGAAGTATTACCTGTGGTATTACTATGACTGAAATTCAATAAAATCGAGTAGTCAGAAGTCTACAAATATTTCTAGTGCCTTTTAATGGGACTTGTTCCACCATATCTATATCCACCTTGGATGAACCCACGTTATTTTCCAGTTGTCAGTGTACTCACCAATTGTTGTGATAACTGTCAAAGAATAGAGAAATGCTCCAGCAAAACTCCATTGGGCCGAATAATCGTCATCAGTTCCATCATAGCCTCTTCTTGTGAAATTCACTATAAGCCTTTGATACTCGTACAACTCTTTGGCGATTGTCCTCATGTATTCTTTCTTGTCCATCACCTGGAATACGGAACATTTCAAATCGACATCACTGATGCCTGAAAAGTACTCTTCATGAAATCTGGTGCAGGCATTTTTGATATTTCTCTTCTGCAAGTCATACCTGGGAGTTGAGCTTCATTGTTATTTCCCAAAGTTTGGCAGCATACAGAGTTCTGTTATTCCTCACTTCCTGCTTCATTTTTGGAATGTGTTTTCCTTCGATTGTCATGAATATAAATGAGCCAGCTATCGTATAACCAACCTGAAAAATTGTTCTGTTTATTGGTTCTCTTATGTGCTGAAATCAATAATTAATCATGCGTGACTCATTATTTATTATAAGCGATCAAAAACGATAGGTGATAATGATTTCAGCATTTCCAGAGGAAATGAAGCTCGGAGGCCGCTCTAAGTAGTGAACTAGATGAGGTTATTACTTTGGAATTTTGAACAAAAAAATTGTTTTTGAAATGTCCCTTGTAACTCACCACCAGACCAATTATCCCGACATTGCTAAACAAAAAGGCGATGAATTGCCTGAAAAATTCCCTGCATTTTTTCAGCCACGGTCTTCTATATCTCCTTTGTCTCCGTGCTGATCTCTTCCTTTCCATATTTTAGTCCAGCCAACGCATTGGCTTGGTTTCCCTTCTCACTATCATCATCCTAGATACTGAATTTTCCACCAACATAAACACATTCCGTGCACCTGAAAAAAAAAATGGATTAAATTACTTCTGCTTCCATATAAGCGAGTGATGAAATATCAAAATAATACAAAACTTCATGAATATTGTGCCTGGGAAGCTATGAATCTTTTATTCACCCAAAAACAAATTATATTTTGTGAGGAACTTCGCCTTTATTAGGTACTAGAAGAACATAATTTTAACAAGCGTAATGACTCATTGATTCACATTGCATTTCTATTGAAATTACGTTTTATATCTCCCAGTATATCAATTTATTATCGCTCCAATGACTGGTGCTTGTGACTTTTTTGATTCAGTAAAGAAAAATCTTTTCCAATGCCCTGCCGTGAATATATTCAAGTTGTTTCGTATATTTTTGTTTATTTTTCATCTTTCAACTGCACGAAAGGAGAACCTATAATGTAAAGTGAAACGTGCAAGCTGGTAGAAAAATATTGGGCGAGGAAATAGGTATTGGAGCATAAAAAAAATAAATTCCTTTCGTTCATAATGTTTCTGTCAAATACGAAAGAGGTAGCTGTATCAGTTGATGTTATTTTAATGAAAATTCCCATGAAAAGGTGGGAAACTATTTCAATTCCCAAATCATTTTGATATTTTTTTCGAATCGATACATCACTTGCGCGTAGCCCATCTATATTCCAAGATAAGTGAGTATTGATGAGATTAGTCGATAGTGTTTATACACGAAGAACATGCTATTACTTTCCAGAATTTATCGTTCGTTGTTAAATTTATGTGAATTGACAAGAACATATTATTTCTGTAGAAATACTGTTTATTTTTTTAATCACACACCATTTGTTCCTCCATATGCTGTAAAAATCACACCGGCTCTTTGACATATGTTTCATTTTATGATTTCAAAGCTGTTGCCAATAATTCCAAACTTAAATTAGCTCTTCGAGTTGACATTTTTATTACTGATACCTATATCAACGATAAGTATATTGCTGGGCAATAATTTCAGTTAGTATAGGACCTATATATAGTTGAATACAGTAGAACTGAAATGAGGTATAGTGTAACAGTAGGCATATGAATGATTTGGATATCAGAAATCTTCAAAAAATGATGAGAGAGTGAGATGATGGATTATGTTCAACACTAAACACAAATGCAAATGAGACCACAGTCGGATATGTGAAAATGTTTCACAAAAAATGTTGCACTTGCATTTTGACCCGCTTGGTATCAAAAAGTCCACTTGAAATATTAAAAACAAGCTTGACTTCAGGCTTCTTGAAGTTTGCAAGTTTAATGGGATCAAAACGACTGAGTGGATGGAGAATATTTTTTCTAGGATTTATAAACGTTCTGCTTTGTTATGTTCCTACAATATTCAACGCACCATAGCTTTTCTCTGCGTTGGAAAATCCCACAAAAAAGATTTTCAGAAGAAAAACCGTCTCCCAATTCGTATTGTTTACGGAGGCTTTCAATTCGTAGCACCCGCATCGCAATATCGATTCGTTTTCTTCTTGTATTCTTGTCAAACGGTTAATTGAATCAACAAAGTACAATAGAATAGAGGATTTTTGTACAATGGTAGAGGGAAGTGACATGAACAACATACTAATACTGTGATTCACACAACCATATAATATCTGCCCTTTCACATAAGGCAAGCAATATCATTAATAAAGACATTGAAGAGTAATGGCCCCAGATAAGAGCCTTGTGGTACATCATATGTAGCGGGATATGTTGTGATCTATATGAAAGGAAGTAAGAGACATGGAGTTGTGGTAGTTATATGATGGGAGTTTTCAACTTCTAATTATTTGTATCCTTGTTTGTTCGCTCAAATATACCAGATATTGCGTTTGAATATAAACCAAACTGCTGTAATGCGGGACCAGTGATGAGTAATTCCATTACAATAATTACGGAATGAATAAACATTCAAATTGAATTGAGGACCGACGATTAAATGGAGGCATCACAGTTTAATCCGATGTATTGTGAACGAAACAAAATATTTTATGTTCTCACAATTGAAAAGCCAGTCACCAGTGTGTCTATGAAACAACAGAATGAAGTGCAGTATATTGCGTGTCTCAATGATGTTCCTGTACCTTGCTGTTGTTGTGGAGCTACAAACTCGTATGTGTTTTTGTCCTAGATTCTTGAAGCCGGTATGTGGATCGGATGGAAAAACTTACAGAAACGAATGCTCTTTGAAATGCAAGCAACTGGAGAATGCGAGAGAAATATCGCTGAAAATGGTTGCAGACGGGCCTTGTGAAACCTATTGACGTAGTATTTTTATTGATATTTGATGAATAAAACATTCCCATCTCCGTATGTAATGTACCCCTTTCTGCTTGTATCTCGCTGTCCAATCACTACAATAAATTATAAATGACACGTGCTATAGTTTTATGTTCCAAAAGTACGGTATTCCTGAATATCTCATTATTTATCTTAATGTTGATTCCTTTGTATATTTGTGGTAGTAGTTGTCTGTGTTTATAACTCAAGAAGTGTCGTGTCTTGTCGCTGATGATTATATTAAAAACAAGGTCAAAAACTCAAGTATCCATTATTGCCGAAAAGAATTAGAAAGACATTATCTTTACTAAGGTTTCAATCTAGCAGATATAATTCAATGTTCGGCGTGGTATTTGCCAGGAAAGTAGTAGTTTTCTGCTCGTAGTCTACCAGACATTCAGTTTCAATCTATGTTTGATATTTTTAATTGGATAGACTATTCCCTTTCGAAATTTTTGTCCGATTCATGGCTTCTCCATTTTTCATTTATTAGCTTAGTCGAGCTCTCAGCCACTCCCAAGTTCTGTAACTTGGGAGATATGTTTCTGGAGTGTTTCTTTCTTCTGCCGCATGGTGTCGCCACTTCCAGTTGTCTCTTGGATCGCGGCTCAGTGCGGTCAAATAGACGCGACGAAAATGCATTGGGACAGGCACCGCTTCGAGTGGAGATCTCACGGTCTCTACTCGGATAAATACCTTGCACTGATGATGGCCAATAAGCCCAGAACCGGTCTGTAGGTTGTTAAGCGTGCCTGTCTCGATGTGAATTTGTCACGTCTTAGGGAGAAAGAAACATTTGCGATCTACATCCACAGTGTGAATCGTTACATGGACTACGAGCAGATATAATTCAATGTTCTGCGTGGTATTTGCCAGGAAAGTAGTTGTTTTCTGCTCGTAGTCTACCAGACATTCAATGTCAAACTATTTTTGATATTCTTAATTGCATAGACTATTTTCCCTTTCAAACCTTTATGTGTCAATAGCAACGTAAATGTGAAAACAAACATCAGGATGTTCTGCTGAGCCAGGCAGACAGACCTGGCATAAAAGTTTTCAACCACCTCCGAGAGCAAAAAAGTGAAAGTCTCATTAAATAATATCTTTTCATAATAACATTGTTCTGAATAGTTGTCTTCAATCAGATTACATCAAATCAACCAATTTCATTGGACATTGGACCTCAAGAACAAAAAATGTCCCACCCAACGTGTTGGGTGTCCCTGTATTCGTTCAAGGAGAGCAATCTAATTTTCGGTGAACTAAAGCCTCAGATCGCGACATAAAATCGATTGGGGGGAAACGCAAGCATAAACAATCCAGGAAAAGATTTTATTGGACAATAAAATCCTTATGCGACCCTAAAGATGACACTGAGACCGGGAACAACTCATTTTGGTCACTCCTCTTTTATCACCGCACGTGATTGCATGGTCTCATGGCTATCTTGATTCTCGTGTCATTCTGGACGAAATTTGGAGAGTTTGAGAGACAGCATGTTCTACTGCGAGTGTGTAAATTTTCTGATAACATTCAAAACTTTCGATCATAATATGACAGAATAGATGAATAACGCACAATCCCTGCCAAAGTAGTTGTTTGAAGCCAACATCTGCATTAGTTACTACAGTTACCTCATTCTCAAACAAGCATAGCAACAACAGAATCTTGGAAGGGTATGAATTTGAATAAATTGACTTACTAACAAAATTATTTAATCCATTCTTCCAAAAAGTTGATTGAAACAATCTGAAATCGAAGTTTTCTTAGAATATACATATTAGATTCATTACTCGAATGATAATAGATTTGATTCAATATCAAACTGAATTGTTTATTTTCTGGTAATGTAAAGTTTCCAACTTTCGAACTTGAAAATTATAACATCAAACATGTTGTTATTACCTTAAAATACTAAATAAAGGCCTTATCTACTACTCTGAGCATTTTCTTACTACTTGGACCAACTATTTTATCAACTGTAGTAAAATGATGATCATATTTTTCCATATATCCACTAACTTTTCATCCCGAGAATGTTTTCAAATCACCACAAATTGTTTTGCATATTAGGATGTTTATAAACAACGAATGATAGGACACTGAGTAACTCACCAGTAAAGTGTTGTGTTCTGGTCACCACTTCTGGATTGTCTTTTACACATTTCACAGCGTTACATCATCCTTCAAATTCGAATCGTACAGAATAAATGAAGTTTTTAAGTAGAATATTGTAGAAATTTTCACACAAAACTGGAAGTATGCCGTTTGATGAACCATCAAACAAAATTTTGATTTGAAAACGAGATGTTTCGCGCTGTCACTGTCAGCGTTCGGTCGATTATCGGTTGAACGAAATAAGCATCGTTGGCGCATTCACCAAAATACTGCAATATCTATAAACCACTGTCTAGTGGGTTTGTTGTATTCGGAGGTCAAAACTGTTTGATCTTAAATGTATCAGAAGGTTGGTAAAAGTAATCTGGGTACAGGGGGTTACACGTAGTATTTCCGTTGATTGTAAAGTGTTTCACTTCAAGCGGATCCATTGGGCAGGAAAAATAAATCTCTGAAAATAGCAGCACTTCCAGATATCTCAATCACTTTCTGCCAGCCGCAGGAATTGTGAGTATGCATGTATAAAAATGCGTTATGTTTCTCACACAATCTATCCATCGATTTTCATCACATCGACTTGAAAGTTCTATATTCAGTTCGTGATAGAGGTAGGTGTTTAATCGATTGATATTGCTTTCAATGTCTGTCTCTGAATGAGGAATGGGACCTATCTATTTATACAAATATCTACTTGAAATATGTATATACGTATAAATATTTGAAATTCGATTGGAATTTATTTTATTTAGTTGAATTATTCATTGCGAGAATAATTCATGTATCAATTTCTGTTGGAAATCAGGGGGATTTATATGATTTTTGATGAGCATCACAAATTATTGCGAACTGATGCTTCAGTTGTTTGATGAGGATTATTCAAAGCAGATCACTGATCTATTTGAATAGGAGGTTTCACCTGCTTTCTCAAAAATTATGAAGCGTACAGCAAACATTTTAAAAGTAGAATGTTCAATAATTCATTTAGAAGATCAGTTTCAGTAAAAATTGCTGAATTATGAAATTTGTTCTACATATTTCAAAGCAAATAATCGTCCTTTTTAACTTCAATGACATCTAAAGTAAACGAAGATTATGATTATTTTATCGAAATTGATAAATTCAATATGGCGACTCCAAAATGGCTGAAGGATTTTGTGATTATGGTCCGATTTGATTCAAAATTGGTATTTGGTGGATTTCGGAATCGTAGATCATGATTTTCTTGTCAAAAATTCAGAAATTCAAGATGGCGTTTCCAAGATGGTGGAGGAATTTGAGTCCGAAATGTTCAAAAACTTATATAGGGGTAACCTTATCTATTTAATCACGGCGTCTTAACTAGAAACAATGCATAAGTAAAGATAGATCTATAACGATGTGAGAATAAAATGAAATGATTGTCAGTTATACGAAAGAAAAACAGATCTGGAGAGGAATTACAATAGATTATTTCCATCTGGTTGGCGCCATCCTGGATATCCTGAAAACATCAATCATGATCCATCCGAATGAATCAGGATTGGAGTGTACTATGTGATTATCAGTCGATACTTATACGAGTTGATATACAAACAACTTTTTTGTTTCGACTAAACCCGATATAGCTTCCCGGATGAAAATATCCGCAGGAATGACTACATTCTAATATCCCATAAACTACAGCATCGAAATGGATGGAATAGTATATATAGATACGCGTTTTATTCGAAAATGGAATATCTCCAAAAAACCGGTAATGGTGGATTCCAATACACATTTCACCTTCATCCCATCGTCCATTGGGCAAATTTTTGAATCTGACGTATTTCAGGGATTTTGTATTCTGTCCGGGATATTTAGGACTTTTTTTTTCGTATTTTGTGTGATCGAACATGAAGGATATCTTACTGGAGATCTTATACAATTTTGGGAATACTATATAATATATATAATGTGAGACTATAATATATTATATTTATAGGGAATTTTAACGCCTACATAGTGTTATATTAATCTAATTAATTTTTAGTATTGAATTGAATTGATGTTTGAGTGGTTGTAGGAAGATGAAACTTGTGTAGTTCCTTCCAACCCTGTATGTGAAATCAGAGAATAGACTCAACAACATCCATGTTCTCCCAAAATTTTCGTGTTATAAAATATTCAGTTGTGATCACAAAATCTCGTTATGCCTTATGAAACTGTTTTGAATTTTTCATGAGACTATTCAAAAAGGCTGCGTTGCCTTTTGGAATTTGTATGTTATCTCATGTAGGGAGTTGTTTTGAAAAATTCAGTCAGGAAATTATGTCTTCCACGTGAAAAATTCAGTGAACAATTTGAGATTCATGAGGTATTCATGAGTACAGATGAAAGGCAGTAGGTTGCAGAATTTTCTGAGATATTCTCCCTGTATCTATATCGATAATCATGTTGGTATCAGCTTCGATTTCTAGGTGTTCTAAATTCCAGTTTTTATCCAAATTGAATTTTTTATGCAAGTATTGCTTTCCCCCTCAAAATAATTATTACAATACTGACAATTATAATTTTTATTCATCATCACACGAGACGTAGCAGAATATAAAATAGCAGACAATATATTCACATATATTCGGATTTGGATTCTTCAGAAATTTGCTGTGAAAAAATCAGAGGTAGATTCCTTTATAAAAATAGTAAAATAGTTTTTGTTAACCATTTTCTAATGATCCCTGAATTTGTATAACAGTTCGGATTATTCTATAACAAACAAAAAGGCACGGATTGCAAAAAATTGAAGTAAAAACGAAAAGGAGATAGATTTCTGAAAACATATGTTCCAGATTCTCCTTGCGAAATCTGCAGATGCCATTTTCTCGTTAGCGCACCTTCTCGAGATAATCTCGGAGTCTGCAATGCTTCGTTATTGAATTAGAACTTTTCTTGCTGAGATTAATTGATGACTTGGATTTTTCTTGGTTGAAATTCCCGAGGAATCGGATAACAGCAGCCCTGTCATTGTCCTTCCCAATGATTTTTTCTTTTTATTTGGTTTCTTCAGGAAATATGAATCCCAGAGGAAGCAAAATGTGTCTAGCCTGATCATTGGCGTTGGAAGTCCCTTTTCAATGTTCTAATATACGTATTATTTCTTCAATGTTTGCAAAATGGAGTAATTTAGTTTTTTCACACGGTATTCAGCTTCAAATGAACCCTCGAGAAATCAAACGGCAAGATCAAATGTCATTGATTATGCATATTATGAAATAATTTCTGAGATTTTGAAAAGAATTTGTGAAGCATTTTTTTCAGAAAAAAATAAATAATCACCTTTAGGGTATTTTTTTGTTTTTGTCAAGGTATATCAATTTTGTATAAATATGATTGTATGTATCGATTACCATTCCTCAAATTGAATTAATGGAATTCTCAGTTGAATTACGTGTAACAATAATGAGTAGCTTCGTATTTCGAGTCCATTTACTTAATTTCCGCCTAGCAACATCAGTAAAACCCGCGTGGATTTCACAGGTCCCTAAATCTCTCGCCACCTTCCTTATCCCGATTCCCAATTGTTTGTCTGGAATATTAATCCCCCGATAGACTAAATATTTCCAGTTTACCCGCGTAATCTCTGGAAATGAAGCACATAGACGTAGGAAGTGTATGAAAGGGGCAGGAGTCAGAGATAATCGACGCTGCATTTTTTGAAATTTTGCGATGTACGAGTCTCAGGCATGAACCATTTATTCCCTTTGTGTGATATATTTCTTCCATGAAAGGCATTCACTGACCGATACTTAGAGCCACTGACAGATAGTAAGAAATTATATTGGACCTAGAACCATGCTCCTACATGGTATCCATATGTGTGTGTTTAAAGGGTGTTTTCAACCGCCAACTTAGTTGCAAAGCAACCCTCGAAGTCTCATTGAGACTTGTATGAGTAAGGAAGACGAGGACCTTAGCTTTTCAAGTGTCATCCGAAGCACTACTCGGTTGGTTACCGTGGAGAGTCCGAAGGATTGAAATCTAGGTACCAAGAATGTTCGGTTGGTCACCTATCTCCTCCCGCTAAACGATGCTAGATAGAAATAAATAACCAATAGCCGCCGCGGCATTTGAACCCAGGCCCTCTAGTCTAGACTAAAGCCAGCGATTCAACACACACGACCAGTCCAGTAATGAAACTCATCCCTGTATATATTAACTATAGGTATTACGTAACAATAAACATACCAAAGATGGTAAATATCCTGTCGAACTCATCGAAAATGGCACACAGACCATCGAACACATCGATGATGATCACACAGCCTATATCGAACTATTCGATAAAAGCATATATATAAGACACAGCTCTCTGTCTTCTTGTGGTCTCATCAATGCCTGAACTTGACTGACTGTTTTCATCATTCTTGATACTACATGAATCAACGGTTATCGTGAATGATATAGAGGTCAGTATCATCTATAGTACAGGTAGCACAAACAACGTCAAAATCGTCTCACACTTTCAGTGCATGAGTCAGTAGAAATTCCTTCCTTCTTGTAAACTTCTGCCAGTTCGTATACATTTCATAATTTCATCTAAAGTGGAGTGACGTTGACAGATGTAACATATAGCATAGCACATGCGCTCTCAGAAAAAGTTAGGTCGGAAATACGGTCTTTCGCTTCTGTGAACTTATTTCGAGTGACCAGGGAACAACTTTAGATTAGATTTAGAATAGGAGTTGGCCCTTTCGGTCTGGCCAATTGCTACCTTCGTAGATCTATGGTGGAGCTCCTTTGTGTAATCTATATGGGGCACACAGTTCATGTTGGTATTTCTTATGATACAATCATTTTGTTGCCCCAACATCTTTCTTTCCTTCAGTCCCACATATGGTCCAGCTTCCCCTCCTTTCTGGTTCTTCGAGCCGTCTGTTTGCCAAAAGGCCTCCTCTGCTCTCAAGGGTCTGCGTTGCCTCTGAAAATTGACAATGCCAACTCCCCCGAATTATTCGAATTGCGGCGAACCAACCAGATGATAACATGACGATTGGGGTCGAATTTCGGATTTCAATTCCGATATTATGAATTCCTGGTGTGCTGACACGCCTCATTAGGCAGGGGCTAGCCCCGGTTGGGTTCGGTGTAGGGTGTAAGGGACTGTTGCGGTCCTCGGTCGCTTCATTTCAGTCCTGCTGTGATCGCATGATGAATGCAAACTCGGCATAGCAACGGGATCTGGCAAAATTGGAGAACAATAACGCAGGCCTGCCAACAGCATTAGCCCGTTATGAGAAAACTGCACGTTTGTTTCCTCTATAGTCCATTTCAGTTAAGAATACAGCGTTGAAGAGATAGGAACGGTTTTTCATCGATTCTCATTGGTCTAGAAGCCAGGCAAGTTTACACAATGGAAATGGTTGGTTGACCGGACGGCTGTGTATAAATAGTGGGATAAAGAAGTCGAAGAGATTGAGTGTTAAAATCTTATTTCTTTTATATTTACCATGAGTTATGAAGTCATTATTATTTTGTCTAAATGGCAATACTCTCTTCTGATAATACCTTCAAAAATAACGCATTTTTCTGTGTATGGATGTTATATTTTTTCTTATCCATATAGGAGTATGTCAAAATCATGATTATACTATGGAACTTCAGAATCATATCGCATTTGTGGAGCCAAAAGTCCATAGCTAAATACTATTCTCACATATTTCATAGTGAAATATCACGAAATTTCTAATAACTCCAGTCATCACGTATATCGGACTATTTCGATTCATCCATCTCAATTTGATGTTGCTTTGATAATGTTGCCAAATATTCGCACTCAACTCCAAGTAAACGAACAAAATTCTGAAATTATTTCAGCAATTGAAATCCATCGACGTCCACTTTTACAGCATTCTGAAAAAAACACTATATGAAGTGATATCTGGATCTGTTCTGACAAAATCATTCAACAGCTCTCGTTAAATTGCCAATAAAAGTAAGTATTCGAAAACAACCATAACCACAACCCGGATATTAATATCTAAAGTGTTTTTCAATTTTTATTTCATTCTCTCAGATTTTCCGTTAGTCTATCCTCGTTGTTTCTTTGTGACTCGAGATTTCCTATAGCTATGCAAAGAAGGTTCAACCTCCTTCTTAGATTTGGCATTCCAATTTTCTGTCTAAGACGTCTGCTACGAACAAAAGTGTCAATTTTCTATTAGGAAAGAGTGTACGAGGCGAGAACCATTCATTGAAGTCGGAGAAAAACGAATTGTTTCTACCTCAAAACTGATTCAGACATCTGGTTTTCCCTATTTTCCCGAGTGATTGAGATGCGGAAATTGAAAACAATAGGGGATACGTCATGAAGAAAGGGCAGTGCGCATGGTTCATATTCTGCTGGATTCATAACACAGGGTGGCCCAACGAAAGTGGAAAATCTTCTGGGCACAGAATATGTAGATAGTCAACCCAATTCATAATGTAGAATGTGGTTGTTTTAATTTCAAATCTGGCAGGGTTTGTGGGAACTGTGAAAAATGAAAGTTTCCGTCGAGTAATGAATGCAATCTCACGACAAAATAAACCGACGTAATAATTAATGCACATCAAACTCAAGATCTGTGCAGCTCCAATTATTCCGAGAAATAATCTTCATCGTTACGAGAAAATATATTATATTACACAACAAGTGTGGAAAGTGACATATTTCACACGAGTAGTCGTTTAGCACGAGCCGCTTAGCGGCTTACGTAGTGCGCGAGCGCGTACGAGCAAAGCCTGGTTCATGCTTATACGAATATCGGATAATGTATGCGAATAAAATGGCTGCTGAAAAGAAATTTCGCAGTAAAGTTGAAATATTTGAACTTTTTCGCGGATTTTTTTATATTATCATGATATTGTGATACCAGAGTATGCATAAATCAATAGTGTTGTAATATTTTTAATTATCCGATTCGCATGAATTTTGCGAAATTCGTATAAACATGAACCAGGCTTTACTCGAGTTAGTGTGTCCTTGACTTCTTGCAAACATCTGGGATACCAAAGAATCTTCTCTTTGGTGATACTGTGATATCAAACTGTTGCAAGCAGCAAGCCGCGCATAAAACTGTAGCCGTACTCTTTTGAATGATCTCACCCGCTGTCATCAACATCGAAATAGTTCCAGCAAAGATTATAGGTTCCAGTTTTGAAGTGAATTCAGAGGTTATATATTAGACACATTGAAATTAATAGATAAAGAATATATTGAAAGTGAGTACCTTCACAATATACCTAATTATTTCTATCAATTCATGCGACCGTTGTGCTTGTGCTTTTTTTCTTTCATATAAACAATACCATGGTGATATGAGCTACTTTCTGAATAACAAAACAGTGTGATTATTGACGTTTTCATACGGGGTCGTAGGAAAATATATTTATTAACTGCATGAATATAGTATCTATTGGTACATCTACATTTTATTGATTTTAATAATTCTCTCAAATGATTTTCATTGACTAAAAATCATTCATATCTTGATGTAGATAGAAGGTTGTTAGATAGTGTCACTCATGATTTATGAACTGAATGGATGAGCCCTGCCAAAATAATCGAGGTCAAGGACCTCGGTATCGGTATTAATTTGAAAAAAGACAGTTCTCAGACAAATGAATATAAATAGAATCATAAGGATCACCAACAACTAGGAACTTGAATGAATGAGATTGAACTGATGACTGTTTTTTCATCCAAGTACCTACTGTATGTATATGTTTCTAGATCAACTACTATTAATCTAACGGAATATGTACTTCATTGATTAGACATCAACCAGTGGGTATTACTCGAAATTGAAATATTCTGAATGATATGTCAGTACCAGATTAGAGAACATAGCAGGTTATGGACCTCCAGTTGAAGAAATTGGTTCTATTTTCAGGAAGTTTTTATCGTTTATCAACAGTTGTGCCAAAAACCTGACTGAAAACGGGGAATATTTGGGAAATATAATCAATTTCAAAGCAAAGAATATTACTATTTGTAATGAACTGTCCAAGGTGTGTGGAAATAGAATTAATGAATTAACAAACAGCAGAATGTCACAGCTCATGACTGATTCCTTGACAGCTACCCATATTTTTTACGTAAAAGCAATATAATTAAATTCATGGAACTGAAATTAGTTGACTTCCAATGCCAATATCAGATTTTTTCTATAAAAGAATTGTACCTATAACATGGATGATACGAATGTTAGATGTCGTATACATTATAAAGATCCTATAGTGTTAAAAAATTCGCAAACGTGATATGCCGTTGCACTGGACCAATTCCATGAACGACTTCGACATATTTCAAGGGGAAACCTGAGGGTGAGAAAATGGAAATTTATCGAACACTTCTAGCAAGCACATGTCCGTAGCAATAACGATATCACCGTGGTCTGGCGTTAGCACCGCATTGAAAATAGCAAGGTAATCACATCTGAATTTGTCCATCGATTACAGATTAGAATCCGGGTAGGTACGTAGTTTATATCATGAGATCAGGAGCTTGATCTTCTTCCTGCTAGGATCAGTTCTATTTATCATCCTCTTGACTCCTGTTCAGATATGCCCTCATGTAGGCATTCTTTATATCCAAATAAAAATTATTTATATATGGAAATTGTTTTAAATTCTCGAGAAATATGTAGTGTATATATTTCTTACTACTGTGTTTTGTATGGAAAGAAAGTACGGAATCATGAAAGAAACGCATATTGAAGAGTGATCTTCTATTTTGTGTGACTTGGTATCAGACTGTTTATTTAACACGAATATTTCCATCGTATGTTAAAAATCCCATATGAAGCGGGACATTTTCGATCGATTAAAGCGATAAATTCCCGGCGGGACATTTTCGGGCTGGTAAATACCCGGTAGGTATCGAAAAATACCCGCTCGGTCCGTGTATCTATAGTAAAGATTGTTAAAATGTACACTTGTCATCTTGACAGGCACATACATTTTTGTTTTAACTCCGGAAATATTCTACCGAATTACAATCGTGCATCAAAATAAACCTGATAATTTTCCATTCAAGCATGTTGTCAGTAAAAAAACTGCATTCGGTTATTTTCATAATAAAATAAACTCATGCAGTTTTTAGACAACATGCTTTCATGGAAAATTATCGGTAATTTTGAAGCACTTGTGTAATTACTCCCGAAAGAGAATAACTGTGGGGATCAAAAGGAGAGTGTAATTAGGAGGATTTAGAACACTTCAGCGACATATACAATTTGAAGAAACAGGAAACGCCCTTGGCAGAAAACAAAAATTTCATAAGCATTCCAGAAAAAAACAGCATTTACCTACAGCTTTTTGAAGCAAGATTCAACAGTTCAACGAAGACAACTTTTTTCTTCAAATTGAAAACTCAATATTTTGGACTATTACGCGTTTTTGAGTACCTGCAGGGTATAACACACTTTTGGGGGTTGTACCCAGTTTAACCCTCTCGAATTTTTTTACGTGCCGCCTCTGCTTTCAATGAAACTTCAATTTCGATTATCGGATCAATTTGGATAATTTGTTTTGCTCATCTATATGTTTTTTATCTACAGATAAATGCCAAAAATAATTTACCTGCAATAAACACACTTTAATCAACATTTGTTAATTAACGACTAACAATTGTTATTCAATTTCCTAGGCTGTAAAGCTCAGGATTTGATGCCGCGGCTGGTGTTCCATTAGCTATAAAACTATCCAAGGAATTATTAAATCTGATTTTATGCTGTGTTTTTTCTTCAATTTACATTGAAAGCATGTCAAGTGTCATTTAAAAGTCAGTTTCAATGTTATTTGGAGAAAGAGTTATTGAGGAATGTCAAATGGAGTGTGTTCGAAAAATAAAATTTTATAACAATAAGTAGATTATTTTTGGAATGTATCTTTAAATCTATGCAGTTATCGGAAAACATACAGCAGGGTATTTCAAGGGTACTTCAAATCCCTATTTCTGGGGTACTTTAGATCCCTAGGGATTTAAAATGTACTTCAAATCCCTAGGGATTCGAAGTGAATTTATTTTCAATATTAGAAATTTGTTTTCAATAATTTTATTAGAAATATAACATTATATGGATGCAACAATATTGAACTATAAAAAACAACTAAATTTCCATTAATATAAACATTTATGTTTACCACAATTAACCAAGTGAAAAAGAGGTAGATTATTGTTATTGCAGCTGTTTTTTTATTGATCAAAGAGTTTAGGAAAATTGTAGCCATTTTCGTTTTCGGTGGTCGTTGGTGTTCATTTTTTATAAAAGGAATTGAAATTTTTTCTTTTGTCATTTTTTCTTCATCGAAAACGAAGCTACCAATCATATTATACGTTAACATTTTCTTCATGAAAAAGTGTCTTCTTTAACTAGTTGAAGTCCTGCTGAAAAAAACTGACTCAACCTTTATATTCATCGATTTTCTTTTTCCATAACAGTGCGTGTGTATTTTTGCAGTTTTGCATACACTCACCAAAGTTGTAGTTCACAGCTGAATTGTTCCCTTTCGGATAGATGTGAAGCAAATTATAACGAAAATTATAGAAGTCACTAGCACCTCATAGTCATCTATGTGACAAAAATAACACTTTCCCGCTAATTGCGGCCAGCGATAATTAATTTGATATTTTTGCGGAAAGGAGCAAAGGAACCGCTCTGGCACAACTGCCCGTTCGAAATAGATCGAATAAAATCGAGAATTGTGAGTTATAAATAAGCCCAGACTTTGGTGGGATCAATTTTGTTTTGGGTTGTAAAATATCTGGACGTGTGGTTTGATATTCCGCGGATTATTGTCGTATTTTATCACGTTTACTCATTCAAATCATTCATGAAATCATAAGTCCTTAAGCACTTTCGTGCTATTTTTCGCTCATGTGAACATCAAAAAGATGATTGCGCCAAGATGGCCCAGTTCTATATTTATTCTATGCTCTCTCCTATCTGGAGAGTTACACTTGTAATATTTCCAGAAGTATAGCTCAAGTGGTTCGGTGGATTTAGTTCTGAGGTCAGCAAACTTTCAAGCATAAAGAGCGAGCCTCATTAGAAAAATCTATTTAATGGATTTCAAAGAACCACGAATTCATGTACTTCCTTCAGCATTCACATATCATTTCTGAAACTGTAGAAGAATCAGATAAATAAATGGTTATCAATCAATAGGTAATTTTATATACAAATATTCATTCGTCATGAAATATGGTACGTTTTAGAAGAAATAAACAACTAGTTGATTGATTCTAGAGTTTGATTTGTAATTTGATTATTTACCTTCTTATTGGTGAGTTATGGTAATATTATTTTAATTTTAGAGCACTTTTATGCTTTATAAAGACTGGAATGGAATGGAAAATAGTACATTATGATACAATAAGACGCTAATTTGTCGAACGCGTTGTTTGGAGTACGACGAGCGAAGGGAACAAGTGCGACAGCGTGTCTTATAAAACGTGTGTCATTTACAATTTTTTATATTTTGCATTGATATGAAATCTTTTATTGAAATAATTGATTCAATATCGATAAATAACAGAAACATCTTCGATTGGAAACAATGATGACAGTGAAATATTCAAAATCTGACGCACAAGCGTAAAGCCCAGTCTACTATAGAGCGATTTTGATTATTGCGATACCAATGTTGAAGAATGCAATGTTGTTATCGGTCAATTTGAATCAAATAACACTCTGAATTAGTTTTTCACTGCTAGTATCACCAAATCCAAAATCGCTCAGAATAACTATTCTGACTTTCATTTGACAGTTCGATTGTACCAACCTCCGAATAATAAAAAATGCGTATCGAAACAGACGCTATTTCGATACGCATTTACATTTCATAATGACTTCATTATAGAACCAAAGTAGGAAAATTATGTTGTGTGTATGTTTTATCACAATTTTTTTTCATTATCAATATCGTTTTCTTCTTCCTTTGAGGTTTTGATACATTTCAATTTACCAGATTTTGTAATTGACCTACTAACAAAATTATCGTATCCATTCTTCCTAAGGCTGAATGAAAACGATGTAATATCAAAGTTTTCTGAAAATATACATCTTTGATTTACTATACCCGAATGATAATGGATTCAATTCACTGTCACTATATTGTTTATTTTCTGATGGCAATATAAAAATTCAAAGTGTCAAACTTGAGAAATATAACATCAGACATGTTGTTACTACTTATCAATTCCACTAAATATAGGCTCATCTACTACTTAGAGCATTTTCTTACCCCTTCGGCCAACCATTTTATCACTTGTAGTGAAATGATGCTAGCAAACTATAGCGTCTCTTGAAATATTCTCTTTCCCGATCATATTTTTTCATCTCAGGAAAACCCGAGAATGTTTTCAAATTACCAAAAATCGTTTTGCATATGAGGGTGGGTGAATGATGTTTATACAACGAATGATTCGACACTGAGTAACTCACCAGTGGAATGATGTGTTCTGGTCACCATTTTCAAATCGTCTCTTACACATTTAACAGCATCACCATCCTTTAAATTCGATTTGAACAGAATAGACAAGATTTTTAAGTAAAATCCTATACAAATTTTCACACAAAACTGGAAATATGCCGTTTAATGAACCATCAAACAAAATTTGATTTGAAAACGAGACGTTTCGCGCTGTAACTGTCAGCGTTCGCTCGATTATCGGTTGAACGAAATTAGCTGTGTTGGCGCATTCACCAAAAATACCGCAATCTCCAGAAAGACGTGATATCTATAAACCACTTAAATATAAATGAAGCATTGTATTATATGACGAACATTGGATACATAGCTCTCGATACACTCGTATAACTCATATAAGTACTAACAGAAGGATAAAAATATATTTGGGAACCTTGAAAAAACGTGGTCTTGGGATGATTATCACTATCAAATAATACGATGTGGCAACCTCTGTGGGGGATAAAACATATGAATATGAATTTCATGTTGGCTTCAGGCAATTCTGGGTGTTACTATCCTAGTGGGTTATTTGTTGTTAGGAGGGCAAAATATTGAAATTTCCCGATTTACGTAAACATTGTGTAGGAACATAATGAGTTTGGTAGCAACGATAACCTGTTAACGTCGAAGGTCTTGTTTGATTTGGCGAGACACATTCTAACAGACAGATAGACATCCGGTATATTCATTCATGTACCTGATGTCTAAACGATTAAGAAACGAAAAAAACTGTTGGTGAATTCAGGCTCCAAAACTATCAGTATCTGTGCATTGACCAATTTTATCAGTCTGTAATCTCAATAGAAGCTTCCATGAACCAGTCCGGGATATTTTTCTGCCTGGCCAGTTTATTGAATTCCCCGTTTCTCTATAATCTCGGACACGTAAAGTGGATCACGAAGGGGTGGTAGCGCCCATGTTGGCACAGAAAAGGACACCGTGAACGTGAAACCAGAATGCTTTAGTCAAATCAGCCGGGATTTATATTCCAGCTTCGAATAGCTACCGTCAGAGTAGAGTGGACGTCGAAAAGGTTGAAGTGATGGCATAGCTAGGGAGTTGTCCTTCTCATATAGGGATCAACTTCTCATTAGGGATCAACTATCTTTTAAGTGGAATTGACTGGAAGTAAAGATGCCATTCAATTAGTCAAAATACAGCTAAATTCGAAATGAAAACGATAACACTAATATTCTCACTATGGGGCAGTAGGGTTTGCATCGGTATGGCTCACCCCCACCCTCTCACCGTCCAAAGGGCGTGGCCTTATAAGAGGGTCATCCCAACATAACCCCCACCAGTTCATTACTGGATTACACTCAACAACAAGCAAATACATCTTCCCCTCAATTTTGATTTGTCAATCAAATAGTTTCCTATGTTTTTGAATTTTTTTACAACAATGACAATTTGTTGGGTGGGCATTACTCACTCCCCTACCCTCTAGCCACGTCTATGGCTGCATCTTGAGGGGCAGGAAAACGTGGAGTTGATAAGATGAAACAGGAACCTCAGACAAAAGAGGGGAGTTGAAGCTGAACCTGGCAAAACTGAACCCAAGTACAGATGAAAAATCATTTCAAACTATGTTTGATATTCTAATTGGATAGACTAATTGGATAGACTAATTTCTCTTTCCAAGTACAGATCTTATCAACTCCATAATAATGTAATAACAAGCTGAGAAGGAAAAGTGGACTATGAAAGTTTAATTTGAAATTAATAGAGGAGGATCGCAAAATTTATTCACCCACTGCGTAGTAGGTATCCACTAATGAGGAGGAAATCATTACTCTCTTGTTTCTTCGAGCTATCTTCGTCTCTTTAAGGAGCTTGATGAGATTAAAAAATCGACAGGGTCACCATATTGTCTTGAAATTGAGGTCTGAAGTTGTTCATCGAAAAATAAGTTCATTGGTGAGGCATTTATTAGTGAAACAAAATAAATACAACAACCACAACAAAATGTCGAAACAATAGCTATGATCTTGTTAAGCGTAAGCCTTATTGAATAATTGCTCAGTAAGCCTATTACCATCATTATTTTCATCATAAGATTCAATTATCCTTTCAGGAATATATCATTAGAGCGATTTTATTCAGTCAATCGCATCGAGTCCCTAAAACGAACTGATTTTTCTACCTGCTTTTAAAATGAGGAAGGATATTCATCCAGAGAAAAAAGTAAAGAACAAAGTGAAAGCATCTATAATACTGTATTTCTCGTTAAAAAGTCGAGTGCATGAGGATACTTCTTCACTGTATAAAAACGAACTGCGAATTATGTTCTCAATGAACCAATCTGTATAATAAATTCTGGCGTTTCACTAGCTCACAACATTGAACTAATTGACCAGCAAGAGCCTGGAAAGAATATATGTGGATTCCTTCACATGTTTTGGTATGTCTTCGTTGGTAGCTCATCGAGATCATCTTAGTTTATAGTGTTTATACCAAAACTGATTATAAAATACAAGATGTATGGCCAATGATCTAATCAGAAACTATACCTCAATGAAAGAGTACAAATAGTTAAAATAGGCGACGTACTGAGCGATATATTAAAAATAAAATAAGGAGTTCCCCAGGGTACTGTTTTAGGACCGATCCTGTTTATATTATATTTGAATGATATGGTATCCTTTGATATTTCTGGAAAAGTGGTATCATATGCTGATGATACAGTGCTAATAATTATTGGAAGAACCTGGTAAGATGTAATAAATATCTCATACAAGAAATGATATAACACTATAGTTAATTGGCTTGATGATAGTTTGCTGAAAATAAATATTGATATAACATCTTACATTTCATGTTGTAGTAACAGACATGATTTTCCCAATTGCACAAAACATCAATATCCATCTAACAGCAGGAATAAAAATATAACTCTGAAAAAATTCAGTTCAGTTAAATATCTCGGAATACACATTGACCAAAATCTTAAATGGAAAATACATATAAACTATATTTGTAGATGTGAATGATAATTAATAAACCATTCGTTTATGTGCAGTCGCTTGAGCTTATTCCTCGATGTTTTATTTGTGTTTGGATTTTTCCCTATCCACTTCGATTCAATGATTCTTGAATTAGGTCAGTTGAAAACTTCTCTTGAATATGATACTGAATCAGGATATTCCGTGTATATTGAGAATATTCCAAATATACTCTCGTATACAAACAAATCAACGTGCTTTGATAACTTACTCAAATAACAACTCCTTTTACAAAGTTATCAAATTGCCAATAAACCTATGAAAGAACCTCTAGAAAATAAGAGATTAATGGGTGTAGGAAAGTTATATTAGGTATCAATCTTCTAACCTTGCAATAATTAATCTTATATCAGAGGATCACGATATAGAGAATATTCTAATATCCCATGCAGTAATAAATGTGAATTTTCCTTGTTATGAATTGAGTTCCCGCGATTTGCGGAAAGTTGCGACTCAACTTTATGTGCCTTCAAAGTGGAACTATGTAATATAATGAAATCCATATCGATTCGAAACTTGCTGAATTTGCTCTGTATGTGCTTACTAATCCAATTATCGCATCATATCATATTCCACAAGCAGCAGACTTCTTGAATGAACAACAAAAAACAGTGGCCAAATAAATTCAATTAAAAATTATCAATGATTGAATTCATTTCAAGCGAACAGTAGTGTCTGAGCGAAATAGGATATCATCCATATATCATCCCCTGTATTACCTCATCCACCGATGCAAAAGGATCTAAAGCTGGCTAAACCGGGCTTGGATATTTCATGACCATCAGTTGTATATCTTGGGTTCACCCAGAATAATATCGTCAGATGTTGCTAGACTTCGAGCAAGCAGCTCAAAAGCGCTTATCATCATGTTAATTCCGGGAGAAGGGTCTAATTACCATAATTTCTGAGAAGTGGAATGTCCTTCGGGACCAGATTCACTTTTGTTTCGGGATAGTGGAGTTTTGAAACACCAACATTCGCTTACGTTCTCATAACACGAAGTGTTTTGTTGAAACCGCGTTTACCTGTTATTCATGAAGGTTATTCCATTGTGAAATAATTCATCATTCAATTCATCGAGATATATATTTGGGTATAGCATTCATTTCTTCATATGCTAGCACTGCTAGCAGCTCAATTGACATTTTGATCAGTTGAATTTTGAGAGCACAATCTAGGATAACCAGCAGATTTGGTCACTCACTGATATTTTCTATTGAACACATTGAATTGATTCATAACAAAACTCTCATCTCCTCTTCGGAAATCTCATTCGTAGGCCTGCGTATCTATCTTTTCAATTCATCTAGGCAATTGTTTAGCCTTCATATCAGGAATAATGGACAGGGTTTGTGAAGAATATTGCATTGACAAGCAACAAGCTAGTTCCCGTTCCATATTTATGTCCACAATATTTCATCTCGATCATTATTTCTGACATTTTCTTTGGGAATTTCGACGTGCCCGTCGGTTTTCCCTTGGACGTGATAAACCTTTTCCTATCCCAAAAGAATGCCCTATTTCAGATTGGAGATCTGGCAAATAATATTTATCGGCATCAAAATGGATAGGAATCGATTATCACGTGATTATTGATGGCTTTCACACAAAGAATTATCTCATTCTTAGTATGATTGTTTTTCTGGAACCGTCCATAATTTACCCACTTCCCCGACGCTTTTTCATTGTAAAAAAATGGAAGCTTAGCACCTCGGTTTATTGGATCTTTCGAGCTTGTCACATAATTTAATTGAGGCTCAGGATTTGGAGATTTTGTACAAAGTTCATCAGTTTCAGAAATGCGCTGCAGTTTCAGCGAAGTTCTCGCAGTAGGGCATCTACCCAGCGAAACTTTTTTTTGAAGTAGGCTTTGTAGAGTCCACATCTGAAGGGTTCCGGGCCAGGAAATTTTTTGTTTGTCCCTTCTTCGGCAAGGCAGCCTGGTTCCATGTTGCCTCTAACTCCCTTGTGACCTGATGGCACCCACAAAGTCACCTAGGTGTTTGCTGCCAGTTGTCCCAGGGGTTTGTTTGCAATCCCAAGTCAGCTTAGACTCACAAGTGTATGACTTGGCTATCTCATTCATCTCTGTAGCATGTACTTCTGTTAGAAAAATGGTTGTGGAGTCAGCAAGGGGTTTTGAGAGCTTTGAACTTCGATCTTGGATATATCAGTATGTTTTCCTTTCCAGATGAGGTCCTTCCTCTGTGTGATTTTGGTGGTTGTTTATGACCATACTCAGTCTGAAGGCACTGATTGCTGCTTCTTTCAATACGTATGGTGCAATGGCGGGTTTGGTTAGCGGTTCATTTATCATCATTACTGAAATTACTGTTATGAATTATCTTCTTATTCCTGGATTATCATGTTTCAAATTCGAAACAGTTCGACCAAGATAGTCATTAAAGAAAATCTGGAAAGTATAGCCGCCGGTAAGACATGGAAAAGTCGTGTATGATAGCAACAATAGAATATTCCTTTAGAGGAAGGCTTGGAAAAACTCGAATTATTGCCAGAATTATCAGATCATTCTTCCTGAGTTATTGAAAATAAAATAACTACGTATGATTTTGAGAGTATGTCTCACTTAGATTCTACTCCGACCATTTTTTTACCACCTGTGCCAACCGTTATCTAACCTAACGTGAAATGCCTAGATCCTAGAACTCACCCCTATTTCCTATTTCGTCGTTCCTGCTGCTCATTTATTATTATAATGTGTTTTTCCTTTGTCGTCGACTCGACTCTTCCAGAGCCAACTTCGGAAAGCAGATTTACTCCGATCCCGAAATCCTGTCGAAGTCTACGATATATTATTGTGAGGATTCAAAGGCTAGAAAGATTTTTCAAGTTGATGCTGGCTCAGGAGACCATGCTGAATATTCGCATACTCAAAAGGAAAACGTCAGAAATAATGATCGGGATGAAATATTGCGGAGGTAAATGGGTCGGACGTTGTGAAGCAATATCAGATGTTATATTATTCCCAGAAATCAGGGATTCCCACTGCATAATGTGCCTTGGCCTTGGTGGCACGGTGACGGGATGTTATTAAATCACCCTACTAGCACTCAAGTTGTGGCTCGTGCAATGAATTCTACAGGGTGCACGGTAGATCGAACCAGGCCAAATCAACTGTATCTTCTCAAAAATGTGTAAGAACATTTTCATTCTAGTACATCGCCATGCACATGTACTCTATGATGTCAGAATTAACGTGTTTGGTAGTTTTTACCTCATTTATGTTGAGATATCGACCACAACAACCATGTTAATTATTTAGCAAACTTCCAGCACATGACAAGGAGAAGGGTGTAACTTATAAAGTTTTTATGGAATATTTTTTATGCATTCAAACATAATGAAGATCACATGCCGCAATAAATAATAAAGGTAAGTACAGATCTTCGGAAAACTTGATAAAATCAGATAGAATTTCGATGAACTAGAATTCAATGTAACCAGAACTAACGCTTGTATTTGTGTAACGCATCACCTAGTGAGTTACTTTATTAGAAGAAAAAAAATCAAGACGCTGGTTTGAAATGTTTACATGAGGTGTCCAAGATAAGAATGAACTGGTTAGGATAAAGATATACCGAAAGAAATCTTCCTGAAACTAAACTTTGAGATACATCTCAAAGGTCGATAGAAAAATTCAACTCCAAAAAATTGCAACGAGAAGGTAGACACAATGAAATGAAAATGGGAACTCTGAAAATGGATTTGTTTCAAATATTTTGAAAACGAAAGGATATATAAGGAATATATGGAAGAGCAAATTGAAAGGTCCTTAAAATTTGAAACACTGTAGACCACTGTTCATCAAAAATAAAATACTAACAATCCATTGCATCTACATTTTAGAAACAGTATTATTAATACGCCTATATAGATTCTCTTACTGTTATTCCCACGTCCTGTTACATGTACGTTTTTATACTTGTGTTGTCCATTTCAGTATAATTTTTCAAAAATGTATCGATATTTATTGTCTAAAATGTAATAAATATTGTCAATATTATCAGTTGGGCTGGTGGTCGAGTGCGTGTATCGCAGGCTTATAGTCTAAAGGTTCCGGGTTCGAATCCCGGCGGGGGCTACTAGAAATTTTATTTATTTCTGTAGCATCGTTTAGCGGGAGGAGATAGGTGACCAACAAAACATTCTTGGTACCTAGATATCCATCCTTCGGACTCTCAACGATAACCAGCCGAGTAGTGCTCAAGGTCCCTGTCTTCCTTACTCATACAAGTCTCAATGAGACTACGGGGGTTGCTTTGCAACTAATTTGGCGGTTAAAAAACACTTTTTTTTCAAAGGGACTCATGTTCATAAATACGTAAAATTAAAAATATATATTCTCAAAAGATTGTCTAGTACTCACGAAAATACAGTGAAGATGAAAAAAAAGACAAAAAAATTCAAGATAAGGAGTATATTACAAATAATTTTGTTATCACTAACAACAAAACAGTTTTAAAATTAATTGATATAAATCGTAATATTCGTAGAATTCGTATGCAAAATACTCTTCGAAACTGTATATTATATATTATTTTTTATATTATCAGGAAATCGGCATACACGAGTCACACAATAAGGATTTTTTCTTCGACAACTAAGTACATTTTGAATTGAATTGCATTCTGATCTTGGCCACTCTTCATAACGGCGACAACGAGATTGAATCCTCCCCCCCCCCCCACAAGTTGAAATGGAGCATGAGAAACAATCTCGAGCAGTCAATTCCCTCAATCATCGTCATCTTCATCATCGCTGTCGCTCTTAATAATCCCCAGCGTCTTTGCCACGCTCTTCACGTTCGAAATCACCTCCTCCTGCACCAAGTTGAAGCTCATGGCCAGCAAAGAAATACCAAATAGCAGATAGAGCGAGCAAAGCGCTATGCTGATGGTAGCGTAGTAGCCATCCTGGCTGACCCCCTTAGCAGGCACCAGGTCACCGAAGCCGATCGTAGTGAGGGTGATGAAGCAGAAGTAGGCCGCGTCCAGGTACTCCCAATTCTCCCACGTCTTGAAGAGGTACGCGCCAGCCAGGATGTAGCCTACAACCAGGAAGACGCACAACCAGATCGGCACCGGCTTTATCCTGGTCCTGCCCGGCTCGTAGCTGTCCTCGTAGTAGTCGTAGTCCTGGTCGGAGTCGGAGTCGTCGAGGTACTTGCTCTTGTGGCCGTAGCCCAAGGGGGTCATCATCCTAGGGCTGGGGCTTGGACCTGGAAGAAGTGTTGGTGAGGGTCGAGAGCACGAGTGGAGCGGTATTTTCGAAGATAGTTACGGAATTCTGCGAGAAAGTTCGTGTACTACATGGAAACATTGATTTCCGTGTATAGAAAGTTCGCGGGAGAGTTCAGTTATTGGCACAGAGAGACTTACACAACGAGAGTGATTGAGCGAACAAAGCGAATGTCTTAGTGATTTGTGGACCAACGTCAAGATTAGAGTGGTCGATTGGTCTTGGAATGTTCCCAATACAATTGGAAGAGCTCCTGATGCATTTTCTGCAACCAGGAACGATGGCAGCTTGGTTAGAGAAAAAAGGTACAACTCGATACTCTGATAAAGATCTTGCTAGAATTTTGAAATGGAGATCTGATAACCTATTCGAGTTCAATGCATCATTTCCGATTTGTGATCAATCGATAGATTTTGAAGCCACGTTCTCTCTTTCTTCAAACTGGGCCATATTGGGGGTGCAGGAAAAAATACTCACGGTTGGATGATCTATGTCTCCTCATTGGTGATTTGCCTCTACGGGATCCTCGAAGTTCCACCTCTTCTTCTTCTTCGTCGGGCGATGAAATTCTTGGGGGTTCCAAGTAGTTCGGAGTCCTTGTCATGCTTCTGGTTCTCCCTTCCACTGGCATCGAGGTGGCTCTGCTTTGGGCTTCGCTTTGCCTACAATTTATCCCTGTAAAATCGACGAAGAAGATATCAGTACTACAATTATCATCACCCACAAGAAAGCTGAATCATATGATTCTGGTTTAATCATGATGTCAGTTTGATTTGATGAAAAAATTGACATCCTTTTGGGTTGTTTGCTACCAATGCTTCATTATCTCTCAGTTCTGAAACATGAAAACATTTCAAAATGATAGATTTCTAGATCCCAGATGAACTATAACCTAATTTTCTATATACGCAAGTCTAGGGAGGCATTTGAAAATATCTAATTCCTCAAAGCAACTAACAAATAATAGGAGCAAGAGCAAATGAAGGATCTTTTAGTAGTATTCTATACACTAATGAAGGAACTGAAAGGGTATTTTTACCTTTACCTGGTATCTTCCGAGAAAACCCTTCATTCCGACCAACAACATATCTGTTGCACAAAATGGCCGAATTGTCCAAGGCGATGGGATCCAGCTCTATGGTGACGTCTCTGGGATGACGTTTTCTGTCCAAGGAGTAGCCCCTTTGATGGGGGGATACGTGGTTCGGAGTAGAGTGATTGGAGTGGTAGGAATATTGGCTTATTTTCCGGGTGGCAGCGTTTCCGGAGTTCCTATGGAATCTGTTGTGGCGCGTTCGAGATACACTGACACTTCTATTGGGATTATCGTCGTACCTGAAGTCAAAATGGTATTTTTATTTCCATTGAAGATCTCAATAATTCTTTGAGTGGTGGTAGATGGAAAACATGTTTTTCCGACGTCCCACCTGAAATACGTATCATTTCGCACTGTAAACTAGTACTAGTACGCACTAGTGCGAAATGAAATAATCATATCCACGCTCTGCGATTGGTGCGATTACCTAATATGGTTATAAGTATACTCTGATTTTTACTCATAGTTAGCTGTGACAATGATATATCTACAAACGAATTCATAACAGTATAGTGTCAATGTGATTTACCAAGTATGCCACCAGATCCGTTGTAGCAGAAGGTAGGTAATCACACAACTAGGAATACAGCAGTGTGTCATAATAAATATTGGATATCAAGTATAGGTTATTGCGTTATTTTCGAATGTAAAAAGTGCAAACTTTTGTGTTTAGTAACAAGTTATGGACAACGAATTCTCCTGGTAATCCATTAGATATATCTAAAATTACGAAATGAACTGTCATAAAACATATTATATCCGTTGATGCTATGATATAATGCAGGGATATAAAAAGAGGAGTAATATCATACCTCAATTCGGTATCAGAATGTGAAGCTGGTCCGATATCAGAAAATGCAAAGCCGCTGTCTGTTGATTTGGTTGACGTCCTGACAGATCTTCTGACTGACGCATTTCTCGAGCGGGAAAATCTAATAATATGAAAGAAATCGTCAGATTAAAAATGTTCACAGAATGACTACCACCAATGAGGCTTCAAAGGGAAATCTCGTGAGTGAAATAAATTCAGGGATTGCTGCACACGTGATAAGAACTCACTTGAAATTTCATCACAAATAAGCCCGAAACTAGTCTTTGTCAAGAGTGCCTTTCTCTAGCAGGTGTAATTCAATGTTCTGGCGTGTTATTAGCCAGGAAAGTAGTTGATTTTTGCTCGTGGTCTACCAGACATTAAAATCCGAACAGTGTTCGATAATTTTAATTGTATTAGACTATTTTTTCTTTCAAAAACACACTTGTTGCGTATGTAACTATTTCTGATTCTTACTCTGATCTAGCGCCACTTCTAACCGACTTGGACCTCTTCATTTTCTTCGGCTTTTTGGTGCAGACGTAGCAGCAGACGCGCCAGTAAAGAAACCTGAAGGAAGTGGCCATGATGTCCCCGATGTTCGACAAGCAGAGCAGCATCAGGGGAATGCCCAAGATGGCGTAGAAAATTGTCACCACCTTACCCCATGTCGTTTTCGGGGCTATATGGCCGTACCCTGGAAAATGGAGTCCGCCTTCAGTCGAGATTTTCTTCCCCAAACCGATTTTGCTTTGAAGGCGTCTTGTAAATGTAATTTCTGCCCAGCCACCCTTGCCTGAACATCCCCAATTGCAATTATTCAAATCACACTATATATGTTACGGTACCTTTATCCTTCTCCAATATTCAGGTTGAAAAAATATTGGCCTTGACAAAGAAGGGGCAACTACACAATTTCTTGGCCCAGAACCTTTCTGTGAACTCGCCAAATCCCACTTGAGAGAAGAGTTCCAACGCTGGGAAGCAGATGAAATGAAATCTCACTGGAATAAAGTGCCAGGACAAAGGCTAGTGAGCCTTTCGCCAAGGAAAGCTAAACAGCTTCTCGACTTGGACAAAAAATACTTGAAACTGGTAACGGGACTCTTCACTGGACACTGCCCTCTGAGATATCACCTCAAAAAGATGGGTGAAACAGCGAGTGATAGTTGCTGCTATACTGCGAGAACTTCGCTGAAACTGTAGAACATTTGCTTTGCGAATGCCCAGCACTCTTGTGCAAAAGGCTCAAGCTCCTGAAAGGGGCCTTCTTAGAGCCCTCCAATGTCAGGAACCAAGCTCCCAAGAAACTGATAAACTTCGCAAGAAGCCTCGGAATTCCGAGCCTCGTATAGATTAAGGGTTATGCACAAAAGATCTGATAGGTCTAGGTGCCTGAGAGGCTACAATCTACAATCTGGTAGGAGGTTCAAATTTACAATGTTTGCTCTTTTTGTTACATGAAAAGGTGCCTATTTTCACGGTCACTATTTTCAATGCAAGATAATATAAGTAAATTTTCAACAATATATCCACATATGGTACTATAACGCACTATTGCGCTGTATATTTATATTATCCTCTTTGTTCCATGAATGTTCCGATTTGCTTCTTCTTCTTCTTCTCACCCAGGTTATTGAGGAAATATCAACATTCGGTTGTCACATATCATTAAATATTCCATATTCACTTATCATCTCCGAGATATTGATCACACGGTAGGTAGCCAACAGACCGGTCAACAATCACATGGTAAAAGGCCGTTTTATAATGATGGTTAACCTCGAATATGATAAAATAATAGACAATTAACACTGAAATATTGAACAGATCTTTTGATTGTTGCGAAAATCGTCGGTGGCCGTGAAATTTTTGTTTTAGAGGGACCGGATGGACTGCATCAAATGTATCTTCCGGACTCCAGAGGCGGGTCCAGAAAAAATGGCTATATCTGTGTCACTGAGTATCTAATTCATTGAACAAGATTATAGATCTATGCGTGATCTATGATACGTTAACATATACTATACCCCACTAGATTAATTGCGGGTCAAAAAACTGTATCAAACATAGTTTGAAAATGAATTTCTGGTAGACTATACGAGCTTTCAATCTATCAGTAAGAATGTCACACCAAACGATCAAACTGAATCTTGAGGCTTGAGGTGTATCAATGGTTGATATAGATATGGTGAAACGACTCTTCAAAATTGTTTTTCGTTAAAACCAGTAGACTGGTTTAGCGAAGATCATAACACCGGTAATATTTTACTAATCGTTCGGAGATGGCGTTAGTATCGCATCGATAATTCAGTTCTCTATTAATATCCGTATTATATGGTTTCGTGTTCAAGTGACAGTGACAGATCATTCATAATTGTAGTTTTGGTTTGAAATGTGGATATTGTTCGATTATTCAATCATGATATTGATTGAACAAATCACAGATAATCAAAATTGTGAAAATCAATATTCATCATATGGAATCAGCAGACGTGGCGCCATCCATATGAAGTCGTGGAAGTATTACTAGTGTTTGAAACTATGATTGAAATTCGAGAAAGTCAAGTAGGCAGAAGTTCACAAATACTTCTATAGTGCCTTTTAATGGGACTCGTTCCACCATATCTATATCCACCTTGGGTGTATCTATTAAATTGAAAATATGAGATATTGAGTGGAAACGAGCAAATGGATTTATAAGTAATTTATGTCAGACTACATGACTAACAAAGTTTAGATCTATATGCAATTAAGTAGGTTCGAATTCACTCTACTTGATACGTATCTGCTGAATATTTACATGGACATGATGATATCGTAAACAACAAACCACAGAGGTATACTCTATACTCTAATTTAGACCTCACGAATGCATGAATAATTAACTTTGATGAAGAAATTGGGAGTATCTGATGATGAACCACACTGTTTCATCATAATCAAATAATATATGTATCTTTGAACCGATAACACATCATTTGAGGTTAATCACAATTATCATTTTAACAGATATACGAGGTGTTTCGCATACATTTTCAATCCACAACAAGTTCCAGAAAGTGAATATTCCATCATCGAGCTAAACAACGCGGATATCCGTGGATTTCAAAGGTAGTGCGACAATAACACGACCGATCGTAATTCGAGGGTGCATGGGAGGATACGATACTGGCCGTAGCTTACAAGAAGGAAGGAATTTTCACTGGAAAATGCATTGGAATACGGAATGAAAATTTCATGCCTGAAACTTTTTTTATGTTCTGGTTCTCACGAAAAGGAATATCCTAAGGGAAAGAAGGTAGGAGTTGATGTTCTTCTTAAATTTATGGAGATCGTATGCCACGGGAAACACCTCCCTAGGCAATGAATTCCAAAGTCTGGATGTTCGTTGGATGAACGAGTCTTTGGAAAGGGACGTTCTGCAGGTCTCTAAAGTGACCACGAAGGGGTGTGAAGACTGAACTTGGCGGGTTAATCTCAAAGAGACTGCTAATGTAGGAACAATTGTTGATATTTCAGAAGAGCATCGCCCATGAAAATATCTATAAAACAGAGACAAATCGCCAACCCTTCTACGGTATTCCAGAGAAGTGAGTGAGTGCTCTTTTCTGGACAGAATCCAATAGTTTCAGGATATGTTTAGGTGCCGCACTCCAAATATGGGAACAGTATTCCAGGACAGGTCGGATCTGTGCCTTATAGATCATAAGCAGCTGACTGGGAGTGAAAAAGCTCTTGGCTCGAAACAGAAAAACAAGTTTTTGGGATGCACTATTGGCAATGGACCTCGCGGGATTTTCCCAAGAAAGGTTATTGCTGATAGTAACGCCAAGCATCGAAATGGATGACTTCAATGGTATGGTTACTCCTAACTGAATTATGTTGGCCACAGTGAGATCGCCTTTTCTAGAAAAAATATCAATCAATCAATCAATCAATTCATTTATTGTTTAAGCAAAACATACAGTTTCATAAACACGCTCGATGTGTTTTGTTTGCATTGAATTCTACCAGGTTATTAGATCCTTACTCGAGAATTGTTGCTAAGTCCATATTTATTTTGTTAACATTTCTTTCTCGTTCATTTCTGGTTTGACGGGCCGATATAGGAGCCCTGGAAGAGAAAGCGGTATAGAGGGTACTATCATCCGCGACACTGTGTATAGGACATGAAGTTACTTCCAACAAACCGTTGATGTGAAGTAAAAATAGTGTTGGTGCTAAAATTGATCCCTGCGGAACACCAGCATTTATGAGTAGAGTTCAGATGAAACTCCATCGACCACTACATGGAGAGACCTGTTTGAGAGAAAACTAGCGAACAGCAGAAACAATTCACAGCTGAACAGTCGGCGCCCATGTATGATTATCAACAACATTTTCCGAACTTCTGGTAGACCAAAGACACCTCCCCACATCATTCATTCGGCCCACTCATTCACTATTGACTTACCTTCGACATTGACCTAGTTATGTCCGTCTACCAAACAAAAACAATGATTATGACTAATGAGCGGATTCAGTTTGGATCTACTCGTTTGCGCCATATTGTTCCTTGTTGATGGAGCCCTTCCAGAAGCAATTTGAAATACGCCCGGCTTAGGATCAGGTTTCTATACGCAGCAGCTCCATTGTTCAGAAATTCAGGATGGAGCTAGATCAACAATATTTTTGCACGATCCGGAAATTTGATTTGTTTACTGATTGGAGTATAATGCAAAAATCATCATCTCAGCATAAGGTGAAGTACAGGAGGGATAGATAGAATAGAGTCACAGCAAGTCTTGTTATTTGCCAAGATATTTCACGTGAAGAAAAATGTAATAGTGGAATACACTATTGAAAAATGTGAAATTAAAAAGCTATCACCATTTTTTACATATCCTGAGAAAGCATCATTTTGATATTGATCCTATCTAGCAGAAGGGTAGTAGGCTCTGCTCATGATCTATGACATTACTATTTCAAGTTTCAATTATGTGGATTGAAACTTTGCCGCTTTATAGAAATCAAAACTCGAATGTTAGGGAATTCCCAATGGTCAACTATTTAATCTGACCCTGTATTGATTTCTTGAAGAAATAATTTGATTGAAACATCGCAATTTCAATGTTTTATTTATGATAGATAGCAAGAATTCCCTTATGATGAAGAAAATGCCAGTTCATTGTAGATGTGTTATTTATTTTAAGTACAAAAATATTATCGAATACTCATTAAGGAATCAATTAATACTTCTAAAAATATTGGTTGGATAATTATAAATGAGTTAATTTGGGTCAAGAATAATGTGATTCCTATATTACCATATCACTTTCTGAGACATTTGTATTGCTAATAATAAACTTAATCAGAAACCATAACAATATAAGTATATATTTCAACTACATCCACCTCGACATCCACTCATGGCCAACCCAATAAAACGCATTAAAAGATGTATAACTTTTGCATATAACTCTAGAAAACCAGGATGTTATCTTTATGGTTGTTTGAAGCCTAAACACGAAAAATAATGAATACCGGATGTCCTTTAGGGCTTGCCTCTATAACATGTTTGTTTATGGAGATACCGAATTGATTTTTGGAAGATACGTAAAAGGCGTCATAAAGATAAATTATTTTACACAACTTTTTGGTGAAGCATAAGGTCATATTTTTCATATTGACCAATATTGTGCTTAGTTGCATGAAATTATCAGATTCCTATTTCAATCTTTTCATTATTTACATATGCGATTCAAAAATCTATGATTTTATAGAAAGAACCCAAGTTGTTGTCTGGAGATTTTTTTTATTTGGACCGATATACACACAAATATATTTCCACGCTCATTCTACATTTTGAGAACCTCTGGCCGAATCACTTGCACTTTCACATGGTAGTACGGCATGGCAAAGATTTGTAATGCAAATTAAAACAATAGCGGACAATCAATTCACTTTCTGTCTCTCTCAACCAAATGGCTTGTCCACGGAACAATTGCACCGGGTTTGTCCCCAATTAAATTAATCCCTCCTAATTTTGGCGCTATATTTCAAGTCGATATATAAAGACAATTCTTGGTTATCCATTTCATTATGTAACTAGCAATTCAACAGGTGAACTGATTGGGATAATTCACGTAATAGTATCTGTTGTGCTTTTTTTTGTTGTTCTCGTGAAAGTGATCATGCTTCTGAGAATTTGTAAGTGTAAATGGACCACAATCAATCAAAACAAATTATTGAACACGCTAACTATGTGAACGACGAATGAGCTTGATGAAATTGAACTTGTAAAAATTTCAATTTCTCAAATGCAACACGCTGTATTTTTCAAGTAAACAGTTCCAAATTCAAATTACCTTCAATTTTTGTTGAGTAGGTATGTCATATACCTACCAAAATGATGTTCTTCTCAATAGGTATATATTTCGGCTTTTTACCAAATGGTTATGATGAATATCATGATGAGCCATTCTAATATTTTCTTCTAATTCACATAAATTTTTATTTCAAGCAGAATGAAATGGGGGATATTTCTTCACAAAATTATTTTTGTTTGATGTTTTATAACAACACAAAAATTTTATAAAATTATAACTAAATATGTCTTTTCTGTTAGACTCTTTTTGTTATCAAAAATGTATTATCAATGACTTTTTTCATTTTATCATGATAACTCTTGTCGACGACTCTCTTGTCACCCTATCAACAACTATACAGGGCATATCAGAACAAAACATATTCAAACAATAAATATTATACAAATAAGAATTCAACATTTCTCCCCCCTGTGAGGGAGTTCATCTTCTTCACATTCCATATCCACTCTTGCTAAACTTTATCAACGGTCTTCAATAGAGTCCGGTCGCAGTTTTTACTTCAGCCACACGAATTCGTTCATCAGGTCCTGGAAAATGTTAGTTATCCTTCTTAGTTTCCACTGGTTTCTTCGAATATGATGGTCAATAACAACAACGATATTGATGGCTATTGGTTTATAATATCTGCCATTTGCTTCGTCTGGTCAATGACCCATTGTTTCCGCAGTTCATCTATCAACCTTTTTGTTGATTTTTCTTCTTGGTTCAGCATAATATGTGCAAGTTTCTGCATCATTTTCTTCGAATTTGTCGTCCGATTCACAAGATCGAAACCTTCACATTTTTGTATTCGTCGTACTTCATCAATTAGAACTAATGCTTTTTTCTCTGTATTGGTAGAATAATATCTGTAGTAAATTGTTGGGCATTCAAATGTTCAACATACTGTGCACATGTGGGTGAACAAGTGGCTCCAAAAGTCGTAACGTTGACTAGGTTTGTAACAAATCTGGTCCAGCCAAGAGATTATCATAATAGAAAATTAACTTCGATCATCCATAATGTATAATGTTTAGTTGAATTGAATAAAATGAAGTCCCTAAACAGAACCTTGTACCCCCTCATAATAAAGTTTGCCTAACTACAACTACGAAAAAACTCGAAATGGACCCCTGTATACGGGAATAAAAGTTTATAACCATTTACCGTACCACATGAAGGAAACGCCCGCTAGAAAATTCAAACAGTCATTGAAAAAGTTATTACACCAGCATGTATTCTATAACCTCAATGAATTTTTTGCCTTATCTTTTCCGGAAAACTATATAGTTTGATCTATTATATTATTCTTGATACGTATGTTTTTATTATCATCCATTTATCATTGTTGAAACTTTTCCTTTACTATTAACATAATATCATTCATTCATTCATCTATTGCCAAAATAACTAATTTGTAAATACTTTTCTCAGTGATACTAATTCCCTATGCCAATGGCTATGTACACTCTGTTTGTATATTGGAAATAAAATACTTACTTACTTACTACTAAAATCCCAGATGTGCTACTGATCCTGAATGGGGAAACGTCTTTCATATTGAAGGTATTAGGTATTGAAATCTATCAAATAATCGAATACAATATACTGAAATGTAAATACCTATACATAGAGTTCCAGGATTCCTAAGGACGGGTATTTGTTTAGGATGCGATTTATCATCGACTGACTTCTTGTTTGTCGAATCTCCCAAAGGACAAAATAAACCTAACTCTCATCTACTAACATCAGTCTCCACATGGTGGAGTAACAAATTTACTGGAGGTACAATCTTTCTAAAACGATTTTTTGGTAAAAATTAATCCCATCATAGAATTTGATTTAGATTCGCAATTTTCCTTCAGATGAATAGATTTCAACTTTAAGATGATAAAAATAAATCACTTATCTATCACATATTTTTTCACTCATATCTAGTTTGATTACATTAATTTGGTATTATTCACTAATGAGTTCATATGAATTAATTGGCTATAAAATCAAATATTTAATATTAGTAATAGATACTGTAGATTTTAAGTATTGATTCTGATTGTTAAAGCTAGGTACTTATTTTTTTTCAGCAATATGTATGGTTCTACTGATGGTTACTTCAGCAGACAAAGATGACAAAAAATGGGTATGGGACAGCAATAACAGAAATGGTGGAAGAAGTGCAGATATCAGGTATCCCAGCTATTTTGAAAAGTGACAATAATTCATCTCCAATGATTTGTCCGAACGCGCTTGTTATCTTCACAACTGAGGCATTTTCACTCTTCCATTCATAAATGGTTGCATCTTTCACCTATTTTTGCAATTTCAACTCATCCTGATCCCTTAGAAATTATTCTTCTTCGCCTACTTCATTACATAGCTTTATTCATTCATCATCATCCCAACGTGCTTTTTTGTAATGTCCAATTTTTTCTTGTGAATACATGATGGCAGTTGGATGATTATGATTATCATATTCTGGATTTTGATGCTTGCCTTGGTGCTGCTGACTTTCTCACATCATTCGTAGAGATTTCTATAATGTTATTTGGTAGTTGATTGCAATTTCAACAAACTCGTACTTCCCAGACTAGTCCGGTTGCCGAAAACAATATTTTCTTCATTGCAGAAAAGAAGCCTCAGCTAGATATGAAATCTATGAGAATGATGACCTGCCATACAACAATTTCCAGGAAAACCAATACAGTGAGAGACCTTTCAATGGAAATCGGCCTTTTGGAGGTTCAACTCCTTTCAGGCCTGAACTCCAAGAAATAGGTCCCAATCAACGGTAGGAAAATACTTTTACTATTGACCCATTGTCACCATATTAGGTCATTAACTCAATAATCGATGATGATGAAATGACCAAGACTCAGTTTTTGGTCATTTGATCAGTAGTTGCGATTTTTTCCTTCATGTATGTTGCCTTGAAATTAAAGGTATTGCATGCAGAAAAATGTTCTCTTTCACTGTACCATATTCGAGTTAGTAGATTTTGATGACAAGAACTGGTTTTCAACAATAATCATTTATTTCCCCAATTAATAATGATCATTCCTTTCTGGTGGGTTCATCTCTACAATAACATTTTCCAAGTTGGCAATCTAACTCAAACACCTTCAATACTAAGGAAAATAAACAGCCTCAATCTCATCTAGACTTGGCTACCATACTTGCTTTGATTTTTTTGATCTAACTGTGAGTGTAGTCTGAGTTTACTTAACGAATAGTTTTTAGTGTATTTTTGAACTTGTAGACACAAATATCTTATAATTCAATGTTTCAGTATTTCCTGTGAAATTTATTCATGGATCATGGGGTATTAATCACAATAATTCAATATTATTTATCGATATGAATACTGCAACTGGAAATCCAGTCAGCTGCTAAAGCGATGATTGGGAATTAAAGAAATGATGGGGAATGATACATGTACCTATTGGATTTTTTCTTGAACGTTGGCTGAATGAAGTGTACTATCATCCGCCAAACTGTGGACGGGACAGGAGGCCCCCTCTAACACATCTCCGATGTCAATTTCAGGCCTGGGCTGTATAATCCCAACAAGTACGGGTCGGGATACGGCCAAGGGCAAGGCAGTTACTACCCTGAAGAAGGGCCATCTCCGGGTATCCTTACAGGACCGGTGCCGTCTTGGGAAAAGGAAGGGCCTTATAAGGAGTTCGATCACTGCAAATGCGCTGCCAAATTCAATTGCAACAGTCCCGGAATATCGTATGTGAGTGTTACGAATTAATTGAATATTCAATCTTAATCGCAGGGGAATGAAGGTTCATGTGAGAACTGTCGAATTAGCGGTGGTTCAATTTGAACTGATGTCTTCTGTGTTCGTTCCATTGAAGTTTTTTTCGTTCATATCGAATTCGTTGATTGACATTCCAGCAAAATGTCTTAAAGAAAAAGTGGATATTTCCTAACTGTTACGAAATATTCATTTCCTCACTCATCATTTTTCACTGTTTTATTTTCGAAAACCCCAGAAATTAATAGTATATTACACAACAAGTGTGGAAAGTGACATATTTCACACGAGTAGTCGTTTAGCACGAGCCGCGTAGCGGTGAGTGCGGAAACGTAACGAGTGAAGGAAATGCACTTTCCAACGAGTTTTGTACACTATTTTTTCTACGACTCCGAATACTTTCATTTCGCGGGAGGTCTTGTCGAAAATGTAACTTGAGCGGTCTCTATAATTTCAGGTGATTTTGATTAAATATCAAGTACTGTTTATTTCCATATTCAAGATGATATTTGAATACTTCTCCGACAAATCCTCATTATGTGAATTACTGATTGATTAAGTTAGTTTAGTTTGGACAAATTTTATTGATATTGACACCAGCGTACATAAACAAACTTGACACAATACCAAAGTCAGCTAAATGGAAAAAAAAACTAGTCTTCCGTATAGTGCACGGAAGACTAGATTTTTTCCATTTAGCTGACTTTGACCATACGCCTGCTAGCGCCAGTAATCACGCAACCAGGAATACAGAACAATAGAAGTACGTAGTTCGCAAGCGCGTACGAGTTACTCGAGTTAGTGCCAACATCTGTGCATATCTGTGATACCAAAGAATCTTCTCGTTGGTGATACTGTGATATCAAACTGATGCAAGCAGCAAGCCGCGCATAAAACTGTAGCCGTACTCTTTTGAATGATCTAACCCTCTGTCATCAACATCGAAATAGTTCCAGCAAAGAGTATAGGTTCCAGTTTCAAAGTGAATTCAGAGGTTATGTAGAAATTAATAGATAAAGAATTCTCGGTATAATTCAAAACGAGACAGAAATTTCAATAAACAATATGAGTTTGATTTGAGAACGCTTATATTGACAGTGAGTACCTTCACAATATACCTAATTATTTCTATCAATTCAGGCGAGCGTTGTGATATATTTCATATCAACACTAGTGCTTTTTTTCTTTCAAATAAACAATACCATATGGTGATATGAGCTACTTTCTGAATAACAAAACAGTGTGATTATTGACGTTTTCATACGGGGTCGTAGGAAAATTTATATGTGTCACGTTTGACAATTCAACATTAATACGTTTTCATAGCAACCATCAATTTTGTTACTAATTTCAATGCACCATTTATTCATGAATAAAATAGAGTGCGGTAAAATCAAATTCACCGAAATCATTAATTTCCCCAAGGGTCACTGCGACGTGGGCAAGCAGTACTGCTGCTACTCGGACCCCAAGAGGGGGCACATTGGGGGCCCCCCGCCTTCCCAGCCCGTCCACTCGATAGAAAACGGCGTTCTGGTGGGGCCCGGGGGCCCCTTGGATGGCCCCGGGAGACCCTACGACGGCCCTGGAAATGCGGGGTTCTCCAACTACCAGCGACCTGCAGGGGGCCTCAGGCCCCGCCCTGGAGGCTACCCTCGACCGGGTAGGCCGAGCGGGTTCGGGTATGGAGCTGGGGGAGGGGGAAGTAGGCCTGGATTTGGGGGTGAGGTTTTTTCCACACGTCTTTTGGTAAAACTTCGTTTATCGCACTCCTATGAGTTCGGAAAAATTTTTTGGTGGAACTTACGTATTTTGATCTCCTGATCACGAATCTGAAGTCAAAAAAGGGCCGTCTCAAGTATTTTCGGAGATACGGCCCCATTTTGTCTCAAAAATGCACCATTTCAAATCTCCATTTTCTGATATTAAAAACACACAAAATTAATCCTTCTTTGAGCCAAAACATCACACATGCTCACATTCACTTGTTTCCAACACTTTTTTGCATAAAAAACTGTTATTTTCACAAAAATTCACCCTTCTTCAAAAAGTAATTAAAACATCTTTTTTCACTGATTTTCTGGTTATTTTCATTTGAGATGTTGGCAACGTCTTACCATGAGCCAAACAATCAGCTTGCCAACATCATAAATACAAATTACCAGAAAATCAGTGTAAAAAGGTTGTTTTGTTTACATTTCAAAGAAGGGTGAATTTTTTGGAAAATAATAGTTTTTTCTGCTGAGAAGGTTTGGAAACAAGTAAACAATGTATAGTGTTTTGGTTCAAAGAAGGGTGAATTTTGTGTATTCCTAATAGCAGAAATTTGACATGTCAAATGGTGCATTTTTGAGACAAAATGGGGCCGTATCTCCGAAAATACTTGAGACCGCCGCGTTTTGACTTCAGATTCGTGATCAGGAGGTCAAAATACATAAGTTCCACCAAAAAATGTTTCCGAACTCATAGGAGTGCGACAAACGAAGTTTTACCCGTCTTTTCCACAGTTCGTTGGTTGGTCTTCAATGCGATTCTGTTTAATATTTTCACGTTTTCTTTACTTGGGTTCGTTTAATTTGAACACTCAGTATAAAAACTGAACGAATTATTCTGCTAAACACTCGTGTTAACAATTCGATAAACACTCATTCGAAAAATTACTTCGATATTCGCTTTGATCGCTATACAAGTCTCTATATGTTCACTAAACCTAAACTAACTTGTGACTGAGTGTGGTCCTTTATACAGGGTGTTTCATAATAAATGCGCAGGACTTCAGGATATGATAGCTCTTTCAAGAATATGAAAAAAGTTTCTATTGTCTTACCCTCTAAAATGCACCATTTTCGACATACAGGGCCATCTTAAAACCCTAGTCTACGGTACTCCAGTTGAAAATGTTGACAATTCAAGAGAGCGCATTGTTGCTTCTTGCAACATAATTCGGAACACTCTGTGTATTTTCCTACGTGTTAGACAGTCAATGCATCGAATAATTGCTGCGTGCATTGAAGCTAACGGCGGACATTTCCAACACTTGATTTAATTCAATTCAATTTATTTCAATTCAATTCAAAATAACATAATATTACAGTTAGGTCATTTTAACCGTTCGAAGAGAAAAAAATGGTAGGCAAACTAAGCGCGAGTGGCTTGTTTTTTGCTTTCCATTTTTCTCTTTACGGTAACCCTTACAATAATTACTATAATACGACATGTGAGTTAATGAATCATGTATAGAAAGACGGAGAAATAAAACCTAATTGAAAACAATGAAATAATGAAATAATGAAATACGAGAAAGTTGGTAGATTTGAGTTGTTGTTTTTAAATGGTATAGGTTTGGTATTGCATAGCAATGAATATGAATGCGATCACATTTGGAAAAATTTTACTTGATAAAATTATAAAATTATTGAACTAAGTATGATTTGTTTTTTTTTATTTTGCAAATATGAAGTTAACGTTTGGTTTTGTTACTTGTTCTATCGTTTAAATAAATTTTGTATAATTATGAAAAAAATTATTTAAAAAAATTTACCATGTTTTTCAACATGAAAGTTGAAGTCAACTTTAGAGCTTATAAACAAGAGTGTGAAAAACATTGGCGGTTTGAATAGGTGGCTCAAAATTATACTTTTTCCAGTGGCGTAAAAGTTGGAGGAAATAACACCCACTACCACTTCAAAATCTTCACCAATTATGAATTTAAAAAAATAATAAATCAGCCCAAAACATAGCTTATCATGAGTAGAAAATGCCTACAAAATCTGTTTTCTGTGCGATAAACGGTTCCAGAAATATTCGCAAAAAACGATTTATTTTTTTTATTGGGTCTCCAATCGTTAGCCGCAGAAATAAATCATCTGCTATTGTTGTATCACTCTGCCGCGCTTTTACATTACCCGCAAAATGGGATTACATGGAACTTATAGCTTTTATTATCGTTTAAGCATTTTAATAGTTATTTGTGTATCAAGGGCGTAAAATATAAGTAAGTGATGAGCGATAGCGAGGGCTATTAACACGCCTAGGTCCATAAAAGCAAGTTACGACCGAAATACATACAACATTTTATTCACGACCAGTATATTTTATTGTAAATCAATCATGATAGGAATAAAACGAATCTTAAATACCTTTTAAACCCCTTTAAAATAATTATTGCTACGCACATGATGTTCCTCTCGAAAAAGCATGACATGAGAGTGTTTTTACTTTTTCGCTATCTCTTATAATAAGGGAGTTATTAAGGGTTTACAATTTGCTCATGTTCCAGACTGGTGGGTGAATAAATAGGCTAATAGCCATTGAGGTGATAATGATCGAGAATCAAATTCGTGTCCTGCGATTATTGGAATAATTGTACATTTTGATTAACGGAACTCACGATAAATATAATAGAAATAAGACGTTCGAGTCAATCTCGTGAACTTTTTATATTATTTTACTGTTTATGCACAGCCGTCCGGTAATCTAACCACTTCAATCTTGATGTGACTTGTCAGGAGGCGTAATCATGAGATACATTTTCCAGCACAATGTTTTCACTAATGTATAATGTTCTGGTTATGAATATATTCGACCAAAGGTCACCTACTAGCAAACAGCATTTGTGAACATTTTTGACTCTGCCAATATCAGGCTCATCAATATTATTATTCATAGGTTATTTATCAGTATCAGCCTCATTATTCGTAGGCTCTACAAAAATTCATCAGCTATTTTGGAATTCAATTAAGGGCATCTTTTCAGCTTAATTAGCTCATCAATATGTTTCTCAGATTATCATGGATCTAAATGCCAAGTTACTCCATCTGAGTTTTATTTAACGGATATTTTTTTTATTTTTATATTCAATTTGATATTTTGATTATTTCTTGCAGGTTCCAATTCATATTCACAAGAAAACGGAATACTTGTAGGACCCGGAGGGCCTTTCGATAGACCAAATCGAGGATATGAAGAGGAATTCAGCCCTAGATCAGCAAATGCCGATAAAAATTAAGCTTCAAACAACTGTGATCGAAATTAGATAGAAATACCAAAGTTCCATCGAGATAACCTCATATCATTAAGATTTGCTATTTCAGGTCAATAATTCGAGAATACGAATAGATTATTAATTATATTGTTCTGTAATTGTTAATTCATACCCCAAGTATTATAAACGTATTTATATTGTATAAGTGTTTTTATATTATTATAATTATGTACCATTAATATGGGATCATATCATGGGAGGTCCATTGCAAATACTTTGGTTTTCTGTTTCGTGCCAAGAGTTACCTACTTTACACCTCAACCAGCTTCTAGTGATTTACCTACAACAGACAATACGATGTTCCACGAACATTATGGTTTTTCATTTCGTTCAGCCAAGAGGTTTAGAAGAAAAGATTAAGAGAATCCTTTGATTTACTTGGAGAATAGCATCAATTTCACTTCTTGCTTCCACATGGTGTATGTACCCTTGTCAAGTGAGTCTAGAAACTTCCTACCTGCTTAATTGTGTACCTACCCAACATAGTTAGTGCCAAGTTTTTACAACATAGCCGAGACCCGATGCTCTGAAGAGCTCTTTGCAGTTTGAAATCCGACTTATTCAGGGACTTATAATATGTTTTCATTGTGCCAATGTTTTAACGATGCTACTCATTATCTCGGAGTTACAAGAGATTAATTGAGAATTGAAAGGAGCTGGAGGAAACATGGAGAGAGGATAAAATTTCAAATGCCAGTTTGAAACTAGCAATCTTTATCAATTGTGCGTTTTTGATAGGATGTTTGTGAATTGTAGAGCATGTGTTTTAGGATCAAAAAACGCCAAAATCCAAGTCCTTAGGAGTTAAATTTTAGAAATTGATATACCTAGGTATAGTTAAATCAAAAATATAATGTACTTGTTTCGTCAAATCATTCTGAACGAATAATTGTCAATGAACATACATTTTGTTGAAAAATCTTCAATACGACCTAGTCCCGATGCTTCCAAGCAATTATATTTTTGATTTCGAGTTTAACTTCGGCCTAAAGCCTCTAATTCTTGTATAGTCTATGGTCTCGATTTATCAACATTTTGTTCCAGGAAATCCTACCTGGTTGATAATCCTGCACTCACAAACTCAACCTCCATGGAATATGACTCCATTTTTTAATTTATTAGCTTAGTCGAACTCTCAGCTTCCAAGTTCTGTAACTTGGGAGATTTGTTTCTGGAGTGTTTCTTTCTTCTGCCGCATGGTGTCGCCACTTCCAATTGTCTCTTGAAAGTGATCATCCCAAGACCACATTTTTCAAGGTTCCCATATATATAACACTGTGTCCAAGATAAGAATGAACAGCATGGGGATATCGGAAACGGTAAGTGATACGGGGTCGATTAAATTAGAGAAAAGTAGCGCATTTATGTGCCTAATAATATGACATTTAGAAAGTTTTAATATTTCAAGTTGTTTCGGAGATATCCGAGAAAAACCGAAATTTGAGAATTTCGTTTTTATTTTCACCTAGCTTCATTTTCAAAGGAAATGTCAAACAAATAGCACTTTTCCATGGCCACTTTTCATGGACTACACGATAACATAAGCGGAATTTTTCTGCGACGTTTCGTCTTTTAGAAACCATCATCAACTTTGTATTTTTATATGAGCCGAAACTACTCCATTTTTCATTGTTAATACAGCAATGTATCACACAATATGATTTCGGAAACATTTCTCGCGCAACATGTAATTTAGTGATTACTTAATTTGTTTTTCTTCAATTTTAGATAGTAAATATTTATTTACCATCAGGTTTCGCCTCTCTGGATACTTATTAGAGTACGCACGTTCAGCATCAACACAATTTATTTGGCACAAAATGTAACATGACAATATATCAAATTTTTCAGTATTCGAAAAGCTGCCGTTTTCCATTTTTAACACAAATTAGGTAGGTAACGAGATGTAAGAGTAGGAACGGTAATATGTCAAAATTTCTACCAAACTACAGTATTATTATGACAACAGAACATACGTGGTCATTTTTTCCAGCGCCTACTGTTTAAAATTGAAGAAAAACAGACGCGAGAAATGGTTCCGAAATCATATTGTGTGATGCATTGCTGTATTCAAAATGAAAAATGGAGTCGTATACAGGGTATACTTTAGTTTCGGCCTATATAAAAATACAAAGTTGATGATGTTTCCTAAGAGACGAAACGTCGCAGGAAAATTCTGCTTATGTTATCGTGTAGTCCTTGAAAAGTGGCCATGGCGAAGTGCTATTTGTTGTACATTTTCTTTGAAAATAAAGCTAGGAGAAAGTAAAAACGAAATTCTCAAATTTCGGTTTTTCTCGGATATCTCCGAAACTACTTGGAATATTGAAACTTTTTAAATGTCATATTATTAGGCATATATATGCGCTACTTTTCTCTAATTTAATCGACCCCGTATCACTTACCGTTTCCGATATCCCCATGCTGTTCATTCTTATCTTGGACACACTTCTGTTGGTACAAAGCTTACAGAATATACTAATGAGTGTATCAAAAGCTATGTATTCAGTCTTCGTCATATAATACAGTGCCTCATTTATATATTAGTGGTTTATAGATAGCCTTTCTGGAGATTGCGGCATTTTTGGTGAATGCGCCAACGCCGCTAATTTCATTCAACCGATAATCGACCAAACGCTGACAGTGACAGCGCGAAACGTCTCGTATTAAAATCAAATTTTGTTTGATGGTTCATTAAACGGCATATTTCCAGTTTTGTGTGAAAATTTCAACATGATTTTATTTGAAAGCCTTGTTTATTTTGTTCAAATCGAATGTAAAGGATGGTGAAACGGTGTTAAATGTATAAGAGAAGATTGAAAAGTGGTGACCAGAACACATCATTCCACTGGTGAGTTACTCAGTGTCGTATCATTCGTAGTACAAACATTATTCACCCACCCTCATATGCAAAACGATTTCTGATAATTTGAAAACATTCTCGGGTTTCCCCCGATGTAATGTTGGATGAAAAGGGTTCGATATCAAGCACCACTCATGTACCATAAATGTCTTTATTCAATGACTTCTCGCTATCAATTCCCCTATCTTTCATAACATAGTGTATTAGGTTCACCCAATAGCTATGTTATGATGACAATACAAACATGCTACTATAAACATACAAATAACGGAATACAGTATGATACCCAGTACATCTCCCACGGGAAGCTGAAAAATTTTTCATTATCCCATTGTAAAATTTTTCAATATGACCTAAATCTAATACAATATCAATATCTAACTAATCAGTTTTATAATGCAATTGTTATTCATAGGTATGAAATATAATTTAAACATTTTCTGCTTACTAAGACTAACCTCTATAACTATCTAGAACACATAAATGTTTTGATTACACATGATAAACAATTCTTTCAATATTCATCAAACATGATAATATGGTTTCGTTCTATTTTTATGAACAACAATTTCTTTGTTATTTTTCAAAATTCTTACATTTGGATTTTCATCATCTATTACTACATATGGTCCATCAAAGATTGGTTTCAGTTTATTTCCCTCTTCATTTCTGACTAACAATAAATCATCTTTATTGTAATTAACTGGATTGATGTTTTTGTCATAATTTTGCTTTCGTTTCACTTTACTTGCAATTAAATTATTCCTTGCATCTTCTTGTGCTTTTTGTAATCTGAACTTCAATTCTAAAGGATAATTTTCAAAATTGTATAAAGGATCAACATTATTCTTCAAATTGTTTGGAATATTACAAATTTTACCAAAAACTAATTCAAAAGGGGTAAATTTGGTTTCTGTGTGTACCGTAGTATTGAATGTAAAACACCAATAAGGAATCCATGAACTCCAACATCTACTTTGGTTTTCTGTTTGTAATCTGAGATATGCTCCTAAATTTTTATGTGAATTTTCCAATGATCCAATACTTTGATGGTGGTAAGCTGTAGATTGTAATTGATTTATTTTCAATAATTTACAAACTTCGTTCATTGTCGAAGATATGAATTCCGAACCTCTATCTGTACCAATTTCATTCGGAATACCGTATCTCAAAATAAAATTTTCAACAAATGTTCTTGCGACTGTTACGGCATCTTTTGATTTCATTGGATAAGCCTCAACAAATTTTGAAAGTTCACATTGAAGTGTTAGTATATATGAAAAATCATTTTCGTCTTTTTCTATAGGACCAACAATATCCAAAAATATTTTTTGAAAAGCTGTTGTAGCGGTGGATGTTATTACCATAGGTTGTTTAATATGTTTGCTATATTTTTGTTTTTGACAACTATCGCATTTTTTAATGAATTCAGTTACATCTTTCACAATACCTGGCCAAAAATAATATTTTCTTATATTATTCACCATTCTTTGAATTCCTGCATGACCACTGGTCGGTAGCAAATGAAAATCATTCAATATCAATTTCTTTGTTTCATAATTATTTATTCTTTGAACTCCTTTTATTACACATAAACGGGGACCGGTCCAACTGGAGTATTCTTTTATTCCACTTATTACTTCTCGGATGAATTGCGCATTTTCATCATTTTTAATTATAGTTACTTCCGGAATATTAAATTCTTCACTCAATGATACCAAATCTCTCAACAGTACGTCTCGCGTGAATGTCGATCGAGTATTTGGTTTCACAAAAATTGTGGATATTGATGAAACATAATATAAAGTCTTTGTATTGATTATTGAATTCGCAGGATTTTTCAGAATATTTATTTCGTTTCTTTTCGACATGAGTACCAATTCTATACTTTCCCTTGATTTTTTCAAAACTTCCACGATTTTTGGTTGATCAGGCCGATTAATCGCAGTGGTTTTAGAATCATCCTGAATGTTTTCGTTATTCGCTTTCCTTTGTGCTCGAGTCATAACAGCCATTAAATTCTCATTCATACTTTTCAATTCATTAGAAGTTACAATCACTCTTGACAAACAATCAGCTGTCACATTATCACTTCCTCTCACATACTCAATATAAAAATCATACTCTTCGATACACAAACGGAATTTTGTCAAGCGACTTGAAGGATTATTATGGTTGAATAAATAAATCAAAGGACGGTGATCCGTCAGTATTTTGAACTTTCTACCATAAAGATAAGGACGAAAGTGCTTTATTGACCAGACTATTGACAAAAGCTCCTTTTCAATAGTTGAATAGTTCAATTCCGATTTGTTCAATCCTCTACTAGCATATGCAATGGGCTTTTTATTTTTATTTGATAAAACAGATCCAATTGCAAAACCTGAGGCATCTGTTTGTAATATAAATTCGTTTTCTTCAGTGAAATTTGGATAATCAAGAACAGGTGGCTTGATCAGCGCATTTTTCAAACGTTCGAAAGAATGTTGACATTGTTTTGTCCAAATGAATTCAACGTTCTTACGACCTAAATTATTCAAAGGTAACGCTATGTCAGCAAAATTCGGTATATGTTTTCTATAGTAGTTTGCAAATGCAACAAATCGTTTTACTTCACCAGCGTTGTTCGGCTTCGGAAATTTTTGCATAACCATACTTTTTTGTGGGTCAGGTAAAATTCCTTCTGACGAAATTAGATGTCCCAAATAAACTATTTCCTTTTTCAAAAATTTACATTTTGTAGGATTTAGTTTCAAATTTACTTCTCTTAATCTATTGAAAACGTTTAATAAGTTTTTGTTGTGATCTTGTAAGTTTCTACCGAAAACAATAAGATCATCCAAGTATACGAAACATTGTTCATAATTAAGACCAGACATTGCGATTGTCATAACTCTTGAAAAAAAACTAGGAGACGTTTTAAGTCCCATAGGAAGTCGTTTCATTTGGTACTGTCCATTATTTGTCGTGAATGCTGTATATTTCCTACTTTCAGGGGTCAATTCAACCTGATAGTATCCTTGACTGAGATCTAAATGAGAAAAGTATAATGATCCTGACAAAGAATCAAGAATTTCTGTTATATTTGGTAAAGGAAATTTGTCGTCATGGATATTTTGATTCAGTTGTCTGTAGTCAATTACAACTCTCCATTTTTTCTCACCACTATCGTCAGTCTTTTTCGGAACGAGCAAAATTGGAGACGACCAGCCGCTTTTCGTCTCTTCTATAATGTCTTCTTCACGTAGTTTTTCAATTTGTTTTTTCAATTCTGCTTTTTGAGAGTGAGGGATCCTATACGGTTTTACATATACAGGGTTTACATTATCTTTTAGTTGTATTGATTGTTTGTAAATATTTGTCCTCAAAACACGTTTATCTGCTAGTGCAAAACTTAGGTTGATGCCTAATTACCAAACAGTAGCGCAACTCATAGCTGACATTAAAGAACATCTTTTGACCCGGAAATCGGATACGGCATTACAGATAAGATTAACTAGAGCTAAGCAAGGTGAAAAATCTATTGAAAAATTTGGAAAAACATTGGAAGAGCTATTTGTTGATCTCACAATTTCACAATCCAACGGAAATGATAATGCTTTTTCTGTTCTCAGACCGATAAATGAAAGAAATGCTATAAAACAGTTTGCAGATGGTCTTAGAAATCAGAGACTAAGCACTATTATAGCTTCTAGAAATTATTCGTCATTGAAAGA